>CM058047.1:41767124-44185480 GCA_030169165.1 Centaurea solstitialis
GGTAGATGCCTTTCCCGTGATTCACTCTCTCATCTTGCCTTTGATCACCCCTATGCTGCTCATACCCGTATCCTGGCCCTTGATCTAGCCTTCCACTCTCATATCTTCCTCCATATCCAATCTCGTATCCCTGACGTTCAATATACCCAGATTCCGGAGTGTATTGTCTTAAGCTATTCCGGTAGTTGATGTCTGAGACTTGTCCTCTCCAATCTCCTTGACTACCTTGACCTCCTTGGTAGTCAAGATAAGTGTTGTCTCTCCTCGGCTGATCTCTATATCTGCCTTGATCTTCTCTGAACCTTCCCTGGTTGCTCCTATAACCTCCTTGATCGTATGCTGGCATACCCCCTTGTTGATAGTTTCCTCTCCCTTGATTTCCGTACTGACTCCTTTCAGGTTGATAATGACCTCCTCTACCTTGCCCCATTCTTCCTCCACTGGGAAAACCGGATCCTCGTCCACGGTTGTATCCACGATTTGCGTTCAGTCATTGTACGCTGTGTGAAATGAGGGCAAGGGACTCATTCACATGGAAGAGTTCATCATCAGAGATGGAAATGATCACCGGTTCGTCGGGATGTTGTACGCTTGAGCCAAAGTTCGGGTTGAACTCTTGACTGTATTCTTCAGGATAGTACTGGGGAGAGACGCTGTTGTATGGCATTGGTTGGATGGGAGCAGTGTTTGGTCCTCCAAAGGGCACGGCCGACAATGCCAGAGGATCAACTGCTCTCTTGGAGCGTCCACCGGTGATGAAATCTTCGTGTTGTACCATCATACTGAACATGTCATGTAGACCCAAAGTTCCCAGATTCCGGCTGAGCTGGATGTTGATGGCCATGTTTTGCCATTCTTGGTTGAGATTCTTCAAGAATTTCACGTTTACTTCATACTTTGACTTCTCAACCCCGAGCCGTCTCAAGTCGTTGACGAAGGCGTTCAATCTTTGGTAAGAGTCAATGAGGGATTCGTTTTCCCTGGCTTTGAAGCCTTCGTAAGCATTGAGGGCACTTTCCTTCTGACTCTCCACAGCAGAGTCACCTCCCTGCATCTGTTGTTCAATTTCCAACCAAACGTCTCGTGCGTTGGTCAGACTGTCCACTCTTGCGTACATATCGTTTGGGAGAGCCATAATCAGGAGGGTCAGTGCACGCTTGTCAATGAGATTTCGGGCTCTTTGTTCGGGATTGAACATCTCAACAGGCTTCTCGACCACGTACGCCGGAAGTTCGGGACAAGTATCGGTCTTTGGTACGGCGGCGACGGTGACGGTCGGTCGGATAGGTCCTTCTCGAATGGACTTCATCAGGTTTTCATCAAGCAGGTCGAGGAAGTGAATCATCCTGCGTCTCCATTGTTGGTACTCCGCCCATCACCAGGACGGGAGGGCGAGTTTCGGAACCTATCCCAAGGATTTCCTTCGACATTTCAAAAAAATGAGACCTCCTCGTACGATTCGCTTGGCTTAAAACAGAAGAAAGGTTTTTAAAAAAACGGGAATTTTGAGCGCCTCGGGACACAAAAAGCTTGGAAAAAGTAAAGGGTTTTGAAAGCAAGCTTAGTGTCGGATTTGAGAAACAAAACTACAAGAGTTTCGGCTCAAAGAGGCGAAATCCGACTTGGAAACAGATGTTTTCCGATTCGGATTTGGCTCAAAATAGCTGGATGAGGAAAACAGGCTTTTCCGATTCGGAAAACAGGCTTTTCCGAATCGGAAAAGTTTGGGTGCGGAAAAGGGAAATTTGAAAAGAGACTTTTCAGGAGCAAGACCCCAAGTCAGAGACTCGTTCTCCGATTCGGAAAACAGTGTTTTCCGATTCGGAAAAGGAGAGTTCTCCGATTCGGAGAAAATGCAATTTCCGACTCGGAAAATTTGAGCTGAAATTTCAGCTCTTGTTTTCCGATGCGGAAAACCTGCACAGAAAACTCCGAAAAATTTCTCAAAAACGCTTAAAACCTCTTAAAAATCAGTGTTTAAACCCCCAAATTGTAGGAAAAAGCTTAGAAATCATTGGGGAATCACTTAACACTTAATTTTACCCTTTTAAAACCACCTTTTGGATTGAAAACCCAAGAGTTTTGAAAAACCCAAAACTTAAAAACCTTTTAAAAACTTTATCAAAAACCAAAAACAAAAACCAAGGAATCAACAAGGTTGGCTCTGATACCAATTGTTGTCCCAAAAACAATGAAATAGATGAAGAAATGGATGGAAATCCTAAGATTGTGATTGAAATCAAATGAGCTTGAATAAGCAACAATGGTGGAAAGTTTGCCCAATTTGGTAATATGATTCAATGCATAAAAACCCTAACATCTCTTACCTTTTATAGGTAAGAGAAAGTTACACAAAAGTACGATAAAGGCCCCCGAGGTTACACACCTCTAAACAAGGGCAATAAGACTGTTAATTGTTTACAAGGTAAATCAAACTAACTATTGAAAGCATGTAAAGATAGTGAATTCTGACTCTTCACAACAAAGAGGTCCTACACCTAGCCACATGAGCAAAGGTTTCATCGTAATCAATGCCCTCTTCCTGCCTGTATCCCTGAGCCACAAGGCGAGCCTTGTTTCGAATAATAGTACCAATCTCATCAAGTTTATTTCGAAAAATCCACTTGGAACCAATGATAGTATGTTTTCGAGGCCTAGGGACGAGAAGCCAGACATTGTTTCTGATGAACTCTGCTAGCTCTTCCTGCATGGCTGAGACCCAGGCAGGATCACGCAAAGCATCATCTATTTCTTTAGGTTCATTTTCAGAGATGAAATTAACATAAAGACAGACGTTACCAGATTGACGTCGAGTTTTAATGCCAGAGGAGGGATTACCAAGAACTTGATCAATAGGATGATCCTTGGTCCATCGTAGAGCAGGTGGCTGATACACCTATCCTGAAGTGGAAGCTTCATTTGATAATGGATCAGAAAGAAGATTAGTAAGCGTAGGCTCACTAACAGTGGTTTGAGAAGAGTCTTCACTGTTAGTTGGTTGATCAGGTTCAGATGGTGTGATTTGGGTAATTGGAGTGACATTTATCAGAGGTGGAATGTGTATATCAGTGGGTGGTATTGGAGAATCTTCTTCAAAACCATCAGGGAGGTTTTGAGGAATTGGATCAACAATGGGAGGTTCAGGGACTTGAAAGAAAGAGTCAGCCCACTGATTTATTTCAGAGTTTTCATGAGGGTGAGGGAAAGTAGGACCTGATTCATCAAACTTGACATGAATCGTTTCCTCTATGGCTTGTCTGTTGGGATTTTGTGGGATCCTCGAATCAAACTGACACGAGAAAAACCGTGATCTCAAACCTAACTGTTCGAGACACACGATAAAAACCACATGAAACAAACTGTTCCAAAGGTTTAACAATCAAACCTAACTGGTTTGATTAAGCGGAAGCAATAACGATTAAAATCCCGAAAACATCACAGATCTTATTTGTTTATCTTATTACAGTTAATATGTAGGTTTAGGGTTATTACCTGGATTGCTTGAGATAGATCCACCCGTAAACGACCAAACGGAATTCCCTCTAGCTGGATCTAACCCCGGAGCGCTTCACGAACAAACGGTACGCGAAGAACACGATCAATCAAAACCGAAACCGGATCTGGTTTCTTGCTTGGTGAGATCGACGAAGAGAGAGAGAGAGAGAAGAGAGGTTTCTTTCAGAATTAATTGATTGAATGAATCTGATAACCTGACATATCTATTTATATGGAAAACCTTTCATGTATCAGATAGCCTTTATTCTTTCTTTCTCTCTAAGAAAGAATAATTTCCATAATTATCTTATTCTTTCTTTCTCTCCAAGAAAGAATATTTACCAATTATTATATTTCCACATAATAATTACTAGATAATTATAAACCAATTAATTAACCCTTTTATATATTTATTTAACTAATAAATATATAACTGTAATTAATTATCAGAAACCTTTTACTTTGGGGTTTATACAGAAAACACCCAACAGTTTTATAATTCGCTATTATAAAACTAAACTCTCCAAACTGGGGTTATTAAACTATCCGAATTATAGGTCCTCACAGGTGTGACCCTCAAGTGACTTATAACGTTGGATGTGCGATCAAGTGGTTTGTCAACTTATGCACATAATTCCTATCAGACTCCCACTTGTGCAAGTTGGCAATACCAGATTGATGACACGGACCTAAGGAGGCCCCTAGACAGGCACTTAGGCTAACCAGGTTATAAGCACCCTTATACCCAGGTAGGTGATAAAACGTTCCTAAAAGGAAACAACATTTATGAACAAACTGTCCACAAATCGGGTATAAACTAGGCTTTTCCTTTTGCATCACGATATTTCAATTTTGAGTATGAGCATGGATACAGTCAACTCTGAATACTCAAAGATTATGTTTCTCGACTATCCGACCTCTACTGATTGGTAAACGACAAAGAACAAATCAGTTCGTTTGGGCATGGCCATGCACTTCATCAGTCTTTTCAGTCAGTCAAGGGGCCCAGGAAATATCTCTCTTCGAAGAAGAGGTGCAAATCCCATCTTGCATATCTGCATTTGACACCACGGCTTCCGCTGAATCTAGTTACGCCCCGTATGACCACCCTGTTACGGCGTGATGTTAGAACGTACTAAGTATCCAACAGTCCTCGCAATACCAAACCAAATACCTCAGGTGCTAAGGACAACCTCTGGGAGTCTTACTCATGACTAAATCCATGGAGTAATCTCAACCGGCGGATCACATCCGATATTCGCTGCTCTATCGAATATCCGTGTAGTTTTTGGTCTACATCACTTGTAGCTGTTATTGAACGACTGATCATAACCACCCAAAAACTCCACGATGACTTTATAGCCCTACCAAGGTTCCCACCTTGATAAGTTGTCACGGATAATTTCAAATAAAAACTGAAACTAGTTTTTATTCCCGGATCAAAACATGCTAAGTGTAAAAGAGACAAAGAAACTAATTTCGTTTAGTCCTCCATATTCCACTCTGTAATAAGAACGAAATTAATAGCATTTCTAAGCTACTTTTATGGTGTCTACTCAACGTATACTAAATACTGATTTAAACGAAGTATCACCCTTCTTCAGTTTAAACCCTTTGATTAGCGTTTACCATACTAATCAAAGAAATAACCAAAATAGTACAAGCTTAGTATCATCTGATACTTTCCACTTGACTATGCTAATTTTGTTCTTGCAAACACCGTTAAAACAAAATTAGACTTTCACCATATTTCCTGAACCTGGAGATACTGGAAAAACTCCTGGTTTCCTTGAATATGAAAACATCAAACTGCAACTTCCCTTTGTTGCTGTGTAGATACATGATTTCGACCTGAAATCCAACAAAATTTCCATTTACCAAGTCTGGTAAATCCAGGAAATTTACTCTAGTGTTTTATAACACTTTGGAGTCAAAAAGATATTTGATATCTTTAATTAAACATTCCAACACACTTTAATTATTGATTATCTTAAAGTCAATTATGACTTTGTACTGTTTCTATCCTTTTTAGCTAAAAGGTAGATTTTATATCTTATGAATTTATATCCTACCTGGATCATAATTCCGAGATATATTAAATCAATAATTAATGCACACAGACATATATACTTATATATATCTTTTATTCTCTATCACGGAACTGGATATAGAATAAACTGGGCTCCCACTAACCTATATGAAAACTAACCATTACTTAAAATTAACTATTGACTTTAGTCAAAACTTGACTTCCTAGTCAATTCTATTTTAAGTAATACTAGAATTTAACATTTACAAAACTTAACTGGATTTTATCAAATCCCAATTCCAAAACTTGGAATTTTCTAGTTTTATAAATACTGATGTTATCAACGTTGTCTGAGATAACATCCTAAATTCTCTCTAAAACATGTGAGTAGTATTTTATAATCCTTTTACTCATGTATGTTTTATTCTCAAAAAACACATTCCTAAAACAATAGTACTTCGTGTGTTTTTGACAGTTTTCATATAACTATTACTTCAAATCAACTAATTAAAACATTGAAGTAATTTTGTTAGTGTAATATATGACATCTAGGATCTACTTATTTGAATCAAGTCAATCTCGACTTTAAACAGATTCAACAACATTATCATCCACAAGATATTAAATCAAGACAATAATTTTAAAAATTTTAAAAACAATTTAATAAACCATAAATATCCAAAAGATCACAACCATTAAAATTGTTTTACAACCACAAACATAAATTTAAAATTGTCTCGATAAATATCTAATGATAAACTAGCTCGTAGATCCTCGCAATCCTGGGCTCCTCACTTCTGACCACCTGCAATTAGAATATTTGCACTAGGTGTCAACATACTTGTAAACTAACAAGTGAAAGTGATAAACTAAAGCAATCACAAATACCTGAGGCGTTATTGCCTTCTTTGTGACGCTTTGGACAGTTTCGCCTCCAATGACCAAGTTCATGGCATATGAAACACCTATTCTCGGTCTTGGCATTGTTAGGCTTCACTTTCTTGCCCTTGCCCTTGCGTTTGTCATCATTCTCAACCTTGGTCACACTCTGGCTAGCCTGAGGGTGGCTTTTGCCCTTACTAGTGTTTCCATGCCCACGCTTCCTCTTCGCTCTACCATCTCCGACCATGAGCACATCCTTGGTCTTGGTCCCGGTCCCCATACTCAATTCAGCAGTTTTCAACACGGAATGCAACTCTGCAATTGTCTTTTCCATGTTATTCATATTATAGTTAATTACAAACTGCTTGTAATCCTCAGTCAGTGAGTTGAGTATCGTATCCGTTGCTAACTGCAATGGAACTGGGTGACCAAGCCTCTCTAGGTGATCAATATGCTTTTTCATTTTCATGACGTGATCACTAACCGAGGTCCCCTTGGCCATCTTGCACGCGTTCAGTGCCCGAGTGGCATCATAACGCTCTGTGCGTGCTTGCGTCTGAAACATGTCCCTCAACTGGCGGATCATGTCATAGGCATTGGTGTTCATGAGCCCTGTTTGCAGATCTGGGCTCATAGTTGCAAGCATGAGACAGCCAACGTCCAGCAAATCATCAGAATGCTTTCTATAAGCATTTCTTACATTGGCAGTAGCATTTGCTGGAGGGGCCTCACCTAGAGGCTCTTCGAGGACGTACCACTTCCTCTCGTGCCTGAGCACAATCATCAGATTGCGCTCCCAGTCGAGGAAGTTAGCTCCAGTGAGCTTGTCCTTTTCAAGAATGGAGCGAAGAGACAGGTTATTAGTGTTGGTTACAGTGTTTGCCATCTACACATATAAAACATTTGGCTTTAGTAACTGTGAATAGACTCCCAACAAATATCAATAAACCCTTAAATGATAAGTATTGGGCTAGGATCCTTATTTCATACGTCCTGATGTACGGCTTGCTCACGTCACACCAGGCCCGTACTATTTCGGTAGGTAAGGACTTATACCAATCACATCTAACTGACATGACTCCTAGATCTTTTCGGGACATCGGATAAAACCGTACATGTTTTAGTCCCTCAGTGCATTTTGGCCCGATACGACACGGTGAATTGTTACAAAACCAAAATAGATCGCACCATTTGGGACTGGTGTACTTATCACACCCCTTTCAACTTGGGGTTTGAACGCGGACGCCCAAGGCTTGCTCACTTCCAACGCCCGCGTACCTTACGCCGTTAGGTGTCCCAAGTGGGTTGCACTACTGATCTATGATTTTCGGGTTTTTAACTAAGTTTTGAGAAACCTTTTTATTTTCCAGTATTTTTTTAGAAAACTTTGCAATTTTAAAACTGACTGTTTTAAAAAGGCAACCAATGTTTAAAACTAACTGTTATTAAACATACACGCTATTTAAAACTAACTTGTTTTAAAAGCACCTGCTAATTAAAACCAACTGTTTTAATAGCATGACTGCTAACCAAAAACTAACTGTTTTTGAAAGCCTTCTTGCTGACCAAAACTAACTGTTTTGTCAACATGCCTTTATAAGAAAACAATCTTATAAATATAAGGTTTTAAAATAAAATCTACCGTTTAAAAAGGTTTGGAAAAACTGGCAATTTTAATTTTTAAAACCTAACAGATTTCATGATTGTAAAGTTTTAAAACTCTCTCTAAATTTTAAAACGTTTGATAAAATAAACATGCAATAATTATCAACCAATCATGAGCAGGCAGTTAAACACATCTACGCAGTTAAAGATTAACAACTACGCATTTAAAACATCTAATTACAGATTTGCCAATTAAATGACCTATTATAAATTTTCTCTCGTAGCTCCCACTGGCCTTGGCATGTCTGATGGATCTCCCGGGAAAAGAAAATATTGAAAAATATCCTAAGGTCATTTTCATTATGAAGGGGTAGCAAGTAGCATACAGGCCTTAATGTACTAAGTCGGCAATTACTGTAATAGATACAACCAATATACACAACAGGTATAATTCATGCAATCATATAAAGCATTTAAGCAAGCAGAGAACAATCCTAGATCCGTTAAAGATTATCTTGTTTGGTTTATCGTAAAACATGGTTTTAACTGATTTATAAAAGAAACTGTTTTACAAATCAAAACTAATATTTTAATCTGAAATCGGTTTTACTATAAATTTATTATATAAAACCAATTTTCTAAAATATTTGTTTTTATCCAAAACATATCAAACCGGACATTCCGAACCAACTGTTCGAAATTATAGACACTGGCCTAAAAACTGTATCGTGGTTTGACCAACTGGTCAAACTTGACACCTGGCCCATTTGACCAAGACTGAGTCAAATACTGGTTTGATAATTACATGTTTAATAGAGATAATTATTAATTAATAAAATCTATTAAAACAATTTTATAAGATAATAAACTTATAAAATTAATTCGGATAAAAACCTAAAATCATCAAACCCTTTTGGGCCTCAAACTGGGTCCAAAATTTCTGGGTCTTGGGCCTCGGATAGGTTAGGCCCAATAAAACGAAAAACCCAAAAACACGATCTCGTGATCGATTGACATCTCGTCGTTGATCACATAATCATCGCCTTTGGTGATGATAACAACAAACGGTTGCTACCACCACCGCGATCACCACACCACTATAAACCGGCGACGACGGTAGCCAAGAAAACGTCACCGCCGTCACCAACTGGCCGGTGGTAGCAATAGCGAACCGTCATCACCACCGCCGCTGGTCGGCTCACAAAACAACAACCACTGTTGCCGCGACGATCAACGCCACCATCACCGGTGACGTTCCACGATCTGATCGGCTTTGGCCGATTCCCACGTCCGGCGACGATAACGCCAAAGCGCCACCGCCACCATCGTCTCTATCCGGTGACAGCCATGACACCACCATTCGGTGGTCTCGGCCACGGCTTCGCCGCGGTACAACCACAGCCGTGTGACGACGCCATCGTCCAACGACAACAGCGGCTTCATTGCCACCATCCATCGCCGTTGAACACCGCCTAGTGCGGTTTGGTCCATTGGCCACCGCAGTGGCTCAATCGCCACCAACGGAGACCACCGGCCACCACCACGCTGGTGGTTCGGCCTCGGTCCTGTCGTGGTTCGCGGCTTCTCACCGCCGCCGTTCACGGCCACCACTGAATTGGTGGTTTGGCCACGGCTTGGCGCGACACAGATCCGGCCACCGCTTGAGTGCGGTTTGGCCGCCGCCTGGCGGTCCGGTCGGCTGCTGCCGCCATTCCGCCGCCGTCGTGGTTTGACTGGCGATCGGTGGGATGGTTCGGTTGCCATGTGCCACCGTTCCGCCACCGATCTCGTTACCGTGTGTGATTTCGTGTTTTTAGTTTCAATGAGATAAACGATAAACAAAAACTGATAAAAATAAATTTTTACACAACTGATAAAGATTAAACCTTTATCTAACTGATAAAGATTAAACCTTTACCTAACTGAAAAAGTTTTAGTTTTTATTGAAAAACTGATAATTACCCAAAATCTTTACCAAACTGATAAAGATTAAACCAAATAAAATCAAATCTTTACCAAACTGATAAAGATCATGTTTTATTCAAAACTGATAATTATCAAACTGATTAAATCTTTACCAAACTGATAAAGATTAAATCCAAACTTTATTCACAAGAAACAATTTTAACGGATCTAATAATAACTAAAATAAACAAGTAAAACTGTGGCTCTGATACCACTGTTGGGATTTTGTGGGATCCTCGAATCAAACTGACACGAGAAAAACCGTGATCTCAAACCTAACTGTTCGAGACACACGATAAAAACCACATGAAACAAACTGTTCCAAAGGTTTAACAATCAAACCTAACTGGTTTGATTAAGCGGAAGCAATAACGATTAAAATCCCGAAAACATCACAGATCTTATTTGTTTATCTTATTACAGTTAATATGTAGGTTTAGGGTTATTACCTGGATTGCTTGAGATAGATCCACCCGTAAACGACCAAACGGAATTCCCTCTAGCTGGATCTAACCCCGGAGCGCTTCACGAACAAACGGTACGCGAAGAACACGATCAATCAAAACCGAAACCGGATCTGGTTTCTTGCTTGGTGAGATCGACGAAGAGAGAGAGAGAGAGAGAAGAGAGGTTTCTTTCAGAATTAATTGATTGAATGAATCTGATAACCTGGCATATCTATTTATATGGAAAACCTTTCATGTATCAGATAGCCTTTATTCTTTCTTTCTCTCTAAGAAAGAATAATTTCCATAATTATCTTATTCTTTCTTTCTCTCCAAGAAAGAATATTTACCAATTATTATATTTCCACATAATAATTACTAGATAATTATAAACCAATTAATTAACCCTTTTATATATTTATTTAACTAATAAATATATAACTGTAATTAATTATCAGAAACCTTTTACTTTGGGGTTTATACAGAAAACACCCAACAGTTTTATAATTCGCTATTATAAAACTAAACTCTCCAAACTGGGGTTATTAAACTATCCGAATTATAGGTCCTCACAGGTGTGACCCTCAAGTGACTTATAACGTTGGATGTGCGATCAAGTGGTTTGTCAACTTATGCACATAATTCCTATCATTGTCTTCGTTTGTTGAACACACGATAGGTTTTAGAGATAGAGGAGTATCCAAGGAAAATTCCATCATCAGACTTGGAATCGAACTTTCCAAGGTTATCTTTGTTGTTCAGGATGTAGCAGACACAACCAAAGATATGGAGATGTTCGATAGAGGGTTTTCTGTTACGAAAGAGTTCGTAAGGAGTTCGTCTGAAGCGCTTCACTATCAGGATCTGTTCTGAGTATAGCAAGCTGTGTTAACAGCTTCTGCCCAGAATTGAGTGGCAAGGTTGGCTTCACTCAACATAGATCGTGCAGCTTCAATCAGGGTTCTGTTTCGTCTTTCAGCAACACCATTTTGCTGAGGAGTTCTTACAGAAGAGAAGTTCTGTGAGATACCTTTCTGATCGAAGAAAATTTCCACGGTACTGTTTTTGAATTCAGTTCCGTGGTCACTCCTGATTGATCGAACAGTAAGGTTGTTGAGTCTTTCCATCTTCCTGACGAACAGAATGATTTCTTCAGGAGCATCACTCTTGGATCGAAGAAAGAACAACCAAGTATATCTGGAATATTCATCAACGATTACCAGAGTATATTTCTTTCCAGCAATGGATTGAACGTTGACTGGTCCAAAGAGATCCATGTGGAGAAGTTGTAGAGGAGAGCTGATGGAGGAAATCTGCTTGGACTTGAAACTGGCCCTGGTCTGTTTTCCTTTCTCACATGCTGAACAAAGAGATACCTTTGTATAGCGAAAGTCAGGAAGACCAATGACAAGATTGTTGATGCAGAGTTGATTCAGCGTCTTGAAGTTGAGATGAGAAAGACGCTTGTGCCAAAGCCAATTTGTATCAGAGGAAGCACGAGATACAAAGCTGAAGTTGTCAGTGGAAGTATTCATGTTGATGATGTAGATATCAGCATGTCTCACTCCAGTGAGAATAACTTCCTTTCTTCTGTTTTTGACTTTGCACTTCTTCTTTGAGAAGGAGACTTTGTGATTCTTATCACACAGTTGACTGATGCTCAGAAGATTATGCATCAGGCCTTCAACATAAGCAACTCTCTTGAAAGTAGTTACTCCGTTGGTCAGTGTGCCATACCCTCGGGTTTGGCCTTTACCGTTTCCACCAAAGGTCACAGCAGGACCTCTTTCTTCACGGTAGTTAGAGAGGACAGATTTAGAACCAGTCATATGTCGAGAGCATCCACTGTCCAGGTACCAGATGCCCTTATCCTGTAAAATTTAGAGTTTAAGTTTTTCTTGGTACCCATAGAACTATGGATCCAGAATTATCAGTAGGACTGGTGGAGTCAGTGGCAGCCTTAACTGATTTATCAGTTCTTGAGGCTGGAGTCTTGACTGAGGAGACAGTCTTGACAACCTTCTTTCCTTTGACTGAATTATCAGTCTTAGGATTTTTCTTTACCTTAGCTGATTTTTCAGCTTTGGTAGCATCAGGACACTTACTCGCAATATGGTCATTTAATCCACAGTGATAACATTTGCGATATTGAAAGCGTTTAGTGTGGTCCAGGAAGTCTTTAAACTTCAAGTGAGCAGGACCAGCACCAAGTATGCCTTTAGCATTGGACATAGGAGGAATTGGTTTCTTCTCCTGAGTCTTTTGCTTCAGGTCAATCTTCAGTCTGGGAACAAGATTTTGAGAGAAAGATTTTGATCCTGAGACTGAAGGACCACCACCCAGAACTTTGTTCTTGGGTTTAGGACTCTTGGTCTTTGAAGGTGTTACAGTTTTAGATTTTTCTTTGACTGTGTTCTTTTTGCTCTTAGGAGCACCTTCAGAGTGTGTGTTAGAAGAAGAAGGGATGTTTTCAGGAGCATTAGGATCAGGGATAGAAGAAATTTTTTTTCCAAATTTAAGCATGGAACAATCAGATTTAGTTCCTCCATGAGTTTATCCAAGACCCCTTTTGTTTTTAACATTTCTTCCTGAGGCTAATATTTCATCAACCTTTTCAGAGGCGTCACTCCATCCTTTGATGGTGACTTTTTCAGCGTTTAACTCAGCCAGGGCTCTTTCTTTGGCAGCAAGAGCCATTTCTCTTTCAATACAGAGAGTTTTATTTACAGTGACCTGGTCTTTATAGTTTTCTTCCAGAATGGTAAGCTGTTTTATTTTTTCTTGGCATTCTTTGAGTTGACCTCGAAGATCAATATTCATTTTTTCAGCAGAGGTTTTACCATTAAGGGCTTTGTAAAGATCAAGAGTGACCAGGTCCAGCTGAGTTAAGCTTTCAAGAGGGACGAGAGGAATAGGTACCTGACTGGAAGAATCAGTCGCAGAGGTGGAAGCTTCAGGAGTTGTGGAAGAAGAAGCTTCAGGAGCCTGAGTAGGAATCTCTTCAGGGACCTCTTCTATCTTAGCCATGAGAGCTAAGGTAGGTTCCTCAATAATGGCCATCAGTGCCACTTGAGTGTCTTCCTCATCAGATGAGTCATCAGAGGAGACATCATCCCAATCGCAGTCTTCTGCGATAAGACCTTTACCCTTGCGCTGAATTTTCATCTTTTTGTACTTTTCTTTCAGGCGCTGGTATTTGGGGTTCTTAGAAGAAGATTTGGCAGAGGAGGGAGCAAACTGACTTTTCCTGTACCTGCAATCATTAGCAAAGTGTCCTTTGCCCTGACAGTTGTAGCAGATAGCAGTAGCCTTATCAACAGGGTCTGATTTAGGCTTGTCAGTAATAGTAAGATGTTTCTTTTTGTGGAAGTTTCCCTTTTTGGCAAACTTCTTAAAAGATCTGGTTAACAAAGCAAGAGATTCATTGAATTCAGGATCTTCTGACATGTCAGAGTCAGAAGATTCTAATTCAGTAATAGTTACTGAAGAAGGAGTGGCGACAGTAGGAACTGAGTCAGAGACCAATGCAACAGAGTTACTTTTGGTATCTTTAGAATCTCTTATAAGATTCTTTTTCAGTTTCTTCTGTTGTTCACGGTTAAGAAGAATACCGTACAACTCACTTAGTGTGAGTGTCTTTATGTCCTTTGACATAGTTAAGCAGGAGGTGTATATTTCCCAATGTTAAGGAAGAGCTTCCATGAACTTGGTAACCACCTCAGAGTTAGAGTAGGTAGTACCGATAGTCTTCAGATCAATCAGAAGACAGTTGAATCTCTGATGTAGCTGGGAGAGAGTTTCATCCTTCTGATGAATAAAGCTTTCATACTGACGAACCAAGAAAATCTTTCTTGATTCCATGAGAACAGCAGTACCTTCATATTGAACACAGAGAGTGTCCCATATTTCTTTAGCAGATCGAAGGTGACAGACAGAATGGAATACATCGTCAGGGAGTGACATGGCGATGAGAGACCTAGCCTTAGTGTCAATGTTGACCAGGCGTCTGTCTTCATCATTCCAGTCAGTCACAGGCTTTACCAGTTGCCTTTCAGGTACAGCTGGTTGGCCAGCTGCAGCAGGAATGGGGTGGACGGTTTGTGTAGGCACATGTGGTTCATTTTCCAAAAAGTATGGAATTTGGGGATCAGAACCAGAGAGAAAGAGTTCCATCCTGGTTTTCCAAAGAGAGAAGTTATCTTTGTTAAACCTAGGAGGCTTTCCAGCAGAGCCGGTATCAAAGTAGTTATCCTTAGCTTGAAGAGCCATGGATTAGAAGAGAGGATCACAAGATTTTTCTAAGAGAAGAAAATGAGAGCTTGTATCTGCTCTGATACCACTTGTTGGTCCCAATGAGGTGACCTTCAAGTAAGGATAGTGTTTTGGATTATAGAAGGGGGGGGGGGGTTGAATATAATCACACAAGTTTTCACTTTTAAATTCTTGTTGTATTAACAATATGAATTTACAGACTGTTGCGGAAATAGAAAAGACAATAAGTCTTAAACTAAACAATCTAAGCTTTCTTTCACTATGCACTAGAGTGAGAAGAAGGAGAAAAGAAAGAAGATAGAGGGAATAAAGAAAGAAAGGATTAGGGTATTTTTAGGTTGAAGAAGAAGTATGGAGAACATCTCTTCAAGTCCTATTTATACCCAATGCATTAAATGCATGCAGACTCACTTTTGTGTACGTGTCACAATGTAAGTGGTCCTTTGTACTATTTACTATAAACAAATACTCTTTGCATGGTGTGCGAAAGAGGAAGTGTGTAAACAGTTGCCTTGAGGTCTGATAAGTACGGAGGGAACAGTAAAGAGACTGTCCTTATGTACTTTTGTGTCAGTAAAGGCGGATAATCCTTTTGTGCATTAGACTAAGACATTACACTAATCCTTCAGGATCAGGATACTGATCAGTGACTAGAGTCCTGAAACTGGTGCTGTTCAGGGTCACTTGTATCCTGATGAATCTTCAGGATGTCATACGATATTGAGCAGCCTGCTGTCACTGAGTTCCGTCTTCAGATCACGACCATGCTGTTCCTGTCATCAGCTAATTCTTCGACGTCGCTGATGGTTCTTTGAGTATGATCTTGATGTCTTCAAGAGGTCTTCACTTCAGTGGACAGGATCAGTAGACTGTAGAACAGACTCGTTCGTCTCCTGATCCTGATCCTGATTACTATAAAAATAAGTTACAGCATAAGTAACATGGAATAACACTGATCAGACTCAGTGATAATTCCTCAAGCTATAACAGAAGTAAAAACCTATTCACTAAGTAAAGATTCAGGATCATTATCATTTCATCAGGTCTTAGGAGAGCTGGATCAACAGTTTTCAAAAGTTTTTCTTTAAACCAAGCTATCTACTCGAAGAAGATCCTCTTTTTGCAAGAACAAGATGTCGAAGGAGATAATCAGCATAGGTTCGGAATCACACCCGCCAGTACTTGTCATGGGCGAATACCAACAGTGGAAGCATCGAATGATCCACTTCTTAGACCTCCTCGATGAAAACCTCATGAAGTCAATCCGTGAGGGTCTGATCAGACCTACCGTCACTGTAGCTGCAGTTCCTCGCACGGAAACTTGCCCAGCTCTACCAGCTTATCTCGTGGAAAAGCCGGTAGACATGTAATCTCCCGAACAAATAGCACGACATCTCGTGGACAAACGTGCTCTTACTCTTCTCATCATGGCACTCCATAACGACATGTATGCCTGAGTGGACAGCCTGACAAACGCTAGGGACGTGTGGCTGGAGACTGAACAACAAATGCAAGGTGGAGACACAGCCTTAGAAAGCCAGAAGGAGAGTGCACTGAATGCCTATGAAGGATTCCGAGCTAGAGAGAACGAATCTCTGACAGACTCTTACCAACGTCTGAATTCATTTGTCAATGATCTCCGAAGACTGGGTGTGGATAAAAGCAAGTATGAGGTCAATGTCAAGTTTCTGAAGAACCTCACTCAAGAATGGCAGAACATGGCCATTAACATTCAGCTAAGCCGGAATCTTGGAACTTTGGGACTGCATGATTTATACAACATGATGGTACATCATGAGGAGTTTATCTCTGGTGACAGATCGAAGAGAGCAATTGATCATCTGGCACTCGCTACGGTGCCCTTTGGAGGACCCAATTCTACTCCAATTCAACCAACCTCCTTTAACCACATGCCTCTTCCTCAACATCCGGAAGACTTCAACCATGAGTTCAACCAGAACTTCAACCAAGGCATGCAACACCTGGATGACCCAATGATCATCACCATCTCAGATGAAGAGTTGTTCAACATGAATGAATCCCTTGCCTTGATTTCTCACAACGTGCAGCGGCTGAATGCAAATCGGGGATTTACCCGATCTCAAGGTTTGGGATTTCAAGGTGGAAACAGAATGGGTCCGGGAAGAGGTGGACATCAGTCGTCAGGCAGCTTTCAGTCGAATGAACAGAGTAGAGGAGGATACCAGCATGGAGAAAGATATCAGTCGTTTGATCAAGGTAGAAGCAATCAAGGAAGGTTCAGAGACAACCATCAACGTGATAGTACCTTCATTGACTATCAAGGAGGTTCGAATTATCATGGCAGTTGGTACGGACAGAATCCCGACTACAACTTTCGGGGAAATTCAAGACAGCAAGGATATAATTCAGGATTCAGGAGGAAAGGTTATGAAAGCAGCTATGGAGGTAGATTTGAAGGTGGAAGAAACGATCACGGATCTAAGTTTAGGTATGAGCAAGACAAAAATGATCGCTGGTCCGACGGAAGGATTGAGTATGGAAAGGGAAACTTCAACGGAGGTGACCATCGTGGGTCAGATCATCAAGGGAACAGCTCCAACAGGCAATCCTTAAGTGAAAATCATCCAGTTCCCGCAAACCAAGGTGGTCAAAAGTCAAGCCAGTCACAAAAATCCAACAACCACACCCCTGCTCCTCAACAAGCCCCACTTCCTAAATCTGACGGGCATGGCCCCACTTGCTACAAGTGCGGCAAACCGGGACACTACTCTAAAGAGTGTACGGTAAAGTACAAGGATGCAACTTACTTTGATAAAAAGGCTGCTTTGATGAGAAAGAAGGAAAAGGGAGTTGCTCTGCTAGTAGAGGAGGAAAACTGGGTATGTGAAGAAGAGAGCTCAGACGAGGAGGATCAGTTGGTGAGAGGACACTGCCTGATGGCAGACTTTGAAGGACCTGATGGTGTTGGTGCTAGCACTCAATATGATAACGATGCGTTTGAGGCATCCTCTATTCCTGATTTAACTGATACTGTCTCACTGTTAGAATCTAGAATTTGTGACCTAGAGAGAGATCTCTAAACGGAAAGAACTCTTGTCACAAAATTTAGAATCGATAGTGCTGTTTATAAGAGCTCTCTCGAAGACTTGACATTGAATTATAATCGAGAGGTACTTAAGTCTGGTATTAGAGAGTCAAATTTGTCAAATAAAATGTTGTCTCTTCAAAAATCCCATGATGAACTAAATAGTAATCATGGGGAGCTCTCAATCAAATTTCAGTTACTTTCTGAGGAAAGAACTAAGCTTTTCACAAAAATCCAAGAGCTCGAAGACAACAATTTCAAGAGAGGACAATCTGAACAGACTCTGAATATCCTCACCATGCATGCCAACAAAAATCCTTTTTACAAAGCTAGGCCCAGACTAGGACATGCCGAAAATCATGTTTTGGAAAAAGCACCTTCGAATCTATACAACTTTGAGGATATGGCCGCGTCCAAACCTAAGCCAGCCTTTGTAGGAGGACATGTTACCGAGGAATTTGTTAGACAGACTATCACCTACACCGAAGTCATCAATGGTGAGACCATCACTAGAACCACCAGTCCGTCAAACAGCACCGCTAGCAGTCCTCCCACCAGTCCCGTTGCCAATGGACCTATCTTCATTCCCGCTAGAGATCCTACCAATACCGACCCCTCTTGGGAAGGTATCAAGGCTAGAACCCCTTGTGTAGCTATGCCACCAATCAATTATGCCGATTTGAACACTAGCTATGACACTAGGGAAATCGAATTATCTGAGGAGACCTTAGCTATCCCACCCATGGATGTTTCTGCAACTAAGAGTCCCGACCTAGTTGAGCTAGAGAAATAAGTCTTTGGACTTAGATTGAAATCCATGGATCTAGATGCCTGTCAACATCAAATTCTGAATCTCAGAGTCGTTATCTCCGAAAAAGAAAACTTGATAGACACTCTGGAAAAAGACTTACTCGAAGCTAACGCCGAGAGAATTAGGCTTTCTTCGGAGTGTGAGACCGCGAACTCTTCATTTAGTGTTTTCAAAGTCAAATTTGCGGATCTTCAAAAGCGACTCATCATCCAAGAAGTCCAATTTGAAATAGAAAAGGAATTCTTTTATGAAAAGGAGATGATGTATCGCCAAACTTTTGTTAATCAAGATGTGTCAATCTCTCTTTTGAAAAAGAAAGTGTCTGATTTTGAGAATTTTTGCTCTGTGGATTCTGAAGATGATGAAGAATCCCTTCTTTCTCACCATAGGTTAAAAGAACCTAAGTTAGTCTTAGATCCAAATGTTGAATATGACTTGAAGGTATTTTTAGGTGAGGGTGATGATCCTTCTGGTTTTATTCCAAAGAAACATAAATCTGTTCTTTCCAAACCTGAGAAGTCTACTGAGTCACAAGCTTCAGGTTCTGAGAAAAACAATCCTAAGGGTGAAAAAGGTGTAGGTACTGACAATAAGAAGTCAGTTAAGCCTCACGCACCTAAGGGACTCCAGAACAAGAATTCAAAATCTAAAGATGCTTGTGCCTCAGTCAAACCCATTAAAGGTCTTGACTTTAATTCTAGCACTTTCGAAGTGGGTGAGACATCTCGGGTAAAACCAAATCAACCTTTACCTTCCACAAAAACTAATTTTTCAAAACCGTCATCTAGAAAAGTTGGCAAGTCCATTTCTACTAAACCGTCCTCTAACTCACACCATGCTTTTAATGCAGATGGGAGAAGGAAAGATGGTGGAAAGAATGTGAAGCCACCAGGAAAGGATCATCAAGGAATGAACAATCAGTTTACTGCTTTCCCTAAGAGGCGTGGTCCTAGCCGTGCGGGTTTAGGCCATGCCCCACCTAGTGTAGGATTTAATTCAAACATGTCTGTAAACCGTAATCGTAACTTGAACAATATTTTTGATGCTCTTAGAAATGACATGTGTTCTATGTTTGGTAATCTCTTGCGCTATGGTGTGGCTAATTCTCATAATGCTCATAATTCTAATGTCAATTCTCGAAAGAGAAAGGGAAGGAAAAGAGGGAAATCAAAATCCTTTTCGTCAGTGAAGTCCCTACGCCTAAGGATAAATCCAAAAAGGGGACTACACCGATAGTTTCATCTGTCTCTAACCCTAAGGAACCCATTTGGCAATGGGTCCCTAAACAAGCTTAATTCGTTTTACAGGTCAGTCATGTGTGGTTCATCGATTCAGGAGCTTATAGAGACATGACTGGTCAAAGGTCCTTCTTTTTCGACTATGTTGAAAGGTTCGAGGAATACATTAAAACTGCAGACAAAACTCCAAAGCCTATGTTGGGTTATGGGAAGATCATCGATGGAAGGTACATCATCAAGGATGTACGGTATGTCGAGGGATTAGGGTACAACATGTTCAGCTCAAGCCAATTTTGTGATAATGGCTTTTGGGTCAAACAGTTCTTGTACGGAAGTTCAGTAAATGATGAAGACGGTAATGTTGTTCTTAGTGCACGAAGGAACGACAATCTGTATTCAACCGTCTTTCGATCAATCCCTCAGACACACCCTCAGTTTGAAGCACTTTCTCAACCAGTAGATGCGATCTGCTTGCTCTCCAAGGCGTCTAAGGATGACAGTTGGCTGTGGCACCGGAGGTTATGCCATCAGAATTTCAAAGATATGAACAAGTTGGTTTCAAAGCTCCTGGTCAGTGGATTACCTGAGACTCGTCTTTCAAAAGATACCCTGTGTCCCGCTTGTAAACAAGGAAAGATGAAAAGAAGCTCTCATCCTCCAAAGATGGATACCCTGTGTCCCGCTTGTAAACATGATTCACATGGATCTGTGTGGACCAATGAGAGTCGAGAGCCTAGCCAGAAAGAAATACATGCTAGTCGTTGTCGATGAGTTCTCTAGGTTCACGTGGCTTGAGTTCTTACGAGCTAAATCTGACGCTGCTGATCGGATAATCGCCTTCATCAAGCGGATTCAAATTCTTTTGAGTCGCAAGGTGAAAAAGCTACGTAGCGACAACGGCACCGAATTTTGGAACACGAAACTGCAATTCTTCCTTGAAGATGTGGGAATCTCACACAAATTTTAAGCGGTGCGCACTCCTCAACAAAAAGGAGTTGTGGAAAGGAAGAATCGGATGTTGGTCGAAGCAGCAAGATCCATGATGGCTCACTCAAGCGTTCCACAATCATTCTGGGCTGAAGCCGTTTCTACAGCATGCTTCACACAAAATCGAACACTGATCGTCAAGCGGACTGGTAAAACCGCTTACGAGATGATCGAACAGCGTAAGCCTAACATCAATTACTTTAGAGTTTTTGGATGTAAATGCTATGTTCTTAACGACCGAGAGGATCTGGGTAAGTTTGACCCTAAGTCTGATGAGTCTATCTTCATCGGATACTCACTTAACTCAAAGACTTATCGGGTATTTAACAAACGCACCCGAACCATCTTGGAAAGCTCAAATGTGGATTTTTCTGAAACTGAAACTTATCTGATGCATGCCCAAGTAATCTAAATGCCTTACTGCCTGAACTGTCCACCACACCACCGAGCACAAATTTTGCATCTAACTCCTTTGCTTCAGATTTTATAGATCCCGCAGACTACGATCTACCAACTCTAACGGGACCAATCGTAGTTCCTGCTCATCTTGGTTCATCTACCACTTCTGTGTCATCTGATGCCTTCATGACAGAACCACCGTCTAGTACCTCAACAGATTCAGTGACACCGGAGTCAGTGGTCTCTCCCCCGGAAAATTCTTCAACATAACCCCCAATCGTTGCTTCACAGGAACCTGTCCGAGAACAGAAAACATCTTCTGTTCTTGCACCCATTCCTGAAGAAGCTCCACTATCTTCTTCGAGCTCCTCTCAAAGGACTTATGCTTAAGTAGTTCGGGAGCCCCGGTTGGAGGTTGTTCTAAACATAGAACCACTGATGAATCTTCAAGAAGGCTCTTCAAGTGGGAACCAGTCCGGGGTCTTAGCAGTACACGACGAGAATAATGCGTCAAACAATCAGTAAGCGTATGTTACACTCCCTCACACCAGAAAATGGACAAGAGATCACCCCTCCTCCCAGATCATCGGGAGTCCCTCTCAATCTGTTCAGACCAGATCTTCGAAGAATGTTAATAACTTGGTTCTTTTTGGCGGGTTCCTGAGTGATTTTGAACCGTTAGATGTTCAACAAGCTCTTTCCAATCCAGACTGGGTACGGGCAATGCAAGAAGAGTTAGTTGAATTCGAATGCAACAAGGTTTGGCGTTTGGTGAGTAGACCATGGGGGAAATCCATTATTGGCTTGAAATGGATTTTTCGGAACAAGAAAGATGAAAACGACCTTATCATCCGGAATAAGGCCCGGTTAGTCGCCAAAGGGTATCGCCAACAAGAGGGAATCGATTATGACGAGACGTTTGCGCCAGTAGCCAGAATTGAGGCTATTCGGATCTTCCTCGCATATGCCACGCACAAAAACATGACCGTCTTCCAGATGGATGTCAAATGCGCCTTCCTAAACGGAGTTCTTAAAGAAGAGGCATATGTCGAGCAACCTGAAGGGTTCGTGGATCCGAGGTATCCAACTCATGTCTATGTCTTAGACAAAGCGCTTTACGGTCTCAAGCAAGCTCCTCGAGCATGGTATGAAACTCTTACTGTTTACTTGATTGGAGCTGGGTACAAGAAAGGTACAATCGACCCCACCTTATTTCTACATCGATCAGGTAGTGACTTGATTATAGTACAAATATACGTGGATGACATCATTTTTGCATCTACAAAGCCTAAGTTGTGCAAGGAGTTTGAGCACACCATGAAATCACAATTTAAAATGAGCATGATGGGTGAGTTGACGTTCTTTTTAGGACTTCAAGTCAGACAACGCCCTGACGGCATTTTTATAAACCACTCTAAATACGTTCATGATTTACTCAAACATTTTAATTTCGGTGGCTCAAACTCTGCTGCTACACCAATGCCCAAATCTTTCCAGCTGAATGCTGATTTATCCGGCAAGCCTGTATACCAAAAGAATTATCGGGCGATCATTGGTTCTTTGCTCTATCTCACGACTAGTAGACCTGATATCGTATTCTCCACGGGTGTCTGTGCTCGTTATCAGTGTGATTCTCGTGAATCTCATTTAACTGTTGTGAAAAGAATCCTTAAGTACCTGAAGGGCACGCCTGATTTTGGCCTTTGGTACCTAAAGGATTCTGGTTTTGAACTAATAGCCTACATAGATTCAGATCACGCAGGTTGTAAATTGAACAGAAAGAGCACATCCGGAGCATGTCAGTTCCTCGGGGACAAGTTGGTGAGTTGGTCATCCCGCAAACAGAACTGTGTTTCACTCTCTACAACGGAAGCAGAATATGTTGCCACGGCGTGCTGCTGTTCACAGTTTCTGTGGATGAAAACCCAACTGGCGGACTTCGGATACACCATGCAGAGGATTCCTATCTACTGTGACTCCAAGAGTGAGATTCAAATCACGGCAAATCCAGTTCAACATTCTCGGATGAAACACATTGACATCCGATATCACTTCATCAAGGATCACGTCGAGAAATGTAACATTGAATTGTATTTTGTGGAAAGTAACTTTCAGCTTGCTGATCTGTTCACTAAGCCGTTTGATGAGAAACGCCATTTCTTTCTTCTAAACAAGTTAGGAATGCTAGACTTACCGCCTGAGGTCTAGAGGGAGCCGGGAATCTTTATAATGTATGCATGTGTGTAGGGGGAGCCTCTTAGAGTATGCACAAATCTAGGGGAGCGTCTTGTATTTGTTTGATTGTTTGTGCTAATTTTCTCGGATCCACACTACTTTGGATACCACTCTTAGTTTGTTTTTACAGGTGTGAATCATAACAACAACTTCTGATTACTTCATATCAGAACTCGCACAAAGTCTAATCCCGGGGTTATATAGTTAATACCCAAAGAAGATATCCAGGGCAGTCGTTTCGTAAAGGTTCAAGGGCTGAACTTGTACATTTTTATGAACTTGGAAGTTCAGGGGGTAGATGTGATAAGTTTCTGAACTTTCAAGTTCGGGGACCAAGTCTACCATTTTCTGGAACATAAGTTCAGGGGTTACTTTTGAAAATATTTAAACTTACAAGTTCAGGGACTTGTTTTGCAAAGTGTGCGAAACTTGTAGTCCAGGGGGTGGTTATGTCATTTCCGAAAGTTGTGAGTGAAAAGAGGGTACACTTATCATTAAACTGATAAGTTGACCATCTGAATATAAAAAGAATTCTTTGTCTCTTTCCACACTTTCTCAAAAAATCAGATTTCAACTTTAATCTCTCTCTCTCTCTCTCTCTCTCTCTCTCTCTCTCTCTCTCCCTCTCTCTCTCGACGCTCACACGACCCAACCGCCACCTTCTCTCTTTCCGGACACTTTTCCGGTGAACCGTCCGTCCTTTCTTCGATCCGACTAGTCCTAAACGATCACGGTAAGAATTCGAACTCAATGGTACCAATCATAACGTCTATATGTTACGTTTTCTTGTCCGAATCGAAGCCTAAAGGTTTTGCATAAAACCCGAAACCCAAACTCTTTGGAATGGGTTTTCGGGACGATCAATCGGTCCAAACTTGTTTCTAAACTTGTTTATAGCTTCTATACATCAAATGTAACTAGTTATAGGGCTCAAATTTGTGTTTTTGGTCGATTGGAAGTCGAGAAACCGAACAGTCTCGGTTTCCCGACTCGGGAATATTCAAAAATCCCGAGTCGGGAAACTTGAATGTTCTTGGTTTCCCGATCGGGGATTACACTAAGTTCAAATATCCCGACTCGGGAAACATGAAAACCCGACTCGGGTTTTCGAGGTTTCCCGACTCGACCTTTGGCAAGAAACTTTTCAACTCTCACCTTTCCCAACTCGGGAAACATGAAGACCCGACTCGGGTTTTTGAGTTTCCCGACTCGATCTTTAGGCCAGGGTATTTTGAACTTGTTTTTAAAACGTGTTTACTTTCTTTTCCGACTCGGAAAACCTTGTTTCCCGACTCGGGTTTCCATGGGAAACTTGATTATTGTCTTAAGTGTTTATCTCCTTTCCTGACTCGGGAAACTTGAATAACCCGACTTGGGTATTTGAATTTCTCGACTCGTATTTGAACAAGGGTACTTTTCAAGTGTTAACTAAGTTGAACTCAGGACTACTTTTCCCGAATCGGGTTTTCACATTTCCCGACTCGGGAAATGTCAAAACCCGACTCGGGATTTGATGTCTCCCAAGTTGAACTTTTTTCAACATTTAGTGATATTTAGTGTGGGTACTAACTTCTTTACTCGTCTTGTTTGGTCAGAAATGGCTTGACAACAGAACAACCCACCCTCGCCGATCGGCAACATTGTCGATCGTGCTTTGATATGCCAGGCTGACCTACGTCCTATCACTCAGAACAACGAGTTTGTTGACCTGCACCACATCTAAGTGCAAGCTGAAGTGGTGGTCAAGATCCTGAAGGTGCACCCGGTTGCATACGCCATGCACGCCGTTGTGGAGGTACCTATGATCTATGTGCAATAGTTCTGGAACACCTCCCACCTTGAGACCAGAGACGGCGTTCTAACTCTCGTAGGACGCGTCGATCAGACGGATCTTGTCGTCACTTTGGAGGACCTTTGACGTATCCTTCACCTTCCAGCCGACTCTGCCGAGGCACCTTTCGAGCCGCTTGTCTCTGGGCCTGAACTATTCAGCGAGATACTCACACTCGGCGTCTAGACGAATCCGAACCAGAGGCTCAACGGGATCTCCCAAGTCTCTCAGGGCATGTTGCCCCCGCCGTGGTTCACCCTGTTCAACCTGATGAACAGGTGCCTATCCTCCAAAACACGAGGAGTGGATAAGGCCTCAACCCAAATCTGGCATGTGATTCACTCCGTCGCCTACGGACGAAGAATCGACGTCGCACATCAGCTATGGCAAGACATCACTCGCGATGTCGACACCTCTCGGAACCAACACTCGTCCATCCCGTGGATGAGATTTTTCAGCTTGATGATCCACGATCACATGTACCGTCATCTAGAGGTTCGTCGTCGATCAAGCCATCCGAGATTTCACAGCAAACAAATCCACTGCACCAACAAGAGGACTCTCAAACTGGGTCAACCGGAGATGCCAGTTCCCGAGCACGTTCTAGACACTTCGGACCAGGCGGCGGTGAGCGTAGGTCTCTATAGGATTTCCATAGGACTAGAAGCCGCATCTATGGACTCCTCAGAACCGAGGAGCCCTACCCAGGATGCGCAACCCGTCCCTACTGAGCCTCGTGCCCTAGGCACTGAGCGCCGGAACTCCATTGGGGGAGCATCCGGTTCGGGCGTCAGGAGCGTAGACGTGAGGGGCGATGTGGGTAGAGTAGTTAGGACCTCCGCCACTCCTCACATGTCTAGAGAAGAAGCCGGCGCGGCCTACCAACGGATCATCGAGGCAAGAACTAGCCGCGATCGCACCCGCACATATTTTGAGGATCAAGTTGCTATTCTCTCTGATCCTGAGCGCATGATCGGCGCTAGGATCAAGCAGTACACCGGAATTCGCACCAACTGGTGATTGCTGGTTACATCCTCCAGGTAGACGGCCTGTCAGAGAAGCTGCGCCAAAGGGAGGCAGAGATCGCAGCCAGGACGAGCAACTCGAGATAGCTCAGCGCCGTATTCGGGAACTCGAGGCTGCGTGTCGGTCTCAGGCTCAGCCTTCCAAACGGAGGCATGATGACCCTGATGACTCCGCACCAGGTCCTCATGAGGGGGAGACGCAAGCCACAAAAGGCTTCGTATCGACCTTGCTCCCGCCTCGGGTTCCGGATCCACTCTATATGAGGATTCTGATGACGAACCTGAATCGGGTTTTCCTGACTCGGGAAATGTCAAAAGCCAACTCGGGAAATGTCAAAACCCGACTCGGGATTTGATGTCTCCCAAGTTGAACTTTTTTCAACACTTAGTGATATTTAGTGTGGGTACTAACTTCTTTACTCGTCTTGTTTGGTATAAAATGGCTCGAAACAGAACAACCCACCCTCTCCGATCAACAACACTGCCGATCGTGCTTTGATATCCTAGGCTGACCTATGTCCTATCACTCAGAACAACGAGTTTGTGGACCTGCACCACGTCCAAGTACAAGATGAAGTGGTGGTCGAGATCCTGAAGGTGCACCCGGTTGCATACGCCATGCAAGCCGTTGCGGAGGTACCTATGATCTACGTGCAACAGTTCTCGAACACCTCCTACCTTGAGACCAGAGACGGCGATCTAACTCTGGTAGGACGCGTCGATCAGACGGAGCTTGTCGTCACTTTGGAAGACCTTTGACGTATCCTTCACCTTCCAGCCGACTCTGCCGAGGCACCTTTCGAGCCGCTTGTCTCTAGGCCTGAACTATTCAGCGAGATACTCACACTCGGCGTCCAGACGAATCCGAACCAGAGGCTCAACGGGATCTCCCAAGTCTCTCAGGGCATGTTTCCCTCGCCGTGGTTCACCCTGTTCAACCTGATGAACAGGTGCCTATCCTCCAAAACACGAGGAGTGGATAAGGCCTCAACCCAACTCTGGCATGTGATTCACTCCGTCGCCTACGGACGAAGAATCGACGTCGCACATCAGCTATGGCAAGACATCACTCGCGATGTCGACACCTCTCGGAACCAACACTCGTCCATCCCGTGGATGAGATTTTTCAGCTTGATGATCCACGATCACATGAACCGTCATCTAGAGGTTCGTCGTCGATCAAGCCATCCGAGATTTCACAGCAAACAAATCCACTGCACCAACAAGAGGACTCTCAAACCGGGTCAAGCGGAGATGCCAGTTCCCGAGCACGTTCTAGACACTTCGGACCAGGCGGCGGTGAGTGTAGGTCTCTATAGGATTTCCATAGGACTAGAAGCCGCATCTATGGACTCCTCAGAACCGAGGAGCCCTACCCAGGATGCGCAACCCGTCCCTACTGAGCCTCGTGCCCTAGGCACTGAGCGCCGGAACTCCATTGGGGGAGCATCCGGTTCGGGCGTCATGAGCGTAGACGTGAGGGGCGATGTGGGTAGAGTTGTTAGGACCTCCGCCACTCCTCACTTGTCTAGAGAAGAAGCCGGCGCGGCCTACCAACGGATCGTCGAGGCAAGAACTAGCCGCGCTCGCACCCGCACATATTTTAAGGATCAGGTTGCTATTCTCTCTGATCCTGAGCGCATGATCGGCGCTAGGATCAAGAAGTACACCGGAATTCGCACCAACTGGTGATTGCTGGTTACACCCTCCAGGTAGACGGCCTGTCAGAGAAGCTGCGCCAAAGGGAGTCAGAGATCGCAGCCAGGGACGAGCAGCTCGAGATAGCTCAGCGCCGTATTCGGGAACTCGAGGCTGCGTGTCGGTCTCAGGCTCAGCCTTCCAAACGGAAGCATGATGACCCTGATGACTCCGCACCAGGTCCTCATGAGGGGGAGACGCAAGCCAGCAAAAGGCTTCGTATCGACCTTGCTCCCGCCTCGGGTTCTGGATCTACTCTATATGAGGATTCTGATGACGAACCTGAATCGGGTTTTCCTGACTCGGGAAATGTCAAAAGCCAACTCGGGAAATGTCAAAACCCGACTCGGGATTTGATGTCTCCCAAGTTGAACTTTTTTCAACACTTAGTGATATTTAGTGTGGGTACTAACTTCTTTACTCGTCTTGTTTGGTAAAAAATGGCTCGAAACAGAACAACCCACCCTCGCCGATCGACAACACTGCCGATCGTGCTTTGATATCCTAGGCTGACCTACGTCCTATCACTCAGAACAACGAGTTTGTGGACCTGCACCACGTCCAAATACAAGATGAAGTGGTGGTCGAGATCCTGAAGGTGCACCCGGTTGCATACGCCATGCAAGCCGTTGCGGAGGTACCTATGATCTACGTGCAACAGTTCTGGAACACCTCCTACCTTGAGACCAGAGACGGTGTTCTAACTCTGGTAGGACGCGTCGATCAGACGGAGCTTGTCGTCACTTTGGAGGACCTTTGACGTATCCTTCACCTTCCAGCCGACTCTGCCGAGGCACCTTTCGAGCCGCTTGTCTCTGGGCCTGAACTATTCAGCGAGATACTCACGCTCGGCGTCCAGACAAATCCGAACCAGAGGCTCAACGGGATCTCCCAAGTCTCTCAGGGCATGTTGCCACCGCTGTGGCTCACCCTGTTCAACCTAATGAACAGATGCCTATCCTCCAAAACACGAGGAGTGGATAAGGCCTCAACCCAACTCTGTCATGTGATTCACTCCGTCGCCTACGGACGAAGAATCGACGTCGCACATCGGCTATGGCAAGATATCACTCGCGACATCGACACCTCTCGGAACCAACACTCGTCCATCCCGTGGATGAGATTTTTCACCTTGATGATCCACGATCACATGAACCGTCATCCAGAGGTTCGTCGTCGATCAAGCCATCCGAGATTTCACAGCAAACAAATCCACCGCACCAACAATAGGACTCTCAAACCGGGTCAAGCGGAGATGCCAGTTCCCGAGCACGTTCTAGACACTTCGGACCAGGCGGCGGTGAGTGTAGGTCTCTATAGGATTTCCATAGGACTAGAAGCCGCATCTATGGACTCCTGAGAACCGGGGAGCCCTACCCAGGATGCGCAACCCATCCCTACTGAGCCTCGTGCCCAAGGCATTGAGCGCCGGAGCTCCATTGGGGGAGCATCCGGTTCGGGCGTCATGAGCGTAGACGTGAGGGGCGATGTGGGTAGAGTAGTTAGGACCTCCGCCACTCCGCACATGTCTAGAGAAGAAGCTGGCGTGGCCTACCAACGGATCGTCGAGGCAAGAACTAGCCGCGCTCGTACCCACACATATTTTAAGGATGTTGATCCAGCTCTCCTAAGACCTGATGAAATGATAATGATCCTGTTACTTTACTTAGTGAATAGGTTTTTACTTCTGTTATAGCTTGAGGAATTATCACTGAGACTGTTCAGTGTTATTCCATGTTACTTATGCTGTAACTTATTTTTATAATGATCAGGATCAGGATCAGGAGACGAACGAGCCTATTCTGCAGTCTACTGATCCTGACCACTGAAGTGAAGACCTCCTGAAGACATTAAGTTCATACTCAAAGAACCATCAGCGAAGTCGAAGAATTAGCTGATGACAGGAACAACATGCTCGTGATCTGAAGACGAAACTCAGTGATAGCAGGCTGCTCAAATTCGTATGACATCCTGAAGACTCGTCAGGATACAGTGACCTCTGATCAACCTCAGTATCAGAGCTTTCCTCACTGATCAGTATCCTGATCCTGAAGGATTAGTGTAATGTCTTAATCTAATGCACAAAAGGATTATCCGCCTTTACTGACACAAAAGTACATAAGGACAGTCTTTTTTCAGACCTCAAGGCAACTGTTTACTCATATCCTCTTTTGCACACCATGCAAAGGGTATTTGTTTATAGTAAATAGTACATAGGACCACTTAGAATGTGACACGTACACAAAAGTGAGTCTGCATGCATTTAATGCATTGGGTATAAATAGGACATGAAGAGATGTTCTCCATACTTCTTCTTCATCCTAAAAATACCCTAATCCTTTCTTTCTTATTTCCTCTAGTTTCTATCTTTTCTTATCTTCTCACTCTAGTGCATAGTGAAAGAACTTAGATTGTTTAGTTTAGACTTGTAGTTTTTTCTATTTCCGCAACAATCTGTAAATTCATATTGTTAATACAACAAAGAATTTAAAAGTGAAATTTGTGTGATTATATTCAACCCCCCCTTCTATAATCCCATACACTATCCTTACTTGAAGGTCACCTCATTGGGACCAACAAGTGGTATCAGAGCAGATACAAGCTCTCATTTTCTTCTCTAAGAAAAATCTTGTGATCCTCTCTCTCTTAATCCATGGCTCTTCAAGCTAAGGATAACTACTTTGATACCGGCTCTGCTGGAAAACCTCCAAGGTTTAACAAAGATAACTTCTCTCTTTGGAAAACCAGGATGAAAGTTTTCCTATCTGGTTCTGATCCCCAGATTCCATACTTTTTGGAAAATGGACCACATGTGCCTACACAACCTGTCCATGCTGTGCCTCCTGCTGGTGACCAACCAGGAATACCCGCAACGGAACTGGTTAAACCAGTGACGGATTGGAATGATGAGGACAGACGCCTTGTCAACATTGACACTAAGGCTAGGTCTCTCATTGCCATGTCACTCCCTGATGACGTCTTCCACTCTGTCTGTCACCTTCGCTCTGCTAAAGAGATTTGGGACACACTCTGTGTTCAATACGAAGGTACTACTGTTCTCATGGAATCAAGAAAGATTTTCTTGGTTCGCCAGTACGAAAGCTTTATTCATCAGAAGGATGAAACTCTCTCCCAGCTACATCAGAGATTCAACTGTCTCCTGATCGACCTGAAGACTATTGGTACTATCTATCCTAACTCTGAGGTGGTTACCAAGTTCATGGAAGCTCTTCCTGAACATTGGGAAATTTACACCTCCTGCTTAACTATGTCCAAAGACATAAAGACACTCACTTTGAGTGAGCTGTACGGTATTCTTCTAAACCGTGAACAACAGAAGAAACTGAAGAAGAATCTCATAAGAGATACTAAAGATTCCAAAAGCACTTCTGTTGCACTGGTCTCTGATTCAGTTCCTCCTGTCGCCACACCTTCTTCTGTAACTATTACTGAATTAGAATCCTCTGACTCTAACATGTTAGAAGATCCTGAATTCAATGAATCTCTTGCTTTACTAACTCGATCTTTCAAAAAGTTTGCCAAAAAGGGAAACTTCCATAAAAAGAAACCTCTTACTTTAACTGACAAGCCAAAAACAGAACCTGTTGATAAGGCTACTGCTATCTGCTACAACTGTCAGGCCAAAGGACACTTTGCTAATGATTGCAGGTACAGGAAAAGTCAGTTTGCTCCTTCTTCTGCCAAATCTTCCTCGAAAAACCCCAAATACCGGCGCCTGAAAGAGAAGTACAAAAAGATGAAATTTCAGCGCAAAGGTAAAGGTCTTATCGCAGAGGACTGCGATTGGGATGATGTCTCCTCTGATGACTCATCTGATGAGTAAGATACTCAAGTGGCACTTATGGCCATTATTGAGGAACCTACCTTAGCTCTTATGACTAAGATAGAAGAGGTCCCTGAAGAGGTTCCTACTCAAGCTCCTGAAGCTTCCACCTCTGCGACTGAATCTACCAGTCAAGTACCTACTCCTGTTGTTCCTCTTGAAAGTTTAACTCAGTTAGACCTTGTAACCCTTGATCTCTATAAAGCCCTGAATGGTAAAACCTCTGCTGAGAAAATGAATATTGATCTTCGTGATCAACTCAGAGAATGTCAGGAAAAGATAAAACAACTTACCATTCTGGAAGAAAGTTATAAGGATCAGGTCACTGTTAATCAAACTCTATGTATCGAAAGAGAAAAGGCTCTTGCTGCTAAAGAAAGAGCCTTGGCCGAACTTAACGCTGAAAAAGTCACCATCAAAGGATGGAGTGACGCCTCTGAAAAGGTTGATGAAATATTAGCCTCAGGGAGAAATGTCAAAAACAAAAAGGGTCTTGGATTCACTAGTGGATGTACTAGGCCTGATCGTTCCATGCTTAAATTTGGAATGTTTGTTTCTTCTATCCCTGATCCTAATGCCCCTGAAAACATCCCTTCTTCATCCAACAAACACACTAAAGGTGCTCCTAAGAGCAAAAAGAAAACAGCTAAGGAAAAATCCAAAACTGTAACACCTTCAAAGATCAAGAATCCTAAACCTAAGAACAAAGTTCTAGGTGGTGGTCCTTCAGTCTCAGGAAACAAATCTTTTTCTCAAAATCCTGCTCCTAGACTGAAGATTGACCTGAAGCAAAAGATTAAGGAGAAGAAACCTATTCCTCCTCTATCCAATGCTAAAGGCATACTTGGTACTGGTCCTGCTCATCTGAAGTTCAAAGGCTTCCTGGACCCCACTAAACGCTTTCAATATCGCCAATGTTATCACTGTGGATTTAACGACCATATTGCGAGTAAGTGTCCTGATGCTACCAAAACTGAAAAATCAGCTAAGGTAAAGAAAACTCCTAAGACTGATAACTCAGTCAAAGGAAAGAAGGTTGTCAAGACTGTTCCTTCAGTCAAGACTCCAGCCTCAAGAACTGATAACTCAGTTAAGGTTGTCACTAACTCCACCAGTCCTACTGATAATTCTGGATCCATAGTTCTATGGGTACCAAGAAAAACTTAAACTCTAAATTTTACAGGACAAGGGCATCTGTGTTAGGAATTATGTGCAGAGTTGACAAACCAAGTGATTATACATCCAATGTTACAAGACACTTGAGGGTCACACCTGTGAGTACCTATAAGTCGAACAAGTTAAATGAAATCCCGAAATGGAGAGTTAAGATTTATAATAGTGTATTATAAATCAGTTGGGTAATTTCAGTCAGATTTACCAAAGTTGGAGGGTTATTAATTAATTAGGATATTATATATTTATTAAGATAAATAAATATATAATAGTTAATTGATAAAGTTTTTATATATTAGATAAATATATAAATCGTAATTATCGTATGCAAATTCTTTTCCAGCTAATTAAATAAGGAAAGGATTTGAGATAATTATAAGGAAACTGGATTCCATACAAACTGTATTTTTCCTCCATATAAATAAAGCCTATGGGTTAAGGAAAAACATTAAGCCTTTTTCAGTTGAGAAAATCAGTTTTCTGTCCCCTCCTCCTCTCTCCCAAAACCGGCGCACACAAACCCCCCCCTTCCCTCGGGTCGTTTTTGTTGTTCGGGTTTCGCGGTTCTGCTAGAGGAACGTTGTTTATGTAAAAAATTACACAACTCGATGTCGAAAGAATTTGTGTGAGGCTTAACCGTCGAGAGAAAGAAATTACAATCAATGATAAGTGCGAGAAAGTAAAGTAAGACAAATAATTTGATGACGCAGGAAAAACCTCACGACGGAGGAAAAAACCTGTGGTCGACCTAAAAGATAAGTCGACAGAGCACTATGATCACCAATCAGGGGTGATGTCCTTTAAGTATACAACTTTGATCGTACGATTACAACTGAGAGAACTATGAAATCGAAGGTAAATTACAGATGATTATCAAGAATAATGATTTTAGAACTTGTGAGCTTCGGATAAACTTCGTGTGTTGCAATGCTGGCTTGATTCTTCTTATATAGTGGCTTGATAATAACGGTCCAACGGTATTGTAGCTCATCAATGATTGAATTGTAACCGTCCAACGTTATTGTCTTCAATTAATGCTCGGAGAGTAACTGTCCAACGGTATTGTTGAGAGTTAATGTCCAGATTGTAACTGCTGCGAGAATCTTGCTTGTAACGGTCGATCGTTGATGCTGTCGAACGATACATAACTTACGACTTGTTCGATGTAGTGATGATCTTCAACAAGCATAGCATAGTACTCAATTTCCGATTTCCTCAAAGGTGGACAATTGTTAGATATGATAATCAGCTTACCTGCATCAAACATATAAACTTTGTATATTTATTCGTTAGTACTGTCGTACGATATTGTGGATATCGTTCGACTTATTCGATGTATATGTTCGATGTTTAATAATCTTTGTTCGATAGTACTTTTAGGTTTTATCTCTGGACCTTATCTTAATACAGGACTGTTGTCCTAACATTTGCCTTACGATTATAGTCGGTTGTCGTGCGATCGTAGATTTTTACCCTAACAATTTGCCCCCAAGATTTAGAAAATAATTCTAATTTTATCTAAATCTTTAATTCGCTGGACAAAGAGTAAAAATACGTTGGTAAACGGTCGAATTAACGTTGATAAACTAGCCGTTATCTAGCCGTTACTCTGGACGCGTGTTCTCTAACGGTTAAGTGCTGACGCGTGGCACGATTATCTCTAATGACTCATATGATTTAGTTGCTATAAATGAGGCGTTTGATTGTGAGAAAAGATTTTACGAATCTTTTTATTTTCATAACCAATTGCTTGAGATCGTAATCCGACTATTTTTGGCAAAGATTTTCGTGCGACTAGGCTTTATAAGGTACTTCTTTCTTCCTTGTTTCATGCGTCTGAAATCGATAGCACATAAGAGCAATAGAGGTTTAGATAATCTTAGGTTTACTCGATTAAGAAATAGTTTAAGTCGATCAGACTTCATTATGTCGAGCGAGGTTAGGAGTTCAATTACGGAAAGCCTAGAAGTAGGAGAGTTGAGGGAGTTGGCAGGGCTTCCTGAGAATGCTCTGGTGAGGGTGGCCGGAGAGATCCGTCCGGCGGATGCTCCGAAGGGCTTCTTTGCTCTTTTTGAGTATCCGTTTAAAGTCGGATTTCGATGGCCGTACTCTCCTTTAGCGAGGGCGTTCATGAGTCGTTTCGATGTGTCTCCGGGACAGTTAATGCCCCAGTTTTGGCGTGTTGTTCATGTGATCGAACGAGTGACCAAAAATTGGGATCGTTCACCGTTCTCAGTCGATGATCTCCTCTCGGCGTACAATGTGATCCGTTCTCCCTACAACCGTTTTGGGTTGTTTCCAAGGGGGAGAAGCGATGCCATGTTGGTCCATGGTACCCAAGTAAACGATCGAGGATGGAAGGCGAGATACGTCTTTGTCCAAACATCCTCGGTCATAGGCGAGGAATCGTGGGTCGTTCCTGAATGGAACAAAGGCGGTAATATAGCTTACCTTGCTTTTCTTCAGTTTATTTTAAATTATTTTTTGTTTACTAACTCCTTGTTTTCTTCTTGACAGCGATCGACTTTACGTTCGAGGAGACTACTGAAGCGATCGAACGCTTCTTGAGCTACAGTGTGACCGATCGGAAGTATCGAACGTCGAAAGGAGGTGACGATAGCGACGTCGAGCCTGAAGTACAAATAATCGAAGAAACAGATATGGAAGGTAAATATCGTACGTCAATATTCTTGTTTGTGTTAGTTTTGTTTAATTCTAACTTCTCTTTTTTGTATAGGCTCAGCTTCCAAGAAGGCGTCGACGATGGAAGCAGCTGCTCGTGCTGCCAAGAGGAAAGCTGCTGCCCAGGAAGGTTTAGTGGCTAAACGTACGAGGTCGTCGTACGTTTCAGTGGACACCCCACCTAAGGATGCCGCTCGCAAGGCTGAAGGTGGGATAGAGGCTGTTCCTCTTAACTTTGCTCCTCCTGCAAAGGGAGTAGGTGCGTCGAAGGCCGACAAGGGCAAGGAGAAAGAGGGGTCTGGTCTTACGACCATGACAATCCAGATCCCTTCTGACTTCATGGTAGACGATGTGATCAGGACGGCGGCTACTTTCCCAGTTCTTGAGCAGTTTCACGTCCCTGCTCAGAAGGCGCGCATGGAGGAGGCCGACATCGAAGACCTAGATGCCTCCATTGCGGGTATCTCCTTCCTGGTAAGTCCCTGTCGTATGTTTTTTGCTTTCAGTTTACTTGTACAGCTTCTAATCCTTTCTTTTTTCTTTTGTATAGGCCTTGCAAACTAGTCTTAGCCTCCATACGCGGATGGCTAAGATCAAGGAAGAATTAGCGTTGAATCAGAACGACGCTAAATTGGCCAAGAAGGAGGCCGACAAGGCCAAGAAGAAGCTGACCCAACTGACTGACGAGGTTAATACTAAGTCAGTCGAGATTGGGGACTTGGAATCCAAGCTGGAACTCAGCGAAGGGTTTCAGGTCCAACAACGGGAACGGCTGAAATTGGCCTTGGACCATGCGAAGGAGCTAGAGAAGGAGTTGCTGGCCGTTCGACGGGAGAAAGCTGAGAGAGAAGAAGCTTTATCGTCCAAGATCCAGGAACTGGAAGATGACGCTGCCTTAGTCCGTGTGGTCGCACGTACTGCGGTCATGCGACGCGTAGCTGCTGGGACCGTGACTTCTCAGATGGCGAAGGACGAGGTGGCATCTTTTGTTCAGGTGATGGGTTCTGAAGACCTTCTTGACGAGGAGGATCTTAAGAATTTGGACGAAGAGGTGGCAGCTGAGGTTAAGGATGCGGGTGTCGAGGAGGAGGTTCCTGAAACCTCTGGATCCGTTCCTGCACATCCTGAAGAGACCGAAGAGGCTCCTGTCGTAGATCCACCTGCTACCAACGCTCCTTTAGAGTAGTTTTAATCTTTGTAGTCGTAGAATTTCTTTCTTTTTTTGTACTCTGCCATTTTAAGGCAGAAAAAATGTTTAATGAAAGAAATTTTGATTGAATATCGTGCGTTCTAGCTTTTTATCTTATGCCTTAGCTTTGTGTTCGTGTGTTATAATTTATGTCGTGCGTTTGTAGCATGTATCGTGCGTTTTAGCTTTTTGTCTTGTGTTTTTGCATGCATTTGTTTTTAAAGTCCTTAGACTGATTTATAGAAACGTTTCTTTTGTACTCATGAGAGTATTCGTGCGACTGGCGAGTTGACTTGCGCTCTTGCGATATAATCGTGCGTTATAGCGGTTTTCTTGCGATCCATGCGATTTTTGTCGTGCGATTCTTGCGATAAGCATGCATTTAAGTCGTGCGATACTTGCGTTAATCGTGCGATCCATGCGATTTATCGTGCGATACCTGCGAAAAAGGATGATTAAGGGGTGGCCGTTGGCTTAGCCAACGGCGCTCCGATGCTTAAGTCATTAATGGATAAGGAATAAATCGTATGTAAATAGGTTCAGAAATAATACCTTTTGAGGTGATGGGCGTTCCAGCTTCGTGGGATTTCCATACCTTCCATAGTCGTAAGTCTGTATGCTCCATTTCCGATGACCTTGGAAATTATGTAAGGTCCTTCCCATTTGATGGAAAGTTTTCCAGCGTTTGGCTCTTGTGTGTTTTGAAACACATGTCGTAAGACATAATCTCCAACTTGAAAAATTTTTGCCTTTACCTTTTTGTTGAAGTGTCTTTCGACAATTCCTTTCTGTGCAGCCATCGTTCGTAGTGCTTTTTCTCGGATTTCTTCTAAGGCGTCAAGATCGTAGGATAAATTTATTGTATTTTGATCATACGTGCGACTTCTGGCAGTTGGTATTTGAGCTTCGATTGGCAAGACTGCTTCGCATCCATATACCAGAGAATACGGAGTTTGTCCAGTTGATGCTCTAGGTGTCGTACGATTTGCCCATAAGACAGATGGCAATTCTTCTACCCATTTTCCTTTTGCTCCTTTCAACCTCTTTCGGATTGAATTGATGATGACTTTGTTGCTCGACTCTGCTAACCCGTTAGATTGTGGATATCTCGGAGTTGAAGTGATTAATTTGATTCCTCGCTTTTTCACAGAACGTACGAGTCTTATCACTTATAAATTGTGAGCCGTTGTCGCACATGATTTCAGCTGGTACCCCGAATCTGTAAATGATGTTTTTCTGAATGAAAGATATGACTTCTTTATCTCGGACCTGTGAGAAAGCACCAGCTTCTATCCATTTTGAGAAGTAATCGGTGAGCACAAGTAAATAGACTTTCTGTCCAGGGGCTGGAGGTAATTTTCCCACGATGTCCATTCCCCATCGCATGAAGGGCCATGGAACTAGAACAGAATGTAAAGGTTCAGATGGTCGATGGACCATGCTCGAATGTTTTTGACATGCGTCGCATCGTTGGACGTACGTTATGGCATCTTCTCGTAGAGTAGGCCAATAGTAACCTTGTCGTGAGATTCGACTAGCAAGACTTCTGCCCCCTGCGTGATTTCCACATTCTCCGTCGTGCATCTCTTGGAGAATTTTATTGATTTGTACTTTATTTGTAACGCATCGTAGAAGAAGTCCTGTCGTTGATCTTCGATAAAGTTGATCTTCAAAGATTGTGTATCTTGAAGCTTTCGATCTTGTTTTTCGAGCTTCCATTTTATCTTCAGGTAGTTGGTCGTGCTTGAGGTAGTTCCATATGTCGAGCGACCAATTGTAAATTTCCTCGTTCATCTGTACTTCATCGTTTACCGCAATTGTTGTGTCGTGAGATGAAGTATTGGGATATTTTCCATAACCGGATCGTGAAATGCAGATCCCAGATTGGCTAATGCGTCCGCTTGCATATTTAGATCTCTTGGTATTTGCTCGATCAGGAACTGTTCAAATCGTGCAACTCGATCTTTAACGGCTTTGAGATAATTCATCATTTTTGAGTCTTTTGCTTGAAAATCTCCGTTTACTTGGTTTACGACCAGTAAAGAATCGCTTCGAACGTGCAACCGTTTTGCCCCCAGTCTAAGAGCAATATCCAGTCCTGCGATCAAAGCTTCATATTCTGCTTCATTGTTCGTGGCTTTGAATTCACATCGTACGGAGTATACTATATTTCCCCCTTGTGATGATTTTAAGACAATGCCTAATCCACATCCTCGTACGTTCGAGGAACCATCAACATAGAGTATCCAAGGCTGGTTGTCTGAAATCATCACAACTTCGTCGCACGTCGTGGGTTCCAATCCTGGAGAAAATTCTGCCACGAAATCTGCTAGTACTTGCGATTTGATGGCCGTCTTGGGTTTAAATTCAATATCGAACCCACTGAGATAAATGCTCCATTTAGCTAATCGTCCTGTCAATTCTGGTTTTCGAAGCACCGTCTTGAGTGGATAATTGGTCACAACAATTATATGATGTGACTCGAAGTAATGCCTTAGCTTCTTTGCCGCCGTCATAAGACCTAGTAGCAATTTTTCCATTGATGTGTACCTGGTTTCTGCGTCGAGGAAAGACTTGCTAACATAATAGATTGGTCGTTGTTGTTGATCTTCTTCTCGCACAAGTACTGCACTTGTCGCATTTTTGCTCACTGCCAAGTACAACTGTAGACTTTCTCCTTCGACTGGTTTTGTCAGCAGTGGAGGTGATGTCATATATTGCTTCAGCTCTTGCAAAGCTTTCTCATGTTCGTCTGTCCACAAGAAGCCTTGATTTTTTCGTAGGACATTATAGAACAAATGGCATTTATCCGATGATCGTGAAATAAATCGGGTTAAAGCTGCTACTCGTCCTGTTAACTTCTGGACTTCTTTGACATTCCTTGGAGATTGTATCTCTACGATAGCTTTGACTTGTTCTGGACTTGCTTCGATTCCGCGTTGCGTGACCAAGTACCCCAAGAATTTTCCTGCTCGTACTCCGAAGGAACATTTTGTTGGATTGAGCTTCATCTTGTATTGTCGTAGGATATCGAAGGATTGCTTTAAATGTGCAACGTGATCGATCGAACGTTCTGATTTCACAAGCATGTCGTCGATATAAACTTCCATTGTTCGACCAAGATGTTTCTTGAACATCATGTTAACCAATCTTTGATATGTTGATCCTGCATTCTTGAGACCGAATGGCATAACTTTATAACAGTATATGCCTTTATCGGTCATGAATGCAGTCTTCTCCTGGTCGTCCGTGTGCATCAATATTTGGTTGTATCCTGAATACGCGTCCATGAATGTCAACAATTCATGTCCTGCCGTCGCGTCGACCATGGCGTCGATATGAGGTAAAGGAAAAGGATCTTTTGGACAAGCTTTGTTTAGATCCGTGAAATCAATGCAGACTCGCCATTTTCCGTTCTTCTTTTGTACGACGACTACATTAGCCAACCATTCTGGATATTTGACTTCTCGGATCTTCCCTGTTTTAAGCAGATTGTCAACTTCATCGTTGATCACTTTATTTCTTTCAGGCGCGAACTTGCGACGTTTCTGCTTAATAGGTTTGAACGTAGGATCCACGTTCAATTTATGCGATATAATGCTTGGATCTATTCCGACCATATCTTCGTGCGACCATGCAAAACAGTCTGAATGTTCCTGCAAAAAAGATATAATCGTATTTTTTATGTCAGGGGGGAGCGAGGCTCCTACGAAGACTTTTCGATCAGGATGTTCAGGATCAAGGACGACTTCTTCTAGCCGAAGGTCGTCGTTCGATTTCCTCTCATCCTGGCTCTGTAATTGCTAGATGTCCTGCGACTTTGTCTTCATCGTAATCTTGTAACATTCTCGTGCGATTTTGTTCTCACTAGCAATTTCTTGAATTCCCCATGGAGAAGGAAATTTGATCTTCTGGTGGTATGTCGAAGGAATTGCTTTCATCTCGTGGATCCAGGGTCTTCCAAGAATAACATTGTAAGCTGATTGGCAGTCCACAACGTTGAACTTTGTTTGTTTGTTGATGCCTTTGGCGTAGACAGGCAAGATGATTTCTCCGAGAGTGTTCATCGGGTCTCCATTGAATCCAATCAGAGTAGTACTTCGTCGTACGATTTCTGACCGTTCGATTCCCATGACTTTAAGAGTATCTGCAAAAATAACGTTAGCCGAACTGCCTCCATCAATCAATATTCTCTTAGTCGAACAGTTTCCGATTGTCAACTGTATGACTAGAGCGTCATGATGTTTATGATGGACCCCCTGTGTATCGTCTTGGTCGAACGTGATTGTCATTGCATCGAGTTCTTTTTCTGTCTTTGATTTGGCTTCTCCGGGGATAGGATGTTCGCTTGGACCATCTCGTGCATGTCGCTTTGCAGCTGAATATGTAAGTCCACAAACTTCTGATCCTCCAGTGATGCAGTTTATGACTTTTGTATGAACTGGTGACGTTGGTCGTCCTTGTACTTCTGGGATGAGGCCTTTTAGATGCCCCTTAGATTTCAAATATGAAATCTCCTTCTTTAAACTGATGCATTCATCTGTCGTATGACCATGATCGTCATGGAAATCGCACCATCTGTTCTGATCTTTGTCTTTGCTTGGTTTATCTGATTTCTTCGGCCATCGTACGTTTGCATCAATCTTTCGTAGCGAATCCACCAAATCTTTCGATGTACCTGCAAAATTGTAAGTAGATAACTCTGGATATCGTATTTTAACAGTACCTTTGCTTGGTCGAGTTTTCGACTCGTATCGAGGATTTCCAATCTTGTTTACTCTTTTATGCTTAAAGTCATGTTTTTGAGCACCAAGAGGTTTCTTTTCTGCAGAATGCTTTCGTCGGAAGAGAGCATCATCTTCTATTCTCATGAAAGCTAGTGTTCTAGCTCGTACGTCGTCGAAGTTTTCTGGTGGATATTTCGTTAATTCCAAATATAATCCAGAGGAATCTTCTAATCCACGTTTGTATGCCTCGATTGCTGTTTTCACGTCGCAATTTTTTATTTCAATCATTGCTGCATTGAATCTGTTGAAGTAGTCGCGGATTGTTTCTCCAGATTTCTGTACGATATAGTACAGGTCGCTGGTCTGCTTTTCCATCTTACGACTGCTAGCAAATTGTCGAGTGAATTGGTTCACCAATTCTGCAAACGATCCGATACTTTTTGGCTTTAGGTTAATAAGCCATTGTAATGCTGCTCCTGTTAAAGTTGATCCAAAGCTTTTGCACATGCAGACTTCTTGATATTGCGCTGGTATAGGAACTGTCCACATAAGTTGCTTGTACTGTGCTATATGTTCGACCGGATCTGTGATTCCAGAATATTTTGTTGCGAAAGCTGGTATAGTATATTTCTTAGGAACGTCAACAAGAGCTAATTCATCAACGAACGGTGAAGCCTGAAATCCAGTTTTAGGTTCGACTTCGACGGGTACTGCTGCTCCGGGTAGCTTTGTGAGTAACGCGAACAATTTTTGGTTTTGTTCTTCCAGGGATTTCAGTCGTACGTTTAGAGGATCTTCAACGTTTATAGGGATCGTTGGAATACAGCTAGAAGAAATTCCGGTACTGGGTGGTATTGTCGTATGAATGGTGGAACTAGCAACTGTGGGTATATGACCAGGAATAGGAATTTGTTGGGAAAAAGGCTCGAACGTGAACATGGGTGCTCCTTGAGGCATAGAAGGTGGACCTCGAGGCATAGGTGGCGGGCCATGAGGTATTGGTGGGGTAAACTGTGGTAAAGATGGTCGTACGTTGTTGTATTGTTGGTTCACAGTTGAAAATGGCATTGAGGCATTGAACTGTGGTCGAAGCGGTGGTCTTAGATGTTGAGGAGGATATGGTGGAGGGATAGACATTGGGATTGTCATCGATGGTCCAGGTAGAGCTCGAAGACGTTGAATTTCGTTGTTAGCCTCTTGCAATTGTTGTTGGAGTGACGCTATGAATCCGTTATCCATTGTCCTGCAAATGGCTCAAAGAAAACTTCAAAGAAAAGGTTAGTACTAAGGCGCACTTTTCACCGAATGAAATTTTTCTCAAAACGGAGCCCCACGGTGGGCGCCAAACTGTTTATGTAAAAAATTACACAACTCGATGTCGAAAGAATTTGTGTGAGGCTTAACCGTCGAGAGAAAGAAATTACAATCAATGATAAGTGCGAGAAAGTAAAGTAAGACAAATAATTTGATGACGCAGGAAAAACCTCACGACGGAGGAAAAAACCTGTGGTCGACCTAAAAGATAAGTCGACAGAGCACTATGATCACCAATCAGGGGTGATGTCCTTTAAGTATACAACTTTGATCGTACGATTACAACTGAGAGAACTATGAAATCGAAGGTAAATTACAGATGATTATCAAGAATAATGATTTTAGAACTTGTGAGCTTCGGATAAACTTCGTGTGTTGCAATGCTGGCTTGATTCTTCTTATATAGTGGCTTGATAATAACGGTCCAACGGTATTGTAGCTCATCAATGATTGAATTGTAACCGTCCAACGTTATTGTCTTCAATTAATGCTCGGAGAGTAACTGTCCAACGGTATTGTTGAGAGTTAATGTCCAGATTGTAACTGCTGCGAGAATCTTGCTTGTAACGGTCGATCGTTGATGCTGTCGAACGATACATAACTTACGACTTGTCCGATGTAGTGATGATCTTCAACAAGCATAGCATAGTACTCAATTTCCGATTTCCTCAAAGGTGGACAATTGTTAGATATGATAATCAGCTTACCTGCATCAAACATATAAACTTTGTATATTTATTCGTTAGTACTGTCGTACGATATTGTGGATATCGTTCGACTTATTCGATGTATATGTTCGATGTTTAATAATCTTTGTTCGATAGTACTTTTAGGTTTTATCTCTGGACCTTATCTTAATACAGGACTGTTGTCCTAACATTTGCCTTACGATTATAGTCGGTTGTCGTGCGATCGTAGATTTTTACCCTAACAAACGTTCGTTGGTTGATTACAGGTGGACTAAGTTTCAAGCAATCCAGGTAAATTAATCTAACCTAATCCTTTAGGTTTAGAGCTACAAACGATTAAGATCATTAGGCTTTAAATGGGTTTTTAGCTTTTATCGCTTCCGCACAAACAAGATCAAAACAGCGTGCTTTTGATCGCGTAGGTTTTATCAGTTTGATTAACCTATGAGATATATCAAACCAGCGAGGTTTGATAGATCTGAGATAATCCTCGAGTCAGTTTGATCCGAGGAGACCCAGAAAAACCCAACAGTGGTATCAGAGCCATTGTTAATAGTCGTTTTAGTTTATCAGTTTATCTGTATATGCGTGATCCGTTAAAATTAAATTGTTTCTTGTAAAAAATCTGATTTTTATTGAATTATTTACATAAAATTTTAGATTTTGTATCAAATTATTATTCGTACGAAAACCCGGAAAAACCATCACCAGATTGGTGATGGCTGCGATTAAAACACAACCACCGCACCACCAGCGTGGTGGTTGCGGATGGTTGCCGTGATCAATCACCAGACCGCACCACAGCCTAGTGGTGGTGTCACCGGCGGATGCTGCTAGACCACCAGGCCACGCCACCAGTTGGGTGGCGGTGGCCGAAACCTTCTCCGAAAAACACAGCCGCACCACCAGCACCGGTGGTGACGGCGTCTAAGTATTCGCAATCGCCAAAACCACCAGGCACGATCGCCGGCCAGACCGCAGCGAGCGGTGGCGGCGGACGCCCAGCCGAACCACCAGAGAGGTGGTGGCGGCAATCTCGTGACTACCGAGCCAAACCACCAGACTGGTGGTGGCAGGCGGTAGACGATGGTGGGAGGCGGCGTCGGCCACACCACCCGCTTGGTGGTTGTGGCGTCGGCCGTCGTCGATCGCGAAAGAAAACCACCATCGCACCACCAATTGTGGTGGCGGTGGTGTCGATCGCCAAAACAGCCGCTGGACGGCGTCTCCGGGCAAATCGAGGGACGACCACCACACCACCGATTGTGGTGATGGTGGCGTCGACGGTTTTTCTAATCAGGATCGCGGCGGCGGTGGTAGCCCGGAGCTACTACCGTTACCGATCGACAGAGGGTGGCGATGGTATTAATTGCGGTAGCGGTGGTGATAGTTTTCGACCAAAATTCGTAGGTAAACGAGATCGCCGGGCCGCACCGCGCATAGCGGTGGCGGCGTTTGGCTGCTGTGATTATCAGACCACCAAACCTCACCGGGATGGTGGTCGGACGATAAAACCACCGTGGATGCACCACCAGTGGGTGGTGGCGGCGTTTTGCGATAAACCGCGGCGGCGGTGGGGAGGCGATTCTCCCTGCTGCCATTAAAAGTCGTGGCCAAAACCACCGTGATAGTGGTGGCGGCATTAATTGTTTCCGATCGCCGCTAGTATAGTGGTGATCAAAAACGATGGTAGCAATGGTGGTAACATTGATCGGTTATTCTCGTCGATACCCGATGATCGGTGAATTTTTTCCACATTACAAGCAAAGCGATGGTCACCTGTTTTTCCTATCTAGGGTTTTTGTGTTTGTCTGGGCCTAGTTTGTTCATCAGGCCTAAGGCCCAGTTCTTTGGACCAAGTTGTGGCCCAAAAGAACTTGTTTTGTTTTAAAGTCTTTTATCCGAAATTTTATCAGTTAGACTAAATTATCCAGTTCAATAAAATTAAGTTTTTATTAAGGCCTAATATTTTACTGTTTCAACTCAAAAAATTGGATTAATAAAACCCGTTTGATATATTTTTCGGGTAAAAGGATTGTTTTTAGATAAAATGGTTTTATTTTTGAAAAGTAGGATTTATTGTTTAATAAACCTCAGTTTTAAAAACCATTCTTCAGTCTAAAGTTTTTTAAGATTCATAAAACAGTTTGTTTTTCGAATCAGTTATAAAACCAAGTCTTTGTGATAATTAAGACAAGATAATTTTAACGGATCCAGGTTTATTTTTTCTCGTAATTATAATATTACTTTTGTTGCATATGTACACATAATTGCGTGATTGCTTGAGAATTATATATGAATTTCAGTTTGATTTTACATATATATATATACGTTATAGTATTTGCCAACTTAGACCCTTGACATATTCATGGGGAGGCCTGCGTGCCGTTTACAACCCTTATGTAATAATGACCCTAGGATAGATTTTTCTTTTGGGATGACAAGGCCAGTGGGAGCTATTCTTCATCTTACCGGAATACTGACAAGCATGGCGAAGCCAGTGGGAGCTACGCGAAGTTTTAAAGTTGTAGAAAAACTAGGTCATTATTGGTCCCTAGGAACAAAATTGGCAAATCCTATAATTATCTGTTGCGTAGTTGTTATTATCTGTGTGCATGATTAGCTACGTAGTTGATGCTAATAACTGTTAGTTTATTAGATATGTTTTAAAAGGAATTTTTTAAAACAAGAAGAAAATAGGTTTTATTAACTTTTCAATCGAAAACCTTTAAAGTGAAGCACTTTAATAAAACCTAGTGTATTGTTATAAAAGAGCAAAATTGACGGAACAGTTAGTTTTTGTCAGCCGGAAAGGTTATCGAAACAGGTAGTTTCGATCAACCAGTACACTTTAAATCAGTTGATTTCAATTAACCGATGTTTTAAACAGTTGGTTTAAAATAACATGAATATTTAAAACAGTTAGTTTAGAATATTAATTGCTCTTTATAACAACGTATAGATGATTGTTTAAGTTGACAAAAACAGTTAGTTTTAATCAACTGGGTATGCTATTAAAACAGTTAGTTTTAATTAGCAAGTAATTTTTAAGAACAGTTAGTTTTAAAATTTACATATATGTTTAAAACAGTTCGTTTAAAACATAAGTAGCCTTTATAAACAATCAGTTTTTCAAAAGCCTGGAAATAAAAGTTTTTCAAAACCCCGAAAATCATAGATCAGTAGTGCAACCCATCTAGGGGCACCTTCGGCGTAAAGTACATAGGCGTTGTAAGTGATCACACATTCAACATTTGTGTTCAAACTGAAGCTGAAGGGGTTACATAACTCTGCGAATTATCTCCGGGTGGTACCGGCCAGAGTATAGTAATCAGGTCCCCAAAATGGTGAGATCTGTTTTGGTTCTATAATGTTCACCGGGTGGTACCGGGCCAAAAAGCACTAAGAGGGACTAAAACATGCACAGGTAGTTGCCATGGTCCCGAAAAGATCTAGGAGTCATGTCAGTTAGATATGATTGGTAAAAGTCCTTACCTACCGAAATAAATACGGGTCTGGTGGAGCAAGAACATTACGCACATCAGGACGTATGAAATAAGGATCCTAGTCCAATAAATTTATCATTTAAGGGTTTATTGATATTTTATTGGAAATTAGTCTATTTACAGTTGCTAAGACCAAAAATTTTATTTTGTGTAGATGGCAAGCACTGTTACCAGCACTAACAATCTTTCCCTCCGCTCTATCCTGGAAAAGGATAAGTTGACCGGCTCTAACTTTCTTGACTGGGAGCGCAATCTGATGATTGTGCTCAGACATGAAAGAAAGTGGTATGTGCTTGAAGAGCCACTTGGGGAGGCACCTCCGGCAAACGCTCCGGCCGCTGCCAGAAATGCCCACAAGAAGCACTCGGATGATCTCCTTGATGTCGCCTGTCTGATGTTAGCAACTATGAGCCCAGATCTGCAAGCAGGGCTCATAAATACGAATGCTTACGACATGATCCGCCTGCTGAGGGACATGTTTCAGACTCAGGCTCGTACAGAACGCTACGATGCCACCAAAGCATTCAATGAGTGCAAGATGGTCAAAGGGACATCAGTAAGTGACCATGTCATGAAAATGAAACGGCACCTGGATCATCTGGAGAGGCTTGGTCATCCTGTTCCGTTGCAGCTAGCAACTGACACCATACTCAATTCACTGTCAGAAGACTACAGGCCCTTCGTAGTCAACTACAACATGAATAACATGGAGAAAACTATAGCAGAGTTACACTCCATGCTTAAGACAGCTGAACTGAATATGGGGAACAAGAACAAGACTAAAGATGTCTTGATGGTAAAGGACGGAGGGGTGAAAAAGAAGAATGGGCAAGCTAGCACCAGCAAGGGAAAAGGACCAGTTCAGGCCATCCAGAGTGCACCCAAGAAAGGCAAGGGCAAGGGCAAGGGCAAGAAGGTTAAGCCAAACAAAGCTAGGACCGAGAATCGCTGCTTCATATGCAATGAGATCGGTCATTGGAGGCAAAACTGCCCTAAGCGTCATGAAGCAGGTATGTAAACCTCAGAAAATTTATGATTGCTTTGATTTGTCACTTCTTACTTGTTAGCTTACAAGTATACTGATACCTAGAGCAAATGATTATTGCAGGAAGTCATAAATGAAGTGAAGTGCCCAGGAGTTGCCGAGGATCCTAAGTACGAGATGATTTAAAGTCAAGACATTTTTTTGAATTTATAGTTTTAAAACAGTTATTTTGGGGGTTTATGTTTTTAAACAGTTCTTGGATAATTATGATTTATAATTTCATGGTTTTATTTTTCAAAAGTTATTGTCTTGACATAGAAATATCTGTTTGTGCTTGATATTCTTATATCTGATCCTAGTTGATGCCTATTATAATTACTTTAATGAAATTGAAGTAATTTGTATAAAAACTATCAAAACACACGAGATTCTATAGGAATGTGTTTTGAGAATAAAACATTTATGAATAATAGTTTTGTGATCCGAAAATAGAGAATTTAAGATATTAACTCAGATAGCGTTAATAACAGCATTTATAAAACTAGAAAGATTCCAAGTTCTGGAATTAGGATTTGAATAAATCCAGTTAAGTTTTATAAAAAGAAAATTCTCAGAATTAACTAATCAAGTTTGGTCAAGTTTTATTCAAATGTTTTAAAAAGGAGAATTTAGGATATTAACTCAGATAGCGTTAATAACAGTATTTATGAAACTAGAAGAATTCCAAGGTTTGGAATTAGGATTTAACCAAATCCAGTTGAGTTTCATAAAAGGAAATTCTCAAAGTCCATTACTTGAAATTAGGATTGACTAATCAAAGTCTTGAATAAGTCAATAGTTGTGACAACCGTCAGTTCCGACCTCCAGGTTAATTTACGCGTTCAGTCACTCTACAGCATTTCCGTAGGTTAGAAGTTAGTTAAATAATTTTTAAGATGAAAATAGATTAGTTTGCGAGAAAAAGTTAGGTTAAAATCCTAAGAGTTCCGAAAACTGCCCGAAAAAGCCCGAACCGGCCCGAAATCACCCGATAATCCTAAAATGCCAGAATTAAGATAATTTTTGGAAAATTAAGTTATAATGTTTAAATTATATGTAAAGTAACTTAAATAACCTAAAACCACTTTCGAAAAGTTAGAAATTACGAAAAAACGACAAAAACCCGGTACCGCATCAAATTAACAGTGTCAAATGTACACTGTTTAAAAAAAAAAATAAAAAATAAAGGGAGAGTGGGTGGGACCCACTAGGGGCCGGCCACACCACCCCCAAGGTGGCTCTTCCCCCTCTTGATATAAAAGCCATGATTACTTCCATTTTCCAAACAAATCTCATTATCACTTTTTTCAAATCTTCATCTCTCTCTCTAACTCTCTCTACTCTCTCACTAAAAATCAGCCAAGAACACAACTTAAATCCAGATTTTTGAAGGTTTAAAAACCTATTTTGAGATAAAGAGTGGGTGTTCATCAAAGGTAAGCATAGTTTAGATGATTTCTACTTCGATTTTTAACTCATTTGTGAGTTTTTCTTCTTCTTTTTCAAGGGTTTTAACCCCTTTTGATTCAAGTAAAGAAACGTGTGTTTGGGAAAGAGATTGAACCTTAGAAAATGTTGTATAACAATCTATGAAGGTGAAAATCAATGATTTCCCCATAAGAACACAAGAAATGCATCAAAAATCATTTAGATGATGTTCTTGACCACCAAACTTGTGCTAAACTTCATCAATAGTTCATGCATGGGTTTGGATGGTATGAAAGCATATTTTAGTTATATTACATTTGAATAATCTGAGTTATGGGTGAAATAGCAAGAAAAACCCCGAAATGGTATGATTTTATGTGTTTTGGTAGCATATTGAATGTTAAAATGTTGGACAGATTCTGTCAAAATAGTTGCATGCACTTTACACGACCCAAAAAGGGCTTTCTTGAACTTATTTCTTCATGAAAATTTTATGGGATGATATTTAATGTGTTAGGGTTCAAACCCCACTGGAATGGTGCAAAAACACCAAGATTTGAACCCAAACCACCATAAAACATTTTTGTGTGCAACAGTGTTTTGGTCAGAAACTTTGGTCAACTTCAAACTAGCATAACTCCTTGATTATTTATCTAAAATACGATTTTCTTGATTCTAAACTCAAGTACTTTGAGTTAGCTTTCTAAAAAGTCCAAGATCATGTCATTTAGAGGAGTTTTGGGACTTCAACCAATGAGTTTAAGTTGGTGGTGTAGGCTGTCCTCTTATGGCAGATTACACATGCACCACTTGAAAAGGTCATATTTCCCTCAAAAATCATCCTTATGACATGAAACTTGTCTCAAAAGTTTGGTATATGTTTTAGCTAGAAAATCCCTATGGAAATTCGTGATAAAGTGCTGTATAGAATTATTTATGAATAAAACAAGGACTAAAGGTATTCTGGAATTTCAGCCCTTACCACTGATTTTGTAAAAATGTTTAAAAATAGTAAAAATTCTCTAAAAATCATGAAACTTGGTGAAATTGTTCCTAACATTCCCTAAAACAAGGGGTAAAAATTTAAGGACTTGATATTGGGAGGACCTAAGTTCAAAATGGCAATTTTTACAACTCAAAAATTTTGACAGATTCTGAAAATTTCTTAAAAGCCCAATTTTATAAAATTTGAACTTCTAAAATGTTTGGAAGACTTTCATCTGTGACAAAATGAATTTTTATTGGATTAGGCTATAAAATTAATATAATGGCATTATATGGATATCGATGTGATTATGACTTAGGGACCGTTAAGCTTAGAACTTACGATAAACCTATTGTGTCTTTTAGGGTGAATAGCATCGGACCGGGACTTTACCGCATATCATCACTTACCGACCCGCACCAAACGCTCGAGGTGAGTATTCACAGCCCCACTTTTACCGTTTTATACGTTTTGGGGTGAAAAGCATGATATGAATGAATGTATTTATGAAAATGTTATGAAATGAACTGTTTCGAAATGAGCAAAATGGATTTAAATGAATCGAATTGAAATGAAACGTAAGTGAGTTAAATTTGATATGTTTATAGCTTGATATAGTGAGATAAAAGGAAAAATATGAATAAGTCCCCGAAGACTACTATTAACTCATAACAATGTGCCTAAAATACACGTGGATAGCGCTATTTGGATTGACATACCCACCTAGAACTGACGAGTGATAGGTGCACTGTATTGAACAAAACGTTCTACGCAAGTGGGATTTACTTCCACCTCTGGGGTAGATAGGGGCAAAGCATGTCATGAATTGGAAAGGATTGTAGTAACTCACTAATTATCTTGCGATTTACAAATCATCCGGAAAATTTACTCACTGTTGGTAGTGAATGAACGGATTCACTCTAACTGTGTACGATAACTTACGCAAATGAACGGATTTGCTTAGTTAAAATTTTGAAAAGTGTAGTGAATAAAAGATTCACTGAAATGTCGTTGCATTTAAAATATTTGTGCATATAAAAACCTGTGAACTCACCAACTCTTGTAGTTGACACTTGTTTATCATGCTTTTCAGGAAATCCGAAGGTTTGATAAGATCATTAAGGGAACTTTTGTATAACACCAGTCATGTCAATTCATATTTTGTTTAAATTTGTAAACCTGAATGATGGTTGGATTGTAATACTTGAAATACTGTGTAAACTCTTTTAAACTTTTGATATGAATGATTGGTGTGTTTTATTTCCTATCGCGATGAAATCTTGACTGTGGCACCTCGTGGTTCCGCTTTAGCGGGGTGTTACAGATTTGGTATCAGAGCCATAGGTTATAGAGAACATCGGTTTTCATAAAAACCAAGTACTATAACCAACCTTTTCAAAAGAAATTAAAACCTTTAATTAAAAAGATTTCTAGGTATAGGAAAATTCAAAAATTCGTATGATTAGAATAGGTACTGTTCTGGTATATCATAGAAATGCGGAGCCTGATCACCTACGCATAGCCATGATATAAGTAGAATAAGACTTGTGAACTAACCATGCTGTTAAAAATTTAAAAGTCGAAACTTTCTGAGAATTTCCTGCAGAACATTTTTATTTTTGTGAGTTCGCATTAATATGTACAAGTTTTGAAAATATTTCTAAATTGATAACTTAAAATTTTTCTATCGCAGTTACCATGTCTCAGGAGACCGACCCGTCTGAGCACCAGTCCTTGGGGTCCCACGGACCCTCTAGGAGTCGGAGTGTCGCCTCGCGTTCCCAGACCATCGACCGGGAACGTGACCCGTACAGCGACAGTGACGCTGACTCCCATCAGGTCCCGTCCGGCCCGCCAGTCCGGCGCGACCTTACGGGCCTGAGACCCATTATGGCCTTAGGGGCAGGCGCACCGCTCGAAAGAGCGTGCCACTGCCTACCCGGATGACCTTCCGCATTCCCTCTGGGGATGGGGCGGGGCCATCACGGGTAAGGGGCCAGGGTGGGTCGTCGTCGTCGTCGTCCTCGTCCTCTACATCATCTGGATCTCCGCCGCCCTACCGTCCGTCGTCGCCGATACCTAGAGTTGCCCGACCATCACCCGATGCCCGACCACCGCCTGTCGTCCAACCACCGCCGATAGCACCGGTTCCTAGGCACCCACCAGTGGCCCGTGCCCCTGTCCTATGCCTGAGAGGCATGACCCCGCTCGAGCGTCAGGAGGTCGAGCGCTTAGCCCGGGGTCAGGACATCCACGAGCACATGATCGATCATCATGACCACATGATCGATTCCCTGATAGGTGTAGCCGGAGCGGATAGCCAGCAGCTATCCAGAGTCGTGGCCCTCCTAGGTCACACTATGGACTCGCTCAGTCACCTATACACCTTGGTGTATGTGGTGATTGCTCTGGCTATCATCTTGTTCGTCTGGGCTATGTGGGGGGCTGGCTACTAGGAGATGGGATCTTATGCTGATTTATGTTTTGGGGCATGATGCCCAGTTATTGAACACTTATGACATTTGGTATTTTGGATGACTGTAAAACCGTATGATCGTTTGGATATTTTTTTGGAAAATGATATGGATATTATGATGGTATGATTTGATATGAGTTGCATGTTATATTTGCATTTTTACGTATGAATGGAATGTTTAAATTATTATACATCTAATGACCTCGTTAGTTGGTATAATAAGTTTAATATGTTGCGTAGACACTATGGCTTGAATGAGTGGGTAGTTAGTAAATTGCAAGAACTTAGATTTGCTAGCTCATCACTAAATGCCTTTATTATGGTTATGTTTTAGAAACATGCCTCCAAGAAGGGAAGATCCGGAACTTGCAAGACTCGTTTCGGAGCAAGTCATAGCCTCTCTTCCTAATATAGTTAGCCAAGTGGCAGCTGGATTCAATGCTAACCAAAACCAAAATCACGAGCGTAGAGAAAGGGAATGTACGTACAAATCCTTCCGTAGCTGTAATCCTAAAGAATTCCATGGAACCGAAGGAGCGGTTGGCCTGTTAACTTGGATAGAGGGCATGGAATCTGTCCTCCATATCAGCAAGTGTACGGAGGGAAATAAGGTACAGTATGCTGCCTGCTTGTTACAAGGACGAGCTTTAACTTGGTGGAACACTCAAATTCAGACCCGTGGACGTGAGGCAACCAATCAAATATCTTGGGAGGATTTCAAGAAGATGCTTAAGGATGAGTTTTGCCCGCGAAGTGAGATGCAGAAACTAGAAGCGGAGTTGTGGCACCATGAGATGAAAGGAAATGATGTCACCACTTACACTACCCGATTCCATGAATTGGCTAAACTAGTACCGCATCTGGTAACACCTGAACAGAACCGGGTAGATCGATACGTTTGGGGATTATCGCCAGTAATCCGGGGAAATGTAACCGCAGCAGACCCGAAAACTCTGCAAGAGGCAGTGAATCTGGCAAATCGACTCACCAACAATGCAGTCCGATCAGGAACCTTTCTGAGTGATGGGGCGAAAGGAAAGAGGAAGATAGAGGAGTCCACTAAACCACAATTCAGGGGAAAGATGGGCAAGGATAGAAGAGTAACCAGGAGCTACGGATTGCAGACTCAGATGGCAGAAAGAGAGAGAGGAACGAATCAGAAGTGTGGCAAGTGCGGGAACCTTCATGGTGGGAGGTGTATTGTCTGTTCTAGATGTGGCAGGGGAGGCCATACTGACAAGGGCTGTAAGAAGGGAACTTGTTTTGAGTGTGGGAGCTTAAATCATTACCGGAATGATTGTCCCAAGTTGAATCAGAGACCCTACGCAAATCGAGTGCAGCCGGCAAACCAAGCAACCCAAGCAAACCAAGCAAACCAAGGAAACCGAGGAGGACTAGCTCGAGGGAGAGCATTTGTGATTGGGGCAGAGGAAGCAAAGCAAAACCCCGACGTGGTTACAGGTACGTTTCTTCTCAACAACTATCCTGCTACTGTGCTTTTTGATTCCGGAGCAGATAGGAGCTTTGTATCGTTAGAATTCAGGCCTAAGATAAATAAAAAGTCACAGAATCTGAAAGAGGATCATATAATCGAATACTCCAACGGAGAATTAGTTAAGGCTGATAAGATAATCAGAAAATGCACACTAGGATTGTCTGGAAAGGATTTTAGCATAGATTTGATCCCGATTAAGATAGGGAGTTTTGACATAATTGTTGGTATGGACTGGATGTCCAAGCATCGAGCAACAATATGTTGTGCTGAGAAGATAGTCATGATAGCATTACCTGATGGAAGATTTCTTGAAGTGTATGGAGACAAGCCAAAGAGAGACATTAAGATCGTGTCCTTTATGAAAATGCGAAACCATCTACGAAAGGAGTGTGTAGCATTTATGGCGCACGTGGTAGATAAGAGTGCAAAAGAAAAGCAAATCCAGGATATTCCAATCGTGCGAGATTTTCCTGAGGTTTTCCCAGAAGAGTTACCAGGATTACCCCCGCAGCGACAAGTAGAGTTCCACATCGATATAATCCCTGGAGCAGGCCCTGTAGCAAGATCACCTTATCGTCTAGCACCATCCGAGATGCAGGAGCTGTCAAACCAACTTCAAGAACTGTTAGATAAGGGATTCATCCGACCCAGCTCTTCGCCCTGGGGAGCCCCTGTGCTGTTCGTCAAAAAGAAGGATGGATCATTTCGCATGTGCATTGACTATAGGGAACTGAACAAGATCACCATCAAGAACCGATACCCTCTTCCACGCATCGATGACTTATTCGATCAACTGCAAGGAGCAACGTACTTCTCCAAGATCGATCTTCGATCGGGATACCATCAAATGCGAGTTCGCGAGGAAGACATCGCAAAGACAGCGTTCAGAACTCGATATGGTCACTATGAGTTCTTAGTCATGCCTTTTGGATTGACGAACGCTCCAGCAGTGTTTATGGATCTAATGAACCGAGTGTGCCGACCTTACTTAGACAAGTTTGTAATTGTCTTCATAGAAGATATCCTGATTTATTCACAGAGCAAGGAGGATCATGAGCAACATCTGAGGCTGGTATTGGAATTGCTAAAGGCCGAAAAGCTTTACGCCAAATTTTCGAAGTGCGAATTTTGGATCCGAGAAGTTCACTTCTTAGGACATGTAGTGAACGAAGAAGGAATACACGTCGACCCAGCCAAGATCGAGGCCGTAAAGAAGTGGGAAGCCCCAAAGACCCCAACCGAAATTCGACAATTTCTCGGTTTGGCAGGTTATTACCGAAGATTCATCGCAAACTTTTCTAAGATTGCGCAGCCATTGACAACCTTGACGCAAAAAGACAAGAAGTTCGTCTGGGGAGAGAAACAAGAGGAAGCATTCCAATTACTCAAGCATAAGTTGTGCAATGCGCCCATTCTAGCGTTACCCGAAGGAACGGATAACTTTGTAGTGTATTGCGATGCTTCACATCAAGGCTTAGGATGTGTCTTGATGCAGAACGAGAAGGTCATTGCCTATGCATCCAGACAGTTGAAGGTCCACGAGAAGAACGACACCACTCACGACTTGGAACTCGGAGCAGTGGTGTTTGCCCTTAAGATTTGGAGACATTATCTGTACGGCACCAAATGCACTATCTTTACGGATCATAAGAGTCTTCAGCATATTCTGGACCAAAAGATGTTAAACATGAGGCAGAGAAGGTGGGTGGAGTTGCTCAGTGACTATGATTGTGAGATCAAATACCACCCAGGGAAGGCGAACGTAGTGGCTGATGCGCTAAGCAGAAAAGAAAGAGTGAAGCCTACAAGAGCACGAGCCATGGGAGTTTTGGTCCAGACCAGCTTGAAAAGCCAGATATTGGAAGCTCAAAGGGAAGCCCTAATGACTGACAATATAAAGAAAGAAACCCTTCATGGCGTAGAGAAGGAATTCGAGAAGAAAGGGGATGGAGTATGTTATTTCAAGGGAAGAATTTGGATTCCAAGTGTGGAGCAGCTGAGGAAAATGATCATGGATGAAGCTCATCAATCAAAGTACTCGATACATCCAGGGTCCGACAAAATGTACAAAGGACTGAAGGAGCATTACTGGTGGCCCGGTATGAAAAGAGATATCGCCACTTACGCGAGTAAATGCTTGACTTGCGCGAAGGTTAAAGCAGAGCATCAGAAACCGTCAGGACTTCTTCAGCAACCAGAAATCCCAGAGTGGAAATGGGAGCCGATATCGATGGACTTCGTGACTAAATTACCCAAGACCAAAAAGGGGCATGATACGATTTGGGTAATCGTTGATCGACTCACGAAATCAGCGCATTTCTTGCCAATAAAGGAGACTTATAGCATCGATAAGCTTGCACGGTTGTATGTCGATGAGGTTGTTATGAGACATGGAGTCCCGATATCAATCATCTCTGATAGGGATAGTAGATTCACCTCGCGATTTTGGCAATCGCTTCAAGCAGCTTTGGGTACTCGTGTGGATCTAAGCACGGCTTATCATCCTCAAACCGATGGACAAACTGAGAGAACCATTCAGACATTAGAGGATATGCTACGTGCTTGCGTGATTGAATTTGGAGGTAGTTGGGACGATCATCTACCATTAGTCGAGTTCTCCTACAACAACAGCTATCATGCCAGCATTCAGTGTGCGCCATACGAGGCACTCTATGGACGCAAGTGTAGATCCCCACTTAATTGGTTGGAAGTGGGAGAGAATAAATTGTTTAGGCCGGATGTCGTGCAGGAGACCACCGACAAAATCAAAATGGTTCAAGAAAAGCTGAAAACGGCCAGAGATCGCCAGAAAAGTTATGCCGATAATCGGCGAAAGCCGTTGGAATTTCAAGTTGGTGACAAAGTGTTACTGAAGGTATCACCATGGAAAGGGCTAATAAGATTCGGAAAGAAAGGGAAGCTGAGCCCTCGTTTTGTTGGACCGTTTGAGGTCGTAGAAAGAATCGGACCCGTTGCCTATAGGTTGAACTTGCCTATAGAGCTGAGCTCTATTCATGACACGTTTCACGTGTCCAATCTGAAGAAATGTCTGTCAGAGGAGACAGTAATTCTGCCTTTGGATGAGATTCAAATTGATGAAAAACTGCGCGCCTCGGAAGAACCAATCGAGATCCTTGATCAAGAAACCAAACAACTCCGGCGCAGCAAAATACCAATCGTCAAGGTACGATGGAACTCTCGTCACGGACCTGAGTTCACTTGGGAACGGAAGGATTTCATGAAAGACAAATACCCGCACCTCTTCACGAAAGATCGCTTCGGTACCAGCGAGAATTAAATTTCGGGACGAAATTTCTTTCAACCGGGGGTAAATGTGACAACCGTCAGTTCCGACCTCCAGGTTAATTTACGCGTTCAGTCACTCTACAGCATTTCCGTAGGTTAGAAGTTAGTTAAATAATTTTTAAGATGAAAATAGATTAGTTTGCGAGAAAAAGTTAGGTTAAAATCCTAAGAGTTCCGAAAACTGCCCGAAAAAGCCCGAACCGGCCCGAAATCACCCGATAATCCTAAAATGCCAGAATTAAGATAATTTTTGGAAAATTAAGTTATAATGTTTAAATTATATGTAAAGTAACTTAAATAACCTAAAACCACTTTCGAAAAGTTAGAAATTGCGAAAAAACGACAAAAACCCGGTACCGCGTCAAATTAACAGTGTCAAATGTACACTGTTTAAAAAAAAAAAAAATAAAAATAAAGGGAGAGTGGGTGGGACCCACTAGGGGCCGGCCACACCACCCCCAAGGTGGCTCTTCCCCCTCTTGATATAAAAGCCATGATTACTTCCATTTTCCAAACAAATCTCATTATCACTTTTTTCAAATCTTCATCTCTCTCTCTAACTCTCTCTACTCTCTCACTAAAAATCAGCCAAGAACACAACTTAAATCCAGATTTTTGAAGGTTTAAAAACCTATTTTGAGATAAAGAGTGGGTGTTCATCAAAGGTAAGCATAGTTTAGATGATTTCTACTTCGATTTTTAACTCATTTGTGAGTTTTTCTTCTTCTTTTTCAAGGGTTTTAACCCCTTTTGATTCAAGTAAAGAAACGTGTGTTTGGGAAAGAGATTGAACCTTAGAAAATGTTGTATAACAATCTATGAAGGTGAAAATCAATGATTTCCCCATAAGAACACAAGAAATGCATCAAAAATCATTTAGATGATGTTCTTGACCACCAAACTTGTGCTAAACTTCATCAATAGTTCATGCATGGGTTTGGATGGTATGAAAGCATATTTTAGTTATATTACATTTGAATAATCTGAGTTATGGGTGAAATAGCAAGAAAAACCCCGAAATGGTATGATTTTATGTGTTTTGGTAGCATATTGAATGTTAAAATGTTGGACAGATTCTGTCAAAATAGTTGCATGCACTTTACACGACCCAAAAAGGGCTTTCTTGAACTTATTTCTTCATGAAAATTTTATGGGATGATATTTAATGTGTTAGGGTTCAAACCCCACTGGAATGGTGCAAAAACACCAAGATTTGAACCCAAACCACCATAAAACATTTTTGTGTGCAACAGTGTTTTGGTCAGAAACTTTGGTCAACTTCAAACTAGCATAACTCCTTGATTATTTATCTAAAATACGATTTTCTTGATTCTAAACTCAAGTACTTTGAGTTAGCTTTCTAAAAAGTCCAAGATCATGTCATTTAGAGGAGTTTTGGGACTTCAACCAATGAGTTTAAGTTGGTGGTGTAGGCTGTCCTCTTATGGCAGATTACACATGCACCACTTGAAAAGGTCATATTTCCCTCAAAAATCATCCTTATGACATGAAACTTGTCTCAAAAGTTTGGTATATGTTTTAGCTAGAAAATCCCTTTGGAAATTCGTGATAAAGTGGTGTATAGAATTATTTATGAATAAAACAAGGACTAAAGGTATTCTGGAATTTCAGCCCTTACCACTGATTTTGTAAAAATGTTTAAAAATAGTAAAAATTCTCTAAAAATCATGAAACTTGGTGAAATTGTTCCTAACATTCCCTAAAACAAGGGGTAAAAATTTAAGGACTTGATATTGGGAGGACCTAAGTTCAAAATGGCAATTTTTACAACTCAAAAATTTTGACAGATTCTGAAAATTTCTTAAAAGCCCAATTTTATAAAATTTGAACTTCTAAAATGTTTGGAAGACTTTCATTTGTGACAAAATGAATTTTTATTGGATTAGGCTATAAAATTAATATAATGGCATTATATGGATATCGATGTGATTATGACTTAGGGACCGTTAAGCTTAGAACTTACGATAAACCTATTGTGTCTTTTAGGGTGAATAGCATCGGACCGGGACTTTACCGCATATCATCACTTACCGACCCGCACCAAACGCTCGAGGTGAGTATTCACAGCCCCACTTTTACCGTTTTATACGTTTTGGGGTGAAAAGCATGATATGAATGAATGTATTTATGAAAATGTTATGAAATGAACTGTTTCGAAATGAGCAAAATGGATTTAAATGAATCGAATTGAAATGAAACGTAAGTGAGTTAAATTTGATATGTTTATAGCTTGATATAGTGAGATAAAAGGAAAAATATGAATAAGTCCCCGAAGACTACTATTAACTCATAACAATGGGCCTAAAATACACGTGGATAGCGCTATTTGGATTGACATACCCACCTAGAACTGACGAGTGATAGGTGCACTGTATTGAACAAAACGTTCTACGCAAGTGGGATTTACTTCCACCTCTGGGGTAGATAGGGGCAAAGCATGTCATGAATTGGAAAGGATTGTAGTAACTCACTAATTATCTTGCGATTTACAAATCATCCGGAAAATTTACTCACTGTTGGTAGTGAATGAACGGATTCACTCTAACTGTGTACGATAACTTAAGCAAATGAACGGATTTGCTTAGTTAAAATTTTGAAAAGTGTAGTGAATAAAAGATTCACTGAAATGTCGTTGCATTTAAAATATTTGTGCATATAAAAACCTGTGAACTCACCAACTCTTGTAGTTGACACTTGTTTATCATGCTTTTCAGGAAATCCGAAGGTTTGATAAGATCATTAAGGGAACTTTTGTATAACACCAGTCATGTCAATTCATATTTTGTTTAAATTTGTAAACCTGAATGATGGTTGGATTGTAATACTTGAAATACTGTGTAAACTCTTTTAAACTTTTGATATGAATGATTGGTGTGTTTTATTTCCTATCGCGATGAAATCTTGACTGTGGCACCTCGTGGTTCCGCTTTAGCGGGGTGTTACAATAGTAAATTTTGAGTAATAGTTAGTTTTTATGCAAGTAAGTGGGAGCCCAATTTATTCTCTATCTAATCTGAGATAAAAGAATAAAAGATATAATTATTGATATATCTCTGAATTCATCCAGATAGGATAAGAATTCATAAGATATAATTTACCCTTTTAGTTAAAAGGATAAAAGTTTCAAGACCCATGAAACAAAGGTCGTGACTGACTTAAAAATCAATAATTGAAGTGTTGGATAAAAAATGTAGCATTCCAGTAGAATTGCCAGGATTGCAAATGGAATCGGATTTCAGGTAGAAATCATTCATCTACACAGCAACTAAGGGAAGTTGCAGTCTTACATATTCAGGAACTGGAAGTTAGTCCAGGTCTCCAAGTTCATAGAATATGGTAAAAGTCTAGTTATTGTTTTTATAAGGTGTTTGCATAACAATAATTAGCAGATACAAGTAGATCGTATAAACAGACTTGTGTTTTTGGTCATCACTTTGATTAAAATGGTAAACTTTAATCAAAGGGTTTAAACTAAAGATGGGTGATACTTTATTTTAGACCAGTATCTAACAAACGTTAAATAGACATTATGAAAGTTATTAAAGAAAAGTCATTCAATCTTGTTATTATTACAGCCTGTAATATGGACTATACAAGATTGATTTCTTTATCACTTTCACATTTTGCATGTTTTAATTAATCCAGGAATGAAACTAGTTTCCAGTTTTCATTCAAAATCTGTCCGTGACAACTTATCATTGTGGGAGCATGATAAGGCGTTAAAGTCATTGTGAACTTTTAGGTAGTTATGATCAGTTGCTGAATAACAGCTACAAGTGTTGTAGACTAAAAGTTGCACAGATATTTGATAGAGTAGCAAATATCGGACGTGATCCGCGGTTGAGATTACTTCTTGGAATAAAGTCATAAGTGAATCTCACAGTGGTTGTCCCTATCACCTGAGGTATCTGATTTGATATCATGAGGACTACTGGATTCTTAGTGCACTCAACCGCTACGCCGTAACAGGGTGGCTATAAAGGGTGTAACTAGATTCAGCGGAAGCCGTGGTGTTAAAGGCAGATATGCAAGACGGGATTTGCACCTCTTCTCAGAAGAGAGATATTTCTGGGCCCATCTTGACTGACTAAGTATACTGATGAAGTGCATGGCCATGCCCAAACGGACTGATTAGTTCTTTGTCGTTTACCTATCAGTGAAAGTCAGATAATCAAGAGAACAGAATCTTGAGTATTTAGAGTTGACACTTTCCAAGCTCATACTCACAGATGAAATATCGTGATGCAAAGGGAAAAGCCAAGATATACCCAATCAATGAACAGTAGTTTCATAGATACCAATTCCTCACGGAATGTTTATATCACCAAATCTGGGTATAAGAGTTCTTGTAACCTGGTCAGCCTAAGTGCCTGTCTAGGGGCCTCCTTAGGTCAGTATAGTCAAAGGTGGTATTGCCAACTTGCACAAGTGGGAGTCTGTTAGGAATTATGTGAAGAGTTGACAAACCAAGTGATTATACATCCAATGTTACAAGACACTTGAGGGTCACACCTGTGAGTACCTATAAGTCGAACAAGTTAAATGAAATCCCGAAATGGAGAGTTAAGATTTATAATAGTGTATTATAAATCAGTTGGGTAATTTCAGTCAGATTTACCAAAGTTGGAGGGTTATTAATTAATTAGGATATTATATATTTATTAAGATAAATAAATATATAATAGTTAATTGATAAAGTTTTTATATATTAGATAAATATATAAATCGTAATTATCGTATGCAAATTCTTTTCCAGCTAATTAAATAAGGAAAGGATTTGAGATAATTATAAGGAAACTGGATTCCATACAAACTGTATTTTTCCTCCATATAAATAAAGCCTATGGGTTAAGGAAAAAATTAAGCCTTTTTCAGTTGAGAAAATCAGTTTTCTGTCCCCTCCTCCTCTCTCCCAAAACCGGCGCACACAAACCCCCCCTTCCCTCGGGTCGTTTTTGTTGTTCGGGTTTCGCGGTTCTGCTAGAGGAACGTTCGTTGGTTGATTACAGGTGGACTAAGTTTCAAGCAATCCAGGTAAATTAATCTAACCTAATCCTTTAGGTTTAGAGCTACAAACGATTAAGATCATTAGGCTTTAAATGGGTTTTTAGCTTTTATCGCTTCCGCACAAACAAGATCAAAACAGCGTGCTTTTGATCGCGTAGGTTTTATCAGTTTGATTAACCTATGAGATATATCAAACCAGCGAGGTTTGATAGATCTGAGATAATCCTCGAGTCAGTTTGATCCGAGGAGACCCAGAAAAACCCAACAATCTGGTACCTGGACAGTGGATGCTCTCGACATATGACTGGTTCTAAATCTGTCCTCTCTAACTACCGTGAAGAAAGAGGTCCTGCTGTGACTTTTGGTGGAAACGGTAAAGGCCAAACCCGAGGGTATGGCACCCAGACCAACGGTGTAACTACGTTCAAAAGAGTTGCTTATGTTGAAGGCCTGATGCATAATCTTCTTAGCATCAGTCAACTATGTGATAAGAATCACAAAGTCTCATTCTCGAAGAAAAAGTGCAAAGTCAAGAATAGACGCAAGGAAGTTATTCTCACTGGTGTTAGACAAGCTGATATCTACATCATCAACATGAATACTTCCACTGACAACTTCTGTTTTGTATCCCGTGCTTCCTCTGATACAAATTGGCTATGGCACAAGCGTCTCTCTCATCTCAACTTCAAGACACTGAATCAACTCTGCATCAACAATCTTGTTGTTGGTCTTCCTGAATTTCGCTATACAAAGGTCTCTTTGTTCAGGATGTGAGAAAGGAAAACAGACCAGGGCTAGCTTTAAGTCCAAGCAGATTTCCTCCATCAGCTCTCCTCTACAACTTCTCCACATGGATCTCTTTGGACCTGTTAATGTCCAATCCATTGCTGGAAAGAAATATACTCTGGTAATCGTTGATGAATATTCCAGATATACTTGGGTATTCTTTCTTCGATCCAAGAGTGACGCTTATGAAGAAATCATTCTGTTCGTCAGGAAGATGGAAAGGCTCAACAACCTTACTGTTCGATCAATCAGAAGTGACCATGGAACTGAGTTCAAAAACAGTACCCTGAAAACTTTCTTCGATCAAAAAGGTATCTCTCAGAACTTCTCATCTGTAAGAACCCCTCAGCAAAACGGTGTTGCTGAAAGACGAAACAGAACCCTGATTGAAGCTGCACGATCTATGTTGAGTGAAGCCAACCTTGCCACTCAATTCTGGGCTGAAGCCGTTAACACAGCTTGCTATACTCAGAATAGATCCCTGATAGTAAAGCGCTTCAGAAGAACTCCTTACGAACTCTTTCGTAACAGGAAACCTTCAAGCGAACATCTCCATATCTTTGGTTGTGTATGCTACATCCTGAACAACAAAGATAACCTTGGGAAGTTTGATTCCAAGTCTGATGATGGAATCTTCCTTGGATACTCCTCTATCTCCAAAACTTACCGTGTGTTCAACAAACGAAGACAAGCCATAGAGGAAACGATTCATGTCAAATTTGATGAATCGGGTCCTACCTTTCCTCACCCTCATGATAATTCTGAAATAAATCAGTGGGCTGACTCTTTCTTTCAAGTCCCTGATATTCCAATTGCTGATCCATCTCCTCAAGACCTTCCTGACGGCTTTGAAGAAAATCCTCCTCCTCCACCCACTCAAATATCCATACCTTCTATAATAAATGCCACCCCTATCACCCAAGTCACACCTGAACTTGATCAACCCACTAACAGCGAAGACTTTTCTCAAACCACTGTTAGTGAACCTGCTCCTACTAATCTTCTTCCTGATCCATCATTGAATGAAGCCTCTACTTCAGGACAAGTGTATCAACCACCTGCTCTTCGTTGGACCAAAGATCATCCAATTGATCAAGTCCTCGGTAATCCTTCCTCTGGTGTTAAAACTCGACGCCAATCTGGTAACGTCTGTCTTTATGTTAATCTCATCTCTGAAAATGAACCTAAAGAAATAGATGATGCCTTGCGTGATCCTGCATAGGTCTCAGCCATGCAGGAAGAGCTAGCAGAGTTCATCAGAAACAATGTCTGGCTTCTCGTCCCTAGGCCTCGAAAACGTACAATCATAGGATCCAAGTGGATCTTTGGGAACTAGCTTGATGAGATTGGTACGATTATTCGAAACAAGGCTCGCCTTGTGGCTCAGGGATACAGGCAGGAAGAGGGCATTGATTACGATGAAACTTTTGCTCATGTGGCTAGGCTCGAAGCAATTCGACTTTTCCTGGCCTTTTTAGCACATATGAACTTCAAGGTTTTTCAGATGGACATCAAAAATGCCTTTCTGAATGGAAAACTTAATGAAGAAGTCTATGTGGCTCAGCCTCCTGGCTTTGTAGATCCTAAGTTCCCTGATCACGTCTACAAGTTAAACAAGGCTCTCTATGGGTTAAAACAGGCTCCTCGTGCCTGGTATGATACCTTGTCAACCTTTCTTCTCTCTAAAGGTTTTGTTCGTGGTAAGATCGATAGCACTTTATTTCTTAAGAAATATCCTAAGCATATTCTTCTTGTCCAGATATATGTCGATGACATTATCTTTGGGTCAACCAATCCCAAACTCTGCGAAAGTTTGAGTTGCTCATGAAATCTGAATATAAAATGTCTATGATGGGTGAACTAACATTCTTTTTAGGACTTCAAATCAAACAATCTGAAAAGGGAATCTTTATCAATCAAGGTAAATATGTACATGAGATGCTAAAGAAATTTGATCTCACAACATGTACACCGATGAAGACTCCAATGGCTCCTCCTCTATCACTTGACAAGGATTCCAAAGGGAAACCTGTTGATGTGACTCTTTATAGAGGAATGATTGGCTCACTGCTGTATCTTACAACGAGTCGTCCTGATATCATGTATTCTACATGTCTTTGTGCTCGTTATCAGGCTGAACCCAAAGAATCCCATCTGACTGCTGTAAAGCGGATTTTCAGATATCTGAAGGGAACTCCTAATCTGGGTCTTTGGTACTCCAAGGACTCAGGGTTCGATCTAACAGCTTATTCTGATAGTGACTTTGCAGGATGTAAGATCGACAGGAAAAGCACCACTGGTGGGTGTCACCTACTTGGTGGAAAGTTGGTGAGTTGGACTAGCAAGAAACAAAATTCTGTGTCCACATCAACTGCTGAAGCTGAATATGTTGCAGCAGGAATCTGTTGTGCTCAAGTCCTGTGGCTGAGAAATTAACTTCAGTACTATGACATACAACTTTCTAAAATTCCTATATACTGTGACAACACTTCAGCGATTGCCATCGCTAACAATCCTGTCTTACACTCCAAGACAAAGCACATTGAAGTGAGATATCACTTCATCAGGGATCATGTGATGAATGGTGATATTGAACTCCATTTTGTCCCTACTGAATATCAGCTTGCTGACCTCTTTACCAAACCACTGGATGTAACACGTTTTAATATGCTCATCAGTGAACTTGGGATGTTAAATCCTGACGAATGAAGTTTATCAAGACACAAAGTTGTTAAGTCCTATAGAATAACTTTTCTCAGGACTCTTACTTAACAACTCTTGAATAACACATTTATCAGGAGATAACTCTATTCAGTACTTACAAAATCTTTGTTCAAAATCCGAATACTGATGATCTCAGGTAAGTATTTCTGTCCTTGAAACCTTATCGCATTAAATGTGATAAGAGGATTTTCCCAAAACACTACTTATCTGATAAGTACTCTAATTCCAAGAAAACTCTTCTTTCATAAAAATGGAATTATCCCCTGAAAAGGTGGTTTTTAGCTTTTTGAATAAAACAAACTTTTCATCTGCACTGACACGTAATGGGACGTTTCCTGTTCCCCACGACGTGTGTCAGGCACGTGAACGCGCGTAGAACTTCTTTTTTCATCATTACGTTTGAATTTAGCCGCTCTTTTCTCTCTCATCCATTTTCTCTCTCCAACCACGAGGTATATAAACCTCACTCGTACTCTATTTTGCTCTTTACGCTTACAAATTCTCCAAACGCTCTAAAGCAAAAAAAAAGCAAGAAAAAGCAATCCAGTCTTCTTTTCACCAAGAACACTAAGAACACACACTCACTACTTCTTTAACAGAATCATCGTAAGTGTCTATATTCTTTGTTCTTTCTACAAACTAAGTTGATATTCTTCATTTAAAACAACCTATTTTGATAAACGTTTTTCCAAAAACCCTAAGATCACTTCGTTTGATCTTAGTTTTCCAAAAATCTTCTCAGATTTTCGTTAAAAATGTTTATATGATTCTTCTTATTTCTTTTAAGAAAAATCATCAACTCCTATTTTGATATAATTTCATCAAAATAGAAGTTCTCTTTAATACCAAAACACATTCCTGTTGTGAATTTTGGTATCCAATCTATTCCAAGTATAAAGGATTTCACCACTTTTATGAACTTTTACTATGTTCATTAAAAAGTGAAGAAAGATACATATTTTGGATTCTTAATCATCCACATATGTTATTCTTTGTTTTTAACAGGATGGCTGCTACTACTTCAACCTCTCTCGACGCCCAGCTCTCCTCTGAGGCCACCACATTGCTCACTGCTACTGGAAGCCTTCCGATTGTCATCCCTCAACATGACATCCAATTCAAAGGCAACAATCTCATTGGCCTGTTCGACATACCGGCGGGCAAAGAATACCTGAAGCCAGCCAGGGACTTTCTTCTCAACAGTCCCCTGAAGACGGCTTTCACCATCAACCCCAGGCCGAACAAACCCCTGCTTCTCCAACTCTGGTCCACTGCCACGATGGCCCAGGAGAGGAACTCAAAGGGCAAAATGCATGAGGTGATAAAATTCCAAATAAAGGAAGATATCATCTCCTTTGGAATCAGGACTCTTCGAAACGTCCTCCAGATCTCCAAGAAGAAGAGATACCCTCCTCCCCCATCCGCTTAAGAAGTCATCACACTGCTGGATGACATTGGCTACAGATGGCCAGAGAAGGAAGGCGTCCCTCTGACCAAGACTGCTGCTACTGTTCATAAAACAGGACTGAACGCCACGTTCTACTACATCTGGAACACGTTCGGTCTCTGTTTGACAGGGAAGACGGGGAGCACTGAACAGTTTCCCACTGTCATCCAGAACATGGTCTACTCCGCTATCAAAAATAGGAAGTTTGACTATGTTCGCCATATCTGGGATGACATGGTGAAGAAGAGCAAGAACAAAAACCGCGTGGTCAACGTCCCCTACACTCGGTTCTTCTCAGCAGTCCTGGAACTCCACATGGGTACTGCCTACCCTACTGAAGGCAATTTCAACAACTATGCATTAGGAGTGAAGTTCCTGGACCAGGTTCCTTCTCCTCCTGATGACGTACCTCTCTCTGCAGTTCTGGTTGTTCCTGAACCAAACCAGGGCGCAGACGAGCAGATCGCCTCCCCTCCTTCTCAAGGTATGTTTTCTCTCTTCTCATCCAAACCATCTTCTTCTCTTTCCATGCATGCTATGTCAGTAGCTAACCCCTTACTAACTTCCCCAGCTGCAACTACATCTTCCGCGCTCCTGAAGCGCCCACCTCATTCTGGATCCACTCCTCCTCCCCAACCCAAACGCGCCAAATCTAAGGCGCAGAAGAAAAAGAAGCAGGCGGCTGCTGGTAAGAAATATTACCTCATTCTCCCTGCTATATTTAATAGACCCTCTCCTTTACCTAAAACTTCTTTACCTGCAGATACTCCTGCTCCCCAACCACAAGAACCTGAGGTTGTTCTACTCGAACACTCAGAGAATGTGGAGGGCAATCGCTCTAATGCCCTCCTAGCCTCAGGTAATATTATTAAGCAAACTATTGCCATTTCTTCTTCTGTGAAAGCTATTAAGTCTTCTAGTGCTCACTTAGCTACTAATGTTACAGGTTCTTTTGGACCAGCTGCATCACTGGGACATTCTCAACCTCAACCGAATGATCCCTTTGATGAATTCGTCTTCACGGACTCCTAGCGTCAGCTAAGTGCAGCTGAGCTCCACCGACAGTCCGCTGAAAAACAGCTTCAGGATGCCAGGGCAGCCCTACAACAGCAAGAGGATGCCCACAAAGCTCGTCTCCATGCCTTGGAGCTGGAACTTGCCTCGGCGAAGGCTGCTACTGCTGCTGCTGAAGCCGCCGCCGCCACTGCCACTGCTGCTGCCAAGGCTGCCGCTCCGCCACCAACTGGCGTGACCCTGACCATACCTTGTCTGGATAATACCCATGATAAGGTATCCCAAGTGGCCACTTCCTCCAACTCCCTCCAGGCGTCCATCGAGGACATGAAGGCCACAGCCCTGCCCGCTCTCTCCACTACTGTCAACAACAGCTCCAACTCTCTCACCTCCTTTCAGGATGCTGTGGTGCAGAGGTTGGAAGCTCAAGAGGCAGGGCTCCGGGCCCTTCAGGCAAAGGTGACTGATCTCTCCACCGCCGTTATCGCTATCACTACTGCTCCTCCACCACCACCAGCGTTCACAAGCCCTGACAGGGACCTACTTCAGTCCCTGATCACCTCCTCGTTCATCACCAGGAAGCTCCAAACGAACATGGCCTCTCTCCTTCAGAGGTGTGTTTCAACAGCCGCCTTGGCTAGGGCACCTGTTGAGGGGGAGAGACAGCCTCAGAGAGACATTCCGTTTATCCCCCTTCCACCAACTGGAGAACAAATGAAGAGGGGGGAACGAACGAGGATGATGATGATGATGATGAAGACGACGAGTTCATCGTCGAGAAGGTTGCTGATGCCTCCTCAACGCCCACTCCAGGACCTGCACAATCTCAGGGGGAGAACCCCGGTGCACCTGGTATGTCCATTCCTCCATCCTCTCCCTCATCTTCTGATAACCTCCCTATATCCTCTCTCCTTAAATCCAAACCTACCCCTGAAACCATCACCCTGACTGACACCTCCTCTGAAGACTCAACCACAAACAATCTACAGTTAGTCATCTACCAACCACCAAACAACCTACCCCTGAACCAACACCACAACCAACTCCCGAACCAACCCCTGAACCTGAAACCCAAGCCGACTCTGAATTTCAGGATGTCAACTTCGGTTCTGTCACTGGTGAGATTATTCACCTTATGGAAAATAGTCGATCAGAAGCAATCAGAACTGAACTAAGCAAAATGACATTCAGAGTAACTCCCTTAAACCCTGAAACCACTCCTTTAAACCTAACTCGTTTTAATCCTGAAGCCTCATCCTCCAGAACCCCTGAAATCCAAGCCCCTCCTGAAACTGTCATCCTATCGTCAGATGATGAATTCATCTCTGATGATTTTTCTACCCCTGCCTCTTCTCCTAGATCTCCTCCTTCTAATTCTCCACGTTCTGAAGGAGAAAACTACCCTGACTTTTCTACTCATGTAAACAGGGATGGATGTTTAGACGCCGTGATAGAGCGACTCGAGAGTACAAGAGTAAAAATTCCTCTTCGTACCTCTTGGGACTCTGAGTTCGCCTATCTATCACAGGAGGAGTACCAAGAAGGAATAAGAGCTCAGGAGGAGCACAATAAAAAGCAAAAGGAAGCCTTCCTTTCTGCTCAAGCCGCAAAACGGCTCGCGTCTGATTTTGTTGAAGAAGACGACGAAATAAGTGCTGATCCTCTTCTAGCACAGAAGGCCGCGCTGAAGGTCTTCAACAGGAATACAGAGGAACAGGCTGAAGAAGTAAATACCGAGCTTGACTGGTGCAGAGATCGTCTACATCTCAGGAAGCATGGTGCTGCCATTTCAGGAATCCATCTTCACCGAAACCGTGGCAAGAGAGGTAATCCTGGCAAAACCTGGATCACGGTCAAATGCTCAGGAGTAAAAAATGTAGAGCACACTCTTGACAAGTTGGAAAGATACAACCTGTCAGAGTGGAATGAAATCAGAAGCCTACTTCCCAAAGCCAACAACAACTACAGGGCTGAAGTAGAAGAAGTCATAAATGGACTTATCGCACGCATCAGAAGGACAACTGAAATTCCTGATGACTTACTCCAGCCTTCTTCAGCACTGCCTAAGCCTCCTGTTCGAAGATCAGCAGGCACTTCAACAAGGAGACCCACTCCTTGCATGCCCAGGACTACATACAAGCCTATGGATCTCTCGATGCTTGATCTTTCTTTTCCTTCTGGAGTCTCTCTCTCTCTGAAGGTCAAGTCATCAGAGAACCTGTTCATGGTATTTGTGTAGGTGACAACTTCAACATCCTTCGCTTCCAACGTTTCAGCGAACTACACAAAGCACCTACTGAACATTTAGTATCAGTCCTCTTCATCGCGCAGAAAGTAAAGAACAAGGACAATAAAGAATTTGTTCGCGCTATTAGAGCAATCCTGGATAGAAGAATAGCCACTGGTGAAACTCCAATCACCGTCCAAGTCAAGACTGAAGAAATCAGTGAAGACTCTGATAGCTAGGAACTTTTGTAAATTTCTTTCAGTATTACAATTATGTACTTGTGTATTTTCTTTACTCTTGTAAAAACTTACATAAGATTAATGGAAATGCATTTCAGTGCATCGTACTTTATTCCATCATAGTACTGAAAAAGATCCCTCAAAACAGTAAATGGGACACGTACCTTAATGAGTTCTATTTCCTACTGTTAAATTCTAGACTTAGATTTATTTCTAAACTTTTCTAGATTAAGACAATTCCTCTGTTGTCTTATCATTATCATTTAGGGGGAGATTGTTGATCCAACTCTCCTAAGACCTGATGAAATGATAATGATCCTGTTACTTTACTTAGTGAATAGGTTTTTACTTCTGTTATAGCTTGAGGAATTATCACTGAGACTGTTCAGTGTTATTCCATGTTACTTATGCTGTAACTTATTTTTATAATGATCAGGATCAGGATCAGGAGACGAAGGAGCCTGTTCTGCAGTCTACTGATCCTGACCACTGAAGTGAAGACCTCCTGAAGACATTAAGTTCATACTCAAAGAACCATCAGCGAAGTCGAAGAATTAGCTGATGACAGGAACAGCATGCTCGTGATCTGAAGACGGAACTCAGTGATAGCAGGCTGCTCAAATTCGTATGACATCCTGAAGACTCGTCAGGATACAGTGACCTCTGATCAACCTCAGTATCAGAGCTTTCCTCACTGATCAGTATCCTGAACCTGAAGGATTAGTGTAATGTCTTAATCTAATGCACAAAAAGATTATCCGCCTTTACTGACACAAAAGTACATAAGGACAGTCTCTTTTCTGTTCCCTCCGTACTTATCAGACCTCAAGGCAACTGTTTACTCACATCCTCTTTTGCACACCATGCAAAGAGTATTTGTTTATAGTAAATAGTACATAGGACCACTTAGAATGTGACACGTACACAAAAGTGAGTCTGCATGCATTTAATGCATTGGGTATAAATAGGACGTGAAGAGATGTTCTCCATACTTCTTCTTCATCCTAAAAATACCCTAATCCTTTCTTTCTTATTTTCTCTAGTTTCTATCTTTTCTTATCTTCTCACTCTAGTACATAGTGAAAGAACTTAGATTGTTTAGTTTAGACTTGTAGTCTTTTCTATTTCCGCAACAATCTGTAAATTCATATTGTTAATACAACAAAGAATTTAAAAGTGAAATTTGTGTGATTATATTCAACCCCCCCCCCCTTCTATAATCCCATACACTATCCTTACTTGAAGGTCACCTCATTGGGACCAACAGAGGATCAATGCTATTCTCTCTGATCCTGAGCGCGTGATCGGCGCTAGGATCAAGCAGTACACCAGAATTCGCCCCGTATCTCCACCATCTCCTATATCTGAGGAAGCTCCGGTGTCGTCGCCACCGCAACGACATGAGTCAGTTGGTGAGGAAGTGGAAGCTTCCCCACAAGAACAAGCACACATTCCTTCACCACCTCACGTGGCAACGGCACCTCGCCAACCTGGCGATCCCTCCGGCGAACCCTCCGGTGATGACTCTGTCAGTGGCCATTCATCCGAACATACACCATCAGACCGACGTGACGTCGACGTCGAGGCCACGAGTCCAAGCAAGTAGATTACGGCTTCGATGAAGAATTTACGGAGTCCGTACCGGTTAAAGGCGGCAAAGCCCAACCGAATGATGATGATGAGGCAACGTTGTCCTTCAACGGCAATTATTCTGACAACCTCAATCTCGGAGGCGACATGGAGTCCGATGATAGAACCGTCGTTCACGACAAGGACGGAGAAGAAGATGAGACCGCTTTGGAGAGACAAGGTGGTGAAGACCGTGAGGGTGATGGTGAGGCTTTAGAAAAAGAGGCCGAAGATGAAGTGGCCCTTCAGGACGAAGAGTGGTTACAGATCCAAGAAGAGGTCAGAGAAGAAGAGACCACTAGGGGGCTAGAAACGGTAGTCCATCCCAGCCTGAGTCTTTCCCACACAGAGGCAACCCACACCGAGACCAGTCATCCTACTCTATCGGGTCAAGACGCTGGCAGCCAACCAACGCACTTGCACACCTCAACCACCCACTCAACTATCTCTCAACAGATAGTCGTTTCATCTTCTCATGGGGATTCAACACAACTTCCATCGGCCACTCACTCGGAGTTGGTCGATGTTGAGATGAGAGAAAAACTGCCCCACCTCTCACCTTCTTTCGATGCACATCGAGTCTTAGAGCCACTTGGTGAGGTCTTTGACATCCATTCTTTCCTAGGACACTTATGGGGGAATCATCAGCCGCAATCCTACGGGACTCGGCCAGAACGGACGTAGTTCGTGCGTCTACAGACGCCGTTCAAGGATCATCCGACAGCCCTGCCATGGTCAACATTACACCAACCATGAGCGCAGGCCGAAAAAGTACCTTTATGGGACTTTCCTCGTCAACCGAGCACAAGCTGCATCGGGTGCAACACCCTTGGGACCAAAACTGGAAGAGGTCGATGCTGCGAAGGAAAGACAGTTCGAGGCACTTGAGAAAGCCTTGGCCGAAGCCAACAGACAACGCCAAGAAGACATCGAGGCATTCCGGAAATCCAACGAAGACCGGGATCGTAAGCTTCAGGAAATCCGACGCCAAGTGAAAGGCAAACATGTGGAAACTGCTCCACAACCTGACACTCCAATCGCCCGACCATCTGGGGATGTCCTCTGCCTTCCACCTCCAAGACCGACTGCTCAAGCCGGGATCCCTGGCTACGTGACAGAAGAAGAGCACCAACTGGTGATTGCTGGTTACACCCTCCAGGTAGACGGCCTGTCAGAGAAGCTGTGCCAACGGGAGGCAGAGATCGCAGCCAGGGACGAGCAGCTCGAGATAGCTCAGCGCCGTATTCGGGAACTCGTGTCTCAGGCTTAGCCTTCCAAACGGAGGCATGATGAACCTGATGACTTCGCACCAGGTTCTCATGAGGGGGAGACACAAGCCAGCAAAAGGCTTCATATCGACCTTGCTCCCGCTTCGGGTTCCGGATCCACTCATGCACCAGCTTCAGGATCAGCTCCGTCTAGAACCGCCCCTCTATATGAGGATTCTGATGACGAACCACTTGATGTCGAGCTGTTCCACTATGAGTCCATACCATTGGATGAGGTAATCCAGTTTCCACACGAGAAGCCTACCGTTGATGTAGAGATAGTCCCCCCGGAGCCGGCATCGACATATCCTTCTGAGTTACAAATTTCCGATGAAGCTAGAAAGATCCTTCGTGTGCTTGCCCAGAGTCTTCGCTTCTACAAGAAAGGGGATGACATCGTCAACAACAACGAGTACAACCTATTCCTCCCAACGGTATAGTTTCAGGATACAGACACAGCGCCCACCATGATAACAACCGTCCCTGACTCTCCGAATCCTTCAATCATACAGCTCAACTGGAACCACTCGGTGATATTCAGGCCCTTATTGGAAGAATCATTCGCGAGGATCTCCTAACAGAAAAAGCTCCACAAATGGTCCCGAAAGGTGTACTTCGGGATCTCTCACTTGAAGAAGCTTCGTAGGAGATCAGCCTACGTCCACCAACGGGTTTGCAACTGGGAAAAGAATGGTAAAACTCGTCTAAGGCGTCGATTCGTGAAGGTAACCGATGTTCGAACCTACAGACACGGATACCAGTTATTTCTCGAGTTTGATGTCCTTATGTACGGAAGAGGCAGACCCAGTGGAGAGCTTCAGAAGTGGACTTTTACTGAAGCTGATCTTTATCGCGTTCACCTTGAAGACTTACTCATCCTGATCAAGTATCTGCAAGGAACGATCCTCCGCCCTGATTACTATGTCGATGGCCTTGAAGTTCTCAATAAGTATGTCCGCCATACCATTTCCTTGGCGCATGTGACGGACTACCAGATGGTCATCGAAAGCCGTCAGCCAAAGGTGGATCTGCTTTGACCGAATCTGCAAGTGCAAGCTATCGATTCCTACAACCTCTACTTCTCGACAAAGATTCCAGAACACGGTGTCGTCTACCTCACTCAGAAGAAGAAAGAGCGGAAGTTCATGCGCTTTGGCGAACTTGCTCACTTTTGTGATGGCACCTTTCTGTACATCTACAACGGACTACGGAGTAGATTACTGACCGACCAAATTCCGAAGCTGAAGCACAACGACGGGAAGGCGAAGATCATTGAGGCGATGGATCTTATTGAAGAAAAGCTCAAAGAAAGGCTGATGTTTAGAAGAGTTGAAGCTGTGCTGAATTTGAGATTGAGGATCATCGGCGAATGGGACGAGTACCTGCAGCTTTCCAAGTGGCAGCCGGAGTTGAAGTATCCGCCACCTTCTGACTTCTTCCCAAAGGGGAGATTGTTAGACCCTCTTTTGGTGTTGTGAAGAAGTCAAGGGTCTATCCTGAAATTTCCTTTTGTTTAGTTAAGCTTTACTTAGTTTTGTGTCCTTTTTGTATGGAGTCATAGACTCCAAGGACTTGTTTAGTAATTTCAGTTTTCTATACCCTATATATAGAATGTATGGGGCTAGGGTTCCTTTTTAATGCAAATGTTGATCCCAAGAATTATTCCATTGTAGCCACCTACTTCTCTGTCAAGTAAACTATGAACTTTGGTGTTCTAACATTCTTCAAGCATTCCATTGTTATTATTACTTGATTTATCATTCACAATGTCATTCCATCTTGTTTCTCATTAGTTTAGGACTCAGACCATAAATCTAATAATTAAATTAAAACCATAAAGTCAAATCATCCTACAAGTTCATCAATCCATAGCAAGCACTATAAAGTTACTAGCATAGAAACATAATGCAAAACAAAATCACAGAATAATATGAACTCATTATGCAGACCGTGCAGCGAGTGATGATCGGGCACCGGCAAGATGACTCCTGGTAAGAACTGGGGAAGTTTCACTACGTTTAAGCAACGCTTTCCACTGCTGGTTCATACAATTCCTCCCTCCAGCTAGCTAAACTAATCTCTCCTCTGCTTTTCTCTATTTTTCTGAATAAGAATTGATTCTATTTTGAGGCAAGCTTGAAGGCAGTATTTAAAGAGCAATTTCGTCCCACCTCGCGATTGCGACACGGCATCCTTGCGATGCGAGCCACTTGAGAAGCCCTAAAAATCATTTCTTTAATATTCTAGAATCTTCTACTTAGGGTTGACTTCTCATTCTCGACAGTTGATAGACTTTTCGCGACGCCAAGTGGGCTGCATGAAGGAATCTTCTAGAATCTAGGTCATCTCGCAACGCTAGACTGAGGTCTCGCGATCGCGAGAGACCTCTGTTCCAGCTTTGCTCTAATCTTCATGCTTTTCACCTCTTTTTGTACTTTTATTGATCACGGGCCTCCAAAACCTTCTAATCTGAAAAACAATAACTTTCGGAAGTAAATTGTACGAAAAACAGGCTAAAATGGGATAAAATAGTGCAAATCAGAATTACCCAAACATGTATAATTTTGGGATTATCAACAACCCTCCTCACTTCCATTAAAGACCTAGCTCGTTGTAAAAATGCAACTACATGAAAACAATTCTTTAAATTTTCAGAAAGAGATATAAATTGTTAAAAACATATAACCACAATGTAATTTACTCTAAATGTTATTCAATTTTATCCACATTATATTTTGGGTAAAATTTAACCAAAATAATCAAATTCAAAGTATAATGGCTTTAATAACAATCTTGAAAGTTTTGTGACCAAACTTATGTATATCATGAAATTTTGTTACTTTAAAGATTGGTAAACGATCAAAAAAAGTATAAGTTGATAAAAAAAAGATATACTTGATTAGTTTTATTCATAAAATTTGATAGAAATATTTTACATATAATTTAGAGTCAAATGATATTGAACCCATAAATGCTTATTCTTATTTAGATGTAGTGAATTTCTTCTCTTTCAATTAGCTCAAACAACTAATCTAGACTCAATTACTCAAAAACCTAGAGCTATATCCGATGATTAGCCCAAGCACATCAAATAAAAAAGTATAGATCCACCACCTCCTCTTCCACAACCAGCATCACATCTACTTTCATATCGATCATTATCAGCTACCACCAACATCATAGTTCACCATCTTTGCAACCACCGTCTCTACATTCTAATTCCACCACTACCACCACCAGCCCATCAAACACCTCCGCATCAATCACCAACTCCACTTCCACCACCACCATAGTCACCATATCTACCACTTGTTCCTCTACCTCTACCCTCAACCACCTTCTCCTCTTTATCTGACTTCCACAACCACCACCATTGCAGCAACATCCACAGTTGTCACCATCGACGTTTCTGCCAATTCACAAGGATCTTCAGTATCGAATTCTGTATGAACCAAGTTCCTTAGAATTACCATAGATTATATCAAAACTTTATTCAAATTTAGTATTATATGTGTGTGTGTGTGTGTGAAACTTGTGTAATATTATAGATTAAATTATATAAAGTATCTGATTTATGCCGTTTACAACTACTATTTGTTCCAGTTCAGATCTATCCAGTTTTAGTGGCCAAACATACAACTTGTTATATCTGATTATGTTTGCATACTGAATACTATGTAATAAATGAAACCGCTCATTGTGGTCTTTCACCATTTTGAATGAACTTTTTAGGTAAATACTGTTAGTAATTATGTGCAGAAGTTGACAAACCAAAGATTACACATCCAATGTTATAAGACACTTGAGGCTCACACTTGTGAGGACCTGTAAAACGAACAAGTAAAATAATCCGAGTTTGGAGAGGTTAGATTTATAATAGTTAATTATAAATATGTTGGGTGTTTTCTGTAAGAAACTCCAATGTTAAAGGTTTCTATTATTACTTAAAAGGATTATATATTTATTAGTTGAATAAATATATAACTGTTTTAATTAAATAGGTTTATATATATATATTTGTTAGTTGAAATAAATATATATATAAAATAATAATTATCTTGGAAATTAATATATATATAGGTGAAAGTTCAAATTCAAACCACTTTTTGATTGTGAACGTGGCAACAAAATTTCTGACACGCGTGACTTTTCCTGCGACTTAGTGTTATTCAGTCTGAATAATAGTGTTATTCAGACTGAATAACACTAAGTCGCGGACTTTTTGGTTACAAGTCGCGCGTGTCACTGAATTTTCAGCGACTTAGTGTTATTCATACTGAATAACGCTTTATTCATACTGAATAACACTTTATTCAGTCTGAATAAAGCGTTATTCAGTATGAATAACACTAAGTCGCGAAAATTCAGAGTGACACGTGGCAAAAAATTCAGACGACACGCGCGACTTGTCCCGCGACTTAGTGTTATTCAGTCTGAATAATAGTGTTATTCAGACTGAATAACACTAAGTCGCGGGCTATTTGGTTACAAGTCGCACGTGTCACTGAATTTTCGGCGACTTAGGGTTATTCATACTGAATAACGCTTTATTCAGTCTGAATAAAGCGTTATTCAGTATGAATAACACTAAGTCGCGAAAATTCAGAGTGACACGTGGCGCGCTCTCGGTTGTCCTCACGTTCACAACCAAAAAGTGGTTTGTATTTGAACCCACCCCTATATATATATTAGTTAAATATATATAGTATATTAATTAAATGATTCTTTCTTGTTGAAAAAGAAAGATATTTTATATATAGATAATTATTAAGGAAAAAGGTAACTGAATAGAGTAAGGTAACCTTATTATATAAATATTCAGTTAGGATTAAACCTTTTGCATTCAATCATATCTTGATCCCACAACCAAAAGAAACCCGTTAACTCTCCCAATTCTCTCTCTCTCTCTCTCTCTCTCTCTCTCTCTCTCTCTCTCTCTCCCAAAACTGTTTTCAGCCTAAAACCCGAAATCAGTTCGATTTCGAGTTTTATTCGATCAGATCTACGTAACAGCTAGTTCGTGGTTTTCGGGGGTTCGACCGGCTAGAAGCTCCGTTCTTAAGGTTCATCACAGGTGGATCTAACTCAAGCAACTCAGGTAAAGTTTTTTAACACCGAATTATGTGATTATTAGATAAAAAATTAAAGTTCATGTGCTATCGGGTTTTTACACATTTTTTGCTTCCGCTGATCAAACCAGTTTGGTTTGATAATCAGTTAAACCGCTTGTTTATCTGAAACATGACTCATATCAGTTTGGTCCGAGGTCTCACAAAAACCCAACAGTGGTATCAGAGCCACAAGTTTATTTTTTATCTTGTTTACATGTTTAGATCCGTTTAAAATTATTTTTGTTGCATAAAAAATTGGATTTTTATCAATTGATATAAAAAAATTCAATTTTATCAGTTTGTATAATAAAAAAATTGGATTTTTATCAGTTTAGATTAAAAAATTCGATTTTTATCGATTCGTATGTAAAATTGATTTTATCGAAGTTTCTTTTTAAGGGTAAAAGTTTTTTAGTTGGTTGTTCCAATCACCGGATTTTTATCACCACCGAACACCACCGTCGAACCACCAGTTGGCAGGTGGTCGAACCGTGGCTTGATCGCCACAGTGCTGTGGCCTGATCGCCACAGCACCATGGCTCGATCGCCACTGTGCCATGGCTCGATCGCCACAACACCATGGCATGATCGCCACCAAGCCATGGCCGAGCCACCAGTACGGTGGTTGGCCAAGTGACGCAAGGCCACCAGCAGCCGCGACAGCGGTGGTGGTCCGTGGTGGTCGTTCTCGGCAACCGTCGGCCGCCTTGGGCAAACCCTAGGTGGCGGCGGCGGTAGTTTGTTTGTTTCAAACGTCGGAAGCCGCGATGATGGCGGTGATTATTACCGCTACAATCGTCGGCGGTCGCGATGGCGATGGCAAATGCTGTCGTCGCCGGCCACCGAATGGTGGCAGCGGCGGTGGTTCGTTGTTTCTGAATCACAAACATTGGCGGCGGCGTAGCGGTTGCGGTGATGGCGGCGTCTGTAAATCGACGGTGATGGCGATGATGGTATTAGAACCAAGAGAGGCGACGGTGGTGGCATTCTTGCTGCTGCCGTTGTCACACACCACCGGCGACGACGATGATAGTCGTCGTTGTTGTTGACGTTGGTCGGTGTGAACCAAATCCGGCAACCGCCGGCTGCCTTGGGAAAACTCCAGGCGGCAACGGCGTCGGTTTGTTGTTTTTGGATCGTTGGGCGTCGACCGTCGCAAGTGGCAGCGGTGATAGCGCGGTGGTTTGTTGACTCGACGACTAAAGACCATCGCAAGAAGCAACGGCGACGGCGTGGTGGCCGTGGTCTGCTCATACGCCACCGGCTGTCCTTGGACGGCGGTGGCTATGGTGGCAATTCGCCGATCGACGGCAACAGCGTGGTATTGATCGCCGGCTGCATGCTCGGCGGAATGGCAATGGTTGCTTGTTTTAATCGCCATCGGTAGCAACGCGGTGGTCGTTATTTTCCTCGCCGGTGTCTATGGTGAAGGTTGATTGCTACTATCGTCGTCGGCAACGACCGATTGATAGCCGAACAACCACGAATACGTTGACGATTTGGGCTTTGACCCGAGATTGTTTTTCCAACAAGTTCAACACCGACCCAATCTTTTTCACGAGCCCAATGTTATCAGTTTCATAACGGGACCAAACCATATAACTTTTGGGCCGCGATCATGGCCCAAGAAGGTCTATTGGGTATTTGGCCTTGTTTCCCAAAATTAATTTTACTAATAAAATTAGTTTTAAAGAATTTTATTCCGAATAAATTAAACCAAAAACTATTTGACCCGTTTCTTGGTCAAATTGGTCCGATGTCTTTTTCGAATGGTTGATCGAATCAAAACACAAATCACGGACTAATGTTCCGATAAGTTCGTTCGGAACACTCGGTTTAATTTTGTCAAAAGCAAATATTTAGAGAATTGGTTTATAAAATTGATTTATAGTTTATAAATCTGGAAATTTTATAAAATCATTCTCAGATTAAAATATAAGTTTCGTTTTAAAAAACTGTTTGATTTTATAAATCAGTTGAAACATGGTTTGTGATAAAATAATTTTAACGGATCTAGGTTTATTTAAATATTTTATATTGCTTATTTATGCTTTATAAAATTGTGTGGTTTTTGTTATACATGTTTAGTGTGTAAATTTTATAGTAATTATAGTATTTGCCAATTTAGACCCTTGATCGATTTAGGGAGGCCTGCATGCCACTTACAACCCCGGTAATATGTAAAATGACCTTAGGATAGTGGTTTCTTCCTGGAGTTCCATCAGAGATGCCGAGGCCAGTGGGAGCTACGCGGGAGAATCAAGAGCATAATAGTTTTAGGTCATTTTTGGTCCTTTAGGAATTAATTGGCAAATCTATAATTGTTTGTTTAAACTGCGTGGTTGTGATTATTCTGTTTTCTCGTGATTGTTGATATTACATGTCTAGGTTTTATCAAACGTTTTTAAATCAGGTTTTTATTTATAAAACTAGTTATATCACGAGGATGGTTTTAGAAAATTAAAATTACCAGTTTTATATATGTTTTTAGATGGTAAAATTTGTTTACCATATGAGATTGTTTTCTTATAAAAGGCGTGCTTTTAAAACAGTTAGTTTTATTAGCAAATGAGTTTTAGAACAGTTAGTTTTAAAACAAAATGTATTGTTGGACCTCTTTATTGTGAAGAGTCAGAAATCACTATCTTTATCAGCTTTCTAGTTTAATTTCAATTAATTGTGAACATTTACTGTTTTTGTATGCCCTTGTTTGAAGTTTGAGACTTCGAGGGCCTTTGTTGACAATCCTTGTATTCTTCCTCTTACCTATAAAAGGTAAGAGATGTTTAGGGTTTTATTGTTGGAATCATTATCATCATTTTGGCAAACCTCCATTGTTATACATTCTTCAAGCTTTTATGATAATCAAACACATGATTTCAATCCTTTTCTACTCTTTCTTGTGATTTGTGGGACAACAATTGGTATCAGAGCCATACCTTGTTGATTCATTGGCTTTGTTGGTTGTTTAAAAAGATTTTACAAGTTTTTAAAACTTTGGGTTTTCTAAACTTTTTGGGTTTTTAATCCAAAAAGTGGTTTTAAAAAGAGTTTTATAAGTGATAAGAGATTCCCCACTGTTTTTTAATCATTTTCCTACAAATTGGGGTCTTATCACTTATCTTTTAAGTGTTTTGAGTGATTTTTAGTGATTTTTCGGAGTTTCTGTGCAGGTTTTCCGAATCGGAAAACGAGAGCTGAAATTTCAGTTCAAATTTTCCGAATCGGAAATTGCACTATACTCCGAATCGGAAAATACCTCTTTTCCGAATCGGAAAACATAGTTTTCCGAATCGGAGAACAGGCTTCTGATTTGGGGTTTTGCTCCTTGAAAAATCATTTTCCGAATCAAGTGTGCCTTTTTCCGAACTTAGCCTTTTCCGAATCGGAAAATATCATTTTCCGAATCAGAAAACGTGCTTTTCCGCATCCTTCAATTTTGAGCCAAATACGATTCGGAAAACGTCATTTTCCAGATCGGATTTCGCCTCTTCGAGCCGGAACTCTTGCAAAACTGTTCCCCGAATTCGACACCTAGCTACTTTTCAAAACCTTTTAAATCTCGAAGCTATTGGTGTCCCGAGGCGCTCAAAATATCTGTTTTTGAAAACCTTTTCTTTTTAAGCCAAGTGAGTCATACAAGGAGGTCATGTCAGTGAGAGAGAAATGTCGAAGGAGATCATCGGTATTGGATCCGAATCTCGCCCTCCCGTCCTGGTGATGGGCGAGTACCAACAGTGGAAACGCAGAATGATCCACTTCCTCGATCTGTTGGATGAGAATCTTATGAAGTCCATCCGCGAAGGGCCTATCAGACCGACCGTCACTGTCGCCGCAGTCCCCAGAACCGATACATGTCCCGAACTACCAGCTTACATGGTTGAGAAGCCTGTCGAGATGTTCAACCCAGAACAGAGAGCCCGACACCTCATCGACAAGCGTGCTCTTACCCTCTTGATCATGGCTCTCCCAAACGACATGTACGCGAGAGTTGATAGTCTGACCAACGCACGAGACGTTTGGTTGGAAATTGAGCAACAAATGCAAGGAGGTGATACTGCTCTGGAGAGTCAGAAGGAAAGCGCGCTCAATGCCTACGAAGGATTCAAGGCTAGGGAAAACGAATCCCCCACAGAGTCTTATCAAAGACTGAATTCTTTCGTCAACGATCTGAGACGGCTCGGGGTTGAGAAATCGAAGTACGAAGTGAATGTTAAGTTCTTGAAGAATCTCACGCAGGAATGGCATAATATGGCAATCAACATTCAGTTAAGCAGGAATCTGGGAGCCATGGGTCTGCATGACTTGTTCAGCATGATGGTTCAACACGAAGAATTCATCACCGGAGGGCGAACCAAGAAAGCAGTCGATCCTCTGGCACTGTCGGCCGTGCCCTTCGGAGGACCAAGCTCAGCACCTATCCAACCAATGCCATACAACAACATCTCTCCCCAATATCATCAAGAGGAATACAATCAAGAGTTCAACTCGAACTATGGAACAAGCGTCCAACATCCCGATAAACCAGTGATTATTTCCATTTCAGATGAAGAACTCTTCCATGTGAATGAATCCCTTGCCCTCATCTCACACAGTGTACAACGACTGAACGCAAACCGTGGATACAACCGATCACGGGGATCAGGATTTCCGAGTGGAGGAAGAATGGGGCAAGGAAGGGGAGGTCATTACCAGCCAGATAGAGCTCAGTATGGAAATTCAGGAAGAGGAAGCTATCAGCAAGGAGGGATCCAGGCATACGATCAAGGAGGTTATCTCAACAACCAAGGGAGGTACAGGGAGGATCAAGGCAGATACAGAGTTCAGCCCAGAAGAGACAACACTTACCTAGACTATCAAGGAGGTCCAGGGAACCAAGAAGATTGGAGAGGTCAGGTCTCAGACATCAACTACCGAAACATCATGAGGCAATATACTCCTGAATCTGGGTATATCGATCGTCAGGGATATGAGATCGGGTATGGAGGAAGACATGAGAGTGGAAGGCTAGATCAAGGACCAGGGTATAGGTATGAGCAGAATAGAGGTGATCGAATGCAAGATGAGAGAATGGATCACGGGAAAAGTAACTACAACGGAGGTGATTCCCGGGGAAACAGCTCCAGGCAAGTTCAGAAGGAAGATCAACAGATTCAAGCTGACCAAGGAATTCAACGGTCAAATCACCCCCAAGTTCCCATAACCCAGAACCCCACTCCTCAACAAACCGCAAGTCCTACTACCACTTGTTACAAGTGTGGTAAGTTGGGACACTACGCTAGAGATTGCTCCGTCAAGTACAAGGATGCCGCGTACTTTGAGAGGAAGGCCTCATTGATGAGGAAGAAGGAAAAAGGGGTTGCTTTGCTGGTTGATGAAGAGAACTGGGTTTGTGAAGAGGAGAGCTCAGATAAGGATGATCACTTGGTGAAGGGTCTTTGCTTGATGGCTGACTTCGAGGGATCAGAAGCCGTTGGACCGAGCACTTATCAAGATATTGATCCGTCTGAGGTATCCTCTATTCCAGATAACTGATACTGTGGCAATGTTGGAATCTAAAATTTGTGAATTAGAGAGATGTCTCCAATCGGAGAGAACTCTCGTCACGAAATTTAGAATCGACAGTGCAATTTACAAAGACTCTCTCGAGGATTTGACAATAGTTTATAATCGTGAAACACTTGAGTCTGGGATTAGAGAGTCCAATTTAACAAACAAACTTAGTTGTCTTCAAAAATCCCATGAGGAACTTAACAGTAATCATGGGGAGCTCAACATCAAATTCCAGTTACTTTCGGAAGAAAGAACTCGGTTGTTTTCAAAAATCCAAGAGCTTGAGGACAATAATTTCAAAAGAGGACAATCTGAACAAACTTTAAGTATCCTCACTCAACATGCCAAAAAGAATCCTTTTTACAAAGCTAAACCCGGCCTAGGTCTATCTGAAAATCATGTTTTAGATAAAGCACCCTCTCATCTATACAATTTTGAGGACATGGCAGCCTCCAAGCCCAAACCAGCTCTAGTAGGAGGACATGTGACCGAGGAATTCGTTTGGCAGACTGTCACATACACCGAAGTCATAAACGGTGAGACCATAACTAGAACCACCAGTCCAACGAACAGTACCTCTAGCAGTCCACCCACTAGCCCACCTTCTAATAGACCAATCTTTGTTCCGGCTAGTGATCCGACCAACTCCGAACCTACATGGGAAGGCATTAAGGCTCGAACCCCGAGAGTAGCAATGCCTCCCATCAACTATACAGACCTGAACTCAAGCTATGAAACTAGGGAAATGGAGTTTTCAGAGGAGACCTTAGTTATCCCACCCGAGGATACTTCCGCAACTAAGTGTCCCGACCTAGTCAGGCTAGAAAAGGACGTGTTTGCTCTTAGGTTAAAAGCCTTGGATTTGGATGCTTGTCAACATCAGATCTTGAATCTGAAAGTAATTGTTTCGGAGAAAGACACATTGGTACGCACTCTGGAAAAAGACTTGCTCGAGGCCAATGCCGAGAGAATTAGGCTTTCTTCAGAATGTGAGACCGCAACCTCGGCTTTTACTGATTTCCAAATCAAGGTTGCAGATCTTCAAACTCGATACGTTCTCCTAGATATCCATTTTGAACTTTTGAAAGAACTTGATCATGATGAAAGGATAACTTATCGCCGATCTTTAACCAACCAACTTGTGTCTAACTCCATTTTGAAAAGACAAATTATGAATCTTGAAAACCTTTACTGTTCAGACTCAGTTGATGATATGACTGCTCCAATCCCTAACCCTCTAGCAGCCAATCCCCAACTCAAACCTGTCATAGATACTGAGGACCATTGTTCCATAGTCTCAGATGATGATGAACCCCCTAATTCACACCACATGATAGCCGAACCCAAGACTGTCCATGATCCAAATATTGAATATGATATGAAGGTGTTTTTAGATGAGGATGATGATCCTTCAGGCTTTATTCCAAAGAAGCCAAAGTCTGTTGTTGTCAAATCTGAGACGCCTACTGAGTCACGAGCTCCTATTTCTGAGAAAAGTAACCCTAAGGGTGAAAAATGTGTTGGTACTGACAAGGGTAAGTCAGTTAAGCCTCACGCACCCAAAGGACTCCAGAAAAAGCATTCAAAGTCTAACGATGCTCGTAACTCAGTAAAGCCCATTAAAAGTCTTGACTTTCATTCAAGTTCCTTTGAAGTGGGTGAGACCTCTCAGTTACAACCCAATCAACCTTTCAATTCCACAAAACCTAAATTTTCTAAAATGTCATCTGGAAAAGGTGGCAACTCCATTCCCACAAAACCGTCCTCTAACTCACACCGTGCTTTTCATGCAGATGTGAGGAGGAAAGATGGTGGACAGAATGTGAAGCCACCAAGAAAGGATCATCATGGAAGGAACAACTCTTTTTCTGCTTTCCCTAAGAAGCATAGTCCTAGCCGTGCGGGTTTAGGCTTTGCTCCACCTAGTGTAGGAATGAACTCGAACATGTCTGTTAATTGTAATCGCAACTTGAACGATGCTTTAAATACTTTTCGCAATGACATGTGCTTTATGTTTGATAATTTCCTGCGTTATGGTGTGTCTAATTCTTTCTATGCTCCTCAATCTAATGTCAAATCCCGAAAGAAAAGGGGAAGAAAAAGAAGGAAAGCTAAGTCCTCTTCGTCAGTGAAGTCCCCTCCGCCTAAGGAGAAATCCGAAAAGGGGACTACACCGACTGATTTATCTGTCTCTAACCCAAAGGAACCCATTTGGCAATGGGTCTCTAAACAAGCTTAGTCTGTCTTGCAGGTCAGTCATGTGTGGTACTTCGATTCCGGCGCATATAGACACATGACTGGTCAGAGATCCTTCCTTTTCGACTACGTTGAAAGGTTTGAGGGATATGTTAAAACAGCCGACAAGACGCCTAAGGCAATGGTGGGTTATGGGAAAATTACGGATAGGAGATACATCATTAAAGATGTAAGGTATGTCGAGGGGTTAGGTTACAACATGTTCTGCTCCAGTCAGTTCTGCGACAACGGATACTGGGTGAAGCAATTTCAATACGGAAGCGACGTGAATGACGAAGACAACAACGTCATCCTTAGTGCTCGAAGGAATGGCAATCTTTACTCCACCGTCTTCCGTTCAATCCCTCAGACACACCCACAGTTTGAAGCAATATCCAATCCGAGGAATGCAATCTGTTTACTCGCAAAGGCTTCAAAGGAGGACAGTTGGTTATGGCATCGAAGACTCTGCCATCAGAATTTCAAAGACATGAACAAGCTGGTTTCGAAAAATCTCGTCAAGGGACTACCGGAGACTCGCCTTTCCAAGGATACACTGTGTCCCGCTTGCGAACAAGGAAAGATGACGAGAAGCTCTCATCCACCGAGGATGGACATGAATAGCAAGAGTCCCCTTGACATGATTCACATGGATCTTTGTGGACCTACAAGAACCGAGAGCCTAGCCCGAAAGAAATACATGTTAGTTCTCGTTGATGAGTTCTCAAGGTTCACATGGCTTGAATTCCTACGAGCCAAGTCTGACGCTGCCGATCGAATCATTGCCTTCATCAAGCGGATTCAAGTTCTCTTGGGTCGCCGAGTGAAGAAGTTGAGAAGTGACAACGGAACCGAGTTTCGCAATGCAAAGTTGCAATCCTTTCTTGAAGACGTGGGAATCTCTCACAACTTCTCAGCCGTGCGCACGCCTCAACAAAATGGGGTAGTGGAAAGGAAGAACCGGACGTTAGTCGAAGCGGCGAGATCCATGATGGCTCATTCTGGTGTTCCGCAATCATTTTGGGCTGAAGGAGTATCCACAGCATGCTACACGCAGAATCGGACCTTGATCGTTAAGCGGACCGGTAAAACCGCCTACGAGATCGTCGAACAGCGTAAGCCTAACATCGATTACTTTAGAGTTTTTGGATGTAAATGCTATGTTTTAAACGACCGGGATGATTTGGGAAAGTTCGAACCCAAGTCTGATGAGTCTATCTTCATCGGATACTCACATAACTCGAAGGCTTATAGGGTTTTCAACAAACGGACCTGAACCATCCTGGAAAGCTCAAATGTTGATTTTTCCGAAACCGAAACTTATTCTGTTGCAAGTCCAAGTAATGTAAATGCCTCTTTTCCTGAACTGTTCACCGCACCACCGAGCACAGATTCTTCCACTAACTTTTCTGCTTTAGACTTCTTAGACCTCGCAGATTATGATCTACCCACACTCACGGGTCCGATTGTAGTTCCTGCTCATGCTGGTTCAACTTCTACTTCAGTGACATCCGATGCTTTCGTCACTGAGCCATCTTCAAGCACTTCTACAAACTCAGTGGCACCGGAATCAACAGCGGTCTCCCCCCTTGAAACCTCGTCCTCTGCCTCATCGGAACCCGTCCGAGAACAGACTTCTCATCCTGTTCTTGCACCTATCCCGGAAGAAGCTCCACTACCGTCACCCAGTTCAGCTCAGAGAACTTATGCTCAGGTAGTGCGTGAGCCCCGGTTGGAGGCATCACCGCAGAATAATCTGGAAGCCGGGTCATCGAGTAGAAACCAGCGAGAGGTCTTGGCCGTGCAAGATGAGAACGACATCACCAACAACCAACAAGCTTATGTCACTCTTCCACACACTCGAAAGTGGACACGTGATCACCCCCCCCTCCCAGATTATCGGGAGTCCATCACAACCTGTCACGACGCGATCTGCAAAGAATGTCGAAAACCTGATTCTATTCGGAGGGTTCTTGAGTGATTTCGAACCTTCGGATGTTTCCCAAGCTCTCACTGATCCTGATTGGGTGTTAGCAATGCAAGAAGAGCTTGCGGAATTCGAGAGAAACAAAGTTTGGCGTTTGGTAACCAGACCGTGGGGAAAGTCAATAATCGGCCTGAAGTGGATTTTTCGGAACAAGAAGGACGAGAACGATCTCATCATCCGGAACAAGGCTCGATTGGTCGCCAAGGGTTATCGCCAGCAAGAGGGTATCGACTACGATGAGACGTTTGCACCCATAGCTCGGATCGAGGCAATTCGGATCTTCCTTGCGTATGCCGCACACAAGAACATGACGGTGTATCAAATGGACGTCAAGTGTGCCTTCTTGAACGGAGTTCTACAAGAAGAGGTGTACATCGAACAACCGGAAGGATTCGTTGATCCCAGATTTCCAGACCACGTGTATGTGTTGGACAAGGCGCTTTACGGTCTCAAGCAAGCTCCACGAGCATGGTATGAAACACTCACTGATTACTTGCTAGGAGTTGGCTACAAGAAAGGTACAATCGATCCCACTTTGTTTCTTAAGAGGTCAGGTAAAGACTTAATTATAGTTCAGATATACGTGGATGATATTATCTTTGCATCTACGAAGCCTGAGATGTGCCAAGAGTTTGAGAACACCATGAAATTCCAATTCAAAATGAGCATGATGGGCGAGTTGACGTTCTTTTTAGGACTTCAAGTTCGACAACGCCCTGATGGCATTTTTATAAATCAAGCAAAATATGTTCAAGATCTTTTAAAACGATTTGATTTCGGTGATTCAAACTCTGCGGCAACACCGATGCCCAGAAATTTTCAACTAAATGCAGATACTTCTGGTAAACCGGTTGACCAGAAGACTTATAGGGCAATCATTGGTTCTCTCTTGTATCTCACGGCTAGTAGACCAGACATTGTCTTCTCCACGGGTGTCTGCGCTCGTTTTCAGTGTGATCCACGGGATTCACACCTGTCTGCAGTCAAAAGAATCCTTAGGTATCTGAAGGGCACACCGGATTTTGGCCTTTGGTACCCAAAGGATTCTGGTTTTGAACTAATTGCATATACAGACTCAGACCATGCAGGTTGTAAGCTCAACAGGAAAAGCACATCTGGTGCTTGCCAGTTTCTCGGAGACAAACTGGTGAGTTGGTCATCCCGGAAGCAGAATTGCGTATCCTTATCCACCGCGGAGGCAGAATATGTTGCTGCCGCCTGCTGCTGCTCGCAAGTTCTGTGGATGAAAACCCAACTTGCCGACTTCGGATACACCATGCAACGGATCCCCATCTACTGTGACTCCAAGAGTGCGATTCAGATCACGGCAAATCCGGTTCAACATTCTCGGACGAAGCATATTGATATCCGATATCATTTCATCAAAGACCACGTCGAGAAAGGTAATGTTGAACTTTACTTTGTTGAGAGTGACTATCAGCTTGCTGATTTGTTCACAAAGCCGTTTGACGAGAAACGTCACTTCTTTCTCCTAAGTAAGTTAGGAATGCTAGACCTCCCTGCCTGAAGTCTAGGGGGAGTCTGTGGGAGTTCATTTTTGCATGCATGGGTGTAGGGGGAGTCTTTAGAAGTTCTTGAGAGATTGCATGAATTGAGGGGGAGTACTAAGTCTTGATTCAATGTTTGTTGTGTCTACTAACGTTCTCGGATCCACATCACCTTGGATACCATTTTATACTTTCTTTTGTAGGTGTAGATCCTCACGACGACTTCTGGTTACTTCAGATCAGAACTCGCACACAACCCAGCTGAGACGAACCAGGTAAGTCTCTTTTCTTGGGAGTCGAGCGCTGAACTTGTAAATTTTTGTGAACTTGAAAGTTCAGGGGGCGGTAGAGTACATGTCTTGAACTTACAAGTTCGGGGACTAACTTTGCCACTTTCTGATTCTTAAAGTTCAGGGACTCGTTTTGCACTTTTGTGAAACTTGTAGTCCAGGGTCTGTTTTGAAACTCTTTAAAACTACAAGTTCAGGGACTTGTTTGTAAGTTTCTTGAAACTTCAAGTCCAGGGGTGGTTTTTGCCAATAGGTGAAAGTCGGGTTAAGAGAGCCAAAAGGAGAGCCAAACACAGGTTTTTTAACCCAAACACAGTGTAATTCGGTAAAAATATAAATACCGGTTTTCATGATTTACTTTTCACAACATTCAAATTTTTCACTTTTCTCTCTGAACTCTCACCCGATAACCGCTCTCGCGCTCGATTCGATATCGCTCGTTTTTGCTCCAATCGTCGATCCAAGTACGTTTTCGGATTCCTGGTAAGTTAACGATCAATCCTTATATAGTTATAACGTTTAATCTTATCGTTTTAAGGTCTGGATCGAAGCCTAAACTTTTCAAAACTTACCCGAAACCCAAACTTCTTGGAATGGGATTTCGGGGCGTTAAAACGATCATTTGTTGATTAGAAACTTGTTCTTAACTGATTTAGGATGCATGTTAATAGTTTAGAGCCTTGAATCGACGTTTGGTGAGCGGTTTCTGTTTTCGGAAGTCGAACAGTTTCGTTTTCCGAATCGGAAAACTTGAATGTTCAAGTTTTCCGCATCCATTCACGATGAATATGCTTAAGAGTTTTCCGATTCGGAAAACCAGATAAATCCGATTCGGATTATCAGGTTTTCCGAATCCAACTTGTGTCTCGTTTTTCAAGCTTATCTTTTCCGATTCGGAAAACATGGAATTACCCTTATGGGTCTCCGAGGTTTTCCGAATCACGTGTGAGGCCAAGTTATGTCAAAATTTTTCTAAGTTGTGCACTTTTCCGAATCGGAAAACTATGTTTTCCGAATCGGAAAACTATGTTTTCCGAATCGGAAAACCATCCTGTTATTCATGCCTTAATTTTTCTAAGTATAGGAGTTCTCCGATTCGGAAAATCACCTTTTCCGAATCGGAAAACTTGTTTTTCATATGGCTCAAAATTGTCTAAGTGTTGGAGTTATCCGATTCGGAAAATCACCTTTTCCGAATCGGAAAACACCCCCTCGTGTGTTTGCTCGTTTTTCGACTCGGAAAATACGAAATACTCATTTTTGGGTTTTCGAGGTTTTCCGACTCGCACCTAGTCGAGGGTATAGTCTTTTTCACGTAACATCTTTCAAAACACTTAACTTATCTTTTTGTGACTTGACAGAAATGAGTCGTCAATCGAACACTCCTGCTCCTCCTTCCCCGGTCAACAATGCTGCTGACCGAGCCCTCATAGCCCCGACTGACATCCGTCCAATCCACCAGAACAATGCGTACGTTGACCTGGCCAACTTCACTGTTCAGGACGAGGTGGTTCTGGAGATACTTCGGGCGCATCCACTGGCGTATGCGATGCAGGCCACAGCCGACATTCCCGTTCTCTACCTTCAGCAATTCTGGAGGACCTCTCATGTGGAGAACCGGGATGGCGTGCAGACCATCGTGGGTCGTGTTGACCACACCGAGCTCACCATCACTGTGGAGGACCTGAGGCGAATCCTCGATCTGCCTGCCGCCACTCCCGAGGCCCCGTTCGAGCCACTGGTCTCCGGCCCCGAACTCTTCAGCGAGGTACTCGCACTTGGGGTCCACTTCACAGCGAACAACAAACCGAACGGGATCTCACAAGTCACTCAGGGGATGCTGCCTCCGATCTGGTTCTCCTTCTTCAACATCCTCAACCGAACTCTGTCATCGAAGACACACGGAGTGGACCGTGCCTCCACCCAGTTCTGGCATGTCATTCATGCGGTCGCCTACGGGAGGCGTATCGACTTCGCCCAATAGCTTTGGGCAGACATGGTCACCGACGTCAGGCAAGGGCCCGCAAGAACTCGCCACACATCCATCCCTTGGATGCGGTTCTTCAGCCTAATCATCCGTGATCACATGGATCATCAACCGGCCGTCAGACGTAGATCCGGCCACCAGCGCTTCGACAGCCAACAGATTGGCAGGACTAACCGAAGAACTCTGCGACCAGGTCAGGTAGAAATGCCTATCCCTGATAATATGCTAGGTATAGCGGACTGTAGGGCCGAGAGTGTTAGAATGTACCGAGCGTCTATAGGTTTCGAAGACGCGTCCACGGACTCCTCAGAACCGAGGAGCCCTACCCCGGACGCGCGACCCGTCCTTCCTAGGAGCCGTGCCTCTGGCACGGCTGACCAGAGCTCCAGTGGGGGAGCTCGAGGCTCGGGAGTGATGAGTGTGGTCGTGAGGGGCGAAGCGGGTAGGGTTGTTGGAACGTCCGCCACACCGCACATGTCGCACGACGAGGCCTACCAGATGATGATCAGAAACCGAGCCCGTAAAGCACGAACGCCGACATATGTTAATGAGTCTGCCGAGCTAGACATCATGAGAGGATATAGAGTGAAGCAGTACACCGGGATTCTCCAGCAATCCCCGGTACACTCGTCATCGGAAGAGCGCCGATCGCCATCTCCGCCGCAACAACAACAGACTGGTGAGGAAGTGGAAGCTTCCCCACAAGAACAAGCACACTTACCTTCACCACCACACGCGGCGGCCGTTACTACTCAAGGAGGCGAACCCTCCGGCGATCCCTCCGGCGATGACTCCGACGGTCACGAATCCCCCGAGCATACTTCTTCGGACCGTCGTGAGCCCGATGACGAGGCCACAGATGCAGAGATGGTGGATTACGGATCAGACTCGGAGTTCCAGGAATCAGAACCGAAGGGCGGGAAGGCCCAAGTGATAGATGTTGATGAAGCCACCTCTTCCTTCAACGACGATAGGATTTCCGGAGATCCAGTTCTTGCTGAGGATCTTGCTTCAGATGACCGGACCGTCGGTCGTGAGGAAGAAGGTGAGGCCGAGGTTGCTACCGGCTGGGGTAGAGAAGATAGCGAGGAAGAAGAGAGAGAGAGGAGAGAAAAAGAGACCGATGATGTAGAGGTCCAATTAGGCGAGCCATGGGCTCAGATTCAGGAGGCGGACGAAGAAGAAGAGCTGCATAGGTTAGAACTGGAAGTTCCCCAAACCCTGAGTCCATCCAACAGAGAGGCAACCCTCATTGAGACCGGGCACCCTACGGTGTCTGGTCAAGACGCTAGCAGCCAACTAGCGCACTTGCACACCCCAACCAGCCACTCGACCATCTCTCAACAGATGGTCGTTTTAGTCAGTCACGGGGATCAAGCACAACTTCCACCGGCCACTCAATCGGAGTCTGCCGGTGTTGAGATAAGAGAGGATCTGCCCCACCTCTCGACTTCATTTGACGCACATAGAGTCGTAGAGCCACTTCCCGGGACGTTTACGATCCCTTCCATCATTAGGCCACGATCTATTGTACCACAAGCGGAGATCCCACGGGACTTCGCCGGAACGGGGAGAGTTGGTGCGTCAGGTGACGCCCTTCGAGGATCCGCCGGAAGCCCTGACACCGTCAACATCATACCAGCGGTGACGTCAGGCCGAGAGAGCACCTCAATAGGACTCTACTCGACAACTGGAGCCCAAGTGGCACCGGGTGTTGTACTACCGGGACCGGGTCCGACAGACTCGAGCGAAGTCTCTAATGACGCTCACGCAACACCGGGGCTTCTAGGCCTGACGGATTCGGGTGGAATCCCTAAAACCACCCCTGTACCAACGGGACTTCAAGGTCCGACGGATTCGGACGACATCCTAAAAGTCGTCCACACCAGACTACTAGCGATGGAAGAAGCCAACCGGGCTAGGGATGCGCGGGTCGAGGCACTGGAGAATGCCTTGGCCGAGACGGAGAGAAAGAGATTGGCAGATCTTGAAGCGTCGCGAAAGCTTCAAGAAGACAGGGATGCGGAGCTTTACGAGCTCAAACGGCGAATCAAGGGCAAACACTCCGAGGCAGCCCCGTCAACCGAAACTCCGATCCCTCGTCAACCTGAAGACGTTCTCAGACTCGCCCCTCCGACTTCGGGCGAACTACCTCCGATTCCGGGTTATGTCACTGAGGCGGAACACGCCTACGTCATCTCATCATACACCACTCAGAATGACAACCTCTCCAGCAAGCTTCGGGAGAGAGAAGCCCAGATCGAGCTTCTCCAGCAGCGCATCAGGGAACTGGAGGCCATGTGTCGGTCTCAGGCTCAGCCCTCCAAACGGAGGCATGACGAACCTGATGACTCAGCACCAGGTCCTCATGAGGGGGAGGTGTAGGCTTCATCCAAAAGGCCTCGCACCGACCTCCACTCTGCCTCCGGTTCCGGTTCTACTTCAGCTCCAGCTTCATCGGCCGCCCCCTCTAGTGCTCCATCAGAGTCTGTTGCCGCCGACGCTCCATATGTCGATTCAGACACGGAGGAGATTCCGGACATGGGGAGTTGGCACTATGAGCCGATCCCGGCAGGGGAGACAGTTCAGTTTCCTCAGATGACCGACACTGCACAGATCAACGTCGTTCCCCCGGAAGCAGCACCGACAGATCTCTCAGACGTTCAGATTCCGGAAGAAGCCCGGAAAATCCTTTGGTCGCTTGCTTAGAGCCTTAGGATCTTTCAGAAGGGGGACGACATCGTCCGGGATTCAGACTACAACAGCTTTCTATCAGCATTCGAGTTTCCCACTCCAGAAGCTCCTCGGACCATCCACTCGACAGATCCAGATTCCTCCGCTCCAACAGTCATCCAACTCAACTGGAATCATTCCGTCATCTTCCGACCATTCCTTGAGGAGACTTTCACCCGTATCTTCCAGCAGGAAAGGCTGCATGTATGGTCTCGAAAGGTCTACTTCGGGATCTCGCACATCAAGACGAAGAGAAGAAGGACTGCTTACGTGCACCAGAGGATGTGCAACTGGGCCACCCACGGACGCCAAAGAATCCGACGTCGTTTCATCAAGGTAACTGCAATGCGCCCTTACAGACATGGTCATCAGATATTCCTTGAGTACGACGTCTGTATGTACGGGACCGGCGTTCCACGAGGTGTGTTGCAGGACTGGACCTTCACAGAAGCAGATCTGGATCGGGTGCATTTGGAAGATCTCCTCACGCTCATCAAGTACCTCCAGGGTCCAATTCTCCGACCCGAACACTACAGAGACGGCACCGAGATACTGAAGAAGTACGTTCGCCACGCGATCACTCTTGCGCGGGTGACGGACTACCAGCTTGCGATCGAGAGCCGCCAGCCGAAGGTCAACCTGCTCAGACCGAACCTGCTCGTACCTGGTATTGATGCCTACCTTCCCTACATGCCAACCAGGATACCTGAGCACGGGGTTCTCTATGTGACGAGGAAGAAGAAGGAACGCAGATTTATGAGGTTTGGCGAGCTTGCCAAGTTCTGCGATGGGACCCTTCTCTACGTCTACAACGGGATGCAGAGTAGACTTCTGGCTGATCAGATACCGGGGCGGAAGATCATAGACGGGAAGGGAAAGATACTGGAGGGCATGAACCTGATCGAGAGAAAGCTCAAGGAGAGGTTGATGTATAGACGCGTTGAAGCGGCGATGCAGATGAGAGCGAGGATCATCGGAGAATGGGAGGAGTTCTTGCAGATGTCAAAGTGGGAGCCAGCGCTGGAGCTTCCACCACCTTTCTGACTTCTTCACAAAGGGGGAGATTGTTGGACCTCTTTATTGTGAAGAGTCAGAAATCACTATCTTTATCAGCTTTCTAGTTTAATTTCAATTAATTGTGAACATTTACTGTTTTTGTATGCCCTTGTTTGAAGTTTGAGACTTCGAGGGCCTTTGTTGCCAATCCTTGTATTCTTCCTCTTATCTATAAAAGGTAAGAGATGTTTAGGGTTTTATTGTTGGAATCATTATCATCATTTTGGCAAACCTCCATTGTTATACATTCTTCAAGCTTTTATGATAATCATACACATGATTTCAATCCTTTTCTACTCTTTCTTGTGATTTGTGGGACAACATGTATGTTTTTAACAGTGAGTTTTTAAACAATGGTTGTTTCTCAAAACAGTTAGTTTTAAAACAACAATTGCCTTTTGAACAGTCAGCTTTTAATAACAATTTTAAAATACTGAAAATTTAAAGTTTTTACAAAACTTAGTTATAAAAAACCCAGAAAATCATAGATCAGTAGTGCAACCCACTTAGGGACACCTCCGACGTAAGGTATGCGGGCGTTAGAAGTGCTCAAACCTTGAGCGCTCGCGTTCAAACCGAAGTTGGGAGGGGGTGAAAAGACTCTACGATAATCGGGTGGTACCGGCCAGAGTACATCCTGTCCCAAGTGGTGAGATCTGTTTTGGTTCTGTTAAGTTTACCGGGTGGTACCGGGCCAAAAAACACTTAGAGGGACTAAAACATGTACGGTTTTATTCGATGTCCCGAAGAGATTTAGGAGTCATGTTAGTTAGATATGATTGGTAAAAGTCCTTACCTACCAAAATAGTACGGGCCTGGTGGGGCGTGCTCAAACCGCACATTAGGACGTATGAAATAAGGATCCTAGCCCGATAATTAATCATTTAAGGGTTTTATTGATATTTATTGGGAACTGTTTATTCAAAGGTACTAAAACCAAGTTTTATTGTGTAGATGGCAAACACAGTTACCAACACTAACAACCTTTTTCTTTGCTCCATCCTAGAAAAGGACAAACTCACCGGCTCGAACTTTTTCGATTCGGAGCGCAATCTGCAGATTGTACTCAGACACGAGAGAAAGTGGTATGTCCTGGAAGAGCCTCTGGGAGAGGCCCCACCAGCAAATGCCAGTGCGGCAATAAGAAATGCTTACCAGAAGCGTTCAGTTGATTTGCTGGATGTTAGCCGCCTGATGCTTGCAACCATGAGCCCAGAACTTCAAACAGGGCTTATGAATACTAATGCTTACGACATGATCCGCCAGTTGAGGGACATGTTCCAAACGCAAGCTCGCACAGAACGTTATGATGCCACGAGGGCTCTAAACGCGTGCAAAATGGCCAAGGGGACCTCTATTAGTGCCCACGTCATGAAAATGAAGAGGCACCTCGACCACCTAGAGAGGCTAGGTCACCCAGTTCCGTTGCGGTTAGTAACGGATACGATACTCAACTCGTTATCTGACGATTACAAGCAGTTTGTGACTAACTATAATATGATCAACATGGAAAAGACCATTGTTGAACTGCACTCCATGTTAAAAACTGCTGAGTTGAGTATGGGGACCAAAACCAAAGATGTTCTGATGGTCAAGGATGCAGGAATAAAGAAGAAGCGTGGGCATAGGAACGCCAGCAAGGGTAAAGGCCATGTGCAGGTTAGCCAGAGTGTACCAAAGACTGTTGACAATGGAAAGGGCAAGGGCAAGGACAAAAAGGTTAAAGTCAACAAAGCGAGGACCGAGAATCGATGCTTCAGGTGTCATGAGGTCGGTCATTGGAGACAAAACTGCCCGAAGCGTCATGAAACAGGTATGAACACATCGGACATTTTGTGACTGCTTCAGTTTATCATTACTACTTGTTAGTTTACAAGTCAACTGACACCTAGAGCAAATTTTTGATTGCAGGTGGTCAGGAGAAATGAAGTGCCCAGGTTGCCAGGATCAGACATGCAAGCTTTTTAATTTAGATACTATCAAGACATTTTAATTTTGTTTGTGATTTAAAACTTTTTGGATTTTTGAAATATTGTTTGGATTTAAATTTATGGATATTTACCAATTTTAAAATTAAAATTATTGTCTTGATTTATATATCTATGTGCATGCTGTTTTGAATCTAGTTAACTCAAGATTGACTTGATTCAAGTTTAAGATCCTAGATATTGCCTATTGCGCTAACAGATTTACTTCAAAACCTTGAATAATTTGAAGTAATATATGAAAACTATCAAAACACACGAAGTACTATACTATAGGAATGTGTTTTTGGAAATAAAACATTTATGAGTAATATGATTATAAAAGTACATTATAGTCAAGTTCAAATTACTCATATGTTTTAAAAGGAATTTAGGATATTATCACAGATGACGTTGATGACATCAGTATTTATAAAACTAGAAAATTCCATGTTTTGGAATAGGGATCTAATAAGATCCAGTTAAGTTTTATAAATAGTAAAATTCAAGTTTAAGGTATTAAACTTATTACTTAAAATAAAATTGACTAAAATAGTCAAGTTTTGACTAAGTCAATGAAGCAATAGCCAGTTTTCATATAGGTTAGTGGGAGCCCAGTTTATTCTCTATCTATGCTTCTGATAAAGAATAAAAGATATATTATTGATTTACGCTTCTAGGAATTCATAATCCAGAGAGAATAAGAATTCATGAGAAATTTGATCTATTCTTTTAAATTATAAAAGTAAGATCAAAAATTTTTGGAACAAGATAAAAGTCAAAGTTTTGACTTTAAGAAAAATCAATAATTGTATGTGTTGAAATAATTAATAGAAATATTTTTTAGACCATCAAATGTTACACTAAGATAAATTTCCTGGAGTTTACCAGTTTGGTAAATGGAAATTTTGTTAGATTTCAGGTAAGAAATCTTTATCTACACAACAACTAAGGGAAGTTGCGGAATTAACTTTACATGTTCAAGAAAAACTCGGAGTTATTCCAGTATCTCCAAGATTTAGTGAATATGGTAAAGATAAGCCTAGTTTTTGTTTAAAGTGTTTGCAAAAACAAAACTAGCAAAACCAAGTTAAAACCATTATTTAAACTTGTGTTGTTTTGGTTGTTTCCTTAATTAGTGTTGTAAGCAACTAATTAAAGGGTTTAAATTGAGGAAAAGGCAATAGTTCATTTAAATCAGAAAAGTATGTATTGAATAGACAACATAAAAGCAACTTTGAAAATATTATTAATTTTGTAATTGATTACAGAGTGTAATACAAAATTAATTTCATTGTTTTCTTTTATATTTTTGCATGTTTTGATCCGGGAATAAAACTAGTCTAAGTTTTATTTGAAATCTATCCGTGACAACTTATCAAGGTGGGAACCTGATAGGGTTTTAAAGTCATCGTGAGTTTTTGGGTAGTTAGGATCAGAGTGTTGAATAACAGCTACAAGCGATGTAGACCAAAAACTGCATGGATATTCGACAGAGTAGCGAATATCGGATGTGATCCGCCAGTTAAGATTACTTTGTGGATTCTGTCATAAGTAAATCTCACAGTAGGTTGTCCTAAATACCTGAGGTATCTGGTTTGGGATCACGAGGACTACTGAATACTTAGTGCGTCCTAACATCATGCCGTAACAGGGTGGTTATACGGGGCGTAACTAGATTCAGCGGAAGTCGTGGTGTCAGATGCAGATATGCAAGATGGGATTTGCACCTCTTCTATGAAGAGAGATATTTCTGGGGCCCTTGACTGACTAAGAGAACGGATGAAGTGCATGACCATGCCCAAACGAACTGATTTGTTCTTTGTCGTTTATCTATCAGTTAGAAGTCGGATAGTCAAGAAACATAATCTTGAATATTGAGAGTTGACTCTATCCATGCTCATACTCAAAATTGAAATATCATGTTGCAAAAGGAAAAACCTTGTTATACACAGTTTATGAACAGGTGTTTCATAAATAATTATATCCTTAGAGGGATGATTATCACCTGTCTGGGTATAAGAGTTCTTATAACATGGTTAGCCTAAGTGCCTGTCTAGGGGCCTCCTTAGGTCCGTGTGGTCAAGCCAGTATTGCCAACTTGCACAAGTGGGAGTCTGTTAGTAATTATGTGCAGAAGTTGACAAACCAAAGATTACACATCCAATGTTATAAGACACTTGATGGTCACACTTGTGAGGACCTGTAAAACGAACAAGTAAAATAACCCCAGTTTGGAGAGGTTAGATTTATAATAGTTAATTATAAATCTGTTGGGTGTTTTTTGTAAGAAACTTCAAAGTTAAAGGTTTCTATTATTACTTAAAAAGGATTATATATTTATTAGTTGAATAAATATATAACTGTTTTAATTAAATAGGTTTATATATATATTTGTTAGTTGAAATAAATATATATAAAATAATAATTATCTTTGAGATTAATATATATATATATATATATTAGTTAAATATATATAGTATATTAATTAAATGATTCTTTCTTGATGAAAAAGAAAGATATTTTACATATGGATAATTATTAAGGAAAAAGGTAACTGAATAGAATAAGGAAACCTTATTATATAAATATTCAGTTAGGGTTAAACCTTTTTCATTCAATCATATCTTGATCCCACAACCAAAAGAAACCTGTTAACTCTCCCAATTCTCTCTCTCTCTCCCAAAACCGTTTTCAGCCTAAAACCCGAAATCAGTTCGATTTCGAGTTTTATTCGATCAGATCTACGCAATAGCTAGTCCGTGGTTTTCGGGGGTTCGGCCGACTAGAAGGTCAGTTCGTAAGGTTCATCACAGCTAGGTGGATCTAACTCAAGCAATTCAGGTAAAGTTTTTTAACACCGGATTATGTGATTATTAGATAAACAATTAAAGTTCGTGTGCTTTCGGGGTTTTACACAATTTTTGCTTCCGCTGATCAAACCAGTTTGGTTTGATAATCAGTTAAACCGCTTGTTTATCTGAAACGTGACTCGTATCAGTTTGATCCGAGGTCTCACAAAACCCAACAAATACAACTCTTAAAACTACTTCCAAACAATTCCCTTACCACATTATCTTATTATCCTTTTCACTTCTCTTTCTAAACCAAGACTTCATCTTTTCTTTATTCAATGTTTATTTGCTATCCTATACATTGAGTTAGCTTTATCTAATGGGCTATTTGTTTTCTTACTGCCTTACTGGCTATGTACTTGGGCTCCAGCCCAATAGAAACTCAAATTACAATATAGTATTTGTATAAATTAATATTTTATTTTTTTAAAGATATGATAAAGTCCTTTTAAGAGTTTCATGATAAAAGCAATTCATCTTAAAAATATATAATTAAAACAGATTGTTTTAAAAGATCTTTCTGTTTAGTGATTACTGAGGGTATTTTGGATGCCTAATCACTTATAAATGGTAGGGATATGTTTTTTTTGAGTTTGAATACCATTTTTCAGATATTACACTACAAAAATGTTATTTATCCACGTTTCATAAAAAGTGTGGAGATTTTTTGTTTAACAAATAGTTTTTTATATATAGATTGCTAAAAAAAGAAAAACTCCACATTTGTAGATGTGTATTTTTTATTTCAAAATTTCACGCTTCCAATGTGTAATTTTTTGTAGTTAGAAAAGTTCACACAAAGCGTGAATTTTTGTAACTTTAGGATTATTTTTTAAATTTTCCATGCTTAGAAATGTGAAAATTTAGATAATTTGTCCACACTAATAAATGTGATTTTTACTATAATTTTCACACTTTTAAATGTAGAGATTTGATTAAAAATTGTAACACCAAATATATTCACGCTTTATTATAGTTTTCCACACTTAAAAAGATGTGGAAGTCAACCACGTACTTTCTTGTAGTGTCACTTGGTGAACTACTTCTAGCGGGATTTTCCCCAATCTTCTGAATATGGTGAAACTTACACTATGATAAAAAGAGGTGTTTGTGATGGTCTCTTTTTCAAAGACACCTTAAGAGTTTAAGAAATAACATATAAGAAGAGTACTATATATAACAACTTAATTCTTAAATCATATTATAATGTAAATTTATATGCATTTTAGACATTTGAAAGATACAAGTTGTTAGGTTTTAAAATTTTTACAAATTATTTTCTAGGGTACATATAATGAGTAGATCAATTGGTTCTCATATGGTCATTGTCCTAGAAGACATGGTTTTGAATCCTTCACCTTGCAGTTTTTGACTTTTGCAAAAAAAAAAAAAAAAAAAAAAAAAAACACTGACCCAATCTACTACAAATTAATTTATTAATATCTATTGTATACAAATTAGATTTTAAATAATACAAAGAAATAATTTTTAAGTTAGAATATTTATACAAAGGTTTTTTTTATTAGTTTATAATAGTCCAAAAATAACAAATTTATATTTCACTTTTCCTAAAACTTGGCTAGTAAGGAAAAAAAAATAGGTTAGCACACGAGGTGGTTATTATATATATATATATATATATATAATATATATAGTGAGGGAGGTTCAAATGTAAACTCTATATTTCGTGTAAACTATGTAAACCAATCCACACCATTGATTTTCAAAAACGTTTTCATATTTCACATTTTTATATTTCCATAATCATTGACTTACCATATATTTCACATTTACATATTTTCTATGAATCAATATCCTCCTTTGATTTTTTTGATCAAGGGCCACGATGAGTTCACAAAGTTTACACGAAATATAGAGTTTACATTTGAACCTCCCTCTATATATAGTATTAGGTTTAAATGAGAAGTGCTAAATAAATGAGAAGTAGAGAAGTGATCATAGCCCTCTATTTTGTGGAATATGGAAGGTTGTTTTGGTAATTATTCGAATAATTCATATATGAGCCACTCCAATTATTCATATATGAATCACTGTAGTGTGAAGATTCATATCTGAATGTTCAGATATGAATCTTCACACTACAATACAGTGATTCATATATGATTAATTGGAGTGGTTCATATATGAACTATTCGAATAATTACCAAAATACCCTTTCATATTCCACAAAACTTATGGTACTCCTTTAATAATCTGCTGCACCAATTAATTAATAACCATTGATCAAATAAATAGAAGGCTATGATCACTTCTTTACTTCATAATTTTTTATCACTTCTCATTTGAACATATATATATATATATATATAGAGGAATAATCAAATAAAAACCATTTTTTTTTGTAAAAACCCGTGAAAACCAACTAAAAATAATTTTTTTTAACGATTTTTTTTATCAAATACTATGATATTAACTATTGCTACACATATTTTTTTTCATAAGATGAATATCATCCATGAAAAAATAAAATTTGTATTCATATTATGAATCGAAAATATACCGTTTTTTTATTCATATTATGAAACAAATTCATGGATGATATTCACCTTATAAAAAATATATGTGAAACAATATATCAATTCTAACATTTGATAAAAAAAAATCGTAAAAGAAATTATTTTTTAGTCAGTTTTCATGGGTTTTTACAAAAAAAATGGTTTTTACATGAAGACTCTTCAATATATATATATATATATCAACAATACCAATTACGTTAGCAATTACAATTAATTGGTAGTATCATACCAAATATGCATATTGGTTCGAGCCACCATTTAATTATTTATTAGAGTCTGAATATTTTATTCATTGATAGTATTAAAATTTGTAATAGTAATTATTTTTGTATGAGCATTCAAATGCTAGCAAGTTTTATTCCTTGTAATTGAAAACTCTTAGAAGTCATTGGAAACTCAAAATGTCATTGAAATAATGAAAACAATTTGCTATAAAATCAGTGCTAACATAGCATCATGTACCAACCAAAAAAACTAGCTACCAATATTGTTGGTTGGTATACGGTATAATATTTTACAATCGTGTGTTTCGACCCTGGATGTAGTTTATATGAACTTGAATATCTCGCTGTATGTTCCATTAGAATAGTTGTAGGTGTCATAACATGCCCGTTTTACAATAGTATCTTTATTGAATTGTTCAACCAAATAATTGTATTTATATTGATAGAAGATAATAAATCGTATGCTTTAGATTCAGTAGTGAAATGGAGAGTGATAGTACAAATGTAACAACATGCATTACCGTATGTGGTTCTTTTGCATTCTTGCTTTAAGTATTTTCTACGATTAGAATCTTGAAATATTAAGCTGGAAAAAGGTATTGTATCTTCTTGAACACGACAGAAATCGTTTCGAAATCAAATATCACGGTGAATTTGTTCGAATACACCCCAATTTGTACAATTTTAGTTGGAAAACCATTCGATTTTGGTCTTTAGCGTATCGTGTTTCATGGTCAAGAATTTATTACATCAAATTTATGTATTCTTTCACAAGTCACAACTTTCATAACACATTTCTTTAACGATTCTCTTATGATACATGACTCACACATTATAAAGTAAATTCTCCAATTAAATTTATTCGACCTTACCACAAGGGGCTCCTAATGGAAAAAGAAAATGTTAAATGTTGTTCTTTACAATCTTGCACTTTACGTCCAAAAAATACCATATTAAGGCAACATTCCAATATGTTTTCATATACTTTTGACTTTAGTTACAGTTTTCAATAGGTCTTGCATAAGACAAGGATTTCAATAGAAAAAGTTCCAACTTTTACTAGAGTATAACTATCTTATTCATCTTCAAGAAACAATACATTAATATATGAAAACTTTTATTGTTTGTTTATTAGTAAATACTTAGCACTCAACTCGACATATACCAATATGCTATGACGCAAAACGAACCAAACTAAATTGGAATAACTAGTTTAGTTTGGTTAAGGAAACCAAGTAAAACCCATTAAAGAACATGATACCATGGAGAATCATACGTTGTTGTTCTAAATGTTCCCCACTAATTGAGTCCCAAACACTTGGAATTTGGGGGAATTTATCCATGTTATCATCATTTTTGACATAGCATTTTTGACATAGCCTAAGAGCCATCCATGTTGATGGTACATGATTTATCTCTTTGGGACCCAACATTCGACATTGTTTGGTGTTTATGAATGGGAGAAAATTCTTTTATGTTTGTCTTTTAACATAAATATCAAGAATAAGTTTCAAATAAGACTTATTCTTTATAATATATATATATATATATATATATAGGGGTGGGTTCAAATGTGAACCATTTATTCACTGTGAACTTTGAGGACGAATCTCAGTCACACAACTCGCGGTTACGGTGGACGTGATCACGGACGCGATTCATGGGAGGGTAGAGATTATTAAACGGGGGGACCTTGACCGGATGAGTGGCTGAGATTCGTCCTCATGTTCATAATAAAAAAGTGCTTCACATTTGAACTTTCCACTCTCTCTCTCTCTCTCTCTCTATATATATATATATATATATATATATATATATATATATATAGGGGTGGGTTCAAATGTGAACCACTTTTGGTTGTGAACGTGAGGACAACCGAGAGCGCGACACGTGGCGGATGACTAGGCACCACGTCAAGTCCACGGCGGATGACTAGGCACAATTCATGGGGGGCATTGAATTAAAGAGGGGGACCATACTCAAAGCCGCCACATGTCGCGCTCTCGGTTGTCTTCACGTTCACAACCAAAAAGTGGTTCACATTTGAACTTTCATCTCTCTCTCTCTCTCTCTGTATATATATATATATATATAGAAAGAGGTTCAAATGAGAACGATAACTTTTTACTAGAAAATGACGAGTTTTTTTTTTATGTACAAAATCATATATGATTCATCACTAACGGAAAAAAAACTGAATTTTGTTGAACTTAAGTTACAGGTAAGTGTCGTGAATCATATGTGATTTTGTACGTGAGTCATATGTGATTTTGTACGTGAATCATATATGATTTTGTATGTGACTTTTGTAAGTAAATTTTTTTATGTGAAATATATATGATTTTGTACATCAAGAAAGCTCATTGTGTTCTCATAAAAGTTAGTGTTTTCGTATTAACCTAATCTATATATACACTCACGCACACAAACACATAAAGGAGAATGTTGGGCCTGTAGGGCTACCTTCCAGCTTACAAAGAATTGTAGAAGGGAGGAGGGGCTTGAATACAATCACGATAGTTTTTTGATACTTTTAAATTCTATATGTTTATTGCATAAACAAAATTTATAGATTGTTTACGTAAGTAGAATAAGTAGCAAGTCTATTCTAAACAATCTTATGGTCACACAACATTCAATATTGCACTCGTGAGAAAAAAAGAAATGAAGAAGAGGACTGAGTAGTGAGCGTTGATGAGAGGAGCTCTTATCAACTATTTATACTCATCGTTAAATGCGAGTCAGCTTACCTTTAATATGTGTTGCATGTTAAGTGGTCTGGGTTGTATTATTGACAATTGTGTAATGGCACGCCCCTAGACAACTTATATGGTTTGTTGAAGTGAACAGTTGCTTTGAGGCTTGATAGGTACAGAGAAAACGGTAAAAAGACTTTCCTTTGTACTTCTGTCAGAGAAGCGTCGTTAGCCTTTTGTGCAATTGTGGATAAGAAAATTTTGAAAATCTTCAGCAACAAGTCTCTAATTAGCGATATAAAATAGTTGGGTGGGTTTCTCAGTGATCGTTGAGTCTTGAGCTTCAGATTGTCACATGGTGTAGTTAGGTTGATATTACTGAATCCGTCTTCAGATCACGATCAACCTTGACTTTTTCACCAACTATTTTTTTGACATCGCTAATGGTTTTCTTGAATGTGACTTGTTTCTTTTCAAAGGGAATACTTAGTTGTTACAAAGTAGGCGATCAACTATAACTAACAGACTCAGTGGCTCGCTGATGTTGAACATACAAATGAAATATCGAGCTTATACATAGAAGAATTACTGAATAGACCCGGTGATAATTTCTCAAGCTAAGAGTTAACTAATTATTTTTACACTAAGGTGGAGTTTGTTTTTTAAGAGGTGCCGAATTCTGAAGTCTTATTTCACTTCTGATTTTTAAGTGGTGGTGCTGAAGTCTGAAATCTAAGGCTTGGTTTGGCAAGCATAAGCAAGCTTATAAGCTAGCTGATAAGCTAGCTTATAAGCTAGTCCATCCAAACATATACCAGGAAGCTAGCTTATCAGCTAGCTTATAAGCTAGCTTTTTGAAACGCTACTTTGAGTAGCTTATGAGAAGCTTATTGTAGCTTTTTCCAATTATACCCTTATTAATATTAATTATTAAATTCAAAGGTACCTTTTTTGGTCATTTTACATACTCATAAGCTAGTTTTTGCCAAACATAATTTGTTCAACAGCTAGCTTATCAGCTACTAGCAAGCTTATCAATCAACAGCTAGCTTATCAGCTATCCGCTAGCTTATCAGCTACCAGCTAGCTTATAAGCTACACTTGCCAAACATAGCCTAAATCTAAAAGACTGTTTATATTTTTAAGAGAGGCTAAAGTCAGAAGTTTGATTTCACTTCTAATTGTCGTAAACTCTAATACAACTAAAACTTTTTTTTTCTTGAAAACACATCAAAATATCAAATTGTAACACCGAAAATACATCAAATTGCAACATATCAATGAAACTTATTCAAAGTTGATAAATCCAAAATGGAGTATGTGTTTACTTCCGATAACTTTTTTGATTTTATAGTAATGATTTTCATTAATCTTTGTTTTTTATTTCTTATGTTCACCTTGTAAATCGAAGAGATTACATCATAATACATTTATAGCTATAAAAATACCACAATCATGTTTACTCCTTGTGGAAAAATGAGAATACATTTGCAGCTATGCGCAACGGTATCGGATAGAGCATTCACAACAATTTCTCGTGTCTGTAACGCTGGAATAACACCTCTCGCCGCCATAGTTATTTTGCACTGCACGCATTTGCAAACCTAAGTGCATCTCGTAGCCGACTCTTATCCTATAAACCCATGATGATCTTTATTATATGCTTTATTGAGAAAATAAAGAACGAAAATGTGATGGGATGCAAATGTTACATTAAAATTCGTTGCTGCAAAATCCTGTAGTAACTAGACATCTACAGCAAGTTTTGATAACATTCTTTGAAGTAGATGGCTATTTAGTGCTTGTTTGTAAATGAAGGTTCCATTGCCCTATTTTACTTTAGTGCTTTTCTGTAAAATGAAACAAATTACAGAAATCATAAAAATTAAAATCGCAAATGAAGGTTCCACTTAAATAACGACTAGGTGAAGTGGGAGAGAGGAGGAATCACAAAAATCAGGGGAAATAAAATCTCAAATAAAGGTTCCGCCCAAATCAAAGAAATTAAAATCAAACAAAAATAGATTAATGGAACACAAACACATAGATTGAAACAATGGTGAAAAGTGGATCTGAAAGTTAAAAAAAACAATCGCACTTGTTAACAAAAAGTATTTTAGTCTGAGATCTATTCTCATGTTTTGTATTTTGATTTTGTTCTCATTTGAACCTACTTACACACACATATTTATAGATAGTTTAAAACAAAAAAGCTAAATATCAGGAAAAGTAAGAAAATAATGTTGAAGCCTGAAGGAAACGTGATATATGAGATTGAGTCATTGAAAAATTAGGATTCTCTTTGTATATGCATTTTCAATTTGATTTTTCTAATGAGTTACATGTGAGCCTTCGAATATTTTCAAGATACTTAACTTTCTTATTTGAACACACCCCCCCCCCCCCCCCCCTCCTCTCAATTATGAGGGAGGGTTGGGTACAAATGAGACCATGGTTAACTTATGAAAATGTGATAATACATCGTATATCACATGTGATATAAGCGTTTTTAAAAACTGACTATGTTATTGTTTGATCATTGTGTATATGTGTTTTAAAAACATATAAACCTGAAATTATGATAATAATTTGTATGTAAAAAAAAATTATCATGGCATCAAATTTCTATGAACAATCACAACAAAATTGAGTTTGTAGGACACAAAATAAATTGTGTTGGTCCCAAGTAGGTGACCTTCAAGTAAGGATAGTGTTTGGGATTATAGAAGGGGGGGTTGAATATAATCACACAGTTTTCTCACTTTTAAATTCTTGTTTTATAAACAATATGAATTTACAGATTGTTGCGGAAATAGAAAAGACAATTAGTCTAAACTAAACAATCTAAGTTCTTTCACTATGCACTAAGTGAGAAGAGAATAAAGAAAGAAGATAGAGGGATAAAGAGAGAAAGGACTTGAGTATTTTAGGATGAAGAAGAAGTATGGAGAACATCTCTTCACGTCCTATTTATACTCCATGCATTAAATGCATGCAGACCTACTATTGTGACGTGTCACAATGTGAGTGGTCTGTTGTACTATTTACTATAAACAAATACTCTTTGCATGGTGTGCAAAAGAGGATGTTTGTAAACAGTTGCCTTATGGTCTGATAAGTACGGAGGGAACAGTAAAGTAACTGCCCTTATGTACTATTGTGTCAGAAAAGGCGAGTAATCCTTTTGTGCATTAGACTAAGACATTGTTCTAATCCTTCAGGATCAGGATACTGATCAGTGACTAGAGTCCTGAATCTGGGGACGTTCAGGGTCACGTGTATCCTGATGAATCTTCAGGATGTCATACGATAGTGAACAGACTGCTATCACTGAGTTCCGTCTTCAGATCACGAGCATGCTGTTCCTGTCATCAGCTATTTCTTCGACGTCGCTGATGGTTCTTTTTGTATGATCTTAATGTCTTCAGGAGGAGGTCTTCACTTCAGTGGACAGGATCAGTAGACTGCAGAACAGACTCGTTAGTCTCCTGATCCTGATCCTGATCTATAAAGTTAAGTTACAGCATAAGTAACATGGAATAACACTGAACAGACTCAGTGATAATTCCTCAAGCTATAACAGAAGTAAGAACCTATTCACTAAGTAAAGATTCAGGATCATTATCATTTCATCAGGTCTTAGGAGAGCTGGATCAACAATCTCCCCCTAAATGATAATGATAAGACAACAGAGTAATTGTCTTAATCTAGAAAAGTTAGAAATAAATCTAAGTCTAGAACTAAACAGTAGGAAATAGAACTCATAAAGGTACATGTCCCATTTACTGTTTTGAGGGATCTTTTTCAGTACTATGATGGAATGAAGTACAATGCACTGAATTGCATTCTCATTAATCTCATTAAAATATTATAAGAGTAAGGAAAATACAAAAGTACATGACAGGAGTACTGAAAGAAAAAATTACAAGACAACTAACTATCAGATTCTTCGCTAATGTATTCAGTCTTGACGCAAACAGGAACAGGAGTGTCGCTGAAGGCAAGTCTGTGATCAAGTATAGCTCTGACAGTGCGGATGATCTCTTTGTTGTCTGGATTTTTCTTATCTTGTTGTGCAGTGAAGAGAACTGTCAAAAGATGTTCATAGGGCGCTATGTGTAGCTCACTGAAGCGTTGAAAGCGTAGAATTGAGTTATTGCTAACACATATGCCATGAACAGGTTCTCTGATTACTTGTCCTTCAGATAGAGTGATTCCTGGAGGGAATGAAAGATCAAGCATCGAGAGGTCCAGAGGTTTAACAACCATTCTGGGAAGACAGGGAGTTGGTCTTCTTGTAGAGGTGCCTGCGGATCTTCGAACAGGCTGCTGAGATGAGAGTGGAGAGTGATGGAGCAGGTCATCAGGTATTTCGGTTGTCCTTCTGATGCGAGCAATAAGTCCTTCAATGACTTCTTCTACTTCAGCCCGATAGTTCTTGTTGGCTTTGGGAAGCAGGGATCTGATTTCGTTCCACTCTGACAAGTTGTAGCGATCTAACTTGTCCAGAGTGTGCTCTACGTCCTTCACTCCAGAGCGTTTGACTGTGATCCAGGTTTTACCAGGATTACCTTTCTTGCCTCTAGATCGGCGAAGATGGATACCTGAGATGGCAGCACCATGCTTTCGGAGGTGTAACCGATCTCTGCACCAGTCAAGCTCAGTATTCACTTCTCCAGTCTGTATTTCAGCATTGTTGTTGAAGACCTTCAGAACAACCTTCTGTGCAAGGATAGGATCCGCACTTATTTCAGCATCTTCATCTACAAAATCCGATGCAAGCCTTCGAGCGGCTTGGGCAGAGAGGAAAGCTTCCTTCTGCTTCTTATTATGCTCTAGTTGAGCCTGTACAGCCTCGTTGTACTCCTCCTGCGAGAGATAGGCGAACTCAGAGTCACAAGAGGTACGAAGAGGAATTTTTACTCTTGTACTCTCGAGTCGCTCTATCACGGCGTCTAAGCGCCCATCCCTGTCAATGGCAAAGGAACTGTCAGGGTAGTTTTCACCTTCAGATCTAGGAGAGTTTGAGGGAGGTGATCTGGGTGAAGAAGCAGGGGTAGAGAAGTCATCAGAGATGAATTCATCATCTGATGAGAGGCATATGGTTTCAGGGGTGGCTCGGATTTCAGGGGTTCTGGATGAAGAGGCTTCTTGGTTGAAACGGGTTGCAGGACGGGTAGAAATTGTTTCTTGGTTGAGGGGTGTGATCCTGAAGGTCATTTTAGCTAATTTAGCTCTGGTCTGTTCATTGGGACTATTCTCCATTAGGCGAATAATATCACCAGTGACAGAGCCAAAGTTGACATCTTGGGTTTCAGGATCGGATTGGTTAAAGGGTTCAGGTTCAGGGTGAGAGGTGAGTTCAGGAGTTGGTTCAGGAGAAGGTAGTTTGGGAGGTTGGTAGATAACCATTTGAAGGTTATTAGGAGGGTAGTTTTCAGGTGAGGAGTCTAGGGTGATGGTTTCAGGGGTAGGTTTGGTTTTAAGAAGAGAAGATATGGGTTGGTTATCAGAGGAATAGGGAGAGGATGGTGGTAGAGACGTACCAGAGGCATCAGGGTTCTCCCCCTGAGGTTGTGCGAGCCCTGGAATGGGCGCAGAATCAGTAGGGATCTTCTCGATGAAGATGTCATCGTCAGCATCATCATCATCTTCATCATCATCATCGTCGTCTTCATTATTCCCCCCGTCTTCAGTGGTTCTCCAGTTGGTGGAGGGGGAATACGCTGAATGGTCTCGGGGCTGTCTCTCCCCCTCAGCAGGTGCCTGCACTAAGGCAGCTGTTGTAACACTCCGTTGGAGGAGAGAGGCCATGTCACCCAGGACCTTGCGCTGGATGAAGGACGATGTGATCAGGGACTGTAACACGTCCCTGTCCGCCGTGGTGAAGGACGGAGGCGGCGCAGGAGCAGTGGTGAGGGCGTTGACAGCAGTGGAGTTGGTGCTGTTGATGATGTCGGTGGAGAGCGCAGGGAGTGCCGTGGCCTTCAGGTCATCAATTGATGCCTGAAGATTGGTGGAGGAGGAGGCAACTTGAGACACCTTGTCATGGATATTATCCAGACAAGGGATGGAGAGGGTGACGGCCGTGGGCGGCGGAGTCGCGGCGATGGCGGCGGCAGTGGCACTGGCGGCGGCGGCTTCAGCAGCGGCTGCAGCAGCTTGAGCAGCAACAAGTTCCTGTTGGAGGGACTGGAGCTGTGCCGAGTGCTCGGCCTCTTTCTGCTGGAGGGCAGTGCGGGCCTCAAGCAGGTTCCTTTCAGCGGACTGCCTGCGTAGTTCAGCTGCGTTCAGCTGATGCTCGGCATCCGTGAGGATGAAGTCGTTGAAGGGGTCATCCTGATGAAGATGCCCTTCAGAACCTGCTCCTAAAGAACCTGTAGACATAGTAACTAAGTGAGCACTAGAAGACTCATTAGTTTTCATAGAAGAAGGAACAGTAATATATTGCTTAGAGATATTACCTGAGGCTTGGAGGGTATCAGGATGATTACCCACCAGATTCTCTGAGGGTTCGAGTTGAACCGCCTCAGGTTCTTGTGTAACAGGGGCAGATGTAGAAGTATCTGCAGTGGAAGAATGTTTAGACAAAGGGGATGGTTTATTAAAGAGCTGGGGCAGGGTAATGTAATATTTCTTACCAGCCGCCTGCGTCTTTTTCTTTTGCGCCCTTGCTTTGGCGCGTTTTGTAGGAGGTGGAGGAGTGACAGAGGATGGTTGGGGGCGCTTCTGGAGCGCAGAAGATGTGGTTGCAGCTGGGGAAGTCAGTATGGGGTTAGCTACTGACATAGCATGCATAGAAGTAGAAGAGTGTGGTTTGGAAGAGATGATAGAAAACGTACCTGCAGTGGGAGCGGTGGATGGTTCAGCATCCTCCTGATCCTGATCCTGAGCAGGTTCAGGAACGACCAGGACGTCGGAGAGAGGGACGTCCTCAGGATGATGAACAACTTGTTCCAGGAACCTGGGTCCCAGAGAGTAGTTGTTGGAGTTTCCAATCTTGGGGTAGTTTTCCCCCATGTGCAGCTCCAGGACGGCTGAGAAAAAACCTGGTGAAGGCTACGTTGGCGACCCGATTCTTGCTTCGGACCTTCTTCACCATGTCGTCCCAGATGGAGCGAGCATAGTCGAACTCGCGATTCTTGATTGCAGAGTAGACCATCTGCTGGATGACCATCGGGAACTGCTCCGTGCTCCCTGTTTTGCCCGATAAGCACAGGCCAAACGTGTTCCATATATAATAGAACACGGCGTTGAGTCCTGACTTATGGACAGTGGCTCCTGTCTTTGGTAACAGGACACCTTCCTTGTTCACAGGCCAACGGTAGCCTATGGTGTCCAGGAGCTCGACGATCTCGTCAGAAGAGGGGACAGGAGGGAAGCGCTTCTTTTTGGGGAAGTTAAGCACGTTCCTGAGTGTTCCGAAACCGAAGGAGATGAGGTTGTCTCTGATTTGGAACTTGATCACCTCGCGCAGGACGCCCTTGGAGTTCTTCTCCTTGGTAACCATGGCTGTAGACCACAGTTGTTGTAGCATGGGCTTGTTCGGCTTGGGGTCCAGGGTGAAAGCCGTCTTCAGAGGGCTTCGTAGCAGGAAGTCCTTGGCAGGAATTAGATATTCCTTGTCTTCAGGAATGTCAAACAGAGCAAGAACGTTGTTCTGTTTGAATTGAACGTCATGCGCAGGGATGACGATTGGCAGGCTTTCAGATGATTGTAGTGGAGTAGCTTCGGAGGAGAGTTGAGCATCCAGAGAAGAAGTAGTAGCAGCCATCCTGTTAGAAACATAAAAATAACATATATGGATGATTAAGAGTCCAAAATATGCATTTTTCTTCATTTTTCAATGAACACAAAGTATGTTCATAAAAATGGTGAAATCCTTTATACTTAGAATAGATTAGATACCAAAATACACAAAAGGAATGTGTTTTGGTATTAAAGTGAACTTCTATTTTGATGAAAAGATATCAAAATAGGAGTTTATGACTGTTTCTTAAAAGAAATAAGAAAAATCATGTTAAACAGTTTTAACAAAAAATCTTAGAAGATTTTGGGAAAACTAAGATCAAACAAAGTGATCTTAGGGTTTTTGGAAAAACGTTTACCAAAATAAGTTGTTTTTAAGGAAGAATACCAACTTAGATTGTGTAAAGAACAAAGAACAAAAGGAAACTTACGTTGATCTTGTTAAAGAAGTGGTAAGTGTGTGTTCTTGGTGTTCTTGAGAATGCAGATTCTTGCTTTTACTTGCTTGAATGCTTAGAGAGTAGTATGTGAGCGTAAAGAGTGAAAAGGATTACGAATGAGGTTTTTATACCTCGTGGTAGGAGAGAGAAAAAGGATGAGAGAGAAAAGAGCGGCTAATTTCAAACGTTATGATGAAAAAGAAGCTCGACGCGCGTTCACGCGCCTGACACACGTAGTGGGGAACAGGAAACGTCCCATTACGTGTCAGTGCAGATGAAAGGTTTGTTTTATTAGAAAAACTAAAAACCACCTTTTCAGGGGATGATTCCAATTTGGTGAAAGATATGTTTTATGGGAATCAGAGTACTTATCAGATAAGTACTGTTTTGGGAAAATCCTCTTATCACATTTAATGCGATAAGGTTTCAGTAGCAGAGGGAAGAAATACTTACCTGAGAATCATCAGTATTCGGATATTGAACAAAGATTTTGTAAGTACTGAACAAAGTTATCCTCTGAAGAAGAGTTATTCAGGAGTTGTTAATAAAAGAGGTCCTGAAAGAATATAAGGACTTTAACAACTGTTTGTCCTGAGAACTTCTATTCTTCAGGATTTAACATCCCAAGTTCACTGAGGAGCATATTAAAACGCGTCACATCCAGTGGTTTGGTAAAGAGGTCAGCAAGCTGATATTCAGTAGGGACAAAATGGAGTTCAATATCACCATTCATCACATGATCCCTGATGAAGTGATATCTCACTTCAATGTGCTTTGTCTTAGAGTGTAAGACAGGATTGTTAGCAATGGCTATTGCTGAAGTGTTGTCACAGTAGATAGGAATTTTGGAGAGTTGTATGTCATAGTCCTGAAGTTGATTTCTCAGCCACAGGACCTGAGCACAACATATTCCTGCTGCAACATATTCAGCTTCAGCAGTTGATGTGGACACAGAGTTCTGCTTCTTGCTAGTCCAACTCACCAACTTGCCACCTAATAGGTGACAGCCACCAGTAGTGCTTTTCCTGTCGATCTTACATCCTGCAAAGTCACTATCAGAATAAGCTGTTAGATCGAACCCTGAGTCCTTGGAGTACCAAAGACCCATGTTAGGAGTTCCCTTCAGGTATCTGAAGATCCGCTTTACAGCGGTCAGATGGGATTCTTTGGGTTCAGCCTGATAACGAGCACAGAGACATGTAGAATACATGATATCAGGACGACTCGCTGTAAGATACAGCAGTGAGCCAATCATTCCTCTATAGAGAGTCACATCAACAGGTTTCCCTTTGGAATCCTTGTCAAGAGACAGAGGAGGAGCCATTGGAGTCTTCATCGGTGTACAGGATGTGAGATCAAATTTCTTCAGCATCTCATGTACATATTTACCTTGATTGATGAAAATTCCCTTTTCAGATTGCTTGATCTGAAGTCCTAAAAAGAATGTTAGTTCGCCCATCATAGACATTTTATATTCAGATTTCATGAGCAACTCAAACTTTTCGCAGAGTTTGGGATTTGTGGATCCAAAGATAATGTCATCGACATATATCTGGACAAGAAGGATATGCTTAGGATATTTCTTCAGAAATAAAGTGCTATCAATCTTTCCACGAACAAAACCTTTAGAGAGAAGAAAGGTTGAGAGGGTATCATACCAGGCACGAGGAGCCTGTTTTAACCCATAGAGAGCCTTGTTTAACTTGTAGACGTGATCAGGGAACTTAGGATCTACAAAGCCAGGAGGCTGAGCCACATAGACCTCTTCATTAAGTTTTCCATTCAGAAAGGCATTTTTAATGTCCATCTGATAAACTTTGAAGTTCATATGTGCTGCAAAAGCTAGAAAGAGTCGAATTGCTTCGAGCCTAGCAACAGGAGCAAAAGTTTCATCGTAATCAATGCCCTCTTCCTGCCTGTATCCCTGAGCCACAAGGCGAGCCTTGTTTCGAATGATTGTACCAATCTCATCAAGTTTATTTCGAAAGATCCACTTGGAACCAATGATTGTACGTTTTCGAGGCCTAGGGACGAGAAGCCAGACATTGTTTCTGATGAACTCTGCTAGCTCTTCCTGCATGGCTGAGACCCAGGCAGGATCACGCAAAGCATCATCTATTTCTTTAGGTTCATTTTCAGAGATAAAATTTACATAAAGACAGACGTTACCAGCTTGACGTCTAGTTTTCACACCAGAAGAAGGATTTCCAAGAACTTGATCAATGGGATGATCTTTGGTCCATCGGAGAGCAGGTGGTTGATACACCTGTCCTGAAGTAGATGCTTCATTGGATGATGGATCAGGAAGCAGATTTGTAGGAGAGGGTTCACTAACAGTGGTTTGAGAGAAGTCTTCACTGTTAGTGGGTTGATCAGGTTCAGGTGGTGTGATTTGAGTGACAGGGGTGGCATTTATGAGAGGTGGAGTGGTTATATCAGAGGGTGGTATTGGATTTTCTTCAAAACCATCAGGAAGGTCTTGAGGAGAGGGATCAGCAATAGGAGGTTCAGGGACTTGAAAGAAAGAGTCAGCCCACTGATTGATTTCAGTATTATCATTTGGGTGAGGAAAGGTAGGACCCGATTCATCAAACTTGACATGAATAGTTTCCTCAATGGCTTGTCTTCGTTTGTTGAACACACGGTAAGTTTTAGAAATGGAAGAGTATCCGAGGAAAATTCCATCATCAGATTTGGAATCAAACTTTCCAAGATTATCTTTGTTGTTTAGGATGTAGCAGACACAACCAAAGATATGGAGATGTTTGATTGATGGTTTCCTGTTACGAAAGAGTTCGTAAGCTGTTCTTCTGAAACGCTTGACAATCAGAGATCTGTTCTGAGTGTAACAAGCAGTATTTACAGCTTCAGCCCAGAACTGAGTGGCAAGGTTGGCTTCACTCAGCATAGATCTCGCAGCTTCGATCAGCGTCCTGTTTCGTCTTTCAGCAACACCATTTTGCTGAGGAGTTCTCACAGAGGAGAAGTTTTGAGAGATACCTTTCTGTTCAAAGAAAGATTCCAGGGTACTGTTTTTGAACTCAGTCCCATGGTCACTTCTTATTGAACGAACAGTAAGGTTGTTGAGTTTTTCCATCTTCCTGACGAACAGGATGATTTCTTCAGGAGCATCACTCTTGGCACGTAAGAAGAAAACCCAAGTATATCTGGAATATTCATCTACGATCACCAGAGTATATTTCTTTCCACCAATGGATTGGACATTAACAGGTCCAAAGAGATCCATGTGGAGAAGTTGTAGAGGAGAGCTGATGGAGGAAATCTGCTTAGACTTGAAGCTAGCCCTGGTCTGTTTTCCTTTCTCACATGCTGAACAAAGAGATTCCTTTGTATAGCGAAAGTCAGGAAGACCAATGACCAGGTTGTTGATGCAGAGTTGATTCAGCGTCTTGAAGTTGAGATGAGAGAGACGCTTGTGCCAGAGCCAATTCATATCAGTGGAAGCACGTGATACGAAACAGAAGTTATCAGTGGAAGTATTCATATTGATGATGTAGATATCTGCATGTCTAACACCATTGAGAATGACTTCCTTTTTCCTGTTCTTGACTTTGCACTTTTTCTTAGAGAAAGAAACTTTGTGATTCTTATCACACAGTTGACTGATGCTCAGAAGATTATGCATCAGGCCTTCAACATAAGCAACTCTTTTGAAAGTAGTTACTCCGTTGGTCAGAGTGCCATACCCTCGGGTTTGGCCTCTACCGTTTCCGCCAAAGGTCACAGCAGGACCTCTTTCTTCACGGTAGTTAGTGAGGACAGATTTAGAACCAGTCATGTGTCGAGAGCATCCACTGTCCAAGTACCAGATGCCCTTATCCTGTAAAATACAGAGTTTAAGTTTTCTTTGGTACCCATAGAACTATGGATCCAGAAGTATCAGTAGGACTGGTTGAATCAGTGTCAGCCTTTACTGAAGTATCAGTGCAGGAGGCTGGAGTCTTGACTGAAGGAACAGTCTTGACAACCTTCTTTCCTTTGACTGATTTCTCAGTCTTGGGAATCTTCTTTACCTTAGCTGATTTTTCAGCTTTGGTAGCATCAGGACACTTACTCGCAATATGGTCATTTAATCCACAGTGATAGCATTTGCGATATTGAAAGCGTTTAGTGTGGTCCAGAAAGTTTTTGAACTTTAGGTGAGCAGGACCTGCACCAAGTATGCCTTTAGCATTGGACATTGGAGGAATTGGTTTCTTCTCCTGAGTCTTTTGCTTCAGGTCAATCTTCAGTCTAGGAGCAGGACTCTGAGAAAGAGACTTAGTTCCAGAGACTGAAGGACCACCACCCAGAACTTTGTTCTTGGGTTTAGGACCCTTGGTCTTTGAAGGTGTTTCAGTTTTGGATTTATCCTTAACTGTATTCTTTTTGCTCTTAGGAGCACCTTCAGGGTGAGTGTTAGAAGAAGAAGGGGTGTTTTCAGAGGCATTAGGAAGAGGAATAGAAGAAACAAATTTTCCAAATTTGAGCATGGAACTATCAGACTTAGTTTCTTCTTTCTTGTATCCACGAAAGAATCCAAGACCTCTCTTGCTTTTATCAGACCTCCCTGAAGCTAATATTTCATCAACTTTTTCAGAGGCGTCACTCCATCCTTTGATGGTGACTTTTTCAGCATTTAATTGGGCAAGGGCCTTCTCTTTGGCAGCAAGAGCCATTTCTCTTTCAATACAAAGAGTTTTGTTTACAGTGACCTGATCCTTATAATTTTCTTCCACAATGGTAAGCTGTTTTAATTTTTCTTGACATTCTTTGAGTTGTCCTCTAAGGTCAATATTCATTTTTTCAGCAGATGTTTTACCATTAAGGGCTTTGTAAAGGTCGAGAGTGACCAGGTCTAACTGTGTTAAGCTTTCAAGAGGGATGAGAGGAATAGGTACCTGACTGGAAGAATCAGTCGCAGAGGTGGAAGCTTCAGGAGTTGTGGAAGAAGAAGCTTCAGGATCCTGAGGAGGAATCTCTTCAGGAACCTCTTCTATCTTAGCCATGAGAGCTAAGGTAGGTTCCTCAATAATGGCCATCAGTGCCACTTGAGTATCTTCCTCATCAGACGAGTCATCAGAGGAGACATCATCCCAATCGCAGTCTTCTGCGATTAAACCTTTGCCTTTACGCTGAGTTTTCATCTTTTTGTACTTTTCCTTCAGGCGTTGGTATTTGGGGTTCTTGGAAGAAGATTTTGCAGAGGAGGGAGCAAACTGACTTTTTCTGTACCTGCAATCATTAGCAAAGTGTCCTTTGCCCTGACAGTTGTAGCAGATAGCAGTAGCCTTGTCAGTAGAATCTGACTTTGGCTTGTCAGTAATAGAAAGATGTTTCTTTTTATGGAAGTTTCCCTTTTTGGCAAACTTTTTGAAAGATCTGGTTAAAAGAGCAAGAGACTCATTGAATTCAGGATCTTCTGACATGTCAGAGTCAGAAGATTCTAATTCAGTAATAGTTACTGAAGAAGAAGTGGCAGCAACAAGAGGAACTGAATCTGAAACCAATGCAACAGATGTGCTTTTGGATTCTTTAGAATCTCTTATGAGATTCTTTTTCAGTTTCTTCTGTTGTTCACGGTTCAGAAGAATACCGTACAGCTCACTTAGAGTGAGTGTCTTTATGTCCTTTGACATAGTTAAGCAGGAGGTGTAGATTTCCCAATGTTCAGGAAGAGCTTCCATGAACTTGGTAACCACCTCAGAGTTAGAGTAGGTAGTACCGATGGTCTTCAGATCAATCAGAAGACAGTTGAATCTCTGATGTAGCTGGGAGAGAGTTTCATCCTTCTGATGAATAAAGCTTTCGTACTGTCGAACCAAGAAAATCTTTCTTGATTCCATTAATACGGCGGTACCTTCATATTGAACACAGAGAGTGTCCCATATCTCCTTAGCAGAGCGAAGGTGACAGACAGAGTGGAATACATCGTCAGGGAGTGACATGGCGATGAGAGACCTAGCCTTGGTGTCAATGTTGACCAGGCGTCTATCTTCATCATTCCAGTCAGTTACGGGCTTTACCAGCTCCCTTTCAGGAACAGCAGGTTGGCCACCAGCAGCAGGAATGGGGTGGACGGTTTGTGTAGGCACATGTGGTCCATTTTCCAGAAAATAAGGAATCTGGGGATCAGAACCAGAGAGGAAAAGTTCCATCCTGGTTTTCCAAAGAGAGAAGTTGTCTTTGTTAAACCGAGGAGGCTTTCCAGCAGAGCCGGTATCAAAGTAGTTATCCTTAGCTTGAAGAGCCATAGAATAAGAAGAGAGAGGATCACAAGATTTTTCTAAAGAAGAAAAAGAGAGCTTGTATCTGCTCTGATACCACTTGTTGGTCCCAAGTAGGTGACCTTCAAGTAAGGATAGTGTTTGGGATTATAGAAGGGGGGGTTGAATATAATCACACAGTTTTCTCACTTTTAAATTCTTGTTTTATAAACAATATGAATTTACAGATTGTTGCGGAAATAGAAAAGACAATTAGTCTAAACTAAACAATCTAAGTTCTTTCACTATGCACTAAGTGAGAAGAGAATAAAGAAAGAAGATAGAGGGATAAAGAGAGAAAGGACTTGAGTATTTTAGGATGAAGAAGAAGTATGGAGAACATCTCTTCACGTCCTATTTATACTCCATGCATTAAATGCATGCAGACCTACTATTGTGACGTGTCACAATGTGAGTGGTCTGTTGTACTATTTACTATAAACAAATACTCTTTGCATGGTGTGCAAAAGAGGATGTTTGTAAACAGTTGCCTTATGGTCTGATAAGTACGGAGGGAACAGTAAAGTAACTGCCCTTATGTACTATTGTGTCAGAAAAGGCGAGTAATCCTTTTGTGCATTAGACTAAGACATTGTTCTAATCCTTCAGGATCAGGATACTGATCAGTGACTAGAGTCCTGAATCTGGGGACGTTCAGGGTCACGTGTATCCTGATGAATCTTCAGGATGTCATACGATAGTGAACAGACTGCTATCACTGAGTTCCGTCTTCAGATCACGAGCATGCTGTTCCTGTCATCAGCTATTTCTTCGACGTCGCTGATGGTTCTTTTTGTATGATCTTAATGTCTTCAGGAGGAGGTCTTCACTTCAGTGGACAGGATCAGTAGACTGCAGAACAGACTCGTTAGTCTCCTGATCCTGATCCTGATCTATAAAGTTAAGTTACAGCATAAGTAACATGGAATAACACTGAACAGACTCAGTGATAATTCCTCAAGCTATAACAGAAGTAAGAACCTATTCACTAAGTAAAGATTCAGGATCATTATCATTTCATCAGGTCTTAGGAGAGCTGGATCAACAAATTGTAAACTACAAATTTCGTCCCTAAGGTTTACCCAAACCAACAAAACTCATCCATGAACTTAAAAACTACACTTAACGTCCCTTAAGTTCACATTTTGCTTTAAAAATGGTCTCTCCTCGTTAACTCCGTTAAAAAACTTAGTTAGGTTAGGGACATTATTGTCTTTTTACTTTGCAGGGTTATTATACACTCTTATTTAAACCTTAGGGACCAAATTGTAATTTACTCTAATTTATTTTAAAATTATATATATTTGTGTGTGTGTGCGTATTTGCGTTGGTATATATCTGTGTTTATGACTTTTGTCTTCAACTCTGGCCACAACTCTAGCCACAACTCCGGCCACCACCACCACCACCACCATTCACCACCAACCACTATTCACTACCAACACCAACCACCAACCACCACCACCACCACCATTAACCACCAACATCACTTACCACCACCGCCATTCACCACCACTAACCACCACCACCACCAACACCATCTCCAAACTACCACCAACACCATCTCCAAACCACCACCACCACAACCACCATTTCCAAACCACCACCTCGTCCACCGTCGCATGCAAAGGACCACCATTCCCCCACTTCGCTGCCGCATTTCACCCTCACCAGAATCCCAGACCACCTCGCCCATCTTCCTCTCCGAACACCTCTTCGTTTTCCCCACCACCGCATACCACCAGATTTATAAATATATACACACACAACCGTCGTCGTTGCCGTTGCTGCAGCCATCCACTCAGCAGAGGATCTTGAAGACGAACCGCGACCCACTTCGACTCCGGCCAAGAAAAGCCCTAAATTGCGACGTGGGTTTGCCGAAATCGATGTGAACCGTCGCTGGAATCGGGTTTGAAGATGGTTTCTAAAACACCCAAGATTCGAGGTTGGTGTTTGGTCGGTGTGGTGCAGCGATGGTCGAATCAGAAGATGGTCGGGTCTGAAGATGGTTGTCGGAATCGAAGTGTGTTTATACATACACAAACACATACAAATATACCCCCCTGTGCGCGCACACACACACATATATAATTTTAAAATAAAGTAAAGTAAATTACAATTTGGTCCCTAAGGTTTATATAAATAAGAGTGTATAATAACCCTGCAGAGTAAAAAGACAAAAATACCCTAACTTAACTGAGTTTTTTAACGGAGTTAATGAGGAGAGACCATTTTTAAGCATAATGTGAACCTCAACGGCGTTCAGTGTAGTTTTAAAGTTCAGGAACGAGTTTTGCTGGTTTGGGTAAACCTCAGGGACGAAATTTTAGTTTACCCTAAAATAAATAATCATCTTAATAGAGTTTTTTTTTTTTTTTTTTTTTGTAGAACTAAGTTTATAGGGCCAAACAACACTAGTACAAATATACTTTTTTGCCACGGTTTTAAAATTCATGTTAGTCACAGTTAGGGTTAGAACCGTGACTAAAAGTCTTAAATAAAATTGGAGTATTGTTTTAGCCACGATGTAACTCAATAACCATGACAATTAGAAAACATGTTTGAACATAATGTCACGGTTTAAACAAAACCGTGACTAAATTGTTCGTATGGTGTGACAGCTGTCAGTTTTCGACCTTCAGGTTAGCTACTCGTTTGATCCACTCAGTAGCGTTTCCGTAGGTTAAAAACTAGTTAATTAAGTTTCTAAATGAAACTAGGTTAGTTGGCGTGAAAAATTTAGGCTAAAACCTAAAAGTCCCGAAAATTGCCCGAAAAGCCCGTACCGATCCGAAATCGTCCGAAAATCCTATAATGCCAAATTAAAGTTAATTTTTAGAAAAATTAAGTTATTTTATTTTAAAATAAGTAAAGTAACTTAAGTGATCCAAAATTTTCCTTCGAAAAATCGGTTTCTACCGAAAACGCGAAAAAACGGCACTGCGTTAGAAAAACCAGTGTTTTTATTTAATTAATTTGTCAAAAAAAAAAATAAAAGAAAAATGGGAGAGGTGGGACCCACATAGGGGCCGGCCACCCCCCCCCCTTTTTACTCTCTCTTTTCTTTTTCCTCTTTTCCCACAATATCCATCATCACTCTCACCTTCCCAAGTCATTTTCAAATTATCTCTCTCTCTCTACTCTTTCTCTCACTAAAACTCTCTCTTTTTCTCTCTAAATTCCAGCCCTATTATCACTAATAATATGGAAATTTTTGAGGTTTTGAAGCTAGATTAAAGGTGTTCTTGTTGTATTCAAAGGTAAGACACATTGTATAATGGTTTAACTTCGATTTTGAACCCATTTGGGGCCTTTCTTCATCTTTTTATGGGGTTTTAATCCTCTTTGTTGGATGAATATCATCCTTGATGTTTGAGGAAGAGGTTTAGCCATGAAAATGTGTTAAAACGTTTGAATGTGGCAAAAATCTATGATTTCTCCATAAAAACACAAGGATGATGAGTGAAATCACTAGTTTATGGTGTTTTGACACTTGTTTTGGATGGAAAACGATTTTGATGATGCATGCATACATTTGTTTGATATTTGAAAGTTATTTCATCTATTTTTACAATATTTGGTTGGGGGATTTAAGTTCGTAATCATCTAACCCAAAAACCTCATGGATCATTAGTGTTTTGATGGAAAAGTGTTGGTTTGGTCTTGAAATGTTGCTGTCCGATTTTGCATGTGTGTTTGGACGTCCTAAAAAGGATATCAACTGAGTTATTTTGCTACAAAAATTTGATAGATTGAAGTTTAATGTGTTAGGAAGAAAACCCAATTTGAATCACTCAAAAATTCGGAGTATAGACCATCCAACCATTCAAAAACATTTTGTTACTCATCAGCTACTGGTCTGGAAAGTTCATTCATCTTCATGCATGCATATCTCTTTGACCTCTTATCCAAAATGCATTATTTTTAATTCTAAACTCAAGTACACTGAGTTAGCTTTCTAAAGAATCTAAAACCACGTGATTTGGAGGACTTTTGAGGGATCAACCAATGATAATAAGTTAGTGGTGTAGGCTGTCCCTTAGTGGCAGATTGCACATGCACGACTTTAAGAGGCCATATCTCCCTCAAAAATCACCCAAATGATGTGAAACTTGTCTCATTAGCTTGGTATATGTGTCCTCTAGAAAATCCCTTTTGAAATTCGTGATTTGGTGGAGAAATGAATTATTTATGAAGCAAACTTTCCTGACATGTTTTTCTGAAAATGAAAGATGCCTACTGATTTTATAAAAATTCTTAAAATATGAAGAACACTTCCAAAAATTATGAAAAATTATGGGAATGTTGCTAACATCCCAAATTCCAGTAGGTAAAATTTTGGAGACCTAAATCTCTTTGGAAAGATGTTTATTGAAGACACCTTTACAATGGACCAAATCTGCCAGATTTGAAATTATCCAAAAATGTTAATTTACAAATATCTTTAGTTCCCATGTGTTTGGATCATAATTTTAACCAACAAAAAGTTATAATATATCAAGTTGAACATAACAAATATAGTAAAGGCATTATATAGGACATCGATACGATTTATTAAGATATGGACCGTTGGACTTGGAACTTACGTTAATCACTTATGATTTAGGGCAACTTTAGTTTCGGAGCCGGGATTCGCGCACGCACTAACATTTGTTGAACGCTTAAATCACCCGAGGTGAGTATTCACAGCCCCGTTTTAACGTTTTTACGTATTTGGGGTGAAAAGCATGTTGTCAATAAAAGTTATAAAATTTGCTTTCTAGCAACGTTTGGTAAATTGTGTACATGTATGCTTCTTAGCATGGTTATATGAATTACGTACACATATGCTTTTGGCATGGTTAATGAATTGTGTACACGTATGCTTTTTAGCATGATTTTGTGAGTATGCATTGTGACGATATGTGCGAGTAAAGTTTGCCCCTTAGAATATACACTACCATTAACTCATTTAGGAGCCTATGGACTTAGTGGATAGCGCTATTTGGTACCAATACCCACCCGAAGGACTGACGAGTGAAGGGTGCACTATTTCTGAAGTAACGACTACACATGTGGGGCAAAAGATCCCACCGCTGTGGTACTCGTTGAAAGACGCCCTACCCATGTGGACGTGAGTTCCACCGCTGAGGTAGTTCGCACGAACGTTCCGCCCATGTGGTTAGCAACCACCTCTGAGGTATTCGTTGGGGTTAACGGTTTGGTAGTGGCTCGAAGTTTTACATATCTTATGCATAATTGTGTATTTTGGCGTGAGCGAACGTCCAAGTATACACGTGGTTGTGATTGGTTAAAAGATCCAGTAATTTATTTTATAATGTGTCTGCATGTAAAATTTTTGTGCATATAAAAACCTGCGAACTCACCAACTCTCGTAGTTGACGTCTCTTTTAACATGCTTTTCAGGAAATCCGAAGGTTTGATAAGGCTTTTATGGAACTTAGTGATCATCAATCTATTTGTGCTAGTTATTTTGTTTCGTGAACGAATTGTAAACATTTAATTTCTGGTTGGGATGTACTTTTGTAAAATACTATTTAAGTTTTATTTGTGAATGGTTGGTGTTATGTATCTCCTATCGTTGTGAAATTTTGACTGTGGCACCTCGTGTTTCCGCTTTAGCGGGGTGTTACAGACTTGGTATCAGAGCCATAGGTTATAGAGAACACCGGTTTTTCATAAAAACCAAGTACTATAACCAACCCTTTTTCGAAAAGAAGTTAAAACTTTTAAATTATAAGATTTCAAGGTATAGGAGAATTTAAAAACTTGTATGATTAGAATAGGTGCTGTCCTGGTATATCATAGAAATGCGGAGCCTGATCACCTACGCATAGCCATGATATAAGTAGGATAAGATCTATGAACTAATCATACCGTTACAACTTAAAAGTAGGAACCTTCTAGGAATTTCCTGAAAAATGTATTTTTGTGAATTCACGTTGGCATGCACAATTTTCGAAGTTTTGTCCTGTATATTAACTTAAATCTTTTATCGCAGTTACCATGTCACAGGAAACCGACCCGTCCGAGAACCAATCCTTGGGGTCCCACGAGCCCTCTAGGAGTAGGAGTGTTGCTCCCCGTTCCCAGCCCATCGACCGGTAACGTGACCCTTACAGCGATGATGACGCCGACTCTCATCGACCTGTCCCTGCTGTCCGGACCGGACTCCGGATCCGTACCACCGCTCGGAAGAGCGTGCCTCTGCCCGTCCGGATGACTCTCCGCGCCCCGCTGGGGACGGGGCGGGGCCATCCCGAGTAAGGGGCCATGGCGGATCCTCATCCTCGTCGTCCTCGTCCTCATCGTCTGGATCTCCACCGCCCTACCGACCATCGTCTCCAGTGCCGCCTGTCGCCCGACCACCGCCTGCCGCCCGACCACCACCTGTTGCCCGACCGTCACCGGTCCCCCGACCGCCACACATGACTCGTGCCCTGTCCTTTTCCTGAGAGGCATGAGCCCGACTGAGCGCCAGGAGGTCGCCCGCCTCGCCCGAGGTCAGGGTATCCATGAGCATATGATCGACCACCACGATCATATGATCGATTCCCTGATCGATGTGGCCGGAGCTGATAGCCAGCAGCTCACTCGTGTGGTGACTCTTCTTGGCCACACCATGGACTCGCTTCACCACTTGTACTCAGTGGTGTATGCGGTGGTGGCCTTGGTGGTCCTGCTGTTCGGGTGGGCTGTCTGGAGGGCGAGATTCTAGGAGATGGGATCTTTTAGTAGACTGTATTTGATGAACCTGCTATTTGAACTGTTATTTTGAGGCATGATGCCTGATTGTTGAACCTTATGTTTCATTTTGGATGGTTGTATTTGCTACCATGTTCTGGATATTTTTGGTGGATATTTTGAAACTCGGATTCTATGCGATGGGTATTTACTATTGATATTTTGATTGCATGTTTATTATGGTTACTTGGAGTGAATGAAAGCACTACGTTAAAGTAATAGCATAGAATTGCATGGCACTTGACTTATGAAAAGAAAGTAGAGCGTAACTACAATTAGGTCGCGTAGAAGTCACTAAAACGATTGAAAATGGTATTGTTTTAGAAAAATGCCTCCGAGAAGACAAGACCCTGAGCTTGCAAGACTTGTGTCGGAACAAGTAATGGCCTCGTTACCCAACATAGTCAGCCAAGTGGCAGCTGGGTTTAACGCTAACCAAAACAACAATCAAGGAGCAAGAGAAAGAGACTGTACCTACAAAACCTTTCGGAGTTGTAACCCTAAGGAATTCCACGGAACCAAGGGAGCAGTCGGTTTACTAGCATGGATCGAAAGCATGGAATCTGACCTTCATATCAGCAAATGCCTTGAAAGGAACAAGGTCGAATATGCCGCCTGTCTACTTCAAGGACGAACTCTGACGTGGTGGAACACCCAAGTACAAGTCCGTGGCCGTGACGCAACCGGCCAGATTACCTGGGAAGACTTTAAGAAGATGCTCAAGGAGGAATTCTGCCCGAGAAGCGAGATCCAAAAGCTGGAAGCGGAATTATGGCACCATGAGATGAAAGGAAGTGATATCACTGCTTACACTACCCGTTTTCACGAGCTGGCCAAGTTAGTACCTCACCTGGTGACGCCGGAACAGAACCGAGTCGATCGATACGTCTGGGGATTATCACCAGTAATCCGGGGAAATGTAACGGCAGCAGACCCAAAGACCCTGCAAGAAGCAGTAAATCTCGCAAATCGTCTCACCAACAATGCTGTTCGATCGGGAGCATTCTCGAGTAGTAGTGTGAAGGGAAAGAGGAAGGTAGAAGAGCCGGTAAGGAGCAAGCCGGAACAGAAGTTTAACAAGGATCGGAGAATGGCAAGGAATTTTGGAATTCAGACACCAGCCCCAGAGAAAGGAAAAAGGGCCGCAGCGTGCGTGTGATAAGTGCCACCGACAGCATATAGGGAGATGCACGATCTGCTCAAGGTGCAACCGAGCAGGGCATGTTGCACAAGACTGTAGAGTTGGAGAAAGTCGAAACTGTTTCGAGTGCGGAAGTCCAGATCACTACCGAAACGCGTGCCCCAAGCGACAACAGAGGCCTTATGTGAATCAGGTGCAGCCGGCAAACCAAGGAAATCGTGGAGGATTGGCTAGAGGAAGAGCTTTTGTGATTGGAGCAGAAGAAGCAAGGCAAAACCCTGACGTGGTCACAGGTACGTTTCTTCTCAACAACTATCCTGCTACTGTGCTTTTTGATTCCGGAGCCGATAGAAGCTATGTGTCGTTAGAATTTAGGCCTAAGATAAACAAGAAGTCTCAGAACTTGAAAGAGGAGCACTTAATTGAGTATTCTAACGGGGAGTTAGTTAAGGTCAGCAAAGTAGTCAAGAAATGCACTCTAGGCTTAGCAGGAAAGGACTTTAGTATAGACTTAATCCCGATCAAGATAGGGAGTTTTGACATAATAGTTGGTATGGATTGGATGTCCAACCACCAAGCAACAATATGCTGTGCCGAGAAGATAGTTAGGCTAGCATTGCCCGATGGAAGTGTACTCGAGGTGCACGGAGAGAAGCCAAAGAAAGATATTAAGTTAGTATCGTTTATGAAAATGCGTAGCCATTTGCGAAAGGAGTGTGTAGCATTTATGGCGCACGTGGTAGATAAGAAAGCAGAAGAGAAGTCACTCCGGGATATTCCAGTTGTGCGGGAATTTCCTGAGGTATTCCCGGAAGAGCTACCCGGATTACCTCCGTCACGGCAAGTAGAATTCCACATCGACTTAATTCCTGGAGCAGGCCCCATAGCAAAGTCGCCTTATCGACTAGCACCGTCCGAGATGCAGGAGCTTTCAAGCCAACTTCAAGAGCTGCTAGACAAAGGATTCATCCGACCCAGCTCTTCACCTTGGGGAGCCCCCGTGTTGTTCGTCAAGAAGAAGGATGGATCTTTCCGCATGTGCATCGACTATAGGGAGCTAAACAAGATCACCATCAAGAACCGATACCCTCTTCCACGCATCGATGACCTGTTCGATCAACTGCAAGGAGCAACGTACTTCTCCAAGATCGATCTTCGATCCGGATACCATCAAATGCGAGTTCGTGAGGAAGACATCGCAAAGACGGCATTCAGAACTCGTTATGGTCATTATGAGTTCTTAGTCATGCCTTTTGGTTTGACAAACGCTCCAGCAGTGTTCATGGATCTGATGAACCGAGTGTGCCGCCCATATTTAGATAAGTTCGTAATTGTCTTTATAGACGATATTCTAATTTACTCGCAAAGCGAGGAGGACCACGAACATCATTTGAGGCTGATACTGGAACTACTCAAAGCTGAAAAGCTTTACGCCAAATTCTCAAAGTGCGAATTTTGGATCCGAGAAGTTCACTTTTTAGGTCATGTGGTGAACAGAGAAGGAATACACGTCGACCCAGCCAAGGTCGAGGCCGTAAAGAAATGGGAAGCCCCGAAGACACCAACGGAAATTCGACAATTTCTCGGATTGGCAGGTTACTACCGGCGATTCATTGCAAATTTCTCCAAGATTGCGCAGTCGCTGACAACCCTAACGCAAAAGGACAAGAAGTTCATCTGGGGAGAGAAACAAGAGGAAGCATTCCAGTTGCTCAAGCATAAGTTGTGCAATGCACCCATTCTGGCGTTACCCGAAGGAACAGATAACTTTGTGGTGTATTGCGATGCTTCACATCAAGGCTTGGGATGTGTTTTGATGCAGAACGAGAAGGTCATTGCCTATGCATCCAGACAGTTGAAGGTCCATGAGAAGAACTACACCACTCACGACTTGGAGCTCGGAGCAGTGGTGTTTGCCCTTAAGATTTGGAGACATTATCTCTACGGCACCAAATGCACCATCTATACGGACCATAAGAGTCTCCAGCACATTCTCGATCAGAAAATGCTGAATATGAGACAGAGAAAATGGGTTGAGTTACTCAGCGATTACGACTGCGAGATTAAGTATCATCCAGGGAAAGCGAACGTCGTAGCTGATGCGCTAAGCAGGAAGGAACGAGTGAAGCCTATCAGAACGCGAGCAATGGGAATGATAGTGCAAACCAGTCTGAAAAGCCAGATATTGGAAGCTCAGCGAGAAGCTCTGAAGGTTGACAATTTGAAGAAGGAGACACTTCACAAGATGGAGATAGAGTTTGAGGAGAAATCAGATGGAGTGCGTTATTTCAAGGATAGAATTTGGGTTCCGAAAGTCGAGCAGTTAAGGAAATTGATCATGGATGAAGCCCATCAATCAAGGTACTCGATACACCCAGGTTCTGACAAGATGTACAAAGGGTTAAAGGAACACTTTTGGTGGCCTGGAATGAAGAAGGATATCGCCACCTATGTGAGCAAATGTCTAACCTGTGCGAGAATCAAGGCAGAACACCAGAGACCGTCTGGACTTTTACAGCAACCAGAAATCCCAGAATGGAAATGGGAGCGGATATCTATGGATTTCGTGACTAAGTTACCCAAGACTAAGAAGGGCCATGATTCGATTTGGGTAATCGTTGACCGACTCACGAAATCTGCGCACTTCTTGCCAATAAAAGAAAGTTTTAGCATTGATAGACTCGCGCAATTGTATGTCGACGAGATAGTTATGCGACATGGAGTCCCGATATCGATCATCTCCGATAGAGACAGCAGATTCACCTCGCGATTTTGGCAGTCACTACAGGCAGCATTGGGTACCAGTGTGGATTTGAGCACCGCCTATCATCCACAAACTGACGGTCAGACAGAAAGGACTATACAGACACTGGAGGATATGCTACGTGCATGTGTGTTAGAATTCGTAGGTAGCTGGGATGATCACCTACCTTTGGTTGAATTCTCCTACAACAACAGCTACCATACAAGTATTCAGTGTGCCCCGTACGAAGCACTGTATGGACGCAAGTGCAGATCCCCACTCAATTGGTTGGAAATGGGAGAGAGTCGACTGTTTAGGCCTGACATTGTACAGGAGACCACTGATAAGATTAAGCTAGTGCAGGAGAAGCTTAAAGCAGCCAGGGATCGCCAGAAAAGCTATGCTGATAATCGGCGAAAGCCGTTAGAATTCCAAGTTGGCGATAAAGTGCTACTAAAAGTATCACCTTGGAAAGGATTGATAAGATTCGGAAAGAAAGGGAAGTTGAGTCCTCGTTTTGTTGGACCATTCGAGGTCATAGAAAGAATCGGACCCGTTGCATATAGATTGGACTTACCAATAAAGCTCAGCTCTATTCACGACACGTTTCACGTGTCCAATCTAAAGAAATGTCTGTCAGAAGAGACAATAATCTTTCCCTTGGAAGAGATACAAATTGATGAACAACTGCGCGCCGCGGAGGAACCTGTTGAGATTCTTGACCGAGAAATCAAGCAACACCGACGCAGTAGGATACCGATTGTCAAGGTGCGATGGAACTCTAGGCACGGACCTGAGTTCACCTGGAAGCGGGAAGCGTTCATGAAAGACAAGTACCCGCATCTCTTCACAAAGAACCCCTGTGGTAGCAACAAGAATTAAATTTCGGGACGAAATTTCTTTCAACCGGGGGTAAATGTGACAGCTGTCAGTTTTTGACCTTCAGGTTAGCTACTCGTTTGATCCACTCAGTAGCGTTTCCGTAGGTTAAAAACTAGTTAATTAAGTTTCTAAATGAAACTAGGTTAGTTGGCGTGAAAATTTTAGGCTAAAACCTAAAAGTCCCGAAAATTGCCCGAAAAGCCCGTACCGGTCCGAAATCGTCCGAAAATCCTATAATGCCAAATTAAAGTTAATTTTTAGAAAAATTAAGTTATTTTATTTTAAAATAAGTAAAGTAACTTAAGTGATCCAAAATTTTCCTTCGAAAAATCGGTTTCTACCGAAAACGCGAAAAAACGGCACTGCGTTAGAAAAACCAGTGTTTTTATTTAATTAATTTGTCAAAAAAAAATAAAAGAAAAATGGGAGAGGTGGGACCCACATAGGGGCCGGCCACCCCCCCCCCCTTTTTACTCTCTCTTTTCTTTTTCCTCTTTTCCCACAATATCCATCATCACTCTCACCTTCCCAAGTCATTTTCAAATTATCTCTCTCTCTCTACTCTTTCTCTCACTAAAACTCTCTCTTTTTCTCTCTAAATTCCAGCCCTATTATCACTAATAATCTGGAAATTTTTGAGGTTTTGAAGCTAGATTAAAGGTGTTCTTGTTGTATTCAAAGGTAAGACACATTGTATAATGGTTTAACTTCGATTTTGAACCCATTTGGGGCCTTTCTTCATCTTTTTATGGGGTTTTAATCCTCTTTGTTGGATGAACATCATCCTTGATGTTTGAGGAAGAGGTTTAGCCAGGAAAATGTGTTAAAACGTTTGAATGTGGCAAAAATCTATGATTTCTCCATAAAAACACAAGGATGATGAGTGAAATCACTAGTTTATGGTGTTTTGACACTTGTTTTGGATGGAAAACAATTTTGATGATGCATGCATACATTTGTTTGATATTTGAAAGTTATTTCATCTATTTTTACAATATTTGGTTGGGGGATTTAAGTTCGTAATCATCTAACCCCAAAAACCTCAAGGATCATTAGTGTTTTGATGGAAAACTGTTGGTTTGGTCTTGAAATGTTGCTGTCCGATTTTGCATGTGTGTTTGGACATCCTAAAAAGGATATCAACTGAGTTATTTTGCTACAAAAATTTGATAGATTGAAGTTTAATGTGTTAGGAAGAAAACCCAATTTGAATCACTCAAAAATTCGGAGTATAGACCATCCAACCATTCAAAAACATTTTGTTACTCATCAGCTACTGGTCTGGAAAGTTCATTCATCTTCATGCATGCATATCTCTTTGACCTCTTATCCAAAATGCATTATTTTTAATTCTAAACTCAAGTACACTGAGTTAGCTTTCTAAAGAATCCAAAACCACGTGATTTGGAGGACTTTTGAGGGATCAACCAATGATAATAAGTTAGTGGTGTAGGTTGTCCCTTAGTGGCAGATTGCACATGCACGACTTTAAGAGGCCATATCTCCCTCAAAAATCACCCAAATGATGTGAAACTTGTCTCATTAGCTTGGTATATGTGTCCTCTAGAAAATCCCTTTTGAAATTCGTGATTTGGTGGAGAAATGAATTATTTATGAAGCAAACTTTCCTGACATGTTTTTCTGAAAATGAAAGATGCCTACTGATTTTATAAAAATTCTTAAAATATGAAGAACACTTCCAAAAATTATGAAAAATTATGGGAATGTTGCTAACATCCCAAATTCCAGTAGGTAAAATTTTGGAGACCTAAATCTCTTTGGAAAGATGTTTATTGAAGACACCTTTACAATGGACCAAATCTGCCAGATTTGAAATTATCCAAAAATGTTAATTTACAAATATCTTTAGTTCCCATGTGTTTGGATCATAATTTTAACCAACAAAAAGTTATTATATATTAAGTTGAACATAACAAATATAGTAAAGGCATTATATAGGACATCGATACGATTTATTAAGATATGGACCGTTGGACTTGGAACTTACGTTAATCACTTATGATTTAGGGCAACTTTAGTTTCGGAGCCGGGATTCGCGCACGCACTAACATTTGTTGAACGCTTAAATCACCCGAGGTGAGTATTCACAGCCCCGTTTTAACGTTTTTACGTATTTGGGGTGAAAAGCATGTTGTCAATAAAAGTTATAAAATTTGCTTTCTAGCAACGTTTGGTAAATTGTGTACATGTATGCTTCTTAGCATGGTTATATGAATTACGTACACATATGCTTTTGGCATGGTTAATGAATTGTGTACACGTATGCTTTTTAGCATGATTTTGTGAGTATGCATTGTGACGATATGTGCGAGTAAAGTTTGCCCCTTAGAATATACACTACCATTAACTCATTTAGGAGCCTATGGACTTAGTGGATAGCGCTATTTGGTACCAATACCCACCCGAAGGACTGACGAGTGAAGGGTGCACTATTTCTGAAGTAACGACTACACATGTGGGGCAAAAGATCCCACCGCTGTGGTACTCGTTGAAAGACGCCCTACCCATGTGGACGTGAGTTCCACCGCTGAGGTAGTTCGCACGAACGTTCCGCCCATGTGGTTAGCAACCACCTCTGAGGTATTCGTTGGGGTTAACGGTTTGGTAGTGGCTCGAAGTTTTACATATCTTATGCATAATTGTGTATTTTGGCGTGAGCGAACGTCCAAGTATACACGTGGTTGTGATTGGTTAAAAGATCCAGTAATTTATTTTATAATGTGTCTGCATGTAAAATTTTTGTGCATATAAAAACCTGTGAACTCACCAACTCTCGTAGTTGACGTCTCTTTTAACATGCTTTTCAGGAAATCCGAAGGTTTGATAAGGCTTTTATGGAACTTAGTGATCATCAATCTATTTGTGCTAGTTATTTTGTTTCGTGAACGAATTGTAAACATTTAATTTCTGGTTGGGATGTACTTTTGTAAAATACTATTTAAGTTTTATTTGTGAATGGTTGGTGTTATGTATCTCCTATCGTTGTGAAATCTTGACTGTGGCACCTCGTGTTTCCGCTTTAGCGGGGTGTTACATATGGCCACAATTTTTTGTCATGGCAAGTAACAATTAAAAATTGTGGCCATAGACATATGTATATAGTCACGGTTTTTTTGTGACAATTATTATTTGTGACCATAGACGGCATATGGCCTCATGAAGTAATTTTATTTGTGACCAAAAGAACATACATTATAGCCACAAAAATTTGTAAAACGTAGCCAAAAGTCATGGGTATTTGTAGTCATGGTTTTATAATTTTGTGTGACAAGAAGATAATCAGTAGCCATAGTTTATCGTATGAAGCGTGACTGTTTGTCCTAGTTCTAATGAGAATCAAGATGGAAATGGAAACATAGTTGATAAATGAAGATCAATGAACAATGTATAACTATGGAATGCTTTCACTTGAAGGTTTAATTCTTGATGATGAAGTTTTCATAAAATAAGCATTACAAAACCCTAAACCCACATATTCTATATATATGGGGTAGGAATAAGACAATTACATAAAAGGCCCTTGAAGTCTATGACTCCTATAAAGGGCACCAAAGTTAACCAAACTAACAGAAACATAAAAGAACAAAACTAAATCAACGGATAAACCCTTGACTTCTTCACAACCCACAAGGAGGGTCTAACAATCTCCCCCTTTGGGAAGAAGTCAGAAGGGTGGTGGAAGCTTCAGCGCTGGCTCCCACTTGGATAACTGCAGGTACTTGTCCCACTCTCCGATGATCCTCGATCTCAGCTTCAAGGCAGCTTCAACTCTCCGGAACATCAGTCTCTCTTTGAGCTTCACCTCGATAAGGTTCATTGCCTCAAGTACCTTTGCCTTTCCGTCATTATGCTTCGTCTTCGGAATCTGATCAGTTAACAACCTGCTCCGAAGCCCGTTGTAGACATACAGAAGGGTGCCATCACAAAACTGAGCGAGTTCCCCGAAGCGCATGAACTTCGGCTCTTTCTTCTTCTGTGTGAGGTAGACGACACCGTGTTCTGGAATCTTTGTCGGGAGGTAGAGGCTGTAGGAACCGATGGCTTGTACTTGCAGATTCGGTCGAAGCAGATTCACTTTCGGCTGACGGCTCTCGATGGCCATCTGGTAGTCCGTCACACGCGCCAAAGTAATTGCGTGACGGACATACTTCTTTCACATTTCTAGGCCATCGGGAAGGTACTCGGGGCGGAGGATTGGACCTTGCAGATACTTGATTAACGTGAGAAGGTCTTCAAGATGAATCCTGTCGAGATCTGCTTCTGTGAAAGTCCACTCTTGAAGTTCTCCGGCGGGTCTGCCTGTTCCGTACATAAGGACGTCGAATTCGAGAAATAACTGGTACCCGTGTCTGTAGGGTCGAACCATAGTTACTTTCACAAATCGGCGCCTTAGACGTGTTCTTCCGTGTTTTGCCCAATTGCAGACCCGTTGGTGGACGTAGGCAGTTCTGCATCGAAGCTTCTTCAGGTGAGAGATCCCGAAGAATACCTTTCGGGACCAAGTATGGAGCTTCTCTTGCTGGAAGATCCTTGAGAAAGACTCTTCCAGGAATGGCCGGAAGATCACAGAGTGGTTCCAGTTGAGCTGAATGATGGTCGGAGTTGGAGAGTCTGGAACGGGTTGTGTGATAGTAGGAGGCCGTCTGATTCTGGAAAGTCGACCGTTGGGAGGAATCGGTTGTACTCGCTGTTGCTAATGATATCATCCCCTTTCTTGTGGATATGGAGGCTCTAGGCAAGCGAATGGAGTATCCTTCTAGCTTCTTCCGAAATCTGTAGCTCAGAAGGATCTGTCGGTGCCGACTTTGGGGAGATGATGTCAACTTCAGCGGTGGGCTTCTCGTGAGGAAATTGGATTACCTCGTCCAACGGTATCGACTCATAATGGAACTGCTCGACGTCTAGTGGCTCGTCATTAGAATCCTCATAAAGTGGAGCGGTTCTGGACGGAGCTATTCCCGAAGCTGAAGCTGGTGCAGATGAGGGTCCGGAACCTGAGGCTGAGGCGAGGTCGATGCAAAGCCTTTTGCTAGCTTGCATCTCCCCCTCATGAGGACCTGGTGCGGAGTCATCAGGGTCATTATGCCTCCCTTTGGAAGGCTGAGCCTGTGACCGGCACATCGCCTCCAGTTCCCGGATACGTCGGAGGGCGATCTCAAGTTGCTCGTCCCTGGCGGCTTTCTCTTTCTTCTAGTTGGTGCACCTTCTCGGTAAGGCCGTCCACCTGAAGGGTGTACCCGGCAATCACGTGTTGGTGTTCCTCTTCTGTTACATAGCCGAGGATCTCGGGTTGAGCACTCGATCTTGGAGGAGGAAGGCGGAGGGCATCCCCGGAATGTCAGGCGATCGAAGCTTCGGTTGGTGGAGCGGTTTCCACGTGTTTGCCTTTGACTTGGCGTCGGATCTCCTGAAACTCCCAATCCCGATCTTCGTTCAATTTCCGGGATGCCTCTAGATCGGCTTGTCGTCGCCGGTTGGCTTCGGCCAAGGCTTTTTCAAGCGCCTCGACCCGTCTCTCTCTGGCCGCATCTGCCTCCTCTAGTCTCTGTATTCGTGTTTGGACGACTTTTAGGATGTCTTCCGAATCCGTTGGACCTAGTCCCATAGATGTTGCTCCCGGTGCATCTTGTGCTCCAGTTGACGAGAAGAGACCTATAGAGGAACTCTCTCGGCCTATGCTCATGGCTGGTATGATGTTGACCATGGCAGGGCTTCCGGATGATCCTCGAAGGGCGTTTGTAGATGCACCGACTACTTCCATTCCGGCCGAGTCCCGTAGGATCTCAACTTGTGATTCTCCCATCAGTGTCCTAGGAAAGGAAGGAATATCGATGTAACACCCCGTTCCCATTTAGTTAAGATTTAACTTCTCTTTCGTTAAGTGTTAAGGTTTGGTGTCATTTATGTAATTTCAGGTAGGGGGACTTGCTTGTAAATTTAGAAAAATGGAGGGGGTTATGTGTAAGTGTATATATATGGGATTGGATGATCAAACCCTTCACTTTTGATCATTTGTCAATCTTGAGAGAAGAGAAAAGGGCTTGATAGACTACAAAGGGTTTTGGTGATTGGGGTGAAATTGTGTTTACGTGGTGCCATCGATTGTTGTTCACCGTTGGAACTAAGTTTCTAACTTCAGGTAATCATCAATTTTCCTTTATTGTGGTCGAATACCAAGTTTGGTTCATAGTTAGGGTTTTGGTCGAATGATAAGGAAATTGGCGATCTTTGGATCACCAAGTGAGTATTTTGTGTTAGGTTGGTCCCATTTTCGTTGTGGTAGTATTGTAGAGCCTGGAAATACGAAAACATGGCTTTTTGAATCGGTCGAATTGGGTTTGGGATGCAAAAGTTATGCCAAAAAGATGAAAAATCGATTTTTGGGTTCGTGCTGAATTTCAGCACCTAGCGATCGCTAGGTGATGAAGCTAGCGATCGCTAGCCATGGAAAATGAAGGCTAGCGACCACCTGATGATCGCGAACTAGAACAGAAAGTGGAAAAAAATAGCTAGCGATCGCTAGCTACCAGCCTAGCGATCGCTAGCCTCTGTTTTGTGAGGAAAAACTGTTTTGGCCGTAACTTTCGCGTTTTAGCTCCGATTTTGATGCCGTAAAGACCGTTGGGTTCGTAATTGAATTATCTACCTTTCTAGAGAGTCTAGTGTAGGACTAGGCTAAGTGTGTTAGTTATGAGCCTTAAGGGTTTCGGGCATGAGCCTTAAGGTGTCGTTTGAATGTTATTCATGTGTGTTTTGCTATAATGTGTTATATAGGTGATTGTTATACAACCGTGTGGTGAGTTGATCTTAATTATTGTGAAGCGAATCAAGGTGAGTACATATCCCTTATACGTGGCTTTATGTACAACTTGTATGTGATGCATATATGGTATGAGACTAGCATGTTGTGTGATGACGTACTCATTGTAGTGGTGGTGGCCACCGTGGGTATAGTCCTTGTGTTAACTGATATCAGTATGTGCGTGGCTCTTACCGGCGTGTACCGTAAGGCCATTGGTGATGGCATGCTTAGTTCTCATATGCGAAATAGTTGGTATAATATTGTTATGTGTTTGTGATGTGTGCTCACTAAGCGAAAGCTTACCCCCTCGTGTTCTTTTTCCCTTAGATGCAGGTCCGTCTGGAAAGGACAAAGGGAAGGGTAAAGCTTGAAGTTCTGATCATGCTCCAGGCTCAGTTCATATGGATTTTTATATCGTTAAACTTTAAGTTATGTTTTGATTGTTTCAAACAGATATTTGTGATAAACCTTGTTTGAGGATTTGGCTAGTACCTTTTTGGTTGAAAACTTAAATCTTGATTCTAAAAGAAAAATAATAATAATAAGTAAACTTTACGTTTTGGACAATTTCCGCTGTCATGGTTACTTTTATTTCATTTCAGTTTATTTATCGTTAAAAATGGCAAAAACAAAAGTTGAGTTGTTACAATTGGTATCAGAGCCTTGGTTTGAGGGATTCAGGCATTCACACGAGGTGAGTGCTTGAACTTAAACCCAAGTGTTCGTGTTTTCAAAACAAGTAACCATCAAAATTTGATATTTTGTGTAATGGGGTGTGAACTGAGCCAAGGATCGGAACGTCAAGACGGGTGAGCACCTTGATTAATAGACTAAATTAATGATATTGTTATTGGATTGCGAGTAGTGTGTTACTGTGGTGATGTGTAAGCATGATTGATTGTGACTACTTCAATTGTGGTATGGAAGTTGCGTTAGATAATTTTTAAATACTATTTGTGCATGACCACTATAGTGGTAGGAAAGTGTAGGGTAACTCTTACGCTTAATAGATAGGATGTTGCCCTGTGTATGTGGGTCGTTGTGGGGTAAACCGAAATTAGAGATTAGGACCCTTGGTGACAACGTTGAGCCTAGATATGTAGGGTATAATTATAATGGTATAAGGGCCCATATCATTACAATTATATTGTGCATGTCGGGACTTGGCGAGGTTATGGGGGACACCTATGAACTAACAAGGTTGGATGGGATAGTAGCATGCTAGAATAGGTTGTATGAACCTATTTGGGATAAGATATTGATTTGTGGGATGAGCTTGATAGAGACTAAGTGCTAGGTGTGGTACTTAATGGTATTTGTTACTTGAATCAGTATGGTGACTACACGGAGAGGCAGTGGATCCACTGGTGGAGAGGATCAGGAAATCCCTGACTTGAGAGATGTGATAGCATCTCAAGTGGGGGAGGTGTTGCACAGTTTATTGCCAGGACTTTTTGATCAGATGAAGAGGGAGATGACAGAGTTGGTAACGCAGCAAGTGCAGACTGCGACTGGGGGGCGAGTGAGTGGGGCGGGAAGCTCACAATCGGGGCACACCCGAAATGTGACCTTCAAAGACTTCATGGCGTGTCAACCGCCGAACTTTTTGGGAGAGAAGGATCCCGTCATCTCTTCTAGATGGGTCTCGGAAGTGGAAGGGGCGTTTCTCACCAGTTTCAGCCCTGCTGAGGTGAAAGTTCGTTTCGCTGCGAACTTGTTGAGGAAGGCGGCGAAGGATTGGTGGAATGTGGTGTGTAGTTCTAGAACTCCGGAGCAAGTAGAAGCCATGACTTGGGAGGAGTTCAAGGGGTTGTTCAAAGCGGAGTTTGAACCGCAGGTGGAGATAGAGAGGCTTACTAACGAGTTTCTCTACATGAAGCAGACTACTGAGTCGGTGAGCGAGATTACCGAGAAATTTCTGGAGAAGTCTCGTTTTTGCCCAAACTATGTGGCGGATGAGACCATGAAGATGTATCGTTATGGGCAGATGCTCAAAGCTGAAATTCGGGAGTTTGTACTGATGACTAATTGTACGAACTTTCAGCAGATGTTCGAGAAGGCCCGATTAAGGGAAATTGAGTTAGAGCGCCAAGGGAAACGCAAGAAGGAGGAGCACAGTCAGGTCCACTCAAACAAGAAGTTCAAGGGGATAGTGCAAAGATCGGAGGGGAAAAGGGAGTATCCTAAGTGCTCCAAGTGTGGCCGGAATCATCCGGGCGAGTGTAGGCCGAGTCTTATCACGTGCTACAAATGCGGGAAAACAGGTCACTCGAGCCGGGACTGCAGGGTTGCGGCCAGATTGTGTTTCAGGTGTTTTCAGCCTGGTCATTTTGCTCATGAGTGCCCGAGCGCAGCCGCATCTACTCAGTTATCTGGAGTGGCGCCTTTGAAGGCGATTGAGGCCGGTCCAGCGAAAAAGGTGGAGATCCCGAAAGGGCGTGCGAGGGTCTTTCAGCTGACTGCGGAGGAAGCAAAGGTGGAGCCTGAAGTGGTGACAGGTATATTTCCCGTAAACTCAAAACCAGCTTTAGTTCTGTTTGATACGGGAGCTAGCAAAAGTTTTGTTTCTACTTCTTTTTGTAAGGGTTTTTCTAATGTAATGGGTAGATTAGATGAGCCTTTAGAGGTAGAAATAGCTGATGAGAAGAGTATAATAGTTAGAGATATATACAGAGGAAACATAATAGAATTGGGAGGGGTAAGGTTTCGTGTCGATCTTATACCCATTCCTATGAAAGAAATAAATGTGGTGTTGGGGATGAGTTGGTTGGGTCGTCATGGGGCGTGGTTCGATTGCGAGGGACAAAGAGTGAAGATCAGGAATCCTAGTGGGGGAGACTTGATCATCACCGGCAACGGCTTGAAGCGACCGCCAAGGACGTGCTCTTTGGCTAAGGCGAGGCGGTACGTGAAGGGGGGAGGCATGAGTTACCTCTTGTATGTGGCAGAGATCGCGGGGGAGAAAAAGAGGAAAGCGGTGGCCGATGTTCCGGTTGTAAGGGACTTCCCGGATGTCTTTCCGGAAGATTTACCGGGAGTTCCTCCGGAGCGTCAAGTGGAGTTCGGGATCGACTTGATTCCGGGGCGGCGCCAGTGGCTAAAGCTCCCTATCGTTTAGCACCTCCCGAAATGCAGGAGTTGTCGAACCAGCTTGAAGAGTTGTTGGGCAAGGGGTTTATACGCCCAAGTAGTTCACCTTGGGGAGCCCCTATCCTCTTTGTGAAGAAGAAGGATGGCTCGATGCGGATGTGCATCGATTATCGTGAGCTCAATAAGCTTACAGTGAAAAATCGATACCCGCTACCGAGGATCGATGATCTCTTTGATCAACTTCAAGGAGCTGCGTGGTTCTCAAAGATAGATCTTCGATCTGGGTACCACCAAGTGAAGGTGAGGGAAGAGGACGTGCAGAAGACAGCATTCAGAACGAGGTACGGACATTTCGAGTTTGTGGTGATGCCGTTCGGGTTGACAAATGCGCCGGCAGTGTTTATGGACCTAATGAACCGGGTCTGTATGCCTATGTTGGATAAGTCGGTAATCGTATTCATAGATGATATACTGATTTACTCCAAGACGAAGGAAGATCATGTGATACATTTGATCGAGGTATTAGAGACTTTGCGACGGGAGCGGTTGTACGCCAAGTTCTCTAAATGCGATTTCTGGTTACAAGAGGTCCAATTCTTAGGGCATCTTGTTAATCGGGAAGGCATCAAGGTGGATCCGGCAAAGATTGAAGCGGTGATGAAATGGGAGGTTCCAAAGACTCCCACAGAGATTCGGAGTTTCCTGGGATTAGCCGGTTATTACCGACGGTTTATTCAGGATTTCTCTAAGATAGCTGTGCCTTTGATGAGACTCACTCGAAAGAATGTGAAGTTTGTGTGGGGCGAGGAACAGCAAAAAGCTTTTAAGTTGTTGCGCGGGAAATTGTGTGAGGCGCCGGTTTTGACGCTACCGGAAGGGGTGGATGACATGACAGTCTACTGTGATGCTTCTTATCACGGGTTAGGCTGCGTGTTAATGCAACGTGGAAAGGTAATAGCCTATGTGTCCCGTCAACTAAAAACGCATGAGGTAAATTATCCGACTCACGATCTGGAATTAGCTGCGGTGGTTTTTGCATTGAAGTTGTGGAGACATTACCTCTATGGTGTAAAGTGTACCATTTACACTGACCATAAGAGTCTACGATATTTTCTCGATCAGCAAAATTTGAACATGAGGCAACGCCGGTGGTTAGATGTGGTAAAGGATTATGACTGCGAGATCCTATACCATCCAGGCAAGGCCAATGTGGTGGCGGACGCGTTGAGTCGAAAGGCTCATGGTGATGTGTTGCGGGTGCCATTCATGGGATTGACAGTGACCACTTCGTTGATAGAGTTAATAAAGAGCTCGCAGTTTGAAGCAGCGAAGGAGGAGAATCAAAAGAAAGAGAGGATTAAGGGTCAACTGGTACAGTTGGTGACTGATAGTAGAGGGTTATTGACTCGTTCGGGTCGAGTGTGGGTGCCGGTGTCATGTGAGGCGAGGCAGACACTACTGGACGAAGCTCATAAGTCCAAGTTTTCTATTCATCCGGGAGCTACCAAGATGTATCGGGATTTGATGATCGATTATTGGTGGCCAGGAATGAAGCGGGATGTGGCCCGCTATGTGGAGAAGTGTTTAACCTGTTTGAGGGTTAAGGCAGAGCACCAAAGACCACATGGGAAGTTGCAACCTTTGGATATACCTGTTTGGAAGTGGGAGCACATTACGATGGACTTAATCACTAAGTTACCTCGTACTCCCCGAAATGTGGATGCTATCTGGGTTATCGTGGATCGTTTAACTAAGAGTGCTCATTTTATTGCTGTTAATGAGAGCTCTTCGTCGGAAAAGTTGGCTGATATTTATGTTAAGGAGATCGTGGCTAGACATGGCGTTCCGGTCACTATCATTTCTGACCGGGATGTTCGGTTTACGTCACGGTTTTGGGGTAAGTTTCATGAAGATATGGGGACGAAACTACAACTTAGTACAGCATTCCATCCTCAAACCGACGGTCAAAGTGAGAGGACGATTCAGACCTTGGAGGACATGTTGCGAGCCTGTGTGCTAGATTTTGGTGGTAGTTGGGATACCTATCTACCGTTGGCCGAGTTTTCGTACAACAACAGCTTCCATGCTAGCATTGGCATGCCTCCATATGAGATGCTTTATGGGAGGAGGTGCAGGACTCCGGTATGTTGGGGAGAGGTGGGCCAACGGGAGTTGGGTAGTACCGAGATAGTTCAGAAGACAACTGAGAGCATTGAATTGATTCGAGAACGTTTGAAGACAGCTCAGAGTCGTCAGAAAAGCTACGCTGATAGGCGGAGATCAGACTTGGAGTTCAGTGTGGGTGATAAAGTGTTGTTAAAAGTGTCGCCTTGGAAGGGAGTAATCCGATTCCGGAAGAGGGGCAAGCTCGGTCCTAGATTTATTGGACCATTCAAAGTGATGGCACGTGTGGGTAAAGTGGCGTACCGACTTGAGCTACCACCAGAGCTCAGTTTGATACATGACACTTTCCATGTGTCCCAGTTACGAAAATGTTTGGCGGATGAATCGGCTCATATTCCAATAGATGACATTCAAGTTGATGAACGACTTAACTACGTGGAAAGGCCGATTGCTATCTTGGAACGGAAGACGAAATCCTTGCGTAACAAGGAGATTGGGTTGGTGAAAGTCCAGTGGGAGCATCGGAAGGGATCAGAATGGACGTGGGAGCCGGAAGCGGAGATGAGATCCAATTATCCGGAGCTGTTCCATGACTAAGCGATTTCGGGGACGAAATCTTGGTAAGTGGGGGAGAGTTGTAACACCCCGTTCCCATTTAGTTAAGATTTAACTTCTCTTTCGTTAAGTGTTAAGGTTTGGTGTCATTTATGTAATTTCAGGTAGGGGGACTTGCTTGTAAATTTAGAAAATGGAGGGGGTTATGTGTAAGTGTATATATATGGGATTGGATGATCAAACCCTTCACTTTTGATCATTTGTCAATCTTGAGAGAAGAGAAAAGGGCTTGATAGACTACAAAGGGTTTTGGTGATTGGGGTGAAATTGTGTTTACGTGGTGCCATCGATTGTTGTTCACCGTTGGAACTAAGTTTCTAACTTCAGGTAATCATCAATTTTCCTTTATTGTGGTCGAATACCAAGTTTGGTTCATAGTTAGGGTTTTGGTCGAATGATAAGGAAATTGGCGATCTTTGGATCACCAAGTGAGTATTTTGTGTTAGGTTGGTCCCATTTTCGTTGTGGTAGTATTGTAGAGCCTGGAAATACGAAAACATGGCTTTTTGAATCGGTCGAATTGGGTTTGGGATGCAAAAGTTATGCCAAAAAGATGAAAAATCGATTTTTGGGTTCGTGCTGAATTTCAGCACCTAGCGATCGCTAGGTGATGAAGCTAGCGATCGCTAGCCATGGAAAATGAAGGCTAGCGACCACCTGATGATCGCGAACTAGAACAGAAAGTGGAAAAAAATAGCTAGCGATCGCTAGCTACCAGCCTAGCGATCGCTAGCCTCTGTTTTGTGAGGAAAAACTGTTTTGGCCGTAACTTTCGCGTTTTAGCTCCGATTTTGATGCCGTAAAGACCGTTGGGTTCGTAATTGAATTATCTACCTTTCTAGAGAGTCTAGTGTAGGACTAGGCTAAGTGTGTTAGTTATGAGCCTTAAGGGTTTCGGGCATGAGCCTTAAGGTGTCGTTTGAATGTTATTCATGTGTGTTTTGCTATAATGTGTTATATAGGTGATTGTTATACAACCGTGTGGTGAGTTGATCTTAATTATTGTGAAGCGAATCAAGGTGAGTACATATCCCTTATACGTGGCTTTATGTACAACTTGTATGTGATGCATATATGGTATGAGACTAGCATGTTGTGTGATGACGTACTCATTGTAGTGGTGGTGGCCACCGTGGGTATAGTCCTTGTGTTAACTGATATCAGTATGTGCGTGGCTCTTACCGGCGTGTACCGTAAGGCCATTGGTGATGGCATGCTTAGTTCTCATATGCGAAATAGTTGGTATAATATTGTTATGTGTTTGTGATGTGTGCTCACTAAGCGAAAGCTTACCCCCCTCGTGTTCTTTTTCCCTTAGATGCAGGTCCGTCTGGAAAGGACAAAGGGAAGGGTAAAGCTTGAAGTTCTGATCATGCTCCAGGCTCAGTTCATATGGATTTTTATATCGTTAAACTTTAAGTTATGTTTTGATTGTTTCAAACAGATATTTGTGATAAACCTTGTTTGAGGATTTGGCTAGTACCTTTTTGGTTGAAAACTTAAATCTTGATTCTAAAAGAAAAATAATAATAATAAGTAAACTTTACGTTTTGGACAATTTCCGCTGTCATGGTTACTTTTATTTCATTTCAGTTTATTTATCGTTAAAAATGGCAAAAACAAAAGTTGAGTTGTTACAATCGAAGATCCCGCCAAGAGGCTCTAAGACTCGACGTGCACTGAAAGAAGGCGAGAGGTGGGGCAGCTCCTCTCTTATCTCAACATTGACCGACTCTGAGTGAGTGGTCAATGGAAGTTGTGCTATTTCCCCATGAGAATGTGAAACCACTGTCTATTGAGAGACAGGGGAGTGCCTAGATTGGGCGTGCAAATGCGCTGGTTGGCTACCAGCGACTTGACCCGACAGCATAGGCTGACTGGTCGATACGAGGGTTGCCTCTGTGGGGTTTTGACTCAGGTTAGGGAGGTCGACCGATTCTAGACTCCTAGTGGTCTCTTCATCTCCGACCTGTTCTTGGATCTGTAACCACTCTTCATCTAGGTGGACCTCTTCATCTTCGGTCTCTTTTTCTAGACCCTTACCTTTACCCTCACGGTCTGCACCGCCTTGTCTCTGCAAGCCAGTCTCTATTTCCTCTCCTTCTTCCTCGCGTTAAATGGTTCGGTCATCGGACGCCAAATCACCTCCTAGGTTTAGGTCGTCAGAAAAATCGTCATTGAAGGATGACGTCGCCTCATCATCATCATCCGGTTGGGCCTTGCCGCCTTTGACCGGTACGGACTCCGTGAATTCCTCATCGGAGCCGTAGTCCACTTACTCGGACTCGGTGGCCTCGTCGTCGAAGTCACCATGGTGGAAGGTGTATGCTCGAAGGAGTGGCCACCATCGGAGTCATCGCCGGAAGGTTTGCCTGATGGATCGCTAGGTTGGCGAGGTGCCGTGGCCGCATGAGGCGGTGAGGGAATGTGTACTTGTTTTTGTGGGGAAGCTTCCACATCCTCACTGGTAGGCTCTGGTTGTTGCAGCGGCGACGACACCTGGGGTTCTTCGGAGATGGGGGATGGAGGAGATGGATGAAGGACTCCGGTGTACTGCTTGATCCTGGCACCGATCATGTGCTTAGGATCAGATAAGATTGCCGCTTGCTCGTCAGAATAGGTTCCGGTTCATGCCCGATGAGCTCTCCCTTCTACCATTCGCTGGTAGGCTAAGTCAGCGTCGTTCCTAGACCACTGCAGAGTGGCGGAAGTACCAACTATTCTACCCGCATCGCCCCTCACGTCCACACTCATCACCCCGGAACCGGATGCCCCCCTGTGGAGCTTTGGCGTTGGGACGGGTCACGCACACTGGGTAGGGCTCTCCGGTTCTGAGGAGTCCGTGGATGCGACTTCTAGGCCTATGGATACCCTATAAAGTCCTACACTAACCGCCGACTGATCTGCCATGTCTAGAACGCGCTCGGGCACTGGCATCTCCGCTTGACACGATTTGAGGGTCCGCTTGTTCGTCCTGGAGATCTGCTTGCTTTGGAACCTTGGGTGGCTCGATCAACGACGAACCTCGGGATGGCGATCCATATGATTGCGGATCATCAGACTGAAGAATCTCTTCCAAGGGATGGACGAGTGCTGGTTCCGGGTAGTGTCGACGTCTTGAGTGACGTCTTGCCATAGTTGCGTTGCGACATCGATCTGTCGTTCGTAGGCGATCGAGTGGATCACGTGCCAAAGTTGGGTCGACGCCTTATCCACTCCACGGGTCTTGGAGGATAGACACCTGTTCATCAGGTTGAACAGGGTGAACCACAACGGGGGTGATGCGGTAATTATCACATATAAAAAGCATAACAAGTTTTAACCTCTAATGCCTAGCCACCGTCTTACCACATATACAGGCAAGCGTACCTGATCGTGAGTAATATAGTGTAGGAAAGTCCAGGTATCGTATCTACCACTGGGAACGGTCAAGTTATTGTAGACTAAAGTCGAATTAGTTTAATTAATCAAAAAGGGGGGTTTTTGTATGAAAAAGGTTTAATCACTTAAAAAGACAATTAACTAAGTAAAACTAAGAAAGCAAATGAAATTATGATTTAAGTTTATAATAAAAGAAAACAGCAGCACTTATCATGATAAAACGAATCCCCAATATGGATGACATGAATAGATCGAAAGTTTGGTTGTTTTGACTATTGTAGGAATTTAAGTCTGGGACACCCTAACATGTGCAATTTATGGTTAAACTAGGACACGGTCCTCCTAGTTCTAATCCTAAATCGTTTGGTCCACAATCTAGAATCGGTAAACCCTTCCTAATCAATTATTATGATGGCTCTTTTACTCTCGGTCACTAATGGTCAAAGTAACCCCTTAACATAACTCTATGGTCCAAGTCAGGCTAAGGTAGGTTGATTATCCTTTCGGAGTCTATCTGTCTTGGTCCAACAAATACACCCAACCAAGTGATTTCAAATCGCCACAACAACAATAATCAAGAAAGAACCATAAACGACATTCAATTAATCAAAAACAAACCAATAAACATTAATTGCAAAATATCATCCATAATGGTTCATCTATCATGACAAGCACTACTAATAAACTACTCACTCATAATGAACACAAAAACATAAACAAGAGTAGACATCGACATGATACCGACAGTACAACGATAGATGATCAAAGATCGACTTCCGCAGCGTACCGGCACCTTTCGTATTCTCACTCTCGTTCCTCTGACTTCCCCTCGTGTGTTGCACTTCAAAACTCATGTCTAAAACTGAAGGAGGAGGCTGATATTTAAAGAAAAACGACCAGACGTCATCTGGCGATCGCCAAACTGCTCTCTTGGCGTCGCCAAACACTAAATAAAACCCTAATCTCCACTTCAGTCGCACTTGGCGGCGCCTAATTGGGCATTTCGCGATCGCCAAGTGTCTTCTGTGTTGACCTTGTGCATTTTTCTCGTTTTCTCGCCTTTTTCCGTACTTTTCCGTTCCACGGCCTCCAAATCCTTCATAATCAATAAAAAGCTCAATTAGTGCATGAAATGATCATAAACGGGTGAGAAATGGGGTAAAGTCATACGATTACGCGCAACCAAAACATGTATAATTTTGGTGTTATCAAATTCCCCACACTTAAGCTTTGATTGTCCCCAATCAAAAGACTGAAAACAAAGAAAGATAACTCCAAAATTATCTCAACCCAAGATCATCAAAGAAAACAAAGTATACTCACACAATCGAACACACAAACAAGACTCATCAAGTAATTGGATACCAAGGAACCCTCACATAATATGAAGTGTATCTCTCGGGGGTAAAAGTGTATATGTAAGTGATCACACCAATACTCGACTAATTCCCGCATGCATAAGCTTGTCACCAAATCTAATCTCCACCACTGAGAAGTTGTCAACTGTCAAGAGGACTTTAGGGTTGCAATGTTAGGCTAAGGGTTAAGGGTAGGATAAAGGATATATAATAGTGGCTAAGGGTTTTGCAACAAAAACTTGAAAACTTAATCAGTAATGATCCAAACAGTGAAACAATCTGACTTCCAAACAATGAGACTTTTGGGATGAGTATTCTCTCTTTTCTTTTAGAATTGGCCTAAGCCTACGGCTTATTTAGGGCACAAATTCTTTTTACTTTCTTTTCAGCTCTCATTCTTTTTTTTCTTTGTATTCTCGACTCTTTTGATATTTCTTTTCTTTTCTGAGTCTCAAATATTTTCTCTCTCTTTTTTTTTCAGAGCAGCAACTATGTTGCTTTTGGACTCTTTTTACTCTCAATCCCATAAAAACTGTCAAATACGAAAAACTGGACCAAAACATCTCAAGATTCAAATTTAAGTCACGGCCAAGAGATAGATAAACAATTAGGCTCAAGGATAAAGTGTATAGTGGGTAAAGAAATGAAAGGCTAAGGCTCAAAATGGTTTCAAGGGATAAAGTGTTAAAAGGTGAACACTTTTCAATTACAGGCTAGGCAAATCAAATAACCTTATGATGAGGTTATCTGACGAAGGCTAAAAGGGTTAGAAACGAAGGCCTCTATCAGTGCAATGGTGATAAATACTTCTCTAATGTGGTCTCGACAAGCATTCAAATGACAAGTTCTACCTTGGGTCAAAGTCGGTATTCCTCACAAAATAAACAGATATACAATATAGGCTCAACCTCACAAAGGAATCGGGTGAGGCACTCATGGTAATCAGTATTCCAAGGCATCCTTTTACTCAACTTATCCTATTCAGTGTTCTCCTACGCAAGCAACTCAGTCTCAAAAACAATCTCAGATTTCGAAAAAATTGGGGTCAAATTTCAAAGCTTTCAAAAATTTGAAAAACGACAATCCACAAGCAATAAGTGAACCCATTTAAACATATAAGTCTACATAACCCCCTCCCCACACTTAAAATTTGCAGTGTCCTCAATGCAACAATTAACACAATTAAGGAGTAATTGGGAAAAAGAGAAACTTCCCGGGTTATGTGACGAAATCTGTTCTGATCTGAGAGTGGTGCATAAAATTCGTGCTCGATCATAAAACGCCATATCTACCAAAAAAAAAAAAAAAGTAAAAACGAACAAAAGAAAAATAACCAAACCAAACTAGTTAAAATCCTAAGCAAACCAACAGAAAAATAAAATTGTTCAAACACAACCACGCAGTTCAAAAATAAAAAGAAAATTGTTTAGGACAACCATATCGAATAATGGAGATAAAAGATAGAGATCAGTAAGGGCCACGAGGTTCGTTTTGCCAATCCTCGTAAGTCGGGTAACCGGGCGGAGCATCCTCGGAGTATGGCCAATAAGGAGATGGAGCATAAGCGGTATTCGGTTGAATACCGAAGTGGGAGGCCATCTGGTTCATCACTCCACTTTGCCAGTTGGCTTGGTGAAGAGCCTCCACGGTGTTGTACTCCATGTGCTGATGATGCCGGCCATAAGAAAGTGACATCTCCGAAAGTTGGTTACTCAAATCTTGGTAACCCGAATAAGCCGTCCAATCCGCCGGTTGTTGACTCGAACTCGCCCCACTCGTTCCACCGGTCTCATGCGTACTCCTCGGTGCTGGACTCGGTTGACTTCTCGGTTGACTCCTATAAGATTGAGGATTACGGATCCATGCATTGTAGTCCCTTCCGATCGCATGCTCAACTCTCGCCACGCCCATACCTCGGAGTTGGTCCATGTCAATCAATCCCATCTCCCCGAGGTTCGTCATCGAAGCAATCGCGGCGTCGGTTAAGATACCGAAATGCTTGGCCAAGAGCGTCACGTACTGGCCACCAACGATGCGACTACCCTCGCGATAACCGCTCGCTTTAGCGAGTTGAGCGGCTATGAGGTACGGAGCATTCGGATACTTATCATCCGTAGAGAGTTGCTCAAGAAGCCACAAATCTTGCACGGTAACTTTCTCCTCACTAGAAGAACGGGCATTCACCGCTTGAATGAGCATGCGGTGTAGAAGTCTATCCGTCGAAGTAAGAAAACCTTTCACCTTGAGGTTGCCATGATAATCACCATCACCCAAAACCGCCCAGGCCAAACGCGGATCAAAATCATCGGATCTCTTTGAAGTCGCCCACATATACTCCTCGAATCCGGGAGCATCAACATCCGCTTGGGTATATATCCCCAAAGCAAGAGCAAAATCCACCAAAGAAAAAGATCTCCAAATGCCACCAAGTCGGAACGTCATACAAGATTGATGAAACTCGTCAAGAGCCTTAATCGCATCGAAACGAAACGTGGTGACAAACTCCACGATAAGCTCTCGGTAGAGGGTCTCGGCAATATCGAAAACTCGCTCCCAAGCATGGCATATGTAGTACTCATTGCCATCCTCATCGTATGCGTGCTTTTCAAGAATCGCTTTGATATCGTTCTGGACATGCATTGATCGAAGAAGATCCCAATCAACTCTTTTCGGCATGAGAATTTGGCGGGGGAGGAGTCGGTTGACAATATCCCGATATTCCTCCTTCTTTCGAGCGTTCAACGTTGGGTCGTTCGTGAATGAAGTGAAAACATGACTTCCATCCGGTGCATGGAAGTTGATAGCGGCGGTGGTCTTTGATGCGCGGGTCTTTTGTCTCTACAAAAACCAAATACCATTGTCTTAGAAAAGTTTTCAATCCAATAAGTGCAAGACAAGGTTTATTCACATTCAAAGTTCCAACGAGACAAAAATCTATACAACTAACAAGTTCAAGCATCACCATCATATATGCATAACAAAACAAGAGCAACGGGGATGTGAAGCATCCCCACACTTGAACTTTTAGTTTAATCCCAATTCCAAACTAATCTAGCTAAACAACAAGAAGTGGGGGATTTTGTGTTCTCAAAATCCCCACACTTATCATTTAACCACAATCACTAGATTAATCAATCAATTAGCATGCAAGAAACAAGATTTCAATTACAATGTATAGCATGCATTCATCTAACAATCAATGGTGTATCAAGAATCATATCAATTCTATTCAGGCAACAAACACCATTGATACCCAAAAACAAGATCTCCAACTACCAAATCGAGCAATCCTTACGAAATCAAAGTTAGGAAATGTACCTTGTTCATGATTAAAGATGAAATTGAAGCTCAAGAAGGTCGAATTTCTCAAGAACGTGAGAGGATTTGGCGGCGCCTAAGAGGAATTAGGTTTGTGTGTTTGTGAAAAGTGGGAAAAAGAAGGTTTTAAAAACCCCTGCCCCGACTTCGCGTCGCGAAACCCTGGGTTTCGCGTCGCCAAACAGGTCAATTTCAGCAAAACCCTGATTTTTCAAAATCTCGCGTCGCCAAATGGTCCTCTTCGCGTTGCCAAGTTCGAAAAAAATTTTACCTGACCCGTGGCTTACTCACTTGGCGTCGCCAGAATTGGAATCTGGCGATCGCCAGATGGCTACTGTTTCCAACTTCTGAAATTTTGCATCGCATTCCAATTTCACTCGAATCTGGTTTCTATCCCCTCCGTATGGTTACCTAAGCAACATCAAATGAAAACATTAATAAAAACACACACAAAAATCACTAAAAACAAAAGAAAATCAAAAAGCTCGGGTTGCCTCCCGAGAAGCGCTTCATTTTTTGATGGGTCTAGAGCTCGACCCCACTTTCGGCTCATTTCTTGGCACGTCGGGATGACGAGCCCTTCTTTTTTCTGTGATCTTTCTTGGAGGATCCCGGTTCCTTGGTTGATTGCCCCTTTTTGTGCATCGGGTTTGAGTAATCCTCCGTTTTCTTTCCAAGCTCATGCGGGAGTAACGGACGCTTCGTGCTTTTGGTGTAGGCCAGAGAATGATCATCATGAGGTTCATCGAGGTGTCTAACCGGCTCTCCGTTAGGGTCAAAGTAAATCCGATTGTCTCCATAGCCTAAGCTTGTGACTTGATTGCGCATATCGGTATTTACTTGAGCGGTGTGCAAGAAAGATCTCCCGAGGATTATTGGGATTTCAGTGTCCTTTGGAAGATTAGCTATAATGAAGTCCGTATAATAAACGAATTTTCCAATACGAATCGGGACTCCTTCCGCTATCCCCAATGGTTTTGTCATATAACCGTTCACTCCTCGGTATTGATAGTCCGTTGGAAGGATTTGAGTGATCCCCATTTTCCTGCAAAAACCCACGGGCATCATATTAAGAGCGGCACCCGAATCAACTAAAGCAAGACCTGAAAGTTTATGACAAGAAATACGTAAGTTATAACTCCCTGGATCATGTCGAATCGGTGCTATGTAAACGAGGTCATCTTCCGGTGCTTTTTCCTTCTCTTTCTCTTTGCCTTTGTCTTCTTTCTTCGGGATCACGAACTCCGCGTATCCTCCTTGTTTTCCATCTTCCTCATCATCATCACTAGAAGCTTCGGGGACCTTGAGTCTTAGATGTTCGAAAGACACAGTGAACCCCTCCGAATCGTAATCCGTGGCATAGTCGGGCTCACTTTCGCTCTCGGTCTCCACGTACTTCTTGTTGTAGACGTCCGTCCATTTCTTCTTTGACGGCTCTCCAGTCATCATGAGCATTGGTTTCACATTCTCCACCTTTGGGTTAACTTGTGTTTGCGTTGGCAGTTCTCCTTGCGTTCTTTCATTCAGCATTTGTGAAACACGTCCAACCTGTATATCCAAATTCTGGATGGTACTTTGGTGATTACGTAGGTATGAACCCACTTCATCGTTCAATCTCTTTTGCGCATCCATGAATTGGATAATCCGATCTTCGATAGTCATACGTGGCTCTCCATCCGGCCTTTTGTTCTGTTGAGTTGGTGCAAAAAAACCTGGTGGTCTGGGAATGAAATTACGGTTGTTGTTCCACCTCCCTTGGTAATCGCCTCGGTTAACATAATTCACCTCCTCGGGTGTCATCATTGGCTTGTTCGGGCAATCCTTTGTCAAATGCGGTCCATTGCACTCCTCACATCCAACCTGCAAAGCATGAACAGATTTAATTAGTTCCTCGATTTTGCGTTCAAACCTTACCTGTTGGTTTTTCATAGCGGCTAATTCATCGGATGGATCGAAGTCGGTAGAGATCTTTCCAGCCATCCTCGGGATTTGTAGTCGCTTGTCCGTCCTCCAATCTATGTTATGTATGAGCATGTCTTCAAGGAGCTTGTAACCTTCCGTGGGCGTTTTGTACATAAAGACACCACCTGCAGATGAATCCAAAGTAGCTCGTGAAGAATAAGCAAGTCCAGTATAGAAAGTTTGAACCTGTTCACTCTTATTTAGCTCGTGACTCGGGCACGAGTTTAGGAGGTGCTTAAAACGTTCCCATGCTTCGGATATGGTTTCCCCATCTTGTTGTTGGAAGGATCGGATCTCGGCTCTCAGTTTGTCGATCTTGGATGGTGGAAAGAATCGGGAAAGGAACTTTGAGCGAAGTCCTTCCCATGTAGTGATTGAGCTTGGCTCTAAAGATCGCAACATGGCCCTAGCTTCTCCGATAAGCGTTAGAGGAAAGACCCGAAGACGAATCGCATCATCCCGGTCTGCCTCTGTTTTGAATAGATCACATATGTCCACGAAGTTCTCCATGTGAACGATAGGATTGCTATCGTTTTTCCCGTCGAAGGTAAGGTCCTTGATCATGTGTAGGAGCTTCCCCGGGATTTCTTTGTTCAGATTCGGCTTCGTGATTGGATTGGTGGGCACAATTGGAGCGGTTCTCCTGGCGGTCCACATTGGTGCCTCGTCTCCCATCTCAAAAATCAAAGCTCTCGGACGAACTTTGTTTGCTTTTGATTTCTTTTTGTTTCTTTTTCTGAACTCTCTCTCCGGCTCCTCAAATGGCTCTAACAAGTCTGCCGTGACTGAAATCACAACAAACGGTTACGGGCAACTTGCGGGAAACAAAGATATAAAATAAATATAAATAAAACTAAAACTAATTAATTAAACTAGAAAGCGAAAAACTTGCAAGGGACAGAATCCCTCACAAGGATCGATTAACCAAACTACTTAAACTAAAGTCTATCAACTACCGTTCCCCGGCAGCGGCGCCAAAAAACTTGATGCGGTAATTATCACATATAAAAAGCGTAACAAGTTTTAACCTCTAATGCCTAGCCACCGTCTTACCACATATACAGGCAAGCGTACCTGATCGTGAGTAATATAGTGTAGGAAAGTCCAGGTATCGTATCTACCACTGGGAACGGTCAAGTTATTGTAGACTAAAGTCGAATTAGTTTAATTAATCAAAAAGGGGGGTTTTTGTATGAAAAAGGTTTAATCACTTAAAAAGACAATTAACTAAGTAAAACTAAAAAGCAAATGAAATTATGATTTAAGTTTATAATAAAAGAAAACAGCAGCACTTATCATGATAAAACGAATCCCCAATATGGATGACATGAATAGATCGAAAGTTTGGTTGTTTTGACTATTGTAGGAATTTAAGTCTGGGACACCCTAACATGTGCAATTTATGGTTAAACTAGGACACGGTCCTCCTAGTTCTAATCCTAAATCGTTTGGTCCACAATCTAGAATCGGTAAACCCTTCCTAATCAATTATTATGATGGCTCTTTTACTCTCGGTCACTAATGGTCAAAGTAACCCCTTAACATAACTCTATGGTCCAAGTCAGGCTAAGGTAGGTTGATTATCCTTTCGGAGTCTATCTGTCTTGGTCCAACAAATACACCCAACCAAGTGATTTCAAATCACCACAACAACAATAATCAAGAAAGAACCATAAACGACATTCAATTAATCAAAAACAAACCAATAAACATTAATTGCAAAATATCATCCATAATGGTTCATCTATCATGACAAGCACTACTAATAAACTACTCACTCATAATGAACACAAAAACATAAACAAGAGTAGACATCGACATGATACCGACAGTACAACGATAGATGATCAAAGATCGACTTCCGCAGCGTACCGGCACCTTTCGTATTCTCACTCTCGTTCCTCTGACTTCCCCTCGTGTGTTGCACTTCAAAACTCATGTCTAAAACTGAAGGAGGAGGCTGATATTTAAAGAAAAACGACCAGACGTCATCTGGCGATCGCCAAACTGCTCTCTTGGCGTCGCCAAACACTAAATAAAACCCTAATCTCCACTTCAGTCGCACTTGGCGGCGCCAAATTGGGCACTTCGCGATCGCCAAGTGTCTTCTGTGTTGACCTTGTGCATTTTTCTCGTTTTCTCGCCTTTTTCCGTACTTTTCCGTTCCACGGCCTCCAAATCCTTCATAATCAATAAAAAGCTCAATTAGTGCATGAAATGATCATAAACGGGTGAGAAATGGGGTAAAGTCATACGATTACGCGCAACCAAAACATGTATAATTTTGGTGTTATCAGGGGGCAGCATGCCCTAGGATACTTGAGAGATCCCGTTCAGCCTTTGGTTCGGAGTCGTTTGGACGCCTAGTGCGAGTATCTCGCTAAACAGCTCTGGTCCAGTGACCAGCGGGTCGAACGGTGCTTCGGCAGTCTCAGCTGGTAAGTGAAGGATACGTCGGAAGTCCTCCAAGGTGACGGCGAGCTTCGTCTGGTCAACGCGTCCTACCAGAGTTAGGACGTCGTTTCGGGTTTCGAGGTGGGAAGAAGCCCAGAACTGTTGGTCCTCTATTGATGGCCAATAAGATAAATTGCATTGTAGAAGGGGGGTGGTGGTTGAATACAATCAACACAGTTTCTTCCACTTAATTCAGTCCACGACTCCTATGGAGCCTTTGTGTGAACTGAAGTAGATTGTTTGTTGAAACAGATCAAGACTATGTCAAGATCCAAACAATCTTTTTAAGAATTATGACACCAAGCCTTTGCTTATGCACAAAGCAAGTAATAGAAGAGATAGAAAGAATTAGAAGATAGAAAGGAGAAAGGATTGGGGTATAGAAGATGGACCAAAGGTTGTGTTTGAAGAACACACTACGTTCATATTTATACCCCATGCATTAAATGCATGCCATCCCCAACTTTACACGTGTCAGGTAAAGGTTGGGTTTGGTGTACTATTGTACCATAAAATAATGTTCATGCGTGGTAGGGTCATGGCCTATGGTAAACAGTTGCCTTATGGGTGATAAGTACGGAGGGAACAGTAAGGAGACATCCCTTTTGTACTAAAGTCAGAAAGGCAATATTTAAATCCTTTTTGTGCATATAGGACAAGAGGACAAATATAGTATTCTTAAAGTATAAGTCACTGATCAGGCCTTAGAGTCGCTGATTCTTGGGAAGGATCAGGGAGGCACTGTGACTTGTTCTCTATGGAACGTCATGTAAGAGTAGTCAGCTAGCTATCACTGATTTCAACTTCAGATCATTAGCATCGCTGACTCTATCATCAGCTTGCATCAATAGATGGTGCTGATGGTTTCATAGTGACAGGACAATTTGTCTTCAAAGGATACTTAGCTGATGTCAGCTCTTCACCGATACTGAACAGAGTCAGTGATCAGCAATCGCTAATGTCCAAAACTATCAACGAGACAAGCTCGCTGAAGTATTAAACTTCATCACAGCAGTGCTAAGTATTTTTCAGTTATTAGATAAAGGATCATTGGTATTTCATCAAGTCATAGAGGAGTTGGATCAACAAGAACTGCTGCAGGTAAATCATCGGCACGTTCACCACGGCTCGCTGAAGTATTAAACTTCATCACAACAGTGCTAAGTATTTTTCAGTTATTAGATAAAGGATCATTGGTATTTCATCAAGTCATAGAGGAGCTGGATCAACAAGAACTGCTGCAGGTAAATCATCGGCACGTTCACCACGGCTTGCATAGCGTATGCAACCAGGTGTACCTTGAGATTCTCGACGATCACCTCGTCTTGCACCTGGATGGTGTGCAGATCCACATACTCGTTGTTTTGAGTAATGGGACGGAGGGCGGCCTGCGAGATCAGCACACGATCGGCAGCGTTGTCGATCGGCGAGGGAGGGTTGTTCTGTTGTCGAGCCATTTCTGACCAAACATAACAAGTATAGAAGTTAGTACACACAAAAAAACTACAAAGTGTTGAAAAAACTCAACTTGGGGAGCACCAAAACCCGGGTCGGGTTTTGACATTTCCCGAGTCGGGAAAGTTGAAAACCCGATTCGGGAAAAGGTGTTTCCCGAGTTGGCTTGTTTCACACTTGAAAAATCCCCTTGAACGAATAGGAGTCGAGTCGGGTTATTCAAGTTTCCCGAGTCGGGAAAGGAGATAGTCAATAATTAAGATGATAAGTTTCCCATGGAAACCCGAGTCAGGAAACGGGGTTTCCCGAGTCGGAAAAGGGTTCAACACTTAGAAAAAATTCAAAATATCTTGGCATAAAGCTCGAGTCGGGAAACTCAAAAACCCGAGTCGGGTTTTCATGTTTCCCGAGTCGGGATACTTGAAACAGGTCGTCCTCCCCGAGTCAGGAAACCTCAAGAACATTCAAGTTTCCCGACTCGGGTTATTTGAATATCCCGAGTCGGGAAACCGAGATTGACCAAAAACGACGATCCGACCCACCAAACTTGTTGTAAACGATTCATAGAACCTAAAAACAAGTTCAAAAACAATTTTAGACCGATCAAACGTCCCGAAAACCCATTTCAAAGAGTTTGGGTTTTGGGTTTATGCAAAGCTTTTAGACTTCGATTCGGCCTTAAAGATGACAGATTTTAACGATATGATTACGTAAGGGTTGCTCGAAATCTTACCGTGAATTCGATGAAGTGATCGGAATTGAAATCGGAGCAAAAATGAGAGCGGTTGAGATCAGCGGTTGAGATCAGCGGTTATGGGAGCTCGAGAGAGGAAAAGTTGAAGGAATTTGGAAAAAGTGAATAGTAAAATCTGATTTTGACCTTTTATATATTCCAAGAATTACACTGTGTTTGCTTGAGATTATATTGTTTGGCTCTCTCTTTTTGGCTCTCTTAACCCGAGTTTCACCAAATGGCCAAACTGACCCCTGGACTACAAATTTCACAACTTGTGCAAAACGAGTCCCTGAACTTGTTAGTTTTAAAATTTTCAAAAACAGCCCCTGAACTTATGTTTCAGAAAATGGCAGACTTAGTCCCTGAACTTGTAAACTCAAAAACATGTCACTACCACCCCCTGAACTTTCAAGTTCACAAAAAGGTGACAAGTTTAGTCCGCGAACCCTTACGAATCGACAAACCTGGATGTTTTCTTCGGGTATTAACTGTGTAACCTCGGGATTGGATTTTATGTGAGTTCTGATCAGAGGTAATTAGAAGTCGTCGTGATGATCCACACCTACAAAAACAAAGTAAAAGCGGTATCCAAGGTGATGTGGATCCGAGAACATTAGCACAACAAGCAGACAAATACAAGACACTCCCCTAGATTCATGCATACTCTAAGAGGCTCCCCCTACACACACGCATACACTATACAGATTCCCGGCTCCCCTAGACCTCTGGCAGTAGGTCTAGCATTCCTAACTTGTTTAAAAGAAAGAAATGCCGTTTTTCATCAAATGGCTTAGTGAACAGATCAACAAGCTGAAGGTCACTTTCCACAAAATACAGTTCAATGTTACCTTTCTCGACGTGATCCTTGATGAAGTGATATCGGATGTCAATGTGTTTCATCCAAGAATGTTGAACTGGATTTGCCGTGATTTGAATCGCACTCTTGGAGTCACAATATATAGGAATCCTCTGCATGGTGTATCCAAAGTTGGCCAGTTGGGTTTTCATACACAGAACTTGTGAACAACAACACGCAACGGCGACATATTCTGTCTCCACTGTAGAGAGGGAAACACAGTTCTGTTTCCGGGACGACCAACTAACCAACTTATTGTTAGTAATTATGTGCAGAAGTTGACAAACCAAAGATTACACATCCAATGTTATAAGACACTTGAGGGTCACACTTGTGAGACCTGTAAAACGAACAAGTAAAATAACCCCAGTTTGGAGAGGTTAGATTTATAATAGTCAATTATAAATCTATTGGGTGTTTTCTGTAAGAAACTCCAAAGTTAAAGGTTTATATTATTAATTAAAAGGGATTATATATTTATTAGTTAAATGAATATATAACTGGTTTAATTAATTGATTTATATATATTTGTTAGTTAAAATAAATATATATAATAATAATTATCTTGACAAATTAATATATATATATATATATATATTAGTTAATATATAAGGAATATTAATTTGAAATAATCTTTCTTGGTGGAGAAGAAAGAAATTATATATGGATAATTATTATGGAAAAAGGAAACTGAATACAATACTGATACTGTTTCATCAATATAAATATTCAGTTATGGCAAACCTTTTTCATTCATTCAATTCATTATTCACATAACCAAAAAGAAACCTAGAATATCTCCCAATTCTCTCTCTCCCTCTCTCTCCCACTTGGTCGATTTCCACCATCAAGCCAAGAACCAGTTCGGTTTTCGTTCGAAGTTTGGAGTTTTGACCGGCTAGAAGGTCCGTTCGTAGGGTTCATCACAGGTGGATCAATCTTGAGCAACCAGGTAAAGTTTCTAACACCATTATATGTATGTTTTAGACAAACGATAACGATTAGTGTGCTTTCGGGTTTTACACGTTTATGCTTCCGCTGATCAAACCAGTTTGGTTTGATAAGTTCAGTTAAACCGTTTGTTTTTCTTGAACCTCGTACCAGTTGGTCCGAGGTCTCACAAAAACCCAACACTTGTCTTGGAGGAACTGACAAGCTCAGGAGGTGCTCTTTCTGTTCATCTTACAACCTGCGTGATCTGAATATGTGTAGACGATTAGTTTAAAACCAGAATCCTTTGGGTACCAAAGGCCAAAATCCGGTGTGCCCTTCAGGTACCTAAGGATTCTTTTGACAGCAGATAAGTGTGATTCACGAGGATCACACTGAAAACGAGCATAGACACCCATGGAGAATACGATATCAGGCCTACTAGCCGTGAGATAGAGCAAGGAACCAATGATTGCCCGATAATTCTTTTGATCTACCGGCTTGCTAGTTGAATAAGCATTTAGTTGAAAATTTTGGGCATTGGTGTAGCAGCGGAGTTTGAACCACCGAAATCGAAACGTTTGAGTAAATCATGAATGTGTTTAGATTGGTTTATAAAAATGCCGTCAGGGCGTTGTCGAACTTGAAGTCCTAGAAATAACGTCAACTCGCCCATCATGCTCATTTTAAACTGTGATTTCATGGTGTTCTCAAACTCCTTTCACAACTCAGGCTTCGTAGATGCAAAAATGATGTCATCCATGTATATCTGTACTATAATTAAATCACTACCTGATCTTCGAAGAAATAAGGTGGGGTCGATTGTACCTTTCTTGTAGCCAGCTCTAATCAAGTAGACAGTAAGAGTTTCATACCATGCTCGAGGAGCTTGCTTGAGACCGTAAAGCGCCTTGTCCAACACGCAGACATGAGATGGATACCTCAGATCCACGAATCTTTTAAGTTGTTTGACATATACCTCTTCTTAAAGAACTCCATTTAAGAAGGCGCACTTGACATCCATCTGATAGACAGTCATGTTTTTGTGTGCGGCATATGCGAGGAAGATCCGAGTAGCCTCAATTCTGGCTACAGGCGCAAACGTCTCGTCATAATCGATACCCTCTTGCTGGCGATACCCTTTGGCGACTAACCGGGCCTTATTTCGGATAATAAGGTCGTTTTCATCTTTCTTGTTCCGAAAAATCCATTTCAAGCCAATAATGGATTTTCCCCATGGTCTAGTCACCAAACGCCACACCTTGTTGCGCTCGAACTCAGCCAACTCTTCTTGCATTGCCCGTACCCAGTCTGGATCAGAGAGAGCTACATCTGACGGTTCGAATTCACTCAAGAACCCGCCAAAAAGAATTAGGTTGTCAACATTCTTTGAAGATCTGGTTTGAACAGATTGAGAGGGACTCCCGATGATCTGGGAGGAGGGGTGATCTCTAGTCCACTTTCTGGTATGTGGGAGTGTGACATACGTTTGCTGATTGTTTGATGCATCGTTCTCGTTTGTGCACTGCTAAGACCTCTGTCTGGTTCCCACTTGAAGAGCCTTCTTGAAGATTCGTCAGTGGTTCTATGTTAAGAACTACTTCCAACCGGGGCTCTTGTACTACCTGAGCATAGGTTCTTTTAGCGGAGCTCGGAGAAGGTAGAGGAGCGTCTTCAGGAATGGGTGCAAGAACACGATGTGTTGTCTGTTCTCGGACAGGTTCCGGTGAAGCAACAGTTGGAGGTTCTGTTGAAGAAGGTTTAGGGGGAGAGACCACTGACTCTGGTGTCACTGAATTTGTTGAAGTACTCGATGATGGATCTATCACGAAGGCATCAGATGACACAGAAGTGGTAGATGAACCAGCTTGAGCAGGAACTACGATTGGTCTAGTAAGAGTAGGTAGATCGTAGTCTGCAAGGTCTATAGAATCTGAAGCAAAAGAGTTAGATACAGAATCTGTGCTCGGTGGTGTGGTGGACAGTTCAGGCAATAAGGCATTTGGATTACTAGGGCATGCATCAGAATAAGTTTCAGTTTCAGAAAAATCAACATTTGAGCTTTCCAAGATGGTTCGGGTGCGTTTGTTGAATACCCGATAAGTCTTTAAGTTATGTGAGTATCCGATGAAGATAGACTCATCAGACTTAGGGTCAAAATTACCCAAATCATCCCGGTCATTAAGAACATAACATTTACATCCAAAAACTCTCTAGTAATCGATGTAAGGCTTACGCTGTTCGATCATCTCGTAAGCGGTTTTACCGGTCTGCTTGACGATCAGAGTCCGATTTTGCGTGAAGCATGCTGTAGAAATGGCTTCAGCCTAGAATGCTAGTGGAACGCCTGAGTGAGCCATCATGGATCTTGCTGCTTCGACCAACGTCCGGTTCTTCCTTTCTACAACTCCATTTTGTTGAGAAGTGCGTACTGCTGAGAAATTGTGAGAGATGCCCACATCTTCAAGGAAGGATTGCAGCTTTGCATTCCGAAACTCGGTCCCGTTGTCGCTACGTAGCTTCTTCACCTTGCGACTCAAAAGTACTTGAATCCGCTTGATGAAGGCGATTATCCGATCAGCAGCGTCAGATTTGGCTCGTAGAAACTCAAGCCAAGTGAACCTTGAGAACTCATCAACGAGAACTAGCATTTATTTCTTTCTGGCAAGGCTCTCGACTCTCATAGGTCCACACAGATCCATGTGAATCATGTCGAGTGGACTTTTGTTGTTGGTATCCATCTTTGGTGGATGAGAGCTTCTTCTCATCTTTCCTTTTTCACACGCGGGACACAAAGTATCCTTTGAAAGACGAGTCGCAGGAAGTCCCTTGACCATGCGTTTTGAAACCAACTTGTTCATGTCTTTGAAAATCTGATGACATAGCCTTCGGTGCCATAACCAACTGTCCTCTTTAGATGCCTTGGAGAGCAAACAGATAGCATTCATTGGTTGAGAAAGTGCTTCAAAATGAGGATGTGTCTGAGGGATTGAATGAAAGACTGTGGAATACAGATTGCCGTTCCTCCGTGCACTGAGAACAACGTTACCGTCTTCATCGTTCACATCACTTCCATACAAGAATTGTTTCACCCAGTAGCCATTATCACAAAAATGGCTTGAGCTAAACATGTTGTATCCTAATCCCTCGACATACCGTACGTCCTTGATGATGTACCTTCCATCGGTGATCTTCCCGTAACCCAACATTGGCTTTGGAGTCTTGTCTACCGTTTTGATGTATCCCTCGAACCTTTCAACATAGTCGAAAAGGAAGGACCTTTGACCAGTCATGTGTCTATATGCTCCAGAATCAAAGTACCACACATGACTGACCTGCAAAACGGATTAAGCTTGTTTAGGGACCCATTGCCAAATGGGTTCCTTAGGGTTAGAGATAGATGAAACTGTCAGTGCAGTCCCCTTTTTGGATTTCTCCTTAGGCGCAGGGTACTTCACTGACGAATAGGATTTAGATTTCCCTCTTTTCCTTCCCTTTCTCTTTCGAGAACTGGCATTAGAATTATAAGCATTAAGAGAATTAGCCACACCATAGCGCAAGAAATTATCAAACATAGAACACATGTCATTATGAAAAGCATCAAAAACATTGTTCAAGTTACGATTACTGTTGACAGGCATGTTTGATTTAAATCCTACACTAGGTGGGGCATGGCCTAAACCCGCACGGCTAGGACCATGCCTCTTAGGGAAAGCAGTAAACTGGTTGTTCCTTTCTTAATGATCCTTTCTTGGTGGCTTCACATTCTTTCCACCATCTTTCCTTCTCCCATCTGCATTAAAAGCATGGTGTGAGTTAGAGGACAGTTTAGTAGAAATGGATTTGCCACCTTTTTCAGATGACGATTTTGGAAAGTTAGGTTTTGTGGAAGTGAAAGGTTGATTAGATTTTAATCGAGATGTCTCACCCACTTCGAAGGTACTCGAATTAAAGTCAAGACCTTGAATGGGTTTGACTGGGGCATTATGTGGCTATAGGTAGTTTATTGTCATGTTTTTCTTTATATTGTGTGACCAAATGATAACTAAAGGCCACGTTTATTGTGAGTTTGTGTGGCGAAAAGTACTTTATGGCCACGGTTATAGGTAATATGCTCTAATACCATAAAATTTGGATATGCCTATAGCTACGGTTTTTAAACTACGGCTATGATTTTTCATTTGATATGGTGACACATTTTAAGCATGACCAAAAGGGTATCAATGGTCACGGGAGAATAGGCCACGTTTTGATAAATATGAAAAACTGTGACTAAAGGCCTATGGCCACGGTTTTTAACCCTGGCAAATGTGAGTTTTTGTACTAGTGCAAGTAAGCGTCTTATTTAAAAGTGTTACAATAAATTTATATGATGTTTCTTTTTAATGCTGTACCGGGATTTTTATGACATTTTCAAAACAAAGTGTAATATTAGTTACTTTTATAGGACACTCTTAAGAAGTGTCTTACAAACCCATCTTTTTAGAGAAAATTTGTATTTATAAGACATTTTTCGAAATAATATTATGACACTTTATTTGAAACACGTGCTAAAAATTCTGAATCGTAGCGTCTTATAAACTTTTAATAACACATTTACAGAATACATCTTTTTGTTTGATGCTATAAATATTGGTTTTATAAAACACTCTATTAAGATGTTTACTTATTTTAATTGTTTTATAAACCTAATTTTATTATAGTGAAAAAAATATTTTTTTTATTGAAAAGACGGTAGGTTTTTCTTATTTTAAAGTTTGTGTTAATATGTGGAGATACGAACTCTTGGGGGGATCTTGTATGAAAAATCGCAATATAAATGTTGTTTTTTATTCAGGAAAAAGTCGAACATATTAATTGAAGCATTCTGCAGCAAAAGTCAAATTTTTACATGATATATACAGGTAAAGGATCTTAAATCAAGTGATAGCCCACATAATTATTTTATTTTGCACATATATAAGGGTATTTAATTTTGATATCGACATATAGTCGAACATTTTTCTTAAAATACTTACCAAGTCGGTTGTGAAAAGAAATAGGATATGCTTTGATGTCATATATAAACTTGATATTTAATAATAGAACGTGAGAGATGTTATTCATATGCTGAGTTATCAAGAGGTTCACATGTTTATTTTTTTAATGTATTTTTTCGAGTTAAATTATGATATATTCCGTCTATTTTAAGAAAACATATTCGTTGTTGTGTCTTATATAATCGAATAAAGTGAACCTGCATAAAAAATTTGTGACATTATTCACATTTACGTTATGTAGAGGGTGGGGTTACATAGTGGGAGCGTAAACATTACTTCATTTAACAAGAATTCACCTTCTTCGTTGTAGTTTTTATATTCTATTTATAGAATTATTTTTGTTTTTATCTTTACAAAATATCCCTTTCGATGTGGTATTCTACCTTTATATCATTATTTAAACACTTCACAATTTATTAAATAATTATTTAAACTTATAGTTTAGTCAATTTAACAATGACCTCTTCTGATTAGAATAACTACAATAGTTTAACTTAACATGTCGCAACAATCCTATAGGCTTTCATCAGAAAGGATCATTCATTTGGAATTGATAATCTTCAGTTAATACTTTGTTGGTAAAGACTTCACCGAAGGATTTACTAAGGCCTTCTTCACCGGTGGTTAACTAACAACCCATATACAACTGAAGGTATTATGATGAAACACTTTCAAAGACGAAAACATAATAAATATTTCATCAATCGATTTTTGAAGGAAAATTCAATGATGGATATTGAAGGTATACAACAACAGATTTCAAATGCATTTCATCTATTGTTGATGACTTATCTATGAGTAGGCCGCTAGTAATATTGTTTTTTCTCGTAATATTATGTATACATATTAAATGAACAAAATCAAATCATACTCAATCAAAAAGTATGGTCGTACAATAACTAGCGTCTAGCTAAGAGGGGGAGGGGGATGGCTCTAGGATAACTTCTTCGAATTGCACTCGCTATTGGACCATCTATGTCTCCAGAGTTGATTGTGCTTTTCACTCAATCTCATGATCAACCACATGTGTTGCCTGCCCTGCATGCCGCAGCAAGTAGAGTTTAGCCCCCGTTTTGCTAGCTCCTCCCCATGCCAACTGTTGGTCCTTTCTTTATCCTTTTTACATTCTTTATAAACATATTTTTTTATAGGGATTTGTTTTTATAAGATACTTTTCAAATACATTCCTCTAAAATAGTTGATACAATATATTAATTCTAAAAGTGTAATAAACATTTGTTAAGACGTTTGAATATTATTGTTTTAGATAAGACATTTTATTAATTGGTTCTCTAAAATTGTCTATTAAGACGTTCAAATATTTTTGACATCCTATAAAATATGAACTTAATTTTATTATTATTAATGTGTACTGTATACTACATATAGAACTTTCTATTTTCACATAGTGATAATTAATAAACAAAGAAACAATTTTAAATTAAATTTTACAAAAGTTAAACAACTATAAGTAACCTAAAATAAGTAGTGTTGAAACTATTTCTTTAAAATAAGAAGACAAATTTATTACAATTTTTTTCTTTTAATAGTTTCCTTAGAACTTTATTCGCAAAACCTTAATAATTCTTTAATAGTTTTTCTACAACTTTACAAGTATACGAGTGTGTCTTTATTCCCAAAGCAATGAATAAATATCTTAAAATGTAATTAGTATTAAAGTATTTTAAATAAATAAATAATTGAATAAATTTAAAAAAAAAACTTCTTAAAACATTTTCAACAGCATTGTTAAAATAGAAAAAATGGTTTTTGTTTGCTAAATTGCTCCAACAATTTTGCTATTTCAATTGCTAAAATTGAAAAATATAGAGAATTCTTTAAAATCCGTAAATGATGAGAGAGAAATATTATTTTAATGTTTTTCATCAATTACTTAATTATTTATTTAATTTTATAAAAAGTTATTGAAGTACGAAATGTATTGTATATAATAATATAAGTAATGATGAATTTTCTAAAATAGAAAAATTGTTGGAGATGCAAAGAAAAAAAATTAGAAATTTTAGGTTTTCATTTTCTATTTTCGAAAAGTTATAGAAGTGTTGTTGGAGATAAACTAGTGTAGAGCATCTCCAGCAACTTTGCTATATTTTTCCAAAATAGAGAATATAAGATCAAAATCTCAAAAACTTGATTTTTTGATCCCCAACAGCTTGCTATTTTAGAGAATCTATCATCATTTATACTATTAAAATATAAATTATATTTTATTATCCCAATGACCTTTTTAAAAACTTTTAAACAATAAATCATGTTATTTAGAGATTTTGGAGAAATTTCTATATTTAGGGAAACTTCAGTTTTTCTATTTTAGCAAATGGTTTAGCAATGCTATTGAAAAAATTTAGAAGAAATTTTTTTTTCTATTTTTAAAATGTTGTTGGAGATGCTCTTATGGCTATCTAAGCATGTACACAAAAAAACTAGCTTACAAGCACACTTATTATAAATAGATTGTTTTTGCCAAACAATACCATAACTTTTCTTAGTAGATTTCGACTCATTGTTTTTTTTAGGGTGACTATGTTTGGCAAGCTGGCTAACAAGATAGCTTAAATGACTTATTAGCTATCATAGTTTTGTTTTGTATGAGAATAAGCATTGAAATTAGTTGTATAATTTAAAATTAAAATAATATTATTAAATTGAAGGAAAGAAAAGTTAAAAAGGGTGGGGTTGAGTTTGAAATGACAAGAAATGAAATGAAATAAATGAGAATGCAGACATGAAGTGACATTTCAGATTCTGGTGCAGCCGTTCCTTCTGCACACACATTCACCCCCATCAATAAAGACACCAACCCCCACCCCCGCATAAAGGGCTATTCTTGTAATTTACTACATTCCATCTTTTACCATTTTATTTACTCTACTACCCATTTTCATTTCTAATTTCTTTAATTATTTCAAGCAACAAACTAATCTCATTCTAACCCATTGTTAGGTTTTATAAAACATGTTTTAAAATAAATATATGTATAAATTTAGAGCATCTCCAACACCTTTACTAAATTTTTTATATAATAGAAAATGATGAGTAAAATTTTTTAAAAATAATTGATTTCATCTTCAACAGTTTTACCATTTTAGAAAAAATAAATTAATCTGTTTCACACCTCGTAATCAGTTGGCCCTCTCCTTGAGGTGTAGGTGGTGTTGGCCTTTGGCTTTGTAAGTGGATGTTTGTGTTTGTTTTTTTTTTGGTTGTATATAATTTGGCTTTTCAAAAAAAAAAAATCATTAACTTTTGATGAAAATGCATTAAAAAAATATTTTTCTGTTTTCAATTTAATCAAGTGTTGGTTGGAATGTATTAAAAGTTGTTTTTATTTTTTAATATTAGAGATTTTAGACTATCTCCAATAACAATCCTCAACAATCCAATCTTGATTAAAATATTATTTTCTCTTTCATATTCAACAATCCAACCCAATCTCAAAATTTTCATACTCCAACCACAATCTCTTAAAATCCAATCTAACCTAAATTATTATTTTATAAAAGTCATATATTTTATTTTTTATGCATATAATTTTTATTTTTTAACTCTAAATACAAAAAAAATAGATTAAACGAACAAACAAGATAACGAGAGAATTACAATAATAAAAAAATAATGTGATAAAAATATATAAATATTGCTCTCTATTTATAGGAAATTGAAAACCATAAATTTTTGTATATTTTATATCTTTTAATTATTTCCTGAAAGTGAGGTTTTTATTAACAAGTTTTATTTATAAAAAAAAAATAAACACAACTTGTAGCATGGTGACATGTGACAATGAAATGAGATTGCAAACCTTCAATCTGGGTTCGACGAGTGACCCAGATCGTTCAAGATCGCCCCATTTAATTGTTTCTTAAATTTCTTTTTCAAACATTTTTTGTCATTTTCTGAATTTGAGATCGTGGATGTGGGTAGTCTTAGAGGAATCTCTATATTTAAGAAAATCTTCAACTTTATATATTTTAGATAATAGTTTAGCAAATATTTTGGAGAGGTTTAACAAACAAAATTCCATTTTTTGTTATTTTAATAATATTCTTAAAGATGTTCTTATAATTAATTACTTATACTTTTAAACTATAAATGTTTCATTCTCCCAATTAATAACCAAATTGAATTTCTTTCATTTAAATTTCTAATCAATAACACAATAACAAGTTCCTAGAAATTAGGAAAACATAACACAAAATATGTTTTATCTTATTCAACAAAACCTAGTTATAGATAAGACATGTATGTATAGAGAGAAAGAAAGAGAGAGAAATAGATAAATAATTACATAACTATGGATATTTATTACTATAATCGTTTATTCAAGACTCATAATAATAATAATATAATAATAATAATAATAATAATAATAATAATAATAATAATAATAATAATAATAATAATAATAATAATAATAATAATAATAATAATAATAATTTTATAACTAATTTTTAATAAGAATCCGTATAAATGAAAAATATAAACTCTCTTTTATCTTGGTTTTATCTAATTTTCCTATATGGATAAAATTGTTAGAGAGTTAGTACTAGCTAGTTTGTCAAGGCCATTTTCTTCAAGAAGTGGGAGATGTTTACTTTATAATTCCAAATGTCTTCAAGTATTCAACTATTTTCCAAAAAGATGTGCAAAATCAATTGAATATTTGCAGCAACCAAATATACCTCTTTTGTCATTATTTATGACACAATTAACTAAAACATCTTTCGAATTTCTCATTGCTATAACCATAAAATCTAATAAACCCTTTCAATTATCTAGCTGTAAATAAGTACAGAGATTCATTTGATCGATTAAAATATAATTGTAAAATCATGTATATCTTTGAAACGCTAGCTGACTATTTGTTTTTTTGGACTGCAAGATATGAATATATATAAACAACATACATAAGTTGATATATAACTTTAGTGTAAATAACACATCATAGATTTGAGTATAGAAAGACTCATATCAAGAAACAATATAATTAATTCAAACCCTAATTATGCCAAAAGTGGGATGCAATATCTATCTCAAAATCATGTTGTTTTCCACATAGGTAAGGAGTAGATTGGAAAGCCAGTTGAGATGGTGATGCACAACATTTCTTGGACCACTTAATTAATATATAAACCTTTCTTTTCTTTTATGACACCAATAAAAATCAAAGTTTGAAGCAATTGATTGTATCAACTGCAAAAGTTGTTTGGTGGAGGAAGAATCATGAGTTACAAAAGATTAGTAAGAATGTGGTCCAAAACTAAAAAGGGTTCTCTTTTATCAATGACCTTAGATTGTTGTTCAATAGCTTTATGGTTTACATATCTACATTTGGACACAAATACTCTTTTAGCTGATATGCTCACGTATATCCAGGGTTAAATTACAACTTATTATTAATTTCCAACAATACTAATGTCTCTAAAGTTTATGTTTGTGAAAATCTTGAATTCTTGGCATCGTGGATATATGTGTAAAGTTTAGGTCTTTTACCAGTAAGTGTCTTGAAGTCTCCCATTGGCTACATTTAATTTGGACAATTTACTTTTTATGGGCTTTTTTAGAGAGTAATATATGTATACAATATACATAACAAAGTAAATCTATTGAAACCATAATGATATTTACATTGATCTATATTGTTTCAACAATTAAAAAAGTGCATGTGCAAATAAGTAATATTCTAAATTTGTGAATTGTCTATATTGTACAAAAAAGGGGATCAAATATACACACGTTAAACTGGCATTTATTACAAACACATGAAAACAAATAACACATCTTTTAAGCAAAAAAGTTACAACGTTTTAAAATGTATATTCTGTTGTTGTTACAAAACTTTAAAGTCTTTCTTTTTCCTTTTTCTTTCCAAAAATACAATACAAGTTAAGTTATTTTAAAGTTTTAATCAAGTGATTTATCCATAATTTACTTGACAACAATAACAAAAAAGAAGTCTTGAATGAAATGGAGAAATATCAAGAATCAATGGCTATGGTTTCACTTACTAAATATAGTAAGGCCATTGAACATGACCCTTAGAAGCAAGTACTGTTTGGAAGATTTTGGAAGAAGGTGACAACTGATATAAGAATACCATAATTAATTCTCTTAAATCTTGCAACTTCAATATATACCTTCTAAATTCATAAAAATTGGTACCTTCACCTCTTATGTCTCAAGGACACTATAACATTGCCTCTCCTTTTTCGTTTCTATTTATATTTTGCATTTAATTTTATCATTTTGTTGCTTGTCTTGGTTTAAAAGAATAGCTATTGAACACTTAATAGACCATGTGGACTTTAGATCTGTGTGTACTTGCATATATAAATAGGTAACACAGACTGTAATTCCGTATTAAGTGTGCATGGGTATTGACATCAAACACGCCTTCTGTTCTAACCATTGTATTGAAATGAAAATGAATCCATATTTACTTATATTTGTCTATGAGTTCTTTTTTTCATTTTAGTAAGTAATCTTTGAATGATAGATCTTAATAACTGAACGTGAATTAGGTTCGTATTCTTTTAGGTTTTTTATATCGTTTCGCTAATAATATTTTGATTTTGTTATAAGTCAAGGGTTGCCGTTTTCATGAAAATGACATAAGCACTATATATATCGTAGTTAACAACAAATCAAACTATTTGAAAAAAAAAGTGTCGAGCACTATGGTTTATTTCTATTTACATTTCAATAGTCTATCAAAATTCAGTTTACCTTAAACATATAGTGTTTATGCTGCATTAGTACAAATAAACTTTAAGAAAATGCAACGTTTCTTATTATATATGATTGTTTTTTTTCCAAATAAACGATTTAATTGTTACATATATAATGGTATTGATGATTGAAACGATTATGGAGTTGCAACTAGCTATTGAAATGGGTTTCTCAATCACTAGGTCGTTTTTTATATCAGCTTTGTGTCTAAGTAAATATATGTATTCGATCAATCTGATCGATCTTGTTACCAAGCAAGTTTTGTTAAGCATAAATACATAGAAATAAATTTGAGAATATGGTGGATGAATTATTTATAAGGCAAGCCAAATTTGCTTAGTTCTTGAAAACAAATAAAAATACACAAATAACATCACTCAAATGCTTGTAAAATACAATGAATTTGAAAATATCCAAATATTAATTTATGCCCTGAAAAACAAGTGAAGGCCATAGTTTTTTTTAGCTCAAAATATATATAATAAATATATAGAAGACCCAGGGTTTGCTTGGATTTAGTTCTTCTTAAAATCAAGCTTCAATTCTTATTTCTTGAATAATGCAGCCCTTGATCTTAGTCGCTTCTCTGATCCCTGCACACAACTCATCTGAATACACAAATTTAATCATTCAGTAGTTTTCATAATTCAAACCTCTAAGATTTTAATAGTTCAAATGATTTTTGAAATAGAAACATCTTAAAATCCCTTGAAACATTATTCTGGTAATCAAATCCACTTAATCCTCATAATATAGGCAGATACATATATTAAATACATATGGAAATAAAATTATCTTCTGCACAACTAGAAAAACCTACAGCCTAAAGTTTTTTACTTTCTTTTTATCTAACTTTTCCCTTGTGTATTTGTTTATAAATTTCAATTACACAAAAACACTTTTTGGGGTTTCTGAGGATTAATGTCTTCCATTTCTGGTCAATAAATATTAACTAATATACCTCTACACACACATACACATATATATTATGAAATATAACTGAAGTGAAGCAATAAATTGACTGTTGACGTACCTCATCAAGTTTAGTTTGGTGATTATTGGCTTCCAGCATCAACCCAAAATGAATGTGAGGAAAATGTGCCCACTATATATTTCACAAAATAATTTACAGTATTAAATTAATGATTCACACCACACCCACAAATTAATATATATAAACATATTATATATATATATATGTATGTATGTACTTGCTATTGTGAAAGCCACCAAACAGTGGAAAAGAAAGTAGAGTAGCCAGAAAATTGTTATCATGCGCACTTACATTTTTTGCAGCAGTGCTAAAAGCTTCCCTATGGCTTATATCTGGATTATTAGCCTTAATCCTCTGGATTTCCTCCCTGAAAATTCCCACAACTCAATATATATTTAATAATTGTTTAATTTAAAAATAAACATAAATCTTAATTATATAGAGTAGGGCTATTACTTTATGAACTGGTTATACGCAGAAGGAACTCGTTGCCTCTTCTCTGGAGCTGAAAATAAAATTTTCAAATTGTTGGTATTAATTAATATTACATATATTTATATTTGAAGTACTAATTAAGAATCTTGCAAAGAAAATTAATGGCTGATGCATTGTTTTATTCTAGAAAACCAATTAATTGGTCATATATATATATGTAACAGCTATTTCAGTTGCATAATCTTGAATTTATATTGAACTTGTTAATTTCGCTAATAAAATGGGATATCGGAAATGAACTCACGGCGATTGATTTTTTGTTCACTAGTAATTGAAGCTGGAGATGGCCTCATCGGCATCCTGCTGTTGTACTTTGAAGATGAACCCAAATCGACCCGATAATTTGAAGGAGTGTGATTAGGAGCCTGCTGAAATATTAAGAATCAGCCCTTGGGATAATTAATTAAGTTAATGTAAACATTTTCAGGATTATTTTTGAATATGTAAATATCAATAATTATGTAGCAAAATGATTTTCTATAGCAAAAATAAGTACTTGAAAGGTGGTCAAACATTGCAGTTTGAAAATTTATAGTGATTTCAAGTTTCCAACCACCAAACTAGTCACTTCTATTACAAAAATAGCTACTTTCTTTGATAACTTATGGCCAAAACGCTAGAAACTCCCAATTTTTGGTTTTCTATCTGCATTTTATATAACAACTAATATTTGCAACGATCTCGTTGTAATCTTTGGCTGCAGGTTTCTAAGGCCTTGCTAGACCCGGTTTCTAATAAAGCTAATGTTAAAAAAAAATTAGGAATATAAACCCTTTATTGTTTCTAAATACTTAGTTATTAAATGCACATCGATCGTGTGAATTGTTTTTGAACACCAATTTTATAAAGGAGCTAGCAAGGCGCTAGAAAAGAAACGAGGAGGTCAAAAGGACCTCGGATTACAAACCCATTCAACCCAGAAACGATTTCTCACCTTAAGACTCCTATTACAAATCCATGAGAAAACATAGATAGTGTGAATTGATCAGATATCACCGTGAGATTTGAAAATTTCATGAATTCACCAAATGTGCTAGTACACATATGGTCTTTGTACCTCGAAGCAGAAGTCACTTAGCAAGGTATTTATTTGCCTTTTCGATATAGAAAGACACTTCTACCCTTTCTATTCTCATAGACCCTCTTCATTTATATGAAACCCAAAGCCGAAAACCGGACACTTTAGACAATTCATTTCGAGTCCAAACTTTTTGTTACTCTAATCTTGTTTTTCTATAACCATAGTACATGGGAATATTAGATATTTGGTGTAATTAGTTTATTTAGTAATTGGGCTCTCTAGATGAATCAAACAAACTATCGATTAATTTCTTCAAGCATTAATAAACATCATCGTAACAAAAGGCTTTCCGTCTTAACCTAATCGTGTTATTTACTTTCGATCGTACCCGTTTCGAGTAATGTACTTAAACAAGAAACAACAAAAAGAAACTGAACTAACAACATTGAAGTGACTGAATCAGTTGGATGCAAAAGTAAAAGTTAAAAACACCACAGAATTGAATGACCTTTGCAGGCAATCTTGTCCCAAACATACCATCTTTTTAATCAAAATGTAATACATAGAGAGAGAATGGGGTTGCAGAAGAAAAAGACAAAACCTCATATAAGAAGAAACCTTAAAGAAAGAATCTCTAAAACTACCTGGGGATTTTTTAAATCAAATTAAAGAAAGTAATTAATCAATTTCTTCTAGCTAGGTATAATTATATACTAATAGATTGAGAAAATCATGATTTAAAAAAGAGAGAATCACTGACGCATTTATACAGATGTTGGCCGCAAACATTAACCCTATGGGAAACGGCTGTTAGGGTTCTTGGATCTATGATGTAACAGTAAAAAGAAGGGAGAGCAAGAAAGAAAGAAAGAAAAAAAACACAGTCTTTAGATTATCCTATGTATGACCTAGAGTAAATAGATCCCTATCTACAACATTTCTGATCATTTCCTGAAAAAGGTACAAATTTTTAATGGAAAAAAAATTGAAACCTACAAACCCTAGTCAGATTAACATTGCATTTACCAGTCCCATTGTGGTTTTTTTAGTTTTGAAAGTCAAAAGTCAAATAGTTACTGTTCAAACCCATAAATATTTCCAACCATGGTGTTTGGTTTTCTTTTAAATAACCTTTTCATCAACAAAAAAAATAAAGAAACAATGCATTTTAGACATTGAACTGTTTTAAATAAATTTTCAAGAAAACTGGAAGTACAGTCCTTGCATTTTAAAGATCATATAATGCGCATATTCTGTTATTTTTGTGTTTCATAAAAAAGAAAAAAAAAGATAGAGTGATTTCTAATTAATCACTCATTTCAAAAGGGTGTCAATTTTTGAAGTTGAAGTTAACATTCTTGAAAACTTAAAAGAAATTATGATGAAATAATAAAGAAGTTGATCTGAATGATCTAGGGTTATAATAAGTTAATAAGTAATATAATTAAGAAATAATGGATTAATGGGTCACCTGGGTATGCTGATGAGAAGTAGAATCTTGGGAGGTGGAATTAGAATTTGAGAGAGACTGATGAAAGGCAGCAGCCATGCCCATATTCACAGACCACAGATTGGTGCAGTGTCCACATCTTACTGTCACTATGTCAAACAAGCTGCTGCATGGTACACTCACCTGCATTTTCACACACCATTCATCAATTCAATTATTAGACTCCAAATCAAGATTACCCATTTCAGATAAACTCATACAAATTCAACTCAATTTTCATCATTCAATTTTGTCTTCAAGTATAAAATAACACTAGGGTTCCATATCACAACCTTTTTTTGATCAACAACCCTAGAAAATGACATCCAAGTTGAAAACATTTAGCTCAAACATCGATTTAGGGATGCCGAAGATCGAATCTTCTCAACGGGCCAAGCGAATTATAAGAGGTAAAGCTCTAAAAATAGATAAAATCAAAGATAGAACAACTTGAATCAGTGGAGAAAAAACCCATACAAATGGGATCTTGATTTGTTTTCTTGAACATATATATAATAACTATGTAATCTTGATTAGAACAACAAAACCCTACCTTTTTGGTGGGAATTAAGGTGCTGGTCACCCATGCAATAACGTTTTAAATGCTAATTGAGATCTTGAATTGTTCAAAATTTGAAATGAATTGTGTAATTTGATGATGGAAAATTAATTAAAACTCCATAAGAAAAAAGAAAAGAAAAGAAAAGAAAAGAATCGAATGGTTTTTGTCCTTGTGTTTACTAATCATACAAGTACTATACCGTCCTTAGCTCTTTGAGTGTGTGTGTGTGTGGGTGGGTGAAAGAGAGAGAAAGAAAGAGAGAGAGAGAGAGAGAGAGAGACTTCAGATGTTTGAATTAAGAACTTTTCCTTTTGACTGATAAACTCAAGAAGAAATAAGAAAAGGAAAGCCTCAAAGGATGGAGACTTGACTCTACAAGTTTGTATGTGTGTGTGTATCCAAGGTGAAAAAGAAATTAAAAAGAACTTGAGATTTCAAATGGACCAAATTGGTTGCTTTCAATAGGATCAATGAATTAATCTTGATCTCAACCAAAGAGTACCCATATATCTTAATTATATATGTTCACTGATCATCTTCACCATCTGCTATCATTCCAAGATCCCTCCAAATATTTGCAACAACTTAACTCTTCTTCTTATTTTTCTTCTTCTTCTTCTTCTTCTGAATTCTCTCTTTATATACAAAACCAAAAAACACACAAACATAAGATAGAGATAGAGTGTTTACCGCAAGAACAATATTGCAAAAGTTACAAGGGATATAACACAGCTGCTCGGATGCTGCTGTTCCTGCTACATCTATGCAGCTGCTACTTGACATCTTGCTATCTTTAATTTAAAGATGATCCAAGATATATATATATATAATCTCTCTCTTTCTCTTTCTCTAGCTAGAAGTATTGCTCAAGGGAGAGAGAGCTAATTGACAAATTGGAGAGAAGTTGAAATCTTTTTTGTGTCAAGTTACTGTGATCACTACAGTGCTGCTTGCTATAAGGCCTTACTATTTATAGATGAAGAAAGAGATCAAGAAACATATATACATATATATTATGTGTGTGTATATCTAGGGAGGGAGAGAGAGAGAAGGGGGAAATTAGAAATGGGGGAAATGGGATAGGATCCAAAGAGCTAAGGGGCAAAGGCATTATAGCAAAAGGTAGGTTCAGATAGTGCCTGCGGGCCCTAGCTCATCCATGCACCTAGACCGGCACATACTTACCGGTTCGATTGAACCATTTATTTAGAGAATTGCTATTCATACCCCTCTTCACTCACATTAATCCATACCCTGACTATTGACCCTCTCCTCACTCGCATGCACCTACAACGTGTAATCTTGATGTATTTGTGCTTTGTAAAAACAAGACTCATCAAAATTGATTGACCTAATACGTGTGAATCTTGATGGATTTGTGCTTTGTGATGGGGGTTTATTTTTATTTTGTGGGAAAATACCTATGTAGGGGGTATGGATAAGAAACTTCATATATACCACTGTATATACATAAACATACAATAAATAGGCTACACATTCTTGTTAATGGTATTTCTAAGACAACCACCACTTAATTACTTAAATAGCCCATGGGAGGGCTTGGTGCCCTTGGTGGCACGTGCCATTGTATTGTTTTTGCCCTTGGTGACACGTGCATCTTGGAGGGTCCGGCGTAACCATTTAGCTACGATGGACAACCTTGCCAAACGGGGGATCAGTTGGGGTGCAATCACCTTACTGTTAGTTGTGTTATTCGGGGGAGGAAAGTCTTTACCATCTTTTGACATTGTGCTGACTACGAGCATGGTTACGGCTACATGGCTTGTTGGATTGATTGGTGCCCTGTCACCAAAACCACGGCTTAAGGAATTTGGTTGGCGATATGCAATGAAGATAGTGGTAGTGTTGTTTGTCGTAAGGATGTGAAGAAGTTGATTGGTGCGTCGTTCTTTTGGAATATGTGGCGAATCCGAAACAACAAGGTTTTCAATGGGGTCTTGGTGAACGAGAAAGAGATTTATGAGCATATTAGATTCCTAACTTTTGATTTGCTTCGATGTAGATTAAAATATGGTAAGTGTCTGTCTTGAGAAATGTGGATCTGTAACCTGATCGAGGCTATTGATCTTTGTACCTCACTAGCTCCTCGCTAGTTTTGCAATATAATTAATTTTCTTGCTGTCCAAAAAAGGGTAAAAAAGTTTAGGTTTATGAAATGTATAACCATATCGTTTTAGAAGGTGCAACCACACGTGTTAATCAACCAAATAACCAAAAAGAAAACATTGAAATCAACCGAAAAGGTCTCTTGAAATCAAGCAAAAAAACTTTTAATATCACTCAAAATGATGGAATTAGGCAGAAAACATGTCGGATGATTTAAATGTTGGTAAAAGGATGAAGACACATCGATAAAAACCTTATGAGAAAGTATGGTGCCAACGTATGAAAAAGTTATTGGTTCCACCTATGCAACAACCTCATACAAGATGGGGAGACACAAGCGTGAGCTCTTGTATTTAACTCCCTCGTCTTAGTAGAACATATAACTTTGTGGGGTTCCAACTCAAAACCAATTGACAATGAGTGGAGTAGCCCAGGACCCTTATAAGCACATTACAAGTTCACTTTGTGTCCGATGTGGGACATTGTTCAACACACCCCCTCACCTGTGGCGTTCTTTCAGCCTAACACGTGGATACTTTGGGTTACGTGGAGTTCGTGCGGCTTTTTGACCAACCACGGGTGAACCTTGCTCTGATACCATGTAAGTTTGTGGGGTTCCAACTCAAAACCAATTGACAATGAGTGGAGTAGCCCAAGACCCTTATAAGCACATTACAAGTTCACTTTGTGTCCGATGTGAGACATTGCTCAACAGAATATAGGGTTACATGTGTGTAAACAATTTTTTTTTTCGAAGACAGATTTTTTCGAGAAGACTACTGAGTTGCAAAATTAATATTTAAATGTAGATCCTATCAAATTAGTTGATCAAAAATTGAATTCTAGAAAATATCATATGAAATAAATAGGTGTGGAGGTGGTAGTGGTTCATGATAAACCGGGTTTATGATTGATGAATTATTAATGTTAATGGGTAGTTTGATTGTTCTTTTTCGTTGCAAGTTAGACACCAATAAATAAGACCGTGAGTATTATTACCAAAATTACCCTGCTTATCCTGATGTCATCTCAACGTTATATCAGCTTTTCTTTTTTCTACTCAATTTACCTTAAAATGAAGTACCAATATCCTAAACTAACTCAATCTTTTTGCCCATTTATTATTATTTTAATATATATGTATAAGAGAGAGAAAGAGAGAAAGGGGAAGAGAGAGGAGGGAGAACCAAGCGGATGTAGACATCCTGAGCCCTCACCCGAATGGGTAAAATGAAGGGGGCGTATCGGTGTTCTCCATTTACCCGCCCACAACCGATGCTCACCCGTGGGTGGTACACATGGCCTAACAAAGGACTAGGGATTCTCTAGATAAATTAATTTAAGAATAAATATGATTTTTGTTTTTATGGTTTTTTAATAATTTAGATTATATTCTATGTGGTTTTGAAGTTACGATTTTCTCAAACTAGGGTTTGTGATTTATTTTTATTTTGGCCACTAGGCTGATTTCTTCCCTTTTAAGTATAGTAGATCAAAAAGTGAAGAAATTTAAACCATAGAAACTGAATAATAAGTTGTAAATCATAATGATTAAAATAACGCCGATTTACAAATAATATGAATGCAAATCATTTTCTAAACAAGATGGACGAAGATTGCAATATTTAACAAACAAGAAGGATAAAAAAACATAATTTATTTTTAATTTAATGAAAACTATTTGAATTAAATGTCTAAATTAAATAAGGTCAAATACATTAATAGTTACTTAATTTTGGATCATTAAATCACCGATCGTGTCAAAGTAATACAAATGAAAATATAAGATTTAGTGTTAAAAATAATTTGATGGTGAAAGCTATTTTACTTCCAATATATGATTGATATATAACGCATGAATAACGACAAATATGTATTTTGTAGGGACAAAAATATCTACATGACGAGCAAAAAGACATGACTAATTTAAAATAATTGTCGTCAAAATATAATATTTTTTAAGATTTTTTTGTTATTATTGTTCACCTTATTAAATTATTTAATTAATTTACAAGAAATATAAAATAAAATACAAAATGGCCATACCAAATTGAAATAAAAACAAAATGAAGAAGAGAGTATTCGGTAAAATCAGTTAATATTTTTCTATAAGTTCAAATTTGATGTTAAACCTAAATGAAAAAATATTGTCACGTTATATTGCTTGTTGTTATATAGATGAGTGTTGTATATAGAATTTCTTTTTATCAATAAAAAGTAGACTGTAGATTTATGTATCTAATTTAAGAAATATTCTTTTTGAACGATGCTGTTTGAAGAAAATGCCAAAATGGCATATTGATTCTTGCATCATTTCTTCTATTTTAAACTAATTTAAGTTATTTATTAGTACGAGCTTGTTTTTATTTAATTTAAAGCTCTTTTAAGGATTGTTATAGTTATTACTCATTTGATATATATATATATATATATATATATATAGGTTAGTTCAAATGTGAAATTAATTTTGTAGTGAATACGAGCACCACTAAAATCACGCTACATGACAATATTCACTCTGAATATCATGCATTTTTCAGAGTGAATAAGCTTAGGCGTCTTTATTCAGTCTTGTCAGTTTGTGGGGTTCTAACTCAAAACCAATTGGCAATGAGTCGAGTAGCCCATGACCCTTATAAACACATTACAAGTTCACTTTGTGTCCGATGTGGGGTATTGCTCAGCACGCCCCCTCACGTGTTGCGTTCTTTCTGCCTAACACGTGGATACTTTTTGGGTTACGTGTTCGTGCGGCTTTTTGACCAACCACGGGTGAACCTTGCTTTGATACCATGTGAGAATATGTGGAAAACCCTTATTTAGGGTTGCGTGTATTGACAACAATATATAGACATTAAAGTTACAAAGGGTCCCTAAACTATACAAATATTTACCAAGAGAGATAGAGGAAAGTTCAAAAAAAAATTCATTTTTCATAATGAACGTGAGGACCACTATAATCGTAGCATGTGGCAATATTCACTCTGAATATCATGCATTATTCAGACTTGTTGAGCAATGTCCCACATCGGACACAAAGTGAACTTGTAATGTGCTTATAAGGGTCCTGGGCTACTCCACTCATTGCCAATTGGTTTTGAGTTGGAACACCACAAACTGACATGGTATCGAGCCACCCAAAACACTAATTTTTTTTCCGTTAGCCACCGCCTCTGGTGTTACCTTGTCGGGCTCTTCACAGCCGCCGGTCATCTCTTGCTCAAGCCATCGTTCTCCTCTAGTCACGTTAACGTCGCCAACGACTGTCGTCGTCCTCCCTTTGCAGCCGTCGTTCTCCTCCAGCGATAGTAAATCGCCGGCTGCTGCACTCCCCTTTCTGGCTGCCGCCCTCCTTTCTCGACTGCCGCCCTCTACCTTTTGCCGGCCGTCGTCGCCCTCGAATCGCCTGCGGTCGCTGCCCTCCAATCGCCGACTACCATTGCTCAAACGCCGCTATCTCCCTGCTACTCGCGCCGCGAGGAAATAGCTCACGCCGCGAATCCGTAAAACACATCCTCGCGCCGCGAATAGAAAGCTCACGCCGCGAGTCTATCTGGTTGGATTCCTCATCTTCGCGCCGTGAATAGGAAGCTCGTGCTGGAGCTTATCTGGTTGGATACGACATTGCTGCCGGTTTTTTTGTTTAAGCTGCTTGATTGACGCTCGCGCCGCGACCACTGTCAGCTTCGATGGAATCGTTCCTTTCGTGTGAGGCGCTTGTTCGGTACATTACTATCTCTCTACCCGCGGTTAAGCTTTTCGTCTACTTGTTTTTTTACCTTTATTAGTTGTTTATATTTCTTTTTCCATTTATTTTTACCACGACCTCTTCGTCGCCCTCAAATTCCCTCACTGCCCCTACCGCTAGCCAACTTGTTTTAGCCCTCACCAATGTGTACTCTCAGTTTAGCTTTAAGCTTTCCATTGATAGGTCCAAATACAAACTTTGGCGTCGCATCTTTCTAGACATGTGTAAGGGTGCCAAAGTCCATGGTCACATCACTGGCAAATCTAAACCCGTCGGTGATGATGATGAGGACTGGGAGGCCATTGACTCCCGCATTAAATCTTGGTTCTACTCGACATGTGATGCTAACCTTTTGCAAATTATATCTAGTGACAACTGTACTGCCAAAGATCTATGGGATAAGCTTGATGAGTTCTTTCTCAATAATAAATTGTCTCGTATGCTTCAGCTTCAAGAGCAGTTTTGTAATACAAAAAAAGGCACCTCCTCAATTACTGATTTCTGCCATAACCAAAAAAATTTAGCAGATGCTCTGGCTGATTGTGACTCCAAAATTGAAGAGATTGAACTTGTTATACAAATCCTGCGTCAGTTACCATCTTACCATAGCATAGTTGATGTAGTCACAAACACCAAGCCTTTCCCTTCCTTTCTAGAAGCAAAAAACATGCTTCTCCTACATGAGTCCCGTGAAGAGTCCATTGAACCTCATACCGATACCCCTCTCACATCTTCCACCGCCCTGTACTCCTCAGCCCAACTTACCCAAAATGGAAAGTTGAAAAATAAACTTAATAGGGGTAGAAACAATGGCCGTTCTGCTTCCAAAGGGGGGGGGTAATACTAATGTTTCTGCAAGCTCTCACTCTTTTGCAGGCACTCAGGGACACACATAGGCTTTCTTTGGGAGTTCGCCTACATCTAGCCATATTCCGACTGATCAGCTACGCCTTCTAGGTGCGCCCCCACGCAATTCTTTGGTGTTGGTCATCCTCAACGGTCATCCACGATGCCGATCTCATCTTAGTTTGGTCAACCCCTGCAGCAGTCTGTACCAGTGCAACCACCACCGTAACCTTCCTTCAGCGGTTATGCTTCACAGTATGGACATACACAGTTCACTGACCCTTCTTCTATGTTTTAGGCTTTGTCAGCTCAAGTGTCGCAAGACAACGACTTCTATATAGATTCTGGTGCAACTAGGCACATGACATTCAATCAAGGTACAATACACTCTCTAACTCCTTGTAATTCTAATTTCATACAGGTTGGTAATGGTGTTGTGGTTCCTGCTAGATACATTGGCCAATGTCGCTTTCCTTTTTCCTCTTGGCCTCTTCAACTAACAAATGTTCTTGTGTCTGATAAAATCATCAACAATCTTATTTCTGTTCGTCACTTAACTATTGATAATTCAGTATCTGTTGAGTTTGATCCGTTTGGTTTCACTATCAAGGATTTTAAAATAGGTTGTTTCCTTTAGCGCTGTGACTGTGACCATCACGATCTCTATCCCGTTCTTCCCTCCTCTCCTGAGTCTACTCTTGCGTCGGCAATGTTGCCGTCTCCTTTGACACTTGGCATCGGAGACTTGGTCATCCGGGTACTGCTGTTTTTCAGTTTCTTTTATCTCGCAAGTTTATCTCTTGTTCTAGTCAGACTTCTGCTTTATGTCATGCTTGTCAGTTAGGAAAACATTGTCGGCTACCTTTTTCTTTATCTTCTACAAAAACTTCTCATCTGTTTGAACTTATTCATTCAGATTTATGGACTTCTCCTGTTAGTAGTATGAGTGGTTTCAAATATTATGTTCTGTTTTTGGATGATTTCTCTCACTTCTTATGGGTGTTTCCTTTACGTGCTAAATCTAAGGTGTTTTCGGTTTTTAAAACGTTTTGCGCTTATGTACTGAATCAATTTAAGACAGACATCCAGCTTTTTCAATGTGATAATGGTCGTGAATTTAACAATCAACCCTTTTTGGATATTTTTAAAATTCATGGCATCAAAATCCGTTTTTCTTGTCCATACACTTCCCCACAAATCGGGAAAGCTGAGCGCACTATCCGTACCCTCAACAACACCCTTCACACGTCCCTCATCCAAGCCTCCCTCCCACCCAAGTTATGGGTTGAGGCTCTTCTTTCCTTTGTCCATACCTTCAACTTGCTTCCGTCCACTACCATTCAGTACAAAACACCATTTGAAGTACTATTTGGCTTCTCTCCCACCTACTCTCACCTGTGTGTCTTTGGCTGCCTTTGATATCCAAACACTGCACCAACCACTCCCCATAAGCTTGATCCTCGATCTTCTGCCTGTCTCTATCTCGGTCCTAGCCCTGATCATCGTGGGTATCGCTGCTTAGATCTCATCACACAAAAGGTTATCATCTCTCGTCATGTCGTCTTTGATGAAACCCTTTTCACGTTTCCTGACTTTCAGCCTCGTCCTCCCACGGAAGACTATGACACGTTTGATAATGACGAGTCCCTCCCTTCCCTCTCTCCTATAGTCGACACTTCCTCCCCTCCGCCGGATGCTGCTCCTTCTGCCTCTGTTTCCTCTTCTCAGCCTCCTTCTACTAAGCCTTCTCAGCCTTTTTCTGCTCCGGCTGCTACCTCCGGTCATCCAATGACTACTCGTTCTCGCACAGGCTCTCTCAAGCCTAAACAGATCCTCAACCTTTCGGTCACCAGTGACATCTCTCCCATTCCTATTGTTGATCCAGCTCCTCTATGACTTGATGAAATACCAATGATCCTTTATCTAATAACTGAAAATATTTAGCATTGCTGTGATGAGTTGAAAACTTCAGCGAGCTTGTCTCGCTGATAGTTTATACATCAGCGATCGCTGATCACTGACTCCGTTTAGTATCAGTGAGAGTTGACATCAGCTAAGTATCATTTGAAGACAAATAGTCATGTCACCATGAAACCATCAGCACCATCTATTGATGCAAGCTGATGATAGAGTCAGCGAAGCTCATGATCTGAAGTTGATATCAGTGACAGCTAGCTGACTATCCTAACATGACGTTCCAAAGAGAACAAGTTACAGTGCCTCTCTGATCCTTCCCAAGGATCAGCGACCCTAAGGCATGATCAGTGACTTGTACTTTTAAGAATACTATATTTGTCTTCTTGTCCTATATGCACAAAAAGGATTTGATTTGCCTTTCTAACAAAAGTACAATATGGGATGTCTCTTTACTGTTTCCTCCATACTTATCACCCATAAGGCAACTGTTTACCATAGGCCATGACCCTACCACGCATGGACATTATTTTATGGTACAATAGTACACCAAACCCAACGTTTACCTGACACGTGTAAAGTTGGGGATGACATGCATTTAATGCATGGGGTATAAATATGAACGTAGTGTTGTTCTTCAAACACACCTTGGTCCATCTTCTATACCCCTAATCCTTTCTCTCCCTCTATTCTCTTTAAGTTCTTTCTATCTCTTCTTTACTTGCTTTGTGCATAAGCAAAAGCTTTGTATCTATATTCAAAAGATTGTTTGAGGTCCTGACATACTCTTGATCTTTATCATCAAACCTAACTATAATCTATACAAAGACTCCATAGGAGTCATAGATTAAAATATAGAAGAAACTGCGTTGATTGTATTCAACCCCCCCTTCTACAATACTATTTACTTTAAACTATCTTATTGGCCATCGAAAGAGGACCAACAAGTGGTATCAGAGCGGTTGGAAATCTTTTCTTAACCGTTCCCAAAAGAAACATAGTTTCTAGATCCACACAATGGCCACTACTCCTAAAGATACCTACTCTGAATCTAGATCTTTGGCAAAGCCTCCAAGATTCAATGCTAATAACTTCTCTATGTGGAAGTCAAGCATGGAACTCTTTCTCTCTGGTTTCGATCCTCAAATCCCCTACTTCTTAGAACATGGACCATATGTTCCCACCTCCATATTTCCCGCTGTTGCTGCTACTACAACCTCTCCTGCTGTTCCGGAGAGAAGCTTCGTTAAGCTTGTGTCCAACTAGACAGACGAAGACAAGCTGGTGAATGTTGACACCAAGGCAAGGTCTCTGATAGCCATGTCTCTTCCTGATGAAGTATTTCACTCCATCAGCAAGCTTAAGACAGCTAAAGAGATATGGGATAGTCTCTGTATCCAATATGAGGGTGCTGATGCTCTCATTGAATCTAGAAAGATTCACCTCATACGATAGTATGAGAAGTTCATCGCTACTAAGGGTGAAACTCTGGCCCAGACTCATCAGAGGTTTAACTGCCTCTTGATCGATCTGAAGACCTACGATGTCATTTACTCCAACTCGCAGGTAATCACTAAATTTATGGAGGCCCTCCCTGAATACTGGGAAAATTACAGCATATGTCTGAAAATGTCCAAGGACATAAAGACTATAACTCTTAACGAGTTATATGGTATGATGCTCAACCATGAGCAAACCAAGTCTCTGAAGAAAAATCATATCAGAGATACCAAGGATGCTGCGAAAGGTACCTCTCTTGCCTTAATCTCTGACTCTCCTCAACCCTCTCAAAATCCTGTCTCAACAGTGACTACCACTGAGATAGATGAATCTGTCTCTAATCTTGTCTCTGATAATGAGAGAGAAGTCAATGAGTCTCTTGCCCTTCTCTCTAAGCATTTCAAGAAATTTGGCAGGAAAGGAAACTTCTGTAAGTCCAAGCCGCTCTCTATTACTAACAAGCCTGAAACCCCTTCTGGTACAAGAGGCTTTGCCACTGAGTGCAGGTACAAGAAGAATCAGTTCGTTGAAACCTCAACACCAGCTTCTAAGGATGGAAAGTACCAGAAGCTGAAGGCTAAGTATCGCAAGCTGAAATTCTAGCGAAAAGGCAAAGGCCTGATCGCTGAATGCAATGGCTGGGATGAATCATCTGATGAAGAGGACACCAGCGAGGTCACATGTCTGATGGCCATCGTTGAAGAAACCGAGCCTGCTCTCGTGGCACAGCTCGAAGACATCCTTGAAGAAGAAGTCCCTGCTACTCCTGCTTCAACCTTTGATCTTCCTCAGGTACCTACTCCTTCACCTTCTGATACTATGACAGCGATGGATGCCTTAACCATCGATCTGTACAATGCCTTAAAAGGAAAGTCCTCTGCTAAAAAGGTCAACTTTGACCTTAGGACTGAGCTCAAAGAGTGTCATGAGAAAGTCAAAGAGCTCGCTGTTTTTGAGACCAGCTATAAAGACCAAGTACATGCAAATCAAGTTATTTGCATAGAAAGGGAGCAGGCCATCGCTGAAAGAGAAAAAGCTCTCGCTGAGCTAAACTCTGAGAAGGTCACTGTTAAAAGCTGGGCTGATGCCTCTGAAAAGGTTGATGAAATCATCTCCTCCCAGCATAATCCTAAAAATAGAACCTGCTTAGGTTTTGATAAAGGAAAATAACATGCTATGGATAAACCTGATAAATCAAACTTAAAATTTGGCATGTTTGTTACCTCTGACTCTAACTCTCAGAGTTCTTCTTCCATCTCTAAAGATGAGGCTTCTACTTCTGTTCATCCTCCTAAGAAATCTAAATGCAAGAACCTACCTAACCATCCTCCCAAAACTAAGAAACCAAACGACAAGACTCCTAAAGTCTTGGGTGGTGGTCCTTCTGGATCATGGGCTAAGAAATCTGTTCAAAGCCCTACACCCAGAATCAAGATTGACTTGAAGACCAAACCTCAGGAGAAGACTCTAATTCCTCCTCAGACTAGAGATATAGGCATTCTTGGACCTGCACCTGCTCACCTTAAGTTTAAAAATCCTAAGGATCCCTCTAAGACAAAGACCTATAGAAACTGCTATCACTGTGGCCAAAATGACCATATTGCTAGTAAGTGTGCTCATGCTACCAAAGCTGAAAAAGCAGCTAAGGTAAATAAAGGTCCCAAGGCAAATAAATCTGCCAAAGGAAAGAAACCTTTAGTCGCTGAGACTGCCATCATCCCTGACCCTGTCAACACTGAAACCTCGGTAAAGACAAATGATGTTGCCTCTACCTCTACTGCACTGGTAGTTTATGAGGCCCCTGAATCCTCAGTTACCTATGTCCCTGATGATTTTACCTTTGCTAACCCTGATGGACCCAACTTCATGTGGGTTCCAAAGACCAATTAACTCTTCCTTCTATTTCAGGAAAAGGGCATCTGGTACCTTGACAGCGGATGCTCTAAACACATAACTGAAAACAGCATGTTCTAGTCGACTACAAGGAAGAAGCTGGCCCTTCAGTCAAATTTGGTGGTGAAGGAAGAGGTATCACTAAGGATATGGTACCTTAACCAACGGTAGGACTACTTTCAAGAAGGTATCTTACATTGAAGGACTAACTCATAATCTGTTGAGTATTAGTCAGCTTTGTGATAAAGATCACAAGGTCTCTTTCTCCAAGAAAAGCTGCAAGGTGAAGAACAGGCACAAGAAAATCATTCTCAGAGGACAAAGATCACATGATGTCTACGTCATCAACATGGACATGTCCACTGAAAATGTGTGCTTCATGTCCAGGGCCTCTTTAGAAATCAACTGGCTCTGGCACAAACGTCTCTCCTACCTGAACTTCAAGACCATCAACCAACTCTCCATCAACAATTTGGTGAAAGGTCTCCCTGAAAACAGTTTTGCAAAGGAATCTCTTTGTGCTTGTTGTGAAAAGGGAAAGCAGACAAGAGCTTCTTTTAAATCCAAGCAAGTCTCTACCATCAACTCTCCACTCCACTTATTGCACATGGACCTCTTTGGACCTATCAATATTCAATCTATGGGTGGAAAGCGATTCACTTTGGTGATAGTGGATGAATACTCAAGATACACCTGGGTTTTCTTCCTTAGAGCCAAGAGTGAAACTCCTCAGCTAATCATTGCCTTCATTCTTCGGATGCAGAAGTACAGTCAGATCACTGTTCGTTCCGTAAGAAGTGATCATGGCACTGAATTCAAAAGTAGCGTCCTGGATGAATTCCTTGTCAGCAAGGGAATTTCTCAAAACTTCTCTTCCGTTCGTACTCAGCAAAATGGAGTCGCTGAACGAAGAAATCGCACGCTAATTGAAGCTGCAAGATCAATGCTGATTGAAGCCCGTCTTCCTATTCAATTCTGGGCTGAGGCTGTCAACACTGCCTGTTATATGCAGAACATGTCGCTGATCGTGAAAAGATTCAAGAAGACAGCCTACGAACTTTTCAGAGGAAGGAAGCCAAACATCGAGTACTTCCACATCTTTGGTTGCAATTGTTATATCAAAAACAACAGAGATGCTCTGGGAAAGTTCGATGCCAAAGCTGATGATGGTTTCTTAGTTGGATACTCTACTATATCCAAAGCCTATCGTGTCTTCAACAAACGAAGGAAAACCATAGAAGAGACCATTCATGTCAAGTTTGATGAAACTAATCCCTTCTCTCCTCCTTCATTTTCTGATAATAATGATGTAGATCAATGGGCTAACTCTTACTTTCAGGTCCCTGAAAATGAAGCCCCTGAAGCTAACATCCCTGATGCAGGAACATCCTCTCCAATCCCTAATGGATTTGAAGAAATACCTGAAATTCCTCAGGATCCTCCAGTTTACTCTGCAGTCCCTATAAATCAAGTTGCTCCGACAACATCCTAGGAAGACACTCCTTCAACTTCAGGCTCTTCTGAAGCTGCTCCTCTCGTTGCTGATCTTCTTCAACTTGATGCAGTCGCTGAAGAATCATCTTCTACAGTCGCTGCTGAACCTCTTCAGGTTGTCCCACAACCTCCTGCTCTCAGATTGACTAGAGATCATCCTATTGATCAAGTCCTAGGTGATCCCTCTACTGGTGTAAAAACTCGACATCAGGCTAGTAATCACTGTCTCTATGTCTGTTTCTTATCTGAAAATGAACCTTCTAAATAGAAGAAGCACTCGCTGATCCATTTTGGGTATCAGCGATGCAAGAAGAACTTGCTGAGTTCGAAAGGAACCTTGTCTGGATTCTTGTTCACATGCCATCTAGAAAGACCATCATTGGTCTGAAATGGATTTTTTGAAATAAACTTGATGAACATGGCATTGTGATCCGCAATAAGGCTTGTCTTGTTGCACAAGGATATAGACAAGAAGAGGGGATAGACTATGATGAAACATTTGCCCCTGTGGCTAGATTAGAAGCCATTAGACGTTTTCTTGCTTATGCGGCTCATATGAAATTTCAAGTGTTTCAGATGGATGTCAAGAGTGCGTTTCTCAATGGGAAACTCACTGAAGAAGTCTATGTTGCTCAACCTCCAGGCTTCACTGATCCTAAGCATTCTAACCATGTTTACAAGTTAAACAAGGCCCTATATGGCTTAAAGCAGGCGCCTAGAGCCTGGTATGAAACCTTGTCTAATTATCTTATCTCTGAAGGTTTCACTCGTGGAAAGATTGACAGTACGCTGTTTGTCAAGACTTACAAGGACCATGTTTTCCTTATCCAAATTTATGTTGATGACATTATCTTTGGGTCCACGAAAGCCAAACTTTACAAAAAGTTTGAGTCACTCATGCAGGCTCAGTACAAGATGTCCATGATGGGTGGACTAACCTACTTCTGAGCTCTTCAGGTTAAGCAATCTGAAAAGGGTATTTTCATCTCCCAAGGTAAGTATGTTCGAGAAATGCTTGCTAAATTTGAACTTACTAGCTGTTCTAAATCGAAAACACCTATGGCACCTCCTCTGAAACTCGACAAGGATTCCAATGGGAAATATGTTGATGTTACTCTCTACAGAGGAATGATTGGCTCACTGCTGTACCTTACAGCAAGCCGTCCTGATATCATGTATGCTACATGTCTTTGTGCACGATATCAAGCTGATCCTAAGGAGTCCCACATGAAAGTTGTTAAGCGAATATTCAGATACCTGAAGGGGACTCCCAACCTCGGTCGCTGGTACCCTAGGGACTCAGGGTTCGATCTAACTGCTTTCTCAGATAGTGATTTTGCAGGCTGTAAAATAGATCGAAAGAGCACCACTGGTGGCTGTCAGCTACTTGGAGGTAAGTTGGTGAGTTGGACAAGCAAGAAGCAGAATTCAGTGTCCACATCAACCGCTGAAGCAGAATATGTCGCTGCTGGTAGCTACTGAGCTCAGGTCCTTTGGATGAGAAATCAACTGCGGGACTATGGGTTTCAGCTATCAAAGATACCCATCTACTGCGACAACACTTCAGCGATAGCCATCGCCAACAATCCTGTCTTACATTCAAAGACAAAGCACATTGAAATCCGATATCACTTTATCAGAGATCATGTGATGAATGGCGATGTTGAACTCCACTTCGTTCCCACTGAATATCAACTCGCTGATCTCTTCACTAAACCGCTGGACGAGAAACGGTTCAACCAACTCATCAGCGAACTAGGAATGCTGAACCCTGATGCTTGATCTTCAGCAAGTTGTATTTCTAGTTTCTCTTGTAAATTATTTGTAATTTCCTTTTTCAATGTACTGTAATTTCCTATTTTAATGAAATGAATTGATCTCGCTGATCATTTTAAAGTCAATGATATTCACTCTCACTGATATACTGCATTTAATTCCATCTTACGAATATGTCAATGATCTCACCTACCTTAACAAATTAAATGTGATAAGAGGACTTTGATAAGCTTTCGCTGATGACCTTTCCTATTCCTAGGTTTCTGGATAATCATAAAAAAGACCATGTTTTCTTTTTGAAATGATTCGTATTCCAGAAAAGCTGTCATCAAAATGGCAATCACATTAATGCTATTTAATGTGCACAACCCTATGTCAGGCGCATGAAGGCGAGTGAAAAGAAATGACGGCGCGTGGTAACTTCTACCATCATTTCTCCTAGAAAATTGGTCCATGTCATTCCACCTTTTTCCTTTTCTCTCTCCTCCAACCCACTATATAAACAAATCATTCACTCATTTTCTCTCTTTACGCTCACATTTTCTCTCAAGCCTTCAAGCAAAAATACTCTTTAAAGCAAGAACAATCTGTTGAAAGATTTTCTCTCATCCTTCATTCATCTTTTCTCCAACTGGTAAGATGCTTGTGTCTTGTTTTGCTTAATCTTATCTATTTTTGCTACATAAATCTTTAAGGGTTTTATGTATTAGTTTATACAAAAACTCTCGATTCTGAAAAACCTTTTTTCAGAATTGATATGATTTATCTTCTTCTTTTTCCAGAATCGATATGATTTATCTTCTCAAATCTAGGGTTTATATTTCGTTCCTTAAAACCCTTTCAGATAAAATTTTATCTGCAAAATCAAGTAATTTTTACTTATGATTAAATTTGAAAGTCTTTCATCTTTCTTATTTAAATTTGAAAGTCTTTCATCTTTCACATTTTATATTTAAGTCTTTCATCTTTCTATGATTTTCTTCTTTTCTCTTATTCTTTTCTAATCTACAAATTTTAACTCTATTTTTTGAACATTGCAGAATCCATGGCTTCCTCTTCCGATCTCAACAGCATCGACACCAGTGGCTGGAACACCGTCTCTGAACCAAACCCCACTACTGAAAACCCCTCCGCTGCAACTAATGTCGTCCCTACCACTGATGACGTTGTGGTGATCCAAGAGAATGTCACCAAGGACTCCAGCGAGGAACTCCTCCTCGATGTAGAGAAGGCTGCGGAAGAGAATACTAGTTCTGGAACTGACGGACTGAACGCCATCCTCTCTATCATGTGGAACTCCAACAATTACCTTCCACTGATAGATCTTCCTAAGGGGAGAGAGTACCTCACTGAGGCAAGAAATTTCTTGCTCAGTTGTCCCCTGAAGACAGCCTTCACTATCAACCACCCTCCTTGCCGAAAGCTTCTTAGTGCTTTTTGGCAAACAACTGAAGTGGTTCCGCTGAAGAACCGAGAAGGAATAACTGCTGACTTCATCCGATGCACCCTTCCTATTAGCCCCAAAGGCAAAGAACCAGGGTCACTGACCTTTGGTATTGGGAAGCTAAGGGAAGTACTAGGACTTCCTATTCTGCCAGCTTATTGCAAGGAGCCCTCCAAGCAAGTCATCACTGACTTGCTTGAGACTTTGGGCATTGACTGGGAGAAGAATGACGATGGGGAACTGATCAAGAATCCCTCCCAAGTCAAGAAGAAGTGCCTGAAGCCCATCTTTGCCTACATTTGGTCGCACTTCATTCAGTGTCTCACAACCAAGGTAGGCAGCTTTGATCAGGCCTCCTTCTCTTCCACTATGATGGTTTGGGGAGCCATCACCAACCACCCTGTCAATTACGCCAAATACATTTGGGATGACATGGTTGGTCGCCTCAACCAAAATCCTGGGAAGAAGAATCTTTCTTACCCTAGGTTCTTCTCAGCGATCATCGCTTCTCACCTGGGTGAACACTACCCTGCTGCAACTAGGGGATTATCCCACTCAACTATCGGCACAAAGGCCCTAGACCACGACTCCAGCAACATCAGCGTTACGCTGGCGGATGTCTTGGTAATGAAAGATGTTGCTGATATTCCTGCTGTTGCAGATATTCCTGCTGCTCTCTCACGTAAGAAAGCAGCAACTGAAAAGAAGGGTCCCTCACTGAAGCTGAACATCAAGCGCCTTTCTTCCTCCTCTCCCTCAAGTCCAATAAGAAGGCGAAGGTGGATTCTCAGCCGGCTTCCATGCCACTGAAAGAACAATCCATGGGTAAATTTCACTCATCTAATTTTCTTGTATTTTTCTTCCATGTTTGTTTTTTCTCTCTTCTTCCAAGTATTTAACTTTTCTCTATCTTCTACTTTGTCTATTTCTTACAGGCTCAGGCTCGCAACCTCCTTCGAGCACTTCACCCCCACTTCCTTCGAACACTTCACACCCTCCAGTGGTCACTGAAGCTGAACTCCAAGAGATTGCTGCTAAAAAGGCAGCTCTTGACGCCGAAGCAGCGAAGAAGGCTGAGGAGTATCAGCGGCAACACGATGAGCAAGTGCTGGTAGTGAAGAAGGCTCAGGCTGATGCCACGGCTTTTGCTGCCTTGGAGAATGCTGAGACGAAGTCACTGAAGGAAGCCTCCTCCTCTTCCCTGGACCTAGGGTTGTTTCTTTCTATCCCTGCCCTAGGATCCATCAACGGGAAGATGGAAATTCTTGCTAAGGCCTATGATCTTAGCCAACTCAATGGATGAGTTGCGGGAACACCTTCTCCCTAAGATTCAAGTCTCAGTGAAGAAGGGGCCTGATACGCTGCCCTCCTTCCAGGCAGAGGTCAGCCGGTGCCTGAATGCCCAAGATCAGGCCATCAAGGGAATTCAAGATCAGCTCAAAGATCTTCAGGCCCAAGTTGCTGCCATCCCTCCACCACCTGCTCCGACTGCACCAAGCTTCATGGATAGGGACGGTAGCATACTCGAATCAATGGCTGCATCCCTGATCTGTCAATCCTGGGTGCAGACAAATATGGCATCCCTCCTTACTTGTTACATGTCATCTTCAGCACAGGGTGCTGAATCTGAGGGGGAGGATCCAAGTAGCAGCCCCCTCGAGCGCGCTGTAGGAGATGAAGAATTCCTCCAAGCTGAAGATGCCAACATCTCAGGGGGAGAAAGCCAAGGTACGTCATCTTCTCTTATCTCTCTCCCTGAGATTATTTCTAAACCTCCTGAATCCCCTACCTCTGAAACTCCTTCTCCCAAAACCACTGATACACCTTCTCCCATAAACAACCTTCAAATAGTATTCTAGCAACCTCCTCAAAACCCAACTCCTGAACCTGAGCCCAAAAACAGGATGTCAACTTTGGCTCTGTCACTGGTGATATTATTCACCTGATAGAGAATAGTATCTCAGCAAGAACAAGAGCTGAAGTTTGCAAAATGACCTTCTCTGTAACTCCTCTCAATCCTAAAGCCCTCCCCATAAATACCATTACCATCTTTTCATCCGAGGAATCTTTTGAAACCTCTTCTGATGAATCTGATGAAGATTCTGACAACTCCCCTCCTAATCTTGAGAGTACGAGAATAAAAATCCCTCCAGGGATCTCTGATGAAGAGCTCAGGGAGCATGAGCTGGCTCTAAAGCAGCTTGAGGACGCAAAGATGGATGCTATGGCAGCTCAACAACTCGCTGAAGAGTTTGTCAGAGAAGATCTCGAAATAAATGCTAACTCAATTCGAGCTCAGCAAGCAGCCTTAGAGCCTTTGAAAAATTAAGGGATCAGAGGGAGCTCACTACTGAAGAAGCGGATACAAGCTGGTTCCTGGAGAAGATCAATAAAAGAAGAGAACCAGCAAAGATTAATTCTGTAAAGCTGAATAAAACCAGAGCTAAGAAGAATGCCCCCACATACGTAAGAATCACTGTTTCCAGAGAGGATGATAGAGATATCACTCACTCTCTGAGAACCTTAGAGGATTACGGGCTGACTGAGAGGCATGAACTTCTTAGATGTCTGAAGAAATCAGGGTCTCAGGCCAAACCTCAGGTTGAGGAACTACTTGATAATCTTATCAACAAAGTTCGAAATTTCGAATACAAACAACCCCCTGAGGTCCAGCAATCTCCGCTCACTGCATCAACTTCCAGACCTTCTACTTCTCAGCCATCTACTTCAAGGCGTGGTGTATCTGGTCCACGTTTTATCCCTGCTGGTCCTTCCGATCGTCCTTATCACTATGCTGATACTTCAGGACTGAATCTGTCTCTTCCTGAAGGACCCCCTCTTTATGAAGGTCGTGTTCTAAAAGAACCTGAGTATGGGCTATTCTTCAGAGATAGGTTCAACAACCTCAAGTTTAAGAGATTCAGCGAGATTCCCATCTCTCCCACTCTGCACCTAATAAATGTTTTGGTCTATGCCACAAACACTGATCAAGACTCTAAAGATTTTGCCAAGGGAATGCGAGCTGAATTAAAGAAGAGAAGTCTCGCTGAAGTTTTCAACTCATCACAACAATGCTATATTCAAAAGGTTGTTTGAGGTCTTGACATACTATTGATCTTTATCATCAAACAATCTAACTATAATGTTTACAAAGACTCCATAGAAGTCATAGATTAAAATATGACTAAATTACATTTTTGGTCCCTCACGAATAGCTACTTTTTGCTTTTCGTCCCTCCAAATGTGAAAGTACATCCTTGTTCCCCAAAATGAGTTTTTTTTGCTCATATTGGTCCCTCTCACTAACGCCGTCCATATGGGATCCGTTAAGCCTGCCATGTGCCCCTCACGTGAGGGGCAATTTGGTCTTTTTACCCCTTCTTCTTCAACCTCACACATCTCCCAAGAACATTCATATAAAATCTGGGTTTCATTCAAACTGTTAACATATTCATATTTAAAAGTAAAAAAAGTAAAACAAATCAACTGAATTAATGCGTTTATCTAATCTTCTTTAAAATAACAAGTCAAAACTAACAACCAGAAGAAAAGAAGAAAAAGAAACAAAGAAATTTTCTAAACTCTACCATCATCATCACCTCCACCTTAATCAAGAAGGAATCTTAAGTTTTAATCTTTATATTAAAAAACCCACAAAACCAAGTATCACCATCATCCATCATAAAGCATTTCATTGTTAATCAAATTATATGAAAAAAAACCCCTTATTTGAAAATTCACCACCAAACCCATCACCATGTTAAGTTGTGCAAAACCACCACCAGATCCATCATCCTCCGTCCCTTCTTGATCGGATTTTTGCTTAGATCCACCCAGCCATAACTTAGATTCAAACCCAAAGCATTTAAATTCATAGAAGAAAACCCTAAAATCAAGAATTGAAAACCCTAAATCACATCTCTAAAATCAAGAATCAAGATGAGTGTGTGGCTGTGGTGATAGAGATTGGAGAAGGAGACCATTTGATGGCGGTAGTTGGTGGCTTTGGTGGCGGGCGGTGGCGTTTGGTGGCTGTGGTGGCTTGGTGGCTGTGGTGGCCGGTGGTGGCGTTTGGTGGCAGGTGGTGGCGTTTCACGTTTGGTGGCTGTGGTGGCCGATGGTGGCGTTTGGTGGCTGTGGTGGCGGGCGGTGGCGTTTGGTGGCTGTGGTGGCGGGCGGTGGCGTTTGGTGGCTGTGGTGGCGGGCGGTGGCGTTTGTTGGCTGTGGTGGTGGATGGTGGCGTTTGGTGGTGGTTGTAATGGGTGGTTGTGGTGGTGGATATGGTTCTTAAGCATTAGAGATGAAGATGAAGGAAGAAATAGATGAAGATGAGAAGGAAACTCAATCTGGGTTTTTTTAATGGGATGAAGAAAGAGAAGAAGGTAGGAATGAGGAGTAAAAAGACCAAATTGCCCCTCACGTGAGGGGCACATGGCAGGCTTAACGGAGCCCATATGGACGGCGTTAGTGAGAGGGACCAATATGAGCAAAAAAAACTCATTTTGGGGACCAAGGATGTACTTTCACGTTTGGAGGGACGAAAAGCAAAAAGTAGCTATTCGTGAGGGACCAAAAATGTAATTTAGTCTTAAAATATAGAACAAACTGCGTTGATTGTATTCAACCCCCCTTCTACAATACTATTTACTTTAAACTATCTTATTGGCCATCAAAAGAGGACCAACACCTAGGTCTACTGCTCAGGCTATGTGTGACCCTCATTGGTGGGCCGCCATGGATGCTGAAATGGCTGCTCTTCTCTCCAACTACACGTGGGATCTTGTTCCTAAACCCTTTGATGCTAACATAGTTGGTAGTCGTTGGCTGTATCGCCATAAGTTTGACAGCAATGAACGTCTTGAGCGTTACAAGCGACGTCTTGTTGCTCAGGGTTTCTCACAGCAACCCGGGCTGGACTTTGATGACACTTCAGTCCAGTTGTCAAACCTGCCACTATTCACACGGTTCTTAGCATCTCCATCTCCCCAAACTAGCCTATTCATCAACTTGATGTTAAGAATGCCTTTCTTCATGGTGATCTCATTGAGACAGTTTACATGCGTCAGCCTCCCGTCTATGTAGATAGTACATGTCCTAATCATGTCTATCGCCTACGGAAGGCTCTCTATGGTCTTAAGCAGGCTCCTTGTGCGTGGTATCAGCGATTTGCTATCTACCTCTCCTCTTTAGGCTTTATTAGCATTAAGACTGACAGCTCACGTATCATCGCGGATCTGATACTATGTACCTTCTTTTGTATGTCGATGACATTATTCTTACTGCCTCTTCTCCCACTCTTATTTCGATGGTTATCTCTCAATTATCTTCTGAGTTTCCTATGTCTGATTTGGGTCCGTTATCCTTTTTCCTAGGTATTGCTGCGACTCGTAGTATGTCTGAACTCTTCCTCTCTCAATCTGCCTTTGCTCAGGAGATTTTAGCATGAGCTGATATGATCGCGTGTAATCCCTACAGCACTCCGACTGACACCTAAACAAAGCTTGATGCTGATGGTGACCTTGTTTCTGATCCCACCTTATATCGAAGCCTTGCTGGTGCCTTGCAGTACTTGACCTTTACTCGTCTGGATATTGCCTATGCCGTACAACAGGTCTGTCTCTTTATGCATGACTTGCATCTTCCGCATTTCAATGCGCTTAAACGCATCTTACGGTACTTAAAGGGTACTTTGTTTCATGGTCTTCATATCAAAGCGTCGACCGTTGATCGCTTGGTTGCTTATTCGGATGCCGATTGGGCCGGGTGTCCTAATACTCGTCGGTCCACCTCAGGGTTTTGTGTCTTTCTGGGTGACAATCTGATATCTTGGTCCTCCAAACCATAGCATGTTGTTTCCCGCTCAAGTGCCGAGGCCGAGTACCAGGGGATAGCCAATGTGGTTTCTTGATTTTAGAAATAGTTTGAACATTCGTGTACCCCCTGATCAAACTACGGGGGTGTCTTAAATATTTGTATAGTTTAGGGACTGATGCGGTAAATACTATATATAAAAACAGAACCAAGTTTAACCCTTAAAAAGCCCAACTATAATTACCACATTCACTGGAAAGCGTACCTGATCGCGAGTAATATAGTGTAGGAAAGTCCATATATCGTTCTTACCACTGGGAACGGTCAAGTAATTCGATGAAAATCTTTTAAGTCTAATTAATCTAGAAAAATGGGATTTTTGCGAAAGCAGTTTGATTAAACTAAAGTACTGAAAGAAAAACAATTAACAATCTAAAATCGAATTAAAACTTATAAAGACAAGCTAGTACTTATTATGGTTATGGAGATTCCTCTTGTGGATGATTCATAAATAATATCAAAAAGTATAGTTTAGTTGGTTATTGTAAGAATTTAAGCCGAAGCACCCTAGCATGTATATCTAAGACTATCAACCAGGTTGGTCTCCTGGCCCATTTATAGGGACTGGTTGTCAAACAGTCTAGTAAAAGTCATCCTATCCAATGCTATGTTATGGGACCCTACAATCCAGTCTACTCTCGGTCTGAGTGGACTACTTACCCAAACTTTCCGCGTCACCGGAATGAAAGGTAAGGGAGATTGATTAACCTATCAGAGTCTGTCTATTTTGAAAACAAACACACCCAATCAACGACTTCAAGTAGCCACAGTTTAAACATTGAATTAGGAGTCAAAGATAAACATTCAATAAACCAAACAAAACTAATATTCATTTAAATCAAAACCGAATCATCCAATAAGATTCATCAAACCATAATAACCACTAAATTAAACTACTCACTACTCATGACTAAAACAAAAAATAAAACTATAAAGAAAGACATTATACGGACCGTACAGCAAGGGATGGTCGGGTACCGGCTAAACGTCTCCGGGTTAGGATCGTATCGCGCTGATGGCTCATACAAGACTCTCTAACTATTCTAACTACCGAATTTTTATTTTACTGAGTATTTTTTACTCTGGTAGCTCTTATTTTAAACAATGGGGTGAAGCCTGTATTTATAATACTGAAATCGGCTCACTTCGCGTTCGCTAAACGGCTATCTCGCGGCGCGAAACACTTAAACACAACCCTTCTTTCCTTTTTTGCTCAATCTGGAATCTTCCAAAGGGTGTCTACTCTTTCTTCGTGGTGCTAAACATTTGATCTCCAACGCGAACCGAGTGAAAAGCAGGAATCTTCTAGAAGTTGCTCACTTGGTGGCGCAAGACTATAATCTTCACATCCGCGAAGGCCTCTCTATCCACTTTTGATCATTTTTCATGCTTTTCCGAATCTTTTCATACTTTTCCGTCAAAAGGCTTCCAAAACCTACAAAACTCAGAATCAATAGCTTTCGACAGTAATTTGTACGAGAAATGGGTCAAAATGGGATAAAATCATTCAAACCAGAACTACCAAAATATTTATAATTTTGGAGTTATCAGGGACCCCTTTTTAACTTTATTGTCTATATATTGTTGTCAATACACACAACCCTAATTAAGGGTTTTCCACATATTCTCACATCTGTCTCTCTCTATTCTTTATATTGAGTTTTATCTTAATAAGATGAGTTTATACGAAAACGATGTCAATTTAAGAAAACGTGAGGACGATTCTCAGCCACACATTTTTTCTTCTTCAAACTTAAACAACATGGTGCTGACGTGGCGGAGGCAAAGATGGCTGCTGCTGGTGGCGGTAGTGGTTGGTGGTGGTGGTGGAGCGATAGTGGCGGAGGTGGATGGTGGTGGTGGTGGCGGCGACGGTGGTGGTGGGACGGCAGCGACACGAGAACGCTATCATTTTAAGAAAAACTTTTTTTAAGAAAAACTTATTTGATGTACAAAATCATAGTGTGACTCACATAGGAAAATCCACATAAAAAGAACATGTACAAAGTAATATATGATTCACATAGGAAAATCTACGTAAAAAAACATTTACAAAATCATATATGATTTACAACACAAAATCACATATGATTCGTAAACAAAATCATATGTGATTAATAACGTACGTGAACAATATCATATATATATATATACAAATGAACTAATAAGAATCACATATGATGTGGGCCCATGTGGGTCCCACACAATATAAAATCATGTATGATTCAGGTAGGCTCCCATCTGAATCAGATATGATTTTATATTATGTGGGACCCACATGAGCCCACATCAATATATGGTTAATAATTATTCCTTTGTTCCTACCAAGAGGTATGGTTCTTGTATGAACATACCTCTCTCTCTACATATATATATATATATGGTGGTGGCGGAGGTGTTGGCGGTAGTGGCTGGTGGAGGTGGCTGGTGGTGGTGGTGGTGACGGAAGTGGCTGGTGGTGGTGGCGGAGGTGGCTGTTGGTGGCAGCGATGATGGTGGTGGGGCCGCATTGGTGGTGTGGGTGATGGTGGTGCTGGCAGTGGCGGTGGCAGCAAGTGGTGGTGGCGGCGACCGATATTACCAATACTCCGGTGATATATATTTGAAGAAGAAAAAATGTGTGCTAAGAATTTTCCTCGCGTTTTTTGTAAAAAGTTATCGTTCTCGTTTGAACCTCTTATCTAAATAGAAATATATCTATAATACAATATTTTATATTAGTTAAACATTATGGAAAAGTCTAAAAAAACCCAACAAACTATTCAATTTTGAATGGTTAAGTCCCTAAATAATTTTTTTGAACAAAAAAGCCATTAAACTTTCTCATTTTGAATGATTAAGTCACTAAACTATTTATTTTGAATGAAAAAAACCATTAAACTTTTTCGTTTTGATTGATTAAGTCCTCGAACAATTTCTTTTTGATAAATAAACCATTAACCTTTCAAAAATTGGTTACTTACCCCATTTTAATAAAAATAAAAAAATTAAATGTAACCGACTATGAAGGTTTTAAAGGTAAAATATAATTATGTTCGTTTAGGTTAAACAATTATAAGTAGCAAAGTTTTAAAAAGTCAATGATTTATTTTGTAGGAAAAAATGTTTAGGGACTTAATCATTCAAAATGAAAAAGTTTAATGGTTTTTTCACTCAAAAGAATAGTTTACGGATTTAATCATTCAAAATTAAAAAATTTAATGGCTTTTTTGTTTAAAAAAATTGTTTAGGGACTTAACCATTCAAAATGGAATAGTTCGTTGGGTTTTTTTTGGACTTTTCCCAACATTATATATCCTGTATCTATTTTTTATTGAATAATGTTTTAGAACGTTGAATTAATTATAAAATAAAATAAATAAAAATATAGAAAACAATTATTGTTGGAACTTAGTTTAGATAAGAGACAAGTCTCACATAGGAACCTCAAAGTGCATTAAATAATTCATTTAAAACATTGAGATTTGGTGTGTGAAGTTTATGGTGGGCTCTCTTTGCATTGAAATCTGGAAAACTGGTCTAGACATCTTCGCGACGCGAGTTGAACACTGTTGGGTTTTTGACTTCCGTTTCAACGCTTCGTGACGCGAGCTATTCTATGACTTCCGAACTTGATCTTTCACAACATGAGGACTAGGGCTTGCTATGAGAAAAGTTTTTGTTTTCCAGAATGCACATCTCCCGAGTCGAATAGTCACACCTTTTGTTCAGTCAATCACCTCTTTTCATAGTGTTAGACCTTCACTTTATTGTGAAGAAGTCAGAAGCCTATCTTTAATTCAAGCTTTGTTATTTCCAGTTATGTTAGTTTGTTTGCCCAGTTAGTGGAGTCTTAAACTCCAAGGGCCTTTTATGTATTTTCTTCATTCTTCTATAGTACTATAAATAGAAGATGATGTTTAGGGTTTTAGATTAATGCTTTCAAGAATACTTTTGGTGTAATCAACTTCCATTGCAATATCAATATCATTTTGAGGCATTCTATTGATTCTTATTGTTCAACCTATATCAATGGATTTCTCTCCATCTTGATTCTCTTAGTTTATGGACAAACAATTGGTATCAGAGCTGATCCTTTGTTAGATCCTTGGTGTTGTTTTTGATTTTCAAAGCTTTTTGAAAAAAAAAAATTTCCAAAACTTTTTGGGTCATTTTGATCCAAAAAGATCACTTAAAGGATTAGTTTTAAGTTTTAAGAGGTTCCCTAAGGTTTTTATCAAAGTTTTACATCAATTGGGGCTCTTAACACTGATTCTTTAAGTGTTTTTGACGAGTTTTTGAGCATTTTTCGGAGCTTCTGGACGGGTTTTCCGAATCGGATTACTTAAGCTGATTTATCAGTTCAAATTTTCCAAATCGGGAATTGTCCTTTTCCCGAATCGGATTTTTGTCATTTTCCGAATCGGGAAACCCTGTTTTCCGAATCGGAGAATCGACCATCTGAGTCAGGGTTTTGCTCTCTTGTTGTGTTATTTTCCGAATCGGGATACCCCATTTTCGAATTGGAAAAGGCTGTTTTCCGAACTGATACTTGTGAGCCAAATCCGGATCGGAAATTGTCATTTTCCAAATCGGATTTCGCCTCTTTGAGCCCGGAAATTTTCAATTTTCTCCTAAAATCCGACACTTAGCTGTTTTTCGACAATCTCAAATTTTTAAAGCTATTTGTGTCACGAGGCGCTCGAGGTATCAGTGTTTTCAAAAAGTTTCTTTTAAAAACCAAGCGATTTAATCGAAGGAGATCCTCTCAAGAGAACAAGATGTCGAAGGAAATCATCGGCATTGGTCGGAGACTCGCCCTTCGATACTGGTCATGGGCGAGTACCAGCAGTGGAAACCACAGATGATCCACTTTCTCGACTTACTTGACGAAAACCTCATGAAGTCCATTCGTGAAGGCCCGATCAGACCTACTGTCACCGTAGCAGCAGTTCCACGAACGGACACATTCCCTGAGCTACCAGAATATGTTGTGGAGAAACCTGTTGATATGTACTCCCGAGAGCAGATGGCTCGTCATCTCACTGACAAACGTGCTCTCACTCTCCTAATCATGGCACTCACGAACGATATGTACGCCAGAGTGGACAGTTTGACTAGTGCAAGGGATGTGTGGCTTGAGATCGAACAACAGATGCAAGGCGGAGACACGGCCTTGGAAAGCCAGAAGGAGAGCGCATTGAATGCCTACGAAGGATTTAGAGCCCGGGAGAACGAATCTCTAACGGATTCCTACCAACGTCAAAACTCGTTTGTCAACGATCTGCGGAGACTGGGAGTAGAGAAGATCAAATACGAGGTCAATGTCAAGTTTCTGAAGAATCTGACGCAAGAATGGCAAAGCATGGACATCAACATCCAACTAAGCAGAAATCTGGGGGCAATGGGACTGCACGATCTCTTTAGCATGATGGTGCAACGCAAGGAATTTATCACCGGTGGCAGGACGAAAAAGGCAGTTGATCCTCTGGCACTCTCTGTTGTGCCCTATGGAGGACCCAACACTGCTCCAATACAACCAACTCCTTACAACAACATGCCTCTTCCACATCATCCGGAAGATTTCAACCACGAGTTCAACCCGAACTTCGGTCAAGGTATGCAACATCCGGATGACCCTATCATCATCACAATCTCAGATGAAGAACTTTTCAACATGAATGAGTCCCTCGCCCTAATCTCGCACAACGTACAAAGGCTGAATGCAAACCGAGGATTTACCAATTGTCGAGGATCTGGGTTTCAAGGCGGAAACCGAATGGGGCAAGGAAGAGGAGGACATCATTCATCTGGCAGATTTCAATACAGTGAGCAAGGAAGAGGAGGTTATCAATAGGGAGATAGGTACCAATCTTACAATCAAGGAAGAAACGAACAAGGGAGGTTCAAAAATGAACAAGGACGGTTCCGAGATGATCAGGAAAGGTTCAGAGATAACTCCCGACGTGATAGTACTTACTTGGAATATCAAGGAGGTTCCAAATTTCAGGGTAATTGGCGCGGACAGAATCCCGACTACAACTATCGGGGAAACTCAAGAGAGTATGTTCCAGAATCAGGGTACAACCGTCAAGGCTATGAGAGCGGATATGGAGGCAGAAACGAAGGTGGAAGATATGATCAAGGTCCTGAGTATGGGTACGAGCAAGGAAGGAATGACCGCTGGTCTGAAGAAAGGATAGAGCGTGGTAAAGGGAACTTCAACGGAGGTGATCAACGAGGAAGCAGCTCTAGCAGACAATCTCCGAGAGAAGATCAACCAATCCCTGTTGACCAAGGTGGTCAGAAGTCAAGTCAACCTCAGAAATCCGTCATTCAAAATCCCACTCCTCAACAAACCCCATGTCCCACAACCACCTGCTTCAAGTGTGGCCAACTGGGACACTATGCCAAGGATTGCACGATGAAATACAAAGATGCTGCCAACTTCGAGAAAAAGGCCGCCTTGCTAAGGAAGAGAGAAAAAGGGGTTGCTCTGCTGGTTGAAGAAGAAAACTGGGTCTGTGAAGAAGAGAGCTCGGATGAGGAAGATCACATGGTGAAAGGTCTGTGCTTGATGGCAGACTTTGAAGGACCGGAAGGTGTTGGTCCTAGCACTTACCAAGACATTGATGCTTCTGAGGTATCCACTATCCCTGATATAACTGATACAATATCACTGTTAGAAGCTAAAATTTGTGACTTAGAGAGAAATCTCCAATCGGAAAGAACTCTCGTCACGAAATTTAGAATCGACAGTGCTGTTTACAAAAGCTGTCTCGAGGACTTGACTTTAGATTATAATCGTGAGATACTTGAGTCTGGCATTAGAGAGTCAAATTTATCAAATAAATTGTTGTGTCTTAAAAAATCCCATGAGGAACTTAACAGTAACCATGGAGAGCTTACAATCAAATTCCAGTTACTTTCGGAAGAAAGAACTAGACTTTTTACAAAAATCCAAGAGCTCGAGGACAACAATTTCAAAAGAGGACAATCTGAACAGACTCTGAGTATTCTCACCCAGCATGCCAACAAGAATCCTTTTTACAAAGCTAGACCCGGCCTAGGACTCACAGAAAATCATGTTTTAGAAAAGGCACCTTTAAATCTATACAACTTTGAGGATATGGCCGCCTCCAAGCCTAAACCAACCCTTGTAGGAGGACTCGTTACCGAGGAGTATGTTAGACAGACTGTCACTTACACCGAAGTAATTAACGGTGAGACTATCACTAGAACTACAAGTCCGTCAAACAGCACCACAAGCAGTCCTCCCACAAGTCCCGCTCCCAATAGACCTATCTTCATCCCTGCTAGTGATCCGACCAATACCCAACCCACTTGGGAAGGCATCAAGGCTAGAACCCCTCGTGTAGCTATGCCTCCCATAAATTATGTAAGTGCAAGAAACAATGGATTAAGCAATCAAATCTTCATTCCATGATGTAATCTTTACAATATGAACTTTCTCTCTCTAGATTCTCTCTCTAAAGCCACACACATATGAATGTTACAATAAAGTTTCTTCTCTCAAGTCTCTCAACTGACTCCTTCTAACAACTATATATACCCTTGACCTCAACACTTACTAACATTGACTTTTCTAACTAATACTTTGACTTTACATATTAATGCTTTGACTTTGACTTTGATGCTTGACTTTCTTCTTTGACTTCCATCCTTTGACTTTGTTTGACTTGAATATTGATTCCTCATCTTGAGATCTCGGATACAATAATATTTGCTCTAACAATCTCCCCCTTTGTATTCGAGATCGCTCTTCAAAATGAGCTCCAGCTTTAACGATCTTTTGTCTTCATGTCAAACAAACTTTTTCGGTCACAAATTTCAAACAACTAACAATCTCCCCATTTATGCAAGCATCATCTTCAGAGCAAAGTCTTCAAACATGAACTCATCTTTTAGAAAAGCATACTTCTTCTGTTGAGTCAAAAACATTGTAGATCACTTGAATCAATTCACTACACTGTCACGCTTCTTAACCAACTTTGATATCTTTGACCAATCCAACATTCTCATCAATCTTCAAAACTTGATATCAATCTGTAAATCCAAGGCTTTTCAACCCCAGATTCAAAAGATTCAAAATTATAATTCTCTTTGGCTCCCCCTTAACTCTTGCTTTCCCCTTCTTTACTGAAATACTTTACACTCGCTTCAAAAATCATTTCTTCACAAACCCAAAACAAGTTTTACTTTCAACTCAAACCATCTTCAAATTTCATCACTATCAGCATCAATACTTGAATTCAACAATCTTCTTAAAATCTTCAATCAATCATATCTTTAAACAACACAACTTGATATCTTGAACTCTTCAAACGAATCTTGAACTCTTCAAACGAATCTTGAACTTTTACACATGAATCTTGAACCCTTCAACATAATTCCCATATCTTCATCAAGTTTTTACAAATGTCTTTGATGAAACTTCTCCCCCTCATGATGATTAGGATAATCCTGAGCATCATGAACAATCAAAGACACCATCATCAAATAGTTCATTCACAGGAACTGCTCCCCTCAAAAGTTGGTTTATCATTCAAAGAACCATATGTCCCCCTCCATATCAGATATCTCATCCATATCAGAGTGCTCCCCCTCAAATCCAGCTCAGGTTGCTCCCCCTCAAATGATGGGTAATCGACTAACATAGAAGCACATTTAGCAACTATTGACACAACAACTCATAGAATTGTGTGGCCTATTTTCAGTATTGGCAACAGGGTAGCACTGATAGGACTTCCAGTCATCACTGAATCAAAGTTAGAAAACTAAGTTCTCAGACTGTTCCGGCAATATCACAAAGATATGCAATTGGAATCACAAAGACTCGTGCAAGTGTCAAAGAAATATCATCATATCAATTAGGCTCAAATATTGATTCAACCTGGGACGCAGATTGAAAATCAATGACTCTTGTGCATAGAATATGAAGTTCGGAGACCGGAGAGGATGTCTTCCTTAATTCAATATCTAAATCTTCCGAGTGAATATTAGATAGATGATATGTTAATTCTCCGTGAGAATTGAAACAAACATCTTTTAAGAGATATTTGAGTAGCTTGGTGGGGTGACACGAGTTATCGACACTGGGTCCATGTCTTGTTTCAATATTCATCTCCAAAGAATCGAGAATGAATAGATGATGTGGTTACCCGGATAACTGTATAGGTTTGGGAAGGATCTTCTTTTATTCTTTTTGATCCTGTCTCACACTCACCATTTTCTTTTAACTCCCCCTACACTCAAGCTCTCGGCATTTTACCTCATGCACACCCTCACAAACTAGGTCTAACCTAGGGATGTGTTTCTTGGGTAGATCCTCCGGCTCTGGAGTGATCATAGAAACTTCTATATCCTATCACACATAAGTTGATATCATGAAATGATATTCTTTGAAACGTTGAGTATATTCATACCAGAACGTGATATGATGGTGATTCATATGTGATACAATATGTATATGGGGAACATATGTTGAACAGAAATGGAAAACATATGTTGATGAGATCATATGTTGAAGAAATTCATTCAAATGCTTTAACAAGTGATGATTGATTGTAGAAATCAAAAATCTTGATCATGAATTCCAAAGAACAAAAGTCAAACGCGAAACAAATAGACTCAGTAAGCATAGTATATTCAAGAAATGAATCAACGATTAGAAAGTTTAATTGTGCAGAACAATTCACAATTAATAATCAGAATAAGAATTGAATCATTGATATGAAATAACGTGCATTGACATCAAATTGGAATTCAAGCGAGTGTATTTCCACCGAATAATTTCAACGAATATATGAGATGTGGAAATAACTATGTCAAAAAAAATATAACGCGTGGTAATTCGTGAAACGATGTAAAATCGGAAAGAAACTAACACAAGTAAGTTCCTTATGATGAATACCACGGTTAAAGACAGATAAGCGCAAGTTCTATACTAAGGGTTTAGAAAGATACTTACAATAACGCTCATATAACACATTGATGCTCGGGTCTTGAACTGATTTATTCAAGAGCCATATACCTGCAAAATCAAGACAAGAAAGATTTTGGTATCCACTTGAATGTGGATCCTCGAATGTTAGATGCATTTGATTTATAAGAAGAAATCTTGTAAATCCCAAATCGATCATCGATATAATCGTCACATACAAAATCATTTCTTGGAGAGTAAGAACCATATGATGTTCTTTTGGAAAAACTAAGAAGTTTACTTCTAGAATAAACTAACTCAGACTTACCAAAAGATGTATCATGAAAAAATTTGTTCTTTTGAACTGTGGATTCCGAAGTAAAAGATTTTGTATGATTTACCTTTGCATTAGATCCCTTGACTTGCCAAACAAACTTACCATTTGAAAAATGATGATTACCTGAATAATCAACACGACGATCATAGAAGAGATTTGAAGTACGAATCTGACCACTTGAGTTGATAGTACTCCGTGAAGCACTATCCACATTGCTTGAATCATGAGCTTTGAAAATTATCTCCTCAAGTTCCTGCACTTTGGAAGAAAGCTTGTTCCTCTCTTCAAGAAGATCATTAAGCTTCTTCTGTTGATCAGATCGCATTCGTTGCTCATTCATGATGTCAGTTGATAAGCCTGATAACTTGCTTGTAAGTTTGTTTATTTCAACCTTAAACGCTTCCTTTTGATCAGCAAAATCTTTCTCCATAAGAGTTGGCTTTTTAGGTTCAGCGATTATCTGTTCTAAAACAGTCTTGTCATGTCGAAGAACCTTCTCTTTTTGTTTAAATTGATTTCTTACATCAGATAACTGATTCTGTAAGTCAACAATCTGCTTTTGAAGCTCAATACTTTTCTTGTCATCAACTTTCCTCTCTGAGTGAACAACTTGGATCTCTTCTTCAAATTCATGCATCATATTATGATATTTCCCAATACGAAGACTCGGTTTCTTCAAAGAATTCTTCTTATCTAGGATAATCTTCCTCTCTAACTCAGATATTTTCTTTGAAAGATTAACACTTTTCAAATCAAATACCTTTCTTTCTTCTATTAAAGTATTTTGAAGATCAGAAACAGTCTTTGTAAGCTTCTCAATTTCTGTTTCAAACATGTGCCTGTCTTTCGTAAACTCTAATTCCACATTTTTCTTCTCCTGTCCACCTTTGTCTTCTAACAATTTCTGAAGATCGGTCACTGTCCTTTGAAGCTCTAACATCTCTTGAACATATTCTTCTCTGTCTTTTGCAAACCTGTTTCTTTCATTCACCAGATCATGTTCACTTTCATACACAACTTGTTGTAGAGTCTGGATTTGCTCAAGAAGCATCTCTCTTTCAGCATTGTGCTCATTCTGCTCTTTGAATTTGAGAGATTCATACTCAGATTGAGTCGTTTTGAGAAGATTTTCAAGATCCACAATCTTCTCTTCTAAAACCAATGTAGGAACATAAGGTTTAGCTTCGACATCTGATTCTTGAGAAGAATTAATATCAGGATAAACCAGAAAATCAGAAGAATTAGACAAGTCTTTTGATTTGATTCTCAGAGTGTCTGAATTATAAGCAAACTTGACCCTATGATATTTAGGTTCATAATATACAGGATCATGTTTTTCAATCTCTTGCATATCTGAGAAGTCTTCCTTCATTTCAAAACCTTTTAAAGAAGGAAATCTGGTGCTCATTAACATACTTGAAAAATCATAAAATGCAGATTTCTCCTTAAGAGCTTTTTTCAACACACTTGGATTCTCATAACCTAAACCCCATTTAACATCAAGAAAATCTCTGAGTGCACTGGGTTTGTTTAGAAAAATTGTTCGTTCAGAAACACCTATTTGTGAAGCTTCTCATCTAAAAATTGAATTATCTTGCTTGATTCCTTAATTTGCTTTTTACATTGAAGCTTTGTCTCTGCAATTTGTTTTTCAAAATCAAGCTCTTTTTCTTTGATCTGATTTTTCATTTGAAGCTCTTTCTCTTTAATCTGATTTTTCATTTGAAGCTCTTGTTCTTTGATATGATTTTTCAAATGAAGCTCTTTTTCTTTAAATTGAGCAACTGCTTTTGCAAGCTGTGTTGTAAGACTGGCCTTCTCACGTTCAAGTCTCTTTGTTTTATCCCAATCTCGTTCATACTGTATTTCATCATCAGAATCCATTGTTATCTGCACAGAGGATAATAAGGATCGTCAACAGAAACTTCGATTAGAAGTGTGAGTAGTGCACAAATGATTTATGTCAAACAAATCAAAAATTCCAAAGAAAATGGGTAAAAAATAAACTTGAAGTACTAAAAATGACAAAAACAAGAAACTCAAACGACTCACAAACTAGAAAACACACGCACAAGGACTAAAATTGAAAATAGAATGAAAAGAAAAACACAACACAACTATTTAATAAAAGAAAAAGAAAGAAATAAAAGAAAAAACAATAATTCTTGCAAACACAATAGCTAAGAAAAAATAGCTCAAAGACATTAAAAAACACTCAAAAATAAGCACAAGACTCGAGATACACCACATGGCTCGAGATAGGGAAGAAAATGGCTCGAAATACGAAAAAATTGAATCGAAATACACCCTACACGCGCCCACACGCGCTTGCCACGCGCCACACATGTGATATCACGCGCTTCCACTCGCTCCAACTCGAGCTGTCACTCGCTTACACGTGTCTGATGTGCGCTCCACGCGCCAGTATCTCGAGCGGCTGACGTCATCATGACGTCACGCACGCGGTCAGCAGCACATTGAGATCTCTGACCGAACATCTGATTGAGATCTGACCCACAAAATACCTCTGACCGAGCTCTTACTAGGCTCTGATTGCTGACCAGAATGTCTGACCGAGATTTAAGAATCTGACCGAGCTTCTGATTGGTTTTATGGATCTGACTCGAGCTCTGACTCGAGTTTCTGACCTCTATCTCGAGTCTGACCCACTTTTACACTTACCAAAGCCTTGAAAAACACCAAACATAGACTCGAGACATTCTACCTTGACCCACAAACAACTTTTTGCAAAAAATTCTTAAAATTTTGGATCAAACACCCAAAAATTTCACCTTCTTCCCCAAGAAAAACTCAAGAACATGAAGAACACCTTCAACCCAAAAAATTTTAAAAACACAAAATTAACCTCTAAAACTAAAAACAAATGGTAGATTCATGTCCAAAAACACTTTTTAGAAACAAATCCACTCAAAAACGAATCAAAAACACACTAAATGTCACAATCACTCATGACCTCCATTGATGAACTTTGAAGATCTTCAAAAATCAAAACTCAAATTTTGAAACAAATTTGATCTAGAATGATTAGAGATGATTAAAAAACACACTAGAAACACAAAAACACACACAAATCTACAAGATCTACAACAAAAATCTACAAATCTAAAAAAATCCTATAAAAACCCATTTCTTCAAAAAAATCTTCAAATTTCTTCAAATCTTCATCCAATTGTGCACAAATCTTCTGCCATAGCTCTGATACCACTTGTAAGTGCAAGAAACAATGGATTAAGCAATCAAATCTTCATTCCATGATGTAATCTTTACAATATGAACTTTCTCTCTCTAGATTCTCTCTCTAAAGCACACACATATGAATGTTACAATAAAGTTTCTTCTCTCAAGTCTCTCAACTAACTCCTTCTAACAACTATATATACCCTTGACCTCAACACTTACTAACATTGACTTTTCTAACTAATACTTTGACTTTACATATTAATGCTTTGACTTTGACTTTGATGCTTGACTTTCTTCTTTGACTTCCATCCTTTGACTTTGTTTGACTTGAATATTGATTCCTCATCTTGAGATCTCGGATACAATAATATTTGCTCTAACAATCTCGAAGATCAGAGATGCTTCTTTATAAAACTTTAGGGGGAGATTGTTAGGACATAAAATGTCCTTATATGTGAAAGTTTTATAAAGAATCATTTTAGTGTAAATAATAGAAAGGGAGGGCTTAAAGTGTAAAATAGTGTATAGATAGAGGGGCTAAAGTGTTGTAGTATATATAGAGATGGAATGGCTTTAGAGAGAGTTATGAGAGTCGTTTAGTGAGTTTGTGTGTGTTTTCAAAGGTGTAGTTTGTAACTAGTTCTTCCATGGATGAATAATATCAAGCTCATGATTCTCAATCTCTCTCTCCTCTTAATTGTTCTTGATTTCTTATTCTAACAAATTATACCGACTTGAACACCAGTTATGATACTAGGGAAATGGATTTATCAGAGGAGACCTTAGTTATCCCATCCACGAATGATTCCACAACTAAGAGTCCCGACCTAGTTGAACTAGAAAAGGAGGTATTCGGACATAGATTGAAGGCAATGGAGCTAGATGCCTGTGAACATCAGATTTTGAATCTCAGAGTAATTGTCTCCGAAAAAGACACCTTGATACACACTCTGGAAAAGGACTTACTCGAGGCCAATGCCGAGAGAATCAGGCTTTCTTCGGAGTGTGGGACCGCAAATTCTTCTTTAAATGTTTTCAAAAACCAAATTTGCGGATCTTCAAAAGCGACTCATCATCCAAGAAGTTCAGTTTGAGCTTGAAAAAGAACTACTTTATGAAAAGGAGATGATGTATCGCCATACCTTTACTAACCAAGATGTGTCAATCTCTCGTTTGAGAAGGAAAATTCTTGATTTTGAGAACTTTTACTCTCTAGATTCTGATGATGATGAGACTTCCCCTGTCCTCAACCATAGGATAGCCAACCCCAAACCAAAACCAGACCTGGATCCCAAAGTTGAATATGAAGTGAAGATATTTTTGGACGAGGGTGATGATCCTTCTGGTTTGATTCCTAAGAAAAAGAAAGCTGTTGTTTCCAAACCTGAGAAGCCTGCTGAGTCACAAGCTTTTGGTTCTGAGAAAAGTAACCCCAAGGGTGTAAAACGTGTAGGTACTGACAGGGAGAAGTCAGCTAAGCCACACACACCTAAGGGACTTGATGCGGTAATTATTGTATATAAAAAGCGAAACAAGTTTTAACCTCTAATGCCTAGCCACTGTCTTACCACATATGCAGGCAAGCGTACCTGATCGTGAGTAATATAGTGTAGGAAAGTTCAGGTATCGTATCTACCACTGGGAACGGTCAAGTTATCGTAGACTGTTAATCTTGACTAGTTTAATTAACCTAAAGCTTTGGGGGGTTTTTATGAAAAAGGTTTTATAACTAAAAAGACAACTAAATTAACTAAGAACTAAGAAAGCAATTAAAATATTGAAAACTATATAAAGGAAAACAGTAGTACTTATCATGGTATAGTGAATCCCCAAGTGGATGATTTAAACAGGCCAAAGGTTTCGTTGTTTCGATTATTGTAGGAATTTAAGTCTGAGACACCCTAACATGTGACTATTATGGCTATCAACTAGGTCTTGGTCCTCCTAGTCCCAATACATAGGTCGTTTGTCAGACAATCTAGTACCGGTCACCCAATCCTATCTCTATTGCATGGTTTTCTACTACCTGGTCGCTCTCGGTCCGAGTAACCACCTAACACAACTCTCCGAAACGAAGGGTAGGTCAAGAAAGGTTGATTATCCTATCGGAGTCTATCTATCTTGGTCAAACAGATACACCCAACCAACAAGTTCAAATAACCAAACAATACGAATCAGATCGGAACCATAACACACATTCAATTAACCAAAAGCAAACCAATAAACATTAAATCATAAAATCATGATCCACAATGGTTCATCGACCACAATAAGTACCACTATAAAAGACTACTCACTAGACAAAATAAAAACAGAAAATACGAGAAAAGAAATAGACATTATACCGACAGTACAACGACGGATGATCGAAGATTGAACCCCGCAGCATATCGGCACAATAATCCTCTCTCTTCCTAACACTACAGAACTCAGGACTCAATACAAATTTGACTCTATACGTGTATATCACAACTGAAGGAGGAGGCTGGTATTTAAAAGGAGAGATCAATGCCCATTTCGCGTTCGCCAAACGGCCCTTTCGAGGCGCGAAGTACTTAGGGCAAACCCTAGATTTTAAACTTGGCTAACTTGGCGACGCTAAACTTGAAAACTCGCGATCGCCAAAAGGCTACTGGATTGTCTTTGTGCATTTTTCACGTTTTCTCGCCTTTTTTCGTGCTTTTCCGTTCCACGGCCTCCAAATCCTACAAAAGCAATAATAAGTCCAATTGGTGAGTAATTAGGCTAGAAATGGGTGAGAAATGGGGTAAAGTCAGACAATTAAGCTCAACCAAAACATGTATAATTTTGGTGTTATCAGGACTCCAGACCAAGAATTCAAAATCTAACGATGCTTGTGCCTCAGTCAAACCCATTCAAGGTCTTGACTTTAATTCGAGTACTTTCGAAGTGGGTGAGACATCTCGGTTGAAACCTAATCAACCTTTCACTTCCACTAAACCTAATTTTTCAAAACCGTCATCTGGAAAAGGTGGTAAATCCATTTCTACTAAACCGTCCTCTAACTCACACCATGCTTCGAATGCAGATTGGAGGAGGAAAGATGGTGGAAAGAATGTGAAACACCGAGAAAGGATCATCAAGAGAGGAACAACACTTTTTCTGCTTTCCCTAAGAGGCGTGGTCCTAGCCGTGCGGGTTTAGGCCATGCCCCACCTAGTGTAGGATTTCAATCAAACATGTCTGTAAATCGTAATCGTAACTTGAACGATGCTTTTGATACTTTTCGTGATGACATGTGTTTTATGTTTGATAATTTCTTGCGCTATGGTGTGGCTAATTCTTTTAATGCTCATAATTCTAATGTCAAATCTCGAAAGAGAAAAGGAAGAAATAGAGGCAAAGCTAAATCCTCTTCGTCAATGAGGTCCCCTACGCCTAAGGAGAAATCCAAAAAGGGGACTACACCGACTGTTTCATCTATCTCTAACCCAAAGGAACCCATTTGGCAATGGGTCCCTAAATGTTGGTCCCAATGAGGTGACCTTCAAGTAAGGATAGTGTATGGGATTATAGAAGGGGGGTTGAATATAATCACACAAATTTCACTTTTAAATTCTTTGTTGTATTAACAATATGAATTTACAAATTGTTGCGGAAATAGAAAAGACTACAAGTCTAAACTAAACAATCTAAGTTCTTTCACTATGCACTAGAGTGAGAATATAAGAAAAGATAGAAGATAGAGGAATTAAGAAAGAAAGGATTAGGGTATTTTTAGGATGAAGAAGACGTATGGAGAACATCTCTTCACTTCCTATTTATACCCAATGCATTAAATGCATGCAGACTCACTTTTGTGTACGTGTCACATTCTAAGTGGTCTTATGTACTATTTACTATAAACAAATACCCTTTGCATGGTGTGCAAAAGAGGATGTGAGTAAACAGTTGCCTTGAGGTCTGATAAGTATGGAGGGAACAGAAAAGAGACTGTCCTTATGTACTTTTGTGTCAGTAAAGGGCAGATAATCCTTTTGTGCATTAGATTAAGACATTACAATAATCCTTCAGGATCAGAATACCGATCAGTGAGGAATGCTCTGATACTGAGGTTGATCAGAGGTCACTGTATCCTGTCGCGTCTTCAGGATGTCATACAACTTTGAGCAGCCTGCTATCACTGAGTTCCGTCTTCAGATCACGAGCATGCTGGTCCTATCATTAGCTAATTCTTTGACTTCGCTGATGGTTCTTTGAGTATGACTTTGATGTCTTCAGGAGGTCTTCACTTCGGTGGTCAGGATCAGTAGACTGCAGAACAGGCTCGTTCGTCTCCTGATCCTGATCCTGATTATAAAAATAAGTTACAGCGTGAGTAACATGGAATAACACTGAACAATCTCAGTGATAATTCCTCAAGCTATAACAGGAGTAAAAACCTATTCACGAAGTAAAGTAACAGGATCATTATCATTTCATCAGGTCTTAGGAGAGCTGGATCAACAATCTCCCCCTAAATGATAATGATAAGATAACAGAGGAATTGTCTTAATCTAGAAACGTTTAGAAATAAATCTAAGTCTAGAAATTAACAGTAGGAAATAGAACTCATAAAGGTACGTGTCCCATTTACTGTTTTGAGGGATCTTTTTCAGTACTATGATGGAATAAAGTACGATGCACTGAAATGCATTTCCATTAATCTCATTAAGATTTTACAAGAGTAAAGAAAATACATAAGTACATAATTGTAATACTGAAAGAAAAATACAAAAGAATTCTAGCTATCAGAGTCTTCAGAGATTTCTTCAGTCTTGACTTGGACAGTGATTGGAGTTTCACCAGTGGCTATTCTCCTATCCAGGATTGTTCTGACAACGCGAACAAAGTCTTTATTGTCCTTATTCTTTATTTTCTGAGCGATGAAGAGGACTGATACCAAGTGTTCAGTAGGTGCTTTGTGTAGTTCGCTGAAGCGTTGGAAGCGAAGGATGTTGAAGTTGTCACCTACACAAATACCATGAACAGGTTCTCGGATGACTTGAGAGATCCATAGGCTTGTATGCAGTCCTGGGCATGCAAGGAGTAGGTCTCCTTGTTGAAGTGCCTGCTGATCTTCGAACAGGAGGCTTAGGCAGTGCTGAAGAAGGTTGGAGTAAGTCATCAGGAATTTCTGTTGTTCTTCTGATGCGAGCAATAAGTCCATTTATGACTTCTTCTACTTCAGCCCTGTAGTTCTTGTTGGCTTTGGGAAGTAGGCTTCTAATTTCATTCCACTCTGACAAGTTGTATCGGTCTAACTTGTCAAGAGTGTGCTCTATGTCTTTTACTCCAGAGCGTTTGACGGTGATCCAGGTTTTGCCAGGATTACCTCTCTTGCCGCGGGTTCGGCGAAGACGGATTCCTGATATGGCAGCACCATGTTTTCGGAGATGTAGACGATCTCTGCACCAGTCAAGCTCGGTATTCACTTCTTCAGCCTGTTCTTCAGCATTCCTGTTGAAGACCTTCAGCGCGGCCTTCTGTGCTAGAAGAGGATCAGCACTTATTTCGTCGTCTTTTTCCACAAAATCAGACGTGAGCCGTTTTGCGGCTTGAGCAGAAAGGAAAGCTTCCTTTTGCTTTTTATTGTGCTCCTCCTGAGCTCTTATTCCTTCTTGGTACTCCTCCTGTGATAGATAGGCGAACTCAGAGTCCCAAGAGGTACGAAGAGGAATTTTTACTCTTGTACTCTCGAGTCGCTCTATCACGGCGTCTAAACGCCCATCCTTGTTTACATGAGTAGAAAAGTCAGGGTAGTTTTCTCCTTCAGAACGTGGAGAATTAGAGGGAGGAGATCTAGGAGAAGAAGCAGGGGTAGAGTAATCATCAGAGATGAATTCATCATCTGACAATAGGATTACGGTTTCAGGAGGGGCTTGGATTTCAGGAGTTCTGGAGGATGAGGCTTCAGTATTAAACCGGGTTGGGTTTAAAGGAGTGGTTTCAGGGTTTAAGGGAGTTACTCTGAATGTCATTTTGCGTAGTTCAGTCCTGATAGCTTTTGATCGACTATTTTCCATAAGGTGAATAATCTCACCAGTGACAGAACCGAAATTAACATCCTGTGGAGGAGGATATCTCTTCTTCTTGGAGATCTGGAGGACGTTACGAAGAGTACCGATTCCAAAGGAGATGATATCTTCCTTTATCTGGAATTTGATCACCTCATGCATTTTGCCCTTGGAGTTCCTCTCCTGGGCCATTGTGGCAGTTGACCAGAGTTGGAGAAGTAGGGGTTTGTTCGGCCTGGGATTGATGGTGAAGGCCGTTTTCAGGGGACTGTTGAGAAGAAAGTCCTTGGCAGGCTTCAGGTACTCTTTGCCCGCCGGTATGTCGAACAGGCCAATGAGATTGTTGCCTTTGAATTGGATGTCATGTTGAGGAATGACAATCGGAAGGCTTCCAGTGGCAGTAAGCAAAGTGGTAGCCTCAGAGGAGAGCTGGGCGTCGAGTGAGGTGGAAGTAGTAGCAGCCATCCTGTTAAAAACAAAGAGTAACATATGTGGATGATTAAGAATCCAAAATATGCATCTTTCTTCACTTTTTGATGAACATAGTAAAAGTTCATAAAAAATGGTGAAATCCTTTATACTTGGAATAGATTTGATACCAATATTCACAAAAGGAATGTGTTTTGGGATTAAAGAGAACTTCTATTTTGATGAAATTATATCAAAATAGGAGTTGATGATTTTTCTTAAAAGAAATAAGAAGAATCACATAAACTGTTTTAACAAAAATCTAAGAAGATTTTGGGAAAACTAAGATCAAACGAAGTGATCTTAGGGTTTTTGGAAAAACGTTTATCAAAATAAGTTGTTTTAGATGAAGAATGTCAACTTAGTTTGTGGAAAGAACAAAGAATGTAGACACTTACGATGATTCTGTGAACGAAGTAGTGAGTGTGTGTTCTTGGTGAAAAGAAGACTGGATTGCTTTTTCTTGCTTTAGAGCGTTTGGAGAATTTGTAAGCGTAAAGAGCAAAATAGAGTACGAGTGAGGTTTATATACCTCGTGGTTGGAGAGAGAAAATGGATGAGAGAGAAAAGAGCGGCTAATTTCAAACGTAATGATGAAAAAAGAAGTTCTACGCGCGTTCACGCGCCTGACACACGTCGTGGGGAACAGGAAACGTCCCATTACGTGTCAGTGCAGATGAAAAGTTTGTTTTATTCAAAAAGCTAAAAACCACCTTTTCAGGGGATAATTCCATTTTTATGAAAGAAGAGTTTTCTTGGAATTAGAGTACTTATCAGATAAGTACTGTTTTGGGAAAATCCTCTTATCACATTTAATGCGATAAGGTTTCAGGGACAGAAATACTTACTTGAGAATCATCAGTATTCGGATTTTGAACAAAGATTTGGTAAGTACTGAATAGAGTTATCTCCTGATAAATGTGTTATTCAAGAGTTGTTAAGAAAATAGTCCTGAGAAAAGTTAGTCTATAGGACTTAACAACTGTTTGTCCTGATAAACTTCATTCGTCAGGATTTAACATCCCAAGTTCACTGATAAGCATATTAAAACTGTTACATGTAAAGATGAATCAATCTAACATGATCTAAGCATGATCATGTTAGATCTAGCATAAAGATGATGAAATCAAGTAGAGAGAGAAAGTAGAGAGAGAATGTGGAAATTCATATGTCATTCATATCTGTAAAAACTTCAAGTACAATACAAGGCAATGAGGTATTTATACCTCATTCCTAAAAAACAAAAACTTTCATAATAGGTCCCTCAACTTCTATTATAAACATAACACTAACAATCTCCCCTTTTATAAAAGAAGGAGGGACATACAAAAAGAACAAACAACAACTTGATTAAGATTGCTTCACGGCAGGCTTTCTCAACTTGAACTTGATTTCTGCAAATCTGATGTCATTTCTCAGTCTCAATCTTCTATCTATCTCCTTTACAAAGTGCTTGATCAGAACCTTGTTGGCAGCTGAGATGTCATGAACATTATGCTTATCCATTTGCAACCTTGTATTCAACCCATCCATCACCATTTTCAACGTATCATCACAAAATAGCATAACTTCATGTGAATACATTCTCTTCTTATTGCCTAGAGAATCTGGATACACACATGAAATCCTGGTTTCATCCGCATCATAGAAAACCGTGTACATAACAAAGTCTTTCTCTTCACCAATCAGACTTCTTTGTGGTTTGTGACAGAATAACTTTGACGTCCAGTTCTCCAATCCCAGCTGAAAATCATACAAGTGAGCCAATGAGATAGAAGCCTTGACATGTCTGACAATTGCTGTTAGAGCAATTATCTCCTCCTCTGATCTAAAGGCTTTTCCTTTGAGATCATATAAAATCCCAAAGATCACATCAAAGCTCACATCTTGGAAATCTGCTTCTGTAATCACATACTCCTTCCCATCATCTCTGGTAAATGCATTCACTGGATAGAAGTAGGCACTGAGCTTGTTAGTTTTGTAACTCTTTACAGCAACAAACTTGTAGTCTGACACTAACACTTCTCTGCTTTGCTTGTTCACCTTCCTCATGTGAATATACTCTCTTCTTAACTCCTCTTTCAGATTCTCAATCCTGTACAGCTTCACATAGCTCAGCTTCCGCTCATGATAACAAAATCTGCTTTTGTATTTCTCTTCCAGATACTTTCCATTTGCTCTTGTGAACCTGTTCCACTCTGTTCTCTTTAGAAACTTCCCAGAACTAGCTTTCATTTTCTCCCACAACTCCACTTTCTTCTGATCAACAGGCATTAAATCATTCTGTGGCAACACTTCTTCAAGCAAAGACCCTTCCACATCATCCACTGGTTCTTCCTTTTCAAAATCAAACTGTACATCATCAAACATATCTTTCAGTTTACCATCCTCTGCACACCTTGCATCATTTATCTCCTCATTTGTAACTTGGTACTCTCTGAGATCAGTAGCTACATTCTCAAGAAGCGCTAGAACTCTATCTATTTCAGACATAGAACTAGAAGCCCCTGAGAATCTAACTCCTCTTTCTTCTGCACCCTTAGCCGGTATCTCTTCCTGTACAGAACTCAGAAATCCAATGTTGACTGCAACGCAGGTTCAGTATCCATCTCTTGGCCTCCAGTCAGAACAATTGCATCTCTATGTCGTGCCGGTTGCTTTTCTCTCGGTTGTCTCTCCTCAAAATGATCAACAACTTGTACTCTAGAAGAGGTCGGTTCCCTAGACGGCTCTCCTTCCAACCTTCTACGCTTCCTCTCCCCCTCATGATGATCATGATGATCATGATCATCATGCCTTTTGGTTGGCCGTCTAGCAGCTACTTGACAAGTTTCTTCAATCCCCCGAATCCGATCAGACAACTGAGATAACCCCTCGGTAAACATCTTGTTGATTTCTGTGAAGGTCTTGGTTAGAGAAGCATCAAGAGTCGCCTGAAACTGCTGAAATTCGGTGTGTGTGACCAAGTGAGCCTGAGACCTTTGTTCTTGAATGGCACGTTGCTGTAGGACAGTTTGTTGTTGGAGGACACCCACAAGATCACGATCTTCAGCTGAACCCGACTCCAAGAGTTTAGAGAACAACAACCCCTTTAACTCCGGAATAGTAAGAGAATCAGCCGCTGATTGAGAAGGCTGTGATGGAGGATCAGGTATCGGAGCTTTGCCTTTAGCTAACAATGCTACTTGCTTCTCCGAGGCTGAAATTCGGGCCATTTGCTGTTGAATAACATTCGCCATCTGTTCATTGTTTGCCCGATACATGGAACGTGTAATCAGTTGGTTTGTAGTTGCTACAACATGAATACGAGAGAGATCAACATCTGAAGTTGAATCCGTGCCAGTCGGAGGCGGTACAGAAGACGATGGTGCAGACGATGCAGATGATACAGGCACTGTGGAAGATGTGGAAGCTGGAATTGAAGCAGATGAGAAACTACCAATGGGTGTTGAGGAAGAATCCAAAATGGTAGACTGCTGCCTTAGCTCCGTGATAATAGTGGATGTGGGTAAACTAACACCGAGGTCACTGAGACTTCTCGTTGATCCAAGAGTGGAACTCAAGGAACCCATGTTCAGCGTTGGCGTGATGTTAGCACTGATGGGATTTCCCTCCGATCCTGGCAAGCCCGCAACAAATGCATAACTCACTACGGTGGTTCCGGCAGGGCTACTAAAGCCTCCTGCAAAGGTGGTTTGCACCTGTGTCCTAGTCAAAGAAAGAGATGTATTCGTTACAAGTGGATCTAGACTCGATATGTGAACAAGTGAAGTCGTGGGCGGGGGCAGCTGCCTCACTGTGTCGGTACCACCAACCTCCAACTGAGGAATAGGTACAAGTTGTGGTAAATCCCCGTGGGAAGATGAAACTACCATTTGTTGAGAAACGGTAGAGTGGCTTGGTTGGGTTGTGCATTGCATGAGTGGGAATCTCATGTCTTGTTCAATAGGTGGTGGCAACATATGCTCACCCCTAGAAGTTGTGGCTACCCAGCTAGACTCGGCTTGGGGAGGGGTTTGTACTTCTTTTCTAGCCCTTGTCTCACACTCACCATGTTTTTCTGCTTCCCCAACACTCAACCTCTCATCCGGATTTTCAACTAATTCTCCCTCATCCGTCCTTATTTCACCTTGAGTCAACAATCGACTCGAGCCTTGATCAGGCATATCATCATCATCACTATCATCACCATCATCATTTGACTCTGGAAGTTCTTCAGTAGGAGCTTGAGTATCTACATCCTCATCCATATAATGATCACCACTATCAGCTAAACTGTCCTCAGATCAGGAATCATGTCCCAGAAGTCTGTTGAGACGTTGTGCCATCTCACTCGGAGAATAACATTGTACGTCAGGAATAGCATCATCTGGTTGTGATAAGTCCAACAATGACTCCGCCACTTCTTCAGTATCCAAGAATGTCTCATGAAGTGGAGATAAATCAAATTCTGGCAGAGAAGCTTCAGCCAACTGTTGTTGAGCATGTGAACTTGCACCTTGATCATCTTCTATAGCCGCAAAGACATCATCCATCGGTATCTCAGAACTGATTTGACCAATTTGAGCAGCGACATTGACAGTTGATGAATGAGCTAGCTGATCAGAATGGGCCCCACCTGCACCCCTCTCGGTATTTTCCCTCATCACACCCTGACCAAGATCCCATGATCTTTGGTCCCTACGAACTATACCCTCACTTCTAGGGATAACACCTTGGGTAGGTCCCTCCGGTTCTGGTTGGACCATAGGTGCCAAACTAGCCCTATACTCTATCACACATGCCACATTCTGATCAGCGTACGCCAGAAGCTCTGAAAAGAGAGGAACCTCTGGAGCAAACTCCCGCTTCGGATATCGAATAGACTGCATATCATGGATCTTGACCTTCTCTGCATCTGATCGGCGCGGAATATCCGGATTATGCTGCATTGCACTGGCTATAAGGATACTTAGAAACCTCGGGAATGGTAGATGCTTTTGTCGTTTAGCTAGAAGCTCCTTGAGATCATAAAAAATCAACGAAGCATAGTCATAATGCTTGTTGAATAACACTCCATAAAAGAGAGTCAGAAACGACTGTGTCACAGTGTCTTGAGCCGTCCGCTTTCCAGTCAAACATCGACTTAGAATTGTAAACAATGTGTTATATGTTGGAGGTAGGTTGGACTTGTTGAACTGAGACGGTGCATTGATTGCTTCCAAGTGACCAACAGATTCTACACCGGCCATTGCAACTGCCAACGATGCAAATGGTTCAAACTGGTTAGCATTTGGTCGACTAGTCGCTTCCGGAAATCCCAATAGACGACGAAATTTGTTGACTCCAAAGCTGATAGTGTAGTGATCCAACTTAGCAGTAAAGTGATGATTATCCGGATCAGCATGAAATTGTAGAGTATTCCAGACTTGTTGGACATAAATCATAGGTACTTCGACCATCTTAGTAAGTACTGTGTACAATGGATGATTTCGTAGAATGGCAGTGATCACCGGAGCTCCCATCCTTGCATGTGGGTTGAATGGAACATTGTTCGAGATAGATGGAAGAAATAACGACGGACGAATTAACTGTCTATCCGCATCAGCATTCGGATTACGTGGAGATGATTGTACCGAGAGTATGTCCGAAATCGTCATGTCATCGGAGTCTGGGAAGAAATAATCCTCCATCGCTGTAATTCATAAAAAACATTAGATTTATTGTCTTTTAAGTTTAGAATTTATGAAAAACGCGTTTAAGTGTGAAAAAGAAATTCACAAAGTGTGAGACTTGAGAAAATTTTACTAAAAGATCGACCAATGAACAATATAGAGAACTGTATCAGGTAAATTTATATAAGCCTTAACAACATACGCCTTAATCCGATTTTACGTCTCGAGTGAGATTCGAGATATTAGTTATTAGTGATAACAACTTTTAGAACCTTTGTTTTACGAGAACTAGTTGTTTTAAAGGCTTATACATATTAATCCGATTAAGTTCACCACATGATCGATTTGAAGGTCAATCTTAAAGTCAACAAGAGAATACGAAGTCCAATGTCTCAAGTCCATATGATCCGGAACAACGGTTCATTCACACTTAGAGGTTTAAAAATATGAACAATACAATCCCGAGATGTTAACCCGTGTGTTAAGATAAGTTCATACAAAAATATTAAACTACTAGCCTAATCGATATATGATCGAATGAATACCTATAGGCTTCGTAGAACCCGGGATACGTATACAAAACACACACTAAACTAGACTACGTAAGATACTATACGAACACCGACTTGAGCAGGAATCAGCGACTTGAATAAAATCCGCACGAGCAATGAATTTCCAGAAAGATTGGAAATGTGAAGAGAAACAATGTATTTATAGATGAGAATTCAAAATGATATCAGTCTCATGATGACATGGACACGTGGCACTCTCTAACTAGACCGTTCATGTCTCGAGCGAAAAACCATACATTCGAAAAGACCGCTCGAGATAGATGAACGGACTCGAGATACATATCTCGTGCCCATGTCTCGAGTCAACAATGAAGTCATTCTTTTAATATTGATTACTCGAGATACAGGACTCAATATATATGGCTCGAGATACACTCTTATTAGTTTTAACCCATTCAAGCGCAGGTACTCGAGATACAAGACTCGAGATGCAAGACTCGAGATGCATGTCTCGAGCACATGTATAAAATGATATTGACTCCACTTGAGATACATGTCTCGAGTCAGTATAAAATAATGTTGACTCCACTCGAGATACATGTCTCGAGTCAGTATAAAAATGAAGTTTATTCCACTCGAGATACATGTCTCGAGTCAGTATAATCCATGAGTCGAATCTTATGCACAATGTATCGCTCGAGATACATGACTCGAGATACACAGCTCGAGCACATGTATCACAACAGATGTAACTAACTCGAGCCATATAAAAAACCACTCGAGATACTTGACGCTATTACAGATGTCTCGAGCACAATTCTTAAATGAGATGTAACGTACTCGAAAATAGAAGACTCGAGATATACATCTCGAGCACATCTCGAGTGAATTGTAATATGCACAACTCGAGTCAATTATAACATGCACGGCTCGAGATACGTAAGACTCGAGATAGACAACTCGAGATATACAGCTCGAGCCCTTGTCTCTTATTAATTATACAACTCGAGATACGTTGGACTCGAGATAGACAACTCGAGATTGATATCTCGAGCCCTTGTCTCGAGTCACATACATGGTTCGAGTTATGTATACGCATGCACATCTCGAGTCAATACTCCCCCTACGATGAAGTATCCATACTACTCCCCCTTAAACAATGCATACCTGAAGTTACCTGTAAGAAGCAAAATCACAGCAACTGTACTAACCTGAACCAGATAAGCTCCCTCTTGATAAGACCAGATACTCAGAAGACCAACACATTAGTAATCAAAGCAAAGAAAATAAAAAAATACCAAAGACAATCAACTTGAGACATTAAAAACAACTGTAACTAATAAACTATATTTCAAAATATACATAGAAGTCCAATGACCATACTTAAATCAGTATTTCATTGTCCTGCTATGTTTATAAGGAAATACATATTAAAAAACTGATAGATCTTTTTGTCAATCATACCAAGTCTAGAGATGAGAAATTTAAATCGTTTCTCATCTAAAGCCTTAGTAAACAAATCTGCAAGTTGATATTCAGTGTTAACAAAATACAGCTCTATATTTTATTTTTCCACATTGTCCTTTAAGAAGTGACACCTGATATCAATGTGTTTGGTTTTCGAGTGTTGAACCGGATTAGCTGAGATGGCTATTGCACTATTGGAATCACAATAGATGGGAATCTTTTTCTATTCAAGACCATAATCACGAAGTTGCGACTGCATCCAAAGTACTTGCGAACAACAACTCGCAGCAGCAACATATTCAGATTCCGCAGTGGAGGTAGATACACACTGTTGCTTTTTGGATGCCCACGATACCAACTTATTCCCTAGAAATTGCAAATGACCTGATGTACTCTTCCGGTCCATATTGCACCCACCATAATCAACATCAGTATACGCTTGTAGCTCAAATCCAAGACCTTTTGGATACCAAATGCCATAGTACGGTGTCCCCTTTAAGTATCGAAAAATACGCTTAACTGCAGCTAAGTGAGACTCCTTTGGTTTAGCTTGATATCTGGCACATACACATGTTGCAAACATGATATCAGGTCTGCCGGCAGTTAGATACATCAAAGAACCAACCATACTACGATAATTCCTCAAATCTACATCCTTCCCTTCATAATCTGGACCAATTGAGTTTCCAGTAGCCATTGGAGTTCCAATTGAACGACATCCAGACATATCATACTTCTTAAGTAGATCAAAAATATACTTAGATTGATTTATGAAAATGCCATCGGGAAATTGTCGCACTTGTAGCCCAAGAAAGAAATTGATTTCTCCCATCATACTCATCTTGAATTCTTCAGTCATCACAGTCTCAAACTTTTTACACAACTCCCTACTAGTAGATCCAAAAATAATATCGTCAACATAAATCTGAATAACGACAATATGTTCTTCTTCCTTCATCAAGAACAATGTTGAATCAACCGAACCTTTCTTGAACCCCTTGGAAAGCAGATGTTTAGACAACTCCTCATACCGAGCACGTGGTGCCTGCTTTAAACCATACAAAGCCTTTTCTAGAATATAGACATAATCTGGATGTTCTTTATCTACAAATCCTTCTGGTTGTGCTACATAGACCTCTTCTTTCAAATGACCATAAAGAAATGCTGTTTTGACATTCATTTGAAAGACAGTAAAGTCTTTATATGCAGCATATGCCAAAAACATGCGAATAGCTTCAAGTCGAGCAACAGGAGCAAAGGTTTCATCGTAATCAATACCCTCCTGTTGACGATAACCTTTGGCCACAAGTCGTGCTTTGTTACGAACAATTATGTTATTCGCATCTCTCTTATTTTTGAATAACCACTTGGTATCAATAACTGATTTAGACTCAGGTAACTTGACCAAACGCCACACTTTTAATGCCTCGAACTGATTGAGCTCCTCTTGCATAGCAGTAACCCAAATCAGAGTCTTGTAAAGCATCAGCTACACGTGTTGGTTCAATATTACTCAAAAATACCGAGAAGTTACACTCATTTGCTGTAGCAGCTCGTGTTTGAACACCCGAAGTAGGATCACCAATGATCAACTCAATGGGATGATCCTTTGTCCATTTAGTAATATGTGGCAAAGGTATTTGATCATTTATAGAAGAGGATTCATAAGCAGCGTTAGTTGATGCAGGTTGCATTGTAAGAGGTTCATGCCCATCAGGAAGAAGATCATTATTACAGACATCATGAGAAGATGACTGAACCTGATCATCTACTGTAGTATCTAAATGATGACTATCCATAACTATGGGAAATGATGAAGGTAAGGATTCAAGACTGGGTAGATCTTGAAATGGGACAGACGATGTGGGAGAAACTTCAGATGAGGGAGTAGCCAAACTTGAAGGGGTAGATGATATACCTGCATCAGACGAAGATGTTTGATTAGTGCCATATAAGTCATCATAAAAGTATTCAAATAAACTGTCTAACTCATTTGATGTAGCTAGAGGGTCAATGAAGGTAGTTGTGGATGAAGATGCATCTATAAACACAACATTATTAGACACAGTATCTGCATTAGAAGATACATTTGAAGAAAGCTCAACAAATGGGTCAAATCTAACATTTACACTTTCATAAACAACTCTTGACTTTTTGTTGAATACTCTATAAGCAACTGAACAATCTGAATATCCCACAAAGATCATCTCATCAGACTTAGGGCCAAACTTTCCCCGATTCTCAGTTTCATTAAGAACAAAGCAAGGACACCCAAACACTTTAAAATAATCAATATTTGGAATTCTTCCAAACAAAAGATGATAGGGTGTTTTCCCAAATCTCCGATGAATTATGGATCTATTTTGTGTGTAACACGCAGTACTCACGGCTTCAGCCCATAGGTATTGAGGTAATTGACTTTGAGCTAACATTGACCGAGCTGCTTCAACTAACGTTCTATTACGACGCTCAACTACACTATTTTGTTCAGGAGTTCGTGCTGCAGAAAAAGTTTGTGTAATTCCTAAGGAAGTGTAAAAACCTTTTAACACTTGATTTTTGAACTCCGTCCCATTATCTGACCTGACAGTCTGAACAGGTAATTTGAGTTGTACTTGAACAGCTTTGATGAAATTTATTATTAAATTTGATGTTTCATCTTTTGTTTTCAAAAATTTTGTCCAAGTATATCTTGAAAAATCATCAACAATGACTAAAACATATTTTCTACCTGCTAGACTGACAGTTTTCATTGGACCACATAGATCCATATGAATTAAACTCAACAGAGATTTGGACCCTTGTTCAGGTTTGGGAGGATGAGATGCTCTTTTCATTTTACCCTGAGCACAGCCTGAGCACATTTGATCAGGTTCAAACTTAATCATTGGAATACCAGATACTAACCTTTGTTTTACCAATTTATCAAGGTATCTGTAATTCAAATGAGAAAGTCGACGATGACAGAGTAAAGATTGATGAGACACTGAGATTTATTTGCAAGCATATGTCGAAGTTTGATTGTATAGAGATTAGTTTTCCGAGTGCCAACTAATAATTCTCTACCCCATTTAGTTCTGACAGCACATCTACGTTTGTTAAAATTTACCTCTAAATCTTTATCGCAGAATTTGCCAATACGGAATAGGTTATGATTCAAACCTTCGACATGTGCTACATTGTTGATTGTAATATCCTCACACACAATGTCTCCATGACCCACAACCGGTGAAAGTTCATTATTGCCAAATTTGACTGAGCCTCCATATTCTTCTTTGTAATTAGATAGAAGCTCTTTCCTTCCAGTCATATGTTTGGAACACCCAGAATCCAGGTACCATTTATGACTGGCCTGCAATGAGGAAATCAGATGGATTTAGGAACCCATTTTAAAATGGGTCCACTACGTGTAATACTCTTAACAGTACAAGATATTGAATCCCAGTAATGCTTTGTGCCTCTAAGCATATTAAAAACATGATATGGAACATATCTAGGAATTGAAGAACGAAGAGTAGTAGAGAAATTAGATTTACTATGATGTATATTCTTTGAAGAACTTGAAGGATGAGAAACTGAAGAAACAGATGTAGACCTTTTATTCATAGAATTGAATTTTGAAGGTACATTATTTTTAGAATTCAGTTTGTTTCCCACACTAAACTTGCTATTTGTAGATTTCATACTAAAATCTAATTTCTTAACATTTCTCTTCGTTGACTTCTTCTTTCTTGTCTTCTCAATGCTCACACTGTCGGAACTTCCTGTAGATGGATCAGCACAGATATCAAATGATTTCAACTTAATTGGAGCAGGTGCAGTGCATGGATCAGTTTCCTCAGGAAACACCATGTTCGGATTTTGCTTTTTCGAAACAATGTGATGCTGAAATTTCCGTAACATAGATTTTACTCCTTGAGTGAATTGAACCTTGTTGATGTATGCATGAGTGACCGGAGTAGGTACAATCTTTTGGTTTTTCCCAGCATAGTGATGACCTTCTTCATATATAGACAGTCTTTCAACCAGTCTATCATAGTTCTTAGTTAAGGTTACACATTTGCTGTTCCAAAATTTTGTATCACACTTTTGACGAGAAAGTTCTGTCTTGAATTGTTGAAGTGTGTTTTGAAAACTTTGTTTTTCCTTTTCATGTTTCTTTTCTAAATAAGAGATTTCATCATGAAAGTGACAAACTTTAGATCTTGTTGAGGAATACAAAGGTTCAGAATTTTTCAGAGATGACTTTAATGATCCCTGTGAAGATTAACCCAATTCACTACCACTTTTCGACAAAAGCAATTGAAGATAAGCCATTTGAAGGTGTTACTGAAGATGATGAAGCAGAAACTGTTGTATCAATTACGGTTTGTTTTGGATCAAGAGATTCAACAACATAAGGAACGTCAACATCATCAGTTGACATTGCTGATGGTTCTTTGAACTCAAAATAACCTTTGTTATTTACAACACGAACAACTTCTTCCTGCTCATCATCAACACCTTCTTTCAAATTGTGGTTGATTTCAGAATTGTCCTGAGAAGAATTTTCGTTTTCTACTGATGTTGATACATTACAAACTAAGTCATTTAATATATCTGACACCAGTTAAATTGGTTCAGAATCAACATCAGTAGTATTCCAATGTAGAAAATTCTTTGATTTGGTTAAAAGAAGTGAATTCTGAACTTTCAAATCCTCAATTTGTTTCTCAAGATCTGAAACTTTACATTCTAACTCCTTGGTTGATATGTATGGCTTTACAACATTGCTTGACGATTCTGGGTATACAAAATATACTGGATCATCCTTGATTGAATTGGATTTAATCTTCAGAGTATCATCATTATACACAAACTTGACCCTATGATATTTAGAATCATGATACATAGGATCATGTAGTTTCATATGTTGCATCTCTGAAAATTCTTCCTTCATTTGAAACCCTTTTAATGAAGGAAACCTTTTACTCATTAACATGCTTGTAAGGTCATAAAATGCTGCTTTTTCTTTAAGAGCTTTTTGCAAATAATTTGGATTTTTAACTCCAAGGGTCTTTTTCAAATAATTTGGATTTGTGTAGCCAAGACCTTCTTTGGAGTAATAATCTCTAAACTCAACTTGTTTATTCAAGAAAATTGTATGCTCAGTTTGACCTATCTTATGAAGTTTAAGATCAAGATTTGAAATCATCTTATTTAGCTTAGAAACATTTTCTTTTTCCACACTCAAGCTGATGGTTAAAAAATCAATTTCTAGCTTTTGTGACTTATGTTCAGCTCGGATTGTCTCAAACTCATTCACTGATTGTTGCAATTGTGCACATTGAGAACTTAATTGTTCTTTTTGTTGCAACAAATCAGTAATTTCGTTAGTTTGTTTTAAAATGACAAGTTCGAGTTCTTTATTTTTGTTATGAATTAATGTTGTCACCTCAACAATTTTTCTATTATGATCATCAAGAGAGACAGCGTACCGTTGAAGTTTCTCCATCACTCTCTATGTCTTCATCTGATTCTGATTCTTGCTCCATCAAGCCCATAAAGCACATCTGTGCTTGATCATCATTGTCAGAGTAATCCAGCCATTCTTCATCATCAGCCATCAAAACCAATCCTTGTTCTTGTTTCTCTGCTAGTTCCAACTTCTTCCTCAGCAGTTCCACCTTTGTCATTTTAGTAGTGCATCCTTTAGCAATATGCCCTGTCTTTCCACACTTGTAACAGATAATACCTGCTTGACCTTTCTTTTCCTCTGTTCTTTCAGGAGTATCTTTGACAGCTTCCTCTTTCTTGGTTGCATATTTATCAACATACTGATTTTCAACCCGAGGAGGATATCCTTGTGAACTTTGCATGTAGTTTCTGTTAAAACCTCGACCCCCTCTAGTGGAAAATCTTCGGTTGTTGGATCCAGACTTATTATAATACTTCTTCTTATAGGCCTCAGTTAGACTCAATAAACTCTGCAACATTTGATCCTTTTCATCTTCATCATATTCTTCTTCATCCTCTTCCTCATCATCTTCAAATGCTTCAAAAACTTTAGCTTTACCTTTTCTTACTTTCTTCTTAGCTTTCTCTTTTTCAGCAAGTAAGGCCAAAGTATCCGCTTCAGCCTTTTCTTTCTTCTTTCTTTCAGCAGCAATTTCATTCACCTCTTCCTCGAACAATAAGAGATTCTCATATACTTCATAAACTTTCAACTCATTCAGAACCTTATGCTGCTTCACAAACCTTGAAAATTGCTTCCAGTCTGAAGATAGGTTGTTAATGAACTTCACTATATAATCCATTTCTAATCGAATGATATTATTTTTCTTCATATCATTCATCAGTTCCACAAACCTATTATAAGCCTCTTCTAGAGATTCATCCTCCTTCATTCTGAAATTCTCATACCTATCCATAAGATTTGTTATCCTCATTTGATTTCCTACCTTTGAACCCATCATTATCTTTTGTAGTTGATCCCAAATGGATTTTGCTGACTCATCATAACTATCTAATTTTCGAAAGATCTCATTAGGAATGGCTTGAATTAGATAGTTTTGAGCTTCAACATCAATCATATATCTTTCTCTCTCAACAACATCCATTTCTGAAAAATCTTTCGACACTTCTCTTCCATCAAGTGTAGTAACCGGAATAGGATGAGGACCATGCAGAATAGAATGAAGAAACTTGTCTCCATCTTTCTTTCTCCTGATATATAGTTTGAATCGCGAGACCCACAATTCATACTCATCTTTGAATAACACCGGTGCTTTAGTCTCTGATCCCATTGACATATCATCTCTTCGATTTGCTAGACTCATCTTTAAAAAACGGATCTTTATTACTGATTTTTATGAGAAATATCAGTTTGTAAACTTGAAGAATTCAACTTGATGACTCGAGATACACAATGCTTGGCTCGAGACCTATGAAAGACTTGGCTCGAGATCCACAAAGACTATGCTCGAGATCCACAAAGACTAGGCTCTAGATGCTAGAAGTATTTGACTCGAGACACAGATATAACTTGACTCGAGACACAACTCAAGACTTGGCTCGAGACACAACTACTATTTGGCTCGAGATAACGGCTCAAGACACCTTACCTATCTGCTCGAGATCCTTACTCGGCTCGAGACACTCAAAAATTCACACCAACTCGAGCCACTCTAATTCTGCTCGAGATACACACAACTCAGCTCGAATTAGACTTCTTCTGCTCGAAATTCAACTAACACTCGAGACATATGAATCTGATGACTCTAGACATAAGAACATCTTCGAACAAATCATGATTTTCAGCTTTTTTCAACTAAAAATTCAAATCTGAACACTTTCTAATGATCACAAATCACTCCTAATGCATAAAACTTGATAGATTCATGAAATTACACACAATTTCATGAATAATCAAGTAATATGTCTTCAAATTTGCTCCAAAATAGAATTCTTCAAGTTTTCTCCATTTTCTTCAAATCTTCAACAAATCCACATGATAAATCTTCACTCAATCAGCAAATCCAGCTCTGATACCACTTGTTAGATGTAAAGATGAATCAATCTAAGATGATCTAAGCATGATCATGTTAGATCTAGCATAAAGATGATGAAATCAAGTAGAGAGAGAAAGTAGAGAGAGAATGTGGAAATTCATATGTCATTCATATCTGTAAAAACTTCAAGTACAATACAAGGCAATGAGGTATTTATACCTCATTCCTAAGAAACAAAAACTTTCATAATAGGTCCCTCAACGTCTATTATAAACATAACACTAACAAAAACGTGTTACATCCAGTGGTTTGGTAAAGAGGTCAGCAAGCTGATATTCAGTAGGGACAAAATGGAGTTCAATATCACCATTCATCACATGATCCCTGATGAAGTGATATCTCACTTCAATGTGCTTTTTCTTGGAGTGTAAGACAGGATTGTTAGCGATGGCTATCGCTTAAGTGTTGTCACAGTATATAGGAATTTTAGAGAGTTGTATGTCATAGTCCTGAAGTTGATTTCTCAGCCACAGGACTTGAGCACAACAGATTCCTGCTGCAACATATTCAGCTTCAGCAGTTGATGTGGACACAGAATTCTGTTTCTTGCTAGTCCAACTCACCAACTTGCCACCAAGTAGGTGACACCCATCAGTGGTGCTTTTCCTGTCGATCTTACATCCTGCAAAGTCACTATCAGAATAAGCTGTTAGATTGAACCCTGAGTCCTTGGAGTACCAAAGACCCAGATTAGGAGTTCCCTTCAGATATCTGAAAATCCGCTTTACAGCAGTCAGATGGGATTCTTTGGGTTCAACCTAATAACGAGCACAAAGACATGTAGAATACATGATATCAGGACGACTCGCTGTTAGATACAGCAGTGAGCCAATCATTCCTCTATAGAGAGTCACATCAACAGGTTTCCCTTTGGAATCCTTGTCAAGTGATAGAGGAGGAGCCATTGGAGTCTTCATCGGTGTACATGATGTGAGATCAAATTTCTTCAGCATCTCATGTACATATTTACCTTGATTGATGAAGATTCCCTTTTCAGATTGCTTGATCTGAAGTCCTAAAAAGAATGTTAGTTCACCCATCATAGACATTTTATATTCAGATTTCATGAGCAACTCAAACTTTTCGCAGAGTTTGGGATTGGTTGATCCAAAGATAATGTCATCGACATATATCTGGACAAGAAGGATATGCTTAGGATATTTCTTAAGAAATAAAGTGCTGTCGATTTTACCACGAACAAAACCTTTAGAGAGAAGAAAGGTTGACAGGGTATCATACCAGGCACGAGGAGCCTGTTTTAACCCATAGAGAGCCTTGTTTAACTTGTAGACGTGATCAGGGAACTTAGGGTCTACAAAGCCAGGAGGCTGAGCCACATAGACTTCTTCATTAAGTTTTCCATTCAGAAAGGCATTTTTGATGTCCATCTGAAAAACTTTGAAGGTCATATGTGCTGCAAATGCCAGGAAAAGTCGAATTGCTTCGAGCCTAGCAACAGGGGCAAAAGTTTCATCGTAATCAATGCCCTCTTCCTGCCTGTATCCCTGAGCCACAAGGCGAGCCTTGTTTCAAATAATCGTACCAATCTCATCAAGCTTATTCCTGAAGATCCACTTGGATCCTATGATTGTACGTTTTCGAGGCCTATGGACGAGAAACCAGACATTGTTTCTGATGAACTCTGTTAGCTCTTCCTGCATGGCTGAGACCCAGGCAGGATCACGCAAGGCATCATCTATTTCTTTAGGTTCATTTTCAGAGATGAAATTAACATAAAGACAGATGTTACCAGATTGGCGTCGAGTTTTAACACCAGAGGAAGGATTTCCGAGGACTTGATCAATTGGATGATCTTTGGTCCAACGAAGAGCAGGTGGTTGATACACTTGTCCTGAAATAGAGGCTTTATTCAATGATGGATCAGGAAGAAGATTAGTAAGAGCAGGTTCACTAACTATGGTTTGAGAAAAGTCTTCACTATTAGTGGGTTGTTCAGGTTCAGGTGTGACTTGGGTGATAGGAGTGGCGTTTATTATAGGAGGTATGGATATTTGAGAGGGTGTAGTAGGAGGATTTTCTTCAAAACCATCAGGTAGGTCTTGAGGAGATGGATCAGCAATGGGAACATCAGGGACTTGAAAGAAAGAGTCAGCCCACTGATTTATTTCAGAATTATCATGAGGGTGAGGAAAGGTAGGACCCGATTCATCAAATTTGACATGAATCGTTTCCTCTATGGCTTGTCTTCGTTTGTTGAATACACGGTAGGTTTTAGAGATAGAGGAGTATCCAAGGAAGATTCCATCATCAGACTTGGAATCGAACTACCCAAGGTTATCTTTGTTGTTCAGGATGTAGCAGACACAACCAAAGATATGGAGATGTTCGATTGAAGGTTTCCTGTTACGAAAGAGTTCGTAAGGGGTTCTTCTGAAACGCTTTACTATCAGGGATCTGTTCTGAGTATAGCAAGCTGTGTTAACGGCTTCAGCCCAGAATTGAGTGGCAAGGTTGGCTTCACTCAACATAGATCGTGCAGCTTCAATCAGGGTTCTATTTCGTCTTTCAGCAATACCGTTTTGCTGAGGAGTTCTTACAGATGAGAAGTTCTGAGAAATACCTTTCTGATCGAAGAAAGTTTCCAGGGTACTGTTTTTGAACTCAGTTCCGTGGTCGCTTCTGATTGATCGAACAGTAAGGTTGTTGAGCCTTTCCATCTTCCTGACGAACAGAATGATTTCTTCAGGAGCGTCACTCTTGGATCGAAGAAAGAATACCCAAGTATATCTCAAATATTCATCAACGATTACCAGAGTATATTTCTTTCCAGCAATGGATTGGACATTAACAGGTCCAAAGAGATCCATGTGGAGAAGTTGTAGAGGAGAGCTGATGGATGAAATCTGCTTGGACTTAAAGCTAGCCCTGGTCTATTTTCCTTTCTCACATGCTGAACAAAGAGATACCTTTGTATAGTGAAAGTCAGGAAGACCAACAACAAGATTGTTGATGCAGAGTTGATTCAGCGTCTTGAAGTTGAGATGAGAGAGACGCTTGTGCCAGAGCCAATTTGTATTAGTAGAAGCACGTGATACAAAACAGAAGTTATCAGTGGAAGTATTCATGTTGATGATGTAGATATCAGCTTGTCTAACACCAGTGAGAATAATTTCCTTGCGTCTGTTCTTGACTTTGCACTTTTTCTTCGAGAATGAGACTTTGTGATTCTTATCACACAGTTGACTGATGCTCAGAAGATTATGCATCAGGCCTTCAACATAAGCAACTCTTTTGAACGTAGTTACTCCGTTGGTCAAGGTGCCATACCCTCGGGTTTGGCCTTTACCGTTTCCACCAAAAGTCACAGTAGGACCTTTTTCTTCACGGTAGTTAGAGAGGACAGATTTAGAACCAGTCATATGTCGAGAGCATCCACTGTCCAGGTACCAGATGCCCTTATCCTGTAAAATTTAGAGTTTAAGTTTTTCTTGGTACCCATAGAACTATGGATCTAGAATTATCAGTAGGACTGGTGGAGTTAGTGACAGCCTTAACTGAGTTATCAGTTCTTGAGGCTGGAGTCTTGACTGAAGGAACAGTCTTGACAACCTTCTTTCCTTTGACTGAGTTATCAGTCTTAGGAGTTTTCTTTACCTTAGCTGATTTTTCAGTTTTGGTAGCATCAGGACACTTACTCGCAATATGGTCGTTAAATCCACAGTGATAACATTTGCGATATTGAAAGCGTTTAGTGGGGTCCAGGAAGTCTTTGAATTTCAAATGAGCAGGACCAGTACCAAGTATGCCTTTAGCATTGGACAGAGGAGGAATAGGTTTCTTCTACTTAATCTTTTGCTTTAGGTCAATCTTCAGTCTAGGAGCAGGACTTTGAGAAAAAGATTTTGTTCCTGAAACTGAAGGACCACCACCTAGAACTTTGTTCTTAGGTTTAGGATTCTTGGTCTTTGAAGGTGTTACAGTTTTGGATTTTTCCTTGGTTGTTTTCTTTTTGCTCTTAAGAGCACCTTCAGTGTGTGTGTTGGACGAAGAAGGGATGCTTTCAGGGGCATTAGGATCAGGGATAGAAGAAACAAACATTCCAAATTTAAGCATGGAACGATCAGGCCTAGTACATCCACTAGTGAATCCAAGACCCTTTTTGTTTTTGACATTTCTCCCTGAGGCTAATATTTCATCAACTTTTTCAGAGGCGTCACTCCATCCTTTGATGGTGAATTTTTCAGCATTAAGTTCGGCCAAGGCTCTTTCTTTAGCAGCTAGAGCCTTTTCTCTTTCGATACAGAGAGTTTGATTAACAGTGACCTGATCCTTATAACTTTCTTCCAGAATGGTAAGTTGTTTTATCTTTTCCTGACACTCTCTGAGTTGATCACGAAGATCAATGTTGATTTTCTCAGCAGAGGTTTTACCATTCAGGGCTTTATAAAGATCAAGGGTTACAAGGTCTAGTTGAGTTAAACTTTCAAGAGGGACAACAGAAACGGGTACCTGACTGGTAGATTCAGTCGTAGAGGTAGAAGCTTCAGGAGTCGTAGAGGAAGAAGCTTCAGGAGCTCGAGTAGGAACCTCTTCAGGAACCTTTTCTATCTTAGCCATGAGAGCTAAGGTAGGTTCCTCAATAATGGCCATCAGTGCCACTTGAGTATCTTTCTCATCAGATGAGTCATCAGAGGAGACATCATCCCAATCGTAGTCCTCTGCGATAAGACCTTTACCTTTGCACTGAAATTTCATCTTTTTGTACTCTTCTTTCAGGCGCTAGTATTTGGGGTTTTTTGAGGAAGATTTGGCAGAAGAGGGAGCAAACTGACTTTTCCTGTACCTGTAATCATTAGCAAAGTGTCCTTTGCCCTGACAGTTGTAGCAGATAGCAGTAGCCTTATCAACAGGTTCTGTTTTTGGCTTGTCAGTTAAAGCAAGAGGTTTCTTTTTATGGAAGTTTCCCTTTTTGGCAAACTTTTTGAAAGATCGAGTTAATAAAGCAAGAGATTCGTTGAATTCAGGATCTTCTGACATGTCAGAGTCAGAGGATTCTAATTCAGTAATAGTTACAGAAGAAGGAGTGGCGACAGGAGGAACTGAATCAGAGACCAGTGCAACAGAGGTGCTTTTGGAATCTTTAGTATCTCTTATGAGATTCTTTTTTAGTTTCTTCTGTTGTTCACGGTTTAGAAGAATACCGTACAGCTCACTTAAAGTGAGTGTCTTTATGTCTTTGGACATAGTTAAGCAGGAGGTGTAAATTTCCCAATGTTCAGGAAGAGCTTCCATGAACTTGGTAACCACCTCAGAGTTAGGATAGATAGTACCGATAGTCTTCAGGTTGATCAGGAGACAGTTGAATCTCTGATGTAGCTGGGAGAGAGTTTCATCCTTCTGATGAATAAAGCTTTCGTACTGGCGAACCAAGAAAATCTTTCTTGATTCCATGAGAACAGCAGTATCTTCGTATTGAACACAGAGGGTGTCCCAAATCTCTTTAGCAGAGCGAAGGTGACAGACAGACTGGAAGACGTCATCAGGGAGTGACATCGCAATGAGAGACCTAGCCTTAGTGTCAATGTTGACAAGGCGTCTGTCCTCATCATTCCAATCCGTCACTGGTTTAACCAGTTCCCTTGCGGGTATTCCTGGTTGGTCACCAGCAGGAGGCACAGCATGGACAGGTTGTGTAGGCACACGTGGTCCATTTTCCAAAAAGTATGGAATCTGGGGATTAGAACTAGATAGGAAAAGTTCCATCCTGGTTTTCCAAAGAGAGAAGTTATCTTTGTTAAACCTTGGAGGTTTTCCAGCAGAGCCGGTATCAAAGTAGTTATCCTTAACTGGAAGAGCCATGGATTAAGAGAGAGAGGATCACAAGATTTTTCTTAGAGAAGAAAATGAGAGCTTGTACTCGCTCTGATACCACTTGTTGGTCCCAATGAGGTGACCTTCAAGTAAGGATAGTGTATGGGATTATAGAAGGGGGGGTTGAATATAATCACACAAATTTCACTTTTAAATTCTTTGTTGTATTAACAATATGAATTTACAGATTGTTGCGGAAATAGAAAAGACTACAAGTCTAAACTAAACAATCTAAGTTCTTTCACTATGCACTAGAGTGAGAATATAAGAAAAGATAGAAGATAGAGGAATTAAGAAAAAAAGGATTAGGGTACTTTTAGGATGAAGAAGAAGTATGGAGAACATCTCTTCACTTCCTATTTATACCCAATGCATTAAATGCATGCAGACTCACTTTTGTGTACGTGTCACATTCTAAGTGGTCTTATGTACTATTTACTATAAACAAATACCCTTTGCATGGTGTGCAAAAGAGGATGTGAGTAAACAGTTGCCTTGAGGTCTGTTAAGTACGGAGGGAACAGAAAAGAGACTGTCCTTATGTACTTTTGTGTCAGTAAAGGCGGATAATCCTTTTGTGCATTAGATTAAGACATTACACTAATCCTTCAGGATCAGGATACTGATCAGTGAGGAATGCTCTGATACTGAGGTTGATCAGAGGTCACTGTATCCTGACGCGTCTTCAGGATGTCATACAACTTTGAGCAGCCTGCTATCACTGAGTTCCGTCTTCAGATCACGAGCATGCTGGTCCTATCATCAGCTAATTCTTTGACTTCGCTGATGGTTCTTTGAGTATGACTTTGATGTCTTCAGGAGGTCTTCACTTCGGTGGTCAGGATCAGTAGACTGCAGAACAGGCTCGTTCGTCTTCTGATCCTGATCCTGATTATAAAAATAAGTTACAGCGTGAGTAACATGGAATAACACTGAACAATCTCAGTGATAATTCCTCAAGCTATAACAGGAGTAAAAACCTATTCACTAAGTAAAGTAACAGGATCATTATCATTTCATCAGGTCTTAGGAGAGCTGGATCAACACTAAACAAGCGTAATTTGTCTTGCAGGTCAGTCATGTGTGGTACTTTGATTCTGGAGCTTATAGACACATGACTGGTCAAAGGTCCTTCCTTTTCGACTATGTTGAAAGGTTCGAGGGATACATCAAAACTGCAGACAAGACACCAAAGCCGATGGTGGGTTATGGGAAAATCACCGATGGGAAGTACATCATCAAGGATGTACGGTATGTCGAGGGATTAGGGTATAACATGTTCAGCTCAAGCCAGTTTTGTGATAATGGCTACTGGGTGAAGCAATTCCTATATGGAAGTGATGTGAACGATGAAGACAACAATGTTGTACTCAGTGCACGGAGAAACGGCAACCTGTATTCCACCGTCTTTCGTTCAATCCCTCAGACACACCCTTAGTTTGAAGCACTTTCTCAACCGATGAATTCGATCTGTTTTCTCTCAAAGGCAGCTAAGGAGGACAATTGGTTATGGCACCAAAGGCTGTGTCATCAGAACTTTAAGGACATCAACAAGTGGGTTTCGAAATGCCTGGTCAAGGGACTACCGGAGACTTGTTTTCAAACGATACCCTCTGTCCTGCGTGTGAACAAGGAAAGATGAGAAGAAGCTCACATCCATCGAAGATGGATACCAACAGTAAAAGTCCACTTGACATGATTCACATGGATCTGTGTGGACCTATGAGAGTCGAGAGCCTAGTCAGAAAGAAGTACATGTTAGTTCTCGTTGATGAGTTTTCTAGGTTCACTTGGCTTGAATTTCTACGAGCCAAATCTAATGCTGTTGATCGGATAATTGCCTTCATCAAGCGGATTCAAGTACTTTTGGGTCGCAAGGTGAGGAAGTTACGTAGCGACAACAGAACCAAGTTTCGGAATGCAAAGCTGCAATCCTTCCTTGAAGATGTGGGGATCTCTCACAACTTCTCAGAGGTACGCACTCCTCAACAAAACAGAGTTGTGGAAAGGAAGAACCGGACGTTGGTCGAAGCAGCAAGATCCATGATGGCTCATTCAGGCGTTCCTCAAGCATTCTGGGCTGAAGCCGTTTCTACAGTATGCTACACGCAAAATCGGACTCTGATCATCAAGCGGACCGGTAAAACCGTTTACGAGATGATCGAGCAGCGTAAGCATATCATCGATTACTTTAGAGTTTTTGGATGTAAATGCTATGTTTTAAATGACCGAGATAATTTGGGAAAGTTTGAACCTAAGTCTGATGAGTCTATCTTCATTGGATACTCACATAACTCAAAGACTTATCGGGTGTTCAACAAACGGACCCGAAGTATCTTGGAAAGCTCAAATGTTGATTTTTCTGAAACCGAAACCTATTCTGATGCAAGCCCCAGTAATCTAAATGCCTTACTACCTGAACTATCCACTGCACCACCGAGCACAGATTCTGCTTGTAACATTTTTGCTTCAGACTTTATAGACCTTGCAGACTATGATCTACCTATTCTCACTGGACCGATCGTAGTACCTGCTCAAGTTGGTTCAACCACTACTTCTGTGTCATCTGATGCTTTCGTGATAGAGCCATCATCGAGCACTTCAACAAATTCAGTGACACCAGGGTCAGCGGTCTCTCCCCCTGAAACCTCTTCTACAGCTTCACCGGAACCTGTACAAGAACAGACAACACACCCTGTTCTTACACCAATTCCAGAAGAAGCCCCGCTACCTTCACCGAGCTCGGCTCAAAGAACCTATGCTCAGGTAGTTAGGGAGCCCCGGTTGGAAGCAACACCACTGACAAATCTGGAAGAAGGCTGTTCAAGTGGAAACCAAACAGAGGTCTTAGCAGTGCACGACGAGAACGATGCATCAAACGATCAACAAGCCTATGCTAGACTCCCGCATACAAGAAAGTGGACAAAAGATCACCCCCCTTCCCAGATCATCGGGAGTCCCTCTCAACCTGTTCAGACCAGAGCATCAAAGAATGTTCACAACCTGATCCTATTTGGCGGGTTCTTAAGTGACTTTGAACCGTCAGATGTTCCGCAAGCTCTTACCGATCCAGACTAGGTACGAGCGATGCAAGAAGAGTTGGCGGAATTCGAGCGTAACAAGCTGTGGTGTTTGGTGACAAGACCATGGGGAAAGTCCATTATCGGTTTGAAATGGATCTTCCGGAACAAGAAAGATGAGAACGACCTTATTATCCGGAATAAGGCCCGGTTAGTCGCTAAAGGCTATCGCCAACAAGAGGGTATCGATTATGATGAGACGTTTGCGCCGGTAGCCAGGATTGAGGCTATTCGGATCTTCCTAGCATATGCCACACACAAGAACATGATGGTATACCAGATGGACGTCAAGTGTGCCTTCCTGAACGGAGTTCTTCAAGAAGAGGTGTATGTCGAACAACCGGAAGATTTCGTGGATCCAAGGTATCCAACTCATGTATATGTGTTGGATAAGGCGCTTTATGGACTCAAGCAAGCTCCTCGAGCATGGTATGAAACTCTCACTGCCTACTTGATAGGAGCTGGCTACAAGAAAGGTACAATCGACCCCACCTTATTTCTTCGAAGATCAGGTAGTGACTTAAGTATAGTACAGATATACGTGGATGACATCATTTTTGCATCTACGAAGCCTGAGTTGTGCAAGGAGTTTGAAAACACCATGAAATCCCAATTTAAAATGAGCATGATGGGCGAGTTGACATTCTTTCTAGGACTTCAAGTTCGACAACACCCTGATGGCATTTTTGTAAATCAATCCAAATATGTTCATGATTTACTCAAACATTTTGATTTCGGTGGTTCAAACTCAGCTGCCACACCAATGCCCAAGAACTTTCAACTAAATGGTGATTCTTCTGGTAAACCGGTAGATCAGAAGAATTATCGGGCAATCATTGGTTCCTTGCTCTATCTCACGGCTAGTAGACCTGACATAGTATTCTCCACGGGTGTCTGTGCTCGTTTTCAGTGTGATCCTCGTGAATCACATTTGTTTGCTGTCAAAAGAATCCTTAGGTATCTTAAGGGCACTCCGGACTTTGGCCTTTGGTATCCAAAGGATTCTGGTTTTGAACTAGTAGCCTACACAGACTCAGATCATGCAGGTTGTAAGTTGAACAGAAAAAGCACCTCTGGAGCTTGTCAATTCCTTAGAGACAAGTTGGTAAGTTGGTCGTCCCGGAAACAGAATTGTGTGTCCTTATCAACTGCGGAGGCAGAGTATGTAGCAGCCGCCTGCTGTTGCTCACAGGTTCTGTGGATGAAAACCCAACTAGCTGACTTCGGATACACCATGCAGAGGATTCCTATCTACTATGACTCCAAGAGTGCGATTCAAATCACGGCAAATCCAGTTCAGCATTCTCGAACGAACCATATCGACATCCGATATCAGCTCATCAAGGATCACGTCGAGAAAGGTAACACTGAACTGTACTTTGTGGAAAGTGACCTTCAGCTTGCTGATTTGTTGACTAAGCCGTTTGATGAGAAACGTCACTTCTTCCTCCTAAATAGGTTGGGAATGTTAGACCTCCCGCCTGAGGTCTAGGGGGTGTCAGGAATCTGGTTAACGTATGCATGTGATAGGGGGAGTAATTAAAGTATGCATGAATCTAGGGGGAGTGTCGTGTATTTGTTTGCATTGTTGTGCTGACGTTCTCGGATCTACAGTACCTTGGATACCGCTCTGTGAGCATTTTTGTAGGTGTGGATAATCACTACGACTTCTGGTTAACTCAGATCAGAACTTGCATAAAACCTTGTTTTAGACGCACCAGGTAAGTCTCTTGGATCGAGTACGGGCGTTGAACTTGTAAACTTTTGCGAACTTGAAAGTTCAGGGGGTGGTAGTGTAAAGGTTTTGAACTTACAAGTTCGAGTACTAACTTTGCCACTTTCTGAATCTCAAGTCCAGGGACTAGTCTTGCAACTTTGTGAAACTTATAGTTCAGGGGCTGTTTTGAAAATTTTCTTAAACAACAGGTTCAGGGACTAGTTTGTAAGATTGTTCAAACTTCTAGTCCAGGGGACGGTTTTGCCATTTCCTCAAAGTCGGGTTAAGAGAGCCAAAAAGAGAGAGCCAAACAGTGTTTTCGAGCCAAACACAGTGTAATTCAGTAAAAATCTAAAAACAGAATTCTAAGATTATTTTTTCACTTTTTAAAAAATCTTCATCTTTTCTCTCTCAAGTGCACCCGGTAACCGACACTCGCAACCGTCTCGATCGTCGCTCGTTTTTGCTCCGTTCTTGAATCCGATCACTTCTCTGCATTCCTGGTAAGTTTACGAGCAATCCTTACGTTGTTTTAACGTCGTTACATATCGTTTAATGGACCGAATCGAAGCCTAAAGTTCTTAAACTTTACCCAAAACCCAAACTTCTTGGATTGGGTTTTCGGGACGTTAAATCGGTCCAAAATTGTTTCTAATCTAGTTTATAGCTTCTATAGATCAAATATAACTAGATTTAGGACTGAAATCGACGTTTTTGGGCAGTTTTTGAATTGGGAACTCGAACAGTCGAGTTTTCCGAATCGGAGTATTCAAGTATTCCGAATCGGAAAACTTGAATGTTCAAGTTTTCCGATTCCAAGTCCTTAGTTATTTCATGTCAGTTTTCCGATTCGGAAAACCAGATAAATCCGATTCGAATTATCAGGTTTTCCGAATCGTGTCTTGAGCCTGGTGTTTTTCAACTTGCAACTTTTCCGACTTGGAAAACATGAAATTACCCCTTTCGGGTTTTCGAGGTTTTCCGACTCGTGTTACAGGCTCAGATCTTTTTAGCTCGTTTTTATTTTCTAAGTGTTAAGCTCTTCCAATTCGGAAAACATGTTTTCCGAATCGGAAAACACCCTTGTGAGTTTATCTTCGTTATCCGACTCGGAAAACATGAAATACCCATTTTGGGTTTTTGAGGTTTTCCGACTCACTCTTAGTCAAGGGTATGGTTAATTTTCCTCAAGTGTTTGAAATCTGGTGAAATTTGGAATACAACTTTTTCCGAATCGGATTATCACATTTTCCGAATCGGAAAATGTCATAATCCGAATCGGAGTTTGTTGTGTCCAAATTTCACCTTCTTTCAACACTTAGCTTATTGTAGGGCGGATTCTAACTTAATACCTCCCTTTGTTTTGTCAGATATGCCTCGACAACAGAACACGCCGCCCTCGCCGATCGACAACGCGGCCGATCGCGCTCTAATCTCACAAAGAGACCTTCGTCCAATCACTTAGAACAACGAGTTCGTTGACCTCAACAACGTTGTTGTCCAGGACGAAGTGGTGCTGGAGATACTGAAGGTGCACCGCGTTGCATACGCGATACAAACCACCGTGGAGGTGCGACTACTTCATGTGCAGCAGTTTTGGCGCACATCACACATGGAGACCCGTGACGACGTACTGACCTTAGTGGGACGCATCGATCAGACGGAGCTGACCGTCACACTGGATGATCTCCGACGCATTCTCCACCTGCCTGCCGAAACAGCCGAGGCTCCGTTCGAGCCACTTGTCTTGGGACCCGAGCTCTTTAGCGAGATTCTCGCTCTCGGGGTCATGCCGAACCGAAACCAGCGACTCAATGGGATCTCCCATGTGTCTCAAGGGATGCTGCCGCCTCTCTGGTTCACCTTGTTCAACCTGATGAACAGGTGCCTCTCATCCAAGACACACGGAGTCGACAAGGCGTCAACTCATATGTGGCATATCATCCACTCTGTCGCCTACGGATGGAGGATCGACGTACCTCAGCAACTCTGGCTGGACATCATCAACGACGTTGTCGAAGGCCCTGCACGGAACCGACACTCATCCATCCCGTGGATGAGGTTTTTCAGCATCATGATCCGAGACCACATGGATCGTCATCAAGAGGTCTGTCGCAGATCTGGCCATCCCCGATTCTAAAGCAAGCAGATACACAGGATGAACAGGAAGACCCTCAAGGAAGGTCAAGTGGAGATGCCCATTCCAGTGAACGTCCTGGATATTGCGGATCAGTCGGCGACGAGCGTAGGTATGTATAGGGTTTCCGTAGGTCTAGAAGCCGAATCTACGGACTCCTCAGAGCCGAGGAGCCCTACCCCAGATGTGCAACCCGTCCTTGATAGAAGTCGTGCCTCTGGCACGGCGGGCCAGAGCTCTAGAGGGGGAGCTTCTGGTTCGGGAGTGATGAGAGTTGACGTAAGGGGAGAAGCGAGTAGAATTATCGTAACGTCCGCCACTACGCATTTGTCCCATCAGGAAGCAACTGCTATATACCATAGGGCGACCGAAAACCGAGCTCGCCAGGCCCGTACTCGCACGTACATTGAGGAACCAGCACACCTCTTGTCAGATCCCGAGCGAATGCTGGGCCACCGGGTCAAACAGTACACAGGGGTACTTCATCAATCCCCTCAGACCTCTAACTCCGAAGAACGCCAAGCGCCGTCGCCGCCGCAATCAACAGCACCAACCGGTGAGGAAGTGGCAAAATGAACTTCATCTATAACATTGAACTTCGTCTGTTTGTTGATGCCCTTTGCAAAGACTGGCAAAATGATTTCTTTGAGAGTGTTTGTTGTGTCTCCATTAAATCCAATCAAGGTGGTGGTTCGTCGTACGATATCTGATCGTTCGATTCCCATGATTTTAAAAGTATCTGCAAAAATAACATTGGCCGAGCTGCCTCCTTCGATCAATATTCTCTTAGTCAAGCAATTTCCAATAGTTAATTGGATGACTAAAGCGTCGTGATGTTTTTGGTGTGTTTCTCGGAGATCGTCTTGGTCGAACGTGATCTTTGCTGCATCAAGTTCTTTCTCGGTTATTGATCTGAATTCTTCTGGGATGGGATGTCTTTCTGGTCCTTCACGTGCATGTCTTTTTGCTGCTGAATATGTTAGACCACAGACTTCCGATCCTCCAGTAATGGAGTTTACGACTTTGGTATGAACTGGCGACGCTAGTCTTTTTAGTTCTTCAGGAATAATGTCTTTAAGGTGCCCCTTCGATTTTAGATATGCGACTTCCTTCTTAAGGATTATACATTCATCTGTCGTGTGTCCATGGTCTCCGTGGAACTCACACCATTTAGTTTGATCCCTATCCTTATACATTCATCGCTCGTTTGCTTTTCCATCTTGCGACTACTTGCGAACTATCGTGTGAATTGGTTTATCAATTCAGCGAATGACCTGATGCTCTTAGGTTTCAGATTGATAAGCCATTGTAGTGCTGCTCCTGTAAGAGTATATTTGAAGCTCTTGCACATGCAAACTTCCTGAAATTGTGATGGTATAGAGGCGGTCCACATGAGTTGTTTATAATGCGCCACGTGTTCCACTAGGTCTGTGATTCCTAAATACTTGGTTGTAAAGGTAGGGATGTTATACTTCTTTGGGACATCCACGAGAGCAATCTCATCAACATATGGCGAGGCTTGGAATCCTGTTTTAGGTTCAACATCGACAGGTACAGCAGCTCCAGGAAGTTTCGCAAGTAATGCGAGCATTTTTTCATTCTGCTCTTCTAACATTTTTAATCGTACGTTTGTTGGGTCATTCGATGTTGTTAGGTTTACGAAATCATTAGTGGTTCAGTTATTTGGATGTATGGTAGTATGGACGGTTGAAATGGTCATGGTAGGTATATGATTTAAGCCCGGTATGTTGTATGTGAATGTAGGCAGGTTTTGTGGCATGGATGGTCGTGTGTGGTTTTATTGAATATTACTAACATATGGGGATGTTGGTATGTTGAACTAGTGACGGGGCAGTGGTCTTAGATGTCGATGCGGTAATTATTCTATATAAAAAGCGAAACAAGTTTTAACCTCTAAAGCCTAGCCACTGTTACCACATTCACAGGCAAGCGTACCTGATCGTGAGTAATATAATGTAGGAAAGTCCAGGTATCGTATCTACCAATGGGAACGGTCAAGTTATGTAGACTAATAATCTTAGCTAGTTTAATTAACCTAAAGCTATGGGGGGTTTTTATAAAAATGGTTTTGATTAATTAAAAGACAACTAATTAAATAACTAATTAACTAATAAAGCAAAAGGAAGATGATTTAAACTATATGAATGAAAACAGTAGTACTTGTCATGGTATAACGATTCCCCAAGTGAATGATTTAAACTATCCAAAGGTTTGGTTGTAATGGTTATTGTAGGAATTTAAGTCTGAGACAGCCTAACATGTGACTATTACGGTTATCAAGTAGGTTGGTCTTCCTAGTCCTAATACATATATTGTTTGTCAGGCAATCTAGTACAAGCCACCCAATAAACATTAAATCACAAAAACATCATCCACAAGGTTCATCTACCAGAATAAGTACCACTAAAGCAAACTACTCACTAAACATCATGAAAACAGCAAACAAAAACATAGAGACAGACATTATACCGACCGTACAACGATAGATGATTGAGAATCAAAACTCCGTAGCGTATCGGCACAACAACTCTCTCTCTCTCTCTCTCACCAACTAAGACTCTAATGATTTATGATTGATTAACACCAGATGAGAGATGAAGATGATAATAGAGATGCTTTTTGGATTGAAGGAGGAGATCAGTATTTAAAAGGAGGAAACGGAGCTCGTTTCACGATCGCCAAGCTGCGGTCTCGCGGCGCGGAACACTTAAATAAACCCTAGGTTTTCCTTCTTTGCACACTTCGCGACGCTAGACTTTAAAACTCGCGGACGCGAGATGCCCACTGGATTGAGTTTTTCCAATTTCCACATTTTTTCGCCTTTTTTCGTACTTTTCCGTTCCACGGCCTCCAAAACCTACAAAAGTAATAATCAGTCCAAAACATGAGTGATTAGCTCAGAAATGGGTGAGAAATGGGGTAAAATCAGACAATCAAGTACGACCAAAACATGTATAATTTAGGTGTTATCAGATGTTGAGGTGGATACATGGGATGGATGGATACGGTTGGCATAGATACGGTTGATGCATGCAAAGCTCGAAGTCGTGTGATTTCTTCGTTTACTTGCATGGTTTGATGTGTTAACTATTGAATTTGTTGCTGAGCTGATGCCGACTGTTGTTGTAAGGATGCTAGGAAATTGTTATTCATAGTCCTAAAAAAATGCTCAAAGGACCTTGAAAAGAATAGTTAGTAAACAGGCACTTTATCGAATAAGATTTTTCTCAAAACAGGGCCCCACGGTGGGCGCCAAATTGTTTATGTAAAAAATTACACAAGTTACTATCGTAAGATAATGTGGAGCTAAACCGTCAAGAGAAAGAATCTGATTCAATAAAACGTGCGATAAAATAAATAAAAATAGACAAATCAATTGATGATGCAGGGAAAACCTCACGATCGAGGAAAAAACCTGCAGCCGACGAAGGGATAGCCGACATTGCACTATGTATCACCAATTAGGGTGATGTCCGAAAGTTACAGGTGTATGTCGTACGATACAACGAAATATAAAGAACACTTGAATATAAATTACAATTGATTGGAAGTAAAATGCTAGAGAGAATTCTTTGTAGCCGAGAGTATATTTCGTGTCCTTTCTTCTTTGTCTTCGGTCCTTTTTATAGTTGTTTTTTCATAATTGTTGTCGCATGAATGCTTGTTTAATGTAACAATCATAACGGTAGCTAAAATATCGGTCTATAATGGTTGACCCGTTGTCCATGCAAGAATCTTGTTCTTTAATGTTGATTTGGTCTTTGGTAACTGACAAGAACCTGTAACCGATGAAGTAACTTAAGATACTGTTACCGTTAGTAAAATGTCGTAAGATATCGTACGTTATAATAGGAGATCGTACGATCGTTATCGTAGTAATCGTTCGATCATTCGATGATTTAGTTCGTGGGTACCTGTGCCTTATCTCAGGATCTTATCTTAATACATGATTATTATCCTGAAAGATATCTTGCGATTCAAATCGATCGTCACTCGATGTCAAGTTTTTACCCAAACAGATACACAACAGTTCAATCTAAAGTGTAAGTAAATCACTTCTCTACGATGAAGCCAGATATATGACAATGGAAAAACTACTTTTAACTCTAGCCGCTAGAAAATTTTCGACAATATTTCGAATCACATCCTATTTTTGTAGTGACTAATTTTCTTCTGAAATTTTCCTTAAGAAAAATCGGAGCTTATACTACTCAAATGGAGCATTTACCTTATAAGTTAGGACATCGATTGCAAACAAAAACGATGATCAAGTCACAAGTCATGGCGAACTTTGCCATAGATTACGGTCCAGAACGTGAAAATGAAGCACGACTTCAGATATATATTGTGGCGACTTGTGAGGACAGATCTTGGATCATGTACGTCGGTGGATCATCCAATATCGAATGATCAAGGAATTGGAAAGACATATGACCTAGGGGCAAAAACAAATGGAGATTACCCTCTAGTCTTATACGCCAAAAACAATTACCCTCTAATTGTGAGCCAAATAAATGGAGATTTCCAAACAAAGGATTCAAAGATGATCAAAATGAGGTCTTAAAGGCAAACGATCGAACGACACTTCAACAAAAATGTGAAAGCAAAAGTCTTCCAAGAAGGGGACCACGCCTTACGACGAGTGTTACAAAACACACGAGTGCTTAACACGTGCCAATTTTCCATCAAGTGGAAAGGACCATACAAAATACCTAAAGATCGTCGGAAAAGGAGCCTATAATCCAAATCCTAGACAACAAGAATGACCCATGCAACTGGAATGAAGAGGGTTGTTGGTCAAACCAACGACCACCTGCTAACGTCATTTTCGCAGAAATTGCACAACTTCCGTGGATGCATGATTCCTTTGAACGCACGATTCATTTGAATACACAATTTGTTTGAATGCACGATTCGCTTGAACACACAACTTGCTTGAACGCAAGATTTGCTTGGATGCATGATTACCTCCTATACGCCTAGTCCATAAACAGAAGACATAACAATCGCTTGGGGGCACAAGACGCACGATATACGCTCGACACACGACATATACTTCGACGCAAGTATTGATCATACATATCGATTAAAAAATTGAATACTATCATCAAAATATTAAATACCTAATATGTCTTAGCAATATAAAGGTATAAACATATATGCCTGTCGCATGAATATTCGCTTGAAACGCACGACTCATAAAATCGAGATGCCTTAGTCGCATGAGCATTTGCTTAGAATGCACGATTTACTATGCCTTAGACGCATAAATAATCGCTCAGAACACACGATTCCTTGTATTCTTTATACTCGTTTGCCTTGTTTGCAGGAGTAAATAATAAACATTCACTCAATTGCCTGAGTTGCAATAGTAATATTGCTCAATCGCATGATTTAAAAAACTATCTTTACTCGAATGCCTTAGTCGCAAACTGTAAGATTAAAACACTTGACTTCTTATTTAAAATACTTTAGCTGTAAATGCAGAATACTTCGTACATGCGTTATTCTGAAAAGCCTTGTCGCGAGAATAATAAAAACATTCGATTCAAAACAAGTCCCATATTTGTGGTCTTAAAGATCAATTTCGATGATGACTTGAGTTTCACATGAGTTCCACTTGAGATGCGCATAGTTTGCACCACAGATATGCATGATATGCAGTCACTTGTATTTAATATGATGAGTGATACGTTTAACGTTCTCGAAAGAGGAGGACTAACAATTAGAGTCAAATTATGGCGCTCCACCAACGAAATTATAAGATCAAACATTACAAGATGGATCTTGTATTTATACAAGGTTCTTAAGTCCGGATACAACGTAAACAATCATCTTACGGATTTATCATTCGTCTTACGACGATAGAACTTTGTTCGACCATCTCAAAATTTCGTAAGACCGTGATTATTCATTGATGCTCATGAGATGTAACCGACGACCATGAGTAAAAACACAATTAAAGGCATTTGATCGTTATGATCGTTGTCATTAAATGCATTAACTCTCAAGCGGTTACAACTTTTTAAAGAACACTCTGACTCATTTGGAAAGACCCCTGATTAACAACCGATTCATACGCATTTATCTCCTTTATCTCTCGAATTCATTTGTACTTACGACACAAGTTACTTTTGCATGACTTGTGTTTATTTCTTCATTATAGCGTTAGACAGACTTGTTGGACTCAGATTTGATACAGAAATTGATTCACAAACAAATATAGTTTAATTTGGATGAATTTGCAGCGGAAGTATATATGAATAAACTGTGATGAATGTAAGAACTCAGAAATAAGAACAATAAGATCACAATGATGAAGATGATGATTCTGCTTCAAAAGATTTTCAATTGGATTGAAAATTACTTTACCGATTACAAGCAGAAATGTACTTACAAATTTAATGGAACAATATTTCAACTCTCAATTTAGTAAAGTAAGCACACACTCAAAAACAAAGAACAAATGGCTATTTATACTACTCAAATCCTAACAGACTCTCTAGGATGTTGACACGTGTCTTGATCTCTATCGTTGAAAGAAAGTCAGTTGAGCAGCACGTGAGAAGCACATAGGGGTAAAATAACCGTTTTGCAGAAGGTTGATCTTCAAAGAGGTTGGAAAGGTCAGAACCTCTGGTGTGCTCCACAGAGGTTATGAGATGAAGGACTTGAAGTGCTTGAGCTCTTTCGACTGTCAGAACCTCTGGTGTGACTCACTGAGGTTTTTTCGAATATGACTTGAATAAACTTGAGCCTTCAGGGATAGATTTCTTCTGTGTTCTTCAAACTTCTATCGAATGAATCTTGCCACTTTTATCCGTTACTTTTACACATGTAGAACTAGGAACTAACAATCTCCCCCTAAGTAACGATAAAAGAAAAGGATAGATTCATTTATTTACAAACAGGAAGGAGAGTAAATCCCATCCTTTAAAATTACATTAAACAAAATGAAGTACAAAAGAAGTTCTACATAGCCTAGTTCTATTTAACTCTAGAGTTTGGAAATTCATCTATTCCTACATTCTTCAGAAGAAGATACATGTTAAAGATCAAAGATCGGAATTTGGTAGATGCTTTGATGTTCTTGTAGATAGGCTCTGCGAGGTTTCTGTCAAGTCTTCCAGAGGCAACTTCTTTGGCTAGCAACTTGTAGATGTATACTAGAGACTTGTTCGTTTACTTGTTGCCTTCCAGGTGATTAAAGAACCTTTTTACTCCATCCTTGTCTTAAAAAAGAAAACCATACAAGGGATCCTGAACCAGAGAGTTTGGTTCTATATTAGCAATCCAGAGAGACCTGTTATTTGGAGGAGAGCAGTACCTCTTGTTTTGTCCCAAATTGTATCCAATGTCAAAGTCCTTTTGGCTCCAGAAGTACACTTTTGCCATCATCACTTGCCACAATCTGCTCTGAGTATCAGTATACCTATTGTTTCTCTCCATGCATTTTGCCAAGACAGTATAGAGGAATGGAAGACTCTGCGGTTGATCATCTCCTTTATCCTCTGCCATGAATTGAACTGGTTGAGCAGGGTCTTCTTCTAATATCTTCTGAGAAGTACGTTCTGTATCAATTGGCTTGATCGCCCCAAGGAATGTGTCAAAAGTACCCGTAGAGGAGTCTTCTACAGCCTTAGAAGATGCACCAACTATAGGAGGTATGCCGGTTCTACCAGCGCTGGCTAAAGCCTCTGCTCTGGAAATCTTTAGAGCTTTAGCCCGATCAGCCGTCTCTTATTCTGCCAGAACTTCTTCAGTTACAACCTCTGCTACTTTCTGTTTACCCTTGTCCTTGGTCACAACAGGGGGGCGTTTTGTCTGACAGAGGGCTTTGAGAAAAGATCCCCTGACTAGTCAACGATTGTTACCGTTGTGGACTTCTTCTGAGTAGCGTCCTTCTTCTCCCCTTCAGGATGATCAGGATCCTTGTCATCCTGATCACCCTGGATGGGTTTCTTTGCCTCTGCGGAGTAAGTGAGGATGGCCTTCTTGAGCTGGATAGTTAACTTGCGGGTAAGCTTTTTGATGGTTGCAAAATTTTTATCGAGCTCTGCCTTCACTGCTTTTTCAATTGCGTAAACAACTACACCTTGAAGGTCGCTGGTCTGCTCATAGAGCTTATTCATTATGCCCTGGTGAAGATTGTGAGCAACCCAATTGTTAGAGAGAATTTGTTGAGAGATTCGTCAAACTTCCTAACCCAAAGCACGGACCATAGTGCTCAGATCACCGCGGGTTGCCAGAATTTTCGGATTGCCTTCAGAAAGTGAATCACCAATAACCAGAGCTTTATTGACCAGTTCTGTGATCTCATTCTTGAAGTTGTTGTAATTTATATACCATGCAGCTTCCAAATCACTAGCATACTCTTTTCCAACTGCTGCAAGCTCTGTCTTTAGAGTATCAAAGAACGAAGAATCGATGGTGACAGAGTTTACAGCTGTCACACCCCGCTAAAGCGCAAACACGAGGTGCGATAGATAATAGTACAGTACATTAGGATACAATAAACATCAACCATGACATTAAAACATAACCATATGAGTTTACAATTCTTAAAATACATATCGAAAAACATCATTATGAAATCAAAAGTCTTGTTATAAATCCATGGTTGATTCAAATGTGCGCTCGTTGATCTAAGTCTCATTTACCTTCTTAATTCCTGAAAAGCATGTTAAACAAGTGTCAACTACAAGAGTTGGTGAGTTCACAGGTTTTATATGCACGAAACGATTTTATAGGTAGAAAACTTTATCGCGTAACCACTTTCAAATCAATCATTGAATAATAAAGTTTATGAGCAATTTCACAAGGAACAACGTACTCTATGATATCTGTGAGTTGAGTCACTACTAACCCTAACAACATTTCAACGCCCCACGAACTACCTCAGAGGTGGTAGTGAACGACATGGGTAGAGTATTCTTACGGACTGCCTCAGCGGTGACCCTTCTATGTCACATGTGTAGAACGTGTATGACTAGGTGCACTTCCTACTCGTCAGTCAAAGAAGTGGGTATGACAACCAAATAGCGCTATCCACGTAGATCACAGGCTCATACGAGTTAATAGTAGTGTATTCAAACAGGGACTTTGGTGCGGTAATTATTGTATATAAAAAGCGAAACAAGTTTTAACCGCTAATGCCTAGCCACTGTCTTACCACATATGCAGGCAAGCGTACCTGATCGTGAGTAATATAGTGTAGGAAAGTTCAGGTATCATATCTACCACTGGGAACGGTCAAGTTATCGTAGATTGTTAATCTTGACTAGTTCAATTAACCTAAAGCATTTGGGGGGTTTTATGAAAAAGGTTTAATAACTAAAAACACAACTAAATTAATTAAGAACTAAGAAAGCAATTAAAAGAGTGATTAAAACTATATGAAGGAAAACAGTAGTACTTATCATGGTATAGTGAATCCCCAAGTGGATGATTTAAACAGGCCAAAGGTTTGGTTGTTTCGGTTATTATAGGAATTTAAGTCTGAGACACCCTAACATGTGACTATTATGGCTATCAACTAGGTCTTGGTCCTCCTAGTCCCATTACATAGGTCGTTTGTCAGACAATCTAGTACCGGTCACCCATTCCTATCTCTATTGCATGGTTTTCTACTGCCTAGTCGCTCTCGGTCCAAGTAACCACCTAACACAACTCTCCGGAACGAAGGGTAGGTCAAGAAAGGTTGATTATCCTATCAGAGTCTATCTATCTTGGTCAAACAGATACACCCAACCAACGTGTTCAAATAACCAAACAATACGAATCAGATCAGAACCATAACACACATTCAATTAACCAAAAACAAACCAATAAACATTAAATCATAAAATCATCATCCACAATGGTTCATCGACCACAATAAGTACCACTATAAAAGACTACTCACTAGACATAATAAAAACAGATAAAACAAGAGTAGACACGGACATTATACCGACAGTACAACGACGGATGATCGACGATCGAACCCCGCAACGTATTGGCAGCACTCTAATCTCACTCTCTATGTATATGTCTCTCTAAAAAGCTATATCAAAACTGAAGGAGGAGGATGGTATTTAAAAGGAGAGGTCAGAGCCCGTTTCGCGTTCGCCAGACGGCACTTTCGCGGCGCGAGATACTTAGGGCAAACCCTGGATTTCGAGCTTGGCGGCGCTAAACTTGAAATCTCACGATCGCCAAAAGGCTACTGGATTTTCTTTGTGCATTTTTCACGTTTTCTTGCCTTTTTTCGTACTTTTCCGTTCCACAGCCTCCAAAACCTACAAAAGCAATAATAAGTCCAAAAGGTGAGTAAAATGATCAGAAATGGGTGAGAAATGGGGTAAAGTCATACAATTAAGCTCAACCAAAACATGTATAATTTTTGGTGTTATAAAAATCCCCACACTTAAGCTTTGATTGTCCTCAATCAAAAGACTGAAAGATAAGAAAGATAACTCCAAAATTATCTCCACCCAAGATCATTCAAGAGAACAAAGAATACTCACACAATCGAACGCACAAACAAGATACATCAAGTATTCGGATACCAAGATCAACCTTTCACCCTCACATAGTATGAATCGACAATTTAAATTGTATCTCTCGGGGTAAAAGTGTATATATAAGTGATCACACCAATACTCGACTAATTCCAGCATGCATAAGCTTGACACCAAATCTAATCTCCACCACTGAGAAGTTGTCAACCGTCAAGAGGACTTTAGGGTTGTAACGTTAGGCTAAGGGTTAAGGGTAGGATAAAGGACATATATAAGTGACTAAGGGTTGCAGCAAAAACCTGAAAACCAATCAGTTCAAGATCCAAATTAATCATCTGACTTTTGAAATTTTTAGAGCTCGGGATTTCTATCACTATCACTTTTATATTGGCCTAACCAATCGTTTTCTATCTTTCTTTTCTTTTCTTTTCAAGCTCTCTATTTTTTTTTCTTGAGTAGCAACTATGTTGCTTTTTACTCTTTTTTCTCTCTTTCTTTTTCATAATCCCTTTCTCTATTTGTCAGATTCATAAAACGGACCAAAAACATGAAAAGCATTCAACTTTGAGCAACGGCCAAAAGATAGATAAAAATTGGGGTAAAGGATAAAGTGTATAGTGGGTAAAGAAATGAAAAGGCTAAGACTCAAAAGGGTTACAAAGGATGAAGTACTAAAGATGAGTACTTTTTAATCAAAGGCTAGGCAAATCAAATAACCTTATAATGAGGTTATCTGACGAAGGCTAAAAGGGTTAGAAACGAAGGCCTCTATCAGTGCAACGGTGATAAATACTTCTCTTATGTGGTCTCGACAAGCATTCAAATGACAAGTTCTACCTTGGGTTAAAGTCGGTATTCCTCACGAAATAAATAAACAATTAGGCTCAAACTCTCAAAGGAAATGGGTGAGGCACTCATGGTAATTGGTATTCCAAGGCATCCTTTTTACTCAACTAATCCTATTCAGTATTCTCCTATGCAAGCAACTCAGCTCCAAAAACAATCTCAGATTTCGAAAAAAATTGGGGTCAAATCTCAAAGCTTTCAAAAATTTGAAAAACGACAAACAAAAAAGCAAAAAGTGAACCCATTTAAACAGATAAGTCTACATAACCCCCTCCCCACACTTAAAATTTGCAGTGTCCTCAATGCAACAGTTAAAACAATTAAGGAGTAATTGGGAAAAAGAGAAACTTCCCGGTTATGTGACGAAATCTGTTCTGATCTGAGAGAGTGTATTCCAAAATCGTGCTCGATTCAAGATCATAGATCGCTGTATCTATTACCAAAAAGAAAAAGAAAAAAGTAAAAACGAACTAAAGAAAATAAACCAAACTAAAGCAATTAAAAAGTATTAAATCCAAAACAAACCAAACAAAAAAATAAAAGTTGTCCAACCAAACCAAACACAAACAAAGCAAAATAAAATTGTTTACGACAACCATATCGAATGAGATTAAAAGAGATAGAGATCAATAAGGGCCACGAGGTTGGTTTTGCCAATCCTCAAAGGTCGGGTAACCGGGCGGTGCGTCCTCGGAGTATGGCCAATATGGAGATGGAGCATACGCGGTATTCGGTTGAATACCGAAGTGGGAGGCTATTTGATTCATCACTCCACTTTGCCAGTTGGCTTGGTGAAGAGCCTCCGTGGTGTTGTACTCCATATGTTGATGATGACGGCCATAAGATAACGACATCTCCGAGAGTCGGTTACTCAAGTCTTGGTAACTCGAATACGCTGTCCATTCCGCCGGTTGTTCTCCCACATTTGTCCCACTTGTTCCTCCGGTCTCTCGCGTGCTCCTCGGTGCTCTTCTCGTCCCATAAGCTTGAGGGTTGTGAATCCACGCGTTCCGATCCCTGCTAATCAGATGATCAACCAATGCCACACCCATGCCACGGAGTTGGTCCATATCAATCAACCCCATCTCACCAAGATCCGTCATCGAGGCAATGGCACCATCGGTTAGGATACCGAAGTTCTTGGCTAGAAGCGTGATGTACTGGCCACCAACCAATCAACTCCCCTCTCGATAACCACTCGCCTTAGCGAGTTGCACAGCATTAAGGTACGGAGCATTCGGATATTTGTCATCCGTAGAAAGCTGCTCAAGAAGCCAAACATCATACGAAGAAACTTTTTCCTCACTCGAGGAACGAGTATTTACCGCGTGAATAAGCATACGGTGCAGAAGTCGGTCTAAAGAAGCAAGAAAACCCTTCACTTTGAGATTACCACCATAATCACCATCACCCAAGATCGCCCAAGCCGTCCGAGGATCAAAACCATCCGGTCTTTTCGCAGTCGCCAACATATACTCCACAAATCCGGGAGCATCGACCTCATCTTGGGTATATATCCCCAAAGCAACGGCAAACTCTACCAACGAAAGCGATCGCCACAAGGGCCTTTATTGCGTCGAAACGGAAAGTGGCCACGAACTCAATGATAAGCTCGCGGTAGAGGGTCTCGGCAATGTCGAAGACTTGTTCCCATGCACGGCAAATATAATACTCGGTACCATCTTCGTCGTAGGCGTACTTCTCGAGTATCGCCTTGATTTCATTCTCAACTCCCATGAATCGCAGTAGGTTCCAACCAACTCTCCTCGGTACTAGAACTTGACGGGTGAGAAGCCGGTTAACTGTATCCCGGTATTCCTCCCGTTTTGGAGCGTTCAACGTTGGGTCATTCATGAAAGAGGTGAAGGTGTGGCTCCCATTCGGTGCACGGAAATTAGGAGCGGTGGAAGTTGACGAGCGGGTTCTTTGTCTGTACAAAATCCAAATACCATTGTCTTAGACACATTTGATCAATAAACGCAAGACAAGGTTCATTCATATCAAAACTCAACGGAACAAAGCTTCCACGACTAACAAGTTCAACTAACGAATACATACGTGAAAATCAACTCAAAGGGGGTGTGTAACATCCCCACACTTGAACTTTTAGTCCAACCTCAATTATAAACCAATCTAGCTAACCAAACAAGAATGGGGGATTTTGGTGCAAAATCCCCACACTTATCATTAAAGCACATTCACTAGATTAAACAAACAAATAGTATGCTAGAATGAAATTTCAATCAAAGTATAAAGTATGCATTGATCAATAAGCACTAAACAATCAATGGTGTTTCAAGAACAATCTCAAATCCATAAAAGCATATAAACACCATTGATGCCCAAAACAAGATCTAATCTTACCAAATCAAGCTAATCTCATGAAATTAAAGTTGGGAAACATACCTTATTCATGGAGAATGATGAAATTGAAGCACAAGAAGTTCGAATTTCGCAAGGACGTGATGAAGGTTCGCGGCGCCTAGAGAGAATTAGGGTTGTGTTCTTTTGAAAAAGTGAGAAAAGAGGGTTAAAAACCCGTCTGCACCTATTTCGCGTCGCCAAACAGGCGGTTTCTGAAAATTTTGTCCTAATTTTAAAAACTTCGCGTCGCGAAATGGCTTCCTCGCGTCGCGAGATTCGAAAAAAATACCTGAACCTAAGGCTGGCTCACTTCGCGTCGCCAAACTTAAACAGTGGCGATCGCGAAGAGCCCACTGTTTCCAACTTTTCAAAAACTTCGTTACGCATCGGATTTGCTCATTTTTGGCTTCTATCTCTTCCATTTGGTTACCTAAGCAATACCAAACAAAAAGATTAGCAAAAGCACACACGAAAAACATAAAAACGGAAAATGAAAGAAAGTGCTCGGGTTGCCTCCCGAAAAGTGCTTCATTTTTTAATGGGTCTAGAGCTCGACCCCTTTTTCGGCTCATTTCTTGGCACGTCGGGCTGACGAGCCCTTCTTCTTCCTATACTCTTTCTTGGAAGGTCCCGACCCATTGTTTGATTGATCCTTTTGATGTATCGGGTTCGGATAATCCTCCGTCTTCTTTCCATGTTCATGAGGGAGTAACGGGCGGTTCGTGTTCTTCTTGTAGGCTAGAGAAGGATCTTCATACGGTTCATCGAGATGGGTGACCGGTTCTCCGTTGGGATCAAAGTAAATTCGCTTTTCTCCATACCCCAAGCTTGTCACTTGATTCCGCATATCGGTATTCACTTGGGCGGTATGTAAGAAAGCTCTCCCAAGGATTATTGGGATCTCCGTATCCTTTGGAATATTAGCTATAATAAAGTCCGTAAAGTAGACAAAATTCCCAATGCGAATCGGGACTCCTTCCGTTATCCCTAACGGCTTTGTCATGTAACCATTCACCCCTCAGTATTGATAGTCTGTTGGAATGATCTTCTTGACTCCCATTTTCCTGCAATAACCAACAGGCATCATGTTAAGTGCGGCACCTAAATCTACCAAATCAAGACCATAAAATTTAGAACATGAAATAGGTAAGTTATAACTTCCCAGATCATGCTTGATAGGTGCAATGTAGGTGAGCTCATCTTCTGCCGCCTTCTCTTTCTCTTTCTTTTTTCCTTTATCCTCCTTCTTCGGTATCACGAACTCCACATATCCGCCTTGCTTTCTGTCTTCCTCCTCATCATCACTTGAAGAAACGGGTCCTTTGAGTCCTAGATGCTCGAACGAAATGGTGAACCCCTCCGAGTCATAATCCGTGGCATAATCGGGTTCACTACCGCTATCGCTCTCCACATACTTCTTCATGTAGATGTCCGTCCACTTCTTCTTTGATGGTTCTCCGGTCATCATGAGCATCGGTTTCGCGTTTTCTACTTTCGGGTTGACTTGGGTTTGCGTTGGTAGCTCCCCTTGAGTCCTTTCACTTAGCAATTGCGAAACACGACCAACCTGCAATTCCAAAATTTTGGATAGTACTTTGGTGGTTACGTAAGTATGAAACTACCTCATCGTTGAGCTTTTTTTGTGAATCCATGAATTGAAGTAGTCGGTCTTCGATAGAAACGCGTGGCTCTCCATCCGGTCTTTGGGTTTGTTGATTTGGTGCAAAGAAACCGGGAGGTCTAGTGATGAAATTACGATTTTTATTCCACCTCCCTTGATAGTCGCCTCGGTTAAGGTAGTTCACCTTCTTGGGTGTCATCATCGGTCGATTCGGGCAATCCTTTGTTAAATGTGGTCCCTTGCACTCCTCGCATCCAACCTGCAAAGCATGAACAGATTTAATTAGTTCTTCGATTTTGCATTCAAACTTTACCTGTTGGTTTTTCATTGCGGCTAATTCGTCGGATGGATCGAAGTCGGTTGAGATCTTTCCGGCCATTCTCGGGATTTGTAAGCGCTTGTCCGTCCTCCAATCTATGTTGTGTATGAGCATGTCCTCGAGAAGCTTATATCCTACCGTGGGCGTTTTGTACATAAAGACACCTCCGGCAGATGAATCCAACGTAGCTCGTGATGAATAAGCAAGCCCACTATAGAAGGTTTGGACTTGTTCACTCTTACTCAATACTTAACTCGGGCACGAATTTAGAAGGTGTTTGAAATGTTCCCATGCTTCAGAAATGGTATCCCCGTCATCTTGTTGAAAGGATCGGTTTTCCCGTCGAAGGTGAGGTCCTTGATCATGTGAAGGAGCTTCCCCGGGATCTCCTTGTTTAGGTCCGGCTTCGTGATCGGATTGGTGGGTACGGTTAGAGCGGCTCTCCTGGCGGTCCACATCGGTGCTTCGTCCCCCATATCAAAATTCAAAGCTCTCGGGCGAACTTTGCTGGCTTTTGTTTTCTTTTTGTTTCTTTTTCTGAATTCTCTCTCCGGCTCCTCAAATGGCTCTAACAATTCCGTTGTGACTGAAACCACAACAAACGGTTACGGGCACTTGCGGGAAACAAAGAGATAAAATAAAGTAAAAACAACTAACTAAACTAGAAAGCGAAAAACTTGCAAGGGAAAGAATCCCTCACAAGGATCGATTAACAAAACTAATAAAGATTAAAATCTAACAACTACCGTTCCCCGGCAACGGCGCCAAAAACTTGGTGCAGTAATTATTGTATATAAAAAGCGAAACAAGTTTTAACCTCTAACGCCTAGCCACTGTCTTACCACATATACAGGTAAGCGTACCTGATCGTGAGTAATATAGTGTAGGAAAGTCCAGGTATCGTATCTACCACTGGGAACGGTCAAGTTATCGTAGATTGTTAATCTTGACTAGTTTGATTAACCTAAAGCTTTTGGGGGGTTTTATGAAAAAGGTTTAATAACTAAAAATACAACTAAATTAATTAAGAACTAAGAAAGCAATTAAAAGAGTGATTAAAACTATATGAAGGAAAACAGTAGTAGTTATCATGGTATAGTGAATCCCCAAGTGGATGATTTAAACAGGCCAAAGGTTTGGTTGTTTCGGTTATTGTAGGAATTTAAGTCTGAGACACCCTAACATGTGACTATTATGGCTATCAACTAGGTCTTGGTCCCCCTAGTCCCAATACATAGGTCGTTTGTCAGACAATCTAGTACCGGTCACCCATTCCTATCTCTATTGCATGGTTTTCTACTACCTGGTCGCTCTCGGTCCGAGTAACCACCTAACACAACTTTCCGGAACGAAGGGTAGGTCAAGAAAGGTTGATTATCCTATCAGAGTCTATCTATCTTGGTCAAACAGATACACCCAACCAACGAGTTCAAATAACCAAACAATACGAATTAGATCGGAACCATAACACACATTCAATTAACCAAAAACAAACCAATAAACATTAAATTATAAAATCATCATCCACAATGGTTCATCGACCACAATAAGTACCACTATAAAAGACTACTCACTAGACAAAATAAAAACAGATAAAACAAGAGTAGACACAGACATTATACCGACAGTACAACGACGGATGATCGAAGATCGAACCCCGCAGCGTATCGGCAGCACTCTAATCTCACTCTCTATCTATATGTTTCTCTAAAAAGCTATATCAAAACTGAAGGAGGAGGCTGGTATTTAAAAGGAGAGGTCAGAGCCCGTTTCGCGTTCGCCAGACGGCACTTTCGCGGTGCAAGATACTTAGGGCAAAGCCTGGATTTCGAACTTGGCAAACTTGGCGGCGCTAAACTTGAAATCTCGTGATCGCCAAAAGGCTACTGGATTGTCTTTGTGCATTTTTCACGTTTTCTCGCCTTTTTTCGTACTTTTCCATTCCACGGCCTCCAAAACCTACAAAAGCAATAATAAGTCCAAAAGGTGAGTGAAATGATCAGAAATGGGTGAGAAATGGGGTAAAGTCATACAATTAAGCTCAACCAAAACATGTATAATTTTGGTGTTATCAGACTTTACTCAACATATCATCACAATATATAAATTCTTTGCCCATAATTAAATAAGTTGCATAAAATACAACAATAACGAACATGCTTTTCACGCCAAAACATAAAAACGGTAAAATAGGGGTTGTGAATACTCACTTTGTGATATGGCACATGAAGTGGATAAGCAACTTGAAACTTAACTCTATCGACTAAAAGTGCCCTATAAAAGACATTAAGCACATAAGTTCTATAATTGCTAATCTTAAAGCCTAGCTATGTCTTTAAACACATCTTATATAATGTCATTAAAACTTGTGTTTTTATAGATATAATAGTGAAATGATTCGTTTTGACACATTTTCTAAGTATAAAACGAAGTAGAGGGCTTGAAGAACCTAAAATAAAGATTTTAGTTTTTGGAAATGCTGACAGATTCTAAGTGCTTACCAAAATGTTATTTTAACCCTTTTTCAATAAGGACAAAATTTCTTAAAATTTTACCTACTTTAGATAGATGGATTAAGACCATTCATACCAAAATTCATGAAGTTTTGAGGTGTTTAAATTATTCAAACAATTTTTGCAAAAAGATGGCGCACAATACCAAAAACAGATTACACACCTCCAAAGATGCATTCATTTGAGGGTATGAATCTTCACCAAATTTATAAATTCCAATGGGGTTTTAACGCTATCCCATATAGCTAACAAATGAGATATGAATCACTAGAATCCAACTTTTATTGAGAGAGATATGGCCATCTAAACTTGCATGCATGAATCTGCCATTGCTGGACAGATTGCACAACATTTTTTTTCGATAGAAGGATAACTCAGTGAACTTGAGTTTCAAAAAAAAATTCAACTATTTTGAATAGTTTTACAATGAGATATGCTCCAAACAAGTTAACTAAATAAGCTATCCTGGAAGAAGATTTGCAACAAAATGTTTTCATGTGATTGAAGGGTCTAAACTCCGAATTTTAAGTTGATACCAGTTGGATTTGGACCCTAACTCTATCAAAATTCAATCCATAAAATTTCCAGAAAAAAATAGGCTCATTTAAACCCATTATGGGTCGTCCAAATAGGGTATATGAATTCTGTCAACTTCTGAGTTTTACAAATTTAAAGAGTTTCTAACTTTAAAATCTTCAAACTTACAAAATCAATTATTCCTTTGATATGAGGCTACAACCCCATATCAAATATCATGAATAATAAAGAATACAACCAAAAATTAATATGGATTATACATGCAAAGCCTCAAACATTCATATTCACATGTGAATATAACTACAAAATTTGGGGGTTTTTCACCCTTATTCTTGAGTTCATGTTGAAAGATCATAGGTTTTAGTCATTTTATGGATTTTTCATGTATCCAAGGAATTCAACCTTCTTTCTAGAACAACAAGAATATTTCATCTACTTAAAATAGCAAAAGATGTAGAAGAACAAAAAGAAAAGGCACTAAAAGTGCTCAAATCAAGATGAAATTACTAGATGATGTTTTTACCTCCTTGATGAACAATAAAAGATGTTTTAATCTTCTATTTTGATCTTCAAAGATAATGTTTAGGGGCTGAGTTTTTTGGAAATTAGATGAAGATATGAAGGTTTGATGATCGAGTTATGAAGATTGAGAGAAATGAGAGATGGATGGAAAATGATTGCAAATATATTCGAATGGGGTATATGGGGTGGGGTATGGCCAGCCATATAATGGCCCCCAACTCATTCTACTTTTTTTATATACAAAAAGGAAAGAGCAGCTAATTTAAGATGCAACGGTTTAACGGTTCACGATATTTTCGCAAAAATACAACCTTTTTCGATGTTAACTCTATAAAAATAAAATATTTTCTACTTGTAATATAAAACCTAATAATTCATATATATTAGAGTCTTATTAGATGAATTTGGCATTATATAAGGTGTTTCCGACGGATAAGGGACAAAACCGGGTTTTCTAAGCGATTTCCGGGATTTCTAAGCTATTTCCGGAAATTTTAACAAGTGTTTGCTTATTTCACCCTAAATAAACCTTAACAGGGGATTTTCAATAAATTAATACCAATAAGTGCTTTTCGGATGATAACCTGCGAGATTGGATTTTTGCCGGTGTCACAACAGCAGAAGCAACGTCATCTTTGGAGGGCAGATTCTTGATAGTGGATTGGAGCTCGAAGATGGCAGAAGTCATCTTTGACATGGAGTCTGTATGCGCCTGCAGAGCTTTTGTATACTGTTGCAGAATCTCTGAGGTTTGAACGTTTGATGCTTCTGGTGCCTGACTCTTCGAGCTTTTCAACTCGCCGAGCCTCTAAAAGACAGAGGTAACGGAGGTTTTAAAATCCTCCTTCATCACGTAATCCTTCGGGGAACCTGAGGAACCAACACATGTTTCCTCAGTGGCCTTGGATTTTAAGGCGTCCTCAGAGGTGGCTTGGATGTTGACCTCTCGGGGACTTCCATCGGATCCTCGAATACCCATTTCTGAAGTACCTACCGATGTTCTGTTGGTTTCATCCACAGAGGTTCAAGAGCCCTTCTACGGAGATGTACCGAGTGAAGTAACTTGGTGTTATAGACCAAAAAACTTTATGTGTTTCTCAACCATCTCAGGAATGGTGTGCGGTTGTTCACTCAAGTGAGGAGTTCCAACACATGCGTCCTCGTGTGGTGGTAGCAGGCCTTTGGGCAAATAGACCTTTATCGTTAAACCACCATCCTTTTGAGAGGATGGAGGAGTAGTAGGGGGTACCCGGGTGTTCTTTGCTATAGAGGACAAAGGAGAGTCCTCTGAGCGGCTAGATTGGGTTTGGTTCAACGTGTGTGCACTTACTTCAAAGACCTTTCCATCTAGAACATGGCGGTCTATAACGTGGGTTGCACAGGGGGTTTGGGTTGGTTTGTGCCCATGGCATCTTTTTCACCTATCTCTGCCTCTGCGCCTATAGTTCTAACAGACTCACCATCCTTATTACTCATGTCTTTTCCTTCGTTAACATCAACATGATCTCCAGAGTGCCTTGGAATGTCGTCATCAAACAAAATGACCTCTGTGCCAATATCCTCATTGGTGTCATTGAAAGTCCACTGCTCAAGATTGGGTTTTGTGAACAATTCTTCTGGAATATCGTCCACAAGAGAAGGAACCCTTGGGGTGTAGAGGGTTTGGGAGATGGTGACTTCTACGGAGAGGGTTCTTTGGGCACCTATGTTGTCTTCTTTGAATGTTTACGCTTTTTGAGTTGTGCTTCTGGTGAAGGGGATAGGGGCTCAGCCTCTGTGATAACGTTCACAGGATCAGGAATAACATTCTCATCAACCACCTCTATGGTTTGGACTTCTGGCATATCAACAGAGGACTCTGTGAATTTCCCCTTCTTGGACTTTTTGGCTTCCTTAGCCACAGAAGTCTCTGCAAGGTCAAACTCCGGGAATCTCTTTCTTAATCGTTTCTTCTTTTGTTTAGGCTCTGTAGTAGGTGGAGTTAGGTGTGGAGAATCAATATCGATAGGCTATGGAGATTGGGGTTCCTCTGGCGTGACACTCTTGGCTTTCTTGGCCCTTTTCTTCTTTGCGATCTTCTATGGGGGACTTCTATCTATTTCTACAGTCCTAGCCTCACTCACCTCATGTTCCACCCTTTCACCTTCATCTCTCTGAAATTTTATCTTAGTCCTACGCTCCCTAGGGGGTTGTCCTATACGTGGGGGTGTAAGAGGGAAATTCGGGAATTCAATCAGTTCTTCGTTGGTTGGGGAAACACCATACTCATAACGCTTGATGAGGTGTAGAGTAGTATGCAGATCAGATAGATGCATCTCCAAAGGCACCATCTTGGTGGCATTTTCATCAAAAACATAACCTACTATGCTTAATCCTCCTTCAACTAAGTCACAGACATACGCACTTAGCAAGAATTGGGTCAGGTATGATTCAGGGACATCAACGTGTGAAGTAAAGGCATAGTAGAGTTCATGGTTTCTGAGGACTTCGAATAGATTTGCAGTTCCATCGAGGAACAGTTTACATTGGGAACTAGATAATGGTTGTTTGGTTTCTTAATAAGCACGAATTTCTCAAATCTGTTCTTGATAAATGATACAGCGTGGGAGGTTAAAGCTTGGGATTGGTTTACGAATTGATGGTTAACATGATTGCTCGAATGAACATTTGATGCACTGCCTTTGGATGCCATTGGAAGAAATTTGGAAGAAATTAGGGTTCGCTGGAAGTTGTAGGTTTGTCGGAAAGAGCAGGGGATTCGCCAGAGAGTATTTGGAAGTGGTAAAGGGTTTAAGGTTTGGGGGTTTAGGGTTTATATAGTGAGAGGAAAAATGAGATTTTGAATTGGAACGGTTTTCTCGTGATGATCACCCTACGAAGTAGTTGGGGGCACCGCAAATACACGTCCACTCACAGTATGCCACGTGGATCTGGTGACGTACGATTAAGAACGTGCGCCCCAAAATATCTGACACGTGCGTGGCCTTATGTAACCCTTATCCTTTATACCACTCGCACCAGTTCAGATTGAATTTCTTGCAAGAGAAAATTCTCAGAGGCCTAAGGGTATAACAGACCCTCTGTGAACTGTGTGAGGGATAGACTTGCACCTTTTTATATACCTAAACGTTTGAAAATCCACAGAGAGGTGAGTAATCATACTGAAACTAATAATCACAGAACCTCTGTAAGTAGCCACAGAGGACTTGAGGATTAATGTTCTGTGATGAAGTACTAAAAGAATTTGCACATCTTTGGTTTTATACTTTGTAAAGAACATACTTCCCTGGGAACTAGCTACCATAGCTCCCCCTTGAAAATACTCCCCCTTAAATAAAGAAGGGTTTAAAAATCATCCAACAGAAATTGATAGAAGATCATTCCATAGATACTCTGTGAAGGTTCACAGAGGTTCTGTGAAATTAACCTCTGTAGAAAAGATTTTTATTTCTGAAAGAAGTTTTGTCTTTTAAGAACAGATACTCTTCCTAGAACCTTGCATTCGAAGATTCACCTTCATAACTAAGAAAACAACTGAAGGTTAATCAAAGAAGATATATACAAAAAGATCAAAAATAAAGAAAGATATTTACAAAAAATAAAAGAACTATAAAATCATGGATAAGACATGCCAAGCTTTTCAACAAGGAAATTGAATCTTTTCTCATCTAGTGCTTTACTGAAGAGGTCAGCCAATTGATATTTAGTATTAACAAAGTACAATTTAACATTAGCTTCTTCAAAATGATGTTTAAGGAAATGGTACCTTATGTCAATATGCTTTGTCTTAGAGTGTTGCACTGGATTGGCTGAGATAGCAATGGCACTCTTTGAATCACAGAGGATGGGAATCTTGATAAACGTGCAGCCATAGTCTCTGAGCTGGGTCTGCATCCACAGAGCTTGAGAGTAGCAATTTGCAGCAGCAACATATGCCGCCTCTGCGGTGAATGTGGACACACAATTCTGCTTCTTTGAAGCCTAACTCACTAGTTTGCCTCCTAGAAATTGACAACTTCTAGAGGTGCTCTTACCATCAACTTGACATCCTCCATAATCTGAGTCCGTATATGCTAATAGATCAAATCATGACAACAGAGGATACCAAAGTCCTAGAGTGGGAGTTTTCTTTAAGTATCTCAGGATCCTCTTCACTACACTTAAATGTGATTCCTTAGGATTTGATTGAAACCAGACACATAGAAAAGTAGCAAACATGATGTCAGGCCTACTGGCAGTAAGATACAAGAGAGAACCTATCATGGCTCTGTAAAGTTCACTCCACAGAAGTTCCATTCAAGTCCTTATGTAGTTTCAGGCCAGTAGCCAAGGGTGTTCTCATGGGAGAGACTTCACTAAGATTCTATTTCTTCAGAAGGTCTTGAACATATTTAGCTTGGTTGATAAATATGCCTTCTGAGGACTGTTTGACTTGAAGTCCACGGAAAAATGTAAGTTTTCCCATCATGCTCATCTCAAATTCACTCTGCATCAAGGATTCAAATTCATTGCACACGGAAATATCAGTTGAACCAAAGATGATATCATCAACATAAACTTGAACTAACATAATATCATCATTCATTTTCTTACAAAACAAAGTAATATCAGTCGTACCTATGTGAAAGTTATGAGAGAGAAGAAAAGTAGATAGACATTCATACCAGGCTCTGGGGGCTTGTTTAAGGGCATACAGAGCTTTCTCCAAGAAGTAGACATGGTTTGGATACTTTTCACTCTCAAACCCTAGAGGTTGCTTGACATAGACTTCTTCTTTAAGCTTCCCATTCAAGAAGGCAGATTTGACATCCATCTGGTAAACCTTGAAACATCTGTGAGCAGCATAGGCTAGAAAGATTCTGATGGCTTCCATCCTAGCCACACGGGCAAAGGTTTCCTCATAGTCAATTCCTTCTTCTTGGCAATATCGTTGAGCAACCAACCTTGCCTTATTTCTGATAACCACCCCATTCTCATCCTTCTTGTTGCGGAAGATCTACTTGGTGCCAATGGCAATCTTTCCATTTGGCAGTAGAGTCAAAGTCCATACACTATTTCTCTAAAATTGGAGAAGTTCATCCTGGATGGCTTCTACACAAAATGGATCTGCCAGAGCCTCTGTCACCTTCTTAGGCTCTATTTTGCTCACAAAGCATGCAAATAGACAATAATTGACATTAGCTCTGGTCTTGACACCTTCTGTGAGAGCTTCAATGATTAGAGTTTGAGGATGATCCTTTGTCCATTCAATGGCATGAGGCAGGTTGATGTTGGAAGTGATTTCTTGCAAAGAATGAGATGGATTGAGATCCTCATGGATGAGTTTAGTTTGTTCTACATTTGATGGTTCAGAGGGGTTAGTAGTAGAAACAGATGTAGGATCTGTTGAAGTACTAGGTTTAAAAGGCTCAGTAGTTGATGAGGTAGCTACTGGAGTCTTCTCAAATCGTTTCACCACCAAGGACCTATTCTATTTATAACAGGCAGTAGACACAGCTTCTGCCCAGAAAGAGAGTGGTAGTCCAAAGGCATTGAGTATTGTTCTTGCAGCCTCCACCAGAGTTCTATTCTTTCTCTCAACCACTCCATTCTGCTGTGGTGTCCTTGGTGCAAAAAAGTTGTGTGTCATTCCAAGAGAGGACAGGTAGTCTTCAATAGTTGAATTCTTGAATTCAGTACCATTATCACTTCTGATGACTCTAACTTGCATGTTATGAAGAACTTGCAACCTCTTCAAGAGATTGATTAGAAGCATAGGCACATGAGACTTTTTTCTTATAAACTCAACCCAAGTATAACATGAAATTCATCTACAAGTACAAGAATATACTTCTTCTCATTAAGACTCTGTTTTGTAATGGGTCCATAGAGGTCCACATGCAACATTTGTAGAGGCTTGTCAAAGGAAGGTTCTGTCTTGGTTTTATGGGAAGACCTTTTGAGTTTTCCCATCTCATAAGCAGAACATAGATGATCCTTTTCAAACTTTATATCAGGGAGACCTTTGACCAATTTAAGTCTTACTAGTTTGTCAAGAGTATGGAAGTTCAAGTGACAGAACTGGTGTGCCAGAGCCATGCTTCTTCATTCTTCACAGAGGATACCAAGCAAATTTCTTCTTTGGCTTCAAGTGTTTCAAAACAAAGAAGGTACAGATCTCCTTTTCTATTGGCTCTCATGACTTTAATGAGGGTGTCAGCTTTGTACATGATGCAATACTTGATCTTCAACATGACATCCATCCCATTGTCACAGAGTTGACTCACACTAATAAGGTTGTGCTTCAGGCCATCAACATAAGATACTTGACTGACAATGATCTCTCCTTTAACTATCATCCCATATTCTTTGATCTTTCCCTTTTGATTTCCTCCAAAAGCCATAGAGCTTCCTTCTTTATTGACATAAGATGAAAGTAGCTCTAGAGTGTTAGTCATGTGACTCGAGCAACCTGAATCAACATACCAGGTAGACACATGTTGTTTCCTCTGCAATCATACAACATAATATTTAGGTACCCACCTCCAGTTGGGTCCTTTTAAATTATCTTGTTTGAGGTGTGCCAGAACATCCTTTAATTTGCGCTTATTCTTCGGTTGAACAGATTGGCCAATATGTCTTTGATTATCTCTAGAGGATGATCCTCTGTGACATGTGACCAGACAGGAAGAATTGTGAAAGTGATTTGACAAAGCATGCATTATATTAAAACATTCACAGAAGACAGTATTGCATGACAAAGATTTAAAATTTTCATTGAATTCCTCAGAGAAAGGTACACAAGATTGAGGTTTAGAGCCCTTTCTAGATTTGGGCTTCTTTTTACAAGATTCCCTAACTATTCTAGGCTCTTTATTTTGAAAAAAAATATTGGATTAGGCTTCCTTTGTGACACTCCTCTCTTTGAGCTCCCTGCAATTAGTATGACAGAAGATTGGTTAGATTCTGGCCATTTTTCTTTTTGTCTTCTGTTAAATCTGGGTTGAGGAGTTTCAGAGAGTGTTGGTGGAAGAGTGTTATCAATCAAAGATTTTTCTTTTATCTTTCTTTTCAAATTTAAGCAGAAGTCAATGAAGTCTGGACAAATAGTTAATCCTCCTAATTTTCTTCTTAAAGAAATGGTTTTCATTGGATGATTCACTAGCTCACCATCTTCAGAGGGTTGAGCAATTATCTCAGATTCTATGACTTGACCAGAGATACTCATAGAATTATGTTCAGAAGGTTGATCAATAAAAATGTCATCATTTGTAGACTTTGGAAGAAATCCTTCTGAAAATGATGCCACTTCTGAATCAGAGGTACATTATGCCTTAGAGTCTGAACTAAGAAGATCTTTGTGACATTGTGAAAATTCATGAGTTTGAAAATTAACATTTGGTAACTTTTCTAAAAGATTTTCTTCACAGAGGGACTCAACATCTTCAGAGGTTACTGATTCCTTAGAGGCATCTGTCAAATGTCTAGGATGAAACTCAGGTACATCAAAGGATAGTTCCTTTTCTAGAGGTTTCACTTCACAGAAAAAGGCACACTCTTCTTGGGTTTTAGGGTTACCAAATTCATCTACTCCCAATTGACGTTGTCTCAAAAAATTTCTTGGAATGGAATCCCTCTCTTCAAAAGGTGAGAATGAGTCAATGTAGTCTTCAAATGCTACATTAGTAAAGATCAACGGAGTTTTTGACTTTGGTGGACTCATAAGTCTCCTTCTTTTAATAATAGACTTAGTATCAGGAATGTTACTTCTAATATTCTTTACAAATTCAAAAGTTCTTTGCAAAGACTTCTTTGATTTATAAGATGGATTGTTGTCATATTCTGAAAACCCAGTCCTCTTCTGCCCATGTTAACTATGATTTTGTTAAAAATGCTCTATGCATCCTGGAATTTCCTAATCGTGAGTTCTCTGTCAAGAAGATCTTGGTGTAAAAATTCTCATTTTGTTTGAATTTTTATTTTTCTTTTGATTGATAGAGCATTGGTTCTTTCATTCTTCAGTCTCCTGATCTCTTCATCTCTTTCCTTTATGGTCTTTTCAAGTTTAGTTGACTTTTCTTTTGAACTTTTAAAAATAGAAATTCTAGCTTCTTCTGCCGTTTCATACATTTTGAAAAACCTATTCCTTTCTTCTATCAAAGTGCTCACTTCTTTTTCACACAAGGTTAACTTTTCCTTGAGATTATTGAAATCTTCTTGATGTGAGTGAAGGTTTTCAATGATCTCAGAGTAAAGTTCATTAACTTTAGAACACGAAGATACCTCAGAGGATCGAATGCTTGCAGAGTCAGAATCACCATTAGCCATTCCACATAACTCTACCTTAGCTTCTGATTCCTCAAAGGCCACCAACCCCTTTTGTGGCTCATCCTCTCCAGAGGATTCATCAGTCACAAGCTCACTTGATTAAGCTAGAAGCACCTTCTTGTTGTAGTACTCCGCCTTCTTCTTAAAGTAGGCGGCATCTTGTTTAGGATTCTGTGGAGCCATAGGGCCTGTAGCCCAGCATTCTACGGTGAAATGACTTAGTTTCCCACATCTAAAGCATCCGTCCACAGCCTTCTGTGGATCACCTTTTGTCTCTTCCATCCTCTGCTGGGATCTTTGATCTTCTTTCTCACTTCACTCTCTTCTCTCATATCCTCCTCTGTCATAATTTCTCCTTCTTTCAGAGTCAACCCCTCTGTTGCTATCATCTATTCTTCTGCCAGTATCCTCTCTCCTCTCATACTCTCTAACTCGACCTCTCCCAGCTGAACCTTTGCGATATTCTCTAGTAAAAGAGACTAGGGTTCTCATCATATCCTTCATCGATATTTATTCCTCTAAACTTAACTCTTCTTCATCATTCTTCTCAATCACCAAAGCCTTCTTCTTCTTCTTCTCTTCTGTCACCCTCTTCTCTCCTTTTCCTTTTCCACCCTCTTCAAGAAGTGCCAAAGGACCACCAATGCTGCTCTTCAACTGCAAAACTTGAGGTTCCAGACTAGCCAAAGAGCCATACAGATCTGCTAAGGACATTATTTCTAAGTCCAGATTGGTCCTCATAGACATGGTCAGATGCAGCCATTCTGTTCCTAGACTCTTCAAGAACAAGATGTTGTTGTCTTCATTTGTCCATATGACCCCAGACCTTCTGCACTTACTAATCAGATTATTGAATCTAGAATAGGTGTCTTTCAGACTCTCACCCTCCTTGGCTTTGAACTCATGGTATTCGTTAAAATACATGGTTCTTTATTTTTTAGAGTAATAACACCTCCTTCTAGCTACCTTAACAATTCACAACATAATTCCTTTGAAGTAGTGCAGTGATCCAAAGACATGAAGATGTCATTTGGTAGAGCCATTGATGCGGTAATTATTGTATATAAAAAGCGAAACAAGTTTTAACCTCTAATGCCTAGCCACTGTCTTACCACATATACAGGCAAGCGTACCTGATCGTGAGTAATATAGTGTAGGAAAGTCCAGGTATCGTATCTACCACTGGGAACGGTCAAGTTATCGTAGATTATTAATCTAAATCAGTTTAACTAACCTAAAGCTTTTTGGGGGGTTTTTATGAAAAAGGTTTTAACACTAAAAAGACAACTAAATTAACTATGAACTAAGAAAGCGATTAAAAGATGGATTAAAACTATATGAAGGAAAACAATAGTACTTATCATGGTATAGTGAATCCCCAAGTGGATGATTTAAATAGGCCAGAGGTTTGGTTGTTTTGGTTATTGTAGGAATTTAAGTCTAGGACACCCTAACATATGATGAATATAACTATTAACTAGGTCGATCCTCCTAGTCCCAATACATAGATTATTTGTCAGACAATCTAGCACCGGTAACCCAATCCTATCTCTATTGCATGGTATTCTACTATCTGGTCGCTCTTGGTCTGAGTAACCACTTAACACAACTCTCCGGGATGAAGGGTAGGTGAAGGGAGATTGATTATCCTATCGGAGTCTATCTATTTAGGTCAAAACAGATACACCCAATCAACGAGTTCAAATAGCCAAACAAAAGGAATCAAATCGGAACCATAACACACATTCAATCAACCAAAAAGAAACAAATAAACATTAAATTATGAAATCATCATCCACAATGGTTCATCGACCACGACAAGCACCACTATTAAAAGACTACTCACTAATCATAATGAAAACAGAAAAAACGATAGTAGACACAGACATGATACCGACAGTACAACGACGGATGATCGGAGATCGAACCCCGCAGCGTATCGGCACCACTCAGACTTTCACTCCCTACTCTATCGCTCCCCTCGTCTCTGCTTCGTGTTCTGAACTGAAGGAGGAGGCTGGTATTTAAAAGAAGGCGTCCAGGGGCCATTTCGCATTCGCCAGACAGCGGTCTCGCGGCGCGAGCCACTTAGGTCAAACTCTGGATTTCATCATTATCGAACCTGGTGGCGCCAAACTTGAAAACTCACGATCGCCAGATGGCTACTAGATTGATGTTGTGCATTTTTCACGTTTTCTCGCCTTTTTTCGTACTTTTCCGTTCTACGGCCTCCAAATCCCACAAAAGCAATAATAAGCTCATTTGGTGAGTGAAATGATCATAAACGGTGAGAAATGGGGTAAAGTCATACAATTAAGCTCAACCAAAACATGTATAATTTTGGTGTTATCAGCCATAATCAGTAGCTTTTTGCATTTAGGAGCAAGACTAACCATCTCTTTATCTTCATCATCCCATTCAGTCAGCACCTTTGGTTGGTAGTGTTCAGGGACTTCAGCAGTGGTAGCAGTGGCTGGAACTCTAGGTATCAATTTGATAGAAATATAAGGAGGATTATGGAGAAATTCAGTGATTCGAGGATGGATTCCTTCAAGAAAGTTTACCATTCGGATCTTCCATTGTTGAAATTCCACACGGTTCAGTGGGGGGGGGGGTTGGATTGGGAACCAATACTTAAGTAAGAAGTATTTGCGTTTGTCGCCATTGAAGGAAAAACTCAAAAATAGCAAAGAAGATGAAGATGAAAACTGAGATCGAATCAAATTTCCGAAAAACACGGATCAATTGAATGAGCAATTTAACTTGTTGGACCCAGATTTGATACTAAAATTGATTCACTAACAATTATAGTTTAATTTGGATGAATTTGCAGCGGAAGTATATATGAATAAACTGTAATGAATGTAAGAACTCAGAAATAAGAATAATAAGATCACAATGATGAAGATGATGATTCTGCTTCAAAAGAAATTGGATTGAAAATTACTTTAACGATTTCAAGCAGAAATATACTTACAAGTTTAATGGACCAGTATTTCAACTATCAATTCAGTAAAGTAAGCACACACTCAAAAACGAAGAACAAACGGCTATTTATACTACTCAAATCCTAACAGACTCTCTAGGATGTTGACACGTGTCTTGATCTCTATCATTGAAAGAAAGTCAGTTGAGCAACACGTGGGGGTAAAATAACTATTTTGTAGAAGGTTGATCTTCACAAAGGTTGGAAAGGTCAGAACCTCTGGTGTGCTCCATAGAGGTTCTGAGATGAAGGACTTGAAGTGCTTGAGCTCTTTGGGAAGTCAGAACCTCTGGCGTGACTCACAAAGGGTCTGTCGAATATGACTTGAATGAACTTGAGCCGTCTGTGATAGATTTCTTCTGCGGTCTTCAGACTTCTGTCGAATGAATCTTGCCACTTTTATCTGTTACTTTTACATATGCAAAACTAGAAGCTAACAAGACTATTTTACTATGAAGGACATCACTCCTGATTGTCTTAATCGACAACCATGACCAAGCGTAAGTTGATTGTGCCTCTTCTTCCAAAGCCTTGATTTAAGACAGGCAATAACAACTTTCTTCTCAAGATCAACCCTCAACTGCCAAAGTTCCACGTCCTTCAAGGAAAGCGATAGTAGACTCGGGGCAGTGAACGATGCAATGAGCGCTCTACAACATTTAGCACTCTCCAGAATTTGGCATGAGACTTCAATTTGTAACAGCTCAATTCAATTTTCACAAAATTTAACGGAAATAATTGACGAAGGTAATTAAAAGTAACCTTTGCAGCGGAAATAGTAAAAAGATTTAAACTTTCAACAAAAGTCTCGTGACTAAACCCAAACAATTTTGTTAAAGTAAAATCCTCAAAATGAGGTCCAACCAATTCAAAAGTAACATGTATCCAACTCCCTATGTAATAAGTTTCCAAAAGTTTTTAGTTATCTGTTTCTCTCATTTGAATTGAACCGAGCCATCTCGAAGACCGGAGCTCCAAGCCAAGCCCTTCTCTTTATCCTTCCCGAAGGAACCTGCGTCTAAAAAAATGCACACACGGGTAAGCTTGAAAGCTTAGTGAGCACAAACCACAATACACGTAAACATCGTATCAGAAATCACAACGTAATGAGAACTAGGCATGCAACCACATACGTCCTTACGGCACCCACCATCAAGGACCATAGACACTGATATCAGGCTACCACAATACCGATACTCACAGTGGCCACCACCACTACAATGAGTACAGAACACAAGCAAGCTAGTTTCATATCCACTTACGTATCACACGCAATTCGTACCTAAAGCCGCGTATAAGGGGTTAATGTACTCACCTTAGTTTGCTTCACAATTATCAAACTATCGACACACCACACACGTTCACAAAACAACACCTATTATAATAAGATTCATAGGACACATAAACAACCATTCAAAATAACAGTTAACACTCGATACCGAAACCCAAGTCTTAGGTGGTGTTTGTTTTTCTTCAAAAGCGCTTCAGAGCCTCTTTTTGCTTTCCCCCGCAGCACACGCGCAGCACTTTCTTGGCGCAGCTTGTTTGTTTTTTTTTCCCCGCAGCACTTCCAAGTGTTGTCCGTGTGCTTCTTGGCGCAGCACTGGCCCAAGTGCTTTTCCCCACAGCACTTCCAATTCCTTTGCTTCCCATCTATTTTTTTTATATACATTTTTTTTAACATATACATTTTTTTATACATTTTTATCTATTTTTTTAACATCTATTTTTTTTACATTTTTATCTTTCCCCACATCTATTTTTTTATATACATATTTATCTATTTTTTATACATTTTTTTATACATTCTTTGTTGACTTTATTAAAAAAAATTGTTAACCTGATTAAAAAATAAATTATATAAATTACATTTTTTGTGTCTGCAGATGTAAAAAACAAACAGTCTTTCCCACAGCAGTCTACAGAGGTTGGGACCACCTCTTCTGCCACAGAGGTCTGCAGATGTGGTCCGCAGCACACAGCACTTTTACCTCTTCAAAAACAAACGCCACCTTAGCCGTAGCTAGACCATCCCAATTTGTCCCAAACTCTACCAAAGGCCTTGTATTAAAGTCCCAAGGGAAAGGCCACACTAGAAAACCCCAAACGAGACTCGACCAAAAAAGTTCAAAACCCAAACAATAGTAGTTTCGCTTTCCCGAAGCTTCAGGCTTCGCGGCGCGAGGCTCGATGCTGACGGCGCAAGCCTCCACCAGAACCCCAAATCGACTTTTGACGGGATTTCGTTCCAAGGTCCGAAAATCTCCATTCCGGCGTCGATTTCACACATAGAACTCAGTTGTTACTTACCCAAGCATTCCCAACCATCTAACATCGAAATAACAACGATATAACACTTAAAACCATACGAGAGATCATCGATTGTTAGATTCTACCACTCTTGAACCCTAACCCCCAACACAACTCAAACAACGAATACACATAATTAACTTCATACCTTGCGTTAGGAATTCGATTCTAACGACCACCCGATGATCGATTTCACCGAAAACACTTGTTTGCACTTCCTGTTAGTAATTATGTGCAGAAGTTGACAAACCAAAAATTACACATCCAATGTTATAAGACACTCGAGGGTCACACTTGTGAGGACCTATAAAACGAACAAGTAAAATAACTCCAGTTGAGAGAAGTTAGATTTATAATAGTCAAATTATAAATCTGTTGGGTGTTTTCTGTAAGAAACACCAAAGTTAAAGGTTTCTATTATTAATTTAAAGGGATTATATATTTATTAGTTAAATAAATATATAACTGGTTTAATTAATTGATTTATATATTTGTTAGTTAAACAAATATATATGATAACAATAATTATCTTGACAAATTAATATAAATATATATTAGATAATATATATGAAATATTAATTTGAAATAATCTTTCTTGGTGGAGAAGAAAGAAATTATTTCTGGATAATTATGGAAAAAGGAAACTGAATATGATACAGATACTGTTTAATCAAATATAAATATTCAGTTATGGCAAACCTTTTTCATTCATTCATTATTCTCACTAATAGAAACCTAAAATCCTCTCTCTCTCTCTTTTTCTCCCTCTTGGCCGAGTTCAACCACAAGCCAAAAACCAGTTCGGGTTTCGTTCGGGAGTTCGGAGTTGTAACCGGCTAGAAGGTCCGTTCGTAGGTTTCATCACAGGTGGATCTAACTCGAGCAATTCAGGTAGATTTACTAACTCCAAATTATGTGTAGTTTAGATAAACGATAAACGATTGTGCGCTTTTCGAGTTTTTACATGTTGATGCTTCCGCTAATCAAACCAGTTTGGTTTGATAATCAGTTAAACAGATTATTTTTCTGAACCGTGACTCGTACCAGCTTGGTCCGAGGTCTCAAAAAAAACCCAACAGTGGTATCAGAGCCACAGGTTTTAATTGTTTATCTAGTTTTTATTTATTTAGATCCGTTTTAAAATTCTTTTAGTTGTATAAAAATTGGATTTTCATCAGTTGATATAAAAATTCGATTTTTATCAGGTTGTATAAAAATTGGATTTTTATCAGTTGGTATAAAAATTCGATTTTTATCAGTTTGTGTAAAAAATTCGATTTTTATCAGTTTATATAAGGATTAGATTTTTATCAGTTTAGATAAAAATCCGATCTTTATCAGATTCATATAAAAGTTTTTATCTTTATCAGATTCGTGTAAAAATTGATTTTATAAAAAAAAAACTTTTTTAGAATAAAATTTTATCGGTTCACCAGATTTTTATCACCACCGAAAACCACAACCGAACCACCAATGGGCCGGTGGCCGAACCATGGCTTGATCGACATGTGGCCGTGGCTCAATCGCCACGACGCCGTGGCTTGAATCGCCACCAGGCCGTGGCTTGAATCGCCACCAGGCCGTGGCTTGATTAGCCATAAGGCCGTGGCTTGATTTGCCACCATGCCGTGGCTTGAATCGCCACCAGGCCATGGCACGATCGCCACCAGGCCGTGGCTTGATCAGCCACTGAGCCATGGCTCGATCTGCCATCAGGCCATAGCTCGATCAGCCATCAGGCCGTGGCTCGATCAGCCATCGTGCTAGCCATCAGGCCATGGCTCGATCAGCCACCAGGCCGTGGCACGACCAGCCACAAGGCCGAGGCTTGATCGCCACCGGACCATGGCTCGAACGCCACTTGGCCGTGGCTCGATCGCCACCGTGCCAAAGCCAAACCACCAGCTCGGTGGTTGGCCGAGTGTCGTGAGACCACCAATGGCCGCTGTCGTGGCGGTGGTCGACGCGGTGGTTGTTCCCGGCAACCGCCGGCCGCCTTGGGTAAACCCTAGGCGGCAGCGGCGGCGGTTTGTTGTTATATTTGACGGCCGGCGACGGTGATGTTGGTGTTTTTGAATACCGACCATTCAACGGCAGCGGTGGATGGTGGTTGTGTTGTTACTCGCCGGCAACCGTGGTAATGATGGCGGCCGGATGCTACTGCCATCGTCAGCGGTGAAGGCGAGGTGGTTGTTTCAAACGAACACGGTGACGATGGTGGCACGTTGTTGCTGTTGTCCCGCGGTGGTTACGATAGGTTCCGACAAATCCAATTCGATCTTTTTCGAGCCCAATGTTATCAGTTTGATTACGGGCCCAAACCATGTAGTTTTTAGGCCACGTTCTTGGCCCAATAAGATTTATTGGGTGTTTAGGCTTTTAACCCAAATTAGATAATTATTTAAATAGTTTTTATCTAATTTAAATTAAGGAATTTTATTTTCCTACTAAAATTATTAAACTAAGATATTTGACCCGTTTTGGTCAAATTGGCCCGTGATATTTTTCGACCGGTTGATCGAATCATGACACGGATCACGGGCTAATGTTCCGGCAAGTTTGTTCGGAATACTCGGTTTAATTTTGTTAAAAGCGGATATTTTTGGTAAAATTGATTATGACTTATAGAATTGATTTATAGTTTATAAATCTGGAAATTTTATGAAAATCATTTCGAATTTAAAAATATCAGTTTCGATTTATAAAACAGTTTGATTTTATAAATCAGTTAAAATCATGGTTTGTGATAAAATAATTTTAACGGATCTAGGATTTGTTTATATGCTTTATTTTATATATTGCTCTATAAAAAAATTGCGTGGTTGAATATTTTTATATTTGCTTAGTATATATATTGAAGTAATTATAGAGATTGCCAATTTAGACCCTTGATCTATTTGGGGAGGCCTGCGTGCCACTTACAACCCCGGTAATATGTAAAATGACCCTTAGGATTGATTTTCTTCCTGAAGTTCCATCAGGGATGCCGAGGCCAGTGGGAGCTACACGGGGAGATCGGAGCTACGCGGGGAGATCGAAGCACAATAGTTTTAGGTCATTTTGGTCCTTTAGGAATTAGTTGGCAAATCTATAATTACGTGTTAATTAAACTGCGTGGTTGTGATTATTCGGTTTTCTCGTGATTATTGATATTACATGTCTAGGTTTTATCAAAACGTTTTTCCAAATTAAGTTATTTATAAAACTAATTATATCACGAGGTTGGTTTTAAAAATTAATATTACCAATTTTATAAATATTTTAGATGGTAAAATTTATTTATTTTTAAAACCATATAAGATTGTTTTCTTATAAAAGGCATGCTTTTAAAACAGTTAGTTTTATTAGCAAGTGAGTTTTAGAACAGTTAGTTTTAAAACAGAGTGTATGTTTTAAACAGTAAGTTTTAAAACATCGGTTCTTAAAACAGTTAGTTTTAGAACAACAATTGCCTTTTAAACAATCAGCTTTTACTAGCAATTTTTAAAATACTGGAAATTTAGAGTTTTTATAAAACTTAATTATAAAACCCTAGAATATCATAGATCAGTAGTGCGACCCACTCGGGGACACCTTCGGCGTAAGGTACGCGGGCGTTTGGAAGTGCTCAAACCTTGAGCGCACACGTTCAAACCCCAAGTTGGAAGGGATGAAAAGACTCTGCGATAATCGGGTGGTACCGGCCAGAGTACATCATGTCCCAAGTGGTGAGATCTGTTTTGGTTCTGTTAAGTTCACCGGGTGGTACCGGGCCAAAAAGCACTTAGAGGGACTGTAAGACCCGATTTTAACTGTTACGTTAACAATCCGTTTTGATATCGTATGAATTGTTATTTCCTGAAAGTTGAAGGGTTAAATTCGTCAAGCTATCAAACTCTTTTAAATCAATATGTCTTTTGAAGACATTCTTAGAGTAAATTACTATTTTGCTTCCCTGTGTTGTTGTTCCACCGCCATCACCATATTCTCTCAACATCTCTATCTTCTTTCTCCAATTCTTCCCAATTTTTGGAAGCAAGCAAAGATTAAATTACGTTTTTGAGCTCATCTTGTTGAATCTACCTTCAAGGTATATTTTTTCTTTGTCTTTTAGTAGGTTTTATAATAGTTTTTGAGGTGGTTTATGGAATTGGGTTTAGACCTAAATTATGAGTTGGTTTTGAAAAATTATGTGTTATACATGTTTATAACACTTGTGTTTGCTCAAATTGAAGTAGGAATCAACTGGGTAAAGTGTAGTTACAAACTGATAAGATTTTATCAGTTCGTTAAATCGCACACCAAGTGTTCGATTTAATGTCTAAGAGAATAAAACGACATGATTAAGCTTAGGATGAGAACCTTTGAACTTTATTTAGTGTTTATAACTCTTGCACGTAGTAGATTTACGAAGATTTGATCATTGTAGCATAAGTTGGGAAAAGTCAAGAATCAGTTTATGGAATTTGGTAAAAGTCAGCATTTTTGGCAGCTTATAACTCTCGGACCGTATCTCCGATCGAGCTGAAATTGTGCAGTTAGATAGCCGTTTATATGTACTTCATTTCGTATGAAGAGAGTAAGACCCGGTTCTAACTCGAAACAGGTCAAAACAACGTGTTTTCGGGGCTGGTCACATCAGATACGGAGCAGACCCTGTCTTACCGTAAATTCTGTATAGAATCAACCGAGTCTCCAATCGGGGTGATTCCAATTTGAGTAGAACCATAAGAGGACGTTATACAACTCTCGTTTAGAACTTGTAGTCTGTATTGGCCTTTAAATAGGCGAAAAACGCTTGCGAACACAGCATTCAAAAGCTGAAATTGGAGAAATGAAAGTGAGCGTAACCGACTTTTGAGTTGGGTTCCTTAACGCATAGCCGGCTGTTCGTACCTCTTATTGAATTGTTTTAATACCTTTAGGACCCAAGTGCACTACTTTAAGAATTAGTGTGAGTTTTAAGTCGTTCAAGTGTTAACATCTTATCATTCCTTAGGCTCGCGAACAAATCAACCATCATTGTGAATATCCGTCCGATCGTGTCTTATTGCTCAAGTTCAATTAAGGTATGGATTTCTATTCCTTTGACTCGTGGGACAACTACTTGCTGTGGTTAACCCTTCCTAGATGTGGTTCACCACCTTGTGATTGACCATGAGAACGTGGTCGTCGAAATATGGAATTATATATATAGATATATATGAATTATTGAACCTTTGTCATTGATTTTTGATTTTATCTTGGAGAATTCTATGCTTGCACGTTTTCACGTTTTGTTAGAATCTTTTGTATTGAAATAACGATGAACTTTGTGAAGTATATGGAACTTGTTTCTATCATGTTTTGGATTGAATTACTTTGAGTTCCGTGATTTATATCGAATTTGGATTTTATGAACGCCATCGGGTAAGTGGCATGTCACTGGTTTTATTGTTTTGACATGACCCAATTAATGGGCACATTAATTGGGATGCCTTCTGTGGCGGCTTTGTAGTCACGGCGTCCTGCAGGTGAACGCGGTCCCGAGGTTAAGTCCAATAGTGGCTTACGTGAACCCACCACGTGGACTAGGCCTATTCTGTGGGCTCCAGGGCGGATGGATCGATCCTAGAAATTACCCAAAGAACAGAACAGAACATGTGACCGTGGTTAAATCCACGGGGGATTCGAGCGTGTGTGCCCGCATGCCAGACCCACTAGTTCGTGTGGGTTGGCCACCCCACGAACACGTGAACGAGAATTGACGGAACACGTGAACAGAATTGACGGAACTTGAGAACTAGAATTGAAGGATTTTATTTTTATTATGATTTAAAGTGAATTGTGAATTATTTGAAGTTTCCATGTGTTTAACCAAACTGAAATATGAACTCTTAATCTTCTTTGAGTTTTCATGATTTATTTTAGTTGAATTGAAAGTCTTCGCTACGTTTTCGATATTGTTTGTTGTTTCTGAACTTATATTATAATCCATTCACAGAGCCCATGCTCAGCCGTGTTTCTTGTTTTCTGACACGGCAGATACGAAGTGATTCAGTTGGGAATGGAACGAGAGATTGAGCGTGCTATTTCTCGAGTTTGTGGATTCACTTTGTAGCATCAAAGTTGGAAAAATAGTTTTTAAGATGCATTCGCCGTATTTGTATGTAAGTTTTAGATGTTGTATTCTACATTTGGGGTATATTAGTAGCTTTGAACTGTGTGATTGTGTTAAGTCCCGTTAGTGACGTTCCCCGTTCAAATCAGGCTGAACGGGGGATGTTACAAATATGGTATCAGAGCTTAGGTTTCGACTTGTAGACTAACTAAGTTCGACCTGTGAGTATTGGGTAGACATAGGAATAGGTAGGTTAGAAATTAGTCTATTTACCGGTTTTTTATTAGTAGGTAGTTTGAGGCGGGTATGATTTCAAGTTATTAGAACTTAATAGGTCCATCTGTTTAGCCCTTGTTTGATACCGGGGGAAACTCATTTCATCGTTTTTGATCGGTTAGAGACCCAGTTGAAACCTTACGAGGAAACCATTGATTCTCTAGTTGTGATATCTATCCGTATGGAAGATATAATCTCTGTGATAACCCGATTTTCCAAGTGTTTGTTGCTTGTTGGGGATCGCTTACGGGAGGTCACTCTACTTCCGATGTGTATGTCCTACTTTGATTTAATGTTAGGAATGAATGGATAAGCTGTCACATCGTCAAGCAACTATAGACTGTAAAGCCAAGCAAATAGTGTTTGGGAATGTTGACAAACCAGAGACAATCTTCCAAGGAGGTACCCCAAAAGAAGATGTCAATGCTTTAGCGTCTATTGCCGTGACGCGATACAGTTTTCAATGTACCGAAGATTTCCTAGCTTCTTTGCACGATTTCAAACATGTAGTGCCTTCCTCTTTATCAGTACCTGTTGTCTCTGATTTTCCTGATGTCTTTCCTGACGATCTACCGCGTGTACCACGAGTTCGGCAAGTCGAATTCATCATCATTCTAATCCTTGGAGCTTCTCCGATATCCAAGGCTCCCTACCGTATGACTCCAAGTGAAATGAAAGAGCTTAAAACCCAACTCGATGATCTATTGAAGAAGGGTTTCATTCGACCCAGCGTCTCTCCTTAGGGGGGTTTCAGTTCTCTTTGTGAAAAAGAAAGACAGTTCGATGAGCCTTTGTATTGATTACCGGGAGGTTAATAAAGTAACGATTCATAACAAGTATCCGTTGCCGAGAATCGACATTACAAGGGGCACGGTACTTTTCCAAAATTGATCTTCGCTCCGGGTACCATCAACTTCGTATCCGAGATTGTGATATTCAGAAAACTGCACTCAGACCTCGTCACAAACATTACAAATTCTTGCTTATGTCTTTCGGGTTAACCAATGCTCCGGCGGCCTTTATGGGCCTCATGAATCGGGTTTTTAAAGATTATCTCGACGACTTTGCTATCGTGTTTATCGACGACATCTTTATATATTCAAAGTTGCAAGAGCAACACGAGCAACATCTTCAAATTGTTTTGGAAGCTCTTCGAATAGAAAAGTTATACGCCAAGCTTTCCAAATGTGAATTATGGCTCGATCAAGTGTCTTTTCTCGGACATGTAATCTCCAGTGAAGGTGTCAAAGTTATCCGGCGAAAATTAAAGTTGTCACTAAATGGCCACGACCCTAGAACGTATCTGTAGTTCGTGGTTTTCTTGGTCTAGGCGGTTATTATCGTCGTTTCATCGAAGGCTTCTCTTAAATATCTCTACCGTTAACCCGATTTCTTCGAAAAGGAGTCAATTTGAATTGGGGTTTCGAGCAATAATCTAGTTTTGAGGAATTGAAGCATCGTTTGGTTACCGCTCCTGTCCTTGTATTACCGACTAGCACCGGCGGGTTTCAAGTTTATAGTGATGCTTCAAAGAAAGGCATCGGTTGCGTTCTTATGCAAAACGGAAGAGTGATCGCTTACGCCTCTTGCCAGTTAAAGTCTTATGCAGTCAATTATCCGACTCACGACCTCGAGTTGGCTGCGATTATCTTCGCACTCAAGATTTGGCGTCATTATCTCTACGGTGAAACGTGTAAAGTTTTCACCGACCACAAGAGTCTTAAATACATATTTACTCAGAAAGAGTTAAACGTGCGCCAAGGAAGGTGGCTCAAACTTCTGAAAGATTATGATGTTCGGATACAATATCATCCTGGCAAAGCTAATGTCGTCGCCGACACCTTAAGCTGTAAAGTTGTCGAACAAGTTTTCTCTTTAATCATTCCTACAGGTTTGGCTTCGGAAATCAAACGTTTCGGACTGGAAATCTATCCGACTTCGCAAGCAAAAATTCTAGTGAGTCTAATGGTAGAACCCACTCTAATCTCTCGGATCAAAGAAGCCCAACAAGAGGATAGCGAATTGTAGGCAAACTTCCAGCAAGTACAAGAGATTCCTAATTCCGAGTTTAGAATCGTTGATGATCATGTGTTGTGGTTTCCGGACCGTCTTGTGTTCCGAATAACTCAGATCTTAATGATCTTATCCTGACCGAAGCTCACAATTCTATGTTTTCTGTTCAACCGGGCACCACAAAAATGTATAGTGACTTGAAGACCCATTTCTGGTGGATTGGAATGAAGCGGGATATTGCTGAATTTGTATTCCGTTGTCTACCTGTCAACAAGTTAAGATTGAACATCAACGTCCGGATGGCCTTCTTTAATTGCTGAATATTCCGATGTGGAAGTGGGAGCACATCACTATGGATTTTGTAGTCGAACTACCCCGTACAACTTTGAAGCATGATGCATTTGGGTAGTGGCTGACCGATTGACGAAATCAACTCATTTTCTTCCGGTCCGAAGTATTCCAACGTGAGATTGTTCGTCTCCATGGCATTCCTATATTGATTACTTCTGATTGAGACCCTCGTTTTACATCTCGATTTTGGGAAGGTTTGCATAAAGCTTGGGGCACACGTTTGAATTTTAGTACGGCCTTTCATCCACAAACCGACAGGCAATCCGAACGTACAATTAAGACACTTGAAGATATGCTCCGAGCGTGTGCGTTAGAATGGCATGGGAGTTGGGATAACTACTTGTACCTGATCGAGTTCACCTATATTAATAGCTAGCATTCGAGTATCAGCATGGCCCCGTATGAAGCAATTTATGGCCGAAGATGTTGAACACCGATGTGATGGAACGAATTGGGAGAATTTGTTCTCGAAGGACCGGAATTGGTAAAGGTTACTACTGAGAAAGTCGAGATCACACGTCAAAAGATGAAAGAGGCTCAAGCTTGTCAAAAGAGCTATGCAGACAAACGACAACGACCTATCGAGTTCCAACCGGGAGATAAAGTTTTCTTGAAGGTTTCGCCGACTCGTGGTATCAGATGTTTCGGTCTCAAAGGAAAGTTGAGCCCGAGATACATTGGTCCCTTTGAGATTCTGTAAAGGGTTGGAGCTGCAGCCTACCGGTTAGCTCTACAGCCACAATTATCTCACATTCATAACGTTTTCCATGTATCTTCATTTTGAGGGTACAACTATCACCCCCTTCACGTCATTGACTATCCGTTGGAGGGGATAGAATCTGATTTGTCTTATCGTGAGGACCCTGAGGCGATACTAGATCTTAATGAGCGAGGTACGCAAAAGAGAGTGGTTCCTTTTGTAAAGGTTCTTTGGAAGAACCACTCAGAACGGGAAGCGACGTGGGAAATAGAAGAGCATATACGACGGGAGTACCCTGACTTCTTTAATCGTTGTGAGTTTCCTATCAAAATTCGATTTCGGGGACGAAATCTTCTTTTTAAGGGGGGAAGAATTGTAAGACCCAATTTTAACTGTTACGTTAACTATCCGTTTTGATATCGTATGAATTGTTATTTCTTGATAGTTGAAGGGTTAAATTCGTCAAGCTATCAAACTCTTTTAAATCAATATGTCTTTTGAAGACATTCTTAGAGTAAATTACTATTTTGCTTCCCTGTGTTGTTGTTCCACCGCCATCACCATATTCTCTCAACATCTCTATCTTCTTTCTCCAATTCTTCCCAATTTTTGGAAGCAAGCAAAGATTAATTTACGTTTTTGAGTTCATCTTGTTGAATCTACCTTCAAGGTATATTTTTTCTTTGTCTTTTAGTAGGTTTTATAATAGTTTTTGAGGTGGTTTATGGAATTGGGTTTAGACCTAAATTATGAGTTGGTTTTGAAGAATTATGTGTTATACATGTTTATAACACTTGTGTTTGCTCAAATTGAAGTAGGAATCAACTGGGTAAAGTGTAGTTACAAACTGATAAGATTTTATCAGTTCGTTAAATCGCACACCAAGTGTTCGATTTAATGTCTAAGAGAATAAAACGACGTGATTAAGCTTAGGATGAGAACCTTTGAACTTTATTTAGTGTTTATAACTCTTGCATGTAGTAGATTTACGAAGATTTGATCATTGTAGCATAAGTTGGGAAAAGTCAAGAATCGGTTTATGGAATTTGGTAAAAGTCAGCATTTTTGGCAGCTTATAACTCTCGGACCGTATCTCCGATCGAGCTGAAATTGTGCAGTTAGATAGCCCTTTATATGTACTTCATTTCGTATGAAGAGAGTAAGACCCGGTTCTAACTCGAAACAGGTCAAAACAACGTGTTTTCGGGGCTGGTCACATCAGATACGGAGCATACCCTGTCTTACCGTAAATTCCGTATAGAATCAACCGAGTCTCCAATCGGGGTGATTCCAATTTGAGTAGAACCATAAGAGGACGTTATACAACTCTCGTTTAGAACTTGTAGTCTGTATTGGCCTTTAAATAGCAGAAAAACGCCTGGGAACACAGCATTCAAAAGCTGAAATTGCAGAAATGAAAGTGAGCGTAACCGACTTTTGAGTTGGGTTCCTTAACGCATAGCCGGCTGTTCGTACCTCTTATTGAATTGTTTTAATACCTTTAGGACCCAAGTGCACTACTTTAAGAATTAGTGTGAGTTTTAAGTCGTTCAAGTGTTAACATCTTATCGTTCCTTAGGCTCGCGAACAAATCAACCATCATTGTGAATATCCGTCCGATCGTGTCTTATTGCTCAAGTTCAATTAAGGTATGGATTTCTATTCCTTTGACTCGTGGGACAACTACTTGCTGTGGTTGACCCTTCCTAGATGTGGTTCACCACCTTGTGATTGACCATGAGAACGTCGTCGTCGAAATGTGGAATTATATATATAGATATATATGAATTATTGAACCTTTGTCATTGATTTTTGATTTTATCTTGGAGAATTCTATGCTTGCACGTTTTCACGTTTTGTTAGAATCTTTTGTATTGAAATAACGATGAACTTTGTGAAGTATATGGAACTTGTTTCTATCATGTTTTGGATTGAATTATTTTGAGTTCCGTGATTTATATCGAATTTGGATTTTATGAACGCCATCGGGTAAGTGGCATGTCACTGGTTTTATTGTTTTGACATGACCCAATTAATGGGCACATTAATTGGGATGCCTTCTGTGGCGGCTTTGTAGTCACGGCGTCCTGCAGGTGAACGCGGTCCCAAGGTTAAGTCCAATAGTGGCTTACGTGAACCCACCTCGTGGACTAGGCCTATTCTGTGTGCTCCAGGGCGGATGGATCGATCCTAGAAATTACCCAAAGAACAGAACAGAACATGTGACCGTGGTTAAATCCACGGGGGATTCGAGCGTGTGTGCCCGCATGCCAGACCCACTAGTTCGTGTGGGTTGGCCACCCCACGAACACGTGAACGAGAATTGACGGAACACGTGAACAGAATTGACGGAACTTGAGAACTAGAATTGAAGGATTTTATTTTTATTATGATTTAAAGTGAATTGTGAATTATTTGAAGTTACCATGTGTTTAACCAAACTGAAATATGAACTCTTAATCTTCTTTGAGTTTTCATGATTTATTTTAGTTGAATTGAAAGTCTTCGCTACGTTTTCGATATTGTTTGTTGTTTCTGAACTTATATTATAATCCATTCACAGAGCCCATGCTCAGCCGTGTTTCTTGTTTTCTGACACGGCAGATACGAAGTGATTCAGTTGGGAATGGAACGAGAGATTGAGCGTGCTATTTCTCGAGTTTGTGGATTCACTTTGTAGCATCAAAGTTGGAAAAATAGTTTTTAAGATGCATTCGCCGTATTTGTATGTAAGTTTTAGATGTTGTATTCTACATTTGGGGTATATTAGTAGCTCTGAACTCTGTGATTGTGTTAAGTCCCGTTAGTGACGTTCCCTGTTCAAATCAGGCTGAACGGGGGATGTTACAGGGACTAAAACATGTACGGTTTTATCCGATGTCCCGAAAAGATCTAGGAGTCATGTCAGTTAGATATGATTGGTAAAAGTCCTTACCTACCGAAATAGTACGGGCCTGGTGGGGCGTGAGCAAACCGCACATCAGGACGTATGAAATAAGGATCCTAGCCCGATATTTAATCATTTAAGGGTTATTGATATCTATTAGAAATTGTTTATTCAAAAGTACTAAAACCAAATTTTAATGTGTAGATGGCAAACACAGTTACCAACACTAACAACCTTTCTCTTCGCTCCATCCTAGAAAAGGACAAACTCACTGGCTCAAACTTTCTCGACTGGGAGCGCAATCTGCAGATTGTGCTCAGACATGAGAGAAAGTGGTATGTCTTGGAAGAGCCTCTAGGTGAGGTCCCACCAGCAAATGCTAGTGCGGCAGTCAGAAATGCTTATCAAAAGCGTTCAGATGATTTGCTAGATGTTGGCTGCCTGATGCTTGCGACCATGAGCCTAGAACTTCAAACAGGGCTTATGAACACTAATGCTTACAACATGATCCGCCAGTTGAGGGACATGTTCCAAACGCAAGCTCGCACAGAGCGTTATGATGCCACGAGGGCTCTAAACGCGTGCAAAATGGCCAAGGGGACCTCTGTTAGTGCCCACGTCATGAAAATGAAGAGGCACATCGACCACCTAGAGAGGCTCGGTCACCCAGTTCCGTTACAGTTAGCAACGGATACAATACTCAACTCGTTATCTGACGATTACAAGCAGTTTGTAATTAACTATAATATGAACAACATGGAAAAGACCATTGCTGAACTACACTCCATGTTAAAAACTGCCGAGTTGAGTATGGGGACCAAAACCAAAGATGTTCTGATGGTCAAGGAAGGTGGAGTGAAAAAGAAGCGTAGGCATAGGAACACTAGCAAAGGCAAGGACCAGGTTCAGGTCAGCCAGAGTGTGACAAAGGCCGTTGACAATGGCAAAAGCAAGGGCAAGGGCAAAAAGGCTAAAGTCAACAAAACGAGGACCGAGAATCCATGCTTTAGGTGTCATGAGGTCGGTCATTGGAGACAAAACTGCCTGAAGCGTCATGAAATAGGTATGAACACCTCAGATATTTCATGACTGCTTCAGTTTATCATTACTACTTGTTAGTTTACAAGTTAACTGACACCTAGAGCAAATATATGATTGCAGGTGGTCAGGAGAAATGAAGTGCCCGGATTGCAAGGATCAAACAAGCTTAAATTTAGATATCATCAAGACTGTTGGGTGCAAAATCGGATTGTATCCGAGATCACAAGTTGGTGCTCAAATTGAAGACAAAGGCAAAGTCAAAGTCGTCAAAGAAGTCAAAGCTTACTTTGTTTGTTTACTTGCTTTAATGTTCCTTTTGTAATGTTTTGTATTCTTAGGGTAGATAGTGTAATTCTTCTATAGTGTAAGGGTTTAGATGTTTGGGTATAAATACCCAAAGTGAGTTAGTTTGGAAGTAGAGATCATGCACATACGCTTCATTGTGAAAGAGAGGGAATTGAGAGAGTTTAACTTCTTAAGTGTGTGTGTGTTCTTGGTGTGTTAGTGTGTGTAAACTTTTCATCCAAGAATCAATGACATATAGCTTCTCAATTCATTCTCTAGTTATTGCATGTTGATTAGAACTTGAATCTGGAACAACCAGTGGTATCAGAGCTGGAAATTCGCTGAAGATTGAAGTGTGCAGCTTAGTTACAGTTCCTCAGATTTCCAGTTTTTGAAGTTCAAACTAGTCTTTCAGCTTCAGTGAATTTACGATCATTTTCAAGTTCTACGAAGATGTCTAGAGATCTTTTGAGCATGGGTTCAAAGTCCAAACCTCCGGTTCTTCAAATTGGAGAATATCCGCAATGGCGTGTAAGGATGATTCAATTCCTTAACAACATCGACAAGACTCTCATGACAAGCATTCAGGAAGGTCCAATTAAGCCTTTCATTGACATTCCCGGTACTCCTGAGACTGCTACTACTCCCACAATTGAACCAAGAAGAGAGTATAAACTCTTTCGGCATTACAATGAGCTCGAGAAGATCAGAGCGGAAATTGATGACAAAGCTCTAACTTTTCTAACGATGGCAATTCCGAACGATTTATTCAATCGTGTTGATAGTCGAAAGACAGCAAAAGAATTGTGGGATGAGTTAGAGAAGCAGTTTCAAGGGACGGAGAGATCAATCCAAGCCAAGCTAAACCAAGCAATCGGAGCTTATGAAGGGTTTAAGACTTTAGAGGGAGAAACACTTGCTGATTCTTACAGTCGGTTCAACATCATTCTGAATGATTTGAGGAGAAATGGAATGCATAAGTCTACTTCTGAGATAAACTTCAAGTTTCTAAAGAATCTCAATCCGGAATGGGATCACTACTCGGTTAATCTTCAGATGAACAAGAACTTGGCGGAAGAAGACTTGCATGACTTGTATTCCATTCTTAGTCAACATGAAGTGAAAGTCAAAGATATTGTGACGAAGCAGAAGAGTATTTCTGATTCTTTGGCTCTGTTGACTGAAAAGAAGAAGAGTGTGCTCTCTAGTGCTAGTTCAAAGAAGAAAAGCCATTCAAAGGCTTTAGTCACTGAGTTGTCTGATTCTGATTCTGATTCAGAAACCCTTGAAGATGACAGTTCTGAATCCTATGTTGATTTGAAGCGAGTTGCCGACAAGCTTGCTCTTTTGTCTAGTTCGATTCACAAACGTTATGGGAAGAAGAAGTTCTATTCGAAACCCAAGTTCGATAACTACAAAAGAGACAAGTACAAGCCAAAGGATTATGAGAGAAGGCCGGAGAGGAAGAGTTATGAGAAAGAAAAGACAGATGAGAAAGGAAACGTATGTTTCAACTATGGCAAACCAGGCCATTTTGTCAAAGATTGTAGAGCACCGAAAGTCAGGGATTTTGACTACTACTCTAAGAAGGCTCAACTTGCTAAACGCAAGAGTGAAGGTAAAGTTTTGATGGCGGAAGAGGAATGTTGGTATGATGATACTTCTGATGATGAGGATTCTGCTCATTTCACACAAGTTCACTACAATCTCATGGCAAGTGTGGAAGAAACCATCAACCTTCACAAAGAGACCGAGGCATCAAATGAGGTAAGTCAAACTCCTTCTGACTCGGATATGTCTGATAATGATGAATGCTCTTTAGAAGAACAGTTTTTAATTTTAAAAGCTGAATTTGATGACTTGAAAGAAAAGATTAAGTTCGAAAGAGCTCGAGTCATTGAATTCAGTAATGAGTGTGAGTTATATAAATCTTTAGCTGATGATCGTGAGCTTGAAAAGGCTGAGATTAGAAAAGAGAAGGCCAAACTAGAATCTCAAATTTCTGAGATGAAGAGTGCTTTAGTAAATTTGGAGTCTGAAAAAGCTGAATATATGATCAAATATGAAGTTTGTTTTCAAGATAGGTCTGAGGCTTATGCCAAAATCAAACAGTTGGAGGATCTTAATATCAAAAGAGGTCAGACTCAACAGACGCTTAAGCTTTTGACAAATAATCTAAAGGATACTAGATTTTACAATCCGAAAATGGGGTTAGGTTTACCTGAAAATGATGTTTTAAAGAAAGCCCCTAAAGGTCTTTATCAGTTTGATAACTTAAGTTTTCCAAAATTAAATGAGACCTTTGTAAAATCTGGTAGTTCATTATCTGATTCTTCGGATAAAGGTAAAGAAAAAGTTGTTGATGACTCAAGTGATAGTCTTTTAGATTCAAAGCCAAAGAGAAAGAATAACTTTGATTTCACATGTGATTTTAAATATGATGATTTAAATCAAAGTTACAAAACAAGAAAACCCGAGTTTTCTCATACTTAGTGTGTTTCTTTGTATTCTCAAGATGTAAAGTCTTTTTCAAATGAATCTGAAAAGCTTAGTAACAATATTGAAAATGAGTCAACGACAACTGATTCTACTCCTAAATCTGAAGATAAGACAAGTGAACTTGGAAAAGAAACAGATTATGAAAATCTTTCTGAGTTTATTCAAGTTAATAATCTTTCAGAAAATAAAAGCGTTTCTGATTATGAGTCTGATTCTGATTCTGATGAGACCAAACCATGTTTTGATTCTGATAATGATGATGATATCGAAAAGGGTTTTGCAAAAGAAAAGATAAATTTTATTTCAAACCCCATGTTTGAGTCTCAAGAAACTCCACCTTGTTTTGATCAAAGTAGTAAGACTGAAGTCACTGATTTAATTACATATGCTGTTATTGACAAAGATGGTTACCTTGTGTACAAAAGTTTAGATAGTATGGTTGAAGGTGATATCCTTAAATCTGAACTCAAACTACCTGATGTGGAATTTGGTGCTGTTTTTGAAAAATCAAAGTCTGGTACACAAGATAAACCAAATGTTGTCAATGATTCAAGTGATAGTGGAATTTCGAAAGATGAGAAATCCTCGTGTACTTTGTTAAAGTCTGAAACTTGTTCAATTAATTTTGATGCAAGTACTTTTGAGGTAGGAAGTACTTCTTGTGCTATACTTGAAACATCTTCAAAAGATTCATCTGATGTATGTTCAGTTCCTAAGACACCTATTAACTCTAGTTCTTCTGATTCTACAGATTTAAAAAGTTTTAAACGACATGGCCTAGGGTGGAAGAAGAAAGATTCAAAGAAGAAAAAGCGTTTTGTTAAAACGTCATCTGTTGATGATGCAAATAAATGTAATATGAATTTTAGATTCAATAAGTGTCAAAACTCTTTTGAGTCCGCCTTAATGTTTTTTGCTATGCAACGTTTGCATTGTACTCATTGTGGTGATAACTCTTTTTCTTTGAACTCTAGTCATGTTAACAAGAAGAGATCTAGTGGTGTTTCTCATGATAAATCTCATGCTTACTCGTTTGATCATCGTGCTAAAGTGTTTAGTGCTAAAAAGAAAAATCTTTCAAAAGCAAAAGATAAATCAGTTGATGTGAAATTTGTGTGCAAATGGATCCCTAAAGATTTATTGAATGCACAAATTTCAAAGTCTGGTATAAACTGTAAGATTTTAGGTTCATCTTCTGATTTGTTAAAGATGTATGAGACCAACAAGAAAGGACCCATTTGGATATGGGTTCCCAAGATGAACTAACATGTTTCTACAAGCCAGGCATATGTGGTATGTCGATTCCGGTTGTTCAAGACATATGACTGGCTACAAGGAGTTGTTGCACAATTATGTGGAACGACTAGGAGGAACAGTTAGTTTTGGGAATAAGACGACTGGTGTCATCAAAGGTTACGGCATTCTTACAAATGGTAAGGTATCCATAAAGAAGGTACTTTATGTTGAGGGGTTAAGTCATAATCTTTTTAGTGCAAGTCAGTTTTGTGATGGTTATAACATTGTTCTATTTTCCATCATTAACTGTCTTATCATTAATAGTGATGGTGTTGAGATTTTTGAAGGGAGAAGGTTTTACAATCTCTATGTGGTTGACTTTCCGGTGATAGATTCATCAAAACCAGTTTGTTTGTTTACAAAGGCAACAAAAGGCGAAAGTTGGCTATGGCATAGAAGATTTTCTCATCAGAATTTCTCAGATATTAGCAAGCTAGCTAATGGTGGATTGGTGAAAGGTCTTCCAAAGTTGACATTTGATAGAGATTCTTTATGTCCAGCTTGTCAAATGGGAAAGATGAAGAGAAGTTCTCACAAGTCAAAGACAGAATCTTCGTGTCAATCACCACTCGAAATGCTCCACATGGACTTATGCGGACCGATGAGAATTCAATCAATTAGTGGAAAGAAGTACATTCTTGTTATGGTTGATGAATACTCACGGTACACGTGGCTAGAATTTCTGAGAATGAAATCTGAAGCTCCCGAGTTGATCATAAAGTTTATCAAGAGGATCCAAGTTCTTTTGCAACTTCCAATTCGAAAGATTAGGAGTGATAATGGCACTGAATTTAAAAATGCTACTTTAGATGCTTATCTAACATCTGTTGGTATTTCTCATAATTTTTCAGGTGCCTATACTCCACAACAAAATGGAGTTGTAGAAAGACGAAACCGAACCTTAGTGGAAGCGGCACGAACGATGCTAGCTTATTCCGGATTACCTCTAACCTTTTGGGCCGAAGCTGTTTCAACGGCTTGTTTTACACAAAATCGAACCATTATCACTAAGCGCTTCAAGAAAACTCCTTATCATATAATCAACCGTCGAGTTCCTAATGTCAAATTTTTTCATGTTTTTGGTTGTAGGTGTTACATTCTTAACAACCGTGACAATCTTGGTAAGTTTGACAAGAAAGCCGACGAGGGATACTTTCTTGGTTATTCGCTAACGTCAAAGACTTTCCGGGTCTACAACAAAAGAACCAAGATGGTTATGGAAACTGTTTATGTCACCTTTGATGAAACCGTGTCAATGACTTCTGAACATAGCAGTTCAGGACTCGAAATTCATAGTCAAGCTTCTCCTACGACTTCTGATTCTATTACTGATCCAAATAGTTCAGAACTCGATTTACTGTTTATGGATGCTTTTCTGGATATTTGTACAGATAATGAAGATCTTATTCTTTCCAGAAATCCAAGAGTTGATAATCACGATGTCCCAGAACCTTCAAGCGTGAATGATTCCGGACCATCGGAGACTATTTGTTCTACATCTAACTCTAATCAGGCTATACCAGTTCCAAGTGTTGAGCAATCAGAGTTAACCCCCGATGATCAATCAGAGATTCCTGCAATCATTGATGAAAATGATAGTCAGAACAATCTAGATGATCTTGCAATTCTTCCTGCTCAGTTGAAATGGACAAGAGCACATCCACTCTACAATGTGATTGGTGATGTCAAAGATGGTGTTAAAACGCGATCTGCATCTGCAAATTACTGCCTATACAAAAGTTTCTTGAGCAAAATTGAACCAAAGAATGTCTCTCAAGCCTTAGACGATTCTGATTGGCTTTTAGCAATGCAAGAAGAGCTTCTACAGTTCAAAAGAAACAAAGTGTATCGCTTGGTTCCGAGACCGCAAGATAAATCAATCATTAAAACCAAGTGGATCTTCAGAAATAAGAAAGATGAATCCGGATTGATTGTCAGAAATAAAGCGCGATTGGTTGCTAAAGGTTACTCTCAACAAGAAGGTATTGACTACGATGAGACTTTTGCACCGGTAGCGCGGATCGAGGCAATTCGAATCTTTCTGGCCTATGCAGCTCACAAGAACATCAAGGTATTTCAAATGGATGTCAAATCTGCATTCTTGAATGGAGTCTTGCATGAAGAGGTCTATATAGAGCAACCTGAAGGGTTCGTCGATCCAGATTTTCCTGATCATGTCTGCATCTTGGACAAAGCATTGTATGGCTTAAACAAGCTCCAAGAGCATGGTATGAAACTCTGACTAATCATCTCTTATCCAAAGGATTCAAACGAGGTACGATCGATACTACTCTTTTTCTGAAGAAAGAAGGTGATGACTTGCTTTTAGTTCAAATTTATGTTGACGACATTATAATCGGTTCTACTAATCCAGAGTTGTGTACAAAATTTTCTAAAATCATGGAAACCGAGTTTGAAATGAGCATGATGGGTGAATTGAATTTCTTTCTAGGAATTCAAGTCAAACAAAACCCGGATGGCATCTTTATAAATCAGTCAAAATATATTAAAGATATGTTGAAAAAGTTTAACATGACTGATTGTTCTCCAATTAAAACACCAATGCCAACTGGAAATCTTTTGGGTCCTGATTTAGTCGGTAAATCCGTTGATCAAAAGATTTACAGAAGCATGATTGGTTCTCTTTTGTACCTCACTGCGACTAGACCGGACATTATGTTCGCCACATGTTTTTGTGCTAGGTTTCAGGCTAATCCTAAAGAGTCACACCTTGCGGCAGTTAAAAGGATATTACGGTATCTCAAAGGCACACCCGAGTTGGGCCTTTGGTATCCGAAAGATTCTAGTTTTGAGCTAATATCTTTTACAGATTCAGATTATGGTGGTTGCAAACTGGATAGGAAAAGCACTTCTGGATCATGTCAGTTTTTAGGTGATAAACTTGTTAGTTGGACTTCGAAAAAGCAAAATTGCGTCTTGTTGATCCAGCTCTCCTAAGACCTGATGAAATGATAATGATCCTGAATCTTTACTAAGTGAATAGGTTTTTACTTCTGTTATAGCTTGAGGAATTATCACTGAGTCTGTTCAGTGTTATTCCATGTTACTTATGCTGTAACTTATTTTTATAGTAATCAGGATCAGGATCAGGAGACGAACGAGTCTGTTCTGCAGTCTACTGATCCTGTCCACTGAAGTGAAGACCTCCTGAAGACATCAAGATCATACTCAAAGAACCATCAGCGACGTCGAAGACTTAGCTGATGACAGGAACAGCATGCTCGTGATCTGAAGACGGAACTCAGTGATAGCAAGCTGCTCAATATCGTATGACATCCTGAAGATTCATCAGGATACAAGTGACCCTGAACAGCACCAGTTTCAGGACTCTAGTCACTGATCAGTATCCTGATCCTGAAAGGATTAGTGTAATGTCTTAGACTAATGCACAAAAGGATTATCCGCCTTTACTGACACAAAAGTACATAAGGACAGTCTCTTTACTGTTCCCTCCGTACTTATCAGACCTCAAGGCAACTGTTTACACACTTCCTCTTTTGCACACCAAGCAAAGAGTATTTGTTTATAGTAAATAGTACAAAGGACCACTTACATTGTGACACGTACACAAAAGTGAGTCTACATGCATTTAATGCATTGGGTATAAATAGGACTTGAAGAGATGTTCTCCATACTTCTTCTTCATCCTAAATCTACCCTAATCCTTTTCTTTCTTTATTCCCTCTATCTTCTTTCTTACATCTTCTCACTTTAGTGCATAGTGAAAGAACTTAGATTGTTTAGTTTAGACTTATTGTCTTTTCTATTTCCGCAACAATCTGTAAATTCATATTGTTTATACAACAAGAATTTAAAAGTGAAAACTTGTGTGATTATATTCAACCCCCCCTTCTATAATCCCAAACACTATCCTTGCTTGAAGGTCACCTCTTTGGGACCAACAAGTGGTATCAGAGCAGACACAAGCTCTCATTTTCTTCTCTTAGAAAAATCTTGTGATCATCTCTCCTAATCCATGGCTCTTCAAGTTAAGGATAACTACTTTGATACCGGCTCTGCTGGAAAGCTTCCTAGGTTTAACAAAGATAACTTCTATCTTTGGAAAACCAGGATGGAACTCTTTCTCTCTGGTTTGTTGGGTTTTTGGTTGACCTCGGACCAAACTGGTACGAGTCACGGTTCGAAAAACAAATTGTTAATTCGAACATCAAACCAAACTGGTTTGATTAGCGGAAGCATAATTGTGTAAAAACCCGAAAGCACATGATCTTTTATTGTTTATCTAAACAGTCATATAATCCGGGGTTTAGAAGGCTTACCTGAATTGCTTGAGCTTGATCCACCCGTGATGAACCTTACGAACGACCTTCTAGCCGGTTACAACTCCAAATTCCCGAACACCTGAACAGAAACCGAACTTTCTCCGGATTTGTGATTGGCGTCGATCAAGGGAGGGAGAGAGAGAGAGGTTTCTATGGTTGGGAGTGAATAATGAATTATCAATTCAATGAATGAAAAAGGTTTAACCATAGCTGGATATATATAACTGAATAAACACAATCTGTATCATATTCAGTTTCCTTTTTCTATAATTATCCATAAATAAATCTTTCTTCTTCACCAAGAAAGATTATTTCCATATATACAACTAATATATTAGTCAGGATAATTACCATATATATATTTAACTAATATATATATTTACCATATATAACAAATATTAATTAAAACCAGTTATATATTTATTTAACTAATAAATATATAATCCCTGTTTAATTAATAATAGAAACCTTTAACTTTGGAGTTTCTTACAGAAAACACCCAATAGATTTATAATTGACTATTATAAATCTTTTCTCTCTATACTGGAGTTATCTTACTTGTTCGTTTTACAGGCCTCACAAGTGTGACCCTCAAGTGTCTTATAACATTGGATGTGTAGTCTGGTTTGTCAACTTCTGCACATAATTACTAACAGACTCCCACTTGTGCAAGTTGGCAATACCGCCTTGACCACACGGACCTAAGGAGGCCCCTAGACAGGCACTTAGGCTAACCAGGTTATAAGCACTCTTATACCCAGGTAGGTGATATCATTCCTTTTAAAGGATACAACATTTATGAACACACTGTTCACAAATCGGGTATAACTAGGCTTTTCCTTTTGCAACACGATATTTCAATTTTGAGTATGAGCATGGATACAGTCAACTCAGAATACTCAAGATTATGTTCATGACTATCCGACTTCCAACTGATTGGTAAACGACAAAGAACAAATCAGTTCGTTTGGGCATGGCCATGCACTTCATCAGTTCTTGTAGTCAGTCAAGGGGCCCGGAAATATCTCTCTTCATAGAAGAGGTGCAAATCCCATCTTGCATATCTGCATTTGTCACCACGACTTCCGCTGAATCTAGTTACGCCCCGTATGACCACCCTGTTACGGTGTGATGTTAGAACGTACTAAGTATCCAGTAGTCCCCGTGATTCCAAACCAGATACCTCAGGTGTTGAGGACAACCTACTGTGAGATTTACTTATGACAAAATCCATGAAGTAATCTCAACCAGCGGATCACATCCGATATTCGCTGCTCTATCGAATATCCGTGCAGTTTTTGGTCTACATCGCTTGTAGCTGTTATTCAACACTCTGTTTTATAACTACCCAAAAAACCACGATGACTTTAAAACCCTATCAGATTCCCACCTTGATAAGTTGTCACGGATAATTTCAAATAAAACTTAGACTAGTTTTATTCCCGGATCAAAAACATGCTAAGTATAAAAGAAACAGAGAAACTAATTTTGTATAGTCCATATTCCACTCTGTAATAATAACAAAATTAATAGCATTTCTAAGTTACTTTTATGGTGTCTATTCAATATGTACTTATACTGATTTAAATGAAGTATCACCTTTCCTTCAATTTAAACCCTTCGATTAGTGTTTACCATCCTAATCAAAGAAACAACCAAAAACAACACAAGTTATTAGATAATAATTTTTAACTTGGTTCTGCTAGTTTTGTTTTGCAAACACATTTAAACAAAATCTAGACTTTTCTTTACCATATTGCCTAAATCTTGGAGATACTGGAATAACTCCAAGTTTCTTGAATATGTAAAGTCAACTCCGCAACTTTCCTTAGTTGCTGTGTAGATAAAGATTTCTTCCTGAAATCTGATAAAATTTCCATCTACCAAGCTGGTAAATTTCAGGAAATTTATTCTAGTGTTCTACAACACTTGATGGTCTAAAAAGATACTTGAATATCTTTATTATTACAACACATATAATTATTGATTTTCTTAAAGTTAAAACTTTGACTTTATTGTTTCAAAACTTTGAAACTCTTGATCTAAAACCTTTGACTTAAAAGAATAGATCATATTTCTCATGAATTCTTATCCTCTCTGGATTATGAATTCCTAGAAATACAAATCAATAATATAACTTTTATTCTTTATCGGAAGCATAGATAGAGAATAAATTGGGCTCCCACTAACCTATATGAAAACTAACTATTACTTAAATTTAATGCTTCATTGACTTAGTCAAGACTTGACTATTTAGTCAATTTTATTTTTTTAAGTAATAAGTTTAAAACTATAAACTTGAATTTTACTATTCATAAAACTTAACTGGATTTTTATCAAATCCCAATTCCAAAACTTGGAATTTACTAGTTTTATAAATACTGATATTATCAACGTCATCTGTGATAATATCCTAAATTCCCTTTTAAAACATATGAGTAATTTGAACTTGACTACGATATACCTGTTATAATCATATTACTCGTAAATGTTTTACTCCAAAAACACATTCCTATAAAATAGTACTTCGTGTGTTTTTGACAGTTTTCATATATATTACTTCGAATTATCAAATTTTGAAGTATATTTGTTAGTGTGGTAGACAATATCTAGGATCAACAAATTGAATCAAGTCTATCTTGACTTAGGTTCAAGGCAAAATTAAATATATATAAATCAAGACAATAATTTTAAATTTAAAATACCAAAATCCATAAATTTAAATCAACCAACATTTCAAAATATCCAAAATAAAATGTCTTAAAATAAGTTTAAAATGTCTTGATAATATCTAAAAGAAATCTTGTCTGATCCTCAGGACCCGGGCACTTCATTTCTCCTGATCACCTGCAATCATACATTTGCTCTAGGTGTCAGTTAACTTGTAAACTAACAAGTAGTAATGATAAACTGAAGCAGTCATAAAACGTCCTAGGTGTTTATACCTGTTTTATGACGCTTCGGGCAATTGTGTCTCCAATGTCCGACCTCATGACACGTAAAGCATCGATTCTCGGCCTTTGCTTTGTTGACTTTGACCTTTTTGCCCTTGCCCTTGCCCTTTCTATTGTCAACGGCCTTTGGTACACTCTGGCTGACCTGAACCTGGTCCTTGCCCTTGCTGGTGTTCCTTTGCCCTCTTTTCTTCTTCACTCCACCATCCCTGACCATCAGAACATCTTTGGTCTTGGTCCCCGTCCCCATACTTTGTTCAGCAGTTTTTAACATGGAGTGCAATTCAGCTATGCTCCTTTCCATGTTGTTCATATTAAAATTCATCACAAACTGCTTGTAATCATCGGACAATGAATTGAGTATGGTATCCGTTGCCAACTGCAACGGAACTGGGTGACCTAACCTCTCTAGGTGGTCAAGTAGCCTCTTCATTTTCATAACGTGGGCACTGACAGAGGTCCCCTTGGCCATTTTGCACGCGTTTAGAGCCCTTGTGGCATCATAACGCTCTGTGCGAGCTTGCGTTTGAAACATGTCCCTCAGCTGGCGGATCATGTCGTAAGCATTAGTGTTCATGAGCCCTGTTTGTAGTTCTGGGCTCATAGTCGCAAGCATCAAGCAGCCAACATCCAGCAAATCATCCGAACGCTTTTGATAAGCATTTCTGATTGCCGTACTGGCATTTGCTGGTGGGGCCTCACCTAGAGGTTCTTCTAGGACATACCACTTTCTCTCGTGCCTGAGCACAATCTGGAGATTGCGCTCCCAGTCGAGAAAATTTGGACCAGTGAGTTTGTCCTTTTCTAGGATCGAGCGAAGAGAAAGGTTATTGGTGTTGGTAACCGTGTTTGCCATCTACACATTTAAAAACTTGGTTTTAGCACCTTTGAATAAACGGTTCCGAATAAATATCAATAAACCCTAAAATGATAATTATCGGACTAGGATCCTTATTTCATACGTCCTGATGCGCGGTTTGCTCACGCCCCACCAGGCCCGTACTATTTCGGTAGGTAAGGACTTTTACCAATCATATCTAACTGACATGACTCCTAGATCTTTTCGGGACATCGGATAAAACCGTACATGTTTTAGTCCCTCTTAGTGCTCTTTGGCCCGGTACCACCCGGTGAATTGTAACAATTACCAAAATAGATCTCACCATTTTGAACTGGATGTACTCTGGTCGGTACCACCCGATATCGTAGAGTCTTTTCATCCCCTTCAGTTTGGGGTTTGAACGTGGGTGCTAAAGGTTCGACTCCTTCGAGCTCCAACGTACCTTACGCCAAAGGTGTTCACAAATGGGTTGCACTACTGATCTATGATTTTATGGGTTTTAACTAAGTTTTTGAAAAACTTTAAATTTCCAGTATTTTTAAAAGACGCTATTAAAAGCTGATTGTCTTAATGGCATTTGTTGTTCTAAAACTAACTGTTTTAAGAAACAACCGATGTTTAAAACTAACTGTTCTAAAACTTACTTGCTAATAAAACTAACTGTTTTAAAAGCATGCCTCTTATAAGAAAACAATCTTATAATGGTTTTAAAAATAATTTTACCATCTAAAAAATGGTAATTTTAGGTTTTTAAAACCAACCTCGTGATATAACTAGTTTTATAAAATAAGACCTAATTTTAAAAAACATTTGATAAAACCTAAGCATGTAATATCAATAATCACGAGCAAGCATAATAATCACAATCATGCAGTTAAAGAAACAAAAACAAGCAATTATTGATTTGCCAATTAATTCCTAAAGGACCAAAAATGACCTAAAACTATTTTCTTCCGATCTCCCCGCGTAGCTCCGATCTCCTTGCGTAGCTCCCACTGGCCTCGGCATCTCTTGACGGAACTCCGGGAAAAGAAAAAGAAAAATCTATCCTAAAGGTCATTTTGCAAGTTTCCAGGGTTGAAAGTGTCACGCAGGTTTCTCCAAATAGATTAAGCGTCTAAATTGGCAATCTCTATAATTACTATATATATATATATACTAAGCTGATGTATGTATATAAACATTTATCCAAGCAAGTTTTATAGAGCAATAAAGCATATAAAATAAAGCATTAAACAATCCTAGATCCATTAAAATTATTCTGTTTATCATAAACCATGGTTTTAACTGATTTATAAAACAAACTGTTTTATAAACCAAAACTGATATTTTAAATCTGAAAATTGATCTTTTATAAAATCTCCAAGATTTATATACTATAAATCTTATTTCATAAAACACAACCAATTTTTCTAAAATACTCGCTTTTAACTATCCTGTTTAAACCAACCGTTCCGAACGAACTTGTCGAAACATTAAACACTGGCCCGTGAACCGTGTCATTTATTCGATCAGACAGTCGAAAAAGACATCGGGCCAATTTGACCAAAACGGGTCAAAACAACTTGGTTTAATAAAACACAATTTTATAAATTTGTTAAGAATTAAATCCCTTAAAACAATTTTATGAAATTAGTCTTGGGAAAAAGCCTAAAACCCGATAAATCCTCTTGGGCCTCAGACTGGGTCCAAAATCTTTGGGCTTTCGGGCCCTGTTATAAAACAGGCCCAATTAGAACTAAAAAACCCAAAAGAACCGAAAAACCCGTAACCACACGATTTGGGATCGACCGACGACTCGTACCGCACGTCGCTACCATCGCCACGGCTGCCCGGCGAATGATAATAAGTCAATCATCGCCGCCACCGCTAACGATGGCAGTGGCAATCGGCCACCCCATCGCCGCGGTTTGGTTCGGTTGTGGTGCGACCACGGCCCAGTTAGCCGTCGGCCTTGGCTTAGTGGCGACAACAGCCACTGCATCATCGCCACCTCCAAACGCCACCACCGTCGTCGACGGTCTTGATGACAACAAAAACGACCACCGCAGCCGCCCGGCAAGGCCGCAAGGCAGCCGGCGGCTTGGCTTGGTGGTTCGCGGTTTATTCGGCGGCAACGGCAAGGACCGCCGCCACCACCGCTCATAGCCGCACGACGACAGCAGTATCGCCGCCGCCATTGTCTTCGCGGCAATTGAAACGATGAACCGCCGCCACCACCGTGGCTGCCCTAGCCGATCGGTGGTGCGGCTCACGGATGTGGGACAACCACTACCACCATCGCCGCTGCGGCTTTGGTGGTGTGGTGGTTCACGGCTGTTGGGAGGAACGGCCACCACCACCGTCGCCAATTGAGGCTTCGGTGGTGTGGTGGTTTTCGGTGGTTCGGTGTCAAACAGAACGACCACCGCCACTACTAGGCACGGCCGCAAGGCAGCCTGTGGCTTGGCGGTTGGTCTTCGTTGCGTGTGGGTTCGGCCACCACCACCGTGGTGGTTTGGCCACCGCACAGCTATCACCAAACTGGTGATCTAGCTGTGGTTTTTGGTTGCGATGGGTTTTCGAGATAAACATAAACATATAAAGATAAGAATTATCTAAACTGATAAAGATTAAAACTGATAAAAATTTAAATCTTTATCTAAACTGATAAAGATTAGATTTTTATACGAAACTGATAATCATCAAACCTTTATACAAAAACTGATAAAGATTAAAACTGATAAAATTGAAATCTTTATCTAAACTGATAAAGATTAGATTTTTATACGAACAGATGAATATCAAATCTTTATACAAACAAAACAATTTTTTTAACGGATCTAAAACAATTTTATACAAACAGATAAAAAACAGGATTATCAGATAAAACAATTTTATACAAACAGATAAAAATCTAGCAAACTGATAAAACCTAAAACAGACAAAGATTTAATCTTTTAAGCAAACTGATAAAAGTTAAAGCTTTATACAAACAGATAAAGATTTAATCCTTACACATAAACTGATAAAGATTAAAACTTTATACAAACAGAAACGAGATAAACAATAAGAAAAACCAATGGCTCTGATACCACTGTTGGGTTTTTGGTTGACCTCGGACCAAACTGGTACGAGTCACGGTTCGAAAAACAAATTGTTAATTCGAACATCAAACCAAACTGGTTTGATTAGCGGAAGCATAATTGTGTAAAAACCCGAAAGCACATGATCTTTTATTGTTTATCTAAACAGTCATATAATCCGGGGTTTAGAAGGCTTACCTGAATTGCTTGAGCTTGATCCACCCGTGATGAACCTTACGAACGACCTTCTAGCCGGTTACAACTCCAAATTCCCGAACACCTGAACAGAAACCGAACTTTCTCCGGATTTGTGATTGGCGTCGATCAAGGGAGGGAGAGAGAGAGAGGTTTCTATGGTTGGGAGTGAATAATGAATTATCAATTCAATGAATGAAAAAGGTTTAACCATAGCTGGATATATATAACTGAATAAACACAATCTGTATCATATTCAGTTTCCTTTTTCTATAATTATCCATAAATAAATCTTTCTTCTTCACCAAGAAAGATTATTTCCATATATACAACTAATATATTAGTCAGGATAATTACCATATATATATTTAACTAATATATATATTTACCATATATAACAAATATTAATTAAAACCAGTTATATATTTATTTAACTAATAAATATATAATCCCTGTTTAATTAATAATAGAAACCTTTAACTTTGGAGTTTCTTACAGAAAACACCCAATAGATTTATAATTGACTATTATAAATCTTTTCTCTCTATACTGGAGTTATCTTACTTGTTCGTTTTACAGGCCTCACAAGTGTGACCCTCAAGTGTCTTATAACATTGGATGTGTAGTCTGGTTTGTCAACTTCTGCACATAATTACTAACATGGTTCTGATCCCCAGATTCCATACTTTCTGGAAAATGGACCACATGTGCCTACACAAACCGTCCACCCCATTCCTGCTGCAGCTGGCCAACCAGCTGTCCCTGAAAGGCAACTGGTAAAGCCTGTGACTGACTGGAATGATGAAGACAGACGCCTGGTCAACATTGACACTAAGGCTAGGTCTCTCATCGCCATGTCACTCCCTGACGATGTATTCCATTCTGTCTGCCACCTTCGATCTGCTAAAGAAATATGGGACACTCTCTGTGTTCAATATGAAGGTACTGTTGTTCTCATGGAATCAAGAAAAATTTTCTTGGTTCATCAGTATGAAAGCTTTATTCATCAAAAGGATGAAACTCTCTCCCAGCTACATCAGAGATTCAACTGTCTTCTGATTGATCTGAAGACTATCGGTACTACCTACTCTAACTCTGAGGGGGTTACCAAGTTCATGGAAGCTCTTCCTGAACATTGGGAAATATACACCTCCTGCTTAACTATGTCAAAGGACATAAAGACACTCACACTAAGTGAGTTGTACGGTATTCTTCTTAACCGTGAACAACAGAAGAAACTGAAAAAGAATCTCATAAGAGATTCTAAAGATACCAAAAGTAACTCTGTTGCATTGGTCTCTGACTCAGTTCCTACTGTCGCCACTCCTTCTTCAGTAACTATTACTGAATTAGAATCTTCTGACTCTGACATGTCAGAAGATCCTGAATTCAATGAATCTCTTGCTTTATTAACTAGATCTTTCAAGAAGTTTGCCAAAAAGGGAAACTTCCCCAAAAAGAAACATCTTACTATTACTGACAAGCCTAAAACAGACCCTGTTGATAAGGCTACTGCTATCTGCTACAACTGTCAGGGCAAAGGACACTTTGCAAATGATTGCAGGTACAGGAAAAGTCAGTTTGCTCCCTCCTCTACCAAATCTTCTTCTAAGAACCCTAAATACCAGCGCCTGAAAGAAAAGTACAAAAAGATGAAAACTCAGCGCAAGGGTAAAGGTCTTATCGCAGAAGACTGCGATTGGGATGATGTCTCCTCTGATGACTCATCTGATGAGGAAGATACTCAAGTGGCACTGATGGCCATTATTGAGGAACCTACCTTAGCTCTCATGGCTAAGATAGAAGAGGTCCCTGAAGAAATTCCTACTCAGGCTCCTAAAGCTTCTTCTTCTACTTCTGAAGCTTCCACCTCTGCGACTGATTCTCCCAGTCAGGTACCTATTCCTCTTGTTCCTCTTGAAAGCTTAACTCAGCTGGACCTGGTCACTCTTGTTCTTTACAAAGCCCTGAATGGTAAAACCTCTGCTGAAAAAATGAATATTGACCTTCGTGGTCAACTCAAAGAATGTCAAGAAAAAATAAAACAACTTACCATTCTGGAAGAAAACTATAAAGACCAGGTCACTGTAAACAAAACTCTCTGTATTGAAAGAGAAATGGCTCTTGCTGACAAAGAAAGAGCCCTGGCTGAGTTAAATGCTGAAAAAGTCACCATCAAAGGATGGAGTGACGCATCTGAAAAGGTTGATGAAATATTAGCCTCAGGAAGAAATGTTAAAAACAAAAGGGGTCTTGGATACACTCATGGTGGAACTAAATCTGATAGTTCCATGCTCAAATTTGGAAAATTTGTTTCTTCTACTCCTGATCCTAATGCTCCTGAAAACATTCCTTCTTCTTCTAACACACACTCTGAAGGTGCTCCTAAGAGCAAAAAGAACACAGTCAAAGAAAAATCTAAAACTGTAACACCTTCAAAGACCAAGAGTCCTAAACCCAAGAACAAAGTTCTGGGTGGTGGTCCTTCAGTCTCAGGATCAAAATCTTTCTCTCAAAATCCTGTTCCCAGACTAAAGATTGACCTGAAGCAAAAGACTCAGGAGAAGAAACCAATTCCTCCAATGTCCAATGCTAAAGGCATACTTGGTGCTGGTCCTGCTCACTTAAAGTTTAAAGACTTTCTGGACCACACTAAACGCTTTCAATATCGCAAATGTTATCACTGTGGATTAAATGACCATACTGCGAGTAAGTGTCCTGATGCTACCAAAGCTGAAAAATCAGCTAAGGTAAAGAAAAATCCTAAGACTGATAATTCAGTCAAAGGAAAGAAGGTTGTCAAGACTGTCTCCTCAGTCAAGACTCCAGCCTCAAGAACTGATAAATCAGTTAAGGCTGCCACTGACTCCACCAGTCCTACTGATAATTCTGGATCTATAGTTCTATGGGTACCAAGAAAAACTTAAACTCTAAATTTTACAGGATAAGGGCATCTGGTACCTGGACAGTGGATGCTCTCGACACATGACTGGTTCGAAATATGTCCTCTCTAACTACCGTGAAGAAAGAGGTCCTGCTGTGACCTTTGGTGGAAACGATAAAGGCCAAACCCGAGGGTATGGCACACTGACCAACGGAGTAACTACGTTCAAAAGAGTTGCTTATGTTGAAGGCCTGATGCATAATCTTCTGAGCATCAGTCAACTATGTGATAAGAATCACAAAGTCTCCTTCTCAAAGAAGAAGTGCAAAGTCAAAAACAGAAGAAAGGAAGTTATTCTCACCGGTGTGAGACATGCTGATATCTACATCATCAACATGAATACTTCCACTGACAACTTCTGCTTTGTATCTCGTGCTTCCTCTGATACTAATTGGTTATGGCACAAGCGTCTTTCTCATCTCAACTTCAAGACGATAAACCAACTCTGCATCAACAACCTAGTTATTGGTCTTCCTGACTTTCGCTATACAAAGATATCTCTTTGTTCATCATGTGAGAAAGGAAAACAGACCAGGGCTAGCTTCAAGTCCAAGCAGATTTCCTCCATCAGTTCTCCTCTACAACTTCTCCACATGGATCTCTTTGGACCAGTCAACGTCCAATCCATTGCTGGAAAAAAATACACTCTGGTAATCGTTGATGAATTTTCCAGATATACTTGGGTATTCTTTCTTCGATCCAAGAGTGATGCTCCTGAAGAAATCATTTTGTTCGTCAGAAAGATGGAGAGACTCAACAACCTTACTGTTCGATCAATCAGGAGTGACCACGGAACTGAATTCAAAAACAGTACCCTGGAAACCTTCTTCGATCGGAAAGGCATCTCTCAGAACTTCTCATCTGTAAGAACTCCTCAGCAAAATGGCGTTGCTGAAAGACGAAACAGAACCCTGATTGAAGCTGCACGATCTATGTTGAGTGAAGCCAACCTTGCCACTCAATTCTGGGCAGAAGCTGTTAACACAGCTTGTTATACTCAGAACAGATCCCTGATAGTAAAGCGCTTCAGAAGAATTCCTTACGAACTCTTTCGTAACAGGAAACCCTCTATCGAACATATCCATATCTTTGGTTGTGTCTGCTACATCCTGAACAACAAAGATAACCTTGGAAAGTTCGATTCCAAGTCTGATGATGGAATTTTCCTTGGATACTCCTCTATCTCTAAAACCTACCGTGTGTTCAACAAACGAAGACAAGCAATAGAGGAAACGATTCATGTCAAGTTTGATGAATCATGTCCTACTTTCCCTCACCCTCATGAAAACTCTGAAATAAATCAGTGGGCTGACTCTTTCTTTCAAGTCCCTGAACCTCCCATTGCTGATCCATCTCCTCAAGACCTTCCTGATGGTTTTGAAGAAGATCCTCCAATACCACCCACTGAAATAACTACTCCACCTCTGATAAATGCCACTCCAATTACCCAAATCACACCATCTGAACCTGATCAACCCACTAACAGTGAAGACTTTTCTCAAACCACTATTAGTGAGCCTACTCCCACAAATCTTCTCCCTGATCCATCAGTAAATGAAGCTTCCACTTCAGGACAGGTGTATCAGCCACCTGCTCTACGATGGACCAAGGATCATCCTATTGATCAAGTTCTTGGTAATCCCTCCTCTGGCATTAAAACTCGACGTCAATCTGGTAACGTCTGTCTTTATGTTAATTTCATCTCTGAAAATGAACCTAAAGAAATAGATGATGCTTTGCGTGATCCTGCCTGGGTCTCAGCCATGCAGGAAGAGCTAGCAGAGTTCATCAGAAACAATGTCTGGCTTCTCGTCCCTAGGCCTCGAAAACGTACTATCATTGGTTTCAAGTGGATTTTTCGAAATAAACTTGATGAGATTGGTACTATTATTCGAAACAAGGCTCGCCTTGTGGCTCAGGGATACAGGCAGGAAGAGGGCATTGATTACGATGAAACCTTTGCTCCTGTGGCTAGGCTCGAAGCAATTCGACTTTTCCTAGCCTTTGCAGCACATATGAACTTCAAGGTTTATCAGATGGACATTAAAAATGCCTTTCTGAATGGTAAACTTAATGAAGAAGTCTATGTGGCTCAGCCTCCTGGCTTTGTAGATCCTAAGTTCCCTGATCACGTCTACAAGTTAAACAAGGCTCTCTATGGGTTAAAACAGGCTCCTCGTGCCTGGTATGATACCCTCTCAACCTTTCTTCTCTCTAAAGGTTTTGTTCGTGGAAAGATAGATAGCACTTTATTTCTAAAGAAATATCCTAAGCATATCCTTCTTGTCCAGATATATGTCGATGACATTATCTTTGGATCCACAAATCCCAAACTCTGCGAAAAGTTTGAGTTGCTCATGAAATCTGAATATAAAATGTCTATGATGGGTGAACTAACATTCTTTTTAGGACTTCAGATCAAGCAATCTGAAAAGGGAATCTTTATCAATCAAGGTAAATATGTACATGAGATGCTGAAGAAATTTGATCTCACATCCTGTACACCGATGAAGACTCCAATGGCTCCTCCTCTGTCACTTGACAAGGATTCCAAAGGGAAACCTGTTGATGTGACTCTCTACAGAGGAATGATCGGCTCTCTGCTGTATCTCACAGCTAGTCGCCCTGATATCATGTATTCTACATGTCTATGTGCTCGTTATCAGGCTGAACCCAAAGAATCCCATCTGACCGCTGTAAAGCGGATCTTCAGATATCTGAAGGGAACTCCTAATCTGGGTCTTTGGTACTCCAAGGACTCAGGGTTCGATCTAACAGCTTATTCTGATAGTGACTTTGCAGGATGTAAGATCGACAGGAAAAGCACCACTGGTGGGTGTCACCTACTTGGTGGCAAGTTGGTGAGTTGGACTAGCAAGAAACAGAACTCTGTGTCCACATAAACTGCTGAGGCTGAATATGTTGCAGCAGGAATCTGTTGTGCTCAAGTCCTGTGGCTGAGAAATCAACTTCAGGACTATGACATACAACTTTCTAAATTTCCTATCTACTGTGACAATACTTCAGCGATAGCCATCGCCAACAATCCTGTCTTACACTCCAAGACAAAGCACATTGAAGTGAGATATCACTTCATCAGGGATCATGTGATGAATGGTGATATTGAACTCCATTTTGTCCCTACTGAATATCAGCTTGCTGACCTCTTTACCAAACCACTGGATGTAACGCGTTTCAATATGCTCATCAGTGAACTTGGGATGTTAAATCCTGATGATTGAAGTTTATCAGGACAAACAGTTGTTAAATCCTATAGAATAACTATTCTCAGGACTCTTTCTTTAACAACTCCTGAACTAACTCTCATCAGAGGATGACTCTATTCAGTACTTACAAAATCTTTGTTCAATATCCGAATACTGATGATTCTCAAGTAAGTACCTCTGCTCCTGAAACCTTATCGCATTAAATGTGATAAGAGGATTTTCCCAAAACAGTACTTATCTGATAAGTACTCCAATTCCAAGAAAACAAATCTTTCATCAAAATGGAATTATCCCCTGAAAAGGCGGTTTTTATCTTTTCAAATAAAACAAACTTTTCATCTGCACTGACACGTAATGGGACGTTTCCTGTTCCCCACGACGTGTGTCAGGCGCGTGAACGCGCGTAGAACTTCCTTTTTTCATCATTACGTTTGAATTTAGCCGCCCGTTTCTCTCTCATCCATTTTCTCTCTCCTACCACGAGGTATAAAAACCTCACTCGTAATCCATTACACTCTTTACGCTCACATAATTCTCTCTAAGAACTCAAGCAAGAAAAAGCAAGAACTATTCTCTCTCAAGAACACCAAGAACACTCACCACTTTTCTTTAACAAGATCATCGTAAGTGTTTCTTTACTCTTGTTCTTTCTACATTTTAAGTTGGCATTCTTCATCTAAACAACTTATTGTGTTAAAACGTTTTTCCAAAAACCCTAAGATCACTTCGTTTGATCTTAGTTTTCCCAAAGTCTTCTAAGATTTTTGTTAAAACAGTTTATATGGTGTTCTTATTTCTTTTAAGAACAATCATAAACTCTTATTTTGATATCTATTCATCAAAATAAAAGTTTCTTTTTAATACCAAAACACATTCCTTTTGTGTATTTCGGTATCTAATCCATTCCAAGTATAAAGGATTTCACCACTTTTATGAACATATTCTGTGTTCATTGAAAAGTGAAGAAAAATGCATATTTTGGATCCTTAATCATCCACATATGTTGTTTTTATGTTTTAACAGAATGGCTGCTACTACATCTACATCCTTGGACGCCCAGCTCTCCTCTGAGGCCACAACGCTGATGACTGCTACTGGAAACCTTCCAATAGTTATTCCCCAGCATGACTTGCAGTTCAAACCCAACAATCTGATTGGGCAATTTGATCTCCCAGCGAACAAGGCGTTTCTGAAGCCTGCCAGGGACTTCCTTCTGTCTTGTCCCCTGAAGACGGCGTTCACCATCAACCCGGCGCCCAACAAACCCCTGCTCCTGCAGCTGTGGTCCACTGCTACCACTGCCCAGGAGAGGAACTCGAAGGGCAAGATGCACGAGGTGATCAAGTTCCAAATCGAGGACGACATCATCTCGTTCGGCATAGGGACCCTGAGGAACGTCCTTAACTTTCCCAAGAAGCAGAAGTTTCCTCCTGCTCCTTCATCCGACGATGATATAGCACTCCTGGATGCTATTGGCTACAAATGGCCTGTGCGCGAAGGCCAACCACTGGTGAAGACTGCTGCCACTGTCCACAAGACGGGGCTAAACGCGACGTTCTATTATATATGGAACACGTTTGGTCTCTGTCTGACAGGGAAGACGGGGAGCACCGAGCAATTCCCCACCGTCATACAGAACATGGTCTACTCTGCGATCAAAAATCACAAGTTTGACTATGTCCGCTGTATCTGGGACGACATGATCAAGAAGATCAAGAACCGCACCAGGGTGGTGAACGTCCCCTACACCCGGTTCTTCACTGCAGTTCTGGCACTGCACATGGGTACCAATTACCCAACAGAGGGAAACTTCAACAACTACGCCTTAGGCGTGAAGTTTCTAGAACAGCTGTCTGCCAAATCAGACGATGTTCCTCTGTCTGCTGTTCTGGTTGTCCCTGAAGCACAACCAGACGCAGAGGAACAACCCATCTCTGCTCCTGCCCAAGGTATGTTTTCTCTCTTCTCTTCCAAACCATCTTCTTCTTCTTCTCTGCATGCTATGTCAGTAGCTAACCCAATACTGACTTCCCCAGCTGCAACAACTTCTTCGGCGCCTCTGAAGCATCCTCCTCCCTCTGGCTCCTCTCCTCCACCTCAGCCTAAACGCGCCAAATCCAAGGCGTCAAAGAAAAAGAAGGCACCAGCTGGTAAGAAATACTACATTACCCTGCCTCAAATTTTTAAACCATCTCCTTTATCTAAAACTTCTTCACCTGCAGATACTCCTATCTCTGCTCCTGTTCAACAAGAACCTGAGGTTGTTCATCTCGAACACTCAGAGAACGTGGAGGGTAATCGCTCTGATACCCTCCTAGCCTTAGGTAATACTATTAAGCATAATATTGCCATTTCTTCTTCTATGAAAGCTAATGAGTCTTCTAGTACTCACTTAGCTACTCTGTTTACAGGTTCTTTAGGAGCAGCAGTTGAAGGGCAGTCCCAACTCCATCAGGATGACCCCTTCAACGATTTCATCTTCACGGATGACGACCGTCAGCTGAACGCAGCTGAGCTACGTCGACAATCCGCTGAACGACAACTGCAGGAGGTCCGCACGGTGCTCCAGCAACAGGAAGAAGCTCACAAGGCCCAGCTTCAGGCCATGGCGCTTGAGCTTGCAGCAGCCAAGGCCGCTGCCTCTGCCGCCGAAGCCTCTGCTACTGCTGCCGCCGCCGCCGCCCCTGCTCCTACTGGTGTCACCATCACCATACCTTGTCTGGATGCCATCCATGACAAGGTCTCTCAGGTGGCTACCTCCTCTTCCTCCCTTCAGGCGTCTGTAGACGACCTGAAGGCCACGGCGTTACCCGCTCTCTCCACAGCGGTCAACAACAACTCCACCTCCACCACCAACTTCCAACAAATTGTGGTGCAGAGGTTGGATGCGCAGGAGACTGGCCTTAGAGCCCTCCAGGAGAAAGTGGCTGAGCTTGCCACTGCAGTGAACACGCTGACCACTGCTCCTCCTCCGCCGCCATCGTTCACCACGGCCGATAGGGAACTTCTCCAGTCCCTGCTCTCATCTTCCTTCATCAACAGGAAGCTAAACGCCAACATGGCCTCTCTCCTCCAGCGGAGTGTTTCAATAGCTGCCTTACAACAGGCACCTGTTGAGGGGGAGAGACAGCCGAGAGACCATTCCGTTTATTCCCCCTCCACCAACTGGAGAACTACCGAACAGGGGGGAACAAACGAGGATGATGAAGATGATGATGATGATAATGATGAAGACGACGACTTCTTCGTCGAGAAGGTACCAGCTTCAATGCCCACTCCAGGGCCTGCACACTCTCAGGGGGAGAACCCCGGTGCACCTGGTACGTTACTACTACCATCCTCTCCCTCTTCCTCTGACAACCAACCCATCTCTACTCTTCTTAAATCTAAACCTACACCTGAAACCATCACCCTTGACACCTCCTATGAAGACTCCCCAATAAACAACCTACAAATGGTTGTCTACCAACCACCCAAACAACCTACCCCTGAACCAACACCTCATTCTTCTCCCAAACAAACCTCTGAACCTGAAACCCAAGATGACTCTGGGTGTTATGACGTGAACTTTGGTTCTGTCACTGGTGAGATTGTTCGCCTAATGGAGAACAGTCCATCAGAACAGACAAGAGCTGAACTAAGCAGAATGACATTCAGAGTAACTCCTCTAAACCCTGAATCCATTCCCTCTAAACCAACCCGCTTTAACCCTGAAGCATCCTCTTCCAGAACCCCTGAAATAAGAGCCCCTCCTGAAACCATTTGCCTATCATCAGATGATGAATTCATCTCTGATGACTTCTCTACCCCTGCCTCTTCTCCCAGATCTCCTCCCTCTAACTCTCCTAGATCTGAAGGTGACAATTACCCTGACAACTCTGCTATTGTCAACAGGGATGGGCGTTTAGACGCCGTGATAGAGCGACTCGAGAGTACAAGAGTAAAAATTCCTCTTCGTACCTCTTGGGACTCCGAGTTCGCCTATCTATCGCAAGAAGAGTACATCAATGCTGTACAGGCTCAGGATGAGCATAATAAGAAGCAGAAGGAAGCCTTCCTCTCCGCTCAAGCCGCTCGAAGGCTTGTATCGGATTTTGTTGAAGAGGACACTGAAATAAGTGCTGATCCTGTTCTAGCACAGAAGGCCGCGCTGAAGGTCTTCAACAGAAACGCTGAAGTTCAGTCTGAAGAAGTGAACACAGAGCTTGACTGGTGCCGAGACCGCCTACACCTCAGAAAACATGGTGCTGCTATCTCTGGAATCCATCTCAGCCGAACTCGCGGCAAAAGAGCAAAAACATGGATCACCGTCAAACGCTCAGGAGTCAAGGATGTGCAACACACTCTTGACAAGTTGGAAAGATACAACTTGTCAGAGTGGAATGAAATCAGAAGCCTACTTCCCAAAGCCAACAGAAACTATCGGGCTGAAGTAGAAGAAGTCATAAACGGACTTATTGCACGCATCAGAAGAACAACCGAAATTCCTGATGACCTTCTCCATCCTTCTTCAACACTGACTCAGCCTCCTGTTCGAAGATCAGCCGGTGCTTCAACAAGGAGACCAACTCCTTGCATGCCCAGGATGGTTGTTAAACCACTGGACCTCTCGATGCTTGATCTTTCACTCCCTCCAGGAGTCTCTCTCTCTGAAGGACAAGTCATCAGAGAACCTGTTCATGGTATTTGTGTAAGCGACAACTCCAAGATTCTACGCTTTCAGCGTTTCAGCGAGCTACACAAAGCACCATATGAACACTTGGTTTCTGTTCTCTTCACTGCTCAAAAGGACAAGAAAAACCAAGATAATAAAGAGATTATTCGCACTGTCAGAGCTATACTCGATCATAGAATCGCCTTCAGCAATACTCCTGTTCCAATCGTAGTCAAGACTGAAGAATTTAGCGAAGACTCTGATAGTTAGAATATTTTTGTAATTTTGCTTTCAGTACTTTACTTATGTACTCTTGTATTTTCTTTACTCTTGTAACCTGATTGAGATTAATGAAAATGCAATTCAGTGCATTGTACTTTATTCCATCATAGTACTGAAAAAGATCCCTCAAAACAGTAAATGGGACATGTACCTTTATGAGTTCTATTTCCTACTGTTTCATCAAGACTTAGAATTTTTTTTTCTTTCTAGACTTAGACAATTTCTTCATTGTCTTATCATTATCATTTAGGGGGAGATTGTTGATCCAGCTCTCCTAAGACCTGATGAAATGATAATGATCCTGAATCTTTACTAAGTGAATAGGTTTTTACTTCTGTTATAGCTTGAGGAATTATCACTGAGTCTGTTCAGTGTTATTCCATGTTACTTATGCTGTAACTTATTTTTATAGTAATCAGGATCAGGATCAGGAGACGAACGAGTCTGTTCTGCAGTCTACTGATCCTGTCCACTGAAGTGAAGACCTCCTGAAGACATCAAGATCATACTCAAAGAACCATCAGCGACGTCGAAGACTTAGCTGATGACAGGAACAGCATGCTCGTGATCTGAAGACGGAACTCAGTGATAGCAAGCTGCTCAATATCGTATGACATCCTGAAGATTCATCAGGATACAAGTGACCCTGAACAGCACCAGTTTCAGGACTCTAGTCACTGATCAGTATCCTGATCCTGAAAGGATTAGTGTAATGTCTTAGACTAATGCACAAAAGGATTATCCGCCTTTACTGACACAAAAGTACATAAGGACAGTCTCTTTACTGTTCCCTCCGTACTTATCAGACCTCAAGGCAACTGTTTACACACTTCCTCTTTTGCACACCAAGCAAAGAGTATTTGTTTATAGTAAATAGTACAAAGGACCACTTACATTGTGACACGTACACAAAAGTGAGTCTACATGCATTTAATGCATTGGGTATAAATAGGACTTGAAGAGATGTTCTCCATACTTCTTCTTCATCCTAAATCTACCCTAATCCTTTTCTTTCTTTATTCCCTCTATCTTCTTTCTTACATCTTCTCACTTTAGTGCATAGTGAAAGAACTTAGATTGTTTAGTTTAGACTTATTGTCTTTTCTATTTCCGCAACAATCTGTAAATTCATATTGTTTATACAACAAGAATTTAAAAGTGAAAACTTGTGTGATTATATTCAACCCCCCTTCTATAATCCCAAACACTATCCTTGCTTGAAGGTCACCTCTTTGGGACCAACAAGTGGTATCAGAGCAGACACAAGCTCTCATTTTCTTCTCTTAGAAAAATCTTGTGATCATCTCTCCTAATCCATGGCTCTTCAAGTTAAGGATAACTACTTTGATACCGGCTCTGCTGGAAAGCTTCCTAGGTTTAACAAAGATAACTTCTATCTTTGGAAAACCAGGATGGAACTCTTTCTCTCTGGTTCTGATCCCCAGATTCCATACTTTCTGGAAAATGGACCACATGTGCCTACACAAACCGTCCACCCCATTCCTGCTGCAGCTGGCCAACCAGCTGTCCCTGAAAGGCAACTGACTGATCTTTTCACTAAACCTTTAGATGAAAAGCGTTTTAACTTTTTGGTTAGCAACTTGGCATGCTTACTCCTACTTAAATCTGTTACGGATCTTAATTTAAGGGGGAGTTGCTTAATTATTCTGGATTAGATACTATCTGACTAACATCTAAGGATTCATTTTCAATAAATACCAATTTCTACTTTGTTTTGCAGATTATTCATTTGAGGGGGAGTTCTTAAAAGTGATATTCTTTTTAGGGGGAGAGTTCAAATAAGCTTTAATGCTTACATATTTGAAAGATGAACAACTTTCAGGTATGAAAAATGTTTTAAATGTTCAAACTCACTTCTCGATTCTCAAACGTTTTTTTCGAATTAGAAGTGTGATTTTACATGTTTTCATATCATGATGAGTTGACGGATATTTTCTAACCGTGTGTTTCCAAAGTTTAATACTTGCGTATTATCTTTTCATATACTTTTCAAGTATTCATACACACCGGTTTAGCTTCTTTTGTCTTGTTATTACCACGTCTCTATATGCTCATATTATTCGGTGGTAATACGCTCGCTTGATATTTTCCTATTTGTGCTTCATCGTTTATTTGATCAGATACGTTCTTCATTGCTATATCTATATCTTGATCGTATAGATAACATTCATTCATTTTGTGTACATCAAAGCTTTTCAAAAACATATCTCACATCATATGATGAATCAGCTTTCTCAAACAAGTTTACATCATTCATGTTATTCATTTCCTATACTTGTTTGAAGAAATTCTTATGCGCCTATTGTGTACATATATATTTCTTCGAGCTTGCTTCATATTGGCTCTTTGATTCACTCGATGAATCATTGTACTTTCATGTTTAGGAAACTTATTTCACGGGATGTGTGAGCTTAATAGAACTTCTATGGATTTCCAGAACCAGCAATCCTACCCAAGAAGTTATCCTTGAGAAATGAGTGAGGGGTCTACATCAAAGAGTGGGGGAGATAACTCAGGTGGTCGAGTTATTCTCATAGTGATTGAGCGAAAAAATGAGAGATTGGTTAGAAGTGAGAATGTTTAAAAGAATTGGAGGGTGTGAGAACAGAGTTAAAAGAAACATAATACTCTGCACCAACCTTTTCTAAGCCGGGCAACCACATAATCTGTTGGTTCACATTCTTTGGTGACCGATATTGAAATAAGGCAAAGCCCAATGCCGACTCTCGTTTTTACCCCACTAGCTACTCATTTCCTTCTTAACAAGGAGATGTTTCATTCATCACGGGGACGCAGCACATAATCTATCAGGTTTTCATTTGGAAAATCGATATTGAAACAGAAGGAAGCTGCCCTGCCTTCGAACTTCATTTCTACACATCGAGTCGTGAAATTTTTTCATATTTTGAGCCTTATGAAAGCACTTGATGCTATTTTCTTTCATCACAAATACACACAAGGAATTTGTTTCTTTGTCGGAACGTTCATAGGAATACTTTTAGTATTTGCGATGATTGAACGGAAGCCCTGGGGAGTGATCATCAATAAAGCTCCTTCTATAGTGCATTCGTTGTACTGAGTTGCTTTGTGCTTCTCACAGGCATTCCAACTGATTCATGTGTTGTTTCAGGATTTTCTCACTTCAAATCTGAATTTGCAAAGATTCGGATTACTTTATGGAATTGACAGTATTTCTTTGGAGTAATAAGGGGAATTCTGGAGTAACAAGGTGGAGATGGTTCTGTGAGATGGTTTTTGATATCTATGGTGGTACTTTTACATGTTTGTATCTTTACGAGACGAGTTTACTGATCTTACATTTCTCGAGTTTTGATGATTATTTCATATTTCATCAAAAAGGGGGAGATGGTTTAGAAATGTAGAGTAGAGAAATGCTTTGAAGATACTTTGGGGAGATGGTTCCGAAATGTCAAGTCAAGGAGAAGATTACGAGTTATGACAAGAGATGTGTGCGAGAGATGTTTGAAGTTTGATGATTATTTGAAGATATCTCGATTCGTTAAAGCTTCTCGTTTAGAGTTTGTTAAAGCTTCATGAAGATTTGGATGATTCGTGAAGATTATTACGGAAGCTTATCGTTCAAGGAAGCTTATCGTTGATGGTTAAAATGTTGATGCTTTCTTGAAGACGTTTGCCTAATTCTTTTTGTGATCTCGAATCCAAAGGGGGAGATTGTTGGGTGCAAAATCGGATTGTATCCGAGATCACAAGTTGGTGCTCAAATTGAAGACAAAGGCAAAGTCAAAGTCGTCAAAGAAGTCAAAGCTTACTTTGTTTGTTTACTTGCTTTAATGTTCCTTTTGTAATGTTTTGTATTCTTAGGGTAGATAGTGTAATTCTTCTATAGTGTAAGGGTTTAGATGTTTGGGTATAAATACCCAAAGTGAGTTAGTTTGGAAGTAGAGATCATGCACATACGCTTCATCGTGAAAGAGAGGGAATTGAGAGAGTTTAACTTCTTAAGTGTGTGTGTTCTTGGTGTGTTAGTGTGTGTAAACTTTTCATCCAAGAATCAATGACATATAGCTTCTCAATTCATTCTCTAGTTATTGCATGTTGATTAGAACTTGAATCTGGAACAACAAAGACATTTAATTTTTAGTTATATTTAAAACATTTTATTTTGGATGTTTTTGGAAATATTGTTCGATTTTAAATTTATGAATTTTAGTGACTTTAAAATTAAAATTATTGTCTTCATTGTTTTGAATCTGATTAAATCTAGATACACTTGATTCTATTTGTTGATCCTAGATATTGTCTGCCACACTAACAAATATACTTCAAAATTTTGTAATATGAAGTAATATTTGAAAACTGTCAAAAACACACGAAGTACTATTTTATAGGAATGTGTTTTTGGAATAAAACATTTATGAGTAATATGATTATAAAAGGTATATTATAGTCAAGTTTAAATTACTCATATGTTTTTAAAAAGGGAATTTAGGATATTATCACAGATGACGTTGATAATATCAGTATTTATAAAACTAGCAAATTCCAAATTTTGGAATTAGGGATCTAATAAGATCCAGTTAAGTTTTATGAATAGTAAAATTCAAGTTTAAAGTATTAAACTTATTACTTAAAATAAAAATTGACTAAATAGTCAAGTTTTGACTAAGTCAATGATTCATTAAATTTAAGTAATAGCCAGTTTTCATATAGGTTAGTGGGAGCCCAGTTTATTCTCTAACTATGCTCCTGATAAAGAATAAAAGTTATATTATTGATTTGGATTTCTAGGAATTCATAATCCAGAGAGGATAAGAATTCATGAGAAATGTGATCTATTCTTTTAAGTTATAAAAGTAAGATCAAAAGTTTCAAAGTTTTGAAACAAAATCAAGTCAAAGTTTTGACTTTTAAAAAAATATCAATAATTCTATGTGTTGAAATAATTAATAGAAGTATTTTTAGACCATCAAGTAATTTGGAACACTAGAATAAATTTCCTGGATTTACCAGTGTGGTACATGGAAATTTTGTCAGATTTCAGGCAGAAATCTTTATCTACACAGCAACCAAGGAAGGTTGCAGAATTATCTTTACATATTTAGGGAAACTTGGAGTTATTCCAGTATCTCCAAGATTTAGGGAATATGGTAAAGAAAAGTCTATTTTTGTTTAAAAGTGTTTGCAAAACAAAACTAGCAGACCCAAGTCGAAATCATTATTTAGACTTATGTTGTTTTTGGTTATTTCTTTGATTAGTATGGTAAACAACTAACCAAAGAAATTAAAATGAAGAAAAGACAATACTTCAGAAAACTACACATTGAATAGACAATATAAAAGCAACTTTGAAAGTATTATTAATTTTGTAATTGGTTACAGAGTGTAATATGGACTATACAACTTATCCAGGTGGGAATAAAACTAGTATAAGTTTTATTTGAAATTTTATCTGTGACAACTTATCCAGGTGGGAACCTGATAGGGTTTTTCAAGTCATCGTGAGTTTTTGGGTAGTTATAATCAGAATGTTGAATAACAGCTACAAGCGATGTAGACCAAAAACCGCACGGATATTCGATAGAGTAGCGAATATCGGATGTGATCCGCCGGTTGAGATTACTTCGTGGATTCTGTCATAAGTAAATCTCACAGAAGGTTGTCCTAAATACCTGAGGTATCTGGTTTGGGATCACGAGGACTACTGGATACTTAGTGCACCCTAACATCACGCCGTAACAGGGTGGTCATACGGGGCGTAACTAGATTCAGCGGAAGTCTTGCACCTTTTCTATGAATAGAGATATTTCCGGGCCCCTTGACTGACTGAAAGAACTGATGAAGTGCATGGCCATGCCCAAACAAACTGATTTGTTTTTTGTCGTTTACCTATCAGTTGGAAGTCGGATAGTCATGAACATAATCTTGAGTATTTTGAGTTGACTTTATCCATGCTCATACTCAAAACTGAAATATCGTGTTGCAAAAGGAAAAGCCTAGTTATACCCTATTTATGAACAGTTGTTTCATAAAATGTTGTATCTTTAAAGGGGGATGATTATATCACCTGCCTGGGTATAAGAGTTCTTATAACCTGGTTAGCCTAAGTGCCTGTCTAGTGGCCTCCTTAGGTCCGTGTGGTCAAGCCTGTATTGCCAACTTGCATAACTGGGAGTCTGTTAGTAATTATGTGCAGAAGTTGACAAACCAAATATTACACATCCAATGTTATAAGACACTCAAGGGTCGCACTTGTGAGGACCTGTAAATCGAAGAAGTAAAATAACTCCAGTTGAGAGAAGTTAGATTTATAATAGTCAAATTATAAATCTGTTGGGTGTTTTCTTTAAGAAACACCAAAGTTAAAGGTTTCTATTATTAATTAAAAGGGATTATATATTTATTAGTTAAATAAATATATAACTAGTTTAATTAATTGATTTATATATTTGTTAGTTAAATAAATATATATGATAATAATAATAATCTTGACAAATTAATTTAAATATATATTAGATAATATATATGAAATATTAATTTGAAATAATCGTTCTTGGTGGAGAAGAAAGAAATTATTTATGGATAATTATGGAAAAAGGAAACTGAATATGATACAGATACTGTTTAATCAAATATAAATATTCAGTTATGGCAAACCTTTTTCATTCATTCATTATTCTCACTAATAGAAACCTAAAATCCTCTCTCTCTCTCTCTCTTTTTCTCCCTCTTGGCCGACTTCAACCACAAGCCAAAAACCAGTTCGGGTTTCGTTCGGGAGTTCGGAGTTGTAACCGGCTAGAAGGTCCGTTCGTAGGGTTCATCACGGGTGGATCTAACTCGAGCAATTCAGGTAAATTTACTAACTCCAAATTATATGTAGTTTAGATAAACGATTAACGATTGTGTGCTTTTCGGGTTTTTACATGTTTATGCTTCCGCTAATCAAACCAGTTTGGTTTGATAATCAGTTAAACAGTCTGTTTTTCTGAACCGTGACTCGTACCAGTTTGGTCCGAGGTCTATAAAAAAACCCAACATTTCCAATTGCGCCAATCTCTTAGAAGCACTCAAACCCTCCTTTTTCTCTCTGGAAATCGACTAGCACAAGAAAAGAGGGGTTTAGGGCTTCCAAACTGGTTATACCCATCCTCTCTAACCCCCAACTTTCACAAATGGCACAAGGGCCCCTAAACCTCAAAGTTACACAATTAACCCACATTAACGCAAAACTTAACGAATCCCGTTAAATAACTAACTTTGGTAAACGGGGTGTTACAACTCTCCCCCACTTACAAAGATTTCGTCCCTGAATCGATCACGCTTAGAACAGCTCTGGATAATTAGCGCTCATCTCGGCTTCCGGTTCCCATGTCCACTCTGACCCTTTTCAATGCTCCCATTGAACTTTTACTAGCCCAATCTCCTTGTTTCGCATAATCTTTGTCTTCATTTCTAACACTACGATCGGCCTCTCAACATAGTTGAGCCGTTCATCTACCTGAATATCGTCAATCGGAATATGAGCCGACTCATTCGCTAGGCACTTCCTCAACTAAGACACATGAAAGGTATCATGTATCAGACTAAGCTCCAGTGGTAGCTCAAGTCTATACGCCACCTTACCCACACGCGCGATCACCTTGAAAGGTCCGATGAATCTAGGGCCGAGCTTGCCCCTTTTCCTGAATTGGATCACTCCCTTCCATGGTGATACCTTCAAAACTACACTATCACCCACACTGAACTCTAAGTCTGACCTCCGCTTGTCAGCATAGCTCTTCTGATGACTCTGAGCTGTTTTCAACTACTCTCGGATCAACTCAACGATCTGGGTCGTCTTCTGAACTATCTCAGTACTACCCAACTCCCGATGGTCCACCTCTCCCCAACATACGGGAGTCCTACACCTCCTCCGATACAACATCTCGTATGGAGGCATGCCAATACTGGCATGATAACTATTGTTGTACGAAAACTCGGCCAACGGTAGGTATCCCAACTACCACCAAAATCCAACACGCACACCCGTAACATATCCTCCAAGGTCTGAATCGTCCTCTCACTTTGACCGTTTGTCTGAGGATGAAACGTTGTGCTGAACTTACCCAGAACCGCGATGTAAACCGCACATCCCGGTCCAAGATCACTGTCACAAGCACACCATGCCTAGCCACTACCTCCCTAACATAGATATCGGCCATCCAACGAAGAACTCTCATTAATAGCAATGAAATGAGCGCTCTTGGTTAGCCGATCCACAATAACCCAAATAGCATCCACGTTCCTAAAAGTACGAGGTAACTTAGTGATTAAGTCCATCGTAATGTGCTCCCACTTCCAAACGGGTATATACAAAGGCTACAACTTCCCATGGGGCCTCTGGTGCTCAACCTTAATCCTCAAGCAAGTTAGGCACTTCCCCACATAACGGGCTACGTCCCGTTTCATCCCCGGCCACCAGTAATCGGTCCTCAAATCCCGATACATTTTGGTAGCTCCTGAGTGAATAGAGAACTTGGACTTATGAGCTTCATCCTGGAGTGTCTGTCTTGCCTCACATGACACTGGCACCCAAACATGACCCTAACGAGTCAAAATCCATCTACTGTCAGTTTCCAACTGGGCCAGTTGGCCCTTAATCCTCTCTCTTCTGGTTCTCCACCTTCGCAGCTTCAACCTGTGAACTCTTTATCAGCTCTAACAACAAGGTCGTCACCATCATCTCATCAACAGTACCCGTATCACGACAATGTGAGCCTTTCGACTCAACGCATCTGCCACGACATTGGCCTTGCCCGGATGGTATAGGATCTCGCAATCATAATCCTTTACCACATCCAGCCACCGCCGCTGCCTCATGTTTAGATTCTGCTGATCAAGAAAATACCGTAGACTCTTATGGTTAGTGTAAATGGTACACTTAACACCATAGAGATAATGCCTCCACAACTTCAGCATGAACACCATCGCTGCCAACTCTAAATTGTGAGTTGGGTAATTTGCCTCATGCGTCTTCAATTGACGGGACACATAGGCTATTACCTTCCCATGTTGCATTAACAGCCAGCCTAAGCCGTGACATGAAGCATCACAGTAGACTGTCATGTCCTCGATCCCCTCCGGTAACGTCAATACCGGCGCCTTACACAAGTTCCCAAACAACAACTCAAAAGCCTCTTGTTGCTCCTCGCCCCACATCATATTCTTACGCGTGAGCCTCGTCAATGGCCCCGCTATCTTCGAGAAGTCTTGGATGAACCGTCGGTAGTAACCGGCTAATCCAAGAGAACTCCGAATCTTGGTGGGAGTCTTCGGAACCTCCCACTTCATCACCACCTCCACCTTTGCCGGATCCACCTTAATGCCTTCCCGATTAACAAAATGCCCTAAGAATTGGACCTCTTGTAACTAGAAATCGCACTTGGAGAATTCGGCGTACAACTGTTCTCTCCGCAACGTTTCTAGCACCTCAGTCAAATGTACCACGTGATCCTGCTTGGTCTTGGAGTAAATCAGTATATTGTCTATGAATACGATTACTGACCTATCCAACATAGGTCTACAGACCCGATTCATTAGGTCTATAAACACTGCCGGTGCGTTAGTCAACCCGAATGGCATAACCACAAACTCAAAGTCCCCGTTCCTCATTCTGAATGCGGTCTTCTGCATATCCTCTTCTTTCACCTTCACTCGATGGTATCGATTCTTCACTGTAAGTTTGTTGAGCTCACGGTAATCGATGCACATCTACATCGTACCATCCTTCTTTTTCATGAAAAGGATAGGGGCTCCCCAAGGTGAACCACTCGGGCGTATGAACCCCTTTCCCAACAGCTCTTCAAGCTGACTTGACAAACTCCTGCATCTTTGGAGGTGGCAATCGGTACGGAGCTTTGGCCACTGGCACTGCCCCCAGGACCAAGTCAATTCTGAACTCTACCTGTCTCTCCGGAGGAACTCCCACAAGTCTTCCGGAGAGACATTCGGAAAGTCTCTCACCACCGGAACGTCGGCCATAGTCTTCTTTTTTTTCTCCCCCGCACCCTCCGTCACATACACCAGGTAGCTGAGTCCTCCACATTTCGCATACCTCCTAGCCTTAGCTAATGAGCATGTCTTTGGTGGCCGCTTCATACCGTTCCCCGAGATGATCAAGTCTCCCCCACTAGGATTCCGGATTTTCACCCTTTGACCCTCGCAGTCGAACCAGGCTCCGTGATGACTCAACCAACTCACCCCTAACACTACATTAATTTCTCTCATAGGGATGGGTATGAGATCGCCACGAAACCTCACCCCTCCTAGCTCTATTACATTTCCCCTATCTACGTCTTTAATTGTTACATTATTCTCATCCGCTATTTCAACTTCTAAGGGGTCATCTAGTCTACCCTTCACAATTGAAAAACTTTTACAAAAAGAAGTAGAAACAAAAGACTTGCTAGCACCCATATCAAACAACACTAAAGCAGGTTTCGAGTTTACGGGAAATATACCTGTCACTACCTCAGGCTCCACCTTCGCTTCATCTGCTGTCAGTTGAAAAACCCTCGCACGGCCCTTCGGGATCTCCACTTTTTTCGCCGAGCCTCGATCGCCTTTACCGATGTCGCACCCGATACTTGGGTAGATCTAGCCGCATTCGGGCACTCATGCGCAAAATGGCCCGGCTCAAAACATCTGAAGCACAGCTTGGCTGAAGCCTTGCAATCACGACTCATGTGGCCCGGTTTCCCGCACTTATAGCACGTGCTGGAACCCAACCTACACTTGACCGGATGGCTCCTGCCACACTTGGAGAACTTAGGATACTTCTTCTTCCCCTCCGATCTCTAGCTAGGACCCTTGAATTTCTTGCTCGGCTGAACCTGAGAGTGCTCTTCCTTCTTGCGCTTCCTCTAGCGCTCCAATTCAATCTCCCTCGCCTGTGCCCTCTCAAACATCTGCTGGATGTTCTGGCAATTAGCCATCAACACAAACTCCCAGATCTCCGCCTTCAACATCTGCCCATAATGATACATCTTCATAGTCTCATTGGTCACATAATCCTGGCAGAAACGAGACTTCTCCAGAAACTTCTCGGTGATCTCGTTCACTGACTCGGTAGTTTGCTTCATGTACAGAAACTCATTAGTGAGCCTCTCTAGCTCGACCTGCAGCTCGAACTCCGCCTTGAACAGCACCTTGAACTCTTCCCAAGTCATAACGGTTATATGTTCCGGAGTCCTTGCACCGTTAACCACATTCCACCAATCTTTGGCCGCTTTCCACAACAAACTTGAGGCAAAACGAACCTTCACTTCAGTCGGACAGAAGCTAGTGAGAAACGCCCCTTCCACTTCTGAGATCCATGTTGGGGAGATGATTGGGTCTTTCTCACCCTGAAAACTCGGCGGTTGGCACGCCATGAACTCCTTGAAGCTCACATTTCGGGTATGTCCCGATTGTGAACTCCCCGCCTCATGTACCCGCCCTCCAGTCGCGGTCCACACTTGCTAAGTTACTATCTTCGTCAGTTGTCTCTTCATTTGATCGAAGAGCCCCAGTAATAAGTCATATAACACCTCCCCCACTTGAGATGTTTATAACCTCTTTCAAGTCAGGGATTTCCTGATCATCATCGCTAGTAGGTCTACCATTGCTCCTCCGTGTAGTCACCATACTGATTCAAGTAATAACAGCTATTAAAACAACACCCTAGCACTCAATCTCTAGCATGCTCTTCCCTTGAGTCACCGCTCAAACCACCCATCTAAGGTTCATATACCCTATCTTAGCATGCTACTATCCCTACACAACCTAATTAGTTCATAGATACCCTCTATAACTCCGCCAAGTCCCAATATCTACAATATAATTGTAATGATATGGTCCTGATGCGGTAATTATTGTATATAAAAAGTGAAACAAGTTTTAACCTCTAATGCCTAGCCACTATCTTACCACATATACAGGCAAGCGTACCTGATCGTGAGTAATATAGTGTAGGAAAGTCCAGGTATAGTATCTACCACTGGGAATGGTCAAGTTATCGTAGACTGTTAATCTTGACTAGTTTAATTAACCTAAAGCTTTGGGGGGTTTCTATGAAAAAGGTTTAATAACAAAAAAGACAACTAAATTAACTAAGAACTAAGAAAGCAATTAAAAGATTGAAAACTATATAAAGGAAAACAGTAGTACTTATCATGGTGTAGTGAATCCCCAAGTGGATGATTTAAACAGGCCAAAGGTTTGGTTGTTTCGGTTATTGTAGGAATTTAAGTCTGAGACACCCTAATATGTGACTATTATGGCTATCAACTAGGTCTTGGTCCTCCTAGTCCCAATACATAGGTCGTTTGTCAGACAATCTAGTACCGGTCACCCAATCCTATCTCTATTGCATGGTTTTCTACTACCTGGTCCCTCTCGGTCCGAGTAACCACCTAACACAACTCTCCGAAACGAAGGGTTGGTCAAGAAAGATTGATTATCCTATCGGAGTCTATCTATCTTGGTCAAACAGATACACCCAACCAACGAGTTCAAATAACCAAACAATACGAATCAGATCGGAACCATAACACACATTCAATTAACCAAAAGCAAACCAATAAACATTAAATCATAAAATCATCATCCACAATGGTTCATCGACCACAATAAGTACCACTATAAAAGACTACTCACTAGACATGATAAAAACAGAAAATACGAGAAAAGAAACAGACATTATACCGACAATACAACGACGGATGATCGAAGATCGAACCCCGCAGCGTATCGGCACAATAATCCTCTCTTTTCCTAACACTACAGAACTCAGGACTCAATACAAATTTGACTCTATATGTGTATATCACAACTGAAGGAGGAGGCTGGTATTTAAAAGGAGAGATCAGTGCCCATTTCGCGTTTGCCAAACGGCCCTTTCGCGGCGCGAAGTACTTAGGGCAAACCCTAGATTTCAAACTTGGCTAACTTAGCGGCGCTAAACTTGAAAACTCGCGATCGCCAAAAGGCTACTGAATTGTCTTTGTACATTTTTCACGTTTTCTCGCCTTTTTCCGTACTTTTCCGTTCCACGGCCTCCAAATCCTACAAAAGCAATAATAAGTCCAATTGGTGAGTAATTAGGCTAGAAATGGGTGAGAAACGGGGTAAAGTCAGACAATTAAGCTCAACCAAAACATGTAAAATTTTGTTGTTATCAAAATCCCCACACTTAAGCTTTGATTGTCCTCAATCAAAAGACTGAAAGATAAGAAAGATAACGCCAAAGTTATCTCCACCCAAGATCATTCAAGATACATCAAGTAATCGGATACCAAGATCAACCTTTTACCCTCACATAGTATGAACAATCATGTAAAGTGTATCTCTCGGGGGTAAAAGTGTATATGTAAGTGATCACATCAATATTCGACTAATTTCCGCATGCATAAGCTTGTCACCAAATCTAATCTCCACCACTGAGAAGTTGTCAACCGTCAAGAGGACTTTAGGGTTGTAACGTTAGGCTAAGGGTCAAGGGTAGGATAAAGGATATATTTAAGTGACTAAGGGTTGTAGCAAAAACCTGAAAACCAATCAGTTCAAGATCCAAATTAATCATCTGACTTTTGAGATATTTAGAGCTCGGGATTTCTATCACTATCACTTTTATATCGGCCTAAGCATATTGCTTATTTGTGGCTTCGATATTTTTCTTTTCTTTTAAGCACGTCGACTCTTTTGATTTTTCTTTTTGAATGAGTCGTTTTCTATCTTTCTTTTCTTTTCTTTCTTTTCTTTTCAAACTCTCTATTATTTTTTTCTTGAGTAGCAACTATGTTGCTTTTTACTCTTTTTTCTCTCTTTCTCTTTTTCATAATCCCTTTCTCTAATTGTCAGATTCATAAAACGGACCAAAAACATGAAAAGCATTCAACTTTGAGCTACGGCCAAAAGATAGATAAAAACTGGGCTAAAGGATAAAGTGTATAGTGAGTAAAGAAATGAAAAGGCTAAGGCTCAAAAGGGTTACAAAGGGTGAAGTACTAAAGATGAGTACTTTTTAATCAAAGGCTAGTAAATCAAATAACCTTATAATGAGGTTATCTGACGAAGGCTAATAGGGTTAGAAACGAAGGCCTCTATCAGTGCAATGGTGATAAATACTTCTTTTATGTGGTCTTGACAAGCATTGAAAGTGACATGTTCTACCTTGGGTCAAAGTCCGTATTCCTCACAAAATAAACAATTAGGCTCAAACTCTCAAAGGAATTGGGTGAGGCACTCATGGTAATTGCTATTCCAAGGCATCCTTTTACTCAACTAATCCTATTCAGTGTTCTCTTATGCAAGCAACTCAGCTCCAAAAACAATCTCAGATTTCGAAAAAAATTGGGGTCAAATCTCAAAGCTTTCAAAAATTTGAAAAACGACAAACCAAAAAGCAAAAAGTGAACCCATTTAAACAGATAAGTCTACATAACTCCCTCCCCACACTTAAAATTTGCAGTGTCCTCAATGCAACAGTTAAAACAACTAAGGAGTAATTGGGAAAAAGAGAAACTTCCCGGGTTATGTGACGAAATATGTTTTGATCTGAGAGAGAGTATTCCAAAATCGCGCTCGATTCAAGATCATAGATCGCTGTATCTATTACCAAAAAGAAAAAAGTAAAAAAGTAAAAACGAACTAAAGAAAATAAACCAAACTAAAGCAAGCAAACAAATAAAAAGTCGTAATCCTAAGCAAACCAAACAAAAAATAAAAATTGTTCAAGTAAACCAAACACAAACAAAGCAAAATAAAATTGTTTAAGACAACCATATCGAATGAGAGGTATAAAAGAGATAGATCAAGAAGGGCCACGAGGTTGGTTTTGCCAATCCTCAAAAGTCGGGTAACCGGGCGGTGCGTCCTCGGAGTATTGCCAATATGGAGATGGAGCCTAAGCGGCATTCGGTTGAATACCGAAGTGGGAGGCCATTTGGTTCATCACTCCACTTTGCCAATTGGCTTGGTGAAGAGTCTCCGTGGTGCTGTACTCCATATGCTGATGATGACGGCCATAGCACAACGGCATCTCCGAGAGTCGGTTACTCAAGTCTTGGTAACCCGAATACGCCGTCCATTCCGCCGGTTGTTCTCCCGCGTTTGTCCCACTCGTTCCTCCGGTCTCTTGCGTGCTCCTTGGTGCTCTCCTCGTCCCATAAGCTTGAGGGTTGAAATCCACGTGTTCCGATCCCCGCTAATCAGATGATCAACCAATGCCACACCCATGCCACGGAGTTGGTCCATATCAATCAACCCCATCTCACCAAGATCCGTCATCGAGGCAATGGCACCATCGGTTAGGATACCGAAGTGCTTGGCTAGAAGCGTAACATATTGGCCACTAACCAAACGACTCCCCTCTCGGTAACCACTCGCCTTAGCGAGTTGCACAGTAATAAGGTACGGAGCATTCAGATATTTGTCATCCGTACAAAGCTGTTCAAGAAGCCATAGATCGTACGAAAAAACTTTTTCCTCACTCGAGGAACGAGCATTCACCGCGTTAATAAGCATTCGGTGCAGAAGTCGGTCTGAAGAAGCAAGAAAACCTTTCACTTTGAGATTACCACCATAATCACCATCACCCAAGATCGCCTAAGCCGTCCGAGGATCAAAACCATCCGGTCTTTTCGCAGTCGCCCACATATACTCCACCAATCCGGGAGCATCAACCTCATCCAGGGTATATATCCCCAAAGCAACGGCAAACTCTACCAACAAAAGCGATCGCCACACTCCACCCAGTCGGAATGTCATGCATGACTGATAGAACTCCTCAAGGGCCTTGATTGTGTCGAAACGGAAAGTGGCCACGAACTTAATGATAAGCTCGCGGTAGAGGGTCTCGGCAATGTCGAAGACTCGTTCCCATGCATGGCAAATATAATATTCGATGCCATCTTCGTCGTAGGCGTGCTTTTCGAGTATCGCCTTGATTTCGTTCTCAACTCCCATGGATCGTAGTAGGTTCCAATCAACTCTCCTCGGTACTAACACTTGACGGGTGAGAAGCCGGTTAACCGTATCCTGGTATTCCTCCCGCTTCGGAGCGTTCAACGTTGGGTCATTCATGAAAAAGGTGAAGGCGTGGCTCCCATCCGGTGCACGAAAGTTAGGAGCGGTGGAAGTTGACGAGCGGGTTCTTTGTCTCTACAAAAATCCAAATACCATTGTCATAGAAATTTTTAATCAATAAACGCAAGACAAGGTTCATTCATATCAAAACTCAACGAGACAAAACTTCCACGACTAATAAGTTCAACTAACGAATGCATACTTGAAAATCAACTCAAAGGGGGTGTGTAACATCCCCACACTTGAACTTTTAGTCCAACCTCAGTTATAAACCAATCTAGCTAACTAAACAAGAATGGGGGATTTTGGTGTCATCAAAATCCCCACAATTATCATCAAAGCACAATCACTAGATTAAACAAACAATTAGCATGCTAGAATGAAATTTCAATCAAAGTATAAGGCATGCATTAATCAATAAGCACTAAACAATCGATGGTGTTTCAAGAACAATCTCAAATCCATAAAAGCATATAAACACCATTGATGCCCAAAATAAGATCTAATCTTACCAAATCAAGCTAATCTCATGAAATTAAAGTTGGGAAACATACCTTATTCATGGTGAATGATGAAATTGAAGCACAAGAAGTTCGAATTTCGCAGGAACGTGATGAAGGTTCGCGGCGCCTAGAGAGAATTAGGGTTGTGTTCTTTTGAAAAAGTGAGAAAAGAGGGTTAAAAACCCGTCTGCACCTATTTCGCGTCGCCAAACATAATGTTTCGCATCGCCAAACAGGAGGTTTCTGAAAATTTTGCCCGAATTTTAAAAACTTCGCGTCACGAAACGGCTTCCTCGCGTCGCGAGATTCGAAAAATTTACCTGAACCTAAGGCTGGCTTACTTCGCGTCGCGAAACTTAAAAAGTGGCGATCGCGAAGAGCCCACTATTTCAACTTTATGAAAAATTCCATCGCGCGTCGGATTTGCTCGTTTTTGGCTTTTATCCCCTTGATAACACCAAAATTATACATGATTTGGTTGAGCTTAATTGTATGACTTTACCCCATTTCTCACCCGTTTCTGATCATTTCACTCACCAAATGAGCTTATTATTGCTTTTGTAGGATTTGGAGGCCATAGAACGGAAAAGTACGAAAAAAGGCGAGAAAACGTGAAAAATGCACAACATCAATCCAGTAGCCATCTGGCGATCGCGAGTTTTCAAGTTTGGCGCCGCCAAGTTCGATAACGATGAAATCCAGAGTTTGACCTAAGTGGCTCGCGCCGCGAGACCGCCGTCTGGCGAACGCGAAATGGCCCCTGGACGCCTTCTTTTAAATACCAGCCTCCTCCTTCAGTTCAGAACACGAAGCAGAGACGAGGGGAACGATAGAGTAGGGAGTGAAAGTCTGAGTGGTGCCGATACGCTGCGGGGTTCGATCTTCGATCATCCGTCGTTGTACTGTCGGTATCATGTCTGTGTCTACTATCGTTTTTTCTGTTTTCATTATGATTAGTTAGTAGTCTTTTAATAGTGGTGCTTGTCGTGGTCGATGAACCATTGTGGATGATGATTTCGTAATTTAATGTTTATTGGTTTGTTTTTGGTTGATTGAATGTGTGTTGTGGTTCCGATTTGATTCCTATTGTTTGGCTATTTGAACTCGTTGATTGGGTGTATCTGTTTTGACCTAAATAGATAGACTCCGATAGAATAATCAATCTCCCTTGACCTACCCTTCATCCCGGAGAGTTGTGTTAAGTGGTTACTCAGACCAAGAGCGACCAGATAATAGAATACCATGCAATAGAGATAGGATTGGGTTACCGGTGCTAGATTGTCTGACAAATAATTATGTATTGGGACTAGGAGGATCAAGACCTAGTTAATAGCCATATTCATCATATGTTAGGGTGTCCTAGACTTAAATTCCTACAATAACCAAAACAACCAAACCTCTGGCCTATTTAAATCATCCACTTGGGGATTCACTATACCATGATAAGTACTACTGTTTTCCTTCATATAGTTTTAATCCATCTTTTAATCGCTTTCTTAGTTCATAGGTAATTTAGTTGTCTTTTTAGTATTAAAACCTTTTTCATAAAAACCCCCCAAAAAGCTTTAGGTTAATTAAACTGATTTAGATTAATAATCTACGATAACTTGACCGTTCCCAGTGGTAGATACGATACCTGGACTTTCCTAAACTATATTACTCACGATTAGGTACGCTTTCCTGTGAATGTGGTAATAGTGGGTGGGATTTTAGAGGTTAAAACTTGTTTCGCTTTTTATATATAATAGTTACCGCATCAAGTTTTTGGCGCCGTTGCCGGGGAACGGTAGTTGTTAGATTTTAGTCTTTATTAGTTTTGTTAATCGATTCTTGTGAGGGATTCTTTCCCTTGCAAGTTTTTTCGCTTTTTAGTTTAATTAGTTATTTATATTTTTATTTTATCTCTTTGTTTCCCGCAAGTTGCCCGTAACCGTTTGTTGTGGTTTCAGTCACGGCAGACTTGTTAGAGCCATTTGAGGAGCCGGAGAGAGAATTCAGAAAAAGAAACAAAAAGAAGTCAAAAGCCAACAAAGTTCGCCCGAGGGCTTTGATTTTTGAGATGGGGGACGAAGCACCTATGTGGACCGCCAGGAGAGCCGCTCCAACCGTACCCACCAATCCGATCACGAAGCCGGACCTAACCAAGGAAATCCCGGGGAAGCTCCTTCACATGATCAAGGACCTTACCTTCGACGGGAAAAACGATAGCAATCCTATCGTACATATGGAGAACTTCGTGGATATATGCGATCTATTCAAAACGGAGGAAGGCCGAGATGATGCGATTCGTCTCCGAGTCTTTCCTCTCACACTTACCGGAGAAGCTAGAGCTTGGTTGCGCTCGTTAGAGCCAAGTTCAATCACCACTTGGGAAGGACTTCGTTCAAAATTCCTTTCCCGATTCTTTCCACCGTCTAAGATCGACAAGTTAAGAGCCGAGATCCGATCCTTTCAACAAGATGACAGGGAGACCATATCCGAAGCATGGGAACGTTTCAAGCACCTTCTAAATTTGTGCCCGAATCACGATTTGAGCAAGAGTGAACAAGTCCAATCTTTCTATAGTGGGCTTGCTTATTCTTCACGAGCTACATTGGATTCATCTGTCGGAGGTGTCTTTATGTACAAAACGCCCACGGAAGGATACAAGCTCCTCGAGGACATGCTTATACACAACATAGATTGGAGGACAGACAAGCGCTTGCAAATCCCGAGGATGGCCGGAAAAATCTCAACCGAATTTGATCCATCCGATGAATTAGCCGCAATGAAAAACCAACAGGTAATGTTCGAACGCAAAATTGAAGAGCTAATCAAATCTGTTCATGCTTTGCAGGTTGGATGCGAGGAGTGCAATGGACCACACTTGACTAAGGATTGCCCGAACCGACCAATGATGACACCCGAGGAGGTGAACTATCTCAACCGAGGCGATTACCAAGGGAGGTGGAACAAAAATCGTAACTTCATTCCGAGACCTCCCGGTTTCTTTGCAACAAATCAACAAAACCAAAGACCGGAAGGAGAGCCACGTGTTTCTATCGAGGACTGAATACTCCAATTCATGGATGCACAAAAGAAGCTAAACGATGAGGTAGGTTCGTACTTACGTAACCACCAAAGTACTATCCAGAATTTGGAATTGCAGGTTGGACGTGTTTCACAAATGCTAAGTTAAAGGACTCAAGGGGAGTTACCAACGCAAAGACAAGTCAACCCGAAGGTAGAAAATGTGAAGCCAATGCTCATGATGACCGGAGAACCATCAAAGAAGAAGTGGACGGACATCTACACGAAGAAGTATGTGGAGAGCGATAGTAGAAGTGAGCCCGATTATGCTACGGATTATGACTCGGAGGGGTTCACCATCTCGTTCGAGCATCTAGGACTCAAAGGACCCGTTGCTTCAAGTGATGATGAGGAGGAAGATGGAAAGCAAGGCGGATATGCGGAGTTCGTGATACCAAAGAGAGAGGATAAAGGCAAAGAGAAAGAGAAAGAGAAGGCGGCAGAAGATGAACTCACCTACATTGCACCTATCAAACATGATCCGGGAAGTTATAGTTTACCAATTTCTTGTCATAAATTTAAGGGTCTTGCTTTGGTAGATACAGGTGCCGCACTTAACATGATGCCTGTTTGTTATTGCAGGAAAATGGGAGTCAAGAAGATTCTGCCAACGGACTATGAATACCGACAAGTGAATGGCTACATGACCAAACCGTTAGGGATAGCGGAAGGAGTCCCGATTCGTATAAACAATTTTGTCTACTTTACGGACTTCGTCATAGCTAACCTTCCACTGAACACGGAGATCCCGATCATTCTTGGAAGAGCTTTTCTCCACACGCCCAAGTGAATACCGATATGCTTGGGATACGGTTTGGTCAAGTGACGAGCTTGGGATACGGAGACAAGAGAATTTACTTTGATCCCTACGGAGACCCGGTCACACATCTCGATGAACCATACGAAGATCCTTCTCTAGCCTACAAGAAGAACACGAACCGCCCGTTACTCCCGCATGAACATGGAAAGAAGATGGAGGATTATCCGAACCCGATACATCAAAAGAATCAAACACCAAATGGGTCGGGACCCTCCAAGAAGGAATACAGGAAGAAGAGGGGCTCGTCATCCCAACGTGCCAAGAAATGAGCCGAAAAAGGGGTCGAGCTCTAGACCCATTAAAAAACGAAGCGCTTCTCGGGAGGCAACCCGAGCATTTTCTTTCTTTTTGCATTTTTAGGTTTTTCGTGTGTGTTTTCGTTAATCTTTTTGTTTGATATTGCTTAGGTAACCATATGGAGGGGATAAGAACCAAAATCGAGCAAATCCGATACGCGATAGAGTTTTTGAAAAGTTGGAAACAGAAGGCAATTCGCGATCGCCAGTTTCCAAATTTGGCGACGCGAGGTTGGTCAGGCTGGGTACAGGTAAAATTTTTCGAATCTCGCAACGCGAGGGAGCCGTTTCGCGACGCGAAGCCTTTAAAAACTAGGGTTAATTTTTCGAAAACTGCCTATTTGGCGACGCAAAAGTACCAGTTTGGCGACTCCAAACCGGTGCAGACGGGTTTTTAACCCACCTTTGCTCACTTTTTTCCAAATACACAACCCTAATCTTCTCTAGGCACCGCGAACCCCTCTCACGTCTTTGCGAAATCCGAACTTTTTGAGCTTCAATTTCTTCATTCACCATGAACAAGGTATGTTTCCAACTTTGATTTTATGAGATTAGCTTGATTTGGTAAGTGTAGATCTTGTTTTGGGCATCAATGGTATTTGTTTGCTTTTATGGATTTGACATTGTTCTTGAGACACCATTGTTTGTTAGAGCTTATTGATTGATGCATGCCCTATATTGTGATTGAAATTTTACTCCAGCATGCTATTTGATTGTTTAATCTAGTGATTGCGCTTTGATGATAAGTGTGGGGATTTTGATGACATCAAAATCCCCCATTCTTGCTTTAGATAGCTAGATTAATTATAATTGAGGTTGGACTAAAAGTTCAAGTGTGGGGATGTTCCACATCTCTTTGATCTTGGTTTTTCATGTATACATTTGCTAGTTGAACTTATTAGTCGTGGAAGTTTTGTCACGTTGAATTTGATATGAATGAACCTTGTCTTGCGTTTATTGAATAAAAATTTCTAAGACAATGGTATGTGGATTTTGTAGAGACAAAGAACCCGCTCGTCGACTTCCACCGCAACCAACTTCCGTGCACCGGATGGGAGTCACATTTTCACCTATTTCATGAATGACCCAACTTTGAACGCTCCAAAGCGGGAAGAATACCGGGATACTGTTAACCGGCTTCTCACCCGTCAAGTGTTAGTACCGAGGAGAGTTGATTGGAACCTACTACGATCCATGGGAGTTGAGAACGAAATCAAGGCGATACTCGAAAAGCATGCCTACGACGAAGATAGCACCGAGTATTATATTTGCCGTGCATGGGAACGCGTCTTTGACATTTCCGAGACCCTCTATCGCGAGCTTATCGTGGTGTTCGTGGCCACGTTCCGTTTCGACACGATCAAGGCCCTTGAGGAGTTCCATCAGTCATGCATGACATTCCGACTTGGTGGAGTGTGGCGATCGCTATCTTTGGTTGACTTTGCTGTTGCTTTGGGGATATATACCAAAGATGAGGTTGATGCTCCCGGATTCGTGGAGTACATGTGGGCGACTTCAAAAAGGCCGGATGATTTTGATCCTCGGTTGGCTTGGGCGATTCTAGGTGATGGTGACTATGGTAGTAATCTCAAGGTGAAAGGTTTTCTTGCTTCTTCGGATCGACTTTTGCACCGTATGCTCATTCATGCGGTAAATGCTCGTGCCTCGAGTGAGGAGAAAGTTTGTGTGTATGATCTTTGGCTTCTCGAGCAACTCACTACGGATGACAAATATTCGAATGCTCCTTACATCATTGCGGTCCAACTTGCCAAAGGAGGTGGTTATCGAGAGGGAAGTCGCTTGGTTGGAGGCCAATACATCACGCTTCTCGCCAAACACTTCGGTATCTTTAGCGAGGGTGCCATTGCCTCGATGACGAACCCTGGGGAGATGGGATTGATCGACATGGACCAATTCCGTGGCATGGGTATAGCAAGGGTTGAGCATATGACCGGTAGAGATTATAATGCATGGATCCACAATCCTCAAGCTTATGGGACGAGGAATCAACCGAGGAGTCAATCAAGGAGCACGCATGAGACCGGTGGAACGAGTGGGGCGAATGCGGGAGAACAACCGGCGGAATGGACGGCGTATGCGGGTTACCAAGACTTGAGTAACCGACTCTCGGAGATGTCGTTATCCTATGGCCGTCATCATCAACATGTGGAGTACAACACCCCGGAGGCTCTTCACCAAGCCAATTGGCAAAGTGGAGTGATGAACCAGATGGCCTCCCACTTCGGTATTCAACCAATTACCGCGTATGCTCCATCTCCATATTGGCCATACTCCGAGAATGCTCCGCCCGGTTACCCGACTTTCGAGGATTGGAAAAACCAACCTCGTGGCCCTTATTGATCTCTCTCTTTTAATCTCTCATTCGATATGGTTGTTTAAGACAATTTTATTTTTCTTTGTTTGTGTTTGGTTTGGTTGAACAATTTTTATTTTGTTTGGTTTGTTTAGGATTTTAAGTACTCTTTAATTGCTTTAGTTTGGTTTATTTTGTTTGTTCGTTTTTACTTTTTCTTTTTTCTTTTGGTAGTAGATACAGCGACCTATGATCTTGAATCGAGCACGATATTTGGAACATTCTCTTTTTCCCAATTACTCCTTAATTGTTTTGATTGTTGCATTGAGGACACTGCAAATTTTAAGTGTGGGGAGGGGGTTATGTAGACTTATCTGTTTAAATGGGTTCACTTTTTGCTTTATGGATTGTCGTTTTTCATATTTTTTAAAGTTTTGAGATTTGACCCCAAATTTTTTTGAAATCTGAGATTGTTTTTGAGACTGAGTTGCTTGCATAGGAGAACACTGAATAGGATTAGTTGAGTAAAAGGATGCCTTGGAATACTGATTACCATGAGTGCCTCACCCAATTCCTTTGAGAGTTTGAGCCTTAATTGTTATTTATTCTGTGAGGAATACCGACTTTGACCCAAGGTAGAACTTATCATTTGAATGCTTGTCGAGACCACATAAGAGAAGTATTTATCACCATTGCACTGATAGAGGCCTTTGTTTCTAACCCACTTAGCCTTCGTTAGATAACCTCATTATAAGGTTATTTGATTTGCCTAGCCTTTGATTGAAAAGTACTCGTCTTTATTACTTCATCCCTTGTAACCATTTTGAGCCTTAGCCTTTTCATTTCTTTACCCACTATACACTTTATCCTTTAGCCTATTCATTTTTATCTATCTTTTGGCCGTAGCTCAAAGTTGGAAGCTTTTCGTGTTTTTGATCCGTTTTATGAATCTGACAAATAGAGAAAGGGATTATGAAAAAGAAAGAGAGCAAAAAGAGTAAAAAGCAACATAGTTGCTACTCAAAGAAAACAGAGATTAAAAAGAAAAGAAAAGAAAGAGAGAAACCGACTCATTCAAAAAGAAAATCAAAAGAGTTGATGTGCTTAAAAGAAAATAAATATCGAAGCCACAAATAAGCAATATGCTTAGGCCGATATAAAAGTGATAGTGATAGAAATCCCGAGCTCTAAAAATCTCAAAAGCCAGATGATTAATTTGGGTCTTGAACTGATTCGTTTTCAGGTTTTTGCTGCAACCCTTAGTCACTTATATATCCTTTATCCTACCCTTAACCCTTAACCTAACATTACAACCCTAAAGTCCTCTTGACGGTTGACAACTTCTCAGTGGTGGAGATTAGATTTGGTGACAAGCTTATGCATGCGGGAATTAGTCGAGTATTGGTGTGATCACTTACATATACACTTTTACCCCCGAGAGATACACTTTACATGACTATTCATACTATGTGAGGGTGAAAGGTTGATCTTGGTATCTAATTGCTTGATGTGTCTTGTTTGTGTGTTCGATTGTGTGAGTATGCTTTGTTCTCTTAGATGATCTTGGGTGGAGATATTTTTGGAGTTATCTTTCTTATCATTCAGTCTTTTGATTGAGGACAATCAAAGCTTAAGTGTGGGGATTTTGATAACACCAAAATTATACATGTTTTGGTTGAGCTTAATTGTATGACTTTACCCCATTTCTCACCCGTTTCTAATCATTTCACTCACCAAATGAGCTTATTATTGCTTTTGTAGGATTTTGAGGCGGTAGAACGGAAAAGTACGAAAAAAGGCGAGAAAACGTGAAAAATGCACAACATCAATCCAGTAGCCATCTGGCGATCGCGAGTTTTCAAGTTTGGCACCGCCAGGTTCGATAACGATGAAATCCAGAGTTTGACCTAAGTGGCTCGCGCCGCGAGACCGCCGTCTGGCGAACACGAAATGGCCCCTGGACGCCTTCTTTTAAATACCAGCCTCCTCCTTCAGTTCAGAACACGAAGCAGAGACGAGGGGAACGATAGAGTAGGGAGTGAAAATCTGAGTGGTGCCGATACGCTGCGGGGTTCGATCTTCGATCATCCGTCGTTGTACTGTCGGTATCATATCTGTGTCTACTATCGTTTTTTCTGTTTTCATTATGATTAGTGAGTAGTCTTTTAATAGTGGTGCTTGTCGTGGTCGATGAACCATTGTGGATGATGATTTCATAATTTAATGTTTATTGGTTTCTTTTTGGTTGATTGAATGTGTGTTATGGTTCCGATTTGATTCCTATTGTTTGGCTATTTGAACTCGTTGATTGGGTGTATCTGTTTTGACCTAAATAGATAGACTCCGATAGGATAATCAATCTCCCTTCACCTACCCTTCATCCCGGAGAGTTGTGTTAAGTGGTTACTCAGACCAAGAGCGACCAGATAGTAGAATACCATGCAATAGAGATAGGATTGGGTTACCGGTGCTAGATTGTCTGACAAATAATCTATGTATTGGGACTAGGAGGATCAAGACCTAGTTAATAGCCATATTCATCATATGTTAGGGTGTCCTAGACTTAAATTCCTACAATAACCAAAACAACCAAACCTCTGGCCTATTTAAATCATCCACTTGGGGATTCACTATACCATGATAAGTACTACTGTTTTCCTTCATATAGTTTTAATCCATCTTTTAATCGCTTTCTTAGTTCATAGTTAATTTAGTTGTCTTTTTAGTATTAAAACCTTTTTCATAAAAACCCCCCAAAAAGCTTTAGGTTAATTAAACTGATTTAGATTAATAATCTACGATAACTTGACCGTTCCCAGTGGTAGATACGATACCTGGACTTTCCTAAACTATATTACTCGCGATCAGGTACGCTTGCCTATGAATGTGGTAATAGTGGGTAGGATTTTAGAGGTTAAAACTTGTTTCGTTTTTTATATATAATAATTACCGCATCACCCCTCCATATGGTTACCTAAGCAATATCAAACAAAAAGATTAGCAAAAACACACACGAAAAACATAAAAACGAAAAATGAAAGAAAATGCTCGGGTTGCCTCCCGAGAAGCGCTTCATTTTTTACTGGGTCTAGAACTCGACCCCTTTTTCAGCTCATTTCTTGGCACGTTGGGCTGACGAGCCCTTCTTCTTCCTATACTCTTTCTTGGAGGGTCCCGACCCATTAGGTGCTTGATCCTTTTGATGTATCGGGTTCGGATAATCCTCCGTCTTCTTTCCATGTTCATGAGGGAGTAACGGGCGGTTCGTGTTCTTCTTGTAGGCTAGCGAAGGATCCTCATAAGGCTCATCGAGATGGTTGACCGGCTCTCCGTTGGGATCAAAGTAAATCCGCTTGTCTCCATACCCCAAGCTTGTCACTTGATTCCGCATATCGGTATTCACTTGGGCGGTATGTAAGAAAGCTCTTCCAAGGATTATTGGGATCTCCGTATCCTTTGGAAGATTAGCTATGATGAAGTCCGTAAAGTAGACAAAATTGCCAATTCGAATCGGGACTCCTTCCGCTATCCCTAACGGCTTTGTCATGTAACCGTTCACTCCTCGGTATTGATAGTCTGTTGGAACAATCTTCTTAACTTCCATTTTCCTGCAATAACCAACAGGCATCATGTTAAGTGCGGCACATGAATCTACCCAAGCAAGACCATTAAATTTAGAACATGAAAAAGGTAAGTTGTAACTCCCCGGATCATGCTTGATAGGTGCAATGTAGGTGAGTTCATTTTCCGCCCCCTTCTCTTTCTCTTTCTCTTTGCCTTTATCCTCCTTCTTCGGTATCACGAACTCCGCGTATCCGCCTTGGTTTCCATCTTCCTCCTCATCATCACTTGAAGAAACGGGTCCTTTGATTCCTAGATGCACGAACGAAATAGTGAACCCCTCCGAGTCATAATCCGTGGCATACCGCTATCGCTCTCCACATACTTCTTCGTGTAGATGTACGTCCACTTCTTCTTTGATGGTTCTCCGGTCATCATGAGCATCGGCTTCGCGTTTTCTACTTTTGGGTTGACTTGGGTTTGCGTTGGCAGCTCCCGTTTAGTCCTTTCACTTAGCAGTTGCGAAACACGACCAACCTGCAATTCCAAATTCTGGATAGTACTTTGGTGGTTACGTAAGTATGAACCTACCTCATCATTTAGCTTCTTTTGTGAATCCATGAATTGGAGTAGTCGGTCCTCGATAGAAACGCGCGGCTCTCCATCCGGTCTTTGGGTTTGTTGATTTGGTGCAAAGAAATCGGGAGGTCTAGTGATGAAATTACGATTGTTATTCCACCTCCCTTGATAATCGCCTCGGTTAAGGTAGTTCACCTCCTCGGGTGTCATCATCGGTCGATTCGGGCAATCCTTAGTCAAGTGTGGTCCCTTGCACTCCTCGCATCCAACCTGCAAAGCATGAACAGATTTGATTAGTTCTTCAATTTTGCGTTCAAACTTTACCTGTTGGTTTTTCATTGCGGCTAATTCATCGGATGGATCGAAGTCGGTTGAGATCTTTCCGGCCATTCTCAGGATTTGTAAGCGCTTGTCCGTCCTCCAATCTATGTTGTGTATGAGCATGTCCTCGAGAAGCTTATATCCTTCCGTGGGCGTTTTGTACATAACGACACCTCCGGCAGATGAATCCAATGTAGCTCGTGAAGAATAAGCAAGCCCACTATAGAAGGTTTGGACTTGTTCACTCTTACTCAATCCGTGACTCGGGCACGAATTTAGAAGGTGTTTGAAACGTTCACATGCTTCGGATATGGTCTCCCCGTCATCTTGTTGAAAGGATCGGATCTCGGCTCTTAACTTGTCGATTTTAGATGGTGGAAAAAATCGGGAAAGGAACTTTGAGCGAAGTCCTTCCCAAGTGGTGATCGAACTTGGCTCCAACGATCGCAACCAAGCTCTAGCTTCTCCGGTAAGTGTAAGAGGAAAGACTCGAAGGCGAATCGCATCATCTTGGCCTTCCTCCGTTTTGAACAGATCACATATATCTACGAAGTTCTCCATATGCACGATAGGGTTGCTATCGTCTTTCCCGTCGAAGGTGAGGTCCTTGATAATGTGAAGGAGCTTCCCCGGGATCTCCTTGTTTAGGTCCGGCTTTGTGATCGGATTGGTGGGTACGGTTGGAGCGGTTCTCCTGGCGGTCCACATCGGTACTTCGTCCCCCATATCAAAAATCAAAGCTCTCGGGCGAACTTTGTTGGCTTTTGTTTTCTTTTTGTTTCTTTTTCTGAATTCTCTCTCCGGCTCCTCAAATGGCTCTAACAATTCCGTCGTGACTGAAATCACAGCAAACGTTTACGGGCAACTTGCGGGAAACAAAGAGATAAAATAAAATAAAAATAAAAATAACTACTACACTAGAAAGCGAAAAACTTGCAAGGGAAAGAATCCCTCACAAGGATCGATTAACAAAACTAATAAAGACTAAAATCTAACAACTACCGTTCCCCGGCAACAGCGCCAAAAACTTGATGCGGTAATTATTGTATATAAAAAGCGAAACAAGTTTTAACCTCTAATGCCTAGCCACTGTCTTACCACATATACAGGCAAGCGTACCTGATCGTGAGTAATATAGTGTAGGAAAGTCCAGGTATCGTATCTACCACTGGGAACGGTCAAGTTATCGTAGACTGTTAATCTTGACTAGTTTAATTAACCTAAAGCTTTGGGGGGTTTTTATGAAAAAGGTTTAATAACTAAAAAGACAACTAAATTAACTAAGAACTAAGAAAGCAATTAAAAGATTGAAAACTATATAAAGGAAAATAGTAGTACTTATCATGGTATAGTGAATCCCCAAGTGGATGATTTAAACAGGCCAAAGGTTTGGTTGTTTCGGTTATTGTAGGAATTTAAGTCTGAGACACCCTGATGCGGTAATTATCGTATATAAAAAGCGTAACAAGTTTTAACCTCTAATGCCTAGCCACCGTCTTACCAAATATACAGGCAAGCGTACCTGATCGTGAGTAATATAGTGTAGGAAAGTCCAGGTATCGTATCTACCACTGGGAACGGTCAAGTTATCGTAGACTAAAGTCTGAATCGGTTTAATTAACCTAAAAGGGGGGGTTTTGTATGAAAAAGGTTTGAATACTTAAAAAAAATAATTAACTAAGTAAAAACTAAGAAAGCAATTAAAATACTGATTTAAGATTATAATAAGGAAAAACAGCAGTACTTATCATGATAAAGTGAATCCCCAATATGGATGATATGAATAGGTCGAAGGTTTGGTTGTTTTGACTATTGTAGGAATTTAAGTCTGGGACACCCTAAATGTGCAATTTATGGTTATGAACTAGGATACGATCCTCCTAATTCCAATCCTAAATCGTTTGGTCCACAATCTAGAATCGGTAAACCCTTCCTAATCAATATCGCAATGGCTCTTTTACTATCTGGTCACTATTGGTCCACGTAACCCCTTAACACAACTTTATGGTCCAAGTCAGGCTAAGGTAGGTTGATTATCCTTTCGGAGTCTATCTGCTTTGGTCTAACAAATACACCCAACCAAGTGAATTCAAATTGCCACAACAACATTAATCAGAAAAGAACCATAAAAGACATTCAATTAATCAAAACAAACCAGTAAACATTAATCACAAAGTATCATCCCTAAAGGTTCATCAACCATGACAAACACTACTAATAAACTACTCACTCATCATGAAAACAAAAACACAAACAAAAGTAGACATCGACATGATACCGACAATACAACGATAGATGATCGGAGATCGACTTCCGCAGCGTATCGGCACCTTTTGTACTCTCACTCTCGTTCCTCTGTACTTCCCTCGTGTATCGGACATGTTTTGAACTGAAGGAGGAGGCTGATATTTAAAGGAAAACGTCCAGGCTCCATCTGGCGATCGCCAGGCTGCTGATTTGGCGACGCCAAGCACTTAAATCAACCCTAATCTTCAATCAAGTCGAACTTGGCGGCGCCAGGTTGAGGACTTCGCGATCGCCAAGTAGCTACTGGGTTGACTTTGTGCATTTTTCACGTTTTCTCGCCTTTTTTCGTACTTTTCCGTTCTGCAGCCTCCAAATCCTTCACAAACAATAATAAGCTCTTTTAGTGCATGAAATGATCATAAACGGGTGAGAAATGGGGTAAAGTCATACGATTATGCGCAACCAAAACATGTATAATTTTGGTTATCAAAATCCCCACACTTAAGCTTTGATTGTCCTCAATCAAAATACTGAAAGATAAGAAAGATAACTCCAAAATTATCTCCACCCAAGATCATCAAAGAGAACAAAGTACACTCACACAATCGAACACACAAACAAGACTCATTAAGCAATCGGATACCAAGGCCAACCTTTTACCCTCACATAATATGAATAACAATATAAAGTATATCTCTCGGGGGTAAAAGTGTATATGTAAGTGATCACACCAATACTCGACTAATTCCCGCATGCATAAGCTTGTCACCAAATCTAATCTCCACCACTGAGAAGTTGTCAACCGTCAAGAGGACTTTAGGTTTGTAATGCTAGGCTAAGGGTTAAGGGAAGGATAAAGGATATATAAGTGACTAAGGGTTTTGCAACAAAAATTTGAAAACTCAATCAGTAATGATCCAAACAGTGATGAAATCTGACTTTCAAACAATGAGACTTTTGGGATGAGTATTTCTCTTTCTTTTCTTTTAGAATTGGCCTAAGCCTATGGCTTATTTGGGGCACAAATTCTTTTTCAATCTTTTCAGCTCTCATTTCTTTTTGTATTCTCGACTCTTTTGATATTTCTTTTCTTTTCTGAGTCTCAAATGTTTTCTTTTCTCTTTCTTCTCTTGTTTTTTTTTCAAAGCAGCAACTATGTTGCTTTTGGGCTCTTTTTAAATCTCAATCCCATAAAAACTGTCAGATACGAAAAACTGGATCAAAACATCTCAAGATTCAAATTTGAGTTACGGCCAAAAGATAGATAAACAATTAGGCTCAAGGATAAAGTGTATAGTGGGTAAAGAAATGAAAAGGCTAAGGCTCAAAATGGTTTCAAGGGATAAAGTGTTAAAAGGTGAACACTTTTCAATTAAAGGCTAGGCAAATCAGATAACCTTATGATGAGGTTATCTGACGAAAGCTAAAAGGGTTAGAAACGAAGGCCTCTATCAGTGCAATGGTGATAAATACTCCTCTTATGTGGTCTCGACAGGCATTCAAATGACAAGTTCTACCTTGGGTCAAAGTCGGTATTCCTCACAGAAATAAACAGATATAACAATTAAGGCTCAATCTCTCAAAGGAATTGGGTGAGGCACTCATGGTAATCAGTATTCCAAGGCATCCTTTTACTCAACTAATCCTATTCAGTGTTCTCCTATGCAAGCAACTCAGTCTAAAAAACAATCTCAGATTTCGAAAAAAATTGGGGTCAAATCTCAAAGCTTTCAAAAGTTTGAAAAACGACAATCCACAAGCAAAAAGTGAACCCATTTAAACAGATAAGTCTACATAACCCCCTCCCCACACTTAAAATTTGCAGTGTCCTCAATGCAACAATTAAAACAATTATGGAGCAATTGGGAAAAAGAGAAACTTCCCGGGTTATGTGACGAAATCTGTTCTGATCTGAGAGTAGTGCATAAAAATCGTGCTCGATCATAAATCGCCGTATCTACCAACAAAAAGAAAAAGAAAAAGTAAAAACGAACAAATGAAAATAAGCCAAATCAAACTACTTAAAATCCTAAACAATCCAAACAAAATAAAATTGTTTACGACAACCATATCGAATAACGAAGATAAAAGAGAGAGATCAATAAGGGCCACGAGGTTGGTTTTGCCAATCCTCGTAAGTCTGGTAACCGGGCGGAGCATCCTCGGAGTATGGCCAATATGGAGATGGAGAATAAGCGGTATTCGGTTGAATACCGAAGTGGGAGGCCATCTGGTTCAACACTCCACTCTGCCAGTTGGCTTGGTGAAGAGCCTCCACGATGTTGTACTCCATATGCTGTTGATGCCGGACATAAGAAAGTGACATCTCCGAGAGTCGGTTACTCAAGTCTTGGTAACCCGAATACGCCGTCCAATCCGCCGGTTGTTGACCCACATTCACCCCACTCGTTCCACTTGTTCCGCCAATCTCGTGCATGCTCCTCGGTGCTTGACTTCTCGGCTGACTCCTATAAGCTTGAGGATTACGGATCCATGCATTGTAGTCTCGTCCAACCATATGCTCAACTCTCGCCACGCCCATACCTTGGAGTTGGTCCATGTCGATCAACCCCATCTCCCCGAGGTTCGTCATCGAAGCAATAGCGGCGTTGGTTAGGACACCGAAGTGCTTGGCCAAGAGCGTCACGTACTGGCCACCAACTATGCGACTACCCTCTCGATAACCACTCGCCTTGGCGAGTTGAGCGGCGATGAGATACGGAGCATTCGGATATTTATCATCCGTAGAGAGTTGCTCAAGAAGCCACAAATCCTGCACGGTAACTTTCTCCTCACCCGAAGAACGAGCGTTCACCGCTTGAATGAGCATGCGGTGTAGAAGTCTATCCGACGAAGCAAGAAAACCTTTCACCTTGAGGTTGCCATGATAATCACCATCACCCAAGATCGACCAAGCCAAACGCGGATCAAAATCATCGGGTCTCTTCGCGGTCGCCCACATGTACTCCTCGAATCCGGGAGCATCAACATCTAATTGGGTATATATCCCCAAGGCAAGAGCAAATTCGACCAAAGAAAGAGATCTCCAAACGCCACCAAGTCGGAACGTCATGCATGTTTGATGAAATTCCCCAAGAGCCTTGATAGCCTCGAAATGAAACGTGGCCACAAACTCCACGATAATCTCTCGGTAGAGGGTCTCGGCGATATCGAAAACTCGCTCCCATGCATGGCATATGTAGTACTCATTGCCATCCTCATCGTATGCGTGCTTTTCAAGAATTTCTTTGATGTCGTTCTCGAAACCCATCGATCTAAGAAGATCCCAATCGACTCTCTTCGGCATGAGAATTTGGCGGGGGAGAAGTCGGTTAACGATGTCCCGATACTCCTCCTTCTTTCGAGCATTCAAAGTCGGGTCGTTTGCGAAGGAGGTGAAAACATGACTTCCATCCGGTGCACGGAAGTTAGCTACGGCGGTCGTAGACGAGCGGGTTCTTTGTCTCTACAAAACCGAAATACCATTGTCTTAGAAAAATCTCCATCCATAAACGCAAGACAAGGTTTATTCGTATTTGAAATTCTAACGAGACAAAACCTATACTACTAACAAGTTCAAGCATCACATATATGCATGACAAAACAAGAACAATGGGGATGTGAAACATCCCCACACTTGAACTTTTAGTTCAATCCACAATCTCAAACTAATTTAGCTAATCAAGAAGGGATGGGGGATTTTGGTGTTCTCAAAATCCCCACACTTATCATTTAACCACAATCACTAGATTCAACAATCAACTAGCATGCTAGAAACAAGATTTCAATCACAAAGTAGGGCATGCATTCATCTATAAGCTCTAAACAATCAATGATGTATCAAGAATAATGCTAATTCCATTCAAGCAAACAAACACCATTGATACCCAAAACAAGATTTCCAATCACCAAATCGAGCAATCCTTACGAAATTAAAGTTAGGAAACGTACCTTGTTCATGTTTAAAGATGAAATTGAAGCTCAAGAAAGTCGAATCTCGCAAGAATGTGAGAGGGTTTGGCGGCGCCTAAGAGGAATTAGGTTTGTGTGTTTATGAAAAGTGGGAAAAAGAAGGTTTAAAAACGTCTGTCCCGACTTCGCGTCGCGAAACCCTGGGTCTCGCGTCGCCAAATAGGCTAATTTCAGAAAACCCTAATTTTTAAAAGGTTCGCGTCGCCAAACGGCTCTCTTCGCGTCGCGAGGGTCGAAAATTTTTACCTGATCCATGGCTTACCCACTTCGCGTCGCCAGATTTGGAATCTGGCGATCGCGAAATGCTCACTGTTTCCAACTTTTGAAAATCTGCATCGCATTCCGATTTCGCTCGAATCTGGTTTTTATCTCCTCCGTATGGTTACCTAAGCAATATCAAATGAAAACATTAATAAAAACACAAACGAAAATCACTAAAAACGAAAGAAAATCAAAAAGCTCGGGTTGCCTCCCGAGAAGCGCTTCGTTTTTGGACGGGTCTAGAGGTCGACCCCACTTTCGGCTCATTTCTTGGCACGTCGGGATGACGAGCCCCTCTTCTTCCTGTGATCTTTCTTGGAGGATCCCGGTTCCTTGGTTGATTGCTCCTTTTTACGCATCGGGTTCGGATAGTCCTCTGTTTTCTTTCCAAGTTCATGCGGGAGTAGCGGACGGTTCGTGCTTTTGGTGTAAGCCAGAGAAGGTGTCTAACCGGCTCTCCGTTAGGATCAAAGTAAATCCAATTGTCTCCATAGCCTAAGCTCGTCACTTGATTTCGCATATCGGTATTTATGTCACATCCCGTTTACGTTATTATTATTATTATTGTTATTATTATTATTATTATTATTATTATTATTATTATTATTATTATTATTATTATTATTATTAGTTAATATAAGGATTAGGGTTAGGTTTCTTGGGGGTTAAGGAAAGGGAGGGAGGCCCGTTTAACCTAGATAAAACCCTAGGGCTCTCTCCTTTGTCGTCATTGAGTTCCTTGGAGAGCAAGCTTTCGAGAGAGAGAGAGGAGCCGAGAGAGAGATCGACGGGAAGGAGGGGTGCCGGAATCCGTTCGCGTAGTAGGTAACCCCTCGTAGTTCTTTGATTTCTAAACGTATGTGGTGGTCACACGGTGGCCGTCGGCTCTGGCCGACGAAGGCCAACCGCTGCCGCCTAGTGTTTCTACCGGCCGGCGGCGGTGGAGGCACGTCTTGGCCGCCGTCGTTGACTCTCGGTCCAGCGGAGGCGGTGGTTCCCGCGGTTGTTGCTGCGGCGACTCCCCGGCGACGCCCGGTGCGGCTGTTGCTGCTTTTCGTAGGTCCGGCGGTGGTGGTGGTAACACCACTGCCGCCATGTTGGTTTTGGGTGTCGGCGGCGCAAGGCCGTGGTGGTGGAGAAAGCGAGCGGCGGTGGTGGTTGACCGCACCATCGCTGCTGTTGCGTGGAGAGGCGGTGGCGGTGGGACGTACCACCGCTGCTGCCGTCGACAGCATGGTCGGCGGTGGTGGCTGGTTGCTCCGCTGCTGCCGCCGTGGTGCGTAGGCCAGGCGGTGGTGGCTCCTTTGGGGGCTGCCGCGGCTGTCGGGCGAGCGGGTGGCCGGCGGTGGTAGTGGATATCCACGGCCGCCGCCGTGGTCGCCGTGGGTTGGCGAGATCGGTCTAGCGGCGGTGGCGGTTACGTCGCCGTCGCTGCCATCGGAGTGCACGGATACCGCTGTGGCGTTGTTGGCAGCGTGCGATTGTGGCGGGTCACCGTCGTAGTCGCCGCCGTACCGTCTAACCGTCAACGTTGGTAGTGTCCGTGGGTTTAATTTTGCGTCGTGTTATTTGAAGTATTTACGTGTAATGGTATCTTAATCGCTAGTCTTAGTAGCTAAAGTAAATAGTGACACATAGAATCCGTTTGCGTTGTAGAGTGGTTGCGTGGATTTCATTTGTGAGCGATACGCTTATTCGGTGTACGTGACGTGTTAAGGTGAGTGGGTTTTCACTTCCAACGTGTTATAATTTTATGTGTGTATACGTGTTGTGGGTGATGCATGATGATAATCCGGGTTGCGTGATGACCCGAAAGGGCGGGAAACCGCGGAGACCGGATTGCGGGATGGTCCGGTGAACGGGAAACCGTTAAGCTGTAACGATGTGGATGTTTGCGTTTATGTGCATATTATTATGATATGTTGTTTGTGTAACTTACTCACTAAGCTGTTGAGCTTACCCCTCGTGTTAACTATCTTTTTAGGTACAAGCTCCGGTGTTGACAAGGGCAAGGCTCCGGCTTGAGGGTTCTCGGCTGATGGCATTCCGATCCGATTACTATTTTATTGTTGACTTTATTATGGGATATTAATATGTTGACTTGGGTTTTGAGGATGATTTACTTATTTAATTTTATGAAATGGTTTTTTATTCGAATTTTATTTTAAAATTTGTCAATTGGGTTTGGGGCATTACAAGATGGTATCAGAGCTAGGACCGGGCCGATGTGCACAACGGGGGCGTTGTGTCCGTAAGGGGGGGAGAGTGTAACAGCTCGTCCCACATCGGCTGGTGAGGGGAACGAAGCACTCCTTATAAGGTGTGTTGATACCTCACCTGGTGAGACGCGTTTTGGGTTGTGACCAGGACTGGGCAACTCCAAAGCAAAACCGTGAGGGAGTAGGGGTGACCGGTTAGGGCCCTGTGTCTCCAAAGCGGACAATATCGAACCACGGTCGCCTGGGCTGTTACAACTTGGTATCAGAGCCTAGGTTTAAGAGAATCAGCACACGCACTCGTGGGTGTGTGTGTGGTTGGACTTAAACCAGGCAGTTGAGAATAATCGGATAAGATCGGAACGGCCAGCGGAACCATCAAGACGGAGGTAAGCTTTAGTACCTCTAAAATTTTGTGCACATATTAGTTATAACTCGTGAAGCATGCATATTTATATGTGGAATTTCGTGCATGTGATGATAAGCTGTATACGTGATTTTTTTTGTGTGACCGTCTAGTTAGTAAGTTGAAGTCTAAATAGGATGGTATCAAAACCAAACGTAAACACCTTGGTACGTCGGGGATGGGTCGTCGGGCATGTTCTTGTCTGATTGTTGCTCGGTGGTCTTGATCCGGCTACCATGTATGGTCGGTTATAGTAATACGGCGCCAATAATAGTATTACTATAAGCACCTGTGTAAGGTTGGATTTGATTAAGTTCTGGGGATTTTAACTGACTGACAACGGCTAGGGATTCAGCATGCTAAGTGGTTAACTGTTACGTATTACGTGTGTTTATACTTGAGTCTGATGTGTTAGCATGCGCGGTAGAGACTAGTCTTAGGGTTGGCATGATCACTATTACTAGGGTTGCGTGTGAGTACCTTAGTGGTGCATAGTGATGTTCATTTGAGCTGTGACTAAATAATTTAAATCTTCAGAATGGTGCTAACCCGAAGCCAGACTGATGATGAGCCCGGGCAGTCTGATCACATTGCTGCCCAGATCACTGAGGCTCTGCAGCAGATGCTGCCGGGGCTGTTTAACCAAATGAGGGATGAGTTGATCCAGACTGTGGACCAGCGCATTGATGCGGCCCTCACGGCCCGTAGCTTAGGTACTGGGAGCTCGAGTCAACCCCAATCTCGTGGAATTACCTTCAAGGACTTCATGGCGTGCCAACCGCCATTATTCGATGGGAAGAAGGACCCTGTGGCTTGCTACCGCTGGTACTCGGCGGTCGAGGGAGCGTTTCGCACTTGCGGGTGCCCGGATGGATTGAAGGTTCTTTTCGCTGTGAACCTTCTTCGTGGAGCTGCAAAGGATTGGTGGGATCTGACTCTCAAAAAGTACACGGAGGCACAGATCACTGCGCTGACCTGGGAGGAATTCCGGGCCTTGTCCGACGAGGAGTTCGCACCTCGCATCGAAAAGGAGCGGATAGCATCTGAGTTCTTGAAACTGACTCAGACGACGGAGTCGGTGAACGAGATCACTGCGCAGTTTCTGGAAAAGCTGCTGTTTGTACCAGGATACGCGAATGACGAGTCGCTGAAGATGGCTCGTTATTTGGGAGTGCTGAAGCCAGAGATCAAGAAGGCGGTGGCCACGGGGAGGTGTAAGACCTTCGGTGACATGCAGGAGGTAGCACGGGCTCAGGAGCTAGTCTTGGAGGAATTGCAGCAAGGGAAGAGAAAGGCACCAGTCGGGGCCATCAAAGAAATTCAAAGGAGCAAAGAACGACAGCAGGAGCGGGACCCCGAGCTGCCCAAAGTGTGGGCGTTATCATCGGGGCGAGTGTAGGCCACGGGAGTTATCATGCTACAAGTGTGGCAAGACGGGCCACCTTAGCAAGGACTGCAAGGAGACAGCTAGGCTCTGCTTCCACTGCTACCAGCCGGGGCATATCAAGCCCGATTGCCCTCAGTTGAAGAAGACGCCAGCCCTGGCCCCTGCACCGGCGACGCTTATGATCACTGACGGTACTACCAAGGGGAAGAGCGGAGCTACCACCCGTGGGCGAGCCTTCCAGATGACTGCTGAGGAAGCGCAGACGGCGCCTGATGTGATTACAGGTTTTTCCTTGTTATTTTGTTTATGCGATTATTGTTGGTAGCTTACCTTATTTGTTAGTAAGATTAGTGTATCTGTCGTCAATTGTGTACTAGGCATATTTCCGGTTAACTCGAAACCGGCTTTAGTGCTTTTCGACACGGGGGCCACGTGGTCCTATGTGTCGCGTAGGTTCAGTAAGGACTTCCAGATAGAGCTCGGTAATCTGGATAGTCCTCAGGCAATCGACGTAGCTGCGGAGGAAGTGCAGGTGGTCGAGCATGTGTACCGGGGGTGCAGTATTGATATCTTCGGAGTTCGTTTCAGCATCAATCTCATCCCCATTCCCATGAACGGAGTGGACGTGGTTGTTGGGATTGATTGGATGTTTCCAAATCGGGCGACGACTGACGTAGCAGGGCAGCTGGTACGCATCCAGAATCCAAGTGGGGGAGATCTGGTGGTGTACGGCAAGGGGAGAAGGGTATCTACATCCTTCTGTTCTATCGCGAAGGCTCGGAAGTACATCCAGCGGGGGTGTACGGGTTTCTTGGTCTATGCTATGGCGGATCAGGCAAAGGAGAAGAAGCTGTCGGTAGCAGAGGTGCCAGTGGTCAGCGAGTTTCCAGACGTATTTCCAGAGGATCTTCCTGGCCTTCCACCTGACAGGCAGATCGAGTTCGGCATCGACTTGGTACCAGGGGCGGCACCGATTGCGCGAGCTCCTTACCGTCTGGCTCCGCCGGAGCTTCAGGAGTTATCGGAGCAGTTGCAGGAGCTCTCGGGGAAGGGATTCATCCGCCCGAGTAGCTCACCATGGGGAGCACCGATCTTGTTTGTAAAGAAGAAGGACGGGAGTCACCGAATGTGCATCGATTACCGGGGGCTCAATAAGGTGACCATCAAGAATAGGTACCCTCTACCTAGAATTGATGACCTGTTTGACCAGCTTCAGGGGGCGTCGTGGTTTTCTAAGATCGATCTTCGGTCCGGGTATCACCAGCTGAAGGTGAAGGAAGCGGACGTCCACAAGACCGCTTTCCGAACCCGTTACGGCCATTTCGAGTTTTTGGTGATGCCGTTCGGGCTTACCAATGCTCCAGCCGCATTCATGGACCTTATGAATCGGGTGTGTCGCCCGATGCTCGATCGGTTCGTGATCGTTTTCATTGATGACATCTTGATCTACTCGAAGACGAAAGAGGAGCATGTGATGCATCTGCGGGAGGTGCTTGAGGTTTTGAGGAGGGAGCAACTCTACGCCAAATTTTCGAAATGCGCTTTCTGGTTGGAGGAGGTTCAGTTCTTGGGCCACATCATTAACCGGGAGGGCATCAAGGTGGATCCGGCAAAGATCGAGGCGGTTATGAATTGGGAAGTTCCGAAGGCACCTACCGAGATCCGGAGTTTCCTGGGTTTGGCCGGCTACTACCGACGGTTCATCCAGGATTTCTCTAAGATTGCGGTACCGTTGACGCGTTTGACGAAGAAGAGTGAGCCGTACGTTTGGGGTTCTGAGCAGCAGATGGCTTTCGACACGCTGAGGCAGAAGCTGTGCGAGGCTCCGGTTCTGACTTTACCGGAGGGGGTGGAAGACATGACAGTTTATTGCGACGCATCTCGGCTGGGTTTGGGTTGTGTTCTGATGCAGAGGGGCAGGGTGATAGCCTACGCTTCGAGGCAGCTGAAACCTCACGAGGCTAATTACCCCACGCATGATCTTGAGCTTGCGGCGGTTGTTTTTGCTCTCAAGTTGTGGAGGCACTACTTGTATGGGGTGAAGTGCACCATTTTCTCAGACCACCGTAGCTTGAGGTACTTCTTGGAGCAGCCGAATCTGAATATGCGACAGTGGAGGTGGCTTGGCGTAGTCAAGGACTACGATTGCGAGATTCTCTATCATCCAGGCAAGGCCAATGTGGTCGCTGACGCTTTGAGTAGGAAGACGGAGCACGCGCCGCTTCGTATCTCGCACCTGAAGATGGCGGTGACTACCTCCTTTGTGGACCTGGTGCTGCGGGCACAAGAGGAGGCGAGTCGGGAGGAGAACCAGAATGGAGAGCGGATTCCCGCAGATGGCCGCGTTAGTCAGAGATAGTCGAGGGTTGCTGACTAGGTACGGTAGAGTGTGGGTTCCTCGGGCGGGCACGGCGCGACAGACCTTGCTTGAGGAAGCCCATAAGTCTAGGTTCTCGATTCATCCGGGAGCTACGAAGATGTATCGGGATCTGCGGACGGGTTACTGGTGGCCAGGGATGAAGAGAGACGTGGCCCGGTACGTGGAGTCGTGTTTGACCTGTCTAAAGGTCAAGGCTGAGCATCAGAAGCCTCACGGCAAGATGCAGCCTCTAGAGATTCCCGAGTGGAAGTGGGAAAACCTCACTATGGATCTGATCACCAAGCTTCCGAAAACCCCTCGGAAGTTTGACGCGATTTGGGTCATAGTGGATCGGTTGACCAAGAGCGCTATCTTCCTTCCTATCCGGGAGAGTTCGACTGCGGAGCAACTGGCGAAGATCTACGTGGATGAGGTGGTGTCGAGGCACGGAGTGCCAGTGTCGATCATCTCAGACCGGGACGTACGTTTTACTTCTCGGTTTTGGGAGAGATTTCACTTGGAGTTAGGTACCAGGTTGCATTTTAGCACCGCGTACCACCCTCAGACAGACGGTCAGAGTGAGCGGACGATTCAGACCTTGGAGGACATGCTGCGAGCTTGCGTTCTGGATTTCGGTGGCAGTTGGGATACGTACCTGCCCCTGGCAGAGTTCTCGTATAACAACAGCTACCATTCGAGTATTGGGATGCCGACGTTTGAGATGCTCTACGGAAGGAGATGCCGTACTCCTATCTGTTGGGGCGAGGTAGGACAACGTGTTCTTGGTAGCACCAAGGTTGTACAGAGGACCACGGAGGATATTCAGAGGATCCGGGAGCGGTTGCGGACAGCTCAGAGCCGGCAGAAGAGCTATGCTGATCGTCGTAGGTCGGATTTGGAGTTCCAGGTGGGAGACCGAGTACTACTCAAGGTTTCTCCTTGGAAGGGAGTGATTCGGTTCCGAAAGAGGGGCAAGCTGGGGCCTCGTTACATCGGACCGTTCACGGTTCTCGCACGTGTTGGGAAGGTAGCTTATCGTTTGGAGCTGCCTGCGGTACTAGGCCAGATCCACAGCACTTTTCACGTTTCGCAGTTGCGTAAGTGCCTCGCCGACGAGACGGCTCATATTCCTTTAGACGATATTCAGGTGGACGAGAGCCTGAATTACGTCGAGAGCCCGGTAGCGGTGATAGACCGGAAGGTGAAGAGGTTGCGACGCAGGGAGATCGGAATCGTGAAGGTGCAGTGGCAGCATCGGAAGGGTTCCGAGTGGACCTGGGAACCAGAGGCAGAGATGCGAGAGCACTACCCAGAGCTCTTTTCAGACTGATTTCGGGGACGAAATCCTTGTAAGTGGGGGAGAGTTGTCACATCCCGTTTACGTTATTATTATTATTATTGTTATTATTATTATTATTATTATTATTATTATTATTAGTTAATATAAGGATTAGGGTTAGGTTTCTTGGGGGTTAAGGAAAGGGAGGGAGGCCCGTTTAACCTAGATAAAACCCTAGGGCTCTCTCCTTTGTCGTCATTGAGTTCCTTGGAGAGCAAGCTTTCGAGAGAGAGAGAGAGGAGCCGAGAGAGAGATCGACGGGAAGGAGGGGTGCCGGAATCCGTTCGCGTAGTAGGTAACCCCTCGTAGTTCTTTGATTTCTAAACGTATGTGGTGGTCACATGGTGGCCGTCGGCTCTGGCCGGCGAAGGCCAACCACTGCCGCCTAGTGTTTCTACCGGCCGGCGGCGGTGGAGGCACGTCTTGGCCGCCGTCGTTGACTCTCGGTCCAGCGGAGGCGGTGGTTCCCGCGGTTGTTGCTGCGGCGACTCCCCGGCGACGCCCGGTGCGGCTGTTGCTGCTTTTCGTAGGTCCGGCGGTGGTGGTGGTAACACCACTGCCGCCATGTTGGTTTTGGGTGTCGGCGGCGCAAGGCCGTGGTGGTGGAGAAAGCGAGCGGCGGTGGTGGTTGACCGCACCATCGCTGCTGTTGCGTGGAGAGGCGGTGGCGGTGGGACGCACCACCGCTGCTGCCGTCGACAGCATGGTCGGCGGTGGTGGCTGGTTGCTCCGCTGCTGCCGCCGTGGTGCGTAGGCCAGGCGGCGGTGGCTCCTTTGGGGGCTGCCGCGGCTGTCGGGCGAGCGGGTGGCCGGCGGTGGTAGTGGATATCCACGGCCGCCGCCGTGGTCGCCGTGGGTTGGCGAGATCGGTCTAGCGGCGGTGGCGGTTACGTCGCCGTCGCTGCCACCGGAGTGCACGGATACCGCTGTGGCGTTGTTGGCGGCGTGCGATTGTGGCGGGTCACCGTCGTAGTCGCCGCCGTACCGTCTAACCGTCAACGTTGGTAGTGTCCGTGGGTTTAATTTTGCGTCGTGTTATTTGAAGTATTTACGTGTAATGGTATCTTAATCGCTAGTCTTAGTAGCTAAAGTAAATAGTGACACATAGAATCCGTTTGCGTTGTAGAGTGGTTGCGTGGATTTCATTTGTGAGCGATACGCTTATTCGGTGTACGTGACGTGTTAAGGTGAGTGGGTTTTCACTTCCAACGTGTTATAATTTTATGTGTGTATACGTGTTGTGGGTGATGCCTGATGATAATCCGGGTTGCGTGATGACTCAAAAGGGCGGGAAACCGCGGAGACCGGATTGCGGGATGGTCCGGTGAACGGGAAACCGTTAAGCTGTAACGATGTGGATGTTTGCGTTTATGTGCATATTATTATGATATGTTGTTTGTGTAACTTACTTACTAAGCTGTTGAGCTTACCCCTCGTGTTAACTATCTTTTTAGGTACAAGCTCCGGTGTTGACAAGGGCAAGGCTCCGGCTTGAGGGTTCCCGGCTGATGGCATTCCGATCCGATTACTATTTTATTGTTGACTTTATTATGGGATATTAATATGTTGACTTGGGTTTTGAGGATGATTTACTTATTTAATTTTATGAAATGGTTTTTTATTCGAATTTTATTTTAAAATTTGTCATTTGGGTTTGGGGCATTACAATTTACTTGAGCGGTGTGCAAGAAAGACCTCCCGAGGATTATCGGGATCTCCGTGTTCTGTGGAAGGTTAGCTATGACGAAGTTCGTATAGTACACAAATTTTCCAATACGAATCGGGACTCCTTCAGCTATTCCTAATGGTGTTGTCATGTAACCGTTCATTCCCCAGTATTGATAGTTCGTTGGCATGATTCTCTTGACTCCCATTTTCCTGCAATAGCCAACAGGCATCATATTAAGAGCAGCACCTGAATCAACCAAAGCAAGACCACTAAATTTATGACAAGAAATAGGTAAGTTGTAACTCCCTGGATCATGCTTGATTGGTGCGATGTAGATGAGATCATCCTCCGGTGCTTTCTCCTTTTCTTTCTCCTTCTCTTTCTCCTTGCCTTTATCTTCTTTCTTCGGGATCACAAACTCCGCGTATCCTCCTTTCTTTCCATCTTCATCATCTTCATCATCACTTGAAGCTTCGGGTACCTTGAGTCGTAGGTGTTCGAAAGACACGGTGAACCCCTCCGAATCGTAATCCGTGGCATAATCGGGCTCACTTTCACTCTCGGTTTCCACGTACTTCTTGGTGTAGATGTCTGTCCATTTCTTTTTTGACGGCTCTCCGGTTATCATGAGCATTGGCTTCACATTCTCCACCTTCGGGTTGACTTGTGTTTGCGTTGGCAATTCTCCTTGCGTCCTTTCACTTAGCATTTGCGAAACACGTCCAACCTGCAATTCCAAATTCTGGATGGTACTTTGGTGATTACGTAGGTATGAACCCACTTCATCGTTTAGCTTCTTTTGTGCATCCATGAATTGGATAATCCGGTCTTCGATAGCAACACGTGGCTCTCCATCCGTTCTTTGGTTCTGTTGAGTTGGTGCAAAGAAACCGGGAGGTCTAGGGATGAAATTACGGTTGTTGTTCCACCTCCCTTGGTAATCGCCTCGGTTGATATAGTTCACCTCCTCGGGTGTCATCATCGGTTTGTTCGGGCAATCTTTCGTCAAATGTGGTCCATTGCACTCCTCGCATCCAACCTGCAAAGCATGAACAGATTTAATTAGTTCTTCGATTTTGCGTTCAAACTTTACCTGTTGGTTTTTCATAGCGGCTAGTTCATCGGATGGATCGAAGTCGGTAGAGATCTTTCCGGCCATCCTCGGGATTTGCAATCGCTTGTCCGTCCTCCATTCTATGTTGTGTATGAGCATATCTTCGAGGAGCTTGTAACCTTCCGTGGGCGTTTTGTACATGAAGACACCACCAGCAGATGAATCCAAAGTAGCTCGTGAGGAGTAAGCAAGTTCACTATAGAAAGTTTGAACCTGTTCACTTTTATTCAACTCGTGACTCGGGCACGAGTTTAGGAGGTGCTTGAAACATTCCCATGCTTCGGATATGGTCTCCCCGTCTTGTTGTTGGAAGGATCGGATCTCGGCTCTCAATTTGTCGATCTTGGATGGTGGAAAGAATCGGGAAAGGAACTTTGAGCGAAGTCCTTCCCATGTAGTGATTGAGCTCGGCTCTAAGGATCGCAACCAAGCCCTAGCTACTCCGACAAGCGTTAGAGGGAAGACCCGAAGACGAATTGCATCATCCCGGTCTGCCTCTGTTTTGAACAGATCACAAATGTCCACGAAGTTTTCCATGTGAACGATAGGATTGCTATCGATTTTCCCGTCGAAGGTAAGGTCCTTGATCATGTGTAGGAGCTTCCCCGGGATTTCCTTGTTCAGGTTTGGCTTCGTGATCGGATTGGTGGGTACAGTTGGAGCGGCTCTCCTGGCGGTCCACATCGGTGCCTCGTCTCCCATCTCAAAAATCAAAGCTCTCGGGCGAACTTTGTTTGCTTTTGACTTCTTTTTGTTTCTTTTCCTGAATTCTCTCTCCGGCTCCTCAAATGGCTCTAACAAGTCTGCCGTGACTGAAATCACAACAAACGGTTACGGGCAACTTGCGGGAAACAAAGAGATAAAATATAAATAAAGATAAAACTAACTAATTAAACTAGAAAGCGAAAAACTTGCAAGGGAAAGAATCCCTCACAAGGATCGATTAACAAAACTAATTAGACTAAAATCTAACAACTACCGTTCCCCGGCAACGGCGCCAAAAACTTGATGCGGTAATTATCGTATATAAAAAGCATAACAAGTTTTAACCTCTAATGCCTACCACCGTCTTACCACATATACAGGCAAGCGTACCTGATCGTGAGTAACATAGTGTAGGAAAGTCCAGGTATCGTATCTACCACTGGGAACGGTCAAGTTATCGTAGACTAAAGTCTGAATCGGTTTAATTAACCTAAAAGGGGGGGTTTTGTATGAAAAAGGTTTGAATACTTAAAAAAAAATAATTAACTAAGTAAAAACTAAGAAAGCAATTAAAATACTGATTTAAGATTATAATAAGGAAAAACAGCAGTACTTATCATGATAAAGTGAATCCCCAATATGGATGATATGAATAGGTCGAAGGTTTGGTTGTTTTGACTATTGTAGGAATTTAAGTCTGGGACACCCTAACATGTGCAATTTATGGTTATGAACTAGGATACGATCCTCCTAATTCCAATCCTAAATCGTTTGGTCCATAATCTAGAATCGGTAAACCCTTCCTAATCAATATCGCAATGGATCTTTTACTATCTGGTCACTATTGGTCCACGTAACCCCTTAACACAACTTTATGGTCCAAGTCAGGCTAAGGTAGGTTGATTATCCTTTCGGAGTCTATCTGCTTTGGTCTAACAAATACACCCAACCAAGTGAATTCAAATTGCCACAACAACATTAATCAGAAAAGAACCATAAAAGACATTCAATTAATCAAAACAAACCAGTAAACATTAATCACAAAGTATCATCCCTAAAGGTTCATCAACCATGACAAACACTACTAATAAACTACTCACTCATCATGAAAACAAAAACACAAACAAAAGTAGACATCGACATGATACCGACAATACAACGATAGATGATCGGAGATCGACTTCTGCAGCGTATCGACACCTTTCGTACTCTCACTCTCGTTCCTCTGTACTTCCCTCGTGTATCAGACATGATTTGAACTGAAGGAGGAGGCTGATATTTAAAGGAAAACGTCCAGGCTCCATCTGGCGATCGCCAGGCTGCTGATTTGGCGACGCCAAGCACTTAAATCAACCCTAATCTTCAATCAAGTCGAACTTGGCGCCGCCAGGTTGAGGACTTCGCGATCGCCAAGTAGCTACTGTGTTGACTTTGTGCATTTTTCACGTTTTCTCGCCTTTTTTCGTACTTTTCCGTTCTGCGGCCTCCAAATCCTTCACAAACAATAATAAGCTCTTTTAGTGCATGAAATGATCATAAACGGGTGAGAAATGGGGTAAAGTCATACGATTACGCGCAACCAAAACATGTATAATTTTGGTGTTATCACACCCTAACATGTGACTATTATGGCTATCAACTAGGTCTTGGTCCTCCTAGTCCCAATACATAGGTCGTTTGTCAGACAATCTAGTACCGGTCACCCAATCCTACCGGAGCTTCAAGCCAAGCCCTCCCCTTTATCCTTCCCGAGGAACCTGCATCTGAAAAAAAGAATCCACAGACGGGTAAGCTTGAAAGCTTAGTGAGCACAAACCACAATACACGTAAACATCATATCACAAATCACAACGTAATGAGAACTAAGCATGCAACCACATACGTCCTTACGGCACCCACCATCAAGGACCATAGACACTGCTATCAGGCTACCACACTACCGATACTCACGGTGGCCACCACCACTACAATGAGTACGGAACACAAGCAAGCTAGTCTCATATCCACATACGTATCACACGCAATTTGTACATAAAGCTACGTATAAGGGGTTAATGTACTCAACTTAGTTCGCTTCACAATTATCAAAGTATCGACACACCACACACGTTCACAAAACATCACCTATAATAATAAGATGCGTAGGACACATAAACAACCATTCAAAATACCACTTAAGACTTGATACCGAAACCCAAGTCTTAGCCTTAGCAAGACCATCCCAATTTGTCCCAAACTTTACCAAATGCCTTGTATTAAAGTCCCAAGGGAAAGGCCACACAAGAAAACCCCAAACGAGACTCGACCAAAAAAGTCCAAAACCCAAACAGCAGCAGCTTCGCGTTCGTGAAGCTTCAAGCTTCGCGGCGCGAAGCCTGTTAGCTAAACCTCGCGGTGCGAGCCTCCACCAGAACCCCAAATCGACTTTTGACTGGATTTCGTTCCAAGGTCCAAAAATCTCCATTCTAGCGTCGATTTCACACATAGAACTCTGTTGATACTTATGTTGGGATTTTGTGGGATCATCGTATCAAACTGACTCGAGAAAAAACCGTGATCTCAAACCTAACTGGTCGAGATACACGACAAAACCATATGAAACAAACTGTTCCAAAAGGTTTAAACAATCAAACCTAACTGGTTTGATTTAGCGGAAGCAATAATGATTAAAATCCCGAAAACATCACAGATCTTATTTGTTTATCTTATTACAGTTAATATGTAGGTTTAGGGTTATTACCTGGATTGCTTGAGATAGATCCACCCGTAAACGACCAAACGGAATTCCCTCTAGCTGGATCTAACCCCGGAACGCTTCACGAACAAACAGTACGCGAAGAACACGATCAATCAAAACCGAAACCGAATCTAGTTTCTTTCTTGGTGAGATCGACGAAGAGAGAGAGAGAGGAGAGAGAAAAGGTTTCTTGGTGAGAAGGCTACTAATCAGTTCAATGAATAATTGATGGCCTAGCACATCTATTTATATGAAAACTTCCATATTGCTTTATTCTTTCTTTCTCTCTAAGAAAGAATAATTTCCATAATTATCTTATTCTTTCTTTCTTTCCAAGAAAGAATATTTACCAATTATTATATTTCCATACAATAATTAACTTAGATAATTATAACTAATTAATTAACTTTATATATATTTATTTAACTAATAAATATATAACTGTAATTAATTATCAGAAACCTTTTACTTTGGGGTTTATACAGAAAACACCCAACAGTTTTATAATTCACTATTATAAAACTAAACTCTCCAAACTGGGGTTATTATACTATCCGAATTATAGGTCCTCACAGGTGTGACCCTCAAGTGACTTATAACGTTGGATGTGCGATCAAACGGTTTGTCAACTTATGCACATAATTCCTAACAGACTCCCACTTGTGCAAGTTGGCAATACCAGATTGATGACACGGACCTAAGGAGGCCCCTAGACAGGCACTTAGGCTAACCAGGTTATAAGCACCCTTATACCCAGGTAGGTGATAAAACGTTCCTAAAAGGAAACAACATTTATGAACAAACTGTCCACAAATCGGGTATAAACTAGGCTTTTCCTTTTGCATCACGATATTTCAATTTTGAGTATGAGCATGGATACAGTCAACTCTGAATACTCAAAGATTATGTTTCTCGACTATCCGACCTCTACTGATTGGTAAACGACAAAGAACAAATCAGTTCGTTTGGGCATGGCCATGCACTTCATCAGTCTTTTCAGTCAGTCAAGGGGCCCAGGAAATATCTCTCTTCGAAGAAGAGGTGCAAATCCCATCTTGCATATCTGCATTTGTCACCACGGCTTCCGCTGAATCTAGTTACGCCCCGTATGACCACCCTGTTACGGCGTGATGTTAGAACGTACTAAGTATCCAACAGTCCTCGTAATGCCAAACCAAATACCTCAGGTGCTAAGGACAACCTCTGGGAGTCTTACTCATGACTAAATCCATGGAGTAATCTCAACCGGCGGATCACCTCCGATATTCGCTGCTCTATCGAATATCCGTGTAGTTTTTGGTCTACATCACTTGTAGCTGTTATTGAACGACTGATCATAACCACCCAAAAACTCCACGATGACTTTATAGCCCTACCAAGGTTCCCACCTTGATAAGTTGTCACGGATAATTTCAAATAAAAACTGAAACTAGTTTTTATTCCCGGATCAAAACATGCTAAGTGTAAAAGAGACAAAGAAACTAATTTCGTTTAGTCCTCCATATTCCACTCTGTAATAAGAACGAAATTAATAGCATTTCTAAGCTACTTTTATGGTGTCTACTCAACGTATACTAAATACTGATTTAAACGAAGTATCACCCTTCTTCAGTTTAAACCCTTTGATTAGCGTTTACCATACTAATCAAAGAAATAACCAAAATAGTACAAGCTTAGTATCATCTGATACTTTCCACTTGACTATGCTAATTTTGTTCTTGCAAACACCCTTAAAACAAAATTAGACTTTCACCATATTTCCTGAACCTGGAGATACTGGAAAAACTCCTGGTTTCCTTGAATATGAAACATCAAACTGCAACTTCCCTTAGTTGCTGTGTAGATACATGATTTCGACCTGAAATCCAACAAAATTTCCATTTACCAAGTCTGGTAAATCCAGGAAATTTACTCTAGTGTTTTATAACACTTTGGAGTCAAAAAGATATTTGATATCTTTAATTAAACATTCCAACACACTTTAATTATTGATTATCTTAAAGTCAATTATGACTTTGTACTGATTCTATCCTTTTTAGCTAAAAGGTAGATTTTATATCTTATGAATTTATATCCTACCTGGATTATAATTCCGAGACATATTAAATCAATAATTAATACCGACATATACACTTATATATATCTTTTATTCTTTATCACGGAACTGGATATAGAATAAACTGGGCTCCCACTAACCTATATGAAAACTGACCATTACTTAAAATTAACTATTGACTTTAGTCAAAACTTGACTTCCTAGTCAATTCTATTTCAAGTAATACTAGAATTTAACATTTACAAAACTTAACTGGATTTTATCAAATCCCAATTCCAAGACTTGGAATTTCCTAGTTTTATAAATACTGATGTTGTCAACGTCATCTGAGACAACATCCTAAATTCTCTCTAAAACATGTGAGTAATATTTTATAATCCTTTTACTCATGTATGTTTTATTCTCAAAAACACATTCCTAAAATAATAGTACTTCGTGTGTTTTTGACAGTTTTCATATAACTATTACTTCAAATCAACTAATGAAGTAATTCTGTTAGTGTGAAACATGACATCTAGGATCTACTTATTTGAATCAAGTCAATCTCGACTTTAAACAGATTCAACAACATCATCATCCACAAGATATTAAATCAAGACAATAATTTTAAAATTTTTAAAACAATTTAATAAACCATAAATATCCAAAAGATCACAACCATTCAAAATTGTTTTAAAACCACAAACATAAATTTAAAATTGTCTTGATAAATATCTAATGATAAACTAGCACGTAGATCCTCGCAATCTTGGGCTCCTCACTTCTGACCACCTGCAATTAGAATATTTGCACTAGGTGTCAACATACTTGTAAACTAACAAGTGAAAGTGATAAACTAAAGCAATCACAAATACCTGAGGCGTTATTGCCTTCTTTGTGACGCTTTGGACAGTTTCGCCTCCAATGACCAAGTTCATGGCATATGAAACACCTATTCTCGGTCTTGGCATTGTTAGGCTTCACTTTCTTGCCCTTGCCCTTGCGTTTGTCATCATTCTCAACCTTGGTCACACTCTGGCTAGCCTGAGACTGGCTTTTGCCCTTACTGGTGTTTCCATGTCCACGCTTTCTCTTTGCTCCACCATCCCTGACCATGAGCACATCCTTGGTCTTGGTCCCGGTCCCCATACTCAACTCAGCAGTTTTCAACATGGAATGCAACTCTGCAATTGTCTTTTCCATGTTATTCATATTATAGTTAATTACAAACTGCTTATAATCCTCAGTCAATGAGTTGAGTATCGTATCCGTTGCTAACTGCAACGGAACTGGGTGACCAAGCCTCTCTAGGTGATCAATATGCTTTTTCATTTTCATGACGTGATCACTAACCGAGGTCCCCTTGGCCATCTTGCACGCGTTCAGTGCCCGAGTGGCATCATAACGCTCTGTGCGTGCTTGCGTCTGAAACATGTCCCTCAACTGGCGGATCATGTCATAGGCATTGGTGTTCATGAGCCCTGTTTGCAGATCTGGGCTCATAGTCGCAAGCATGAGACAGCCAACGTCCAGCAAATCATCAGAATGCTTTCTATAAGCATTTCTTACATTGGCAGTTGCATTTGCTGGAGGGGCCTCACCTAGAGGCTCTTCCAGGACATACCACTTCCTCTCGTGCCTGAGCACAATCATCAAATTGCGCTCCCAGTCGAGGAAGTTAGCTCCAGTGAGCTTGTCCTTTTCAAGAATGGAGCGAAGAGACAGGTTATTAGTGTTGGTTACAGTGTTTGCCATCTACACATTTAAAACATTTGGCTTTAGTAACTGTGAATAGACTCCCAACAAATATCAATAAACCCTTAAATGATAAATATTGGGCTAGGATCCTTATTTCATACGTCCTGATGTACGGCTTGCTCACGTCACACCAGGCCCGTACTATTTCGGTAGGTAAGGACTTATACCAATCACATCTAACTGACATGACTCCTAGATCTTTTCGGGACATCGGATGAAACCGTACATGTTTTAGTCCCTCAGTGCATTTTGGCCCGATACGACACGGTGAATTGTTACAAAACCAAAATAGATCACACCATTTGGGACTGGTGTACTTATCACACCCCTTTCAGCTTGGGGTTTGAACGCGGACGCCCAAGGCTTGCTCACTTCCAACGCCCGCGTACCTTACGCCGTTAGGTGTCCCAAGTGGGTTGCACTACTGATCTATGATTTTCGGGGTTTTTAACTAAGTTCTGAAAAACCTTTTATTTTTCCAGTATTTTTAGAAAACTTTGCAATTTTAAAACTGACTGTTTTAAAAAGGCAACCAATGTTTAAAACTAACTGTTATTAAACATACACGCTATTTAAAACTAACTGTTTTAAAAGCACCTGCTAATTAAAACTAACTGTTTTAATAGCATGACTGCTAACCAAAAACTAACTGTTTTTGAAAGCCTTCTTTGCTGACCAAAACTAACTGTTTTGTCAACATGCCTTTATAAGAAAACAATCTTATAAATATAAGGTTTTTAAAATAAAATTTACCGTTTAAAAAGGTTTGGAAAAACTGGCAATTTTAATTTTTAAAACCTAACAGATTTCATGATTGTAAAGTTTTAAAACTCTCTCTATATTTTAAAACGTTTGATAAAATAAACATGCAATAATTATCAACCAATCATGAGCAGGCAGTTAAACACATCTACGCGGTTTAAAGATTAACAACTACGCATTTAAAACATCTAACTACAGATTTGCCAATTAAATGACCTATTATAAATTTTCTCTCGTAGCTCCCACTGGCCTTGGCATGTCTGATGGAACTCCGGGAAAAAGAAAATATTGAAAAATATCCTAAGGTCATTTTCATTATGAAGGGGTTGCAAGTAGCATACAGGCCTTAATGTACTAAGTCGGCAATTACTGTAATAGATACAACCAATATACACAACAGGTATAATTCATGCAATCATATAAAGCATTTAAGCAAGCAGAGAACAATCCTAGATCCGTTAAAGATTATCTCGTTTGGTTTATCGTAAAACATGGTTTTAACTGATTTATAAAACAAACTGTTTTACAAACCGAAAACTAATATTTTAATCTGAAATCGGTTTTATAAAATCACCTAAGATTTGTAAACTATAAATCTTATATATAAAACCAATTTTCTAAAATATTTGCTTTTATCCAAAACATATCAAACCGGACATTCCGAACCAACTGTTCGAAATTATAGACACTGGCCTAAAAACTGTGTCGTGGTTTGACCAACTGGTCAAACATGACACCTGGCCCATTTGACCAAAACTGAGTCAAATAACTGGTTTGATAAACGCATGTTTAATAAAAACTTAAATCAATTTTATAAGATAAAATTATCTAAATAAAATTAATTTGGATAAAAGCCTAAAACCATCAAACCCTTTTGGGCCTCAAACTGGGTCCAAAATTTCTGGGTCTTGGGCCTCGGATAGGTTAGGCCCAACATAACGAAAAAACCCAAGAACACGATCTCGTGATCGATCGACATCTCGTTGTCTATCACGTAATCACTGCCTTTGGTGATGTTAACAACAAACGGTTGCTACCACCACCGTAACACCTTCGGCCGGCGACGACGGCAGCAACGAAACCGCCACCGCCGCCACCGACGGTTTCAAAAACCACATGCCGCCGTTGCCACCAAGTGGCCGGCGGTAGCAATAGCAAACCGCCATCACTACCACCGCTGGCCGAAACACCAACCACCATTACCGCTATCGATGCCACCATCGCCGGTGGCGATTGAAAACGACAACCATCGCGCCGCTGCCGTTATCGCTTGCGGCAGTCGACTTGTGGCCCACAACAATAAACCACCGCCACCGTCTGGCGACAGCAGCGGCACCACCGCTCGGTGGCTTCGGCATGTCTAGCGACGACGACAACGCTTCGCCGCCGCCGCCGTTCCCTTCGATTAGCAACAACCAACCGCTGCCACCACCGTTCTTGGTGGCTTGACGATTTCAAAAGACCGACCACCGCCGCCGCCTTGGCGTGGCCGTAAGGCAGCCGGCGGCCTGGCGGGTGGTCCGCGGTGTTCGCGCCGCTGCTGCTATCAATAACAGCCGCCACCACCGTCGCTGGTGGCCACCGATTACAGCCGCCACCGAACTGGTGGTGCGGCTTCGGTGATCTAGGTGGCAGTTCGGTCGGCTTTGGCCGCCGTTCTGCTGCCATCGTGGTTTGACCGGCGATCGGTGGGATGGTTCGGTTGCCATGTGCCACCGTTCCGCCACCGATCTCGTTACCGTGTGTGATTTCGTGTTTTTAGTTTTAATGAGATATACGATAAACGAGAATTGATAAAAATAAATTTTTATACAACTGATAAAGATTAATCCTTTATCTAACTGATAAAGATTAAACCTTTACCTAACCGATAAAGTTTTAGTTTTTATTGAAAAACTGATAATTACCCAAAATCTTTACCAAACTGATAAAGATAATCAAATCTTTACTAAACTGATAAAGATTAAACCAAATAAAATCAAATCTTTACCAAACTGATAAAGATTGTGTTTTATTCAAAACTGATAATTATCAAACTGATTAAATCTTTACCAAACTGATAAAGATTAAATCCAAACTTTATTTTAACGAATCTAAAATAAAACAAGTAAACAGAATAAACAATTAAAACTGTGGCTCTGATACCACTGTTGGGATTTTGTGGGATCATCGTATCAAACTGACTCGAGAAAAAACCGTGATCTCAAACCTAACTGGTCGAGATACACGACAAAACCATATGAAACAAACTGTTCCAAAAGGTTTAAACAATCAAACCTAACTGGTTTGATTTAGCGGAAGCAATAATGATTAAAATCCCGAAAACATCACAGATCTTATTTGTTTATCTTATTACAGTTAATATGTAGGTTTAGGGTTATTACCTGGATTGCTTGAGATAGATCCACCCGTAAACGACCAAACGGAATTCCCTCTAGCTGGATCTAACCCCGGAACGCTTCACGAACAAACAGTACGCGAAGAACACGATCAATCAAAACCGAAACCGAATCTAGTTTCTTTCTTGGTGAGATCGACGAAGAGAGAGAGAGAGGAGAGAGAAAAGGTTTCTTGGTGAGAAGGCTACTAATCAGTTCAATGAATAATTGATGGCCTAGCACATCTATTTATATGAAAACTTCCATATTGCTTTATTCTTTCTTTCTCTCTAAGAAAGAATAATTTCCATAATTATCTTATTCTTTCTTTCTTTCCAAGAAAGAATATTTACCAATTATTATATTTCCATACAATAATTAACTTAGATAATTATAACTAATTAATTAACTTTATATATATTTATTTAACTAATAAATATATAACTGTAATTAATTATCAGAAACCTTTTACTTTGGGGTTTATACAGAAAACACCCAACAGTTTTATAATTCACTATTATAAAACTAAACTCTCCAAACTGGGGTTATTATACTATCCGAATTATAGGTCCTCACAGGTGTGACCCTCAAGTGACTTATAACGTTGGATGTGCGATCAAACGGTTTGTCAACTTATGCACATAATTCCTAACAACTTACCAAAGCTTTCCCAACCATCTAACATCGAAATAACAACGATTTAACACTTAAAACCATACGAGAGATCATCGGTTGTTAGATTCTACCACTCTTGAAGCCTAACCCCCAGCACGACTCAAACAACGAATACAGATAATTAACTTCATACCTTGCGTTAGGAATTTGATTCTAATGACCACCCGATGATCGATTTCACCGGAAACACTTGTTTGCACTTCCAAATGCACCAATCTCTTAGAAGCACTCAAACCCTCCCTTTTATCTCTGAAAATCGACTAGCGCAAGAAAAGAGGGGTTTAGGGCTTCCAAACTGGTTATACCCATCCTCTCTAACCCACAACTTTCACAAATGGCACAAGGGCCCCTAAACCTGAAAGTTACACAATTAACCCACATTAACGCAAAACTTAAGGAATCCCGTTAAATAACTAACTTTGGGAAATGGGGCGTTACACAATCGCAAGTAATCAACACAGCCAGCCATCCACGCACGTATGTGGCTAAGTTTTAAAATCCAAAATTCAAATTGGCTAGTTTGCTTTTTGAATTTCAGGGGTAAGTTGTTTGGGTAAAAATCTGCACCGTACGACAACAATGGAAATCATAAGACTTCATTTGAAGTTAGCATCCTTTACTAAGATAAGATCTTGCGAAGATAGGTCCTGAAATGATAGGTCATACGACCACCCAAGACGTACGACCATCGTCAGGTGATGTAAGACCAATAACTCCTAACATTAACCGTTCTCTTAATGGTTGTTTGAAGGCTATTAAGTGCAATCAATACATAACGGACATAACCGACGACCAATATTCAAGTGCAATTAGTACAATACGACTGTTACGACCATTACAAACATCGTCATTAAAGAGCATTAACTCCCGAAATGGTTACAAGAAAAAAGCCTATAAAAGGGATTGAAGCTCATTCGCAAATGCACATCAACATCGATCTTTCTACATACATTCAACTATCAAGAATTCTGCTACATCATTCTCTCTAGATTATTCATTGTAATTTTCATAAGACCACTGTTATTTTCTACTTGTAAACGTACGACTGGGTATTGTAACATCAAGGATATCACCCCTAGTTGGTGATACATAGTGGAACGTCGACTTGATCTTAAGTCGACCGCAGGTTTTTCCTCGTCCTGAGGTTTTTCCCGCGTCATCAAATCTCTTGTCTCAGTTTTTACTTATTTTGCACGTTTTATCGAAATAGTTCATTTCTTTAGTTGAATTAGTCTCATAAGTCACATTAAGTCGTCTTAAGTGAGATTTTTGGCGTTAACAATAATATTATAAAATATCATAAGTACGTATACAGGTTTTTCAAGAATGATGTATCGCGATTTTTTTAAACTTGTACATCTTATATTGTTATATATATATATATATATATATATATTAATGAAGAGGTACAAATCTTGATAAATTATGATGATAATAAAAAGTAAAATTGTTTTTATTTTTTAATTACACTTTATATTCATATAATTAATTGTTTAATTTGACTTTCTATCATTTCATTTTTCATTTTTCATTTTTACATTTTTTATCATATTGACATACATAATCGTATAGTAAATAATATGGATGTTAATGCCAAAAATCGCACCTATGACAGACTTAAGGTTTCCTTATAAGGCTTATCCGTCGAGAGAAAGAAACTTTTTTGATAAAACGCATGTAAAACGAAGAAAACAAAGTAAAACGAGACGAGATATTTGATGATACAGGAAAAATCTTTAGACGAGGAAAAAATATGCGGTTGACTTAGGATAAAGTCAACGCTCCACTATGCATCACCAACTAGGGTGATATCTTTGATGTTACAGAAGTTGATCGTACGTTTACAAGTAGAAAATGACAACAGTCATACGAAAATTACACCAAATCGTATGCTAATCTAGGAAAAAGTAGTAGAATTCTTGATAGCTTGAGAGAGAATGTGTTGTTGTATGTAGAATAGTTGATCCCTTGTGAATGAGCTTCCATCTCTTTTTATAGGTTGAATCACTTGTAACTCCTTGGTCATTTATTAGCCGATAATGATGATGTTTTGTAGCGGTCGCAACGGTGATTTGCATTAACGACTCTTTAATTGGCTTGAATCTTTGTCGTCGGTTATGTTTGCTACTCATTAATTGCTTTGACGTTGCATTAAAACAAAAGCTAAGACAGAGGTTATCGTTAGAAATTACTGGTCTTACGTTACCTGATGATGGTGGTACGTCGTTCGTCTCGGATGGTCGTACGACCTATTATTTCAGGACTTATCTTCGTAGGACCGTATCTTCGCAGGACCTTGTCTATACATGACACTAATCCTATACATCGTCTTATGTATTTCTGTCGTTCGTCGTACGTTGTAGATTTTTACCCAAACAATAGATTAAAAAAATATGTTTTTACTTTTTACAAGATATATCATTATATTTGTCTAATCAGTACCTATAACATGAGTTAATATTATTTTTTTGATTTAATTTGTTGTAGGTTTGAAAAATGTATAATTGCGTGAATATTTTTAATTATTATTTGACCAATTGACCTTGAATTTTGTACATTCGATAAGCGATTTTGAAACTCATAAAACCATAAAATTATAATCAAGTGATAGAGAATAAAACTAACATGAAACAAGATTATTTATTGAAGTGTGTAATAACTTAAGGTATTTTGTGTCGCGTCGCACGCATATGTATCTAGTAATATAATAAATAAGCATATGAAGTCGGTTGTAATAAATAACAGAAATGATGATTTCTTTTTTATTGTGGCTTCATATAGACAATATTTAATTAGAGATGCTCTTTTTTTTACCGGCAAGTAAATACACACGTTTTCTGGGTATCTTGGATTCAAGGGCACACGACTAATCCTTTACGATCCAGCACAATTAAGGGTACCACTATGTGGCAAATCCAGGATTTGGATATCGCCACATGTCCTTTATGGAGTTCGAACTCGAGTAATTAGGAATATCATCCACTAATCTTTCAAGATGCTATCTTACCACTGGACTAGACATGTTTTGATAATTAGAGAAGCTCTTGTAAGCTAGAAAGACTAATGTGCCCTTTAAGAATTTGCTAAGCTACCTAGTTATTAATGTATCCTCATATATTAGAATAATAATATATTTTTGCATTTCAAAATATAATTGAACTTTATTTTTAAAGAGTTGTTATTTTCACTCTGTTACACTCATAATATACCTACTCACGTTTTCATATAATACCTCTTACCTGACTCATATATATCTACTTATATACCGTTTTATCTCACTTAGATATATCGCTGCATAAGTGGATTTATTTTGTGCCTGCATACATATTATTCAAATAAATTTTATGTATTTTGTGATGATTAAATATGTTATGAAGTATGTCGGGCCCTTGTACAGCGTACTAGGGGGGCGAATTTTTTGTCCTTTTCTTTTACTTTTTTCACATTTATAATCAAAATCTTTAAAACAGTAAATGAACTGAGTACATGTGTTCCCTTGTGTTTTTCATTTTATATACATTTTTCATTAACTTTATTAAAATTTTGTTGTTACTTATTTAATGTATATACACATATATATATATATATACAGAGGAGTCTTCTTGTAAAAACCATTTTTTTTTATAAAAACCCGTAAAAATCGATTAAAAAATAATTTTTTTAATGATTTTTTTCCATCAAATATTAGAATTGATATATTGTTTCACATATATTTTTTTGTTCATAAGGTGAATATCATCCATGAATTTGTTTCATAATATAAATAAAAAAATTGTATATTTTCGATTCATAATATGAATAAAAATTTTATTTTTTCATGGATTATACTTACATTATGAAAAAAAATATATGTGTAGCAATAGTTAATATCATAGTATTTGATAAAAAAAAACCGTAAAAAAATTATTTTTAGTTGGTTTTCACGGGTTTTTACAAATAAAATGGTTTTTATTTGATTAACACTCTATACACATATATATATATATACATATAGTGGGAAGTTATTTTGCAAACCATAAAAAACGTGCAAACCGTGCAAACTCATGGTTGCACACGTAAATCAATGAAAAATCTTTTATAGAGTCGTTTAATATGATGAAAATGTTTCATATACTAAATTTTGTGATGAAATTGTTTCATATGAAGGTGTTTATTTACGTAGAAATGAAAAAGTTTCATAGAAACGATAAAAAAGTTTCATATGAATAAAAAACACCAACATATGAAACAATTTCCTCAAAATTTGATGTTTATGAAACATTTTCATCATATTAAACAACTCCATGAATCAATTTCACTGATTTTACGTGTGCAACCATGAGTTTGCACGGTTTGCACGTTTTTTATGGTTTGCAAAATAACTTCCCTCTATACATATATATATATATATATATATAAAGAGGTCAAACGAGAACGATAATTTTTTAAGAAAAAACTTTTTTACGAGAAACTTTTTTCATTTACAGAATCATATATGATTTTGTAATGACGAGGACGCGCGCGGGCAAGTGACGTACATTATTAATCATATATGATTTTGTTCATGAGTCATATGTGATTTTGTGTTGTGAATCATATGTGATTTTGTACATATTTTTTTACGTGGATTTTCCTATATAAATTATATATGATTTTATATATCATCATCTTCATACTTAAAAAGCCAAAAATATTATTTTATTTCAAAAAGGTTTCGAACAAACTAGACTATATTAACTAAAACGTCTTTAGTAATTAAAAGAAAAAAATTACAAGTGTGTTTTTGTCATAAAGAGCTACTCTATCTTTTGAAATAGAGATAAAATTGGGCTATACCATAAATTTATACTTCTATCTTTGTGTGGGATTTGATGTTTATGTTTAGTATGATTCAATTTAAAACTTTTAAACAACTATCATCAATGTCTTTTAATGATATGTGAAAAAGCATGCGAAAAACCAACATCATATGTTTGATAGTATGAAAGAAATCAGGATGCTAGAATGGAGCAAGGCAAAGCAAGTGCCACAATGTTCGACCATTCTACATAAAGGGGAAGAACAACTATCCACCACAAGGCTTGTGGCGTAGCGGTAAGACCTGTGGGAAATGTAGATGGTATCCCTTTCACCCCAGGTTCGAATCACCTCGTGCGCATCTTGTGGCCAAGCTTAGTCTCAGACGGCTGAATTTTCAATTTATGTTCTATATTGCCAAGGATGTACTAGGCAAAGCCTAGATGAACCTTTTCAAAACAAAATTGTCCTCTTAAGGTCGAGTATGGTATTTGAACCATCAAAATCGCCATAAAATTTTCCTTAATGACAAATCCATTATTAACACAATGCATGATATCAAAATTTTAATTGTAATAAAACTTCTAAAACCCCATAACATAAGTAATTAACCAACTTAAAATATGTAAGAATTAATAACTCTATTCCAGAGAGCACCCCATGTACAACCACGGTTCTAAAAGGTGTGTTACGGTTGGTAATGTGTCTCAAAATTCCATGTTAACTCTTGTGGCAATTGTGTAAAGCGTGATGTACACCATGACATCTTGAGGTGCATTATGTCGCATTGTGGTACAAATGTTTTCTAACATGTTATTTGACTTTTTTCCTTTAAAAAGTAGTCTTATTTTACTTTACTGTTTCATATGAAACTGTTTCATACACTTTCCATTCTTATGAAACTGTTTCATATATTTTGATGAAACCTTTTAATTTTTACGTAAAAAAAACACCGAAATATGAAACAATTTCATCAAAAAATGTTACATATAATAAAATTTCATCATCTTAGATAATTTCATGGACCAATTTCATCATATAATCGTCTTTTTGGCAAACTTCACAAGTTCACACCAAAATTATGGTTCACAAATGAAATTGACTCTCTCTCTCTCTCTCTCTCTCTCTCTATATATATATATATATATATATAGGAAAGTTCAAATGTGAACTGAATTTTGGTTGTGAACATGAGGACGAATCTCAGCTACTCATCCTGTCAATAAATGCGGCTTTGACCGGGTCCCCACCTTTCATAATCTCCACCCTCGTGTGAATTGCGTCAATCCTCCGTGATCGCGTCCACCGTAACCGAAGATGTGTTGCTGAGATTCGTCCTCATGTTCACAACCAAAATTGAGTCCACATTTGAACCTAACCCTATTTATATATATATATATATATTAAGAGAGAGAGAGAGAGAGAGACGAAAGTTCGGCTGTAAACTCAAATTTAATTGTGAACGTGAATACATCTGAGAACGCGCCACATGGCATATTCACTCTCAATAATCAAGTATTGTTCAGAGTGAATAAAATTGACATTCAATGTTATTCAGAGTTAATAAAATTGACATTCAATGTTATTCAGAGTGAATAACACGACGTTCAATGTTATTCAGGGTGAATAACACGACATTCAATGTTATTCAAAGTGAATAATACTAAATAATATTGAATGTTGTATTATTCACTCTGAATAACCCTGAATGATGTGTTATTCACTCTGAATAATACTTGATTATTCAGAGTGAATATGCCGCATATCACGCACTCGGTTATCCTTAAGTTCACAATAAAATTTGAGTTTCAATTTGAACCTGACTATGTATGTATGTATGTATGTATGTATGTATGTATGTATGTATGTATGTATGTATGTATGTATGTATAGAGAGAAGGGAGTGGTTCATTTGTTAATCATGTTAACAAAAAATGAATCAATAGAATTTCTCCCTTTCCCCTTTTTTCCGCCTACATGTGCCATTGTCCCATATTTTAGGAATTAATTGAAATTTTTTTAAATTAGAAAGTCAATCTTAGTCATTGATTAGAATGATCAACATTGGTTGTTGACTAACATGGTTAACACAATTTGCACGATTAACAAATGAATTACACCCTATGTGTGTGTGTGTATGATATCACTTCGGCATATGAGTTTTTCAATATAAAGATAAATTGTTTAATATCACTAACCAATAGTAGAAATGTATAATTGGGTTCCAAACAGAAGTTGAGTTAACCTGACAAAACGTGAGAAGTGGTTATCAATCATTGTATGCACATTAAGAGGAGATGCACCAACATAAGATGCAATTAATCAATTTCCGTATCAAGCGCGCTTCATGGTTGGGATTGAGATTAAAAGTGATCAAGGGTTGAGATCCACTTTTCACTCTTCTCACATTAACTCAACTTCTCACACGATTATTCTCACACGATTCTTCGCCTATATGTATATATGATTATATATGTATGTATATATATACACACACTCTAATCATTTTAAATGTTGCGGCTTGAAGGCTTAAACAACATAATGAACGTTGACGATCTCACCATGACTCCTAAGGCTTGACATGTGGTTTCGCCATCACGCCATGTTTCACGTCTTTTAAAACCTTGTCCTCGACATAGGAGCTCAAAGTTACTTGATAGAGACTGATAGTGTTGAGTAATGGCTTTAGCCATGGAGTTAAGGCTGTAAATGACAGTACATTCAACGACCATTCGGTAGAAAGTTTATTTATTTAATAAATGAACGAACATTAACATATTTTTTATTCGTTTAATTAGTTAAATGAACGAACATGAATAACGGTCTTGTTTGTTTATTAAGTTTGTGAACGTTCGTTCATTTATGTTCGCTAATATTCGTTTGTTTATGTTCATGTATGTTTGTTTATATGTAGAAATATATTTATATAATATGACGTTAATATGTAAAATTATTAATTAAGTCATTTCTTAGAATTTCATTTCTATATCTCCTAAGTTAACGAACGAAATGATGAGTATGGTGACTGTGTTTTGTTCATTTGGGCTCGTTCATTTATGTTTGTTTGTCTATGTTTCTTTATCTCTTAATGAACAAACATAAACAGACACGAACAAACACAATTTCTAAAAGAATAAACATGAACCCACCAAATTTCTTTTATTTACCGTCATTTTCATTTGGTTTGTTTATAACCATACTCGGAGGTATGCAAATTCAAGCAATGTTATGGTAATAGACTAAGGGGAAATTTGTTTTTTTTTTTATATAAATACCTCCTAAAACCTCTTAGATCTGAAAATGAAGAGGTTTGTAGATTTAAAACTGTTTATTTTATTTTTAAGAAAAAAATCTATAAACCTCTAGCCATCCTCTAAAATTTTAAGAGATGCACCATTTATCTCTTGTTTTTAAGGGTTACGTATACCAAAATGTATCCAAGTTGTCACCTTTTATCATTGTGTATACTCAATTTAAAAAGTGTATTGAACCTACTAAAACTTCCATTCTATGTATTAAATTACCATTGTATGTATTTGTTTAACATACTGAAAACTTACGATTTAATGTACTGAATCCTTTATTTAATAATGTTTTTTTAAGTTAAATATACACAATAATAAGTTTATAAGGAATAAACCGGAATAAACAGTTTTAATGTACCTAAAACTTCCGCGCCTAATGTTGCACCGATCCAATGGCATCCCCAAATTCATGTTCTCTGTCTTTGGGGAAGTTTGTTTGAGCCTAGAAGTAAAAACAACTATATATAAACTTATAAAAATTAAGATGATAAATTAAAAAAATGTGAAAATTTGTAAGGTTGTCAAATGGAAAAGGGGGTTATCTTCTTTGGCCCAAGTCCTTTTCAATGTCTGGAGTAATAAATGACTAGTGTATTACTCATTATTGATGCACCAATGACCACATGCACCACCCACCATGTGCAAACTTACTATACTTCAAATAAACTTTTTAACTTTTGTTATGAAACGTCAATATAATAGTATGATAATATAATAGTATGATTGTGTAAAATCTAACAAAAATGATTTGTCTTGTTCAAATAACATAAGAAATTCGACTAATTTCAGGACTTTTCAAGATAATTTAAAGCCAAGAATAATTCGTATAATTTGGACATGTTATCAGGTAACTGAAATTACCATAGGTGTAGCAAAGGTCAAGTGACAACTCCTTCAAGTACCCCTTCTATTAGGGTTTTTATGAGTATTTCAATTACACATTTGGTTTATTAATATTGGCATTTGAATAGCGTTTCTGATTCAGTGGTTACTTAGGATAAAAGTACCAAAACTATATTTTATTAGGAAAATTTTCAGATAGGAAACTAAAAATCGAATATATGGTACAATGGGTACTATGTAAAACATTTGAAATGATCATGTTCAACATGAATATAAAGAAGAGTTGACTTGTTTTTTTGTGCTTTTGTTTCTTATACTTGTCACATCAAAGTCAAATCAAGTTGGAATTACCTGATCACAAAGGCCAAATCAAGGTCGAAAATGAGGGGGTAGCGTGGGTTAGGTGGGACGGGTTTCAGACGAGATCAAAAAAGACATGGATGATGACGACAGGGTGCGCAGATGTGTTACACAACTATAAATGCATGATGAAATTATCCTGCAGTGTTTAAGTTAGGTGGAGTGCTCAATGACCTATAGAAGCGACAACGACCACTTTTAGATAGTGTTGGCAAATGTCACTACACCATTAGAAAATGGTCATTTCAAGGAGACTAAACCATAAGAAAATGTCAAAGTACTACATATATCCTTATAAATCACTTAAACCGACATAAAATAGGGTCCAATAAACATTTTGCACAGAATTAAACATGATCCTAGTAGTATACATCTCAGCGAAACTCTTGATGCTCCAATCAGAAGTTGGTATTTCCCAAACATTTGTTGTATGATATTTGAAAATATCCTTAAAAGTTTGAATGTCAAGATGCATTACCTTTGTTCCTATTGACCATATTAGACCCAAGAATGACTTTTTAAAACAAAAGATGACTTTATTGTCATTTATAATATTCAAGTCACCTTAAAAGAATATACAAGCATTCAATTAATCATCTCCATTTCTTTTAACTCTTTTTCAACAACGAAACCATATATGTTTATCACTATTCAAACTTTATTTCTTTTCTCTTTGTCGCCTTTCTCATTATAGTTATTCTATATGTTATATGTTAGACATACTTAAAGTTTAACAGAATGTAAGCCCACTTATTTGTTATCATAAAACATAAATGTCACTGGAAATAACAAAGTTCGATATAAAATTCATAGCCCACTAGGCGTATTCCTTAATGTAAGAGCAAAGTACTTTTGGTTTCAACATGTGTAAAATGATGAAATCTTATATTTTATTTGGGACAAATCCAAACCCTTATCAAAAGGGTGTTGTTACCAACACCCCCCTCTACCTATAAAATCAATCAAAATCATCTAGAACTTTGAAAAATACTATTTTAAATTAAAAAAGTCAACTTATTTATAGTAAAAAACTGTCTAGGAAATTTTAAACATGTCACTTCATAGATTAGAGGGGGGTGTAATGATCCAAACCCTTATCAAAATAGGAATTATTTATACTACTGCAATTTCTTATAGACCTTTTCAGACAAGTGTCCTTGTACACTTGTTTGCGAAGATTCCATGTACACTTGGTTGCCAAATACAAAATGTCATGCATGCGATGCAATTTAGGTCTAAGTTCCATAACTTAGCATATGAATCTTGAATACTAATAACAATATGATTACCTCTTAAACATGAATTCATTAAAAGAAGAAATAATTAATTATATCTTAAAATTTTGTGAAAAGAGATATACGTGATTTCAATTAGACATCAAGGTGTTACTATATAAATGGATGAATAGATCAATGGAGTACGAGTCTTATTTTCTTATAAATTTGTTGTAGCTAGTTCCAATGAATCTTACATCTATACCTATAAATATTATATAAATACTAACATAAGATTCATCATAACTACTAATACTATGGAATGTCGGTTCCAAACTTCTAGTTTAAGAACAATTAAGAATTAAAGAAAAAGCCATTGTGGCAAAGATCATGAAAAGTTTTGCATATTAAGTTTGATAATTGATGTTTTTGCCCTACCAAAAGAAGCGGGAAAGGGAACAAAAAAGATATAAAAATAGTGGGTAATGGCAATGAACATCTTTTAGGGTCTTTCTAGTTGTAATAATGCGTCATTTCCATTACTTAAAAGACACATCAACTATGTTTTCAACCCCATTTGTTTACTCTATCCATGTTGATTTTTTCATATATGGTGTTCAATCATTTCATGAAAACCAAACTAAATGAGTGGGACCATTAACCATATAAATATTTGTATAAAACCTAGTTAGTATATAGTAGTTTTATGGATTTCACTGTTTTAAGAATAAACCCCACATTCTTTGTCTCATAAAGAAGCCACTTTCTTCCTTCACTAATTGTCCATCATGTCGTTTGGGATCAGGGATGTAGAATATTTTGTTTGAACTTGAAATAACAATTATTAAACTATACTAAAATCGAATTTTAAATTTACTTTCAGGTCAATTTGGGTGACAAATTCGGTTTTGTTTTTGAATTGAGTTTTGGTTTGGAAATTGAGCTATATATTGGTGTGTATAGTATAAATTATATATAGTTTAAAGAATGTAGCTTTAAGGGTTGGTATATATGTGGAGTAATATAGTTCTATAAAAACAAAAAAATGAAGCGTATATGAACACCTTACTCGGAATCCTATTGAACCGGATTGATCATCAAGATAATTGTTCACTTTTAGTTGGATCAAATTTTGAAGTAAGGGTGCATATCTATTTGTATCGAGTTGAGGGTGTTGATTATTTTGCTTGTAAATTCAGTTTTCAGCTTGTTTGGTTCAAGTTAATGGGGTTTTCAACTCTTTTTTAAGTTACTCGATAACCGATCGAACCGAATAAGATTCGATTTAATTGGGTCTCTGTTTATTCGATGGTAATTGGATAAACTGAATAAGAATTCATATTGTTCTTAGACACTTGACATCATAATCAAACACACACACACATATATAGCATATCAACCGCTTGTTTATTACCAAGTTACAACTTTCACCATCTAGTGTGCAGCTACAGCAGGACTTGGACCATTTGTATCTATATGCATCAGGATCCCGATTCATGGATGACGATATGGATGATTGTATGTGTGTGTGTGTACCATTATCTTGCTAAGCTTCTATATGTGTTAATCGTGTTAACTGATCACAAACGTTGATCTTAATAATGAACGTGTATGAATTAATTGCTTAAATATAGAATTTCATTTATTACTTTAAATACAATACGGCATGTTCATCAATGCACAAGGGTATTGTGGTCCAAAATTACAAAAATCAAAATAATAAACAATTTCCATACCATAATCTTCGGATAAACAAAATTCAAATTAGAAAAGGGTCCTCCCTACCATAATATTCGATACACAGAATCGAAAGAAATCGAATCCCAATTTTTGGGGAAAACTTCAAATCCTTAAACGTCTCATATGTTCATTCGTTGCTATTTGAAGATCTCAGTGTATGTGCAAATGTGCATTTTGAGAATATAAATTTCAAAATTACAGGGTGCATATGTGCAATGATACACGTATGAGTATTTCAGAATCAATGCACATGTGCACTATAAAGGAAACATACGATAAATTTGAACATGTACATTTGAACATGTACTTTGTTCTTAAAACAAACGATAAATTGTGTTTTTCCACTGTGTGATCTCTCACGATCTGTATCCCAACAATCTTCTACATGATAGTATGAACGTAAACCCTAAAAGAACATATCAATTCTATATAGAATCTAAAAATGGATGATCTTCAATGTTCTTTTCCATGTATGTTTCCTAAAATTCACTTATACTGACAAATAAAGTCGTATATTAATGATTAACAAAATATCTTTCTTGATAATTATAAATCAAATCATGGTAACTAATTTGTAGAGAGTTATTGTTCTTATCAATTTTAAGATTACCCCTTACTAACTTTAAGATTCCCTCGTGTGTGTAAGTATATATGTATATATCTATGTATGTATCAATTTTAAGATTATCCTTACTAATTTATAGAGAGTTCTTGTTCTTGTTCCTGTTCCATGATTTTCCAAGTTATTCTCTAGACATTTTAATCGTCCCAAAAACCCAATTTTGTTGTAATGTGTGTTACATGACATGAAGGTTACATGTGTTATTTTATATAACATGCTAAGCAAGGACAAACATGATCTCAATACACCCATCGGAGTTGCAAGAGAATCGATAATTAAAGATTGAAACAATGATTGATTAACGATAATAGTTGATTTCAACAATTGCTTTCGATCTCGTTAGACTACTTACGAGTAAAGAAGCACATTATCACTACATAGCATTGATTGATCAATTGTAGGAAATATATAATAAAATTAACACTTAAATGCATATGTATTATTTTAAAAGATTTGTTTAATTTATTATCTGACTTTTATTATTTAATTAAATGTTTGTTTTATGTAATAAAGTATTTTACTTCATAACATCTAATAAACTTGATTAAGTTAACTAGAAATGTTAAATTTTGGTGTAAAATATAATGCTAAAGAAGAATTAGTATTTGCACAAAATTTTACTTCATATTTTTTTTTTGGAAATTGTGTTTCATTTTGTGGTGCCCATTGGAAATACCCTAAATAAGATTATATCATTCTTTGGAAAACTGTACATATTAACAACAGCGGAAAAATAAATTTATTTATGATTGATATTGATTATGGGATAAATTGCATTGAAATTGAAAGATATCTTGTTTCAATTCTTAGTTTTAAATACGTACTTTTGAAATTTTCATTTTGCTGAATACATAAAACAATTATCTTCACAAAGTTGTAATATGTAGTCTTCCAGTGCTGTGGCGGATTGCTTATCGTTCGAGGGTTCTCGCGCCCTAACCGTGTTCGAGCGTTCCGTACGCATGTTTGAGGACATTTAAGTGGGGCCATGTTGAGCCCTCAAAATTGCCGAGGATTAATCGGGCTTTGGCCAGGACACCCTTCCAAAAAAAAAGTTGTAATATGTATATTTCATTTGTGTTGACAAAGTTATATAGTAAACATGTTCTTTTACCTAAAATGAGAAGTAAAATATAATACATTTTATTTTTGATAGATTCAAAAGGAAAGAGGTTGACAATAAGTTCTTTCAAAATTGACTATTTGTCCCTTTGTTAAAGGTGTTTCAGAAAAGTCTTTGATCGACTAAATAGTTCTATGAGCGAATGGATGCAAATTACCATATGAGCTTTAAGTTACCTAACATTGTTTTAAAACTAATGACTAAAATAGTCAAGAAGTTACATTACATATGTAAGTCATAGAAAACGTCTCTTTATCTTGTTGATGCCCCATCTTCTTGAGCTTTACAGGTCCTACTTGCCAAGGCCAATGTTTCTAGCTACATATCCGAAAAAGGTTTAAGTAAAACCTTGGAAGCACATGACAAGGTCGACATAAATTACTTTGTTGTTCCCCAATCTTTAAACATTAGAGTCTTATCAAGATATATGTCCATGCATAAATACAAAACCATTGGACTTTCTGCAAACTAGAGGATCAGCTCTGAAATCCATTACACCAACGTGTCAAAAAGGTACAGGATACATTAGTCTCAAGTATACAGATAATGAATAGTTTATATAACATCACTAACAAAACAATAAAACTGAAATTATGTTATATCCTCACTAGCACTCCTCTCAACTTTTGTAATTAATAAAAACATGTAAAATGTTAATATAGTACATAGTTGAATGTTTAAAAACTTAGTTGGTAATTGCTTTGCAAAATATTTTTAGATAGAATGAATTCTATCTAAGAATTTGATTTTAAGTGAATTGAAACGAAATTCAATCATTTAAATTTCATCGTATTTTTGTTAAAATCCGCAAACCAGATTTGAGCAGCTTAAACACTTTATATGTGTTTTTAAGTATGAAACTTTTAACCAACTTTATCATTTATTTTGTCATTTTTGACACATAAAATATAGCATAGATTTGAGGAAAGGCTGTGGTATTGTTCGCTCAAAGCCTGCCTCTAGATTAAGCTATCTAGCTACATTAGCTGGCTTATTTACTGGCTAGCCGACTGTTGTGTGTGTTTTTGTGGAGATAGAAAGCACCCAATTTGCTCACTTTTCAGTGGCTTAAAAAAGAGTAGCTGTCTCTATCCCAACTCAAGGCTCTCCACATTCAGCTTTTAGTGTTGATGCACATCATATTTAATAAAAATAGTTGTATTTAATCCAAATCAAAATATAACTATTCTAATTGTTGTACATCTTATAAATTAATTAATTAGTAAAAATTATGAAAATAATAAGAATTTATTTATTATGAGTTAAAGATTTATGATTTATATAAGAGGATTAAAATTCGTTAATTAATTGTGACCATAATTTATAATACAAAACAATCAATATCTTTATAAAACTAGATATTTTCTAGATGGAATATCGAAATTGGTTTATATGGTATACATTGTAAGATTTATATTTGAATGTTTTCTTTTAACGGCAGATAAATTCACACACATGTTTCCTGTAACACCTTAGGCATATCGCATATCGGCCGTGTACAGGAGTGATGTTGGGTGTTATAAGTAATATCTTGGTCTTCCTAACAACAAAGCGTTTTGGGGTCTAATGCACGACCGGTTCTTGGAACGCTGCAGTTAAGTGTGCTAGAGTGGGAGTAGTACCAGGATGGGTGACCTTCTGGGAAGTCCTAATCAGGTCGCCAGAAACAAAGCCATAAGCCAGTGGGGCAAAGCGAACAAGATTGTTGTCGAGGTAGGCAGTATGTTACATTTCCGCGGTATCCAGGATCCACTCGAGCACTTGACTAATCCGTGTCAGTCTCAAACCAGCTTGGAACCTACATAACTCGATCTACTAACGCCGACGCCCTAGGATATTACCCCTACCACTGAGCTAGACAAGCTTTGAATGTGCCTTTTCGCTACTATATTTTAGTTTGAAAATATATTATATAGAAAAGAGAGGAAGTAGTTATTAAGATATGAATGAACCAATGAATTTAATTGTCACCGGGTTACTACATTTTTCGTTCTTTAAGTTGTCATCCACTATTAACTCTCATTACTTTCTTAAGCTAATTACATTATTAGACATTATTGTTGTCATTCTGTTTCACTTTTGGTCACTTAGAATACCAATTTTTGTTAAATAGATCCGTTAATTGGGGATATATTTTCGTCTTTTTATAATTTCTTAAATTTCAATTAGAAAACTTAAATAAAATATTATTTTATTATTATATAGATAGATTTACATTTACATTCTATCGCCTTTTCCTTCACAACGACTCTTCTATCTCTCCCCTTTCCTAGTGGTTTGTCTTTTCCTCTGGCATACCCCCACTTCTCCATGGAGTATCTTATTGAAACTTAGCTCTGTCATCGTAACTAGATGCTCTCAACACCATTCTTCCTCCTCTCTTTTTTGAACACATATTTGAAGCTTTTCGATTTTAGGTTTGAGTTTGTCAAATTTGAAGCTTTTTGGTTTTCTCTAGTAAGAATAGTGGTAGAGTTATTGCTCAACTTGAATTTGCAAGTATCATTGGTTGCTTTATGTATACTACCCATTGTACTAGATCGGCCATTGCATTTGTAGTTTGCAACTATCAAGGTTTACAGGTAATCTGAATAAAGACAATTGGAAACTATTGGTCGGGTTCTAAGATATCTTTGGTTTGTACTATGGAGGTTTTTCTAGAAGTGCTTGAGTGTTATTTAGATGCTAGTTGGATTATTGGTGGAAGTGACAATAAATCAACAAGCTGGAATTTCACCCTTAGTGGTAGGTTGTTTCTTGGACTTCAAATAAGCAAAAATGTATTACACATTTCACCATAGAGGCCAAGTTTTTGCCCATGGCTATTACACATGAGGAAGTAGAATGGCTTAGAAATGTGTTGTTGCATATACAGTTATGGCCACAACCAACACCACCTATTTCCTTAAGTTACGCTAGTGAGACAACTTTATCTAGGGCTAATAATTATATTTACAACGGTAAATCTAGACATATTAGTCTTAGCATGCTTTGTGAAACAGGTAAGTTCTGATAAAGTTATTACTATTGTTCATGTAAGCTCTTGTAGAAATTTAATGCATCCATTTATAAAAGATCTTCCAGGAGACACTATGGAACTACAAGAGATATGGGTTTGAAAACCATTGAATAAAGTTGACAATAACGAAAACCGAACCTTTTTTAGACTTAAATCTATTTATAGTTTCAATGTGGTAAAACAACAAGTTATTGATTTCCAACTTCAACATTAGTCTACTAAACTAAGGAGTAACTATTTAAGAGTGAGTTATATACTATCAACAAAGTACTCTCCTATGGTATTTAGAGGTGCTTCACCTCTGTAGACACCAAGAGTGGTGCCACTCTAAGCAATCATTTTGCCTTTGTAGGTGTCTATAAACTAGGACAGTTGCAAGGTCATAATAGTGCTTCCTTATCAGTGAACATGGAATGACTTGTCATGTGTGTTATTTCTCCGGTTCTAACTTATGGAATCATGGCTCGAATGTTTAAGCCACTTTAGATTATGTTAGACTATTTAAGACGTCTATACTATTTAAGGTTCAAAGCGAAAGTTATCTTGATTTAAGCAAGAAAATTAGATGATTATAATGAATCCTAAGTAGGGGATTGTTAGAGTAATAAGCATTTATCACTTGTTTTTGCTTAGACCAACATTAAATGCATGCCATCCCCAACTTTACACGTGTCAGGTAAAGGTTGGGTTTGGTGTACTATTGTACCATAAAATAATGCCCATGCGTGGTAGGGTCATCGCCTATGGTAAACAGTTGCCTTATGGGTGATAAGTACGGAGGGAACAGTAAATAGACATCCCTTTGTACTATTGTCAGAAAGGCAAATCAAATCCTTTTTGTGCATATAGGACATGAAGACAAATATAGTATTCTTAACAGTACAAGTCACTGATCAGGCCTTAGAGTCACTGATCCTTAGGAAAGATCAGGGAGGCACTGTGACTTGTTCTCTTTGGAACGTCATGTAAGAGTAGTCAGCTAACTGTCACTGATATCAACTTCAGATCGTTAGCATCGCTGACTCTATCATCAGCTTGCATTAATAGATGGTGTTGATGGTTTCATAGTGACATGACTATTTGTCTCTAAAGGATACTTAGCTGATGTCAGCTCTCACTGATACTAAACGGAGTCAGTGATCAGTGATCGCTGATGTATAAACTATCTGCGAGACAAGCTAGCTAAAGTATTAAACTTCATCACAGTAGTGCTAAGTATTTTTCAGTTATTAGACAAGGATCATTGGTATTTCATCAAGTCATAGAGGAGCTGGATCAACAATAATAACCGGAATTTAAGGAATTATCTATTTTGCTAATATAGTGAAGTTGAGATCTAAATTTTCTAAGTTCAAAAGTTTTGTGGCCAAATTGTAAATAATGAAATGATTGAGCTTAGGCCATTTTGGGAACGAATTAAGGAGGCCATGGGCTTAAGCCTATGGTATATATATATACACACATTTAGGGCAATTTTTGCCATTTAGGGTAAAAATCTTAGAGACTGTGTGTGTTTTGGGGTATCAGGAGACAAAGGAGGAGGAGAAGCCGTCATCATCTTCATCATTACCTAATATTCTTAACTGGTAAGATTTCGTGATCTTTGATTGTAGCTTTGCCTTGATGCATTAGGAAACCATTATAAAATCGATTGTGAGTAAATTATCGAATATTTTAGCTATTTCTGGTTTTTGTATTTTCGAAATCCCGACTCTTCCGACCCCCTTAGAAATTCGACTCGGGATTTTTTTGAAATCCGACTTGGATTAGTTGCCTAGAATCCGACTCAGATTATACCCAAAATCCGACTCGGATTGGTTACCTAGAATCCGACTCGGATTATACCTGAAATCCAGCTCGGATTGTGTAATCCCCACCCCGGGGTTAGTTTTCGGATGTGACTCAATAGCGGAACCCCCGTGCTAAGTCTGCTTAGGGAGACATTACCTTAAGGGTTTAGCCGCTTTCTAAGAATAATTTGTAATGTTATAGATCGGCTGCTGATCCGATAGGCGAGCGTTAGTTGTGGTGATCTGGTATTTGAGATAGACTCAGGTGGGTTCCCTTGCCAAACCTTTTTATAAACCGAAATGTTTACTGAAAATGTTTTGCTGAAATGTAATATTGATGAACTGTGAATAACTGCATTTTATGAGCATGCTTATATTAAATGCCTTATATCGACTATTTGTGGTGGTAGCAAAGTCAACACTAGGTACCGTGGGATGGTGTGTTCCTTGGGAGTTTATTTGGGTACCTTGGAACGATGTGTGTTCCAAGGAAGTTTATTTGCGGAGTCTGTGGTTGGCCCCAATCAAACGTCACGGTGTGACGCTTTCTTTGTCCCCAATGCTTCACCAGCGTCTTCCTTAAATGTTTTATTATTGGTCCAATGGGCCACTTATGATAAATCTGTTTTTTTAGGGAAATCACTAGACCTTATGGTCCAACCTTTGTTTTCAAAATATTCTTAAAATAAGTTCAGGGATTTTGCGCGATTCCAGAAAGGGTAAAGAGAAGGTGCGCGGTTAGACGGCGGCCTAATCTTAGCTTTAGTATTTACGTATTTGGTCAATTAGAATATATCTCAGTTGTGGAGGGATTCTTCCACTAGCATTCATGAACTTGTTTTTTGATGTATTAGACCTTCGAGTCAAACTTTGTTATTACTTATTAAATAGTATTTTTCTATTGCGTTAGATCATTGGGATGCTATTATCACATTGTGGGATTTTGAGTCGTTATAATAAACTAGTAAAAGGTTGTAAGCCGTGTAAACCATCGATTTCATCAGTTAAATAAATGAAATTGCTTCACCAAATTGTATAATATAATGAAGTTATATTATATTATTCATTTTTTGATGAAGTTGCTTCATATTTTAGTGTTTTTTACGTAAAAATGAAAACGTTTCACTAGAATAGAAAAGTATATGAAAGTTTAGCAGAATGAAAAAGTGCATGAAACTTTTCCATTTTTACGTAAAAAACATCGAAATATGAAACAATTTCATCAAGAATGATAAATAATATAACTTCATCATATTAAACAATTTTATGAACCAATTTCATAAATTTAACCAATGAAATCAATGGTTTAGAACCTTTTACTGGTTTATAAAAGAATTCGACTATATATATATGTATATATTAAAATGGTGTTAGAGACAAATCGCACTGCATAAACAACAATATATAGGTGCAGTTTTTGTTGTTTGAGACATTTGCAGGTTTGGGGAAAAAAACTTGAACCAGATATATTATTTAGTTTGCGCCTTTATACTACCCTAAACATTCATGCAAAAGAGACATTAAGTAAATTGAACTATAAATGATAAAATTAAAAAATATTTATATATCTAGTCAAATTTAAGAAAAAAACCCCTAAAAAACTGAGATGGTAAAATCCTCGATACTTCAAGGAGATTACCTACAATGAGAAACAACAAATGTGGATTCGTAAAGGTTTAATTACTAAATTGCTTTTCAAAATAAATGATTTAACCAATGGTGTTTTTTGTATATGATATTTGTATTTTGCAGCTAATAAAATAACTTATTGGAAGGGTGTGGATTAATGAAATATATTTCAAGGTAAAATTGGGTTTAAAAATTAAAGTTGATTTATAGCTACATTTTTTAACTAAAAACAAATTTAGTTTCTCTTTTATATATAAATCTAAATTGTCTTACATATAAACTGATAAACATAACTTTTTAACTAAAAAACAAGTATTGCATGTGAAGATTTGAATATTCACATGTGACTTTATATCCATTACAAGTAGTGATTGAATACAACTTGTTAAATTGAAGACTCGGTCAAAATACTGATATCAAATTGATGGATGAGAGTAAAATACTCATTATTGTATAATATATCCAATTCAAAATTTTATTGTAATTTAAATATTATAAAACTTTAGGTTGTTGGTCTGAGTTAGCTAATGATTAATACATCAAGTGTATGCAGAATAGTCGTTGAAAACAAACACAACATTTCCATTTATAAATCTGTATATTTTATTAAAACAAGTTACAAAGATTAGGAAGGTAAGGCCTTGATGGGTGAAACATTTCACAAGGAGATTGTAACACACATGATTTTGGGTTTTCGTTTATGGTAAATCACCTTAGCAATGGCCATTAAATATTTTAAATCATGAAGGTTTTAATAATTATCACAGTAGGATCTCTTAGAATCAAAGTAGACATGAAAAACGAGAAAAAGACGCGAAATAGGGGCTTAGGCGAATTGGCGTATGACCTAGGGTTGCGGTGCAAGTCGTGCACCCCACTGTTTGCCTGTGAGAGTGTCATCCGATGTACGTGAGTTGTCGTGCAATTTGGGGAGTGGGCAAGGTTGCATAGGTCGCCTGATCTGCACAAAAAGTGAATCTTCGAAATTTTTATTCATTTTGTATATGTCTCTCATTTTCCATCTGTTTTGAGCGATTTTGGAGGTTACAATTTCGAATTTGGAAGCTATTTAACGGTCTATAGAAGAATGTTAAACCTGTTGGGGATTATGAAGCTTCTGGTGGTCAAGGTGTTGGTCCTCTATTGATGGCCAATATGATAGATTGTATTGTAGAAGGGGGGGTTGAATACAATCAACACTGTTTTTTCCACTTAATTCAGATCACGACTCCTATGGAGTCTTTGTGTGAAACTGAAGTAGATTGTTTGTTGAAAAGGATCAAGACTTTGTCAAGATCCAAAACAATCTTTAAGTATTTAGACACACAACCTTTGCTTATGCACTAAGCAAGAATTAGAAGATGGAAGATAGAAAGTAGAAAGGATAGAGGTATAGAAGATGGACCAAAGGTTCGTGTTTGAAGAACACACTATGTTCATATTTATACCCCGATGCATTAAATGCATGCCATACCCAACTTTACACATGTCATGCAAAGATTGGGTTTGGTGTACTATTGTACCATAAAATAATGCCCATGCTTGGTAGGGTCATGGCCTATGGTAAATAGTTGCCTTATGGTTGACAAGTAAGGAGGGAACAGTAAAGAGACATCCCTTTTGTACTTTTGTCAGAAAGGCAAATGATGATTTTTTGTGCATAAAAGACAAGAAGACAAATCTGGTATTCTTAAAGTATAAGTCACTAATCAGGCATTAGAATCGCTGATACTTGGGAAGGATCAGGGAGGCACTGTGACTTGTCTTTATCGAACGTCATGTAAATGTAGTCAGCTAGCTGTCACTGATTTCAACTTTAGATCATTAGCATCGGTGACTCTATCACCAGCTTACATCAATAGATGGTGTTGATGGTTTTCCTAGTGACATGACTATTTGTCTTCAGAGAATACATTAGCAGTTATCAGCTATAGCTGTTACTGAAAGGAGTCAGTGACAAGCTATCGCTGATATTATTTATGAACCATGCTTAGCAGTATGGACCTTCAACGAACAGACTCGCTGTAGTTCCCTAAGCATCTATATTTTGCTAAGTATTCTGAGATGAAAGATAAAGGATCATTGGTATTTCATAAAGTCTTAGGAAGACTGGATCAACAATCTCCCCCTAAATATCAATGATAAGACAACAGGGAGGTTGTCTTTTTCTAGTAACTCAGAAATCATTCTAGGTCTAGAATCAACAGTTAGGAAATAAAACATGTTAAAGGTAATTGTTCTATTTAACTGTTAGAAGAAAGATCTTTTTCAGTGATGAGTATCAGGGATAAAGAAACACTTGTATTTCATTTCATTTCAAAGTAAGAATTACAATACAAAAAGAAATAAGATTACAAGTCACTGAAAGAAACAACAAACAATTACATAGATCAAACTAGTCTAGAGGTTTTTCTTTAACCAAGCAGTGATCCATGTTTTCTTCTTCATCGTCTTCTCTTTCTCAGCTAGTCACTGGAAGCAAAGTTGAGAACTCCGCTGACAGATGTGAAAGAGGCATCCATCAAGAAAAGTGAATGGGAGAGGCAGGGAGTACATACAAAGTTGCTGATCAAACTTCTTCAGCGAAGCTTTGCAATGTACTTTCCATCGATTCTTCTTTTCCTTGGAGAGTCTTCTCAATTTGTAGTGAAGTCGAGAAAGAGGCATATCAACGAGACAGAGCCATTCAACCAGGAGACATTCGTCCCATATGTTGAATACAGATCCTGTATGCATGGATCTTAGATCTTGTCTCGATGACACACGAAACATCAGCAATCATCACCCTTTTTAGGTTCTGATCACTGATGTTTCTCCCCTTCAGTAGGTGCACATCCATGTAAACCTCCAGTTTCTTGGAATGACGCAAAGGCTACATATCAAAACCACTTGCATTTCTCCCCCTCAGGATGATAGCCTTTCTAAACCCGAGACATGTGTTGAGGAGGGAGAAGAAAGGAACCTCCTTCATCATAAGGGAATAGTCCTTTATTAGAAGAAGGTACCCCGCAAGTGGTAGGGGAAAGGGAAGGGAAAAATCCCTTTTAGAAGAAGGTATCCTGCAAGATTTCTTCCCCTCAGATACAGCACCTGGTGCTGTAGATGGGAGGAAGGATCCTTCTTCCTTGGTCTAGCCAAGATGATTTCCAGAAGAGTGTAGAACATGGCTGCAGAAAGTTGAGAGTAATAGATATTCTGCAAAAGAGAAAGAGAACATTAGTATGAAACAAATAAGTAAAGATAAGAGGAGTCTTTTATTGATTTAAATTCTCATGCTAGAAAAAGAAAAACCAGAAAAGTGGTTTTCTTTCAGGATTGAGAAAAAACAACCTTAAATTAAGGTTTGTGACTTACCAGTCGAGGAAGAAGATCTTCTAAGGAAGAGAGAAGATTTGAACTCATTATGTAGTGCAAATCTTAGAGAGATAGAGAAAAAGTGGTAAGTGTGAAGAAGGAAGTAATCCAAGTATGGATTATATAGAGGAGAAGGATACCGGAAGGTGCGATTTTGGTGCTCAAAAGACGATGGGACGTGGAGCAAGTTACAAGAAGTAATTATGGTGGTTAATTAAAACTCGCCGTAAAAATGTAACCGTTTGCTTTCACGTGCCCGAAAGTGTCTTTTCATTTACAGTCACACGCCTGACACACGTTGGGAAGTAACGTATGGTGCCAAAAATTCAAATCAACTAGATAGAGTTGGTAGAAGATAAGTTGATTCAAACAAACCTTATCCATTTTGATGAGTAACCTTAATCATAGAAATATGAAAGGTTATCAGCAGATGGAAAAGTCTTCTTATCACATAGAATATGTTAAGGTAGGTGAGATCACTGACATATGAAGTAGATGCAGTATCTCAACAAAAGATAGAATCATCAGTGACTTAAAGATGATCAGGGAGATCAATTCATTTCATTAAGAAGAAAAATACAGTACACTGGAAAAGAAACTACATAGAGTATGTACAGAGAAAATCTAGTAAGGCAGTATGCTGAAGATTAGACATCAGGGTTTAGCATTCCTAGCTCGCTGATGAGTTGATTGAACCGTTTCTCATCCAGCGGTTTAGTGAAGAGGTCAGCGAGTTGAAATTCAGTGGGAATGAAATGAAGCTCAACATCGCCACTCATCACATGATCTCTGATAAAGTGATATCGAATCTCAATGTGCTTTGTCTTCGAGTGAAGGACAGGATTGTTGGCGATGGCGATCGCTGAAGTGTTGTCGCAGTAGATGGGTATCTTTGATAGCTAAAACCCATAGTCCAGAAGTTGGTTTCGCATCCAAAGAACTTGAGCGCAGCAGCTACCAGCAGCGACGTACTCTGCTTCAGCGGTTGATGTGGACACAAAATTTTGCTTCTTGCTTGTCCAACTTACCAACTTACCAACTTACCAACTTACCAACTTACCAACTTACCACCAAGTAGCTGACAGCCACCCGTGGTGCTCTTTCGATCTATTTTACAGCCTACAAAATCATTATCTGAAAAAGTAGTTAGATCGAACCCTGAGTCCCTGAGGTACCAGAGACCAAGGTTGGGAGTCCCCTTCAGATACCTGAAGATGCGTTTTACTGCCTTCATATGGGACTCCTTGGGATCAGCTTGATATCATGCGCAAAAACAGGTGGCATACATGATATCAGGTCGGCTCGCTGTAAGATAGAGTAGTGAGCCGATCATTCATCTGTAGAGAGTAACATCAACATATTTTCCTTCGGAATCCTTGTCGAGTTTTAGAGGAGCTGCCATTGGTGTTTTCATAGCAGAGCAGGTAGTAAGTTCGAATTTAGCAAGCATTTCACGAACATACTTACCTTGGGAGATGAAAATACCCTTTTCAGATTGCTTAACCTGAAGACCTAAGAAGTAGGTCAGTTCACCCATCATAGACATCTTGTACTCAGCCTGCATGAGTGCTTCAAACTTTTTGCAAAGTTTGGCTTTCGTGGACCCAAAGATGATGTCATCAACATAAATTTGGGCAAGGAAAACATGATCCTATTAAGTCTTGACAAACAGCGTGCTGTCGATCTTTCCACGATTGAAACCTTCTTTGATGAGATAGGTAGATAAGGTTTCATTACCAGGCTCTAGGAGCCTGCTTTAATCCATACAGAGCCTTGTTTAGCTTGTAAACATGATTAGGATGTTTAGGATCAGTGAAGCCTGGAGGTTGAGCAACATAGACTTCTTCAGTGAGTTTCCCATTGAGAAACGCACTCTTGACATCCATCTGAAACACTTGAAATTTTATATGAGCCGCATAAGCAAGAAAGAGTCTAATGGCTTGTAATCTAGCCACAAGGGCAAAAGATTCATCATAATCTATCCCCTCTTCTTGTCTATATCCTTGTGCAACGAGATGAGCCTTATTGCGGATCATAACACCATGTTCATCAAGTTTATTTCTAAAAATCCATTTTAGACCAATGATGGTCTTCCTGGATGGCTTGTGAACAAGGGTCCAGACAAGGTTTCTTTCGAACTCAGCGAGTTCTTCTTGCATCGCTGAAACCCAAGATGGATCAGCGAGTGCTTCTTCTACTTTAGAAGGCTCATTTTCAGATAAGAAACAGACAAAGAGAGAGTGATTACTAGCCTGATGTCGAGTTCTTACACTAGTAGATGGATCACCAAGGACTTGATCAATAGGATGATCTCTAGTCCATCTTAGGGCAGGTGGCTGATGGACAGCCTGAAGAGGTTCAGCAGCGACTGCAGAAGATGATTCTTCAGCGACTGCATCAAGTTGAGGAGGATCGGCGATGAGAGGAGCCGCTTCAGATGATCCTGAAGTAGACGAAATATCCTCCTGAGAAGTTGTGGGGGCAACTTGGGATATAGGAACAACAAAATAAACTGGAGGATCCTGAGGAATTTCAGGTATTTCTTCAAATCCATCAGGGATTGGAGATGGTGTTTTTGCAGCAGGGATGTTAGTATCAGGGGCTTCATTTTCAGGGAACTGAAAGTAAGAGTTAGCCCATTGATCTACATCAATATGATCAGAAGGTGAAGAAGAGAAGGGATTGGATTCATCAAACTTGAGATGAATGGTTTCTTCAATGGTTGGCCTTCGTTTATTGAAGACACGATAGGCTTTGGATATAGTAGAGTATCCAACCAAGAAACCATCGTCAGCTTTGACATCGAACTTTCCAAGAGCATCTCGGTCGTTCTTGATATAACAATTGCAACAAAAGATGTAGAAGTACTCGATGTTTGGCTTCCTTCCTCTGATAAGTTCATTGGCTGTCTTCTTGAACCTTTTTACAATCAGTGACCTGTTCTGCGTGTAACAGGCAGTGTTGACAGCCTCAACCCAGAATTGAATAGGAAGATGGGCTTCAATCAGCATTGATCTTGCAGCTTCAATCAGCATGCGATTTCTTCGTTCAGCAACCCCGTTTTGCTGAGGAGGCCGAAGGGAAGAGAAATTTTGAGAGATCCCCTTGCTGACCAGGAATTCATCCAGGACACTGTTTTTGAATTCAGTGCCATGATCACTTCTTATAGAACGAACAATTATCTGATTATACTTCTCCATCCGAAGAATGAAGGAAATGATCAGCTGAGGAGTTTCACTTTTGCCTCTAAGGAAGAACACCCACGTGTATCTGGAGTATTCATCCACTATCACCAAAGTGAATCGCTTTCCACCCATAGACTAAATATTGACAGGTCCAAAGAGGTCCATGTGCTATAAATGGAGTGGAGAGTTGATGGTAGAAACTTGTTTGGATTTAGAGGTAGCTCTAGTCTGCTTCCCTTTTTCACAAGCAGCACAAAGGGATTCCTTTGCAAAGCTGTTTTCAGGGAGACCTTTCACCAGGTTGTTGATAGAGAGCTGGTTGATGGTCTTGAAATTCAGGAGGGAGAGACGTTTGTGCCAGAGCCAGTAGATTTCAGAAGAGGCCCTGGACATGAAGCACACATTTTCAGTAGACGTGTCCATGTTGATGACGTAGACATCATGGGATCTTTGTCCTCTGAGAATGACTTTCTTGTGCTTGTTCTTCACCTGGCAGCTTTTCTTGGAGAAAGAGACCTTGTGATCTTTATCACGAAGCTGACTAATACTCATTAGATTGTGACTCAGTCCTTCAATGTAAGATACCCTCCGAAAGGTAGTCTTTCCGTTGGTTAAGGTGCCATAACCACGAGCGATACCTCTTCCTTCGCCTCCGAATTTGACTGAAGGGCCAACTTCTTCCTTGAAGTCGACTAGAACATGTTTGTTTCCAGTCATGTGCTTGGAGCATCCGCTGTCAAGGTACTAGATGCCCTTTTCCTGTAAGAGAAGGAAGAGTTAATTTGCCTTGGGAACCCACATGAAATTGGGTCCGTCAAGGTCAGCGAAGAACGAAGAGTCATCAGGGACATAGATGACTGAATATTCAGCGGCCTCAGAGACTATAGGAGCAGTAGGAGTTGAGGCAACATCTTCTGTCTTAACTGAAGTTTTAGTTTTGACAGGGTCAGGGATGGTGGCAGTCTCAGCGAGTAAAGGTTTATTTCCTTTGGCAGACTTATTTGCCTTAGGACCTTTCTTTACCTTGGCTGCTTTTTCAGCCTTGGTAGCATGAGGACACTTGCTAGCGATATGGTCATTTTGACCACAGTGATAGCAATTTCTATAGGTCTTAGATTTAGAGGAACCCTTAGATTTTTTAAGCTTTTGGTCAGCTGGTCCAGGTCCAATAATGCCTATATCTTTGGTCTGAGGAGGAATGGGAGTCTTCTCCTGAGGTTTGGTTATTAAGTCAACCTTGATTCTGGGAGTGGGGCTTTGAGCAGATTTCTTAGCCCCAGATCCTGTAGGACCACCACCTAACACTTTAGAAGTCTTGTGGTTTTGAATCTTAGGTTTGGAAGGATGGATTGGAAGGTTCTTGCTAACAGAGTTCTTAGGAGGCTGAACTAAGATAGCAGCATCATCTTTAGAGATGGGGGAAGAACTCTGAGGGTTAGAGTCAGAGGTTACAAACATGCCAAATTTCAATTTAGATTTAGCAGTTTTATCTATAGCATGTTGTTTTCCTTTAACAAAACCCAAGCAGGTTCTGTTCATAGGGTGACGCTGGGTGGAGATAATTTCATCCACCTTTTCAGAGGCATCAGCCCAGCTCTTTACAGTGACCTTCTCTAAAAGTAGCTCAACTAGAGCTTTTTCTTTATCAGCGATGGCCTGTTCTCGTTCAATGCAAAGAACTTGGTTTGCATGAACTTGGTCTTTGTAACTAGCCTCATAAACAGCGAGCTGTTTGAGTTTCTCATAACACTCTTTGAGCTAAGCCCTAAGGTCAAAGTTGACCTTTTCAGCAGAGGACTTGTCATTTAAGGCATTGAACAGATCGATGGTTAGAGCATCCATCGCTGTCATAGCATCAGAAGAAAAAGGAGTAGATACCTGAGGAAGATCAGAGGTCGAGGCAGAAGTAGCAGTGACTTCTTCTTCAGGGATGTCCTCGAGCTGTGCAATGAGAGTAGGCTCGGGTTCTTCAGCGATGGCCATCAGACATGTCACGTCGCTGGTATCCTCTTCATCAGAGGATTCATCAGAAGATTCATCCCAGCCTTTTCCTTCAGGGATTAGACCTTTGCCTTTTCGCTGGTATTTCAGCTTTCGGTACTTGGACTTCAGCTTCTGGTACTTTCCGTCCTTGTAAGCTGAGGTAGAATATTCAGCGAACTGATTCTTCTTGTACCTGCACTCAGTGGCAAAGTGTCCTTTGCCCTGACATTTGAAACAGGTAGAGGCAGCCTTATCACCAGAGGGGGTGTCAAGCTTGTTAGTAAGAGAAAGCTGCTTGGGCTTACGAAAATTTCCTTTTCTGCCAAACTTTTTGAAATTCTTAGAGAGAAGAGCAAGAGACTCGTTGAAATCTGCCTCATTATCAGAGACTAGATCAGAGTCAGAATCATCTATCTCAGTGATAGTCACTATTGAGACAGGAGTTTGAGAGGGTTGAGAAGCATCAAAGATGAAGGCAACAGATGTACCTTTCGCAGCATCCTTGGTGTCTCTGATTAGATTCGTCTTTAGAGACTTGGTTTGCTCATGGCTAAGCATCATACCATATAACTCACTAAGAGTTATAGTCTTAATGTCCTTGGACATTTTTAGACACATGGTGTAAGTTTCCCAATATTCAGGGAGCGCCTCCATGAATTTGGTGATTACCTGCGAGTTAGAGTAAACAATACCGTAGGTCTTCAGATCGATCAGAAGGCAGTTAAACCTCTGATGGGTTTGGGCCAAAGTTTAACCTTTAGCAGCGATGAACTTCTCATACTGACGTATGAGGTGAACCTTTTTAGATTCTATGAGAGCATCAGCATCCTCATATTGGATACAGAGAGTATCCCATATCTCTTTAGCTGTCTTAAGCTTACTGATGGAGTGAAATACTTCATCAGGAAGAGACATGGCTATCAGAGATCTTGTCTTGGTATTGACATTCACCAGGCGCTTATCTTCGTCTGTCCAGTTGGACACTTGCTTACCAAATGTTCTTTCAGGAGCAGCGGGAGTGGTGGAAGTAGCAGCAATAGCTGGTACTATAGAAGTGGGAACATATCGTCCATGTTCTAAGAAGTAGGGGATTTGAGGATCGGAACCAGAGAGAAATAGTTCCATTCTTGACTTCCATAGAGGGAAGTTATCCGCATTGAATCTGGGTGGCTTTGCTAGAGAACCAGATTCAAAATATGTGTCATTTGGAGGATTGGCCATAGGGTGGATCTAGAAACTATGTTTCTTTTGTGAACGGTTAGGAAGAAGAAAGAGGTTTCTAACCGCTCTGATACCACTTGTTGGTCCTCTATTGATGGCCAATATGATAGATTGTATTGTAGAGGGGGGGGGGGTTGAATACAATCAACACTGTTTCTTCCACTTAATTCAGATCACGACTCCTATGGATCCTTTGTGTGAAACTGAAGTAGTTGCCTTATGGTTGACAAGTAAGGAGAGAACAGTAAAGAGATATCCCTTTTGTACTTTTGTCAGAAAGACAAATCAAATCCTTTTTGTGCATAAAAGACAAGAAGACAAATCTGGTATTCTTAAAGTACAAGTCACTGATCAGGCCTTAGAATCGCTGATACTTGGGAAGGATCACGGAGGCACTGTGACTTGTCTTTATCGAACGTCATGTAAGTGTAGTCAGCTAGCTGTCACTGATTTCAACTTCAGATCGCTGACTCTATCATCAGCTTACATCAATAGATGGTGCTGATGGTTTTCTTAGTGACATGACTATTTATCTTCAGAGAATACATTAGCAGTTATCAGCTATCGCTGTTACTGAAAGGAGTCAACGACAAGCTATCGCTGATATCATTTATGAACCATGCTTAGCAGTATGGACCTTCAGCGAACAGACTCACTGTAGTTCCCTAAGCATCTATATTTTGCTAAGTATTATGAGATGAAAGATAAAGGATCATTGATATTTCATAAAGTCTTAGGAAGACTGGATCAACACAAGGTAAGTGTTGCATCTCAATTTTTGACCTAAGATTTATATACTTTGCATCATAGATCTGAAAGTCTAGCCGGAGGATCTCAAGTCTTATCAACAGAAGCCAAAGGTTGAGTTTTGGAATCTAGGTTTAACCTACCCTAGAAAGGCAAGTTCAAGTTGCTTTTTGGGAAAACTTTGTGAATGCCAAAAATGTTTATGTTGAAGGCTTAAGATGTTTTCTTGACGTTTATCGAATGTATTACCGTTAGATGAGATCTACATCTTCAGTATTAATGGTCTTATAAATATTGTTAACTATGGTATTTGGGGTTTTTAGACATTTTGATAAATGAATCATAAGAATATGTCATTTGTGGATAAACTGTATAAATAAATATATTTTTTGACAGAGACACACTTATAGTATATTTGGTTTTATAAACTACTTTGAGGTTGCAAATGACGAGTTTTTGGGTCAGTCATACTTTGGATCATGTGTTTGCACAAATGTAAGTTAAATGCGTTTTAATATTTATCTTGACCATATTGAATAGTCAATTTATATGCTGAGTTTTTGAATTGAACTTCCATGCATATAAGTCTCTAAGACATTTGTCCGGTTTATTTTGCTTTATGTCAAGCTTTTGGAAGTTATATGCAATTATGACATATTTATTTGACAATTACATGTTTCTAGTGTGCTAGCCATTCTTTCGATATCATGTAATTATTATTGTTAATGGATCCATAAACATATGAGTTCGTTTATTGCTTTTGAAATGAGATCATTATCATTATTTATGTAAACTTGGTCACTACATGAGGGATAGACCTGGAGTGACTGAACTTAGTGACTGCAAGAGGGATAGATTTGGAATCGTTAAGCTTGGTGCTTATACTAGCGATAGAATTGGAGTGGTTAAGCTAGGTAATTATATAAGCGATAGAGCCGGTGTGGTTGAGTTTAATTGTCTGTATGACAATTACCTGAAGTGCTTGAGCTTGTTGAATACACGAGCAATAGACTTGGAGTGGTTGAAATCTATAAATAAACATAGTTTATTCACAGTTTACAGACCCATACACTTGGAACTTCACAACAAAAACATTCTAAAGGCACATTCACAATGTTTTGTTGTAAAGTTTCAAATGTAAAAATGCAGTCTTACGGGTCTCACATGATCCCAAGTATATATATATATATATATATATATAGGACATGCGCAAATGAGAAGCTAAACATTTTGCGAGAAGGTGGGATGTGTGATATCATGATAGACAAGCTTAATCATATCTTATTAAACACATGTTACATTGGCAGTACATAAATGTTTAATCATATATATATATATATCGGTCTTCTCAACTTCTCATATGATCCTTTCTATATATTGATAACCACTTCTCACGTTAACCTTAATTGCTCATCTGAACTCAATCCTATATTATATAAGGCCGACTTTCAAATGAGAAAGCTATCAATTTGTGGGAAGACTAAAACTTTCAAGATCAAATATGATATGGACACTTAATCATGTATGATTATAAATAGTTGTTGATCGAAATATAGCAGGCAACCTTCTTAGCAGTCCCTTGTCACGTTCAACAAGTTGTATGTGTCCCTTTTGGACGATTTTAATCACATATGATTAAATGTTCATATCACTTGTAATCGTGTGTTATTTTGGAACTTTTCGTATTCTCATAAATTAATCACTTATCACATGATTCCCCTTCTATACACACACTTGAGATTAATTGAAATCTTTTATATTTCGTGACAACCATGAGAACCGGCCCCTTAGAAGCCCTTTAAATATTTTTCCCAAAAACGAGGTGCCATGGATAATTAAGTGGAACTTCGATTGCATGGACATAATACACATTTACCTTAATATATCTTAACATATCTCTCATGTCTTAACTGGCTTTTACATAACTTAACATATATCATGTATCTTAACATGAAACCTTTTAACATACTTTAATATGAAGAACATGAAACCTTAACATACCTTAACTAATCTTAACGTGCCTTAGATACATTAACATTAAAAATATCATGCTGAGGCATTGTTCTAAAAAACTCGTCACGTAGCCGGCATGGCGTGTTATGGCTTCAAGGCTTGTGTCTTACGTCACGTTAAAGCCATGGCACGCCTTGGCCTAATACGTAATCCTCCTAATGTGATATTTGATTTTTCTTTACGTTTTAAGGTTTTATTTGCTAATTTTTCATATATAACATAACTTTAACTTGCTTATTACTATTAACTCATTGAATGACAGTATAAAACATAAGCTCTTATATATAATATTTTTTACGAACTAGAAAGTTGACGCCATAAGTCACACCTTGCAAACACCATGGCTTCGCCATGGCTCCTAAGGCTTGAGGCTTGGCCTCGCCGCCACACCATGCCTCACGCCATTTAGAACCTTGTGTTAAGGTATATTAAGGTGCCAAGATGCAAAAACAAAAATGACCAAATTGCATTTTTATAAAAAAAAAGACGCAAGACCCTTGTCGCTAGATCAAAGGCAATGAAATTCGATTGACCATTGCGAAGCAGTTCTTAGGATTCTCAGCGGAAAAATGAGTTCTTATCAGGGAGTCCTATATAGGCCGGGTCCCGATTAGAATAAGAGATATGTGGAGAACAAACCAAATACCTTTATTTACCTATTTTTACCACCATGACCAAAACTTTAACAAATACATGCATGTGAAAGTGATTAAAAGGGAGGATAAAAGTGAAAATAAAGGTAGACTAATATAGTTTACGATACTGAGTGAGTCAGATATGCCCCTCACGTTACGGAATTGGCAGACAACTGTGGACCGGTTGGGGTTGTCGGTATCAACCTTTTGTCCAAAAAGTTTACGATACTGAAAATAGTTCCAAGATAAAGGTATATTAAAAAGTCAACTCATCCGAATGCTCATAAGTGTTTCCCCCATCTTGGCATTATTTTTAATCTTAATGATCTACAAATGTGTGTGTGTATAGAGAGAGAGAGAGAGAGGGGGGGGGGGGGAGTTCAAATGAAAGCTTTTTTTTCATTGTGAACGTGAGGACCATTCAAACCGTGCCATGTGACAATATTTACTCTGAATATCATGCATTATTCAGAGTGAATAAAGGCGGATAAACTTTATTCACTCTGAATAATACATGATATTTAGAGTGAATCTTGCCACGTGGCACGATTTTAGTGGTACTCACGCTCGCAACCAAAATTGAGTTCACATTTGAATATATATATATATATATATATATTGAACGGTAGGTTAACACACACACGCTCCAACGGTATCGGGCCTCCAATTGAGCAATCCCACTAATCCGCAGCTAGGGGTGTGCATTGGGTGGGTTCGGGCGGGTTCGGGTGGGAAAATCAAAAACCTGATCGGATTTCGGGTATGAAAATCAAGAACCAAACTTTTGCTTTTCGGATTTCGGTTTTTTCGGGTTCGGGTTGGTCGGTTTTCGGGTTTATTTTGGTCGGATTCGGGTATTATTATAACGCAAAAATATATAAATGTTTAGTTTATTTTGATGAAGAATTCAATTGTTTGATGAAATCGAAAATAAGTTTAAACATATAAAACATTTTGACCAACTAGATTTGACGATTTTAAAAGATAATTAAATAAATAAATATATTTATATAATATTTAAAATATATATGTATCTTATTTCGGGTTTTCGGACGGGTCGGGTAACCAATGATCAAACCCAACCCGAACCCAAATATCCACACAAAAGTCGGATTTCGGTTTTTCGGATTTCGGGGTGTTCGGGTTTTGCTTAAATGTCATTTTTCGGTTCGGATTCGGGTTCGGATTTCGGATTATTTGGGTTTTGCACACCTCTATCCGCAGCCACCCGGCCCAACCTATGGCTGAAGCTAACTAGCAGGAAGTGGATCCCATAGACTAGATCCTCCCATACTGGCCCTGAACCCGGCCCAAAGGACCAGATCCAAAGTATGAATATCTCATAAATGTCGCCCGTGGGAATTGAACCCTGGTAGTATGACTTTCACCCCACACCCCAGGGATGTTACCTATCCAACTGAACTAACCCTATATATATGTGTGTGAAATGACAAACGCCCTTGAAACAAAATCGGGTTAAGTGAAAGGATATAACCTTAAAAGTTTCAAGTGGGCAAGACCACTAGACACCCTCACATGTTAGGTGCCATGTCCACTTCATTTAGCCTCTAAAAAAAGCCACTTCATGTATCTTGGCTACAACTTTGTGTTGTATTTGTAATTTGAGTAATTAATATATGCCCTTTTTTCCATACTTCCATTTTCTGATATCCGATAAAACACAACTTTAAATACATAGTATACGTATTACTCATAATAGTATTGCTTATTATTTTATATTTTCGTTAGAAACACATAATCGTTGATGATGGCATACCATGAATATATGTATATTTATAACATACACAAATATGTATACTAGTTTTGAATAATTAAAATATTTTTGAATTTTTTTACATAAATACCAAACGAATTATGGTAAACCTTTATGGGTACTTGGTAATTTTGGAAATCGTGATAATCATTTTGTGATGTTAATTTTACATTAGTTATAAAGTTTTAATTTTTTTTTTTGGGTTGTTTTTCAAATGTTAAATGTCGATAATAACATCTAATAAATAAGGTTACGTAATTAATCGTTTAAGAGTTAAACAGTTTTAAGAAATCAAATATCAATTAGTCAATAGGTATTTTTTTTCCTTTCGGTATAATTCGTCTTCGGCCACTGACTTTTTTTACATTTCTAATCCAAAAGCCCATTATTTGAAAGCCCATTGATTAACATGGGCCTTAACTAGAGAATGGTTCTCATAAGTCGTCATAACTAAGCTTATGGCTTGTTTCAAAGTAAAGGACAAAATGTAATACGAAAATATTTAGTTATTAAATTTTAAAAACTACTACAATTCTCACAGCCACCCAACCACATTACTCATTATAGGAAAAGTAAATCAACGCATGGATTATATTTGATAGATGACTCAAATTTTGAATGTCACATTCATCGATTACACTCACATATTAACTACTATGACTAGTCCTTTGGGGACTCAAAAATCATTATAACAATCATCAAATTTTTGAAAACTTATTTCAATCTAATTCTTGATAAACATGATAAAAAAACATTCAAACTATCTTAGAATGTTAAAGTGTTCATAAATATTAAAAATAATAAAGAGCAAAATGCATCAAAATGTAACAAAGTTCCATTAGTTCATATTTGGTGGAAGGATTTTTATTCTCAATCAATGTAATAATCTTTCCTTCGCTCTTATTTTAAAAGCATTTTATCTATTAAATCAGTTTTAAGCCTTCTTGACATCAAACTTATCTTGACACAATTTTTGTTTTCTAATATTCCACTTAAACCTTTTCTTATGCTCTTCTTTTCCTTTTCTGCAAAGGTTCCAATATAACAACCCTCAATAGTTCAATAAGAGAAGGTATTAAAAAATTAGGCAGGTTAGATATGTCGATACTGTACACACAGTGACACAGGATTCTTCACCTCACTAGAGTTGTTTCATTTTTTTTTATCATACCTAGCGATGCTCGTGTGTTCCTTTTGTTCAAATTTGAACCATAACATAGACTTCATAATACGGAATTATGGGACTCCATTTTTCTTACAAATACATGCATTTTGAATTATTTGTTGACGAAAATATTCAATTTTTAGGAGATACAATATATATATATATATTTCATTTATTCTAATAAGGATAGTAGGTACGATTATGAGCTGCAACCAGGGGCGGACCCAGTAAGGAACCACAGGGGTCCTGTGCACCCGCTCATTTGGTTGCCGTAAAGGAAAAAAATATAGGTTTTTTGATTGTGCACCTGTAGGTTTTTGTTGGTGCTCCTTAAAAATTTTAAAACTAAAATTCTACCAACAGTAAGGAGTTGGCACGTTGGTTAGCGCTATTGACTATTGAGGTAAAGTTTCTAACCAAAGTGAGATCCTTGGTTCGAATCCATTTAAAGCATAATTTTGATAATTTTTTTCTACAATTAATGCTCTATTAACTCCATTTATTCCCTATGCACCACAAAATCAAACAATTAATGCTTTATTAACTCCATTCATCAACAAAATCTTCAATTAAAAAACCATTTTTTACTACATTTTAGCTCTCAATCCTATCTACATTAAAATCTTAAATGTATAAGCAATTTTTACGAAATCCATTCAAAAAACCTAATAAATGTCTCGAAATTAAGTAGGAAAACTAGAAAATTCTCTTGAAATCAACCAAAAAATCTAAAATTTTTTCTTAAAATCAACCAAAAAATAGAAAAATTCTCTTAAATTCAACCAAAAATAAAAAAGTCCACAGAAATAACCACAAAACTTTAAAAAAACTACCTTCAGATTAACCAAAAACTTAAAAAAACTCACTCGAAATCAACAAAAAGAACTTAAAAAATCTTTAGGATGAAAAATTAAGCTAAAAACACATCAAAGGGTTTTGTGGGTATTTATCCAATCTAAAATGTGCATCCGCTCGGTGAAAATCCTGGGTCCGCCACTGGCTGCAACACTCCAAAATAAGGGTGTATTGCTATAAGGATTCTCAAGAGGACTTAATTTTCATTCAACAGAATGTGCAAGTTAAAGGACTAGCAGTGCATGTATGCATGGACGGATTTGAAGAGGGGCACACGGTGGCACGGGCCACCGTCAAATTCCTCCGTCGTAGTGTAAAAAATTACGGTGCCACCGTATCAATTTGTCGTGTGCCACCATATATATTTTGAAAAGACAATAAAAACAAAAGTTTTCTCTGGTTGAGTTGGTTAGTTTCTTGCCTTGTAACCATGAGGTCATGGGTTCAAGTCCTATTAGAGACATTTTTTTTATATTTTTGCTTTTAATTTCATATTTAGTGTTTATATAAAAAATTGCTTGTACCAAGAATTGAACTTGAGACATTACCTTTGAAAGTCAATGAACAAACCACTAAACCAATAGAGATTTTGTGAAAACTTCTATTAAATATGTTCTTTATAGTTAAATGGTGCCACCGTCTGAAAAAAGTTCTAGATCCGTCCCTGCATGTATGAAAGGCTGACAACTCCAAGGGGAATTGTGTTGACCATGTTTGAATAATACAATTAGAGGTAAACTAAGCTTCCTTTTTTTTTTTTTGATGTAACATAGTTAACCTTGTGGAGTTTAATTGTGTTTGATCATCTTGGCATGAGTGGGGTAAAAAAAGGTAGCACAAACGAGCAATTTCATGCAAGTTTAATTGTGTTTGATCATCTTGGCATGAGTGGGGTAAAAAAAGGTAGCACAAACGAGCAATTTCATGCAGCTAGAGGTCCATGTGACCTTGGTAGTGGCTATAGTCACAAAAGCCATTGAAATACATTTTTTTGTTACAACAACCTATGGCATGACTTAAGTCCTACAGGTCGCATGAAGGGGGCGATGGGGTTATAAGACTCTTTTAGCAAGGTTTTCTCACCATCTCTCCACTCTTCATTTTTCTCTTCTTTGGAATGATTTTCAAGCTCTTTGGATAATTTTGGAGGTTTTTAAGAGTAAATTGAGGGATGTAAATGAATATTGAAGTTCTATGGCTGGAGCCTCAAGATTTCTTAGCCATGGTTGGTCCTCAATGGAATAAGTGTGTTGAAGATTCAAGATCTTTGCTTACATAACTTGAAGGCGGTTCAAGCTTAAGTGAAAATTAAGTGTTTTTTTTCCCTAGAAATGGAGGAATCTACATGAAAGGAAGCCAAAGTGAGTTGGAAAATAAATTTAACCTAACCTAGTAAGGCCAATTTTAAGTTACTTTGTGAAAATTGTGTACATGTAAAAATATCATGTTAATTTCCATTGATTTTTTTTTTTAATGAGATTTTATACATCTAATGAGTTGTGTTTTAGATTTATTTACATTTAGTAAAATATATTTGCACAAATATTTAGGTATGTATATTGGTTGAGTTGTTTGATATCCTAAGCTATAAATCATGTGATGTAACACCCGAAATTTTGAGAACTGGTAATTTCTTAAGAATCCCTTCGACAATCGTTCTACTTATTGGTAACCAAGTCATTTTGGTTAGTACAACATCTGGTAAAATCCTCGCGAGGAAATCCAAGAAAATGCAAGTTTAGGGTACAACCAAGTTCTACCAAGAGTTTCACCGATGGTTTACCAATTAACTCTTCTTGAAACTAACGATAGTCACTGGATGTGAAGCCAGCAAAACAACAATGGTGGCTGGAACATCCATGTGATTTTTAAGGAACTAATGTCGTGATAGAACTCGTGATGCTAGTTGGACTACACTTTTTAGGGCCGATTTTGAGGGTTTTCACTCTTATTTTTCTTACGATCCTCTCCTACTCAATTTCCCTTTTCTTCCTCTCTTTTATTGTGACCTTAGGATTATTTACTCCACCTCTTCAATCTATCTAAGAGTTTAATCTTTATATAGACTAAAGAGTCAAGCTATGAGTCAAGGTTCAAACTTATCACATACATAGTTGGTTTTTCTGATTTTCTAGGTTTTCACCAAAAGCTACTGTTGTAAGTTACATTCTCTTTTTGAAAATTTATACATGTCAAAATGGTGAATCTGGACTAACAATCACCTTCTCTTTTTGTTTCATTATATTTTAATATTTGACCTAAAAGTGGGTTTTTGATAGGGTTGGCGATTCAGATTAGGTTCAGGTTAAATGAGTCGTGTTTCTTTCAGGTCGACCCATTTTTTACTCAAATCCATTTCGTGTTAGGTTTGGTTCGTGTCACTTCCATTCATGTTTGGTTCGGGTCGTGTTCCGTGTTGACCCATTTTAAAATCGGGGAAAAACCGTGTCATCTTTTTGAGGGTGGGGTGGATATTCGACTCGGGTTTCGATTTGACCGGCTGTCTCATTTCAAGAAAAAAATGCATACATATTTGACTTTAAAACTTAAAATTACATGAATATTTTAAACTAATAAAATCTAAAATTCATTAAACATTCCAACTACAAGAAAGTTTGAGATGTTTTAAGTTCACAAAAGTTAACACATAGATTTCAAAGTTCAATCCATATCTTCAAAATGTGTGAAATATAAACTTTTATTCACCACATCAATCTTCAAAAGCAATCTTCATCTCAAAACCTTAAAATAAGTCAAAGAATTCAATTCCCACCATTTTACTTTCAAATAAAAAACGAAAATTTCAATTCCTGCCCTTTTACTTTCAAATAGAAAACAAAAATTTCAATTCCCACCCTTTTACTCAAATAAATTAAATTAATAATAAAAATATAGATTTAGTAATTTGATTTAGAAATTTAGTAATTTGATTTAATATTTATTTTAGTAATTAATTAACTGTTTATTTAATAATTCGGGTTAATCGGGTCATTTTTAGGTAATCAGGTTTTACCTAAACCTGATCCACTTTTTTCGTGTCATGTTCGTGTCGACCCATTTTATACCCATTTTAGTTTCTAATCGGGTTCGTATAGACCTATTTCGTGTTCAGTTTAAGGCGGGTTTAGAGTTCGTGTCTAAGACTGCCAGTCCTAGTTTTGGAGACTTTTGGTAGTTTTGACTTGGTTTTGGGAAAAAAATGAGCATTTCAATGATGGGGCAAAATGGGATATTATTTATTTTAATTTTCAACAAAATGTAATTGGAAGTGATTTGATGAAATAAGGGTTTTTTCCAAAAAGGAGGGTTTTGCTCTTAGAAATAGATGGCCGGGAGCACTTTGGTTAATCTGTGTTTATATAATCATTTGTAACTAGAAATCCATATTTGGGTGACTTGTTATGTAAAATGGGCTATAACACTTAAGTGGACATTATTGAGTCTTCGCTTTGAAATGATTTAAAGGTGGAATCACATTTTGTGTTTGTGTATAAATGTTATTTACATTGACGTTATTGTGGTCACTAATGCTGTTATATATCTAGCCTTGTTGTAGTTGTCAATGGATCCATAGACATAAAGTTATTCTATTATGCAGGTTGTGGATGGTTGGTTTTATCCTAGTCACTAGCTAGATATGGGTAACTAATATTCAGAGGACTCAAACTATAGAGTGTGAGTGGAATTTAATTCCACTTTTGTGAAAAATGTGATATATTGGAGGACTATAACTATAGACTGAGGGTGGTTGAACTCAATGACCAATATCTTACTTATAAAGCTCTAAACATAGAATTGTAGCATACTTTTGTATTATGCCATGTTCCATGGAAATCGGGTCTCCCCCGTCATGGTAAAGTGTATTTCAGACTGAGCGGTTTTCTTATGGTATCAAAGAGATTTTGAGACATGAAACAAGTTGTCGGACTTGTTAATTGTTCAACTCTTATTCCATATTATTCAAACTATTTGTTCTGGGCTTTAGCTTAATATTTTTTTCTTAAAAGTGGCATGTATATCAGGTTCTAAGAATAAGTGAGAGGAGCGCCATTGGTGGTAGAGGAAACTTTTGGGAGCGCTACCTTTTTTGAGATACTAGTGCATAGAAAGATGTCTATATGACCATGTCAACAGCAATCTATAATCTAGATTTGATGTAATTTAGTTTAGATTAGTTGGTTGTTGTTCAATGGTTAATTAGTAGGTGGAAACTCCTTATCTATTCTCCTTCTTTGGGTGATGAATTCTTTTATGTACGTCATGTTTCATTTTCTTTAATAGTTTTTAAATTTACCCTTGATTTTAGGGTGTTATAAGTTGGTATTAGAGCACTAGTAGAAAACTAGGTGTAAGTTGTGGATGCCTAAACTTAAGTTGAGACACTACGTTATGATTCTATGAGTACGGATAAGGTTCTTAAGTCTTAGATTTTAGGGCCAATAGAATTGCATGAATTAAGAGTCGAGATATAGACAACAAGAATTCTTATGTATGATGTGTTCATAATTTCACTTAGCTATTAGTATTATGAGTATATTAATACACAAGTGTCCTTGAAAATTATCATATAGATACTTGATGAATGTATTAATATGTTTCCTTTCTAGCTCGTTCTTACCTCTCGTGTGTGTGGCAAACAAAAATGGTTAGTACTCAAAATCTTCTTTGAACTCCGGGAGCCATGTTGAAGTTGAGTCAACAGAAGACATGCCAGGGGGACATATCACAAAACCCAACCTCATATGAATCTATTCGGCTGAGGGCCGCAACACATCTTGAGAACTAATATAGCCATGTCCAATCCCATCATGGAAGTAACACTAGAGACGAGGATGATGGATAAAATGATATGAGTTATGAATGCCACCATGACCCAACAGCAAAGAGTTTTCATACATCTTCTAAAGGATCGACACGTAAGCAACCATCGCCATGAGATGGTGGACGAGAATATGGTTGTTGTAGGATCCAGGGTACCGAAATAAGAACCCCACTAACGGCATAGTGATGATTGACACAAAGCAAACAAAAGGACTTTGTTCGTACATAACATTTAAGAGTTGTAAGCCACTAGAATTCCACGTTATGGATGACCCAATGTTGTGCATCAACTGGATTCAGGAGACGGAACCTGTCTTTCGTACTTGTGAGTGCGAGGAGAACCAAAAGGCAAAATTTGTCCCTGATATGCTTCGAGGGGCGACCCTTATTTGTTGGAATGTTTACTTGGCTACTATGGAGGTCTACGTTGTGACCAAGATGAGTTGGTCAGTGTTCAAGACGAATATTTTTGAAGAGTTTTTAAATGAATGAGCGATGGACCAAGTGGAAGAGGAATTTCGAAACCTCAAAAAGGGGACCGGATCTGTAAGAGATTACAATTGAAAATTTATGGAGAAAATGGGATTGGTGGGGCATGTGGTCTCGATTCAGAAGAAGAAGATTAAAGTTTAGATTAAGGTTTCCCATTAAACATGATGACTATGGCCCGTGTATCTAACGCCTCCATTCTTAAATTGAAGAAGCTCATATGAGTGAAGATGCCTAACACTAAGGTGGAGAAGTGAAAGAGAGGGCAGTACTTGGAGATAAGGGACGATGTAAAAACAGTTATGGGTCTCAACGTAGGTTTCGACAAATTGTAACAACCCCACATTCCAGATAACATGAAACATATATTTATATAAAAGAAAACAATTGTGGTTACACATTGCGTCTCGTACATCCAAACTATACATCATTACAAAGCTACTACAAACTTTTTGCCAAAATAACTCATATACATTAGATCTATTTACAATAACCCCAAAAGTAAAAAACCACAGCTTCACTTATCATCATGTATATCAACATAACATGGATACTCAAAAACACTAATAACTATAGCACGATCAACTTCCCAAATAAGCATATAATCAATTAAGATCACATCTTCCCTTTCCTTTATTGGTAATCCATAATTGTCCTGAAATACATATTTGAAAACAAAAATAAGGGTTAGACCGAATAGTCTAGTGAGATAATCCCTTTCATTTCAATTAAAAACCTAAAGCCCATTTATAAAACATTATTTAAATAATCATATGCTGGTTACCCACACACAACTCAAACAATCCTATCGTTGGCATTCGAGCACAACTTAAACAATCCTATCGTTGGTATTCAAACACAACCCTGTTAGTAATTATGTGCAAAAGTTGACAAACCAAGTGATTGCACATCCAATGTTATAAGACACTTGAGGGTCAAACCTGTGAGGACCTGTAATTCAAATAAGTAAAATAACCCCAGTTTGGAGAGATTAGATTTATAATAGTTAATTACAAATCTGTTGGGTGTTTTCAGTAAGAAATCCCAAAGTTAAAGGTTTCTATAAATAATTAATTAGTGGATTATATATATTTATTAGGTAAATAAATATATAAATCAGTTTATTAATTAATTAGTTTAATTTAATATTTATCTAGGTTTATTGGAAATAGAATATTCTTTTCTTTGGTAAAAAGAAAAGAATAATTTCCTTAAAGATAATTATTAAAGGATTTTTGGTAACTGATTTATATAAGAAACTCTTCCATATAAATAAAGGGCTAAGGTTTACCAGAAATCATTCCAACCAGTTTAATCCCAAAAAGAAACCTGAAAATCTCTCTCCTATCCTCTCTCTCTCTCTCTCTCTCTCTCTCTCTCTCTCCTTGATCAGCGCTAAGCAAAGCACCAAACCAGTTCAGTTTTTCGATCAAGTTCTTCGCACTACAGCATGTTCGTGATATCGGGGTTCAATCCATCTAGAGGGATATTTGTCTAGTCAATCACGGGTGGATCAATCTCGAGCAATCCAGGTAATAATTATTAAACCTTTATTGGTTAATTGTGTAGATAAACAAAAAGATCTGTGGATAGTTTTTCGGGTTTTTAATCCTTATCGCTTCCGCATAAATCAAATCCGTTTGATTTGATTGAGAAAACTTTTTATCAGTTTGATCACAAAGTTTGTCGTGTATCTCAAATCAGTTAGGTTTGAGATCCACATATTTCTCGTGTCAGTTTGATACGAGGATCGCAAGAAAACCCAACAGTGGTATCAGAGCCACAGGTTTATTCATTTTATTTTATTTAACTGTTTAAAGATCCATTAAAATTGTTTCTTGCAAATAAAGTTTATTGATAATCGTTTCGTATAAAAATTCGATTTTATCAGTTTGGGTAAAAATCTGATTTTTATCAGTTTTAAAATCTTTTTCAGTTCAGTATTAAGATATAATGAGTTAATGATTATCTGTTACAATTTTTTTTAGTTTTATCGTTTTGTTTGTCGTCAAAAAAGACACACCATTAGATAAACATCCACTCATCATCGGCCATGACCGCACCACCAGTTTGGTGATGGCGGTGAATAATGGTGGCTGTAAGCCGCACCACCAGAGTGGTGGTGGCTGGACCGTAGGCCAAACCACAGTCGGATCAGCACCATGGCTGTGATCGGCGGTGGCGGATGAAAGTCGACAGCCGCGGACGCCGTAGCCGCACCACCAGCATGGTGCCGGCTGTGCTCGGCAGTGACGATCAACCACACCGCGGATATGCCGTAGCCGTAAACCACCATAGGCCGCGGCTGGGTAGCCACTCGGCTATGGCCGAGCCTCACCACAAACAGTTGCATTGACGGCCGAGACCCTCAAGCCAAACCACCAGATCGGTGGTGAGGCGAGAGCACCAGAAGCTGCGATAGCAGCGGTGGATCGGCGGTGGTATGTATATCGCCGGTGGCCGTGCGATAGTGTTATTCCCCGATCGACAGCCGCACCACAGTTAATTGGTGACGGCGTTTGTTGTTTTTCAACGGCGATGGCGGTGGCGTTTGCTGCTGTCGTCGTCGCATGTGCCACCGGTGGCAATGGTGGTGGTTATTCTCGCCATTGTTGTCAACGGCGATGGCGATCTAGGCGGATGGGTGGTGGATGTATGGTCTTAAGCCGAGAAGGCGGCGATCGATGGTCGCAAAGCCACGGCGACGGTGCTCGGCGTTAGCCCTATCGCGTGCTCCGGCGAGGGCTGTTGGATGGTTCGCGTCGCGAAGCGGCGCTGCTGAGGTTTCTCGCGCCGCAAAGTCGGCGGCAACCAGGGATTGTTCGCGCCGCGAAGGCGGCGACCAGTGATAGTTTACGCCGCGAAGACGGCGACCGGTGGCACCGGTTGCTGGTTTCACCGGCGTAGGTTGGCAGTGGTGATGAGTTTGACTCGCGCCGGCTGTGGCCGGCGATGGGGGTTGTGCGGCGAGGTCGTAGATGTCTTGTTTGATCGACGCCAAGCAACGGCGATGGCGGCTCCGACCGTTGCTGTCGTCGGTCACCGGTGGCAACGGTGGCGACCGACTGTTGTCATTGCTATCGGTGGTAGGATCGATATCTCGTAAACCGTCATCGGGAATCCATCATGGGCTTTTTCGATTTATTTGGGCATAAGTAATTTAGAGTCCGAAACCCAGAAACTTTGGACTCAGCTTGAACCCCAAAAGGGTTTATTGGTTTTAAACCTGTTAGAATAAGAAATCAAGAACAATTAAGGAGGAGAGAGAGAATGAGAATCATAAGCTTCATCTTATTCATCCATGGTGGAACTAGGTACAAAGTACACCTTGGAAAACACACACTTAATCTCTTGATACGACTCTCATTACTCTCTCAATTGCTACTCCATCTCTATATATACCTCTACACTATAGCCCCTCTATCTATACAACATTTTACACTTTAAGCCCTCCCTTTCTATTATTTACAATAGAATGATTCTTTATAAAACTTTCACATATAAGGACATTTTATGTCCTAACAATCTCCCCCTAAAGTTTTATAAAGAAGCATCTCTGATCTTCTCCCCCTGCTTCTTTAAGAAAACTTTAGCAGTGCTCAGCTACGTTGCATATTCCAAGCTCCCCCTTAAAACGAGCTCCGAAACTTTTGAATCAAACGAAAAATCAGATTCAACGGACTCAAGCACAACGGTTAGCCTCTGAACCAAATCGCCGACCCTCAAGCAGATTTGTTCATCCCACTGTGGGATAGATACAAGTGCGAGTCACTTTGATGTTTATCTGTGTAACATCAAAGAACAGAGAATCCGACCATCATCCGAAAACATTCAGCTCAAGAACTCTGATTCTGACAAAAGCGCACTTTCAAGAAGCTTGGATCACTGAGACACCATAATCATGAAGGAACTAGGAGATGATACTGAAAGAGATGCACAACTTCTTAAATCTCTCAACTGATCAAGAAATTAGTCGATTTCCTGAAGACCTTCAGAACTGAAACACAACCAAACTCTGATTCAACCTTCTCAATCAGACAGATGATCATCGGCACTCGAACGTCTAGATCACAACCATAACTCCAGATCAATGATTGCAAACTCTCATATTCTAGTTGATCAGGCCAGAACAATGATAGAAAGCACTCAAAGAGCTAGCATCCACAAGAACCAAAACACTGACGGATAGCTCTCAACGCTCTAAGTGATCAGTTCAGAACACTGATAGAAACCAGTCAACGGTCTAGCTCCCACAAGGAAAACTCCAGAAAAACGATTGTAGAAGCTCAAGTGTCTAACCAATCCAACCGAAAACAAAATCTGATCATCCACAGTCTGAATATCAATATCAAATCCGGCTTATCTTCACAAAATCTGATCAGCGGGGAAATGAGAGAAATTCAATTTTCTACTTGTAGTCGATTCCCAAAACAATCTTCAGAGACAGAAAGAAATCAAGAATCGATTCAATCTTCTTAAACAGTCAGAAGATAAACACCACCATCAAAACTTCAGTGCTGATAAGCGCAAAAACCACGACAACAATGAGTGGTTACAACAATGTCGCCCACAAGAAACCGTACACTCATTGAAGCTGGTGAGGGGGAGAGAACTGCTAAAGAACTAGATTCTGAAGAAAAGAAAGCATGAAATCATCCTTCTGAATAATCCAACCAAATACAAAACTCAATCACTGACGTCCCGAAATTGTTACAAATCTGACTTGGCTTCAAAGGGTTTGGAACAATTGAGGGAATGAAAGAAATTCAATTTTCATAAAAAGAAAAATTGAATTTTGGGCTTTTATTGGGCTTTAGAAAAAAAAAATATAGAGATGGAAAAATTTGGCCGTTTAAGCATAGGGATTTCTGAAGCTAATTGGAACTGGATTGGATTGGATCTGAATTATTACAAAAATATTGGTGATCAATCTTGGGCCTATCTGAACTTCACAGCCCAAAAACAAATTTAGGCCCAACTGAATAAACTCGAAAGCTCGATTGATCCTTTAATCATTAATGCGTATCAGAAAGTTAATTCTGAACTGGATATATCATTTCAGCTCTTCAAATAAATGTCCCAACAAAAAAATTCTGATAAGAAAGCTCTTTTAATCTCTAACCACCTGATGCGGGGGTTCCGCTGCCCGGTCAGCGGAAAAAAAAATTTAGCCAAAAATTCAGGGGTTGAACTTGAACATATGCACAAACATGAAGAACAGGGACCAATGTTGTCAGAATCAGAAAAATAAAATATGATCTAAAATCATAAAGTCTCGAAATAGGAGTTCGAGACTCGAAATACACCTGAAAAACACTCGAAACAACAAATCACGCGCTGCCACACGCCTCTTACGCGCGTCCACGCGCTAAACACGCGCCATCACGTGCTCTGACTTGGTCTCTCACGCGCCGACAGGGGCTGACAAAGACTGTCTCGTGTCTGACGAAAAGCTGACAAAAGTCAACCACAAACAGCCACGCGCCTGATGTATTAGAGAAGGAGAGAGAATCAGTTCGTGAATGACGTCATGCTACGTCAGATAAGCGGTCAGCGCTCGCTGACTGAGCCTCTGACTCGAGACCTTTGCTCTGACCGAGCTCTGACTCACATAAAAATCGCTGACCGAGCTCTTACTAGAGACTCGAGATGCTGATTGAGTGGATAATGCTCTGACCGAGCGTTTTTTAGAGCTGACCGAAAATATTTGCGCTGACCAAGGTTTTTTTTCTTGTGAGAATACACGAGACATTAACTTGTACCTGATCCTGACATAAAAGTACACTCGAGATAGCTTTTTGACCACCTTTTTCTGCTCTAAAGTACACTCGAGACAAGCTTTTTCTGCAATAAAGTACACTCGAGATGACCTTTTTAACCAGCTTTTGACTTAAAGATCAGCTTTTTCTGCTTTCAAGACCACTCGAGACATGTCACGAGACACCAGATCTGAACAGAAATTTCAATTTCAAGTCACGAGACATAACAACCTAGACTCGAGACATATGAATATGCACTCAAAACCTCCATTAAAGGACCTCCATTGCTGAACTTCAACAAAAACCTCGAAAATTCATCAATATCTACTTAAAAATACATCAAATCTATACATTTATGTACCAAAAACTCAAATCTATCAACAAACAAACTTCAATCCAGATCCAAATCATCAATTCTTCAATATCTTCAAGCTCCAATCCAAATTTCTCCATTTTTGCTCCAATCTTCAAAAATCCAAAATGAAACCTCCAATTGCTTGATTTCTAAGGATCGAAATGGATAATCCAATCCATTCCAGCTCTGATACCACTTGTTAGAATAAGAAATCAAGAACAATTAAGGAGGAGAGAGAGAATGAGAATCATAAGCTTCATCTTATTCATCCATGGTGGAACTAGGTACAAAGTACACCTTGGAAAACACACACTTAATCTCTTGATACGACTCTCATTACTCTCTCAATTGCTACTCCATCTCTATATATACCTCTACACTATAGCCCCTCTATCTATACAACATTTTACACTTTAAGCCCTCCCTTTCTATTATTTACAATAGAATGATTCTTTATAAAACTTTCACATATAAGGACATTTTATGTCCTAACAAAACCTTCTACCCAAATTGTTTTATAAAGTTTTATTAAACTTATGTTTTTTTCAAAATCGAATATTTGACCCGTTTCAGGTTGAACTTAGATATAGTTTGACCTGAAACGGGTCAAATATTCGATTTTGAAAAAAACATAGTGAGTATATAATGCGCAATACAGTTCTATCAAGTTTTATCATGTTTGACTGAACGGTTGAACTTAGATACAGTTTAAGGGACTGTATTTTGAAAAACATGTTTTAATTTGGGCAAAAGGTAAATGTTTTAGAAAACTTTTTTTGTTTAAAATTTATCGTTCTTAAAAAACCTTTTTCGGATTAAAACATTAAGCTTTGGTTTATAGAAACAGTTTGTTTTATAAATCAGTTAAAACCAAGTTTTTGCGATAAACAGAACAAGATATTTTTTGACGGATCTAGAACTGTATTGCGCATTATATACTCACTATGTGTTTAAAACTGCATCGGTTGCTTTAAATCAAATACTTGTTTGTGTATGCGTCCATTATAGCATTTGCCGACTTAGACCCTTGATTTAATTTCAGGGAGGCCTGCGTGCCATTTACAACCCCTTAGTAAATGTAAATGACCTTAGGATAGTTACTTTAATTTTTTTTTCCGAAGTTCCATCAAAGATGCTGAGGCCAGTGGGAGCTACGTAAGAAGGTTGAAGAGCTATAGTTAATAAATCATTATTGGTCCTTTAGGAACTAGTTGGCAAAGCTATAATTGGTTGTTATTAAACTGCGTAATATTTTAACTGCGTGGTTGTGATTATTTACTCGTGATATTTAGATAGTGTTGTTTATCAAAACGTTTTAAAATATTGAGGGAATTTTAAAACTAGTCAAAATCACGAGATTTGATAAGTTTTTGAGATTAAAATTACCAGTTTTACAAACCTTTAATATGGTAAATTTTATTTAAAACATCGTTTATAAGATTGTTTTCATAAAAGGCAAGTTGACAAAACAGTTAGTTTTAGCCAACATGAGTGTTATCAAAATAATTATTCTTGATTAGCAAGCTTGTTTTAAAATAGTTAGTTTTAATTAACAAATGCATTTTATAACACTTGGTTTTAAATAGCGTGAATGTTTAAAATAGTTAGTTTAAACATCAGTTGCCTTTTTAACAATCAGTTTTAAAATACTGGAAATTAAAGGTTTTTCAAATGTAACTAAAACCCAGAAATCATAGATCAGTAGTGCAACCCACTTGAGGACACCTCCGACGTAAGGTACGCGGGCGTTGGAAGTGCTCAAACCTTGAGCGCTCGCGTTCAAACCGAAGTTGGGAGGGGGTGAAAAGACTCTGCGATAATTGGGTGGTACCGGCAAGAGTACATCCTGTCCCAAGTGGTGATATCTGTTGTGGTTCTGTTAAGGTCACCGGGTGGTACCGGGCCAAAAATCACTTAGAGGGACTAAAACATGTACGGTTTTATCCGATGTCCAGAAAAGATCTAGGATTTATATCAGTTAGATATGATCGGTAAAAGTCCTTACCTACCGAAATAGTACGGGTCTGGTGGGGCGTGCTCAAACCGCACATCAGGACGTATGAAATAAGGGTCCTAGCCCGATATTTAATCATTTAAGGGTTTTATAGATACTTATTGGGAACTATTTATTCATAGGTACTAAAACCAATTTTATTGTGTAGATGGCAAACACAGTTACCAACACTAACAATCTTTCTCTTTGCTCCATCCTAGAGAAGGACAAACTCACTGGGTCAAACTTTCTTGACTGGGAGCGCAATCTGCAGATTGTGCTCAGGCACGAGAGAAAGTGGTATGTCCTTGAAGATCCTCTAGGTGAGGCCCCACCAGCAAATGCTAGTGCGGCAATTAGAAATGCTTATCAAAAGCGTTCAGATGATTTGCTGGATGTTGGCTGCCTAATGCTTGCGACCATGAGCCCGGAACTTCAGACAGGGCTTATGAACATTAATGCTTATGACATGATCCGCCAGTTAGGGACATGTTCCAAACGCAGGCTCGCACAGAGCGTTATGATGCCACCAGGGCTCTAAACGCGTGCAAAATGGCCAAGGGGACCTCTGTTAGTGCCCATGTCATGAAAATGAAGAGGCACCTCGACCACCTAGAGAGGCTCGGTCACCCAGTTCCGTTACAGTTAGCAACAGATACAGTACTCAACCCACTATCAGATGATTACAAGCAGCTTGTAATTAACTATAATATGAACAACATGGAAAAGACCATTGCTGAACTACACTCCATGTTAAAAACTGCTGAGTTGAGTATCGGGACCAAAACCAAGGATGTGTTAATGGTCAAGGATGGTGGAGTGAAGAAGAAGCATGGGCAAAGGAACACCAGTAAAGGCAAGGGCCAAGTTCAGGTCGGCCAGAGTGTACCAAAGGTCGTTGACAATAACAAAAACAAGGGCAAGGGAAAAAAGGTTAAAGTCAACAAAGCGAGGAGCGAGAACTGATGCTTCAGGTGTCATGAGGTCGGACATTGGAGACAAAATTTCTCGAAGCGTCATGAAACAGGTATGAACACCTCGGATACTTTGTGACTGCTTCAGTTTATCATTACTAGTTGTTAGTTTACAAGTTAACTGACAGTTAGAGCAAATTTTTGATTGCATGTGGTCAGGAGAAATTAAATGCCCGAGTTGCCAGGATCAGACAAGCTTTAAATTTAGATATCATCAAGACATTTTAATTTTTGGATTATGATTTAAAACATTTTATTTTGGATACTTTGAGATATTGTTTGGTTTTAAATTTATGTTTTTTAAAATTTTAAATTATTGTCTTGATTTATACCTATGTTGTTTTGAATCTAATTAAGTCTTGATTCAATTTGTTGATCCTAAATATTGTCTGTCACACTAACAAATATACTTCAAAGTTTTAAACCATTTGAAGTAATATATGAAAACTATCAAAAACACACAAATTACTACTTTATAGGAATGTGTTTTTGGAATAAAACATTTATGAGTAATATGATTGTAAAAGTACTTTGTAGTCAAATTCAAATTACTCATATGTTTTGAATTTAGGATGTTATCTCAGATATCGTTGATAACATCAGTGTTCATAAAACTAGAAAATTCCAAGGCTTGGAATTAAGGGTTCGATAAAATTTATTTGAGTTTTATAAACATTAAATTCTAGTAAGAAAGTCTAAAGTCTTAGACTTATTACTTAAAATAGAATTGACTAAATAGTCAAGGTTCTGACAAAGTCAATGAAGCATTTAAAGTAATAGTTAGTTTTCATATAAGGTTAGTGGGAGCCCGGTTTATTCTCTATCTAAGCTCCGGATAAAGAATAAAAGATATATTATTGATTTGTATTTCTAGGAATTCATAATCCAGAGAGGATCAGAATTCATGAGAAATGTGATCTATTCTTTTAAGTTATAGAAGTTAGATCAAAAGTTTCAAAGTTTTTGAAACAACATAAAGTCAAAGTTTTGATTTTAAATCAATAATTATGTGTTGAAATATTTAATAGAGGTATTTAAGTATCTTCTGGACCTAGGGATGGGAATTTCACCCGGTCCGTCGGGGAACCCGGCTTACCCGCCCCGGACGGGGCCGGGGAAAACCTGCAAAATCGGGGCCAGGGACCGGGGCCGGGATACCCGGTTTGAGAATATCGGGGGCGGGGGCGGGGCCGGGAGGCATGGTCCCCGATTTGGCGGGTACCCGGTAATCGGTAATAATATTATATTATATATATTTGAGTTAATTACATATTTGGTCCCTGTGGTTTACACGAAATTACGATGGAGGTCCCTGAACCCTAATTTTCATGCCTACGGTCCTTGTGGTTTGTATTTCGTTACCATGGTGGTCCCTTGCCCTAACGTCCATTAAAAAGCTCCGTTAGGGCAGGGGTATTTTCGTCTTTTAAAAAAAAATTGTTTTCTATTAAAAATTTACAATCTTCTTCCCTAATACACCTCTACTGGTCAACCACCACCACCACCTAACACCACCAACACCCACCACCACCACCACCACCACCACCAACATCCACCACAACCACCACATCATCCACCACCAACATCCACCATAACCACCACCACCCACCCACATCCACCACAAAACCACCACCACCAACACCCACAACTACAACCACCACCATTACCACCACCACCACCAAACCACCATTACCACCACCACCACCCACCCACATCCACCAAAACCACCACATCATCCACCACCACAGCCACAACCACCACCACCACCCACCCACAACCACCACAAAACCACCACCACTAACACCCACCATCTCCAAACCACAACCATCATCTCCAGACCACCATCACCACATCCACTGCCTGCCGCTTGCAAACGCCACAAACCACCACCATAGCCATCTTCTCCAGTCTCCACCCTAAAAAACCTAAAAACAAAATTGTACCTTCCATCCCGTATCACAGATCTGGAAGATTCGGCATGACGGCGAAGGCTATGGTTTTCTGCAGGCGACGACGGCTATGGTTTTCTGCAGGCGACGACGGCTAGGGTTTTCTGCGGGCGACGGGGCGATGGGTTTCTGCACCACCACCACAGCCACCACAACGGCGGCTAGAGGGTTTTCTGCACCACCATCACAGCCATGACGGCGGCGGCTAGAGGGTGTTCTACAGGCGACGGCGGCTAGGGTTTTCTGTAGGCGACAGCGGCGGTGGATTAGCAGGCGACGGGCGGTGCAGATGGTGTTGGTCGGAGAAGGCAAGGTTGCAGCGTAGTAGGCGGGCGACGGGCAACGGTGAGGGTCGCCGGCAGTAGAGGTCGCCGGCGGTAGAAGTAGCCGACGGTGAGGGTGTCCGACGTGGAGGTGGCTGCTGCATCTAAAGAGGTTTGGGGTGGGTTTAGGGTTGGGGAAGAGGGGAAGAGGGGGAAAGGGGAATAGGAGGGATTACTTTTATATTGAGGGCATTTTCGTATTTTAGCCATTTTTTAACAGCTGATTTTGACAGAAGTTAGAGGAAGGGACCACCATCGTAACGAAATACAAACCACAAGGACCGTAGGCATGAAAATTAGGGTTCAGGGACCTCCATCGTAATTTCGTGTAAACCACAGGGACCAAAAATGTAATTAACTCTATATATTTTTATTATTAAATAATAAATATAATGTACATACTTTGAATTCTACATATTTGCCTTCCTTTCAAATGAATGTATAAAATAAATTGGTGTATTTAATTAATTATGCTTCTTGCTCTTTTTTTTTTTGCAATTCTTGGTTACGAAATTTGGATTGTTGATTATCTTGGAGTTGAAATTTGGAATTTGGAACAATGTTTGATTATTTAAACTATGTTTGTTGTTTGATTTTTTAAGTTTCGAAACAATGTATTAGTTTTTTGTGTTGTTTAATAGTTTTTTTTAAGAAATATATAACATACCGGGTCGGGTAATCGGGTATTACCGGGTACCGGGTAACCGGGTGTTGACCGGGTCGTAACCGGGTATTGACTAAAAATTGACCGGGGCCGGGTGGTTAACCCCCGTACCCGTCGGGGGCCGGGGCCGGGTCTCCTTGTACGAAACCGGGGCCGGGGCCGGGTAAGGGGGTACCCGCCCCAAACCCGCCCCGTTCCCATCCCAATCTGGACCATCAAGTGTTATAAAAATACTGGAATAAATTTCCTAGATTTACCAGTTCGGTAAATGGAAATTTTTGTTAGATTTCAGATAGAAATCTTTATCTGCACAGCAACGAAGGAAAATTGCAGAGTTAACTTTACATATTCAGAAAAACTCGGAGTTATTCCAGTATCTCCAAGATTTAGGGAATATCTTAAAGGTAAGTCTAGATTTTGTTTAAAGTGTTTGCAAAACAAGACTAGCAGAACCAATTTAAAATCATTATTTAAACTTGTGTTGTTTTGGTTGTTTCTTTGATTAGTATGGTAAGCAACTAATCAAAGGGTTTAAACTGAAGAAAGGTGATAGTTCGTTTAAAACCAAGTATAAGTACACATTGAATAGACAACGTAAAAGTAACATTGAAATGCTGTTTAATTTTGTAATTAGTTACAAAGTGTAATATGGACTATACAAATTTAATTTCATTGTTTTCTTTTATATTTTTGCATGTTTTGATCCGGGAATAAAAGTAGTCTAAGTTTTATTTGAAATTTATCCGTGACAACTTATCAAGGTGGGAACCTGATAAGGGTGTAAAAGTCATTGTGAGTTTTTGGGTAGTTATGATCAGAGTGTTGAATAACAGCTACAAGCGATGTAGACCAAAAATTGCACGGATATTCGATAGAGTAGCGAATATTGGATGTGATCCGCTAGTTGAGATTACTTCATGGATTTAGTCACAAGTAAATCTCACAGTAGGTTGTCCTAAATACCTGAGGTATCAGGTTTGAGATCACGGGGACTACTGGATACTTAGTGCACCCTAACATCACGCCATAACAGGGTGGTCATACGAGGCGTAACTAGATTCAGCGGAAGTCGTGGAGTCAAATGCAGATATGCAAGATGAGATTTGCACCTCTTTATGAAGAGAGGTATTTCTAGGCCCTTTGACTGACTAAAAAGAACTGATGAAGTGCATGGCCATGCCCAAACGAACTGATTTGTTCTTTGTCGTTTACCTATCAGTTAGAAGTCAGATAGTCAAGAAACATAATCGTGAGTATTTAGAGTTGACTTTATCCATGCTCATACTCAAGATTGAAATATCATGTTGCAAAAGGAAAAGCCTAGTTATACCCAATTTATGAAAAGTTGATTCATAAATGATGATTCCTTAAAAGGTTGTTTTTATTACCTACCTGGGTATAAGATTTCTTATAACCTGGTTAGCCTAAGTGACTGTTTAGGGGCCTCCTTAGGTCCGTGTGGTCAAGCTGGTATTGCCAACTTGCACAAGTGGGAGTCTGTTAGTAATTATATGCAAAAGTTGACAAACCAAGTGATTGCACATCCAATGTTATAAGACACTTGAGGGTCACACCTGTGAGGACCTGTAATTCAAATAAGTAAAATAACCCTAGTTTGAAGAGATTGGATTTATAATAGTTAATTATAAATCAGTTGGGTGTTTTCAGTAAGAAATCCCAAAGTTAAAGGTTTCTATAAATAATTAATTAGTGGATTATATATATTTATTAGGTAAATAAATATATAAATCAGTTTATTAATTAATTAGTTTAATTTAATATTTATCTAGGTTTATTGGAAATAGAATATTCTTTTTTTTGGTAAAAAGAAAAGAATAATTTCCTTAAAGATAATTATTAAAGGATTTTTGGTAACTGATTTATATAAGAAACTCTTCCATATAAATAAAGGGCTAAGGTTTACCAGAAATTATTCCAACCAGTTTAATCCCAAAAAGAAACCTGAAAATCTCTCCCCTCTCCTCTTTGTCTCTCCTTGATCGGTGCTGACTTAAGCACCAAACCAGTTCAATTTTTCGATCAAGTTCTTCGCGCTACAGCTTGTTCATGATATCGGGGTTCAATCCAGCTAGAGGGATATTTGTCTGGTCAATCACAGGTTGATCAATCTCGAGCAATCCAGGTAATAATCATTAAACCTTTATTGGTTAATTGTGTAGATAAATGAAAAGATCCGTGGATAGTTTTTCGGGTTTTTAATCCTTATCGCTTCCGCATAAATCAAATCCGTGTGATTTGATTTAGAAAACTTTTAATCAGTTTGATCACAAAGTTTGTCGTGTATCTCAAATCAGTTAGGTTTGAGATCCACAGATTTCTCGTGTCCGTTTGATATGAGGATCGCAAGAAAACCCAACAAACCCAAACGTTGGCAATTCAAGCACAAAATGAGTAATCGGTTCATTGGCATTCTAGCACAATACGGGGTTATCGTATAGTTGGCATTCTAGCACAACCGCATTGTTAGTATGTTGGCCTTCAAACACAACCATATATAAAGCCTTATTGAGTTACTTGACATTTCAAGTCATAAACCATTGTAAAGCCTTAATGGGATTCTACCCAATTTATGTTTATTGAATAATGTTACTTGAACATTATATGCATATGTTTGCATTATCATATGCAAATACAAGAACTTGGATGTGTTTGATTATTCAAGGGATGATTCATGTGATTAGAAGTTTATTACTTTGGATTCATATGCACAAGTGTCAACTGTTATTTTATCAAAGGAGAAGTTTTGATATTCTTTTCTTGAAAACGTTGGTTTGAATCAAGTTGGGAGTTTTAATGTTCTCATCTTGAAACTTTTGATTATCTCAAAAGATGAGTTTTAATGTTGTCATCTTTAAGCATTTCATTTGGTTAAGAGATGAGTTTTGATGATGTTCTCAATCTAAACCATTTGATTATGGTAACTGGTAAGTAAGAAGTTTTAATGTTCTCATCTTGAAACCTATGAGAATAATCACTAAGGTCACTGGTGGCCTTGGGATGAAACTACTGCACATTCAAGTCAATTTTGTTCGATTACTTGAATTTGTTGAATGATTACAATCTCCATAGGCTTTCGAGGGGCCTAGGACTCTCCTAAAAACATTTTCTTGCTCAACTAATTTCACAAACAGAATTTGCTCCTACACCACCTAGACCTTTTATTTATACTACCGCATTGCGTTACCTACTTTTACTAAGGTACTGTTCACTTGTACCCAATAAACTAAACACTACATTGGGTACAACAATACCCCCCTTAGGGGTCGTTTACTTGCTCTAACTAAAAAAGTGCTGACTCGGGTAAGAGTGCTGACCCAGGTAAGTACTGGCTCGGGTAAGTGTAATTTGGGTTAGAGTGTTTATCACATGGTTTTTGGTAAGTGCTTACCGACCAAAAAATTACCATTCTAACCTTTTTTACATTTATATGTTATAAAATAAAATAATTTCTTACTTTTAAATAAAATAATTCCAAATATATCACTTAATTGAAAAAAATTACCTTTTAAATAATTAACTAATTTTTACATTAAAAATAAATCCTAGAAAAAGTAACCCTAATCTCCTAAACTTTTTCATCGGCCGCCCCCACCCCACTTCTCCTTTTCAGCTTTCTCATCTCTCCTCCTCCACCTTTCCAACACCGCTACCACCACCACGCCACCAATGCCGGCCGCGCCGCCACCACCACCACCATCAACGTCGAGCGCCGCCGCCACCACCATCAACGTCGAGCGCCACCGCCACTACCACCACGACCATGCCACCAACGCCGAGATCTTCGATTTGTTCATGGGAACGTCGATGATCATACAAAATGTTTGCCGGAGTTTGATGATCATTACGGTTAAGGAGTTGTTGGAGGACTCGAGAGACGGGTTTAGGGGATGGTGGACTCGGGAACGACGACGGTAGTAGGCAGCTGCCGAAGAGGAGGCATAATGGTGCGAAATGGAGGGCATGAATGGAAGACACAAATCTGACTCAGGTATGCATTGTTTTTACACTGGCTGGGTAAGGGCTCGGTCAACATTCGGTCAGATTTTGGTCAGATCTTGGTGTTTGTTAAACAGTCTGACTACTGACTGGTCAGCACCAAGTAAACAACCCCTTAAACTTCCACCATGTCCTCAAGGTAGGAAATAATCAAAAAGAAATTCATTGTAGTCATTTACATAAAAAAATGAGTAGCGTCCTCCCATGAACGTAGGTATAATAAAAAATGATAGTACCCCATCTAAGATATCTCCAATACACTTCACACGACTGTAAATTCTTTCAGTTAAACCTGAAAACCAACCGACTTGTATCCTTGATTTCTGCTAACACTAGTTAGAACCATAAGTCATTAGTATGCACTTCTTTGTGGCCTCTTCTAGACAACCAAAAACTTTCCAATATTTATTGGGATGAAAAGCCCTTTTGAATCCATCACTCTTATACTTTTGACCAAGATCAATCTCTGATTAATGTCGGTCGGAATGTCTCTTGGGAATTGTGTGGGGAACCGATGTACCTAGAAACCATTCGTTGGGTACGACTTCAATTCTCTCATTTTGAGAATATTTTAAACGTTCGAAGTCCAACTTGTCATACTATCTAAGTCCCAACCAAAAAATACTAGTCGTTTTTGAATTGTTACAGCTACAATTGTTATGGTTCTTATCGTTGTTCTTTAGAGACTTTGAACGACTTTTAACTCGGTCATAATTATGGTGCAATGTCGATTCCAACTTAGATTCTACCATTACTACCCTCTTTTTCCATTCGAGTAAGTGAACTTATAGTTTTTTCATTCTTATCTTTGAATGGTACTTGAATCATTTAATCATTGAGAGAGCCAACGATAATATCAAACCAAACAAATACCAAATGTGAGAGAGATTCATCACACGTGTTGAGTGCTCTCACCTTTCTGTCTTTAAGAACTTTCGGGAAGGATTCCATTTTACTGATTATGCCAAAGTTGTTGGTAATTACTACATCGATAAACTGAACACCCTATGAAAGGGAACCCTAATAAGCGATTTAAGGTATTCCAGATCAACTAAAAAAATGCATTCCATGAGGATGAATGAAACATCCCACATGATCCCAGTTTTTGTTGCACGGAGACTTTAAAAATTGCTTTTCTCCTTATATCATCTACATTCTAGCTCCATGAAAGAAACCTGTCAAGGAAAGGATCCCACATTCAGTGATCATGTCCAAAAAGAGCAATCAACAACTTGTCCTTATGAGCGCATGATAGGGTTATTTTAACTCTATTTCATGACATTTCCTATCCTTTTTTCTTAGATTTTATTATCCCATTGAGTCCTTTTGTTCTATTTATAATTTTTATTATGTTCATGGAGCCTTGTATGATATATGGGATAAACATAGGATTCCTGCACCAAATTGGCAAAAATATTCAAATTTGATATGTTCCCATATATTTCTACATGATGTTTGCTGATGAAGTTCTTGCAGGAAGCTAAATGTGGTTTTGCTGGAACTTTTTATGTTTCACTTTTGGTCTTCTTACATGGGTGGATTTTTGATATTTTGAGATTTTGAAGACCAAAGCTTAAACAATATTTTTGTGTTGTACTTAAGTCTCATACTATTTCTTATCACTTTTTACCATCATCTTTTCCATATTACTAGCTTTCTAGTTTTACCACTCTCTTTCTAAGAGAGGTTTGCTTGCAAGTCTAGCTTTAGTGTTTTGGGTACTGTTTGGGTAAAAATTTATGACATACGACGACGAGAGAAATACATAAGACTTCATTAGAAGTAAAACATCCTGTATTAAGATAAGGTCTAGAATAAATAATCGGACGACATCGCACGACAAATGTAAGATTCCTGATTTCTAACGGTAACCATTATCTTAGTTGTTGTTTTAATGCAAGGTCAAAGAAATTAATATGTAACAAACGTAACCAACGACCAAGATTCAACAAGCAATTAACACAAAATAACAGTTATGATCGTTATCATTAAAGAGTCAATAAAGGACCAAGCCGTTACGAAAGATTCAACTATAAAAGACGCATTCAAGCTTGAAGACAGGGACACACACATTTCAACTCTCGAGAACTCTGTGCAATATTCTCTAGTTTATTTCTTACGATATGTTATATTTTTCTTACGATATGTTATATTTTTTTTACGATCATTACTGTTTCTTTCATGGTAACGTACGATCACACATTGTAACATCGAGGACAGCATCCATGTTTGGTGATAACTAGTGGAGTGTCGACTTGATCTTAAGTCGACCGCAGGTTTTTTCCTCGATCTGAGGTTTTTCTTGCGTCATCAAATATTATGTCTTTAGTTTCTTTTATTTCGTACGTTCAAATTGAAAAGGTTTCTTTCTTTAAATGGATAGGCCTCATAATTCACTTTAATTGTCTTAAGTGAGATTTTTGGCATAAAAAATTTGGTGCCATCCGTGGGACCCCGTCTTGAGAAAAGCTTTTTTCGATAGAACGTAAAACTATACTAATCAATCTGAAAGGAGTATGTCCTTCTTTGTCATTTGCAGGATATCATATTTCAAGCAAATCATGATTCCTTCTTGATCGATCTCCAGCAACAGTTGCAAGCTGCTCAACAGAAAATTCAAAATTTAACAAACCAAAGTGCGCAGGCAAACAATGAAATCACATGATTGAAGGCACAAAATCCGCAGACAAAACAAAACTATTCGAGACCTCTGTTTTGTGGCACTTGTGAGCGGACCATTACATCCACCAACTCATCGACCCCTGATGTACACCTTTGTTTCGAATCCTTTAAGACAGGGAATGTATAATCTTATCCCTAACACCCAAGGACAACCAATACACATTCCTACAACCATCACTCCAACCGCACAAGCATAATTCCAACCAGCTAATGGAGAGGTCGCCAGTTCTGCACAACAAGATAGGAATAACATCCGCTCGAGTGATCTTATGACCCAAAGCTTAAGATGCTTGAAGAACAAAATGAGAAAGTTCTATCACTGTTAGCAAAGTTACTTGGAGTTGTTGTCCAGTCGACCTGGAACCGAGGACAGGATACCAAGCTCTCCTTAGATTGACGTGATCGCCTTTGTTGACGTTCCAAAGAAACACAACATCCCTGCATTCACTTCTAAATATTCAGGAATAACCGATCCAGTGGAACATGTCATTTAGTCCAAACAACTCATGTGGACAATTTTTATTCCTTCACAATATCAGGAGGTTTGCATGTGCAAGAGTTTTGGTTCAACTCTTACGGGAGTCGTGCTACAATGGTTGATTAACTTAAAACCTAAGACCATTGGGTCGTTCACAGAGTTGGTAGATCAATTCACACGAAAGTTCGCGAGTAGTCGTAAGATGGAGAAACAAACTAGTGATCTGTATTATATCGTACAAAAAGCTAGTGACTCTATTCGAAGTTATTTGAACAGGTTCAATACAGAGATGATCAACGTTCGAAACTGCGATGTGAAAACTGCGATCGAGGCCTACAAACGTGGGTTGGACAATGCATCTGGATTGTACGTCGATCTGACGAAATACCCACTGGAGAACTTTGACGATGTACGAGCCACAACGTTAGTGTATATACGAATTGAGGATGATGTAGCTTTCTGAAGAAAACATATGCATAACAAAAATGCCTAAGTGTTAAAAAGTCTGATTTTAAGACGAAAGGAGTAAACCAAGTTGAACATCCTCGACAGATATCGAATGTCAGATTCAACAAAAGTAAATCCTCCGATAAAATATTTCAATATCTAAAATTATCTACTTATAATTTTGCAGGTAGACCCAGAGAGCTCGTAGACTCGCTATGAAACATTGAAGCAAATGTACGATGGCCCAAGAAGTCAGAACAACCAGGAAAGATCAAGGACCAAACAAAGTGGTGGGATTTCTATGATGATCATTGTCATACTACTGAAGAGTGCATAAGTCTACAAAAAGAGGTCGCATGTTTAAAATCAATAGCTCATTTGAAAAATATCATCCAAGATGATCTTGCGTGCAACAAACGACCACCATCCCCTGCACAAACCAAAGTTGTCAAATGTATCACATAGGCTCAGAAGTATGCGGTCATACATATTAAGCAGCAAAAAGACATGCGCGCCGAGGACCGGATGACCATCCTATTTTCTAGAGACGCAAGATCCCCATACGAAGAAGACCTCAAATCCATGAAGATCACTTGTGATCAAGATGATCTTGACGATCAACATCAGAAGCATCATGATAGTTTGGTCGTACAACTCGTGATCGGAAACTGTTTGACTAAAAGAATACTCTTCGACGGAGGCATCTCAGGCAACGGTGTTTTTCTTGATACGATTAAAATTATGGGTATCGATAGATCGGATATCATACGATGTACGACAACTCTGGTCGGATTTAACAAAGACACGACGAACACCCTCGGACAAATCATACTACCCGTCTTTGCCAAAGGGGTAAATAAGCAAACAAAATTTAGCGTGGTCGAATGTCAAACGATGTACAAAGAAATCCTTAGGCGACCATGAACATACCATCAAACGATGAAGTTCCCTTCACCATGGGAGGGTCCAGGAGATCAAAAGTTAAAGAAAATTGGCTAGAGAATGTTATAGGATCACGATGAAATCTAAACCACATGACATCTAGCAATTACAGAGCCATGATGAACCTGAATCACACGACGACTGTCAACTTGATGAAGTTGTCCTCGATTTAAAACATCTTGATTGGGCAGTTTATATAGGTGCATCACTAAACTCTGATATAAAAGAATGATTAATATCTTTCTTGTAGGAACACGCAGATTGTTTCGCTTGGACGCACAAAGATATGGTAGGTATCAATCCGGACGTCATATCTCATAAACTTAACGTCGATCCATCGTACAAACCAATCAAGCACAAACGTCGTAAGTTTTCTCCAGAGCAAAACAAGGTAATAAATGATGAAGTTGGTAATCTGCTTAAGACACGCCAAATTAGAGAAGTCAAATATCCTAATTGGTTGGTGAACGTTGTTGTCATACAAAAGAAAAATGGAAAATGGAAGGTGTGCATCGACTTCACAGATCTTAACAAAGCATGTCCTAAAAATCCTTTTCCATTACCTCATATCGATGCATTAGTTGATGCAACAGTAGGGCATGAACTACTTACATTCATAGACGCCTACTCAGGATATAATCAAATCATCATGCGAAAGGACGACCAAGAAAATACAGCCTTCATGACAAACAAAGGTATCTTTTGTTACAAAGTCATGCCATTTGGTCTTAAGAATGCAGGTTCGACATACCAGCGATTGGTGAACATGATGTTTAAAGAGCATCTTGGGCAAATGATGGAAGTTTATATCGACGATATGCTTGTAAAAATTGAAAAATCGACATATCATATAGATCACCTAAAGCGATCATTCGACATCCTAAGAAAATATCAAATGAAGCTAAACCCTATGAAGTGTTCCTTTGGAGTACGAGTAGGTAAATTTTTAGGATATATGGTTACACGAAGGGGCATAGATGCAAATCCAGACCAAATAAAGGCGATTGTGGAAATCAAGGTGGCGTTTGGTTCGCAGAATATTTTTGGATGGAATGGAATCTGTCAAAGGAATTTGACTTTGAAGGAATTGGAATGGAATGTTGTTAGGTTTGACCACCTGTTTGGTTGGCAGAATTGGAATGGAATCTGCTAAAGGAATTGGAATGTGATTGTTTGGTTCACAGAATGTGGCTTTGGAATTGGAATGAAATTATGGTAAATGACCAAAATACCCTTTTATGTTTTTTTCATTTCTGGTCGGTGGTGGTGGTTGCCGGTGGCGGTGGTGGCCGGAAGTGGTGGTGACTGTTTGTGGTGTTGGTCGGTGACGGCAGCCGGAGGTAGTGGTGATGGTGGTGGTGGTCGTTGGGGTGATGGCGGTGGCCGGAGTTGGTGGCGGTGGTCGGTGGTCGGTAGCCGGAGGCCGGAGGCGGTGGGGGTGGTCGGTGGTGGTCAGTGGACGGAGGCAGTGGCGGAAGTGGTGGTTGGTCGCTGGAGGCCGTGGTGGTGGTCGATGGCCGGAGGCGGTGGTGGTGGTCGGTGGCTGAAGGTGGTGGTGGTGCATATCAGGGTGAGGGGTAATTTTGTCCAAATTTTTTTTGACATTCCATTCCAACCAAATCTTTACCCTTTGCCATGGAATGACCGATTCCTTTACTTAAGGATTTTGATGGAATTCAGACATTCCATTCCATCAGAATCAATGAACCAAACAATGGAAAGGAATTTGGTCAAAGGATTTCAGGACTCCAATTCCATTCCATTCCATTAGAATTCATGAACCAAACGCCACCGAAGTCTCCAAGAAACGTGAAAGAAGTCCAAAAACTCACGAGATGAGTGGCAGCATTAAACAGGTTCACTTTTTGATCCCCTAATAAATGTCATTTGTTTACAATGTCTTACGAAATAAATAAAGGGTTCACATGGACGGACGCTCATGAGAAAGCATTACAAGCTTTAAAAGAGTATATGATGTCACCACCTTTATTGGCGAAATCCCAAGATGGTGAGATCCTATAGCTATATGTAACGGTTAGTACGACCGCAGTAAGCGCAATCTTGGTAAGGGAAGAGGATAAACAACAAATTCCTATATACTACATAAGTACGTCTCTTCTTGACGCTGAAACTAAGTACACTTCAATGGAAAAATTGCTCTTAGCCCTAGTAACTGCCGTAAAGAAGTTAAGACATTATTTCGAATCTCAGCCTATTTCTGTCATGACTAATTATCCTTTTAAATCTATCTTGCGAAAACTAGAACTTTCAGGTCCAAATCTTAGTGGATACGATATCGAGTACAAATCCAGGACGGCGATAAAATTGCAAGTTCTAGCAGATTGCGTAGCATATTTCAACCCCGAACTGGAACAAAAGGCACAAGTGGAAGTCAATATTGTGGCAATTCAAAACGACACATCCTAGATAATGCACGTTGACGGGTCCTCTAACATAAGGGGATCAGGTCTAGTTGTCGTCTTAAGATCGCCATAGAGGGGAAAGATGGTATATTTTGTAAGATGTGACTTCAAGACCACAAACAACGAATCAGAATATGAAGCATTAATTGCAGGAATCAACATGGCTCATGACTTAGGGGCAAAAATCTTACGCGTTCGAAGCGATTCCCTCTTAATTGTAAACAAAATGAACGGGGAATTTCAGGAAAAAGATTCGAAAATGATAGCATATTTAGAAGTTGCAAGAGCAAAGGCTGGTCGGTTTACACGATTTACGATTGAGCAGATTCCAAGAGATCAGAACGTTCAAGCTGATGCACTAGCAAATCTCGGGTCCGCATTAAACGAACCATCTTTAAATAACATCCCAATCTTTCATCTTACGACGTCCTCTATCGAAATCAAGGAGATCGTGCAAATAAACGAGGAAATGTACAATTGGTCACTAGACGTTTGGAACTACCTAAAGCATGACCGATTGCCAGAAGACAAGATGGAGGCACGAAAACAAGATTCAAGGCATCTAAATATCCGATCATTAACGATCAGCTATATAGACGAGTGTCTTAACTTAAGATGTGTTACCAACAAAGACCAGATAAGAATGATCTTACAAGAAATGCACGATGGTGAATGTGGAAATCATTCTAGAGGAAGGAGTCTCGCTAATCATATTGTACGACAAGGTTATTATTGGCCAACAACATTCACGTATGACTCATAAACCCTCATAACCCTTACACTCAACACTCATTCCATGTCCATTTATGCGATAGGGCATGGATATCGTAGGTAAATTAACTCCAACACTGGGTCAAAAGGTATTTTTATTAGTACTTAAAGATAAAGAAGACCAGGCTACCAAAGGGTACCCCCTTTGGTGCCTGGGCAAAAATTTAAGACGTCCATAACTTTTGTTGCGGGAGTCCGTTTCAGGGCTACGAACTATCAAAACGAAGCTATCGATGATGAGTACATTTCCAGCATTTCGGATTTGGCACCCAACAATATGAAACATTACCCGGCCACAACCCGCTAAATTGCACGACGCGCGCACGTTTGAATGGATGGATGCAGTCGTTTAGGGCATGGGAGGGGGTTTCTTCAGTTTCTTTCGGGTGCAAACCTACTTATTAACATTATAAAGGGCCCACGTATATTTTCTGGAGATTTTGCCATGGGATTTTCCGGATGGTTCCAGACCATGCTACCAAAGGGTACCCCCCTTTTGGTGTCTGGGCAAAAATTTAAGACGTCCATAACTTTTGCTACGGGAGTCCGTTTCAGGCCCACGAACTATCAAAGTGAAGCTATCGACGATGAGTATATTTCCAGCATTTCGGATTTTTCACCCAACAATTTGAAAAATTATCCGGCCACAACCCGATAAATTGCACGATGCGCGCACGTTTGAATGGATGGCTGCAGTTGTTTGGGGTATGGGAGGGGTTTTCTTCAGGTTCTTTCGGGTGCAAACCTACTTGTAAACATTATAGAGGACCCACGTAAATTTTTCGAAGATTTCGCCAAGAGATTTTCCAGATGCTTCAGGACCAGGCTACCAAAGGGTACCCCCTTTGGTGCCTAAGAAAAAATTTTACTATCTCTACTAATTATTTCAACTCATGTAATTATTGATTTTCTTAAAGTCAAAACTTTGACTTTATGTTGTTTCAAAACTTTTGAAACTCTCGATCTACTTTTGTAACTAAAAGTCAGATCACATTTCCTATGAATTCTTATATCCTATCTGAATTATGAATTCCGAGAAATACAAATCAATACTGTATCTTTTACTCCTCAGGGAATAAACTGGGCTCCCACTAACGTATATGAAAACTAACAAATTACTTAAAATGAATACTTTTATTGACTTAGTCAAAACTTGACTACCTAATCAATTCTATTTTAAGTAATAAGTCTAATACTTTAGACTTTTTGCTAGAATTTAACATTTATAAAACTTAACTCGATTTTATCGAATACCAATTCCTAGACTTGGAATTTTCAAGTTTTTATAAATACTGATGTTATCAACGACATTTGAGATAACATCCTAAATTCTTTTCAAACATATGAGTAATCAACACTGACTATAAATACTTTTATAATCCTTTTACTCATATATGTTTTATTCTAAAACACATTCCTATAAAATAGTACTTCGCGTGTTTTGACAGTTTTCATATATTACTTCAAATATTAAAAAAATTTGAAGTGAACTTGTTAATGTGATAGACAACATCAAGGATCTAACAATTGAATTAAGTCAATGTTGACTCAATCCGATTCAACACATCATGCATAAGATATATGGATCAAGACAATAATTTTAAACTTGGTAAATATTCAAATATTTAATAATCCAAACAGTAATCCAAAACATTTAAAATGAAACTGTTTAAAATTGTCCCAAAAACACATTGTCTTGATAAATATCTAAATCAATAGCTGCATTGTAGAATCCTAGCATCCCGGGCTTCTCACTTTTCCTGACCACCTGCAATCAAACATTTGCTCTAGGTGTCAGTTAACTTGTAAACTAACAAGTGAAAGTGACAAACTGAAGCAGTCACAATACCATTCTGTAACACCCCAAAGCCCAAAGATATAGGCTGACCCAATAACTTCGAGTCCAACTAAAAACCATGGTGGAAGTTATTAGTAGCCCATGACTTGAGGCTTATAAGGTGCTAACAACTTCTACTTTATATCCATGTGGGACGGGTTGTTACAACCTCCCCCACTTGAAATCCTGACGTCCTCGTCAGGCCTACCCAGAATCTTTCTCTCCTTGTCATCGGCGATGTGGGATTTGCCTAAGATGTTACCAACATCCCCCCTCGAGGACTCATCATTCCTGATGAGGTTTGCCCCACCATCCCGATGGTACAAGGATCGGCTCTGATACCATTCTGTAACACCCCAAAGCCCAAAGCTATCGGCTAACCCAATAACTTCGAGTTCAACTAAAAACCATGGTGGAAGTTATTAGTAGCCCATGACTTGAGGCTTATAAGGTGCTAACAACTTTGAGGTGTTCATACTTGTTTCATGATGCTTCGGGCAATTCTGCCTCCAATGACCGACCCCATGACACCTGAAGCAACGGTTCTCGGTCCTTGCTTTGTTGGCATTAACCTTTTTGCCCTTGCCCTTGCTCTTGCCATTGTCAACGGCCTTGGGTACACTCTGCTTGACCTGAACCTGGCCCTTGCCTTTGCTGGTGTTCCTATGCCCATGCTTCTTCTTCACTCCACCATCCTTGACCATCAAAACATCTTTGGTTTTGGTCCCCATACTCAACTCAATAGTTTTCAACATGGAATGTAGTTCGGCAATCATTTTTTCCATGTTGTTCATATTGTAGTTGATCACAAACTGCTTGTAATCTTCTTATAATGAGTTGAGTATTGTATCAGTTGCTAACTGCAACGGAACTGGGTGACCGAGCCTCTCTAGGTGATCAATGTGCCTCTTCATTTTCATTACATAGGTACTTACTAAGGTCCCCTTTTCCATCTTGCACGCATTCAGAGCCCTCGTGGCATCATAACGTTATGTGAGTGCTTGTGTCTGGAACATGTCCCTCAACTGGCGGATGATGTCGTAAGCATTAGTGTTCATGAGTCGTGTTTGAAGTTCTGGGCTCATGGTCGCAAGCATAAGATAGCCTACATCCAGTATATCATCCGAACGCTTCTGGTAAGCATTTCTAATTGCAGCAGTGGCAATTGCTGGTGGGGCCTCCCCTAGAGGCTCTTCTAGGACATACCACTTTCTCTCGTGTCTGAGCACAATCTGTAGATTGCGCTCCCAGTCGAGAAAATTCGACCTAGTGAGTTTGTCCTTTTCTAGGATGGAGCGAAGAGAAAGGTTATTTGTGTTGGTAATTGTGTTTGCCATCTACACCATAAAAACTTGGTTTTAGTACCTTTGAATAAACGGTTCCCAATAAATATCAATAAACCCTTAAATGATCAATTATCGGGCTAGGATCCTTATTTCATACGTTCTGATGTGCGGTTTGAGCATGCCCTACCAGGCCCATATTATTTCAGTAGGTAAGGACTTTTACCAATTATATCTAACTGACATGACTCCTAGATCTTTTTGAAACATCGGATATCACCGTACATGTTTTAGTCCCTCTTAGTGCTTTTTGGCCCGGTACCACCCGGTAAACTTAACAGAACTAAAACAGATCTCATCACTTGGGACAGGATGTACTCTGGCCAGTACCACCCGATTATCACAGAGTCTTTTCACCCGCTCCCAACTTCGGTTTGAACGCGAGCGCTCAAGGTTTGAGCACTTCCAACGCCCGCGTACCTTACGTCGGAGGTGTCCCTAAGTGGGTTGCACTACTGATCTATGATTTTCTGGGTTTTAACTAAGTTTTTGAAAAACTTTTATTTCTAGTATTTTAAAATTGCTAATTAAAACCGACTGTTTAAAAGACAACTGATGTTTACAACTAACTGTTGAAAAAAAAACATACATGTTGTTTAAAACTAACTGTTTTAAGACATACTTGCTAATAAAACTAACTATTTTATAAGCTCCTTGCTAATTAAAACTAACTTTTTAAAAGCAAGCATTTTATAAGAAAACAATCTTATAAAGATATGGTTTTAAAATAAATTTTACCATTTCAAATAATTTATAAAAACTGGTAATTTTGGATTTTAAAACCGATCTCGTGATCTAACTGGTTCTTAAATTAATACGTTTGATAAAAGCTAGATATATAATTTCAACAATCACGAGCTAACAAATAAACACAACCACGCAGTTCAATAAACATGCAATTATAGATTTGCCAATTAATTCCTAATGGACCAAAATGACCTAAACTATTATGCTTTGATCTTCCCGCGTAGCTCCCACTGGCCTCGACATCTTTGACGGAGCTCCAAGAAGAAAAACTATCCTAAGAGTCGTTTTACATATATAGCCGGGGTTGTAAGTGGCACGCAGGCCTCCCCAAATAGATCAAGGGTCTAAATTGGTAAATGCTATAATTACCAAAAGTGCACATAAAAGAGAATAACAAACCACACAATTTTTAAAGCATAAATAAAGCAATATATAATAAAGCATTAAACAATCCTAGATTCGTTAAAATTATTTTATCATAAACCATGTTTTAACTGATTTATAAAATCAAAATGTTTTATAAATCGAAACTGATATTTTAATCTGAAATTGATTTTTATAAAATTGTCAAGATCTATAGACTATAAATCTATTTTATAAAATATAATCAATTTTCTAAAATATTCACTTTTTGAAAAAATTAAACCGAGTGTTCCGGACGAACTTGTCGGAACATCAAACAACGGCCCGTGAATCGTGTCATGATTTGATCAACCATTCGGAAAAAGACATCGGGCCAATTTGACCAAAACGGGTCAAATATCATGGTTTAATAAATTTATTTAGGAATAAAATTCCTTAATTTAATTAGATAAAATTATATAAAGAATTATCTAATTATTATTGGGTTAAAAGCCTAAATACCCAATAATCCTTTTGGGCCATAAACTTGGTCCAAAAGACACATGGTTTGGGCCCGTTATCAAACTGATAACACTAGGCTTGGAAAAAGATTGGGTTAGTTCCTAACTCGTTAAAAAACAATCTCGGGTCAAAGCCCAAACCTTCGTTGTATTCGTGGTTACTCGATCATCAATCGGCCGTTGCTCGATCACCAATGCCGTCGTTCAAGACTACCGTCACCCGACCCCATCGCCGACCCCATTGCTGACCACCATTGTCGTGGCTGAGCGGCCACGGCCTGGTGGCGACTCAAGCCACGGCCTCGTGGTGAATCAAGCCACGGCCTAGTGGCGGTTTAGTCCACTGCCGACGCACAACTCAGGCCACGACCGATCTCGATCCAGGCCACGGCCGATCGAGCGATCAAGGCCATGGTCGATCGTCGATCAAGGCCACGGCCGATCTTCGATCTTGGCCCACGGCCGATCAATTGATCGAGGCCACGGCCTGTCAGCCTTAGGTGGTACGATCTGGTGGCAGCAAGGTCACCGGTTGGCGGTCCGGCCAACTGTTGCTGTCGTTCTGCCGCCGCGTGGCATTTGCCACATCCGGTAGCCGGCGATCGACAAGGGTTACCCCGCCACACCGTCGCTACCTGCGACAGCCGGCGGTTGGTGATCAACAGAAAACAACCATCGTCGCCGCTGCCATCAATGCACAATAGTAGAACCACCGCCACCACTGATGCGACACCAGCAGCGAGCCGCTGCCGTCGCTGCCATGATGCACGGCTCAACAACATCGCGACCACCGCCGCCGCTAGGCGTGCCCACAAGGTAGCCCGCGGCCTGATTGGTTGCGACCGGGAATCGAAACAATCAACTACTACACCAATCACTGCCGCCGTCGTTGACCACCACCACTATCGGTGGTCTCTGGTGGTCGTTGGCGCTTGACAAGCACCACCATCACCATCACTAATAAGTCCAAAATTATACATGTTTTGGTAGTTCTGGTTTACACTATTTTACCCCGTTTTGTACCATTTCTCGGATGTTTTACTCACGAAAGCTACTAAATCTGAGTTTTGTAGGAATTGGAGGCTATTCAACGAAAAAGTACGAAAAGAGGTGAAAAAGCATGAAAAATGTGCAAATTGGATCTAGAAGCACCTTCGTGTCCGTGAAGATTAAACTCTTGCGCTGCGAGATTGGTGAATTCTAGAAGATTCTTGCTTTTGCTCGTTTCACATTGGAGAAGAAAAGTTTAGCGCCGCGAAGTTGATGAAGACCCTCTATGGAAGGTTCCAGAATGAGCAGAGAAAGAAAGATAGGGCTTCGTAAGTGTTTCGTGCCGCGAGAGTGCAGCCTCGCGATCGCGAAGTGAGTCGTTCACCAGTTTATAAATACCAGCCTCCTCCCATTAATTCAGATCATTCATAAATCAATTGTCTAATATGCTTATAGAGTTATTAGTAGTCAGAAGTGAGGAAGAGAGTAGTTTTATGAGCTTTGAGCGTGAGCCGATTCTTACCTGGAGTTGTTTATCCGGTGTTCGATCATCTCTCGTTACACGGTCGGTATAATGTCTCTCTTTTTAGTTTTATTTTCTGTTTTAGCTATGATTAATGAGTAGTTTGTTTTTAGTACTTATTGTGGTTTGATGAACCTTGTTGGATGATGTTTTGATTTTAATATATATTAGTTTGGTTTGGTTTATTGAATGTTTGTCTTTGATTCCGAAGTTAATGTTTTAATTGTGGCTACTTGAACTTGTTAGTTGGGTGTATCTGTTTTTCTGACAATAAAATAGATAGACTCCGTTAGAATCATCAGAATCATAAAATGGAAGGTCTTCCTCTTTGGCAAATTTGATAGCACAATCATCTGTTGAAACTTGTGGGCTAGACTCTTCTTCCTTTGGAGCTTCGGTTTGGTCATCTCCTTGTAAAGTAGGTTCATTGTCATCCCCGAACCTAGTATCCTTCTCTTCCTTCCGTGGGTATGAATCCTCTCCAAATAAAAATTCTTTGTTAGAATCATTATTAACTTCAAAATTTGGACAACTTACGTGTGACTGAATGGTGAATTGAGTCATCCATTCAGATTTCTCCATTGGTTCTCGCATTCTTTCTGATTCCTCCCTCATCTTACGAATAGATTCTGCAGTCGATTCAAATTGCATAAGGAGGTCCTCTATACTTGGTTTAGGTTTCCACGAAGGTTGATCATCCGGCTCCCTCGGTGTTTGCCAATAATTTGATGTTTGACATTCATATGATTCCCAACTTGAAGCTGCTTCATTACAACGCATGGCATTCTCCCACATTTTAGCTTTGAGTTGTTGATCCATTTCTGCAAAAGAACCAAAACAAATACCCGGCGTAACACGAACATATAAAAGATAACTAAACTTTAGTAACTAACTAAGCAACCGTTCCCCGGCAACGGCGCCAAAAACTTGATGCGGTAATTTATATATATAAAAACAGTACCAAGTTTAACCCTTAATTTACCCAACTAGTATTACCGCATTCACAGGCAAGCGTACCCGATCGTGAGTAATATAGTGTAGGAAAGTACTAGGTATCGTTTTTACCACTGGGAACGGTTAAGCTAGATGCTTACCAAAGCAATAATTAATTAATCTGAAATAGCGGTTTGCTTTTGGAAAAGTATTTTATTTATAAAAGATGCAAATAATAAAATTACTAAACCTAACCAAGAAGTAGGAAAACTGATAACAAACAAACATCAGAGACAACTGCATACATCATGGATTCCCTTTTCAGATGATTACGAAAGACATAGATTTAATAGTTGTTGTAAGAATTTAAGCCGAAGCACCCTAGCATGTATATCTGAGGTTTTCAACCAGGTTGGTCTCCCGGCCCAAATACAGGGACTTGGTTGTCAATCAAGTCTAGTAAAAGTCACCATAATCAATGCTAAGTCGTGGGACCCTACAATCTAGTTTACTCTTGGTCCGAGTGGACTACTTACCACGTCTCCCCGCGTCACTGGTTTGTAAGGTAAGAGAGATTGAAATCATATTTATTATTTGTCAAATAACAAACACAATCCCAACCAATGAATTCAAGTAGCCACAGTCTAAACATTGAAATAGGAACCAACAGATAACATTCAACAAACCAACAAATCTATTAATAAATTAAAACATAAACTCAAATCATCTTTCAAAGTAATCACACCATAATGTAACACGACTAGAAATCAACATATAGACATGTCAATCATAGATGAAAAACCAGACCAAACTAAAGACCGGCAGATTTGGCATCACATCCTCTCGAACCATCTCCTCCGAATGTTGATCGTCGAGCCTCCATCTTCTCAGTTTGGAAACCTTAGGTGGTTCCCATTCTAAAAACCTAACTATTGAATTATTGAGAGAATTGTATGATTGTGAGATGATTTAAACTGAATGGCCAAGGCTTCTATTTATAATGGAGTCGGCAGACCCATTTAGCGATCGCAAAACGGCAGTTTCGCGACGCTAAACGGCAAAGATTGCTTTTGAGGCGCGTAACGGGCAGCTAAATCCTCCAAAATCTTCCAACTGGTGATCTTTTCCTTTTATTGGAGCTTCCAGAATATTCCAACGATCATTCCCTCCTTTGGCGGCGCGAAACTTTCCTTGGCGGTGCGAAATCCAACGAACAAAGGAAACTACATAACTATCAGATATCCAGAATATTCTAATAAATCTTTTTTTCCTTATCTGCTGAAGATCTTGCTTTGGGAAGAAGCAACTGAGTTGGAAGTATTCTGGAATGTTCCAGATTTGATGGATCTTTTATTTAGGATGAAATATTCCAACTTGGAGAGAAAGAAAGACCAAAAATGGATTTTTACAAGATATTTTCCATTTCTTCACAAAGTATCCATTTCTGACGCTTTTTACCCACTTTTTGTAATTTTCTGCAACAGTGCCTCCAAAACCTACAAAACTGGAATTGAAGCCTTTTTAAGCCAAACTGTATAAAAAATACTCTCAAATTAAATATAAAAGTGGGGAACTAGCGCGAGTAAAACATGTATAATTTTGGAGTTATTAGCGACATTTACTAAACTGCTTGACAACCAGTCCCTGTAATTGGGCCGAGAGACCAACCTGGTTTATAATCTCAGATAATACATGATAGGGTGCCTTTAGCTTAAGTTCTTACAATGACCAAGTAAACTATACTTTTGGCTTAATTGAATCATCCACAAGGGGAATCTCCATAACTATAATAAGTATTATCTTTTCTCTTATTTGTTTAAAACATCTTTGTTTTGAGTCTTAGTTAAAGTAGTAGCCTTTTTAGTCTCTTTAGTTAATTTAAACCATTTTCCATAAAAATCCCCCTTTTAGATTAATTAAACTCTTATAAGATTTATTTTGAATGACTTGACCGTTCCCAGTGGTAAGAACGATACCTGGACTTTCCTACACTATATTACTTGCGATCAGGTACGCTTGCCTGTGAGTGTGGTAATAGTGGTTAGGCAATTTTGAGGTTAAAACTTGGTTACGATTTTATATATATAATTTACCGCATCAAGTTTTTGTCGCCGTTGCCGGGGAACGGTAGTTGTTTAATTTTTAATCTTTGGTAGTTTAGTTAATCGATCCTTGTGAGGGACTTCATCCCTTGCAAGTTTATTGCTTTCTAGTTTAGTTTATTTTTAGTGTCTACTTTCTTTGTTTTCGCAAGTTGCCCTTGATCCTTTGTTGTGGTTTCAGTGAAGTCGCGACAGGACTAGTGGAGCCGTTTGTGGAACCAGAGAGAGTTAAGAAAAAAGAACAAAAAGAAATCAAAAGCAGGCAAAGTTCGTCTTAGAGCTTTGAAATTCGAGATGGGAGATGAAGCACCAATGTGGAATACACGGAGGACCGCTCCTACCGTACCCACACAACCGATCACGAAGCCGGACCCAGACAAGGAAATCAGAGGCCAATTTCTTTGGTGGAAAAAACGATAGCAATCCTATCGTTCACGTGGAGAACTTTGTGGATATCTGTGATCTGTTCAAAACCGAAAATAACCAGTTGATGCCATTCGTCTACGGTTGTTCCCATTCACACTTGTTGGAGAAGCTAAAGCATGGCTTCGGTCTTTGGAACCGAGTTCGATCGCCACTTGGAGGACCTACATTCCAAATTTTTATCCCGATTCTTCCCGCCATCAAAGATCGAGAAACTTCGAGCCGAAATCCGCTCTTTTTGGCAAGACGAGGAAGAGACTATTTCCAAAGCATGGGAAAGATTCAAGTCCAAACTTTCTATAGTGGGCTTAATTACTCTTCTCGCGGTACTTTGGACTCATCCGCCGGTGGTGTGTTCATGTACAAAACTCCCACACGAGGATAAAATTTCCTTGAGGACATGTTGATCCATAACATCGATTGGAAGTCGGACAAGCGCTTACATATCCCAAAAATGGCTGGGAACATTTCTACCGACTTTGACCCATCCGATGAGTTAGCCGCCATGAAAAACAAACAGGTAAGGTTTGAATGTAAAATCGATGATCTAATTAAAACTATTCATGCCTTACAGGTTGGATGCGAGGAGTGCAAAGGACCTCACCTTAAGAAAGATTGCACAAACAAACCCATGATGACACCTGAAGAGATCAACTTTCTTAACCGAGGCGATTACCAAGGGAGGTGGAACAATAACCGGAATTTCAATCAAAGACCTCATGGCTTCTTCGCACTAAACCAACAAAATCAAAGGATGGATGGCGAGCCACGCATGTCTCTCGAGGATCGACTCTTCCAATTCATGGAATCACAAAAGAAGATCAACGAAGAGGTAAGCTCACACCTACATAATCAACAAAGTGTAATCCAAAACTTGGAATTGCAGGTTGGACGGATCTCTCAAACATTAAGCGGGAGAACTCAAGGGGAACTACCTACGCAAACGCAAGTCAACCCTAAGGTGGACGCTTCCAAAACAGTGCTAATGGTGGATGGAGCAACAACGAAAAATGCGTGGACCGACATCTACACCAAAAAGTATGTCCCTTCCGAAAGTGAGAGTGAACCAGATTACACTACGGACTATGATTCGGAGGGCATTACTATCTCGTTTGAGCACCTATTGCTTCGTGATCCAATCTATCTAAGTGATGAAGGGGAGGAAGATAGCAAACAAGGAGGATACACGGAATTCATGATTCCGAAATCAAACAAAGAAAAGGAGAAAGTGGATGAGGACACCGAGATAACCTATGTCGCACCGATAAAGCATGATCCAGGGAGTTATAGCTTACCTATTTCCATTTTTAATAAGTTTAAAGGTCTTGCTTTAATTGATTCGAGTGCCGCACTAAACATGATGTCGGTGTCTTATTGCAGCAAAATAGAGATCAAGAAGTTGACACCGACAGCGTACCAGTATCGAGGAATCAACGGCTACATGACAACGCCACTTGGAATAGCGGAGGCCGTCCCGATACGCATTGGGAACTTCATATACCCCACGGACTTTATCATTGCCGACCTCCCAAAGGATACGGAGATTCCTATCATTTTTGGGAGAGCCATTTTACACACTGCGCAAGTTAATCAGGTGTCTAGCTTGGGGTATGGCGATAAACGCATTTCATTCAATCCCGATGGAGAGCCAGTGACACATCTTCGAAAACCCTACGTGGATTCATCCCAAACCATCAAAGAAAAGGCCGATCGCCTGCTACTTCCGCATGAGCACAAGAAGAAAACAGAGGATTATCCCAATCCAATGATGCAAAAAGGAGAGACGTCAAATGTGTTGGGAATCGGAGAGCGATAAACGCGCAGCGGATAATAAAACTTTGATTCCCAAACGTAGATCCATCCAAAATCATTCAGACACAATCGAAGGGGGTTATCGAAAATTACCTCGTAATGTTACGCAAACGAAACCTCCGGAAAGCTGGTGAGGGATACACCGCTACTACACCACCAGGAGACTGGCTGCTAGACCGCCGTGGGTTACCTTACTAAAAACGATGGAGAGAGATGGGAGGGTTCAGGTTTTTTTCTGGGGTTTCTTTTTAGTCAAGATTGATCGAATGAATAATCTGATTAGTGTTACCAGATTTATATCCTTAAATCTGGTAATACCCATTTAAGAAAGCCCGTTTAATTAAAAGCCCATTTAAGAGTTTTAATCAATGTATAACTCTATATTTAATTAATAAACCATTAATTAAGTATTAACCCTTTTAATTAATTAATTAACTATTAATTAATCTAATAAAATATACTAACTGATATTTTATTTATTCTAAATAATAAATAACTATTTATTATTTATTTCTCACTCAATAATTAATTTATACTAATTAACTATTCCACCAAACTGATAAATCCACTTGATCTCAAATTGGGTGTGTAGCAGTGTGACCCACTAGTGTCTTATAACATTGGATACGGTAATCCTGTTACTATCTTGCACATAATCCTAACAGACTCCCACTTGTGCTAGACATGTAACTGTACTGTTACCATTAGCCTAAGGAGGTCCCTAGCCAGACACTTAGGTTAACCAGGTTATAAGATCTCTTATATCCAGAGATACAATTCACGCTTGAATTTGTACACAGGTTCATTCCTTTTGCACACGATATTTCAAAAGTGAATCGAGACATGGAGCGGAGGTTTTTCATTTCTCGAATTCAAGTATTTCTTGGTTCTGATTTCGATTGCCTACAGTAACGGATATTACTAAATAACACCTATTATTTTATCCGAGCGTGGCCACGCGTTTTCTGCCAATCTTAATCGCCAAGGGGCCCGGAAATATCTCTCTTGTGAAAGAGGTGCAAATCCCTTCTTGACTATCTGCATTTGGATCCACGGCTTCCGCTGCATCTAGTCACGTCCCGTATGGCCACCCTGTTACGGTGCAGCGTTAGGACGCGCTAAGAGTACAGTAGTCCTCGTGTTCCCAAACCAAACATCTCAAGTCTAAGGACAACCTATCATCAAGTCAGTGCTTATGATTGGGGCTCCATGAAGCAGACTTGAAACTGGTCACTTCCAATACTCAAACACTCTGATGAGTATCTATAAATGCTTGGTCACATCACTTGTGCTTTTACTCTTTACTTTGAATAAATCATCAAGCATTTATAATAGCGTTAAACTCCCTATTGAAGTTCCCATTTCAATAAGTGGCTACGGAAATTTAGATTTTTCGCAAGACTTTGCATAAATCATGGATACATTAAATATACAAAAACAGTTTAACTTTTGAAACAATCATGAATTTAAAACCTCCAATATTTCAATCACACTGTGAAATAAAATTTTACATGATCTAATGTTCAAAATTAAACTACAGTAATAATTAATAAACTAAAACTAGCTACTAGTGTCCAGGTACTGCATCCCAATGGAACACGCATGACCCTCATGCTTTACTCTCGCTAGCGGCTCTGTCAGCGGATCTGCGACATTATCCTCTGTCGGAATCTTGCATATTCTCACATCTCCTCTTCCAATGATCTCTCGGATGAGGTGATATTTTCTGAACACGTGTCTTGACTTGTGATGCTCTCTAGGTTCTTTGGCCTGTGCCACAGCCCCAGAGTTATCACAGAATATATCAATCGGTCTAGAGATACTGGCAACAACTCTAAGATCCGAAAGAAAATTCCTCAGCCAGACAGCTTCCTTTGCCGCATCAGATGCTGCAATGTATTCTGCTTCTGTAGTTGAATCTGCAATGGTGTCCTGCTTCGAGCTCTTCCACGGGATCGCGCCTCCGTTTAGGGTGAAAATGTATCCTGACTGTGATCTATAAGCGTCTCGGTCAGTCTGGAAACTAGCGTCAGAATAACCGGTGATACTAATTTCATCCTCAGATCCACCGAAGACCAAGAACATGTCTTTAGTTCTTCTCAGGTACTTAAGAATGTTCTTGACAGCCACCCAATGAGGTTTACCTAGATTCTGTTGATATCTGCTCGTAACACTTACTGAGTAAGCAACATCGGGCCTAGTACATAACATGACATACATGATCGATCCAATTGCTAAAGCATATGGAACCGATTTCATTTTATCCTGATCTTGACTAGAAACAGGACACTGTGTCTTACTTAACACTATGCCATGTTGCATCGGGATAAATCCTTTCTTGGATTCATCCATCCTAAATTTCTTCAGGATTTTGTCAATGTATGTACTTTGACTAAGTCTAATAAGCCGCTTAGATCTATTTCTGTAGATCTTTATACCAAGTATATAAGCGGCTTCTCCAAGGTCTTCCATCTAGAAACATTTACTTAACCAACTCTTTACACTCTGTAAAGTTGGTACGTCGTTTCCTATGAGTAGAATATCGTCTACGTACAAGACCAAGAAGGTTACTATGCTCCTACTGAACTTAGTGTAGACACATGGCTCGAACTCACTTTTCGCGAAACCAAACTCTTTGATTCGCTCATCAAAATGTAAGTTCCAGCTACGAGATGCTTGCTTTAATCCATAAATGGATTTTAGCAGTTTACACACTTTATTAGGATTCTTAGGATCCTCAAATCCTTCTGGTTGTTCCATATAGACGTCTTCTGTTAACTTTCCGCTCAGAAAGGCTGTCTTGACGTCCATTTGCCAGATCTCGTAATTAAAATACGCTGAAATGGCCATTAGAATCCTAATTGATTTTAACATGGCTACTGGCAAAAAGGTTTCATCATAGTCGATACCATGAGTTTGCGTGAATCCTTTTGCGACAAACCTAGCCTTAAAGTGTGCACATTTCCGTCCATGTCAGTTTTCTTCTTGAAAACCCATTTACGTTCAATAGCCCTACAGTGCTGGGGTAAATCAGTCAACTCCCATACTTGGTTGTCGTACATGGACTGCATCTCGGCGTTCATGGCTTCTTGCCATTGTTCAGACTCACTGCCTGACACAGCTTCTCCATAGGATGTCGGTTCATTCAAGTCTCCACCAACCAGAGAGACTAGAAATCCAAGATACCTATCTAGTTCTTGCCTTACCCTAGTGGATCTGCGAAGGTCCTGTGTTTGCACTTCCTCAATCGGCTCTGATTGAGGTTCAACATTTTCAGGTTGAATTTCTGGCTCAACAGTCGGTACAGTGTTACCTTCGTCTACTATCTGTAGATCTACATCCTCTCTGGTGTTCCCGAAACTAAGAAACTTTTCTTCCAGAAATTTTCCATTTCGAGCCACAAAAACTTTGTTCTCTTCAGGGTTGTAGAACTAATATCCCACTGTGGTCTTGGGATATCCCACGAAGAAACATTTGTCAGATTTGGGTTTGAGTTTTTCTGAGGTAGGTCGTTTGACGTAAACCTCACAACCTCAAATTTTTAGAAAAGACAGTTTGGGTTTCTTACCCTTCCATAGTTCATATGGAGTCTTTTCTACCGACTTGGTTGGCGCTCTGTTCAATATGTGTGCTGCTGTTTCGAGCGCGTGTCCCAAGAATGACACTGGTAGCGTAGAGCGACACATCATCGATCGTACCATGTCAAGCAAAGTACGATTCCTCCTTTCTGACACACCGTTCATCTGAGGTGTATACGATGGTGTGAGTTGAGACACAATCCCACATTCGATTAGATGGTTCTCAAACTCTAGGCTAAGATATTCGCCTCCTCGATCTGACCACAAAAACTTGATCTTCTTGTCAAGTTGATTATGCACTTCATTCTGATTTTCTCTGAATTTCTCAAAGCTTTCAGATTTATGTCTCATCAGATAGACATAACCGTACCTACTGAAATCGTCAGTAAAGGTAATGAAGTACCGGTATCCTCCTCTCGCCTCATGACTGAATGGTCCACACACATCTGTGTGAACTATTTCTAACAAGTCAGTGGCCCTTTCATTTATCTTGTTGAAAGGTTGTTTTGTCATCTTGCCAGATAAACAGGACTCGCAATTATCAAAAGGTTTAAAATCAAAAGTACCAAGAAAACCTCCTTTTAGGAGTAGTTCAACACGTTTCTTGTTTATGTGGCCTAGACGACAATGCCAGAGGTAAGTTTGATCCTCAATGTCTTTGGATCGTTTACTTATATGATAGAATTCTTTATTATCATCTTACAGATTTACTATATATAGACCATTAACAGGTGTAGCTTTAAAATAGAAAATATTATTTTTAATGACTGAAAGCATTTTATAATCATATTTATAATAAAAACCTTGGTCTACTAATAAATCAAAATACATAACATTCTTAATCATCTTTGGAACATAATAACAATTTTCCAGTTCCAAAACTAGACCCGAGGGTAAACTAAGACTATAATCCTACTACTTCAGCTATAAGCGGTGTGCCTTCGCCAACTCGTAGGTTCGAATGGTCCTTCCTCAAAGTCTCTCTTCTAGTGAATCCCTGTAAATGATTACAAATGTGGTTACCACTGCCTGTATCAATTACCCATGATTCATAAGAAGTGATTAAGCAATCTATCATAAAGATACCTGGAGCATCGGGTAAACCGATCTCTATCTGGTCAATATTCATCGAGTGCTCGCAAATATCCTGGCTACCACATTCTAGGCAACTCAGATCTCCCAGCTCATCAATCCAATCACTGTCATGAGTTCAGCAGGTGCTGGTTTCAGCTCTAGACTGGCCAAAATGTCCTCGTGCAACATTGCCACGTCTTTCCTTGGTTCTTTCATGTAGGCACTAGCTGTGTCGCATATCTCCCTTGGGAGTGAATACCACATGAGATGCATTAACTCTTCTTGATCCATTTTGTATCCCAGACGTGTCAAACATTTAAAGAGCCTCCTTATATTAATGAGATGGTCTTTAACTGATTGGTTTTTCTTCAGCTTTAACGAAAGTATCTCTTCCATTATTAGAAGCTTACCTGTATGCTTATAGAAACCTAGCTGGCTTTCTATATCTTTCACGACCTCGTGGCAGGATTTATCTCTTAGACCTCCCGTAAGCTCGGGTGATATAAAGAAAATCAGAATCGACATGACATCCGATTCATCCGCCAAATATTTAAAGTACTGAGCAAATTCCTTTTTAGGAGAATTACTCTTAGGTCGTGAAACAGGTTTTTCCAAAATGTACAACTTACCCTGTGCACTCAAGACATTGTCAAGGTGCATTTTCCAAACTGGAAAATTTTGACCTGTAAGCTTGCATTTGCTATTGATGAGGCGGAGCGATTCCTCAAGGGTATAAAACGGAATTACAGATTTAGACATCTACAAATACAAGAATAAAATTCCGATTTAGTTTATAATTACAAAACTTCTAATAAATTATAACCCTTAAATTAATTTATTAGACTAGAATCCATATTTCACATGTGTCGGCAAACGGTGTGTTCACGTCAAGCCGACTCATGCAATTTATGGTAGGTAAAGCCTATACCAATCGCATTTTAATACGAAAACACGACTTCTAGATGTCGGGACATCAGATATTTAATCTGTGCATATTTAGTCCATCTAGTGCATTTTGGCCCGGTACCACCCGGTGAATAAATAATTACCAAAACAAATCGCACCACCCGGGACCTGGACATACTCTGGCCGGTACCACCCGGAGATAATTCGCAGAGTTTTATCCCCTCAAGTTTCGGTTTGAACGCGGGCGCTCAAGGTGTATTCACTCACAACGCCCTACGTACCTTACACCGGAGGTGTCCCTAAAGTGGGTTGCACTTACTGATCTATGATTTTAACAAGGGTTCCAAGAATGCCAGTTTTCAAAAACTTGGATCCAAACATAAACTGTATTTGTATCCATTTTATTTTGAAACATTCATTCAGTTTATATTTAATTTTAGCTACGCAATAAAATCAACCACGCAATTAAATATAAACTACAACGTCATAGCCATAACCCTTAAAACTATTGTTGTTTTGTGAGCCAACACAAAACAACGGTCTCAATCCTAAGTGACAAAAGTCTTCAACTTCTGGCACTCCCACTGGCTCCGAGATCCATGGTTGTCGTCTTGCCTTCGTCTTCAGTAATTTTAATATCTAACTATTTTTACAAACGGGACATAAAATTGGCTCACAGGCCTCCCGGGAAAATTAACTATAAATAAAAATTACAAGAGGGTTGCAAGTGGCACGCAGGCCTCCCTTATTATAACACAATAAAATAAAACACAACCACCAATCAAAAGGGTTCGGCTATGACAAAACACAATCATATAATAATTAAACTAAGTTATTAAGTTAACTGTTTTGATAAAACCTAGATTTCGATAAAATTATAAAATCAAACTGAATTTTATAATTGATAATTACAATGAGATAAAAACGTTATCCAAAAATAATTATCTGGGATTAATTAATCCTTTATCGTCGATGTTTATCGTGAATTAAGCTTATCGTTACACAACTGATAACGATCGTTAGATTTGCGAAAACCTTTACGGTAACCGGTGGTTCGTTAGTAACAAACGGTTATCACAAACCACCGTGCCACCAATATCGCCTTTTTCTGGTGACGACAACACCGAAGTATCGCTGCCATCACCGGCGGCACACGACGACGGCGGCAGCAACAAAAACCATGCCACCACCAATCGCCGCTGCCGGCGATTCAAGTTACAAGCCTCGCCACCACCGATCCGCCTAATTGAGGCTGTCGATCAGTGGTGTCCGGCCATCGCAAACACAATAAACACCACCGCCGCCTTCAGGCTTTCCCCGCCATCGCCAACCGACGACAGCAGCAACGATGGCCGACGCCACCATCGACGGTGGCGTTTGATGACTTGTGCGGCTACGGGCGCTGCCACCACGCACACCACCATCGCCGATTGCCGGCTTTGGTGGTTGGTTCGATTTATCGATCGCCGCCACCATCGACCGGCAATGGCGGCAACGAACTTGTCACCACTGTCACCGGCTGCCACGGACAGCAGCGGCAATCGGCCTTTGCTGCCATGGCTTGGTCAATCGAATCCCACCGCACGGCCACCGTCTCTCGGTGGTCGATTGTGGTGTGGCTTTATCGTCTAGCGATCGGCCGGTGGTTCGGTCGGCTAACTGCCGCCGTTCCGCTGCCGATTGCCACGAATAAACGATTTTACGATAAAAATCCGATTTTTATAACGAACGAATAAATTTCAGATTTTATAAACGATAAGTAAAACGAAATCCTTTTTATCAAAAACACAAACATTCAGATCTGAAAGATTATGGAAGTGGCTCTGATACCATTGTTGGGAATCAGAGAGCGATAAACGCGCAGCGGATAATAAAACTTTGATTCCCAAACGTAGATCCATCCAAAATCGTTCAGACATAATCGAAGGGGGTTATCGAAAATTACCTCGTAATGTTATGCAAACGAAACCTCCGGAAAGCTGGTGAGGGATACACCGCTACTGCACCACCAGAAGACTGGCTGCTAGACCGCCGTGGGTTACCTTACTAAAAACGATGGAGAGAGAGAGAGATGGGAGGGTTCAGGTTCACGTTCAGGTTTTACCTTACTTAAATCTGGTAATACCCATTTATGAAAGCCCATTTAATTAAAAGTCCATTTAAGAGTTTTAATCAAACTATAACTCTATATTTAATTAATAAACCATTAATTAAATATTAACCCTTTTGATTAATTAATTAACTATTAATTAATCTAATAAGATATACTAACTGATATTTTATTTAATATAAATAATAAATAACTATTTATTATTTATTTCTCACTCAATAATTAATTTATACTAATTAACTATTCCACCAAACTAATAAATCCACTTGATCTCAAATTGGGTGTGTAGCAGTGTGACCCACTAGTGTCTTATATCATTGGACACGGTAATCCTGTTACTGTCTTGCACATAATCCTAACAAAATGAAGCGGTGACCTCCAAGAAAGGGCATAGGAAGAAAAAGGGCTCTTTAGCCCGTCGTACCAAGAAATGAGCATAACCGGAGTCGAGCTCTAGACTCGTTTCAAAAATGAAGCGCTTCTCGGGAGGCAACCCGAGCTTTTTATTTTCTTTTGCATTTGTTTCATTTTCTTGTGTGTTTTCACTAATATTTTTGTTTGTTTATGCCTAGGCAATCTTTCCGGAAGCTTAGAAGTCGAAGACATGGAAATCCAACCGGAAACGCAAAAAGTGAAAAACGGAGACAGAAGTATCTTCGCGTTCGCGAAATTTCAAGTTTCGCGACACGGAGTATATTTTGAGGTGTGCCAGGTAAATTATTCGAGTTTCGTGAACGCGAGGGTAGCAGTTTCGTGACGCGAAAGAATAAATTAGGGTATTTTTCTGAAGGAACACTGACTTCATGATCGCGAGGCCCTATACTTCACGACGCGAAGTGTGTGCAGTCGGGTTTTTAAAAGCTTTTTCTCTCATAATTTCAACTCACAAACCCTAATTCTCTCTCGGCGCCGCGAAAACTCCCTCCCCCAATGCGAAATTTCAAATTCTTGAGCTTCAATTTCTTGTTTCAATGGCATCCAAGGTATGTTTCCTACACTTTTCTAGTTGGATTTTATCTTGAGGATGATAGATTGGTACAATTGCATAGATTTCAATTGCTTTATGCTGGGATTGCTAGATTTTGTGTACTTTTGATTGATAATAGCATGAATGCAATTGGATTGGTACTTTAATTGTTGATAGCATGATGGAAGCATTGTACTTAGATTTGGGGTAGATTTGTGTTTGGATTGTACTTGGACTATGGAGAAATTCTTGATATTGATAGGTTAATTCTTTATGGATGTACTTGCATGTTAAGTGTGGGGATTTTTGGGAAAAATCCCCCATTCTTGTTTTTGCCATATTAGAATGAAGTTTTGAGGTTTGTGGCTTGACTAGAAGTTCAAGTGTGGGGATTTTCCCAAATCCCTATTTATTCACATGTGCATATTAGATGAACTTGGATTTCTTTTAGTCATGCTAGTTTTTGTCTCATAGGATTAATTAGGGTTTAATCATGTCTTGATACTTTCTTGATTCAAATTGGACTAAGACATGAATTTTTATTTGTGTAGAGACGAAGGGCCACATCCACCTCTACCAACACTTACTGTGCACCCGATGGAAGCCATGCTTTTACCTACTTCGTGAATGATCTACAATTGAACGCTTCCAAGAGGACTGAACTCCGGGATACCATGAACCGAATTGTGAGTCGCCGGTTTGTCATTCCGAGGAGGGCCGATTGTACTATCCTCCAAACCTTGGAAATTGACAATCAGGTGAAGGTGATCCTTGAGAAGCATGCTCTTGGGGAAAATGGAATGGAGTACTATATTTGCAAAGCTTGGGAGCGGGTGTTTGAGATTAATGAGTCGCTTTACCGAGAATTGATTCTTGAGTTTGTGGCTACGTTTGTGTTTGATTCCACTAAAGCCACCGAGGATTGCTGCGAGCAATGTATGAATTTTCGACTCGGCGGAATTTGGAGATCTCTTTCTTTGGCCAAATTTGGTGTGGCCTTGAGCATATACACTCAAGCCAAGGTGGATGATCCCGGTTTCGATGAATACATGGTGGCTACGAAAAAGAAGCCCGATGGTTTTAACCCACGTGAGACATAGGCTATTTTTGGAGATGGCGCCTATAGCTCGAACATCAAAGTCAAGGGGTTGCTTTCCCCCATTGACCGACTTCTACACCGCATGTTGGTGCATGCGGTGAATTCTCGTTCCTCAAGTGAAGAAAAGATCTCCACTTATGATCATTGGCCCCTCGATCGACTCACCACGAATGATCATTATCCGAATGCACCCTATATCATCGCCGCTCAACTTGCAAAGGCGAGTGGTTATCGAGAGGGAAGCAAGATGCTCGGGGGTCAATATGTCACTCGCCTAGCCAAGCATTTCAAGATCCTAACCGCGGGTGCTTTGGCTTCCTTGACCGATTTGGGCGAGATGGGGTTGATTGACATGGATCAACTTAGAGAAATGGGGGTTGTTAGGTCGATTCAGACTAGCTATGGAGTTCGTTATCGGTGGGATGATCGTCCGCAAGATTATGCACCGAGGGGAGCATCGGAGAGGACTTTTGAGCATGGTGGTACTTCGAGTGGGGCGGAGGCGATGGAATAACCGGAGGATTGGAATGCTTATGCAAGTTACCAAGGACTTAGTCAACAACTTTCGAACATGTCCTTGTCTTATGGCCGTCATCAACAACGAATGGAGTACTACTCCATGGAGACGCTTCATCAAGCAAATTGGCAAAGTGGGGTGCTTAACTAGTCGGCGGAACATTCTGGCATCCAACCAAACCCTGCTTATGCTCCGTCTCCGTTGTGGCCGTTCAATGTGCAAAATCCGCCCGGTTAGCCATCTTTCGAGGATTGGAGGAATCATCCTCGTGGCCCCTATTGATTTTGATCTTTTATCTCTTTAGTTTTCGATTGGGTTGTTTAGACAATTTTATTTTCGTGTGTTGTGTGGTTTGCTTTAGACTTCGTTAATTGTTTGCATGCTTTAGGATTTTAGGATTTTAATTGTTTGGATGTTAGTTTTATTTTCTTTTGTGCTTTTTACTTTTGTTTGTTTTTCTTTGGTAATAGATGCAACGTGTTATGATCGCGCACCGCTTACGGTTTTGGAACACTCTCTCTCTGATGGACATAAGTCACATAACCCAGGAAGTTTCTCTTTTCCCCAATCCTCCTTATTTGTTATAATTGTTGCATTGAGGACACTGCAATTTTTAAGTGTGGGGAGGGGGTTAAGTAGACTAAACTGTTTTAATATCGGGTTATCTTATGCTTTTGGTTGTCGTTTTTCGAATTATTTGAAAGCTTTGAAATTTAACCCCAATTTTTTCAAAATTTGAGATTGTTTTTGGAAACTTAGATGCTTGCATAAGAGAACACTAAATAAGGTTATTTGAGTAGAGTAATGCCTTGGAATACCAATTACCATGAATGCCTCACCCTATAGTTTGATTTGGAGATTGTTGATAGAAAGGGTGTTAATTATTAGGTAGCTGATCATTTGTCTAGATTGGAAAAGACAGATCAACCAGCAGGAAATTTTGATATCTGTAAAGTTTTCCCAGATGAAAGAATCTTGACATCTTTACCAAATTTGATACACCACATGCCTTAATCAGTGATGAGGGCACTCACTTCATAAACAATGTTTTAGAGGAAGTCTTTAACAAGTATGACATTCAACAAAGAGTCGCCACAGCTTACATCCCCAAACCAATGCTCTAGCTGAATTGTCTAACAGAGAAATAATAGGGATCCTATCTAAGGTGGTTAAGCCACATAGAAAGGATTGGGCATCTAAGCTAGATGACGCTCTATGGGCCTACCGGACAGCTTACAAGACTCCCATTGGGATGTCTCCATATAAGCTGGTTTTCGGAAACGCTTGTCATTTACCTCTAGAATTGGAACACAAAGCCTATATATTGGGCCATCAAAGAATTAAATATGAGTATTGACGATGCTGGAAATAAGAGGTTTCTACAAATTTGTGAACTGGATGAATTAAGGAACAGTTCTTATGAGAATGTCAAGCTTTACAAAGAAAAAACGAAAAAATGGCATGATCATAAAATTGTTCCGAAACAAATCACAGTTGGCCAGCAAGTATTCCTGCTTAATTCTAGATTGTAATTGTTTCCAGGGAAATTGAACTCTAGATGGAATGGACCGTACCAGGTTGCCAAAGTTTATCCCTACGGAGTTATTGAACTGATAGATCCGGACAAGGGTACAACTTTTAAGGTGAATGGGCAAAGGGTCAAACCTTTCTATGATCCTATGGCACTGGCACAACAACCTGTAAAGGTTGTGAATCTCATTGAACCAGAACAGCAAGTTTGAAGGCTTTTGAAAAAGCCGGTTGTAAATAAATAAATCAGTAGTTTAAATTCGGTAAATTCTCTAAACGTCATCTAAATAAAGATTTTAAAATTATCATCACTTTGATAATTTTAAACTAAGAAAAACCTTGGTTTTATTTTCTATATAAATCTTAACCGATTTTATGAATTGTAATATATGCTAAATTTTCTTTTTAAAAAATGACTTAGAAAATTTTAGGTTAATTTAGTAGCTAGATTTTATATTGAGATATTTTAATTAGTAAGTTTTAGTAAAATTAATGTTAGTTTTATAATGTTAGTGATAAGGTTAGTCTCGTTAAAGTTTGAGGTTAATCGGGTAAAATTTTGGACCAAATTTGTAACAATTTTCAGCCCATGTAGCATTTTCAGTTTGGACCATCAGATCATATAACTTTATCAATTTTGGGCCATTGGAGTTAGCATTTAACGACCTTGTGGTTTGTTTGAAAGAAATCGGTTATACCAATTCTAAGAAGAGAAGAAGAAATGTGGGTGGAACCCGCAAGAGTTTGAATTTAATACATAAAACAAGTTTAAACTTTATCTGATTTTTGGATATGGTACAATTCGGGAAGCCAAGAGCACAAGCAGCTAATGCATACATACATATTGCAGGTACATGAAGAGTCAGGAGTGTCACTTCACTCTTCTCTCTCCCTGCAACCGTCGGCTGTAACCCACTCTTCACAGAGAAACTTCCATCGCCGCCCCACTTTCTCTTTGTTCGATCATCACCAATGACAGATGAAACCACCACCATCACCGTTGATTTCTTGCAAGTACACTGTCAAAACTGGCATGTGTACCTTCGTTGTACCTCCGATGGCAGTCTTTGACACCCACTTGTTCGTCCGAGGATTATCGGCCGCAGAAACGACCCAGTGACGTCGACGGGTTCTATCGATCGGAGTGTATAAGAACAACAGTAACACCACCAATGAGGGACATGAAGCTTCAGCCGCAATCGGACAGAAGAGGTCGTCGATTACGGAGGTTTGTCTTTAAACCGCCACTGCCACCGCCGCGACAGTCGCCATTCCAATCGCCACCGATTTCATCGCGACCACCGCGATCATCACCATTGCCGCCGTCGCGATTATCGCGACCGTCACTCTAATCGCCACAGCTACCACCGCACCTAATGCCACAGCAACCACCGCTACCGTCGCTTGAGACACCGTCGTCGTTACCAAAGACGACGTATTCACTGGAGCCGCGACCATCATTGCCACCACAGCCGCCCCGATCGTCGATGACGAATAAGGGTAAAGCTCCGGCGACGGAGGAATCCGACTCTTCGTCTTTTCCACCGTCGGCGCCGGCACCGATCTATGGTCAGTAGATTCAACAGGAGCCGAAGACGAGAAGCATGGATTTGCTCCTGGAGGTTGCTCAAATCATCACCAGAGCATCCTCCGACGACCGCCGTGGCTCTTCGTCTTCCGACGACCAACTCCGATCACCGACGCACTATTTTTCCGGCAAGGTAAAACCCAAACCAAACAGGAGCCTGGATAACCCTAACCTTGATCTTACCATCTCCCAACCAACTAGAAACCAAAATTTTGGTTCCACTTATTATTCAGCCGAACACATCCATGAAGCTTATTCATTTAGCTCATTAAGCCCACCACTCGGATTCTTCATGCATACTACCATCAAGCTCCAAACCACACCATACCCTCTGTTTATGTCCTTAATCCGCAGGGAGAACCAATTTTAGACCATCCTTCCACATACCCACCATTATCTCAATTTCATATGGATTCACCCACTGTGAACCATACATGACCACCCACTGCCTCCTTACACCACCCTACACCAATTTACCCAACCACACTGTCACTCTAAACAGTTTACTGTAAAGAGTGAGGAGCAGGATCACATACCCACAGACTCTAGGAAGCCTGTCCAGACTTATAAGAGACAGAGAACTAGTCGAGGTCATAGGAGTCCTACTCAGGTAAATGTGACTGTGGTGAAGCAGGGTCAAAATCAGTTTGTACATGTTGGGGTGAGTGAAGCAGTCAAAGAGGGGTTTGGAAAAGGGTTGGACCAGAAAATCTACCACCTTCGGATTATCAGGGACCACAGACACGAGCACAGTGTATGAGTGCATCCACTTCATAGCAGGTATCTAGGATGCACTTATTTAGCACAGATATTGCTAGGGAAAATTTTCCTTGTTTTCAAAATAAGTTATGTCAAACACCTCGAGACTTTCTTGAAAGCCAAGTGATGAAAGCCCTAGAAATAAAAACTGTGGTTGATACAATGGAGTGGGACATCCTAAGTGTTGTCCTGGGCCATACAACCTGGATTGGGTAAGAGATTTCTATACGGAAGTCTCTGTCACCACATCTTTCAAATCACTGTGAGAGGTGCACCTGTTGACTACTCATCAGAGTCTTTTAACAAAATGTTGAGATTGCCACAACCTAAGACATTTATGTATGGAGAACTCATGGCATACACTTCAGATAGTGATATGTCTGATATTCTAAAAACAATAGCCATAGAGGGAACCACTTAGGAAATTAATGGTCGGCATAAGTATCTTAAGTCAAAAAACCTGAAACCTTTAGCAGGTATTTGGTCCTTCTTTGTCAGGCACACTTTGATGCCTGCTAGAACTGACACAGAATTAGATAAGGATAGGGTGATCCTAGTGTATTGTATCCTAAAGGGATACCAGTTTGATGTTGGCAGAATTATTTCTGACAACATTAGACTGGTAAACAAAAGGTCCTATGGAAAATTACCCTACCTGGCCTTTTTCCACAAACTGTTGGCAAGATCCCAGGTCAAACATCTCCAAGGTGATGTATTCTCATCTGAAAAGATGATGATCATGGACAGGAAGAACTTGAACAGGATGTTGAAATTCCATTCAACAGTCCCATACATAGCTCATGTTTCATCCAACTTTGAGGAGATAGGCAATTCTCTACATTTACTTCACGAGAAATTTGTCGTTTGTTTGTAAGCACAGATACACGTTAGAGACGAGTTGAAGAGGGAGTTTGAGGAGATGAAGGAGGATATGGTATAGACAAGGAAAGACCGAAAGCTGAACAACAGGATTGAGAAGGAGAGGGATCGCATAGTTGACTTGGCGATCAGAATGAGAGATATTGTAACAACCCAAAAAATCCATACAGAAATAAAACAATATAATACTCCAAGTAATCTAAAATCGTGGATAACATAAAGCTCTAAAGCAGAATAAAATAGTTAAGTGCATGCGGAACATCCCTCCACAGCTGAGATTCTAAAGTTTACATACTATAAATATACCTAACGTCACTCACCTTCTCTTTCCCCTTAACAGCACGATCCTTGCCTGAAAAATATTTTAGAATTTGAAAATGAGGGTTGACCGTAAAGTCTAGTGAATTCCCTCAAGAATAGTTCAAACAGAGTTAACGGCCCACTGACCAAACAGAAATCATTCTCAACAGATAAATTTGAGTTGCACTATGAGCAAAGTACATGTCACCCCGTGACTAACTAGGCTACCCCAAACCTCCCAGGTCTTGGTAGTAACCCGAGTGGCAGGCTCCGCCGGATGCTCAATTAAGGGAGTGACGAACAGGTACGGTCCCTTGGTACCCATTGCTCACAGTACAACCCCAAAACATTTCAACAAGGATGCATAATAAAGATGATCATCAGTTTAGTAGCTATATTTCACAGTATCAGTTCTCATCAAGCATAAGCAAAACATTTAGTTCAGTTTAGTTCGTAAAAGTTCTTAAGTAAGGGAACTCACCTGAGTTTATCTCACTGTACTCCCAGCTACTCCGCCTAGTGAATCTGTAAATGTTCTTAGGCATTAATGATTCGCGCTTAATAAAACCCACTAACTATGACACCCCTAGGCAGACCTAGCATGGGGGTTCCGCTAAAGTCGAAGTATAGCTGGGAATGAATCACTATGGAAATTCCTATCCAAAAACTAACCCTAAAGTCGAAATCCCCCAAAATCCGACCTGGGAATCAAATATCCCGAGTCGGGAAATATAAAAATCTCGAGTCGGAAAACTTACTAGTCCGATTCGGACTTCTGACAACCCCGAGTCGGGAATTATAAAATCCCGAGTCGGACTCCTACACTATCCAGAGTCGAGAAATATAAAAATCCCAAGTCAGACTACAACACTATCCTGAGTCGGGAAAACAGAATATACCGAGTCGGACTTGGGAATGTCCGAGTGGGGATTCTGCAACCCGAGGGTCGGGATATCGAACACAGCAGCCACGAACTACCCAAAAACTCTGATTTTTAGCATCTAAAAGCCTAATTAAAATCTCTGATCACTCCTAATCAATAAAGGGCTCGAACTACAATGATTAACTACAAGAGATTAGAGAAAACTTACTTGTTTGATGGAGATTTTGCCCAAATCACAACCTTCCTCCTTTCTTTCAATAAACACACACTCATACACTAATTCTTTTGCCAAAAATGGATAAAACCCTAAAATTTCTTCTTAAATAGCTAGATTAAGGGCGAAGCCCATACCTATTTGGAAAAGCCCATCATCATTAATACTTTGAGGGTTTGACACAATTTACCCCTCCTTCCTCAAAACTCTCACAAACTTGGTACATAAATCTTAATTTTAACTTAACTAACCAAATTGAATTCCTTGGTCTTTACATATATGAACATTCTGAAGGACTTTTCGGCTTATCCACAATACGTCTCACCTCTGAGTAGGACAGGTTTCGTCATACTAAAACTCCCTAATTATACTTGTTTTTTTATCATTTTAAATTATAGTTTAGAGTTTTGTATCTATTGCATGCTTGGGGTGTTAATCACCATTGGAAATATTTACTTGTGTAGATCTTAGATTGATGAGCTTGGTTTACCATTCATGTTAAGATAAGGAATGCACATGTGAATAGCACATTTACACACACTTTTGCATGCATGTATACACTTTATAGTTGTAGCAATTAATGAGTTACCATTTTGGAGCCTTGGTATTCATTTGGTTTGGTCAACTTTGGCATTTGGTTATGTTGTTAGTTAGATTTTCTATTTTTAGTAATGTCTTCATATGAAATATTTTGCTCATTGTATTGCCAATGAAAGTATCTCATGAGTTTGTGGATTAAGCCACTGTTTTGACAGCTTATTAAGTCTTATGGCTGTTGTCCTGTTAGCTTAATGGACCAGAAATGGTTCTATGTGGTATGTTGTTCACTTTCATGCATTATGCACAATTCATGCATACACATACACATGTTTGGCTTATTGAGATATGGCTTGCTGCACACATTCAGCACCCACGACTGTCCATTAGCACACACAGGGACTGTTTGGTTTTGGGAATAGCTTAACAGCCACTGGTTCTACTTTTGTACCCCAAACAACAGCCCCTATCTAGCTTATTCATTAAGCTGCTATTTGGACAGCCCATTAAGCTAATTTAGACTATTGTGCACTCACATAGGGACTGCTTGGTTTTGGGATGGCTTAACAACATTTTGGTCTTCATTTATACCCTAAACAATAGTCCCCATGCAGCTTATCCATTAAGCTGCTATTTGATCAGCTTATTAAGCCAACCATGGCTGCTGAATCTCACACAAGGGCTGTTTGGATTTTGGTTTGGCTTAATTGCCATCTGGTCTTAATTGAGTTCACACAAATAGCCCCCAAATAGCCTATTCCACTAAGATGTTGTTTAGGTAGCTTAATGAACCTGAGGTTGTCATCTTAATGCATTAAGCCATGCTTATTTGTTGCATTCATGCATGAGGGTCATGTGATCAGTTGAGTCTTTATTTTCTTTCTTTTCATGATTAAGATGCATCATTAAGCTACTCATCTATCTAGGTTAAGCCATGATTAAGCCAAAGGCTAGACATATTGTAATGGCTTAACCATGCACACAAATGCATTAAGATCACATTTTTAGGATTTTGAGTCACTCTTACTTTAACCACTTTGCAAAAGCTAAGTTTGGGGTTTTGATTTCCATCAAAACCACATCTTAGTTAATTTTCAAAATAAATTTCAATTTTGGAGGTTAAGTAAGAAGTTTGTAAATAAACTTTTTCTTTACTTTTTCATGAATCCTTGTCATATAGAAGAAACCGTTTTAAGTTTCAAAGTCACACACACACCATTTTTTGTGCATAAGGATACTCGTACATATGTTATGTTTGACAAATATAGGACTTACATGTACAGAAACCAACCTTCACTTGTTTTCTAACTTTTGATTTTTAAAATCTTATCATTTAATTTAGCTTTGATTTATACAGTTCCAATTCATGATCACCATACAGTAAACCACATTTGGGTCTATATCCATTTGAAATAGTCTACTTCATTTAATGAGGACACCGAATCTTTCAAAGTTTGGGGTGGGGGTAAAACTGTCAAAAATACGTCAACTATTTCAAATGGATATCAAAAGTGTCTTTCCTTTGACACTTATCCATACATATACAAAGATACACATATACACCACATGGGTATCAAGAGTGTTCAAAATTACACTCTTGGAAGTCATTCATGCATACACACACCTACCCCAATATGGGAAGAGAGCTATACCTCACAAAGGCTCTAAAATTTTTGTGTTTTGCATACACTTAGTGTCAAAAGAACACTAAAACATACACCAATACACTTAGTGTCATAGGCACTAACCATACCTCAATATGAGAAGATGGCAGGAAAATTGTGCCATAAAGAGAGATTGGGAGTATGAGGTAAAAGGCCATGCATGTATCTCATAAAAACAAGAAAAAAGCCGCATACATCCCAAGGTTTATGACTATGGTGATCTTTGAGGAACTTTAACATGATAAGCTTTATTATAATGGTGGATGCCAAAATTCAAGTTTGGGGTACATTTGATAAACGGTTATGTACACAACTCTTCTTGATCCAATAACGACTGTGTACAAACTTGAATTTTACATTCCATGGTTGTGTGGCTTTTTTACTCATAATCTCTTTCAATTATATAATAGGAACTTCATAATTTTTTTCGTGAAATGTTTTTAGCCAAAGTTTTTGCATTTCATGTCTTTTGCTCCGTCTTGAGTCGGTTAATTGAGTCTTTAAGTCTTTTTCTTTGTCTTTTGTGTTGCTTGGGGACAAGCAACATTTTAAGTTTGGGGTTGTGATAAGGGTAAAATAGTTACCCTTATTTAGGCACTTTTAGCATCATTTTAGGATAGATTTTATTTAATTATAGTGGTTTTTATATATATTTCGCTATAATTAGGAGTTTTTATATTTTGATGTCACTTTCGTGCAATCCTCACTTTTAACGCTAAAAATACCATGTTTTTTATCCTTTTTCGTCTCAACTGTTTTAGGTGATCTTTTTGGACCCGAGATGGTGATGGGTCATTTGTAAATATGGATAAGTAGCTAGAAGAAGGTAATACGATTGGACCAAAGGCTTGGATTGGATCGAGATGGTGGACCGGACTAGGAGATGGACATGAAGGTGATGATGGACCGTGAAGCAATTGGACCGATGATGGGCTGCCGCTGCTGTTGGACAGCCGATGGTGATGATGTTGCTGCTGGGCCGCCGCAGATGGGCTGCCGATGATGATGATGCTTCGGTTGGGCCGCAACCTTGTAATAAGGTTGTGGGTCGTTTTTATTTATCGATTTTGGGCTCGTACATTACCAACACTTATCTCTTGGACTTAGTTTATTTTGTGATGGGCCGATTTCTTTTCTTGGGCCGCCGGTTGAATACATTTTGGACAAACGTTTTGGGCTCGTTTTATCACCAAACTATCGGGCTTAACCCACTTAGTAGAATTTTCTAGAAACGGGCGTTAAGCCCGAGACATTTTATATAAATATGTATGTAAGTGTATTGAATTACTCACTCCTTAACTAATCAATCTAATTGGTTGTTTAAAATCCGTTAAACTCTAGCTAGTTGCTCACCCTTTAGGTGTCGGGGTCGAGTTGGTTACTTGGTTACTTTTCGTTCTCTCATAGTGTATTATTCTAGGTGTTAAACCCTTCTAGTCTATCATAACAACTTGAGCTAGAAGGTGCCTAGAATAATATATTTACCTGGTTTGACGTCATTTTCATCTTTACTTTTCTGTTCGCATTATTACGCTTTCGTTACTTTGCTTATAAGGATTTCGTTACTCTGTTTCGTTAGTTTTATAACTAACGAATGTATTGTACGAATCCTTTCGTCTTTACTTTTCTTGCAAACTTCTCACCCAACTAACTGCTTTTACATTTCTTATTATTAAAATTCCAACGCATTTACATTTCTACAATATTTATATTTTCTGCACCATTTACTGCTTTCATTTACCGCTTTCATTTACCACTTCCATTACCGCTTTCATTTACCGCTTTCATTTACATTTATAAGTCTTTTACTTTAAGAAACCTAGCATGACAGGCTGACAACCTGGCTAGGGGTGTAAAATGAAGTTGGGATTTATACGGAGAAAAGTAATATGATATAATTATAGTTTTCGTCGTTAACATCTTATTTTTAAGGTTTCATTGAAGATTATATATAAATATTATATTTTTATCTCGATGCATGAAAATGGGTCAGTCTTCCAGAGATTGCCATTAACGGTAGTTTTGACCCGATTGGAATCTGAGTCCAGATTTCTCCACTATGGACAATTCAAATGTCTACAAGTGGCCGCTAACGAAACTACCGTTACATTGAAGATTACGTCGATTTAATTATATAATTTTATATATATGAAAATGAGTTGGCTTTTTAGAAGTCACTATTAACCTTAATTATAAGATATTAACGACGATATCATTATTTTGGTGTTTCATTGAAGATTATATATGAAAATATTATATTCTTACGTCAACGCATGAAAATGAGTCAATCTTTCAGAGGTTGCTTTTAACGGGAGTTTTGACCCGGTTGGGATCTGAGTCCAAATCTCTCCACTATAGACAATTCAAATGTCTACAAGTGGTTGTTTACGAAATAACTGTTACATTAAAGATTGCCTTGACTTAATTATATAAAAACTCATATATATATATATATATATATGAAAATGTGTTAATCTTTCAGAGGTTACGCTTAATATTAAATCCAAAATACATGATGTTATTTTTATCATCATTTTACTGGATAACCTATGTTATCCCAACCAAGTTTTACACCCTTTACTTCTTAATCTAACTGGTTTCTGTTAATTTAATTTTCACGCACCCAAACAAATCAACTTATTGCTTCCAAAACCTCACGGAAATCCTTTTATAATTGGGCATCATCGAAAGACTATTTTCACACACGCCTCCCTGTGGGATCGATATCTGGTACTTGTACCACTTTTATTACTTGCTAATTCTATCTCCAAAACGACAGCAGACCGAGGTTTATACTTGGGCCGAGGTCTGTTTGTTTGCATTTTTCCTAAAACCTTATCAGTCTTTTTGGCACTGCTATATCGAATCAGACGGTTGGGAACAGTTGACTTTTTCCCGTTCCTTTGATAGTCAGAGATAAATATAGTGTATCGTAGAAAACACTGACAGGCAAAGAAAAAAGCAAAAACCAGAAAAAGGTCGATCAATTTCCCTTGACTAGTTTTTGGGACGAGCAACATGTAAATGTTCGCTTGTGCCGTATGTAAGAAAGTTCTCCCAAATATAATAGGAACTTCGGTGTCCTCGGGAAGGTTTGATACTACGAAATCCGTGGGGTGGATGAAATCCCCAATTATGATAGGCACATTTTCGGCTATCCCAAGAGGCTTAGTCGGCTTACCGTCCACAGCACGGTGTCGATACTCAGCCGGTTTTAGCTTTTTGATTTCTGCTTTCCTGCAATAACCAATGGGTATCATGTTAAGAGCAACACCTAAATCTACTAAGGTAATTCTGGTAAAATTATTAATCAAAAAGGGCACGTCATAGCTTCCCAGATCATCCTTAATTGGCAAGTTGAAAGTGCATTTGGATGTGTCCTCCTTTTTCTTTTTGTTCTTTGTGGGATTGCCACCTTTTTGAGGAATCACTAATTTTGCATAGTCACCTTGTTTTTGCTCCTCCTCACCTTTGTCTTTAATCTCCTCTTCCAGTTCCTCCCAATTATCTGACTCATTCGGATCATCTAGTCCCAAGTCTATGAATTTAAGGGTGAAACCCACCAGGATTGCATCCAAATCATCATCTGTCTAATAATCGCTTTCGGAAGATTCATAGATGTCGGTTCAAGTCTTTTTCTTTGATTTGCTTGTATTTTTTACGTCAACCATCATCACGCCTTCGTAGCCTCCGCTTTTAGATTCTCCTGGGTTTGAGTTGGAAGCTCTCTTGCGTCCTTCCACTTAGTGTTTGCATAATCCGCCCAACCTGCATTTCAAGATTTTGTATCGTACTCTGTTGGTTTCTAAGGGCTAGGATTATCTCATCGTTGATCTTTGACTGTGACGCCATGAATTTTCCGACGATGTCCTCGAAAGATGCATGTGGTCTATTCTCATTCTCCGGTCTTCGTTGGTTTTGAGGGTAAAATTCGGGAGGCCTTTGATTCAAGTTTCGGTTATTATTCCACATCCCTTGATAGTCTCTGCGGTTGAGAAAGCTAACTTCCTTGGGAGTCATCATTGGCTTGTTAGGACAATCTTTGGTAAGATGTGGTCCTTGGCATTCCTTCCATCCAACCTGCATGGCACGAATAGACTTCGTTAGTTCATCTATTTTCTTCTCAAGTCTTACCAGATTATTTTTCATGGCGGCCACTTCATCCTTTGGACTGTACTCGTTGGATACATTTCCAGCAAATTTTCTGATATGTGTGCGCTTATCTGGAGTCCGATCGATATTATGAATGAGCATGTCCTCCAATAGTTGATAGCCTTGGATGGGTGTTTTGTACATGAATACCCCTCCGGCGGATGAATCAAGAGTGCACTGAGACGCGTAATTGAGTCCACTATAGAAAGTTTGGACTTGTTTACTTTTGCTCACCCGTGACACGGGCACAAGTTCATTATTTGCTTGAATCTCTCCCAAGCTTCGGCTATCGTTTCATCCTCATGTTGTCGGAAGGTGCGAATCTCGGCTCTTAGCTTTTCCACTTTGGATGGTGGGAAAAATCGGGATATGAATTTGTTACGAAGTTCATCCCAAGTGGTAATAGATCTAGGCTCGAGAGATCACAACCAAGCTCGTGCCTCTCCGGTGAGAGTAAATGGAAAGAGCCTTAGGTGAAAAGCATCGTCCGAAGCTGCGTCATTCCTGAAAAGATCACAGATATCAAGAAACTTTCAATGTGAAGGTTAGGATCGCTATTAGCTTTTCCATCAAAGGTCAATTCCCTAATCATGTGAAGGAATTTCCCCTTGATTTCGGTTTCTTGGTTGAACCCTGGTTTGGTAATTAATCATGGTACGTTTGCGGGAGCGGTCCTTTGGGCGGTCCACATTGGTTGATCGTCTCCCATCTCGAAATCTAGGTTCCGAGGTTTGAACTTGACTTGCTTTGGTACGCTTCTTCTTCTTTCGCTTACGGATCTCCTTTTCTAGCTCGGCAAACAGCTCTGTCAATTCCGGTGTGAAATTCCTGAAAACACACACAAACCAATCAAGGGCAACTTGCGTAATAAACTAATAAAAACTGAAAATTAAAAACTTACGAAAGATTAAGTCTCTCGCAAGGATCGATTAACTAATTAAACTACAAAACTAAAATCAAATAAGCCACCGTTCCCCAGCAACGGCGCCAAAAACTTGATGCGGTAAAATATATATTAAAACAAACCATGTTTTACCCTTAAAATCAACCTAACTAGTATTACCACATTCACAGGGAAGCGTACCTGATCGATAATAATATAGTGTAGGTAAGCCCAATGATCGTTCTTACCATAGGAAACAGTGAAGCTACTCAATTTTAGTTTTTAAGTTATATTAATTAATCTAAGAAAAACTAGCACTTTGGGGGGTTTTTATGAATGCTATGATTAACTAAGAAAGCAAATAAAAATATGATCTTTTTATAATGAGAAGAACAAGTACTTACTATAGTTGATTGAATCCCTTTTCAGATAATTTGATATAATTTAACAAAAGATATAGATTAATGATTATTGTAAGAATTTAAGCACAAAGCACCCTAACATGAATATCTGTAATTGTCAACCAGGTTGGTCTCCCGGCCCAAGTGCAGGGATTGTGAAATCTAGTACAAGTCACCATATTTATTACCAATTAGTAGGACCCTAATATCCAACTTACTTTGGTCTAAGAGTTGCTCACCACATCACTAGAGTGAAAGGTAACATAGATTGATTAACCGATAGGAGTCTGTTTACTAATTATCAGATAATAAACACACCCAATCAACGAATTCATGTAGCCATAGTTAAAGCAATAAAAAGGAATCACAAGACAATCATTCAATAAACCGTAAATCTATTAATTAAAACCGAAAATCAAATCATCTTTCCACGTTCATCAAACCATAGTAAGCACTAAAAACGAACTAGCCACTAAACATAACGAACAAAGAAAGCAATAAATATGAACACATTATGCAGATCGTGCAACAAATGATGATCGGGCACCAGCAAGACGACTCCGGGTTAGCACCGGCAAAGTTTCACCATGTTTAAGCACCGTTCTCCACTGTTGGTTCATACAATTGTTCCCTTCGAATGGCAGTTCTGAACTCCTCAGCTTTTCTGAATATTTTTTCTTGATGATTTTGAAGACAGGCTTGAAGGCAGTATTTAAACAGAACTGAGATGTCCCATCTCGCGATCGCGAGGCTGCAGCTTCGCGATGCGAGGAACTTAAAGCAACCCTAAAATCTTTTCTTGAACATTCTGGAATCTTCCAATTAGGGTTGACTTCTAATTTGCCATGTTGGATGGATCTTTCGCGATGCCAGATGGGAAGCATGAAAGAATATTCTAGAAGAATGCCACTCTGGTGTTGCTAGACTGTGGTCTCGCGATCGCGAGAGTCCTTTGTCTCGTGTAAACTCCAAATTCCATGCTTTTTCGCCTCTTTTCTTACTTTTACGTTCACGAATCTTCAAATCTTACAAAACTTATAAGCAAAGACTTTCGGAAGTAAAATGTACCAAACAAGGGTAAAATAGGAATAAATGTTACATTTCAGCACAACCAAAACATGTATAATTTTGGGGTTATCAATAATCCACAAATATTTTCAAATGCACGATATAAGGTAAAACCAAGATAGCACTTGCATTAAGAAGAAGTATCAAGAGTAACAATTGTTTACGTAGCTCTAGTAGCCGGTCAATATTTGGCGATTACATAAAAATGAAATTTAGACTCAGGGGCATCAGATCCTGCAGTCTTCTTTGTCTCCTTAAAGACGTCGGATCCAGCGGCCTTTTCCTTACACTCCTCCCCGATGCCCTGCTCAACTTTCCCTTCGACCACCTCATTAAGAACGCCGGATCCAAAACCTTTTCCTTGCTAGCTTCCTCCTCGGCATCCTGCGAACCCACCATCATACGATCTACACCTTCATCCACCTTGCTAGCTTCACTCGCTCGTCCATCAACTTCATACGATCAATCAACTTGATATGAATCTGATCAGCTCGTTCCAGGTCCGCCTTTAAATCGTCAATCTTGATCATCTTCTCCTCGAGCTTCGACTGAATAAGTTTGCCTTGCTCGATAACTTTCTGTTCCCTCAACTGCACTTGGTCCTCACGTTGTTGGCTCTCAGCTACCAATTTCTTGATAGATTCCATTTTGGTGTGAAGCACTAAACCAGATTGGAAAGCCTGAAAAAAAGTGAAGAAAAAAATGAGAAAATAGAAAGGAAAATCTTACAAATATCGTACGATAAGTTCTTACCATAAAAGAAAGACCGGCGACACTAGCGTCTAAGTTTAATCTAAGTCATCCTAAACCTCTCCTGTTGAGACGGAAGCATGAATTGCTCCAGAAGGGGAAACACCTCATCCTTGTTGATCGTATCATCCAGCATAAAGTCTTTCGGAATGGAGATATTCAGCGTCGTACGATCAAAGTCATCATCGTGACTCTTTTCTTCATCCGTCTTAAGACGAAGCTCGACTTTTTTGCGCTCCTTAGACGTGTCTAGAGGAGCAAAACTCAGAGGCTCCACATCTACCACTGAAGCCTTCTTCTCTAATATTGTAGAAGGGCTGCCAATCTTGACCGATGGCCCCTTCTCAATATGAGAGGATTTCACTCTCTTCATGATTGATTCACCGACGACAGAACCCTTCCTTTTTTCTTTGGCCTTGTGAGCCATCTCTGTCATTTACTCCTTTTTAGTCAGTTTGGCAGCCAATTTACCTGGAAGATTGAAACGACAGTTTAAAAGATTAAATCATGCGACTGAGTGATATAATCGAACGATCAACAGTTAAAAGGTTGAAATGTACGATTACCTTCCATATCTTCCTCTTTTCTTTCCTTTTCTTTCTCCTCCTCTCTCTTTTGTGTCGACTCTTCTTCCCCCTCAAGAATGGTGATGTCCTCGTATTCGTCCACTTCGTCGTCTGATTTGTAATAAAACGAGAGCTCCTTAATGTCGTACCCTAAAAAGCGTTTAACCTTTGCCGAAGAAACTGACGTAGGACCAACCATCGAGAAATTGATATCTGCAAAAAGAAAAGGCTACGATCAAGATTGTTAGGACATAAAATGTCCTAATATGTGAAAGTTTTATAAAGAATCAATTTTGTGTAAATAATGTAAAGTGAGGGCTTAAAGTGTAAATTGTTGTATAGATAGAGGGGTTATTGTGTAGAGGTATATATAAAGATGGAGTGGCAATTGAGAGAGTTATGAGAGTCGTATAGTGAGCTTTGTGTGTGTTTTCTAAGGTGTTCTTTGTACTTAGTTCCACCATGGATGAATAAGATGAAGCTTTTGATTCTCAATCTCTCTCTCCTCTTAATTGTTTTAATTTCTTGTTCTAACAAGTGGTATCAGAGCTGGAACGAATTCATCAATTCATTTCGATCCTTATAAATCAAGCAATTGGAGGTTTCATTTTGGATTTTTGAAGCTTTGGTGCAAAAATGGTGAAATTTTGATTGGAGCTTGAAGATTATGAAGATTTCATGTTTTAGATCTGGATTTGTGTTAGATTGTTGTTAGTTTTGAGTTTTTGGTCCTTAAATGAGTAAATTTGATGATTTTTGAGCATAAATTGATGGATTTTTGAAGTTTTGTTCAAAGTTCATCAATGGAGGTTCTTTAATGGAGGTTTTGGGTGAAGATTCATATGTCTCGAGTCTGATCTTCATATGTCTCGAGCCAAAAATGGATATTTTTGGTCAGATCTGATGTCTCGAGTCCAAAAATGGTAATTTTGGGATCAAGTGTAAATGTCTCGAGCATAAAAAATCATAAGTGGTTATGTCTCGAGCATAAAAATGGAAACTTTTGGATGTCTCGAGCTATTTAGTCAATGTCTCGAGCATAAAAATGAGTTTAGATCAGAAAAGCATGTCTCGAGACATGTCTCAAGCCACTATTCATGTCTCGAGTCCACTATTTATGTCTCGAGCCACTAATGTCTTGAGCGTACTATTCATGTCTCGAGTCAAGTATTCATGTCTCGAGACTACAAATTCAGCAGGAAGTTAGAGATTGCAAGAGCTTCTTTATCAGGAATTTCTAACGAGACATTTATTTGAAGAGCTGAAATGTCTTATCTAGTTCAGAATTTAATTTTCTGATGCGCGTCAATGTTAATATGATCAATCGAGTGTACGAGATTTATTCAGTTGGGCCTAAATTTTTTGTTGGGCCGTGAAGTTCAGGTTGCCCCAAGATTGATCACCAATTTTTTGTAATAATCCAGATCCACTCCAATCCAATTCCAGTTGGCTTCAAAAATCCCTGTGCTTAATCGGCAAATTTTTCCATCTCTATTTTTCTATAGCCCAATAAAAGCCCGAAAATTCAATTTTTTCATTTTTTGAAAATTGAATTTATTTCATTCCCTCAAATGATCCAAATCCTTTGAAGCCAAGCCAGATTTGTAACGATTTCGAGACGACAGTGATTGAGTGTTGTATTTGGTTGGATTATCCAGAAAGATGATTTCCTTCTTTCTCTTCTTCAGAATCTAATTCTCTCCCCCTCACCAACTTCAATGAGTGAATGGTTTCTTGTGGGCGACATTGTTCTAACCACTCATTGTTGTCGTGGCTCTTGCGCTTATCGGCACTGAAGTTTTGATGGTGGTTCTTGTCATTTGACTGGTTAAGAAGATTGAATCAATTTTTGATTACTTTCTGTATCCGAAATTGTTTTGGAAATCGGCTACATATTGCAAATTGAAGTTCTCTCATTTCCCCGCTGATCAGATTCCTTAAAGATAGGCCAGATTTGATATCGTTATTCAGACTTTGGATGATCAGATTTTGTTTTCGGTTGGATTGGTTAGACACCTGAGCTTCTGCAATCATTTTTCTGGAGTTTTCCTTGTGGGAGCTAGACCGTTGACTGGTTTCTATCAGTGTTCTGAACTGATCACTTAGAGCATTGAGAGTGATCCGTCATTATTCTGATTCTTGTGGATGCTAGCTCTTTGAGTGCTTTCTATCATTGTTCTAGCCTGATCATCTAGAACTTTGAGAGTTTGCAATCATTGATCTGGAGTTATGGTTGTGATCTAGACGTTCGAGTGCCGATCATCATCTGTCTGATTGAGAAGGTTGAATCAGAGTTTGGTTGTGTTTCAGTTCTGAAGGTTTTCAGGAAATCGGCTAATTTCTTGATTAGTTGAGAGATTAAAGAAGATGTGCATCTCTTTCAGTATCATCTCCCAGTACTTTCATGTTCATGGTGTCTCAGTGATCCAAGTTCCTTGAAGTGGTGCACTTGCCGGGCTAAGAGTTCTTGAGTTGCATATTTTCAGATGTCGAACAGACTCTTCGTTCTTTGATGTTATCCGAATGAACATCAAAGTGACTCGCACTTGTCTCTATCCCACCGGGGGATGCACCAACTTGCTTACGGAACAGCAGTTGCGTTCAGAGGCTATCGGTTGTGCTTGAGTCCATTGAGTCTCATGTTCGTTTGATATAGAAGTTTGAGAGCTCATTTTAAGGGGGAGCTTGGAATATGCAATGTACCTGAGCACTACTAAAGTTTTCTTACAGAAGCAGGGGGAGAATATCAGAGATGCTTCTTTATAAAACTTTAGGGGGAGATTGTTAGGACATAAAATGTCCTAATATGTGAAAGTTTTATAAAGAATCAATTTTGTGTAAATAATGGAAAGTGAGAGCTTAAAGTGTAAATTGTTGTATAGATAGAGGGGTTATTGTGTAGAGGTATATATAGAGATGGAGTGGCAACTGAGAGAGTTATGAGAGTCGTATAGTGAGCATTGTGTGTGTTTTCTAAGGTGTTCTTTGTACTTAGTTCCACCATGGATGAATAAGATGAAGCTTTTGATTCTCAATCTCTCTCTCCTCTTAGTTGTTTTGATTTCTTGTTCTAACAAAGATTTTCTTACGACAATACAAGGAAACATAATAAGACGCACGAATACCTAGCCTATTCCACCCCGGAACACTCCACTTGCCCTCCGCTTAAACTAACGATGTACGTACGAAGACGTACCTAGCTTTCCATCCCCGATCATGTATTTGGGTACTCTGGACCAAAACTCTATCCTTCCTACATTTAGGGAATGGGCTACACCTAGGGCTGGCAATCTGAGACACAAACCCGAACCCGACTTGAACGAACAGAAATGGGTTGATACAAATCCGATTCGAAACTAAAATGGGTATAAAATGGGTCGACACAAACATGACTGCTCAAATGCTTCTGCTACCCCCCCCCCCCCTTTTTTGCATAGGAGAATAAACAACGGCTAACAAAAACGACTGAGGTGAACTGTGAGATTCAACTGGAAAATAGAACTAGGCGCAAGTATACACCTTGAACTACTGTCGTCCCGTAACAAGTAATAATGGTAAGTAAATACCAGATATCGTTCCACAGAGAAGGACTAATGCAAGAGTCTTTTCAGTAAAGGTAAAGTAATTAAGGGATGAATTCAGATGGTGAATTCGAGGATTTTGAAAATGTTGTTTCGCAAGTGGTGAATGATTGTGTTTGTAAAATCTATTGGAGAAAAAGAACCTAGGGTGCAGGTAGTAAAGAGATACAAAAATACTTGTTCGTAGTTTAAAGATGCTTTTTAAAACTGTGAAACCACTGGCTAGATGGCCGACCACAGTACACACCAGTTAACATGCAATCAGGTGTGATATTAGTCACTTGCCCTAGCACAACGCAGTGTTACCTTTATCGCCAGATGAGCATAATGTTTATTAAAACTTACTTTACTGTATTTGTTTTAGCGTAAACCTTAACTCTGAAAGTTAATGCATTTTCATAAGCCAGATTGGGCGTCAATCAACCTAACTTAATCTTCAATGAAACGCTTCAAACTCCTGCAATAAATAGTTAGCACAATACTACAAGATTGCATCTAGAACAATTACAACTACATTGATCTCAATATTTCCCTACACCCCAAGCTCAAGCTTTTAACTCATAACTTGCAAATGTAAATACTGGAATGATGACCAGTTGGGATTGTTGGAAAGTAAATTGCAATAAAAATAAATGATTGGTAATTACTTACACAATACGTTCTATTCTTAGAGAGAAAGAGAGTGTAAGTAATCCCAAGAGCAGTAAATTAACTTGCAGGAAATTAAATACTGGATTGACCAGTAAATGGCAGGAAAAAAATGACAGTAAATTAAACACTGGATTTATGACCAGTAAAGCTGCTGGAAAGTAAATTGCAATAATATAAATTGGTAATTACTACACAATACGTTCTCTTCTAAGAGAGAAACAGAGTGTAGTAATTCCAAGAGAGCAGAAAGTAAGCACCAGCTAATAATTAACAGGTAAATATAATACTGGTTAGTTACTTGGAAACAAAGTTTTGTTTGTAAATGCTTTAGGGGACAAAAGTACCTTGAAGGTACACTTAAGGGACAAGAAAGTACAAAAGTACTTGTCAAAGTACATGAAAGTACTAAGGAGGAAATCTAGGTGGTACCCTTTACTTGGAATTTAAGTAACTATTTTTTATAACAGTTAAAATGCTAACTGATATTTTGAAAACACTGATTTTGGTAGTTGAAACACAATACGTTCTTTACCAAGAAAGAAACAGAGTGTAAAACAACTCCAAGAAAAACTAGATGATTTTAAAACTACAAAAGTTGGAATTTCAATAACAAGAAAGGTTTTAAACCAAAACGATGGAATTTTAACAACAAGAACAACACAAGATGATTTTTCAAAAGATTACTTTGATTAACAACTACTAACAACAACACTAGTTTAAATCAAGGTTCTAAATGACGTAAGGCGTGGCGTAACGGCGAGGTCAAGCCTTAAGCCTTACGAGTTATGGCGAGGCCATGGCGTTTCTCATGGCGTGCCCTAAGGCGGGATACACATACACTTGTAGTTGTAAATATCGGTGTTTTGAATAATATCATAGCACAAATTAAATTCATTACAAGTAATAAAACTAAAAAAGAAAGAATAACCATTGATACAAAGTATATTAAGCTTATAAAAAGGATATCATAGGTGCAAAATCGGGAATAAATCTCTTGAATCCATACTCATTACTTTCTTCACTTTTATAAGAATTCATATTCAACTCTCCATGTACGGGAATGGGATTAAGTATCCACGTATTTAAGGTTTTAGTTTTAATGTTTATTTAAGTTTTAAGTCTCACACATAGTTACCGTTTATCCCATAAGTTATATATAAAAGTAACCGCAAACCTTACAAAATAACGTGGCGTAACGTGCCATAACGCGTTACAAGCAAGCCAAGCCTTAGAGTGGAGCCATGGGGGTTAACGTGGCGGCGACCCCAAGCCTTGGTGCCATAACGCGCCATAATGAAGCCATAACGAGTTATTTAGAACCATGGTTTAAATGCTTAAACCCGTAGAAAGATTAAGATATAAACTAGGAAGATCTAAAGCTTACACTACCAATTGTTTTGAAACCAAAAGCTTAAGAACAGAAATTTAATCTAAGAACAGTAGCTAAAGAACTAATGAGCATGACAAGAGAATCCGAATCACTAAGAAGTGAAATGGTTCAAGTGTGAGGAATTAAGGTTACAATGGTATTTATAGCAAAATAAAGGCCTTTGGATGTGGGAGACAGCTGTATACAGACTTGAACTTCAGAAAAAAGCAACCCATGGGTCAAATGTCGAGTTGGGCCCAAAAGTAGTTCCTTGCAGCAAAATCAACAAGCTGGCCCAAAACCTTCCTTCAGCAGTCCGGTGCCAGTCCTATAGCACTCCCAAAGGGCTGTCCTGCAACTGCTCCTTTCCAAAGCCTGCAAAACAATGAAATAACATTAATTTAACTACTAAATTACACATTTAATCACATACGTCATGAGAAATTAAATTACATTAAAAACAGAAGTAAACTAGACTCAAATGCTAACTTTGGGCAAAATAAAGACTCAATTAGACATCAAAAAGACTCAATAAGTGGCAACAATTAGACACTTATCACAACCTCAAACTTAAAATGTTGTTTGTCCTCAAACAACTAAAAGACAAAAATAAAGACTCAAGACCTAAAAATCAAAAATTGGACTTTCCAAAAGTATGCACACATAGATCCTTTTAGGCTCATATGGATGACATGAAAACAAATAGCCCTTCACAAATATTGGTTCCTTTCCTGATTTCAAGGTGCAACACAGATTTAATCCTAAGTCTAGAGTCATCAAGGCATTTTTGAATTGATGGTGCATGTTGGCCATTCTTTCCTTGCATGCTTAAGCCTCTTTTTCACACATCTCACAACAATCACTCAATGGTATGATTTTATTACCATTCTTCTCTTATTGAGGTATTGTTGGACCTTTAGGTCTCTTTTAAGCTCATTGTGTCTTTTTAACACAGAGCTATACCAAAATTGCAAAAATTTTAGCCAAAATTTGGCTTTATGTGTGGCTTTCTTGATGTGTTTGGCTTAATGAGGTGAGGAAGGGGTTGAGTGTATATGCAAGGCATTCCCCACCTCAAACTTATGGGATGTAATGTCCCCATTGTATCAAAGAAAAGTATTATGGGCTTGAAATATAGGAATGAAAGCCCAAGAATGGCTTGCCATATGATGACTCAACCTATCTTTTCTAACAAACTATTTGGATTATGTCTATGATAACAACTATCTTTCAAAAACATCACCATGGATTTGTTAAGGCTATAAGATCATGTATAAATTAAAGAGCATGCCAATTCTGATCACAATGCACAACAGATGATCAAGTCCATAAAATCAGTTCCCAACTTTGAAACAGAAAAGCAAAGATGAGAATGGTCCCCAAAGGGTCACACTGCCATCAATTCTACTAATCTAAAAAAAACAGCAACCTCAAACTTGAAATGTTGTGTAACATTCAAGTTTGGAAAATCATCAAAAATAAAGAAACTACATAAACTTTACCAACCTCAAACTTGCTTAAGGCAATGTTTGAGTTTAAAAACTAAAATTCAGCAAATCAAAAGAAAAACACAACCTCAAACTTAGTCTGAGACTAAGGTTGAAACTAAAAACTAAAAATTAACAAAGTTTAACAAAAGGACTCAAAACTTAACAACCTCAAACTTTGTTTATGACAAAGTTTGGAACTTAAAAACTAATAACTTGCCTAAAATGCAGCAAAGTTCCCAAAAATGGGCATAAACAGATTTCATGCCATGGGATAATCTCAAACAAACTACACTAATGCACCACAAGGTTGATTTACATGAAAGCTAAGAGGGACTGCCTCTTATGTGAGTGGATTTCAACAAAACCAAGAATCTCAAGGGGATTACCCTTGTGATCACTGTATCCAAATTCAACCAGCAGAGTTAGAGGGACTGCCTCTACTCATTTTGGACCACAGTTTACATAAGTGTAAATAGGGGGACTGCCCCTATGTGCAAACTGTGTGTGAGTGCAGAAGTGTGCAAAACAGAAAATCAAAACATGCATAACAGACAAATATATACATAATCAGGCAGAGAACAGACATTTTTGTTGTGCAAGGCTAAACATGCTATTATTCATATGGCAATTGACAAAGGAATTGTAAAGAGGGAGGATGATAGAACCTGTCCTACTCAGAGTGAGTAGGTGAATCCTCCTAGAGCACATGCTTGGGTTTGGGGGGCATCTTCAAAGGCTGTTGGGCCTGTCCCAACCTGTAGGCCTCCTTGATCTGCTCCTTGTACTTCTTGTGCAAGGCCTCCTGATCCCTTTCCTTCTTGATCTTCTCCACATCCCTCTCAATGGCCAACAGCTTCTCCTCAAGCTTCTTGTGCTTAGCCTTCACAATCTCCTTAATCTCCTAAGTTTGCCTCTCCATGGCATCCAACAGCTCAGCCTTCAAAGACTCCAATCCAGAGTTGGAAGTCTATCCACCAGCTTCAGGGGCATTAGGGAATCTCAACAACCTCGGTAGAGATTGTTTGTCTATCACCACCTTATCTCTATTGATTGTATCAGTAGAGAGAGGGAACCTTGGTTTTCTCCAACAGCTTCTGGATAATGGAAGGGTAAGGGAGCTGTTTGTTCCCTTTCTCTATGCTTGACCTTATGGCTTTGCTGATTAGGGTACCCACATTGAATTGGTGCCCTTCTACTATGCAATAAAGATAGTAGACCCTATCCATATCCAAATCAGTATCATGGCTGGTAGGGAACAAAGTGTTTCTCATGAAGTAGAACCACACATTTGTTTCTCCCTTGAGTGTGTATCCCTTCAAGATTTTCTGCTTGTACTTGACATCCCAGCCTGACCCCTTAACACTCGGCCTATCCAGCAGCATATCATAGTCATCTTGGGTGGCTTGAGTTTGAAGTCTATCATACTCTAATTCTTCTGGAGGTGTGAGGCCCAATAGTTCATTGATGGCCTCAACAGAGTCTGAGACTGGGGTCTGTCTCACCATAAGCTCAGTTCTAGGGGTGACAGCTAGCTCTGTGAAGAATTCCCTCACCCAATCTATGTTGTATTCCCCTATGCAGTCAAACAGGGTCTCCCAATGCATGGCTTATACAACCCTCTTCAGTTCAGGGTATGCATGCACCAAGAATTTAGGGTAGACCCTAGGGGTATGGGCTGACCTATTGGCATATATGGGGTACTTACTAACAACCAATGGTCTACTAAGTAGATCCATGGGTGAGGTATTTGCAGAGATTACCTTTTTCTTCTTGTGCCTTGGTGGAGGTGCTGCAGGACTGCCAGAGGACTACTGGAGCACTGAATGGGTGTGTCCACTGGTCTGCTTGGTTTTCTGTCTGGTGATTCTCTGAGGAGGGGGACTTGGAGGTGGATAGTACTCCTCATCTTCTTCACTATCTTGGAGAATGAATCTCCTCTTCTTTGGTGGCCCTGTGTCTACTTTCTTTTTCTTTTGAACTGGCACCTCATGCTCTTTAGGCTTCAACTTTCTGGCCAACTCTACTTCCCTTGCCTTTTCTTGCTTTCTCTTCTCTTCAACCTCTGCCTTCTTTCTCTCTTCAGCCTCATCCTTTTTTCTCTCTTCAGCCTCAGCCTTTTTCCTAGCATCAGATTCAACTTTTCTTCTTTCCTTAGCCTCTATCTTCTTTCTAGCAGCTTCCTCTGCCTTCTTGTTCAATCTTTATTTCTCAACCTCCCAAGCCTATTTTCTTCTTTTCTTATCATCCTCTTCAGCCTTCCTTTTTTTCTTGTCCCTTTCTTCTTTCTCAGCTTGAGAAATCAGCCTCCTTTTCTTAGACACTTCTTTCACTACAGGCTCTTCAACTTGTTTTTCTATGTGTTGCTCCTCTTGTACCTCTTCTATGCTTATTGTGCCACCCTCTCCTCTTTCAAGTTCAACCTCATGAGTCGGAATGTTGTGCTCAACAGTTTCATGCACAACAGTCTCTTGTGTAGCAGGTTCATTAGTGAGTTGAACCTCAGGCTGTTTTCCTTTGTCAATCACCTCCTTTCCACTAGACTCTCCCACTTTCCAATCAATCTTCTCAAGTATAGGGGTGAAAGCTGCCCTAACGGCTTCCACAGTCTCTACCCTTTTCATAGTTTCTTTTGCTACCTACCAAGTCCCTGACTTCTGTTTCCACAGGCTGTCTGGGTTGGGGGTTCTGGCTAAAGGTAGCCTGGTTGGCCATAGGGCCAAAACCAGGGGGTATAAAGGTTGAGGCTCAGGTTTGGGTACTTGCTTGTCTAGCATTGATGATGGCTTGGAGTTGGGCTATGGTGTAGTCTGCAAAGGCGTTTTGGTTGGGTGTAGGTCTAGGTTCTGGGGTTTGAAATCTGAAATGGACTAAATGGGTACCATGGGTGGTGTAAACAGGATGGTTATAGGTTTGGTAAGATGGTCTAGGCTGCATTTGGGTCATGGCATGGTTTCTAAATAGCCTAACTATGGTGTCACTAAGAGGGGCTGTATTGGCAGGGGTATAATTTAAGGATGGGGGGTTCGGGATGGTTTGTTGTGGCTGATTTTGGTTGGCTTGTGGTGGTTGGTTTGAAGATTGCCTCTTCATGGAAGATGATAAACCTAAAATCTCATCTTGGGTAGCCATGGCTACATCCAAGTTTTGACTTAGTGCCATCCCAACAATGGTGTTAGGACCATAGGGCATCTCTAAGGCTTTAGTGGTGGAGGGTTTTGGTGTTGTTCTTGTGGCCTTAGGAAGTTGTGAATAGAGATATGCAGGGATGGTGGTTGATCCTCCTTGACTTTTCACAGTGATGGGGATGGAACTAAAATCTACACCAAGGGACTTTTGGTGTAGATGATCTCTTAACAACCAAAGCAAGGGTATCAAGGGCAGTTTTACCTTGGTGTGATGATCCTTCTCCTTTCTTCTTGTCCTCCACTGTTGCATGCACCTTTGATGTGTCACCCCCTCCAGTCTCTTTGGAGTTTGTACTCCCTTCAGAAGATACTCCAATGGCAGATCCCTCACTTGCAGTCATGGGTTTGGTTTTTAAGGTTTGACTACTCCTTGTATTCCTCCTCTGCTTGATTAGAATGTTGCTGGCCTTCGGCTTTTTGGCTATGGAGTTAGCCCTTGTTTTGGCTTTCTCCTTCATGGGCTTTACACTCCGAACAAGAATAGCAGGGATGGGGGTTTCATTGGGTGGATTCTCACCGAAATCAGGGGGTGTTTCGTTGGAATTGTGCTTTTTCCGGATGGTGGCTTTTGTAATCGGCATTTGAACAGTGGTGGTTAAGGGTGGTTAGGGCTAGATTAGGAAAGTGATTAATGAAATTAAATGCAGAAGTGGTTAAATAGAATGGTTTAAGGGTGGTTTGAAATGCTAATTTCCTTCTTGGTGGTTTTCGGTCAAGGTTTCAAGTACGAAATTGCAGTCGCCGGTTATTACCCAAAGTGGAAACGCCAATGAAGTCTCTTCTAAGTACGAAATCGAAGCTGTGATTGCAGAAGAGAAGTACAGTTTGTAATCTTAAAGGAGACAATGGTCAGAATCGAGGTCTTCTCAAGGCAAGATGATGTCAGTGTGATGATGGCTTCTGTTTCTTTTCCGGCGAAGTAACCGTTAGACACCAACGGTGTCGTTTGATTTCAACCAGACGAAGTTGGGCCTTGTTTGTGTGGGTCTGCAAACAAAAGGTAACCAGATCAGTTTTTTTATTTTGGGCTTATTTTTATTTTAGTTTAGTTAAACAAATTGTAGGGCCCAAATTAAGAATAGATAGTCTAGCCCATCACTTCTTAATCTGATCCATAATTAGATTTGCATAATTTATTTTATTTTCTTTATTTTTCTGATTTTTTCAAATAATTAAAAAAAATAAAAATATTTTCTAGAGAAAAATATTTTATTGCATCTTAATTTTATTTACACTTACTAATATTACTAATAATTACATATTTTTATATATATCACTAATATTATTTGTACTACTACTACTATAACCTAATGCTACAATTATTTTCTTTTCCTTTGGTTTTCTTGCATCTAGACTAAAAAGAAATTTAGATTAAGTACTATAGCTAACACTTAGAGGTGCTTTCATCTAATTACAACTAATTATTCTTTTTGTATATTTTTCAAAAATTTAATAGTAGTCTAATGTAACTTGACCTAAAAGTATCATCTTTTTGGATTTTCAAGAAATGAATTTCTAAAAACCTAATACAACTATATGACCTAAAAATAACTATTTTTGTGAAATCTTTTTCTTTTTATAAAAAGGGAAAAAATAGAGAATTTAAACTTATTTACAATAAGAAAATATTTAATTTATTTTTAGAAATCAGACTCATCAGCCATGTCAGGCTGATGTGGATTTGGAACTGGCTCAAGAAATGGTTTCACTCTCTGTCCGTTTACCTTGAAAGTAGTACCTCTGTCCGGATCAATTAAATCAACTACTCCGTAGGGGTATACTTTTGCAATCTCAAAAGGACCTGTCCATCTAGATTTTTGCTTTCTAGGGAATAACTTTTCTCTAGAATTGAACAGTAAAACTTTTTGTCCTTCATACAGGTCTTTTAGAAGAATCTTTTTGTCATGCCATTTCTTTGTGTTTTCTTTATAGAGTTTGGCATTCTCATAGGAAAAATACCTATGTTCTTCCATTTCACAGAGTTGTAAAATTCTTTTCTTACCAGCCTCATCTAGACTCATGTTCAGCTCTTTGATGGCCCAATAGGCCTTATGCTCTAACTCTACAGGCAGGTGACAGGCTTTTCCAAAAACCAATTTATATGGGGACATTCCAATAGGGGTTTTGAGTGCAGTTCTGTAGGCCCACAGGGCATCATCCAATTTGGAGGCCCAATACTTGTGGTGTGGTTTGACTACTTTAGCCAAAATGCCTTTAATTTCCCTATTTGACAACTCAGCCAAACCATTGGTTTGAGGGTGATAAGCAGTAGCCACCCTGTGTTGAATGTTGTACTTCAGTAGAAGTTCCTCAAGTAAGTTGTTTATGAAATGTGTGCCTTCATCACTAATTAAGGCATGTGGTGTACCAAATCTAGTGAAGATGTGCTTTTGTAAGAACTTGACAACAGTCTTAGCATCATTAGAGTGGCAGGCCATAGCCTCCACCCATTTAGACACATAGTCTATAGCTACCAATATGTAAGAACAATTGTTGGAAATTGGAAAAGGTCCCATAAAGTCAATACCCCACACATCAAATAACTCTATTTCTAGAATTCCATTGAGGGGCATTTCATTCCTTTTGGAAATATTTCCACTTCTCTGACACTCATCACAACTTTTTACAAAGTCATGACAATCTCTATGTAGAGTAGGCCAGAAGAATCCAGACTGTAAAATCTTGGTTGCAGTTATGTGGCCTCCAAAGTGACCTCCACAGGGTCCTGTGTGGCAATGATGTATGAAAGTCACTTATTCTTTTGGAATGCACCTTCTGATCACCTGATCTGCACAAATTTAAACAAATAAGGATCATCCCAAAGATATTTTCTACAATCAGATAAAAGCTTTTTCTTTTGATATTTATTAAAATCTTTAGGAATGATTTCACATGCTAAAAAATTAACAATATCTGCAAACCAAGGTATTGAAAAATGGTTCATAGCTAATATCCTCTCATCTGGAAATACTTCACAGATATCACTACTTTGTACAATCTCCTTTTGTTTTTCTATTCTTGACAAGTGATCAGCCACTTGATTATTTGTTCATTTTCTGTCAATGATCTCCAAATCAAACTCTTGTAACAACAAGACCCACCTTATCAGCCTAGGTTTTGCATCCTTTTTAGAAATTAGGTACTTGATGGCAGAATGATCAGTGTGAACAATTACTTTGATTCCCATCAAGTAAGATCTGAATTTTTCAAAAGCAAAAACTACAGCCAATAATTCCTTTTCAGTAGTGGTGTAATTGATTTGAGCATCATTGAGGGTTTTACTAGCATAGTAAATAGGGTGAAAAATCTTTCCTTTCTTTTGCCCTAATACAGCTCCAACTGCCCAGTCAGTAGCATCACACGTTATTTCAAAAGGTTGGGACCAGTCAGGTGTGGTTACTACGGGAGCAGTGACCAGAGCTTCTTTTAGAGTTTTAAAAGCCTTTTTACAATCTTCATTAAAAATAAACTCCTGGTCATGCTGAAGTAACACACACAAGGGTTTTAAGATTTTGGAAAAATCTTTTATGAATCTCCTGTAAAACCCTGCATGTCCAAGGAAACTTCTGATTCCTTTCACAATGGTTGGTTCAGGTAATTTTGCAATTACCTCCAACTTTGCCTTGTCTACCTCTATGCCTCTGTTGGATATGAGATGTCCCAGAACTATGCCCTCTTTAACCATTAAGTGGCATTTTTCCCAATTTAATACTAAATCAGTATTTTCACATCTTTCTAGAGCTTTTTCAAGATTTTTCAAACATTGCTCATATTTTGTCCCATATACAGAAAAATCATCCATGAAGATTTCCATGGAGTTTTCTAGCATATCAGAGAAAATAGACATCATACATCTCTGGAAAGTGGCTGGGGCATTACATAATCCAAAGGACATCCTTCTAAAGGCAAATGTGCCATAGGGACATGTTAAAGTGGTCTTTTCCTGGTCATCGGGTGCAATGGCTATTTGATTGTAACCGGAGTAACCATCTAAGAAACAATAAAACTCCTTACCTGCCAGTCTGTCTAACATTTGGTCCACAAAAGGTAGAGGAAAATGGTCTTTTTGAGTGGCTTTGTTAAGCCTTCTATAGTCCATGCATATCCTCCAACCTGATACTACTCTGGTAGGTATAAGCTCATTTTTCTTATTAGGTACAACAGTAACTCCACCCTTCTTGGGTACACATTGAACTGGACTGACACAGGTACTACTGGCAATGGGATAGATTATGCCAGCATCAAGCCATTTCAAGATTTCCTTTTTAACTATTATTTCATAACAGGATTGAGTCTCCTTTGAGGCTCAACTGAAGTGAAATTTTTGTCTTCAAGAAGAATCTTGTGTTGACAAACAGTAGGGCTTATGCCCTTGATATCAGCAATGGTCCAAGCAATGGCTTTCTTGTGTTGTTTCAGCATCTGGACCAACTTTTCTTCCTGGTCTGGGTCTAATGATGATGAAATTATGACTGGTAACTTCCCTGGGTGTTCTAAAAATGCATATTTCAGATGTAAGGGAAGTTGTGTCAGTTATAACTCTGGGGCAACATCTAAAGAAGGGACAAAAGTCTTCCTATCTTCAGTCTCTAAGGTCTCAAAGGCAAAGATTTCTTCAGGCATCACTATCTCCTCACAATCTTCCTCATCACTATCACTATCAGACTCTGCTATTCCTAGGGCTTCTCTTCTACTCTCATTCTCACACCAATTCTCTATCACAGTCAGAATGGAACAATCCTCTCTATCATCAGGGTACCTAAGAGAATTAAACACATTAAAAGTCACTTCTTGGTCATGGACTCTTATGGTCAACTCTCCCTTCTGGACATCTATCAGGGTTCTGCCAGTAGCTAAGAAAGGTCTACCTCGAAGGAGGGGAACATCATTGTCTGCCTTAAAGTCTAAGATAATAAAATCAGCTGGAAAGATGAACTTATCAACCTGGACTAGGACATCCTCAATTTTTCCTTCAGGATAGGCTATGGTTTTGTCAGCTAAAGATAGAGTCACATTGGTAGGTCTAGCTTCACCTATGCCTAAGGATTTGAAAATGGATAAAGGCATCAGGTTTATACTAGCACCTAGCTCACATAGGGCTTTCCCTACATTCTTTCCTCCTATCAGACAAGGTATAGTAAAACATCCCAGATCTTTCATCTTTGGTGGGATTTTGTTGGTCAACAGGGCACTGCATTCCTTAGTTAGGGCTACTGTTTCATATTCAGTCAGCTTTTTCTTTTTGTTCAAGATGTCTTTAAGAAACTTAGCATAACTTGGCATTTGCTCAATAGCCTCAACCAAAGGTTATGTTTATGTGAAGTTGCTTGAAAACATCCAAAAATTTCTTAAACTGTATTTCTTCTTTTTGATTCCTTAACCTTTGGGGATAAGGAATATAACGACTGACTGAGGATGGACTAGTAGTCTTTTCAGGAATTGGGTCTGGTAATGGTGGTGGAGTAGGCAGGACATCATATTCTACTACTTGTTGTATTACAGGTTCTGCCTTAGGGATTGTCTCTAGACTGCTTGGTGTACAATGAATCTTAGGACTGCCACCAGATTGTGACACATCACTAACAAGGGTTTTGTCTCTCTTTTGGATTTTCTTTGACTCACTTGGAAATAAAAGTGGAAGATCTGACTTCTCAGGAAGTGGTGCATGAGTCAGAGGTCTCTTGTTGTTTTCTCTAGAAGATTGTGGACTATCAGAAGAAGTTGATGATGCAAAATCTTTTTCTTTTTCTACCTTTTTCTTCTTGGGCTCTGTTTTTGTATTTTCTTTTTCTTTATCTTTTTTCTCAGGTGGTGTGTGTGATTTCACCTGATTGTTTTCTATTAAATTCTTACCATTCCTAAGGGTCACAACTTTGACTTGTTCTTTCCCAGGTCTCTGAGGGGTCTCAGTATCACTGGGTAAAGTCCCATCAGGTCTTTTCTTAATCTCCTGAGCTATCTAGCCAACCTGGCTTTCCAAATTTTTGATTGATGCATGTGTTTGAGCCATGAAGCCTTTTAACATTGCCTCCAAGGTAGGAGGGGCATCATTCTGATTGTTGTTCTTATGGTGAGAAGAAGATTGATGGTTTTGGTTTTGAAAATGAACATGCCTTTGTTGTTGTTGGTGGTGATTGTTCTGACTAGGATGATTGGTCTGACCATGGGGCTTCTGGATTGGTGGGTTAAGTGCTGGACTATGCCATGAAAAATTAGGGTGATCCCTCCACTTAGAGTTGTAAGTAGGAGAGAAGGCCCCAGTTTGTGTGTGATTGTTATGGCCAACATAGTTGACACTCTCAGGGTTTCCAAGACAGACCTCAAATAAATGGTTCTCTTGACAGTAAGAACAAGTGACAAAACGGACTTTTTTAGGTGCCCTTTCATTTCCATTAGGGTTGGTCAGATTCTTCATCATCTCAACCATATTGGAAACTTGCTCAGCCAAAGCTGAGTAGGCATCTGTATCCTGAACATCAGCAGTGTTTCTTTTTGGTGGAACTGCCCATGGGTCAGACCAGTGTCCGCTGTTGTTGGATATCTTTTCTAGGATCTTAAATCCTTCATTGTATGTGATTCTAGTGAAAGCTCCGCCTGCAGTAGCATCTATCATTCCTTTTGCAGTGGGTGTTAAACCGTTGTAAAAGGTTTCTAGTTGTATACAGTACGGAATGCCATGATGAGGGCATTTTCTCAAAAGTTCTTTGTATCTTTCCCATGCATCAGGAACTGGCTCGTCTTCCCATTGTTTAAATGTGGAAATATCAAGTTGGGACTTAGCATTCCTGGTGGGTGGAAAATGTTTTTTTAGAAATTTTTCTGCCATTTGGTTCCATGAGGTTATAGATTCTGGTTCTAGTGAATCGTACCAGGCTCTGGCTCTTTCCTTAAGGGAAAATGGAAAAAGATTTAACCTCAAGGCGCTTGGTGAGACTCCCGGTATACGGAAAGAGTCTGTTATTTGCATAAAAGATTTTAGATGAGAACATGGATCTTCAACTGCAGTACCACCGAATTGGCCATTAGTTTGGATCATGGAAAATATCAGGGGTTTTAGAGGAAAATGGGTGGCTTTGATTTTGGGTCTAAGTATTCCTGAATGGAGCTGGCCCAAAACAGGAATAGCATAATCCATAATACCGCCATCTTTAGAATTAGCAAGTTGGATGATATCTTGCTCCTGATAGAGTTCCTCCTCATCACTGTACTCCTCCTCATCGTCACTAGGATATGGGGGTGGGTTTTCCTCTTGTTGGTTAACATTTGGATGGTTTTCAAAAGATCTTTTTGTACTTTTCTTTGCCAACGGAGAGTTCGTTCAATCTCTAGATCAAGTTCAAAAAATTCCCCGCTTGTTTTCCTTGGCATAAATACTATTTTTCTTTTCTATTATGAAAAAGGTTGTAGAAAAATCAAAACTTAAAAAGTCTACTTAAAACTGAATTGACTTTTAACTTCCTTCCCCGGCAACGGCGCCAAAAACTTGTTAACGATATTTCCTTTGCCTACCCCCTTTTTGAATAGGAGAATAAACAAAGGCTAGAAACTAACAACTAGGATGTCAAACGACTGAGGTGAACTGGGTTTTCCTCTTGTTGGTTTAACATTTGGATGGTTTTCAAAAGATCTTTTTGTACTTTTCTTTGCCAACAGAAAGTTCGTTCAATCTCTGGATCAAGTTCAAAAAATTCCCCGCGTGCTTTCCTTGGCATAAATACTATTTTTCTTTTCTTTTCTGAAAAAGGTGGTAGAAAAATCAAAACTTAAAAAACTCTACTTAAAACTTAATTGACTTTTAACTTCCTTCCCCGGCAACGGCGCCAAAAACTTGTTAACGATATTTCCTTTGCCTACCCCCTTTTTGAATAGGAGAATAAACAAAGGCTAGAAACTAACAACAACTAGGATGTCAAACGACTGAGGTGAACTGTGAGATTCAACTGGAAAATAGAACCAGGCGCAAGTATACACATTGAACTACTGTCGTCCCGTAACAAGTAATAATGGTAAGTAAATACCAGATATCGTTCCACAAAGAAGGACCAATGCAAGAGTCTTTTCAGTAAAGGTAAAGTAATTAACAGATGATTTCAGATGGCGAATTCGAGGATTTTGAAAATGTTGTTTAGCAAGTGGTGAATGATTGTGTTTGTAAAATCTATTAGAGAAAAAGAACCCAGGGTGCAGGTAGTAAAGAGATACAAAAATAGTTGTTCGTAGTTTAAAGATGTTTTTTAAAACTTTGAAACCACTGGCTAGATGGTACACTTAAGGGACAAGAAAGTACAAAAGTACTTGTCAAAGTACATGAAAGTACTAAGGAGGAAATCTGGTGGTACCCTTTACTTGGAATTTAAGTAACTATTTTTTATAACAGTTAAAATGCTAACTGGTATTTTGAAAACACTGATTTTGGTAGTTGAAACACAATACATTCTTTACTAAGAAAGAAACAGAGTGTAAAACAACTCCAAAAAAAACTAGATGATTTTAAAAGTACAAACGTTGGAATTTCAATAACAAGAAAGGTTTTAAACCAAAACGATGGAATTTTAACAACAAGAACAACACAGGATGATTTTTCAAAAGATTACTTTGATTAACAACTACTAACAACAACACTAGTTTAAATGCTTAAACCCGTAGAGAGATTAAGATATAAACTAGGAAGATCTAAAGCTTACACTACCAATTGTTTTGAAACCAAAAGCTTAAGAACAGAAATTTAATCTAAGAACAGTAGCTAAAGAACTAAAGAGCATGACAAGAGAATCCAAATCACTAAGAAGTGAAATGGTTCAAGTGTGAGGAATTAAGGTTACAACTACTTGGTATTTATAGCAAAATAAAGGCCTTTGGATGTGGGAGACAGCTGTATACAGGCTTGAACTTCAGACAAAAGCAACCCAGGGGTCAAATGTCGGGTTGGGCCCAAAAGTAGTTCCTTGCAGCAAAATCAACAAGCTGGCCCAAAACCTTCCTTCAGCAGTCCGGTGCCAGTCCTATAGCACTCCCAAAGGGCTGTCCTGCAACTGCTCCTTTCCAAAGCCTGCAAAACAATGAAATAACGTTAATTTAACTACTAAATTACACATTTAATCACATCAGTCATGAGATATTATGTTACATTAAAAACAGAAGTAAACTAGACTCAAATGCTAACTTTGGGCAAAATAAAGACTCAATTAGACATCAAAAAGACTCAATAAGTGGCAACAATTAGACACTTATCAATGACACGAAAAAAATGGATCAGGTTCAGGTAAAACTTGATTACCTGAAAATGACCCGATTAACCCGAATTATTAAATAAACAATCAATTAGATACTAAAATAAATTAAATCAGATTTCTAATTTTCTAAATCAAATTACTAAATCTATATTTTCTATTATTAATTTAATTTATTTGAGTAAAAGGGGGGGAATTGAAAATTTTGTTTTCTATTTGAAAGTAAAAGGGCGGGAATTGAAGTTTTCGTTTTCTATTTGAAAGTAAAAGAGTGGGAATTGAAATTTTTTGACTTATTTTAAGTTTTTGGGATGAAGATTGCTTTTGAAGATTGATGTGGTGGATAAAAGTTTATATTTTTCACATTTTGAAGATGTGGATTGAACTTTGAAATCTATGTGTTAACTTTTGTGAACTTAAAACATCTTGAACTTTCTTGTGGTTGGAATGTTTAATGAATTTAAAATTTTATTAGTTTAAAATATTCATGTACTTTTGAGTTTTAAAGTCAAATATGTATGCATTTTTTTCTTGAAATGGGACAGCCGCTCATACCGAAACCCGACTCGAATATTCACCCCACCCTAAAAAACAGGACACGATTTTTTCCCAATCGTAAAATGGGTCGACACGGAACACGACCCGAACCAAACACGAATGGAATTGACATGAACCGAACCTGACACAAAATGGATTTGAGTCAAAAATGGGTAGACCTGAAAATAACACGAAAATGGCCGACCTGAAAGCAACACGACCCATTTAACTTGAACCTAATCTGAATTGCCAGCCCTAGCTATACCTATGATATTTATCATGCTTGATACTGTAAGCCTTCAGAAGATCAGTCACATCAAATGGAGGTATACCCCAATTTTCGATGACTCATTCAATCACTTAGACGACCCGCCAAAATTGCAGCATAAGTTGCCCAGGGGAAACCTGAAAGTAAGACATAAAGGACCTCGATAGAGGGGAGAATGGCCATTTGAAACCAATCTTGAATGGATATTCATAAAAAACGAATAAACCATCAGGACACGATCCAGGCCGTATCTCCCCAGGTGCTAGGATTAGGGCCGAATCTGGTAAACCAAACAAGTCGTGAAACACGTCTAATTCATGATTTTCCTGGATCGAACTCCTTGGCTCAATTGACATTGCAAAGTCGAGTCTATCTAAACTATTGCTAAGACGAAGAAAGTTTACAAGATCAGTATTTAGGGTCAATTCTTAGATAAAGTCTTGATACACATACTAAAAAGGCAAAAAGGGTACCTTATATAACCTGTAGTCGAAGGTCTTGGAAGATCTTGAGAGGAAATTAAGGCAAATCTTTTCTAAAAATTCAAAAGTATAAAAAGAGAATAGATCGATACTACCATTTATATGCTCAAAATTCGAACTTACCGCCTAAAAAACTGTTTGGTAAGCATCTTCCTAAGGCAACACGTGCTCTACAAACAAACAGGCTGGCGTAACCACCCACCTCACGCGTATAGACCCCACGTCATAGGGGCACGTCACTGAACTTATTAGAATCAAACCAATTCGGTTAATTGGTTGAAGCTAATGACCATATCTCATATTTATCCATAAAAATAAATAAAATTCAAAAATCAAACTAATGAATTTTGTTTTTTGAATTTTATGGGTAAATTGTTTGGGTAAAAATCTACGACATACGGTGACAAGAGAAATATATTAGACTTCATTAGAAGTAAACATCTTGTGTTATGATAAGGTCCTGAATAAATAATAAGGTCATCATACAAAACATACGATCATCATATGACATTCGTATGACATCGTACGACATCGCATGACAAATGTAAAATTTCTTATTTCTAAGAGCATCCACAGTGGTGGAACCTCTAAGAACCTCACTTGCCATATTTTTTACTGCCACATCATTGTCACCTCAACAAACTAAAAAACTCCTTAAAATCCTACAATGGAGGTTCTTACAGAAACCTCACTTTCCTTATTCTTATTTATAAATTATTATTTAAATTAAATGTATACATATATATTAAAAAATTCAAATATAATTTATTATTTTTCACTTTTATATTAATTTTCATTTTTTAATCTATATATTTTATTAAAATATATGAAAAACAATTAAAACACACATAAATTTTAAATTACTATTGAAAAAATGTGCAACGTTGCATAAATATTATTCTTTAAAAAAAGTGCGAGAAAATAGTTTGTGTCGAGTTATCTACCTCTTCATCAATCCAATTGATCATCATGTCACCTTCAGCTTTAACAATCATATTATGTAAAATTATATGCACGCATAATATCACTTAACTCTTCCTTATACCATAATCGTGATGGTCCTTTAATTATCGTCCAACGAGATTGAAGCACTCCAAATGCACGCTCGACATCCTTTCTTGCACACCCTCTTGCCTTTGTTTAATAACTTTCGTTTTGGATCTTGCGGGCACGGAAAACTCTTAACGAAAGTAGCCCATTCTGGATAGATACCATCAGCTAAATAATATCCTTTAGTATAATGTGTATCGTTTACCGTAAAATTAATTGGTGGTGCCTCTCCCCGTAAGACATAATTAAATAAGTTGGATTCATTGAGTACGTTGATGTCATTACATGATCTAGCGATCCCAAAAAATGCATGTCTGGTAGCGGAAATGCTGTCCGTGCCACTATGTGGCCGCAATATTACCACAATGAGGATGCAAGTATACACCGACAATGGGATCGCTACAAGTAATAAAGTGATAAGTATATCGTGATCGTATCCACAGGGATTGGTTTTCAGAATTTCGAATATAGAGTTGAGAATACACTGATTTCAGTTAGAGAAGAAGAAAATATTTTTGGTGATTTTTATAACAGTTAATTAAAGAAAATTAAATTAAAGCAAAGGGAATGGGTGTAAGCTTTCTCTTAAAACCAGGTAGTACACGAGTTTAGAAACTTCACGTTATGGGATTATTCATAAAAACCCAAATCTCTCGAAACTACGTTTTTACAAAACATACCGTGAAGTTGCTATGAAGTCGTCGTTATTCCAAATCGTAAGATTACCGGTTTTTCTAAGTAGATTAAAATAAACCTTGTTCCACCGAGTATGGGGATTTATACCCAAGTCTCCTTGTGATATAAAACCTGACCGGCTTACTGAACCTTAGCAAACCATGCAGAACCCGCATCTCTGCGTGATTATCAAAGGCCCTCTCGAGCTCTTTGTGCATTATCCAAACTGTATTTCGGACCCGCCCATCTCTGGATCTGAGGTCTAACACGACACATCAAAATGATCGGTTTATCTGTATCGAAATTAAATGTCGGTTCAAATAACTAATCGTAAAATTTGGAAATAACGACAACACCCAAGTGTTGTCTACACAGTTTTAAAATAAACTCACACCCACACCCATTAAAGGGTTTAGCCTAAAATAAAAGACATAAAAATAAAGTTAACTACTACTTGCATAAAATAAAATACGGAAGATAAACTACAGTACGAGAAAATAAATACGAAAAGCTTAAAGACGGATATTTAAATAAAGCAGTAAAAAGAAAGAGAAAAAAAAAAACCTTAAGCTTCTCCATTAATGGAGGAGCAAGGTGAAGAAAGAAGAAGAAGAGAAGATGCAGGGGTTGGGGGTTTGATGTGGGATGCTGGAGGTTTTATTTATAAGAGTTTTTGACCCATGAAGCATATCCATGGGTTTCATCAGAGCAACCTTATCTTATCCAGATAACACATGGGCCACTTGCTTAATTCGTTCCTTCAGTACTCCAAGAGCCAAGTGAAATTGCTTCCTCTCAGTGGTGACACAGAGGGGACTGCTTTGCCCTTTCAGCGTTTCAAAAGCCATATAAGATGATTCCCCTCAGTGGTGAGAATGTCACCATAGAGGGGTCTTCTGCTGTAGCTTAACATTTTAATCCTGGGCTTCTTGAATGCTTCTGCTTCTGGAGAGCTTGGGCTGCTGGAGAGCTTGGGCTGCTTTGCTGGAGTTTGGGCCTTTTTCTTCAAACTTGATCATTTGGATGTATCATCACCTTTCTAAAAGCATTTTGGACAAAAGAGGAAGAAAGAAAGCAAAGTGGGTATAAAATGACATACAAAATGAGGATTTTAATCACTAAATAACTCTCAAAATAGAGAGTTATCAATGCCATATCCATAAGTCTACAGATGCAACGACTTCAAGTATAATTATTGGAGACCCATGATCGCCACGCGTAAATTGGCCTTTCCAAGCCACATGACAATTCTTCCATTCCCAATGCATACAATCAAGACTACCCAACATACCAGGAAATCCATGTCTTTCTTCATGCATTTGAAGCAAGCGTTGGATGTCCACGGCATTTGGTCTTCTTAAATATTGTCCACCAAATTTTTGTATAATATCTTGACAGAAAAAATTCAAACACTCAAGAACAGTTGTTTCGGCAACACGTAGATACTCATCGTAATGATCAGCGGGAGATCCATATGCTAGTTGGCGGATAGCCGCAACACACTTTTGTAGTGGTGATAATCCTTTCTTACCAGCCGCAACTACTCGTTGTTGAAAATATGGATAATGAGTTTCTAACGTGCTTACTATACGAAGAAATAACTCTCTTCGCATGCGAAAACGTCTTCGAAATATTTCACTTCCATAAATTGGCACATAGGAGAAATAATCATTGTAAAATCGCATGTGTCCTGCCTCAGTGCCTCACGATCTCGCTTGTAATGCCTTCTTCGATTCAGCATATTCACAGAACCTTGACTTTCTTCAAGGTATTTTTGTCGCTGCTCAAAAAGTTGTAGCTGGATTTCATCAATTTCGTCTTCAACGTTATTTTTTAACTCATTTATTCGCAACTCCATGATTTCTTTTCTTGTAGGAGGATTTTCATCGTGCGACATTTTGCCCGAATTTGAGAATTTTACTTGATGATGGTTTATTGGAATGCTCTTGTTTAATGCCAATTTATATATATTATAAAATTTGATCATTGGAAAGAATCATGCATATCATGAAAGAATAATTTAGTATTCAATTTGAGAAAGAATTTCTTCCAATTATCAAACGAGAATCAGTTGACATAATTACATGGATATGAGAGAAAATCATAAGGAATCTCTAGACACATTTGCATGGAAGATGACAAATTTTGCAAAGAAATAAACATAAAGAAATTATTTGCATGACATATATATATATATATATATATATTTATATGACATATTTGCATGGGATATAGGATCTGGGACAAAAAAGATAAAAATCACATCGTATATCAAAAATTTGGCAATGAAATAAATAGAAAATAAAGTTCATTGAAATTCATTACAAGAGAATCAAAAATCATATCTAAATTAAAAACCATGTCTTTCTTTGATTTTTCCATAGATTTGTTCGTGTAAAGAAAGTTGAAGAGGAGTCATGACACTAGTATCCTTCATAAGTATATCATAATCTTTTTGTAAGATCTCGGCTTCTTTCAATTCAATTTTTTGTCTGGAATTCCTTGATCTCTTCCCAATCTGTGTTTAGTCCTGGCGTGATACTCTCTCTGGCTTTGGATTTTCCCTTTCGTTTTGCTGCCTTTTGTCCGATTGGACGTGGACGAACTTCATAGTCGGGAAAATCAACACTAGCATCCGGGTTATTGGAAGATTAGTGGACCCGTGATTCTGAGTTTTTCGTTTTTTTCAAAACATGGGGAGAAGGAGGTTGAGGGACAAACTTTTCGCAATCTTTAAATATTTTCCACACATGTTCGTACTTGAAGACCTTGAGTTTCTTTTTATTATTTTCTCTCCATTGCTCATATGTTCTCTCAAGAACGTTCTCATCACTCCAACCACTTGCACGATTGTTATACAAATTGTTATAACTTGCAGAAAATTCATTTACATGAGGTTGTATTTTATAAAAATGTGTCTTGAGACTTGACAATATTCTCTCTGAAGTTTTGTCTGGACGATGGTCGTTGTAGTATGATGTGATGCGTTGCCAAAAAGCCAAATTCTTTTGGTCGTTACCAATTACAGGATCACTACTAATCGTAACCCACGCCATTGCAAGCACCTTGTCTTCTTCAACTGACCAAGGTAATCGATCAAATTTCTTGGATTTGTCATCATTCATTCCAATGTTTTTATTTTGATCGGTTGAATCCAACCCAACTTGTGTCGAGTGTGGGGGGAATTGGTAGTCTTCAACCGGTGATGGTGATATAAACTCTTCATCATTTCTTGAGAGATCAATAGTAGTTCTTCGTGCTTCATTGGAAGACGTAAAATTTTTTTGTGGAAATTGATTCGGGAAATAATTGTTTGTCGTACCAAATTGGTTTGGTATATCCAACCAATATCGAAGACGAGGATTAAAAATCGAAGATTGACTAGCATTTGGAAAATTTGGAGGATATGATGGAATGTAGGAAAAATTAGGAAAAGTTGTCGGTCTTGGAGAATGTCGGAGATATGGAGAATTTGGGGGCATTTGAGAGCTTTCGTGATTCTCATTGTCCTTTTCCATTTTTTTGAGGTGTGAAAAAATTAATCATATAACTAGTGGCAAAACCGCGCGTTGCGCGGTAGCGTAAATAATTCTTTAGAAATATGTAGATTGTCACTATCGTTTGTCCTTCTTTCTTATACATAAAACCGCGCGTTGCGCGGTAGCGTAAATAATTCTTTAGAAATATGTAGATTGTCACTATCGTTTGTCCTTCTTTCTTATACATATGACTCTACTTAATATTTCATTCTTCTACCAATGTGGGATATCCAAAAATCAACCACAATTCACCAATATCTTAATGCTGAATTCTCATGGTGTACCCCCATTACTCTTGGGTTTTCTTTTTATATATACATATCTTTTAGTAACTATTTGTTCTAAAAACAAACTCAATCACAATTCACTTTTATTTTTTTGCCAAAATAAGATTTGTTTTGTTAAAATAATAAGGGATCATATAAATAAGATAACATAAACCCTCATGAGTTGACACAATAGCATCCTCTTCTTCTTTGTTATACATATGACTCTACTCAAATATTTCAATCTTCTACCAATGTGGGATATCCAAAATTCAACCACAATTCACCAATAACTCAATACTCAATTATCATGTTGCCACCTCATTACATTGGGTTTTCTTTTTATGTACATAAACAAACTCAATCACAATTCAGTTTTATTTTTTGTCAAAATAAGATTTTTTGTTAAAATAATAAAGGATCATGTAAATAAAATAACTTAAACCCTCATGAGTTGAGACAATAACATCCTCTTCTTCCTTCTTATACATATGTGATGCAGCGGATACAATGAAACTAACACTGAACACGTTGATTCTACGAATACCCGTGTCAGTATCTTCTAAGGCTTATAGATTCGACCAACTCCAAAACCTTGGGCTTCAAAATTCGAATTCTCGCGAGAACTCAAAAGTTAGAAAAGAAAATTGAAAGTTTCTGATTAATTATCTTTCCTTCCAAAAGACTCAACTGAAACATAAATAAGAATACTGAAACGAAACGGGTCTGCCAAAAGCAATGGGCCGAACACAAAGCCCAAAAACGAAAAAAAACACAAAAACATCCAAAATGTCACTTAAACATCGTTTTTAGGGGTTGAAAAGTTCGTTAGACCCCTACATGACCTGACCACGGCGTGCTCCCTGTCTCAAGCTTTGATTCAACAGGTATATCGTCCAAAAACGGACGCTTGAATCAAGAGTTATGCTCTTCTGAAGCTGGACATGTTTGTACCCCGATCGTGGCCCTCTAAATAGGAATAGAGCTCTCTCATGGTGCCACATCATTCTCTTTGGGTTTTGCTTTTATATATATAAAGATTGTTAGCTTACAAAAAAAAAGTATATATGTTAATTGTTTAATTTAAAAATCATCATAACGTTTAAAAAGTTTATATTTATAACGAATAGGTTTATATGTTGATTATTGTTTAATTTATATATTTGATACTAAAATCATTAAAACGTTACATAAACATGTTTAAAAGAACAAAAGGAAAATATAAAACTAATTAGTTTATTTAACTATTAACATGGGTTTTGCTACAATCAACCAACACCATTTCACATTTTTCAACAACACCTATAAACCCCTTTAAATACACATCTTTAGTTTTCCAATTTTCATCTTCCCACCAATGTGGGACAAACAAAACTACACTAATATTTCATCTTTAGACCAACTCCAACCCTTTGTAAAAAAATCAAAATTCTAAAAAATTAGATAAATAGGAATGGAGCTCTCTCATTGTGCCACATCATTATCTTTGGGTTTTGGTGATCGGATTCTACCTTAAATGGAATATTAATGATGATGAAATTAGGTATAAAAAGTTACTAATGTCAATTTAGCTTATAAAGATTAGTTTCAAACCTTTTTTTATTAATATGATTATGAAATATGTAGGATATACACATTCCAAGCGGCTCATCTTGTTTGATCTTTTCCGCGAAGAATTGAAGCAACCTTTTCCTTACTGGTATATAATATGTTTAGTTAATTAACATATATTATTATATTGTATGTTTATGATATGCCTTGAAATATTACTTGTAACATTTGATATATAAAGATTTTTTTAATAAATACATGAACATATATACATAATACCACGTAATACACGTATCATATTAAAGTACTTTGGAAAAAAATCACCTTTTAACATATTTGAAGGAGTGACCGCAATTTGTTTGAACCAGTGTAGTATTAAACATGATTCAAAATCATTGTTACTTTTTCTTAAAACTTTGATTTCTCAAATGAAATGCTCAAAACATTTATTTAGTAGATACCAAAATGAATAAAAGTATATTTCATTCAGATAGATTAGAAATAAAAGTATATTTCATTTAGATATTTACTAAAATAAGCTATTTTTAATTATCATAATGATTTCATTTATATACATTGATTATATATTACTTGTATTAAGTTTTAACTAATTTATTTTACTGTATAATAAAATTTATTAATATTTTCCTAAGTATTTCATTGTATGTATTAATTTATAATATTTAAAGAAAGAAGAATATGAAAAGATAGATTAATTAAGGAGTTATACCCACTTATAATAATTGAAAGAGTATACAAAATATTTAAACTAATTATATTGACTTATAATAATTAAAAAAATATAAAAATATTTTAATCAATTAATGGCATATACTGATTAAGAAAACTTCAAAGATGGATAACATAGTAAAAGTTATCATCGATCATTTCTAAGAAAATTACAATATATATTTATATTAAAAAAGTTCATGATAAGATGTTGATATTAACATATTGATTGTTATATAAATCAAGTAAAACTAAATTTAAAAAAACTATATTTAATCATGTTGGTGTAAAAATTATATATAGTTATATATCATTATTATTGATACTAATTTCATTAAAAATTTGAAAATAAAGTTAAAAAGAAAAAAGAAAATGATAGATTTACAATAAATATGATTGATTATATATTAAAAATAAATAATAAAATAATAAAATAATTATGATTGAAAGTTTTTTATTAAACTATACATAAACTCTTAATTATATATATATATATATAATGTTAACGAACTAATTTAAAAAAAAAATTATAACTAATTTGTGATGAAATATAATTTGTCAATTTAAATAACCAATGAAAAAACAAAGTATCACATTAAAGAACTCGTTTTCCAAGGTATTGTTACGTAAAAATGATTAGCTACAAATTGTATCAAATATTAAATATTATTATTGGAAAACTCAAAATTGATCTTTTAAATTTAGCTCATAATGCTTACATTGCAATCCCGTTTAAAACCAAATTTAAAAAAGGTTGTACTTAAAAATTTATTACCTTTTTATTTACATAAAAATTTTATTACTAACACCACATAAAAGTTATTTTTAGAATATAATAGATTTGTTTAAGAAACATAAAAATACAATATATAAAATTATTTTTAGTATTACGGAATATTACTAACTTGAAGTATTACATGTAGCAAAAAGAATGTGTGCAACATACCAAAAGTTAGTGAACATGCAGGGAGTGACTATGAGACGCTCTGAAATCGGTTGTATTTTTGTCCAACAATCGTTTCCAAAGAGATTTCTATGTCTTAGAAATGACTTTGAAAGAACTTTTATTAACCACCATTCCAATATTGACTTACAAAAGGAAGAAATGATATACACATGAGAAAAAAGGGAACATAGAAAGAAAAAATAAAGATATAACTACAATAAAAACTAACAATAAAAAATGTAACTAACCCTTAATATTTCGCCCATAATATCGATTTTTGTTTCTAATATACATGAGAAAAAAAGAAACATAGAAGAAAAAAAAATAAAGACATAAATACAATAAAATCTGACAATAGAAAAAGTAGCCTTAATGTTTCGGCCTTGATTTTGATTTTTTTGCTTCTCAATCAAACGCCTTCTTGATGCGGCTCTCCTCCCCACGAGTACTCCTTCAACGGCTCTCTTATTCCCGTCGTGTAGAATAATATGATTTCATGATGGAGCTCTCCAATTTCAAGTGGATGAATATCTATTTATAATGGAGATGGCAATGAATTTATTGAAAAGTAATTAATAGATAATTATTAGGGAGATGAAGAGTAAGTAAGCCAAAAGGTTATTGGGGGTTATCTTGAATTGCAAACATATAAAATTACCAAAAAGGCCTTGTTGACAATAAAACAAACATCAATATATAAGGGTAGAAAAGTCTTTACAATCTTAGACATTTAAAAAAATCAAAAATCTAAGAAAAAAGAAAAATAGGAATCTTGATCTTAGAGGATGCCACCTAGGATCATTTGGGTTTTCCTTTTAATATATATACTAGTGTCGTAACCGCGCGTTGCGCGGTAGTGCAAGTAATTTTTTTTAATAATATGTATATTGCCATTGTCGGTCGTTGCATTTGTCCAAAATCATTGTTACAAAATCGATATGCTTTCATATAATATTGGACAACTATTCAAGCTACTACATAATCATTTTTAATTCTAACATTTTCCTTTTACATATTAATGTGGGACAATCAAGAAGTCACAATCTGATCAATATTTGAACCTTATTGTGTCATGTCATCTTCTTGTGTTTTTGTTTTAATATATTGATTGATTGTTAGCATATTATTAATTAAGTTGGTAGAATTGAATTAGTCTAATTTTAATAGGTGTACATAATATATAACAATGACGAAGGTTGGATTCCAATGAGAATGCAAGTTATCGAATGTTATTAAGGGTCCAAATCCTTTCTTACTTTCTCAACTTAATTCTTCTTCTCACATAATCATTAATCACATTATCAATGGGTGCATGGATAAATTTATCCATTGTTTTTATAATTAGATAATCTTCATTAGGTTTATTTTATTTGAAACATAACGTATCTTCATTCTTTTGCCAAAAAACGTATCTTTGTTGAATTTATTGATTAAGAAAAAAAATATGCACTTAAACGATACATAACTAAAATTGTGTAAAAAGTACAAACCAAAACTTAGTTTATAAATAACATGAACATATATTAAATTGATCATCAATACAAATATTAATTTTTATCAATACAAGTTTATAAGTTACAAATTAATGTAAGCAAGTTTATCTAAATACTTATCGGTAAATCTTATTTAGTACAACTAATATGTTAATTTTTTAAGTTGATGTTAATTTAGATGTATTTAAATATTAACCAATAAATTTTTGATTACTTTTGTTAATATACAAACCTTAAGAAAAATATAGAGGACGAAATATAAAAGAAAACTTTAAAATATCAATAGAAGTAAAAAATAAAATGAAATGCATACTTTGATTAGTTTCTCGAAAGATACTTGAAAATTTTAAAAATAACCATCGACAATCACATGTTCAAGGTTTTTAATGTTACATCATATGTTGTAATATTTTCAAGATTCTATCATTGAATCTTAGTCCTGCAAAAAAACGAATCTTTGTTTCATCACTGGAAAAAAATTAAGGAAAATATAAAAGTCAAAATATTAAAATCTCAACAAAAGTCAAAATGAATACATACCCGGATTAGTCTTCTCGAATAATACTTGAAAAAGATAAAAATAACCATTGAAAACAACATGTTGAAGTTAATTGAGATTATATATCGATTGTAATAGTATTAAGACTTCTATATATCCATCACCTTATGTATGACTCATATCATATCGGTTTCCAAGTTTATGTGCGAGATTCCATCATCGAACCTTGTTGCCATCAATACTCTAAAATGGTTGCAAATAACAAACCCCATGTTTCAAATGGAATATGTACAAAAAAATATATAAGATATGAGGTATAAAAATAAAAAAATCTCAAAAATAAAAATAAAAATACATAATACATACCTAAATTAGTCTTCTATAAACAAACCTGAATATTGAACACATAAAGTGAAGATAGGGTATTCTCGCACATAAACTTGGAAACCGATATGATATGAGTCATACATAAGGTGATGGATATATAGAAGAGGAGATTTAGTAAGAGACACTTTTGAGAAAGCAAAATGACACATTGAGGATTCAATAAAAGTGTTTCAATGTTTAACCTTGGAAGATGTAATTCACTTTTATGTTGTTGGTAACATCCATGATTTCCACAATGATATTCTTCCAAATAAGGTTGTTGTCAACAACCTTGGAATAGGAAGGTTTGGAGTTATATAGTTGTAATGTAAGATGAATGGTTTGGAGTTATTTTTCTTGATGAATTAAATAGAAGGAGGTGAAAGATTTGGAGTTGAGATTTGAAACATTTATGTTTTAAATAATGACCTTAATAAATGAAATAAAAAATCACATTATGAAACAATTGAAAATTTAATGTAAAAATAAAATTGAAAATTGTAAAAATTAGAAAAAAGGAGAAAATGCCACATGGCAATGCCATGTTTGAGCTTTATATATATATATATATATAGATTGATATCACCTATATATAACAATTTGATATAGTTTTTAAAATTAGAAAAGATATTATATATTTATTAATATATCAATTCATCATTTAATTTTGATTTACATGCATACAAATATTTAAAAATAATATTTGCATAATAAGTTGATTAAATAATTAAAAATCAATTACAATATTTGTCAAAGATTACAAGAAAGAAAAAAACAAAAAAAATATCTTTTATAATTTTTTTCGAGTTTAATATATATGTTTTATTTTACAGTATATATACTTTATAAATTTATTAAAAGACCAAATGATTAAAAATAATAAAAATAATAAATAAAATAATTACAAAAAAAGAAAAGTATAACAAGAACCCGGGTTCCTGTACAAGCACTTGGGTTCCAATAAGAACCTGTGACTGGACAAGAACCTATGTCCCACAGCGGAGGTTCTTGTAAAAACCCCAATAAGAACCACTTGAAGAACCTCCATTGTGGATGCTCTAACGATAACCATTATCTTAGTTGTTGTTTTAATGCAGGGTCAAAGCAATTAATATGTAACGGACGTAATCGACGACCAAGATTCAACAAGATTAACACAAAATACCCGGTATTACTGTTATCATTGAAGACAAGGATACACACATTTCGGCTCTCGAGAACTCTCTGCAATATTCTCTAGTTTATTTCTTACGATATGTTATATTTTTCTTATGATCATTATTGTTTCCTTTATTGTAATGTACGATCACTCATTGTAACATCGAGAATATCTCCCCTGTTTGGTGATAACTAGTGTAGTGTCGACTTGATCTTAAGTCAACCGCATGTTTTTTCTTCGATCTGAGGTTTTTCCTGTGACATCAGACATTATGTCTTTAGTTTATTTTATTTCGTACGTTCTAATTGAAAATGTTTCTTTCTCTAAACGGATAAGCCTCATAAGTCACCTTAAGTCGTCTTAAGTGCAATTTCTGGCATTAACATGTACTTAATATTTTAAGCTCTCGGCCTCTTATTAACACTTTTAGTTCGATACTATTGTAAGGGTCGAAAGTTGGCATTACGTGTCCTTTTCTAATTTAATTATAAGTTGATCGTATAGACAAATTTTGTTTCTCTTAAGTTTAACTTAAAATTCTCATTTTTTTTCTTGTTATTTAATTTTGGAAAACCCTTTGTTGTGGCTTTACATTGGATTAAAAATCATCCTTTCATAGCTCGCAGCTATTATCCGAAGGGCCAAAATATGGCAATTTTTGATATATTTGTTGGGTTTTTGTGGGTATCCTTGAATCAAACTGATTTGAGGATTATCTCAGATCTATCAAAACCTCGCTGGTTTGATATATCTTATAGGTTAATCAAACTGATAAAACCTACGTGATCAAAACACGCTGTTTTGATCTTATTTGTGCGGAAGCGATAAAAGCTAAAAACCCATAAAGCCTAATGATCTTTTAATCGTTATAGTTTTAATCCTATTATTGGTTTAGATCAATTTACCTGGTTGCTTGAGAATAGATCCACCAATGATCGACCAGCGAACGTCCCTCTAGTAGGATTGTATGAAACCCGAACAACAGAAAAACTGGAATCCGACCCGGGGGGGGGGGGGTGTTCGGCGCCGGTGGAGAGAGAGGAGAGAGAGGAAACTGAGAACTGGTTTTTCTTAATTGAAAGCTTGTATTTTTCCTTAACCCATAGGCTTTATTTATATGGAAGAAAAGTACAGTTTGTATGGAATCCAGTTTCCTTATAATAATTATCTCAAATCCTTTCCTTATTTAATTAGCTGGAAAAGAATTTGCATACGATAATTACGATTATATATATTTATCTAATATATATAAAACTTATCAATTAACTATTATATATTTATTTATCTAATAAATATATAATATCCTAATTAATTAATAACCCTCCAACTTTGGTAATTCTGACTGAAATTACCCAACTGATTTATAATACACTATTATAAATCCTAATTCTCCATTTCGGGGTTTCATCTAACTTGTTCGACTTATAGGTCCTCACAGGTGTGACCCTCAAGTGTCTTGTAACATTGGATGTGTAACCACTTGGTTTGTCAACTCTGCACATAATTCCTAACAGACTCCCACTTGTGCAAGTTGGCAATACCACCTTTGATTACACTGACCTAAGGAGGCCCCTAGACAGGCACTTAGGCTGACCAGGTTACAAGAACTCTTATACCCAGACTGGTGATATTAAACATTCCATGAGGAACTTGGTATTTATGAAACTACTGTTCATTGATTGGGTATATCTTGGCTTTTCCCTTTGCATCGCGATATTTCATCTGTGAGTATGAGCTTGGAAAGTGTCAACTCTAAATACTCAAGATTCTGTTTTCTTGATTATCTGACTTTCACTGATAGGTAAACGACAAAGAACTAATCAGTTCGTTTGGGCATGGCCATGCACTTCATCAGTATACTTAGTCAGTCAAGATGGGCCCAGAAATATCTCTCTTCTGAGAAGAGGTGCAAATCCCATCTTGCATATCTGCCTTTGACACCACGGCTTCCGCTGAATCTAGTTACACCCTTTATAGCCACCCTGTTACGGCGTAGCGGTTGAGTGCACTAAGAATCCAGTAGTCCTCATGATATCAAATCAGATACCTCAGGTGATAGGGACAACCACTGTGAGATTCACTTATGACTTTACTCGAAGAAGCAATCTCAACCGCGGATCACGTCCGATATTTGCTACTCTATCAAATATCTGTGCAACTTTTAGTCTACAACACTTGTAGCTGTTATTCAGCAACTGATCATAACTACCTAAAAGTTCACAATGACTTTAACACCTTATCATGCTCCCACATTGATAAGTTGTCACGGACAGATTTTGAATGAAAACTGGAAACTAGTTTCATTCCTGGATTAATTAAAACATGCAAAGATAAAGAAATCAATCTTGTATAGTCCATATTACACGCTGTAATAATAACAAGATTGAATGTCTTTTCTTTAACAACTTTCATAATGTCTATTTAACGTTTGTTAGATACTGGTCTAAAATAAAGTATCACCCATCTTTAGTTTAAACCCTTTGATTAAAGTTTACCATTTTAATCAAAGTGATAACCAAAAATACAAGTCTGTTTATACGATCTACTTGTATCTGCTAATTATTGTTCTGCAAACACCTTATAAGAACAATAACTAGACTTTTATCATATTCCATGAACTTGGAGACCTGGACTAACTTCCAGTTCCTGAATATGTAAAACTGCAACTTTCCTTAGTTGCTGTGTAGATGAATGATTTCTACCTGAAATCCGATTCCATTTGCAATCCTGGCAAATCTACTGGAATGCTATTTATTTTAATCCAACACTTCAATTATTGATTTTTAAGTCAGTCACGACCTTTGTTTTATGGGTCTTGAAACTTTTATCCTTTTAACTAAAAGGGTAAATTATATCTTATGAATTATTATCCTACCTGGATTTATGAATTCCGAGATATATCAATAATTATGTCTTTTATTCTTTTATCTCAGACTAGATAGAGAATAAATTGGGCTCCCACTTACTTGCATAAAAACTAACTATTACTCAAAATTTACTATTGACTTAGTCAAAACTTTGATTAGTCAATCCTAATTTTAAGTAATGAACTTTGAGAATTTCCCTTTATGAAACTTAACTGGATTTGGTCAAATCCTAATTCCTGATCTTGGAATCTTTCTAGTTTCATAAATACTATTATTAACGCCATCTGAGTTAATATCCTAAATTCTCCTAAAACATTTGAATAAAACTTGATCAAACTTGATTACTTAATTCTGAGAATTTCCTTTTATAAAACTTAACTGGATTTGTTAAAATCCTAATTCCAGAACTTGGAATCTTTCTAGTTTTATAAATGCTGTTATTAACGCTATCTGAGTTAATATCTTAAATTCTCCTTTTTGATCACAAAAACTATTATTCATAAATGTTTTATTCTCAAAAACACATTCCTATAGAATTTCGTGTGTTTTTGATAGTTTTTATACAAATTACTTCAATTAAAGTAATTATAACAGGCATCAACTAGGATCCTACAGATATAAGAATATCAGGCACAATCAGATATTTTTATGTCAAGACAATAACTTTTGAAAATAAAACCATGAAATTATAAAATATAATTATCCAAAAAATGTTTAAAACATAAACCCCCAAAATTAACTGTCTTAAAACTATAAATTCAAAAAAAAAATGTCTTGACTTAAATCATCTCGTACTTAAGATCCTCGGCAACTCCTGGGCACTTCACTTCATTTATGACCTCCTGCAATAATCATTTGCTCTAGGTATCAGTATACTTGTAAGCTAACAAGTAAGAAGTGACAAAACAAAGCAATCATAAATTTTCTGAGGTTTACATACCTGCTTCATGACGCTTAGGGCAGTTTTGCCTCCAATGACCGATCTCATTGCATATGAAGCAGCGATTCTCGGTCCTAGCTTTGTTCGGCTTAACCTTCTTGCCCTTGCCCTTGCCTTTGCCTTTCTTGGGTGCACTCTGGATGGCCTGGACTGGTCCTTTTCCTTTACTGGTGCTAGCTTGCCCATTTTTCTTTTTCACCCCTCCGTCTTTCACCATCAAGACATCCTTAGTCTTGTTTTTGTTCCCCATATTCAGTTCAGCTGTCTTTAGCATGGAGTGCAACTCTGCTATAGTTTTCTCCATGTTGTTCATATTGTAATTGACTACGAAGGGCCTGTAGTCTTCTGACAGTGAATTGAATATGGTGTCTGTTGCTAGCTGCAACGGAACAGGATGACCAAGCCTCTCCAGATGATCTAAGTGCCGTTTCATTTTCATGACATGGTCACTTACTGATGTCCCTCTTACCATCTTGCACTCATTGAATGCTTTGGTGGCATCGTAGCGTTCTGTACGAGCCTGAGTCTGAAACATGTTCCTCAGCTGGCGGATCATGTCGTAAGCATTCGTATTTATGAGCCCTGCTTGCAGATCTGGGCTCATAGTTGCTAACATCAGACAGGCGACATCAAGGAGATCATCCGAGTGCTTCTTGTGGGCGTTTCTGGCAGCAGCCGGAGCGTTTGCCGGAGGTGCCTCCCCAAGTGGCTCTTCAAGCACATACCACTTTCTCTCATGTCTGAGCACAATCATCAGATTGCGCTCCCAGTCGAGAAAGTTAGAGCCGGTCAGTTTATCCTTCTCTAGGATAGATCGGAGGGAAAGATTGTTAGTGCTGGTAACAGTGCTTGCCATCTACACAAAATAAAACTTTTGGTCTTAGCAACTGTAAATAGACTAATTTCCAATAAAATATCAATAAACCCTTAAATGATCAATTTATTGGACTAGGATCCTTATTTCATACGTCCTGATGTGCGTAATGTTCTTGCTCCATCAGACCCGTATTTATTTCGGTAGGTAAGGACTTTTACCAATCATGTCTAACTGACATGACTCCTAGATCTTTTCGGGACCATGGCAACTACCTGTGCATGTTTTAGTCCCTCTAAGTGCTTTTTGGCCCGGTACCACCCGGTGAACATTATAGTACCAAAACAGATCTCACCATTTTGGGGACCTGATCACTATACTCTGGCCGGTACCACCCGGAGATAATTCGCAGAGTTATGTAACCCCTTCAGCTTCAGTTTGAACACAGACGTTGAATGTGTGATCACTTACAACGCCTATGTACTTTACGCCGAAGGTGCCCCTAGATGGGTTGCACTACTGATCTATGATTTTCGGGGTTTTTGAAAAACCTTACTTCCAGGCTTTTGAAAAACTGATTGTTATAAAGGCTACTTATGTTTTAAACTAACTGTTTCAAACACACACGTAATTTTAAAACTAACTGTTCTAAAATTACTTGCTAATTAAGACTAACTGTTTTAACAGCACACCTAGTTGATTAAAACTAACTGTTTTTGTCAACTTGCCTTTTATATAAAACAATCATCTATAGGTTTTTAAATCAAAAATTATCGCTTTGAAGAGTTTAACGAAACTAAAAACCTATATTCCTTTTGTGATATAAACTAGTTTTAAAGTAACAACTCTATTTAAAACTATTAACATGCAGGATATCACAAATAATTAATCAACCATGCAATTAAACAATAATTAATCACATAGTACCTAATTATAGTTTTTGCCAACGTTTCCTAGGGACCAATAATGACTTATTCTACTAAAAGCTTCAAAACTCGCGTAGCTCCCACTGGCCTTGCCATGTTTTGTTAGTACTCCGGTGGTGATGAAGTAGCTCCCACTGGCCTCGTCATCCCGAAAGAATAAAACAAATTTCTATCCTAAGGTCATTATTACATAAGGGGTTGCAAGTGGCACGCAGGCCTCCCCATAAATATGTCAAGGGTCTAGGTTGGCAAATACTATAATAGATATAGATACAAACTCAAACTGGATTGTATATATATATAACTCAAACAATCACGCAATTATATAAATAAACAATATTATAATTACGATAAATAAACCTGGATCCGTTAAAATTGTCTTGTCTCAATTATCGCAAAACTTGGTTTTATAACTGATTCGAGAAACAAACTGTCTTACGAATCAAAAACCTTAGACTGAAAAATGGTTTTTTTTACGTAAAACTGAAGTTTATAAACAATAAATTCTATTCTACAAGACTAAAACCATTTTATCTAAAAAACAATCCTTTTATCCAAAATTCTATTAAACAGGTTTTATCGATCCAAAAATTTGTAATACTGGCCCTTAGTGTTTTAATAGTAAAAATAAAATTAGGCCTATATAAACGGTGAAAAAATTGATTCCGAAACTCAACTGGTTTGAATAAATTTTATTGGATAAAATTGAACAGAAGAATAATTTTGGATAAGAAAGCTTGATACCAAACGAACTCTTTTGGGCCATAACATGGTCCAAAAACTGGGCCTTGGGCCTAATAAACTAGCTAGGCCCATACAAACGAAAAACCCTAGACGGATGGCTTATTCGCGTCTCGAAGGTCGTATCTGGTGGTATCGATAATCGTAACCAACGATCGTTATCACCACCGATCGTTACTGACTTGTAAACGATTTATGATGGCAACAACCGAGTTACCATCGTCATTGTGTTCGGCGATTACGATTGCCATATCGACGACTCCGGCGATTGGCCACCATCAAATCCGTCGATCGCCACCACCACAAACGGTGGTGTGGCTTTCGATCGGTGGTCCGTAAAACCAATCAACACCGCCACCACAAGCGGTGGTGCGGTGGCTGATCCATGCCGTAGCTCAAGCGCCGCCGGCCACCACCAATTTGGTGGTTAGGTCGTGGTTATTGCGAACAGAATCACAAACGGCCACCACCATCACGGTGGTTTTGGCCACGACTTTCGCGAAACATCGTCACCACTCGACCACGGCCACCGTCGCTCTCGGTCGGCGACAACAGCAGCAAAAACGGCGCTGCCGCTGCCACCGTTGTGTGCGATTATGAAGCATCCGTCACCACCAAAGTGGTTTCGGCCATAGCCATCGCCACCACTACTCACGGCGGTTTGTTCTTCGATCGAATCGGCTTGGTGGCTTCGGCCATAGCCATCGCCACCACTACTCACGGTGGCTTGTTGATCGAATCGGCATCACCGCCACCACAATCGGTGGGGCGGTGGTGGTTTTCGTTCAAGGCCGACGCCGCCACCATCCAATCATGATTGCAACCACGATCGGTGGTACACGACACTGCTGTGCCGTCGTTCTTTGCTTAAAACCGCCGATCACCGCCACCCACATGGTGGCGTGAGTTTTTGTACGGCAGCCGTGGGCCGCTACCACGTGCTGTGGTGCGGTCCTGTGATCAATTACGTCGTCCACCCGCAACCACCACGCTGGTGGTGCGGGTGGTGGTGTTTGTTCTCGACAGTCGATGTCGCCACCACCAATCGGGTGGTGCGGCTTGGTGGTTTGTAGCAGCGGCCGACGCCACTACCACCGATCTGGTGGTTTGGCTCGGTGCTTTCATCGATGGTCGATGCCATCACCACCAATCGGGTGGTGTGGCTTGGTTTGTTTTTCGCAGCCGGTGATTGGCCTGGCGGTCCGGTCGGCTAACTGCCGCCGTTCCACCGCCGATCATCGATTGGTGTCTTTGGTGTGAGTCGATAAAAACTAAAATTTTAAAATTAAAACGAACAATTTTAACGGATCACACACAAAACAGATAAACTGATATGAACAGATAAAAGCTAAAAAACGATTTTAACAATGGCTCTGATACCACTGTTGGGTTTTTGTGGGTATCCTTGAATCAAACTGATTTGAGGATTATCTCAGATCTATCAAAACCTCGCTGGTTTGATATATCTTATAGGTTAATCAAACTGATAAAACCTACGTGATCAAAACACGCTGTTTTGATCTTATTTGTGCGGAAGCGATAAAAGCTAAAAACCCATAAAGCCTAATGATCTTTTAATCGTTATAGTTTTAATCCTATTATTGGTTTAGATCAATTTACCTGGTTGCTTGAGAATAGATCCACCAATGATCGACCAGCGAACGTCCCTCTAGTAGGATTGTATGAAACCCGAACAACAGAAAAACTGGAATCCGACCCGGGGGGGGGGGGGGGGGTGTTCGGCGCCGGTGGAGAGAGAGGAGAGAGAGGAAACTGAGAACTGGTTTTTCTTAATTGAAAGCTTGTATTTTTCCTTAACCCATAGGCTTTATTTATATGGAAGAAAAGTACAGTTTGTATGGAATCCAGTTTCCTTATAATAATTATCTCAAATCCTTTCCTTATTTAATTAGCTGGAAAAGAATTTGCATACGATAATTACGATTATATATATTTATCTAATATATATAAAACTTATCAATTAACTATTATATATTTATTTATCTAATAAATATATAATATCCTAATTAATTAATAACCCTCCAACTTTGGTAATTCTGACTGAAATTACCCAACTGATTTATAATACACTATTATAAATCCTAATTCTCCATTTCGGGGTTTCATCTAACTTGTTCGACTTATAGGTCCTCACAGGTGTGACCCTCAAGTGTCTTGTAACATTGGATGTGTAACCACTTGGTTTGTCAACTCTGCACATAATTCCTAACAATATTCACTTAAAACGTCCTATATATTTATATAGATGAAATCTTGGTTTTTTCTATTTTATATGAAAGTTGGCTCGAAATAAAAAAAATCAATTATAATCATATCATATTCAAAAATAAAAATTCAAAATATGGCTTTCTCAAACATTAAAAAAATATTGGTTCTGAATTGGTTTAAAGTTGACATCTTATCCGTCTAAAGTTGTGATTGGTTATCTCACGATCCGACGTCGTTTGGTCGCACGCACTCAATTCTTCGTGTATGCGGATCTTTTTAGCCGTAGACATAAAGAAAAGCATTGACCTTGCCCTACACTATACTAAAATAACAAAAATAAACCTTCAATTATATTTTAATTACTTGAACACCCTTTGCCTTAATAGTTCCAATACTACCTTAAACACATTACCTATGTGTTACTAACTTTGAATGATCGGAGATCCATACACAAAAAAAGAAAACGACGTGAAATAGGAGAATTAAGCAACTGGTTTAGATGTGTGAGGATGTTTCTTCTGTATTAATACTATATCGACTAAGAACTTGTGGATTGGATAATTTTTACATAACCTTAATAAAATATGCTTTCATGATATCAAACTTAAAATAAATTAATAGTTTGCAAACATTGTTTAATGTCGGTAATTGATAGCATTATTAAAAGTTTATTAGCAAGGAGATTATATTCAAACACCTATGCAGTATCTTAGACTTATGATTTTAAGCTATCAGTATTTCACAATTTAGAACTTACAAAAATATTAAAATTTAAACTTACAAAAGATATATATATATATATATAGAGGAAAGTTCAAATGTGAACCACTTTTTGATTGTGAACGTGAGGACAACCGAGAGCGCGACACGTGGCAGATGACTAGGCGCCACGTCGGCTTTGAGTGTGGTCCCCCCCTTTAATTCAATGCCTTCCCCATGAATTGCGCCTAGTCATCCGCCGTGGACATGACGTGGCGCCTAGTCATCCGCCACGTGTCGCGCTCTCGGCTGTCCTCACGTTCACAACCAAAAAGTGGTTCACATTTGAACCCACCCCTATATATATATATATATATTATGATGCTTTCGTATGGTCAACTTTGCTTGGATATGGTAGATTTAAACTTTGTATAAGAACTTAGACAATAGTTATGTTACAATCAAATATTCTATTTTTATTTGTGGTTGCTTTTTCTAGGATTGAATTGTTGATACTTTTGTAGCTTTTAGTTAGGTCAATTTTTATCTGGCTTGTGTTCTTTTGTATTTTACACTCTTATCCATTCTATTCACTTCAAAAAATTCCTAAACCATTTCAAAAAGAAGGTAACATATCGGTCAAGGGATCCAAAAAAACTAAAATAACACTATAAGGGCTATACAGTACAATTTCTCATAGTTCAGTGGGCAAAGGGAAACACGTTCCTACATATTTACTCTTCTGAGCGTCTTTCAGAGACAGATTTTGAGTTGAGACCCGAAACTTTCGTGAAACAAAATCCAAAGTTGAAGAGAAGGGAGACTCTCACAAAGGTTAGATTATCTATCTATCTATCTATCTATCTTCTTTGAAGTTATAGATACAGAAATCTATACGTATATGTCTACTTTTAGCTGCAGTTGTTTATGAATTTGTGAAGATATAACTACATTTCTTATTATTATTTTTTTTTTTATTATTACACAGAGTTAAAAGGATTCGTTGTTTTCTGTAACTTTTCTAGGTTTATTTTTTTGGTTCTAAGGATGGCGAGCACAGATGAGGCTGTTTCATTGGAGCTCCCTGCACCTACTGGCTGGAAGAAGATGGTTATTTCTCTTTCTTTTCTCTCTCTCTCTCTCTCTCTCTCTATTTTGAATTTTATTTTGAATTGGATATGTGTTTTTGTGTTGGATTTTGCTGATTTTGTGCTAAGATGGTTTGCTAATTTTGGAATTCGGTTATGAGTGTAGCTCAATTTTAGTTAGAATTGAGTGTTTTAGGTGGAATTTTGTTTGTTATGTGGGTTTTCGAAACTAGGGTTTTTGGGGAGTTTTGTTAATTTGAAGAAATTTGGGCTTCTTTTAGTTAGGTTTTATGGCACTTGTGTAAGTTGTATGTTTCTGGTTTTGAATTACTTGGTTTTTGTGCTTACATTGTTGTTTAATTTTTGGTAATTGAGTTCTGGATGTGGTGAATTTTGTGAACTGAGTTTAATTTGGGGGAGAACATGGGTTGCTTCAGTTTTAGCAAACAAAAATTAGGGGTTTTATAAAAAATTTATTATGTGAATTCATTTGTTTTTTTAATTTTGCGATTTGGGTTTTAGTTAGACTTCGATTTTGCCTTTGATTTGCTTGGAGAATGTTTGGTTTGGGTTGGTTGACTATATTTAAAATTAGGGTTTGGTAGTATGCAGTTTTGGTTTATGTGAATTCCTTAGTTTATCTTATTTTAAGAATTGTGTTTTGGAGACACTTCAATTTTGTTAACCGTTCATTTGCTTGGAGAAAATATGGTTTAAGTGAATATATTTAAAATTAGGGTTTGGTGAAATTTAGGTATGATTTATGTGAATTCCTTTTCTTTAATTTTCTTAATTGGGTTTTAGGTATAGTTCATTCTCTTAATCATTGATTACTTGGTCACAATTTGTTTCATTTCAGATTTAAAATTACTGTATTTAAATTTGGGGAAATTTATAAAATCCATTTAGGGTTCTCCTCCCCCCCCCCCCCCCCCGGATTTTCTGTAGTGTTCAATATATATACATACATATATATCTATATACACACACACACACACACATATAGGGGTGGGTTCAAATGTGAACCACTTTTTCATTGTGAACGTGAGGACAACCGAGAACGCGCCACGTGGCACACATATTCGGTTACGGTGGACGCGATCACGGAGGATTGACGCGATTCATGGGAGGGTGGAGATTATTAAAGGAGGGGACCCGGTCAAAGCCGTGTTTATTGACCGTATGAGTGGCTGACATTTGTCCTCACGTTCACAACCAAAATGAGTTCACATTTGAACTTTCCTCTCTCTCTCTCTCTATGTATATATATATATATACATAGAGAGAGAGAGAGAGAGAGAGAGAGAGAGAGAGAGAGAGAGAGATAAGATGTTCCAAATGCAACCTATCTCAATTGTACAACCAATACAACCCCATCGGTTGAGATATCTATTGAAATGATGAAAGTTCATTTATTATGATTTGAATATTTATAGAAGATGATTAACGTTCATTAATTATGACCAACGCTTTATATTAGGAAACAATCAAGATATTTATGACATCACATATTTTATCCCTAAGGGACTGTTTGTTTGACGGAATGCTTTTTACGGATTTGGATTTTGTGGAAGGATTTGAAATCTTTGGTGTGTTTGGTTTGTAGGAGTTAGAATGAATTTCTATTCTTTGTAGATATTTATAAAACCAAATTATAAGTAAGTAACTATAAAAGTAATTAAGTTTCCTTTTATTAATTATTTTTTACAAAATGAATCTTTTAACGTATTCTAAAACAGTATTACAAACAAATCCTATGAAGTCCCGTGAAATAGCAACTACCCCCATGGAATTTCTAAATCCAATGTTTGTGGGATTTCATTTTCGGACTCTCGTTTAAACCAAACACAGAATTGGGATGAAATCCAATTCCAAATACCGCCAAATCCAGAAAACCAAACATGCCTAAAGGTTTTGGTGAGTCAAGTTACTTGTTTTTCGTTTTCACTCTGTTGGTTAGTTACCCCGTGATCTGATCAGATGTCGTCCATGATATGTTTAGCATGGCAAATGGAAAACCTTTGTGATTTAGCTTTGGTCTTGAGTTTCAATTTTTTGATTCATCATTTTGCTGTACAAGAAAAACAATAACATTTTTATTGAAACGTTTATTAAGTAGTAAGCCCGAGTGAGAAGATTATTATGTTGGGTGTTTGATTTCTATTTTTATTAATTGCAAGGCAAGTTACTAAATTAGTTCTCAAGTGTCAGAGCCTCAAAGGTTGGTTTTTTCGGGTTGATGGTGGAAAAGTTGATAGATAAGTCACCCTTATTGTCACTCTAGTTAGCCCCGCACATGAAACTTTCACTTTATACGGTATTACGGATCTTTGTTCAATTATTTCGAGGTTATTGGATCTTTTTCCTTGTTCGAGAATCCCCTCCTTTCTTCCAACTCTTGCAATTTGTGTATGATTAAGACACATGTCCATGTTCTTAAGAATGTACAAAATGTTTAAAATCGACTTTACCATGTTTGACATTTTTTTCTTTTTGACGATGTTTAATTGAAGATTCCCTTCAATCGTTACAAAAATGTTGGTAACATTTATTTTGGTCCATAGGGTTCTCGGTATTTTAGGTATTTGATCAATAATCAAACAACTTCATTATGTTATGTGCACAATTAAAGGATTCATTTTGCAATGGAGGCAGTACAAAGATTATAGATTGAAAGGATCTCATTTGAGTTGAAAATGAGTAAGATGGATAGACAATTTGTTAGAAAAGGAGACAAGTTAAGAATATGAGTTGGATGCTTGAAGAAATTTGTAGTGAGGGCTTTAGATGAAGGAAATATATATATATATATATATACATATTCTTTCTTTGTTCATTCTTTTTTCCTTTATTTAATTCATTTTGGGGAGCTTGAGATTAATGTTTATGCTGAACGTTAAGCGTATCTGTGCTTCATTTGTCATATTTAGAAGTTTTCGACTCCCTTTGTCCCACAAAAACAACAAGCGATGTGTTTGACTTGACATATAGTTTACAGGAAGTGTTTGGTAATTTGTTAAATGTCTAAAATACCCGTTGATAAAGAAATGAAATGATGAATCCTCGGACCCAATTTGATACTATCAATTATGTTGGGTACATAAGTAATTTTGAATTAGAAACTTCCGAAAACAGGAAATCTGCTTATTCATGATTTTGGGGAATTGTTTGACTATCTTGTGAAGTACCTAAAATATCCTTTCCAATCCATGGCTTTACGTGTAGTGTTTGCTAAAGAAAGGAGGGACACCAAGGAAGAATGAAACCGTGTTCACTGCACCAACAGGAGAAGAGATCACAAACAGGAAGCAGCTGGAGCAGTACCTGAAATCACACCCCGGTGGGCCCAAGATCTCCGAGTTTGATTGGGGAAGCGGTGACACTCCACGCAGATCTTCAAGAATCAGCGAGAAGGTAAAGTCGACCCCACCACCAGCTGAAAATGAGCCCGTGAAGAAGCGGCCCAGAAAGTCATCGTCTTCAAAGAAAGACAAGAAAGAAGACAATGATGCCCCTGAGGAAAAAGACTCCGAAATGCAGGAAGCAGAAAAGGCTGAGAAAGACGATGAAAAGCCCAAAGAAGAGGCAGATGGAAAGAGTGAAATCCCAGAATTTCCCCAGACAGAGGAAGTAGCCAAGCCTGTAAACGAGGTCAACGATGAAAAGGGTGTCACAGAAAATGCTGAAAGTAAGAACGTCGATGAAGAAGTGCGTGAAGTCTCAGAGGTACCCCTGTCGGATAAGCAGGAGGAAGAAGGTGAGTCTGTAAAGGAGGTGTGTGAAATCTCAGAAGTACCCTCATCAAAGGAAGCAGCTAAACCAGAAGAAGCGGAGTCTAAAGAAGGCAAGGCTGTAAAAGAGTCCAACGAAGAAGTGTGTGAAAACCCAGAATTGCCCCCAATGGTGGAAGTAGCCAAGCCTGCAATGGAGGTCAATGAAAAAGTGCTCGAAAACCCACTTACACCCCCACCAGGGGAAGTAACCAAGGTTGTCAACGAAGCACCAATTGACGATTCTGTCCCTGTGACTAATGTGGAAGCAGGAGGAGCCACTGCAGCTGAGAATGGTTGTCCGGTGGCGGAGGTCAGTGAGGCCAAGCCTTCCTGGGAGGAGATAAAGATAGAGTAACAGGCGGCAGCAGTGGTGGCTGGTGGTGGTTGTGCCGCCATATTCTCTCAGTTAGCGTCGTCTATCTCTGATCTTGTTTCTGATGAATCTTATTGCTGACGAACATTTCTGTAATCTGTAACTCTTTGTCATAGGAGTAGTAGTCTTGAAAAAACTTAACTTTAGCAACATCAAAGGGACACATAATAACATTTGTTGTCGTAAAACCTGCCATGAAACCGGCATCGTGTTGTGGCCTTTGTTGTGTCTATAGGAAATTGTAGGTTACAAAGGGCATGTTCATGTTCATGCCTGTATCATTATCATTAATATGTAATACTTAAAAACTCTTTTATCACCCTTTTAACTCTTGCATTACAATCATTCATTCTTCTGGCAATAATTGTTGCAAATTGTGCAATCTTTTTGGTCTTTTACAAATATGTAGATTGTTTACAATCGAAATTAGCAAATGGGTATCATGGAAAACAAACAGAAAACCGGATTTACACAAGCAAAATGCTTGTTGTATAAACCCTAAATTGGAAAAATGGGAAGAACCCTAAATTAGAGTTGCTCAAAGCCCTTTAAGTTGTCCAACCAAGCCAGTTAATGTTGTCCACTTCTCAAATGCAGTTGCAGAGTCCACAAAAGCTAATCTTGAGCCTTCTATGTCATTCTTTGTTACTGCAACAAAATTGAGAAGAATTTGTTAACCAAACCAAACGTAACCAGTAGATCATTCCAAAGATAGGATCTGGGGAGGGTATGTTGTGTGAGAACAAAGGGTAGACGTCACACCTTGGGGCGCCCCCACCGTACCGGGCTCACATGTCATCATGGGGGAGGTAAATCGGTGCATTAGCAGAGAAGTAGTGCCTTAGCTTGAACCTAAGACCTCATACATATGGATTACACCTACACCTCTGCTATTGAGATTGATCAACGGGAACCATGTAACTAGTATATCATACTAGAATATAGGGATTTGGGGAAAGTATGATGTATACAAACCTTACATCTGCTCCTAGAGGTAGAGGGGTACCTAATCCTGAACTGTTAACTTTATGCATATGACACTAGAAAAAGACTTGGGTGTCAGTTTGTTTTTTAAAAGGTCTAAAGTCTAAAGTCTGATTTTATATCTAAAAAATAAGAGGTGGATCGTGCACATCTTAAAATTTCAAAGGACCATAAGAACTTTTGAGGCCGTTTCTTAAAAATAAAACAAACAATCTCAAGTCTGCAAACCTTTTTTATTTTCAGGCTCGAGCTTTTAAGAGGTATTTAAAAAAAACAACCCCTTAATGTACCTGATGTATACAAAGAAGTTAATGATGAGTTGAATGCATCCACCTCGGACTTCTCCTCAGGGCTCGAGCTCAACTGTAGGAAAACCAATCATCAAGCAAGATCTCTTACTTGGACAAACTTGTTTTATGGCATTACAATAAAATCAGCTTAGCTTTATAAGACGTTAAATATGTCTAAATGTCCTCGTAGGCTATTTCATGCGACCAAACCATCGTGTGTTCCATGTAAAATTGTTACAAAACACTTTTAAGAAGTGTAATATAAGAACATTTTTTTACAAAACACTTGTTTTTACGAAACATTTTTTTAGATAATGTCGTAACGATACCATGTTTATTTTAAAAATGCCCCAAAAAGTTCATTACATAGGACATGCAACCGTTTCATGTTGGATGCCCTCTTCGGTCCTATAAAATAGTCCATTATAATATTTAAACATTTTTTACATTTTCCTAATGTAGGTTGTACTTTGAGCATCAAATACAACCTGCAAAACAAGATCATTGGCTCAATCATTGAGCCAATGGTCTCGGTTTGTGGCGTATTTATGTGTTATAAACTTTTTGGAAGGGAACAAGTACATGAAATGAAGCACAAGGTACAACATCACAAAGCATAAGAAACCAGAACACATAAGGAGAAAAAAGATAGGACCTTTGAGAGGGCTGCATTGGCCATCTTGACCCAATCTGCATCAAGAGTTTGACCAAGCACTAAACCAGCTGATGGCAGATCATTTTTTTCTATGGCTTGCCCTATTTTGCTAAGCTTGTAAATAACATCTTGCAGATATTCTGCACCAATCACAAAAAAAAAAAAAAATTAAAATTAAAATTCAAGATTTTATATTTATTTTCATAAAAGAATTTAACCCAATTGGGTAAATGACCAAACTAACCTTTGTCTTTGTTGGATGAATTAAGAACAGTTTGTTTTTCAATCCTCTTCTTTCTGTCTTTCTTCACTTTCTCCATGAGTTCCAAATCATCATCAGCCTCTAGAATGGCTGCATTTGCCCCATGGGTGTTTCCAGCTAAGGACAAGAGGAAAAGGGAAGTGAGGCTTATGGATAGGCTTCTCTTGGAAACTTGTGGAGGGTAATTTGGTAATTTACTCACTGCTTTACACACACTTGTTCCTTTCACTGTGTATCTCTGAAGAGTTGTTGAAGATGATGATGATAATGATGATGATGAAGATGATGATGGAAGGAAGGTGGTTGGATTTGCAAGAAAAATGGCTGCCATTTTCACTCTTTTTTTTTCTTCCTTTTTGTTTTTATTTTTATGTTTTATATTTGCTGGTTTAGGTGGGGTTGAGAGAGAGCCAGAGAACTAGAAAAAGGATAAGATATGGATTTCTTGATATCAGCCTTGGCTTTAATATATTCCTAAATAATAGTTAAAACATTATGTTTACAAAATAAAAATCAAGTATTTAGTTAAATGATCTTCTACAGATGTGATTTCTACACGTTGACAGTGTAGAGATAGCCAAAAACCGGGCTGGGCTATGCCTCGGTTGAACCAAGCCCAATCAGTACTTTCAAGGCCCGGGCTTTCTTTAACCGGTCTCGAACCAGACCGGGCTTGGGTGAAAAACTTTATAACCTGTTAACCTTGGGTCAAACTGGTCGGACATAACCAGGCCTCGACTTAACCTATTTTTTTTTTTCTAAATATGATACTACAATATAAAATAATTTTATTTTATAAATGTAAATTATAAAGTATAAAACTAGTAACTACATTTATAAAGTTTAAAAAATTTCCGTGTAGGAATAACAAAGTCGACGAGATTGCGAGAATGCAAGAATTGTGAACATTTTTTGGGTTTGGTAACTTGGTATCTAACTACAAACCTCAAACAACATATATATATAGTGATGGGAGGCACTTAGAAGTCAAAAAATGGTCAAAAAACACAAAATAAACGTACGATCACAAAACGGCTATAAAGTTTGAAAATTTCGATTTATTTACGAAAATGCCACATGCCAGGCCTTGACCGGGCCTTGACCGGACCTTGACCTTAATAGATCCTGGGCTTAACCGGACCTTCAAATGTGTAAACGGGTCCTATCCACTTGGCCTTAACTGGGCCTTCCTTAATTGGTTACATTAGGGGGCTCGGTCCTGGTAAACCGTAGGTAATCGGTTGGACAGGGCCAGTTTGACTATCTCTAGTACAATGTGATGTTTTCACAATATTTTACAATCTTTTTATTTCGAAAATAAGAAAAAAAATCAATGTCTTTGAATTAACAAATTTTTTTTAACATAAGCTAGTCAAAAGGCTATATATAGGAAAGAGACTTAACGGTGAATGGTAACCATGTCGGGATAAAAAAAAATGTAATTTAGTTAAAAAAGAAATGATAATACAGAGGGTGGTCAGAGAGTTAACAGGTTCCTTTGTTGATATTGGAAAAGGAAAAAAAATGGTTTAGTTTCCCAAATGTATTCAAGTTGTCACTTTTTGCTATTGTGTGTATTGTACTTAAAAACTTGTCATTTAATGTCCAAAGTTTCAAAACATATTGTTTAGTGTATCGTGACCTCTTATAGCAGGTTACCAGCCGGCCACCCCTACTCCGACGAATTTTCCGGCGACCACACCACTATCTTCTCTGGCGAAACACCACTCCGGGGTCTTCTCCGGTGAGCACCACCACTTTCTTCGCCGACCTCCATCTCCGCCACCCACCATCTTCTCAAGCAACCTTCATCTCTGCCACACCACCATTGTCTCCCGCGATTATGATTCTTAACAGCATCGAAAGACCCAGATTGAACCTGGAACATGAAGACACCGGGAAGGGGTTCACTGAGAAGAGGGGGAAGAAGAAGGGTTTGTGTTCGTCGGAGGTTTTGTTTTTGCCGGAGGGAGTGTGATGCAAGTTATGAGGAGGAGGGAGAGGTTGGCGGAGAATGGAGGTAACCGGAGACACACACAAACACACACATATCTATGGCCGGAGAAGATGGTAGGTGGCGGAGATGGAGGTCGCGGAAAAAATGGTTGTGGTCGCCGGAAAAGTCACCGGACTGGACTGGTGTGGTCGTCGAAAAAATCGCCGGAGAAGATGGCCGGAATGACTAGCTACCTCTTCAACAAGTTTCCCAATACACTAAACGGTAGGTTTTGAAACTTTGGTACATTAAATGGTAGGCTTTTCAGTAAAATACACAGAATAGCAAAATGTGACAACTTGGATGCATTTTGGGGAACTAAACCAAAAAAAAGAGTTGAAAGAAGTCTGAAAATTGGCCTCGAAAAATGAGAAACGGTCGTTTACACGACTTATCCCGCCGCGACTTAGGTTGCGTATTAAGTCGCATGAGTCTCCTAGCTAGTCCCAAACGTATTTCTTTTATTTGATTATTTTATTTCAAAACTAGTTTAAAATAATTATTTGATTATGGTTAGTATTTCAACTTAGGATTATTATTAGTGTACTTTTATTTACTATCTAGCTAAGTTTTATAGTTGGTTTAGAATTAGGATTAGATTTGAATTTAAGTTTCGTAGTTATCGCTTACTTAACTTAGACGATAAATATGATTAATTGTTTTCATTAGTATTCATATTATTGAATACTAAAATATTTTAGAGTTTTATCTCCATTTTATACTTTTTGGGTTCTACAATAATAGACTTGTTGTCCCTTATTAAGATTTAGACATTTGTTGATCATTCCACAAACGTTAAGGCTATGCGTAGCGCGAGCCTTGGCTCAGCGGGCTTCGGTACGCAGATGAGAAGCTCGGCAGGCTAGACGATGAGAGTGCTCGGGTAGCCGTTGTCCAACGGCTATTTTTTTGTTTTTTCTTTAAACTCTATAATAAATACCAACATACACCAACTCATTTTTCACACCAACTTTCTTCTCTTCTTCTCCATACACTTCTATTTCTCTATACACCAACTTTCATCTCTTCTTCTCTATACACCAACTTTCATCTCTTCTTCTCTATACACCAACTTTCATCTCTTCTTCTCCATACACTTCTATTTCTCCATATACCAACTTTCATCTCTTCTTCTCCATACACACTATGGCACAACCCGATTACTCGACCTGGTCATCATCATCTACGGATACCGACGAGGAATGGAAACGAGATGCGCAAATGTTTGCGGCGTTCGTTCAACAAGCGACCGCATCACCGTCAATTCCCCGCTCGAGGGCCCCTAACATAGATAGGGGTCGGGTAGAAGCAAACGCAGGGCTAATGGCAGACTACTTTTGCGATTACCCGATGTACACGGATGAAATGTTCAAACCACGTTTCAAGATGAGGAAGGATCTATTCCTACAAATACTTGATGATTTAAGTACACGGTATCCATATTTCCAATAACAACCGACGCTTTGGGGAACCCGGGTTTTTCTCCAATACAAAAGTGTACCGCGGCAATTAGGCAAATGGCGTACGGTATATCCGGCAACGCATTTGACGAGTACGTCTGCCATGGGAGAGAAAACATCACGCGATTGTCTATGGACAACTATATTTACACAAGCCGAGTTATGAAGATGTTCAACAGTTGTACGCCACGCATAAAGCCCTCCACGGATTTCCCGGCATGCTCGGTAGCCTTGACTGCATGCATTGGGATTAGGGGAATTGCCCGGTTGCATGGCAAGGTCAATTCAAGCGAGACGATCATCCGTACCCAACAATCATCTTAGAAGCGGCGGCCTCCCAAGACACATGGATCTGGCACGCATTCTTTAGTTATGCAAGTGCCATGAACGACCTCAACGTACTCGGTCAGTCGCCCCTCTTCGACGATGTATATGACAAAAAAGCACCCGACTACCATTTTCAAGTAAACGGAGTCACGTACAAGCACGGATATTATCTAGGGGATGGGATATATCCGGAATGGGCTACTTTCGTAAAATCGTTTTCGTTTCCTGAAGACGTTAAACGAATTAAGTTTAAGAAAGCACAGGAAGCGACACGTAAAGATGTCGAACAAGCTTTTAGCGTGCTCCAAAAACGTTGGAGTATAATTGTACAACTGGCACGTACATGGGAGATAGGTAGATTAAGACACATTATGTACGCGTGTATCATATTACAAATATGATACTTGAAAACAAAAACAAGGCCATTTGTGTTGTCCCGCATTATATACCGGATCCACCTAACCCACAACTCACTGAGGAGGAACGTTTAGTAAATGTTCTCACAGTGAGAAACAGACAAACTCAGCATAATCTTCGGGCGGATTTGGTCGAACATATTTGGCCTCTTGATATAGTTTCGTAATTTAATATTATTGTTTTGTAATTTTTTATTTAAAATGTTATGAAATTTTAATTTTAGTACTTTAGAATTTAATATATTTTTAATGTTATTATTTGTTTAATTTATTATTTATTTGTATTAAATAAATTAAAAAGTGAGAGGATTGGGAGGGCTGGGGTACGGGTTGTAGAGGGTTAAGAGAGGGTTAAGAGAGGGTTGGAGAAAAGCTGATGTGGCAGCTGATATGACAGTTAGGTTGGAGGGGTTGGGAAGGTTGGAGTTCTGATAGCCTAAGTAAATTAAAGGAGTCATATGGTTGTTATGTGTATCTAGTCAATTTATTGCTCATATGTATCATATCAAGAAGCCTTGTTATGTGTATCTCCAATCGGTTTATTTAGAAAACTTTAAAATAGACAGTAAAAAAATTCTAAGAAAATGATAGTTCTTCCCAATATGTCTATGTTTTGAGATTTAAGTAGGGACGGTACCCGACCCGGCGGGGAACCCGGCTTCCCCGAACCGGACGGGGCCGGGGGAAAACCCGTAAAACGGGGGACGGGGATACCCGGTTTGAGAATTGCGGGGCTGGGGCCGGGTGGCATGGTCCCGGTTTTGCGGGGTACTCGGTAATAATAGAATAAATAATAAACAATATAGATATATAAGGTATTGTTTACTTTTTACTAGGGTTTAACTTGTATATATAATTGTTCTAACTTGTATGTATAATTGTATAAATAATATTTAACTTGGAGTTGGAATTTGGAACAACGTTTGATTTTTTAAACTATTTTCGTTGTTTGATGGTTGTAACTTTTTTAATCTTTCGTATTTGATGTTTGATGTTTTAAACTATCTTTAAGTTTCGAAACAATGTATTAGTTTTTTTTTTATGTTGTTTAATAGGTTTTTTAAGGAAATATATCATACCGGGTCGGGTAACCGGGTTTGACCGGGGTTTGACCAAAATTTGACTGGGTCCAGGTGGTCAATCCCCGTACCCGCCGGGGCCGGGTCTCCTAATACGAAACCGGTGGCAGGGGCGGGTAAGGGGGTACCCACCCCAAACCTACCCCGTTTCCATCCCTAGATTTAAGTGTTAATTATGTTTTAAAATAATCAATAATAAAAAAGAATTCATTACTTTCTCTTTTCCATCTATTTCATTGGTTGGGTTTAGGTGTTTGCATCAAGAAACTAAAATTGAAGTTTCGGTAATTTAATTTACAGAAAATTGTACTTTATTCATTATTTCTTCATTTTAAAGAAAGCTGTCTAGAAATATTAAAGAATTGTATGCATTACATAATGTAAATGGTATATGCGGCTTTTAATACTTAAAAGTATAAATTTTAGAAGTTAAGAAGTAGATATTTTTAGTGGATTCATATAGCATTACAGAAAACGAGTAGAATCAATGAAGAAATAAGTTCCTTTTTTAGTGGATCAAAGCATTTTCGTATGGGAAAAAAGGCATTCCTCAACCTTTATCATGTGTCACAAACCAATCTCTTTTGACCAACTCCAAAGGTAACCTTTTGTGTGTTTACATAAGCAAATTCAGAAATTTTGATGATGGAGAGGTCCAAATTTAAGTAACATAAATTTGGGGAATATTATGAGAAATACTATTATCTCTACCATTTTAAACGTTAGTGTTTTTCTTTTTAGAAATCTTTCATTTTCTAGTGAAATAATAAAACAAATTAACTATTAGATACAACACAATTCATAACTAGGCATATTAAGCAATTGTATATGACTAGATTGGCACATCGGGGGGAAGTGGGGGATATGGGCACGATAGATTTGGAGCATCTTCGAGGTATGGGAGTGGTCACAAGGACGGGGATGAGTAGCCAACCGTCTTACAAATGAGAGGATTACCCGGTCACTAAAGGAAGCCGTGTGGAGCCGGCTTGGGTGCAACATCGAGGGGAATCATCATGCACTTCTCAAACACCACCACAATGGGATCCGTATATAGCTTATCAAAGAATTACCCAACAACTCAATAATCTTTCTATTTTGCAGGGTAATCATTTTCGCCGATCAGAGTATCATGGGATGGAGGCACTTCGTCAACATAACTATCAAAGCAATGCAATCAACACCATTGCCGGTCTCAACGAAATAGACATTCAACCTCTGTAGGCGCCATCTCCAATGTGGCCCGATAACATGGAACCCCTCCTGGATCCCCAACTTTTGAGGATTGGCAATGCCAATTCCGTGGTCCTTGTGAGAATTATGGAAAACCTCGTGACTGGGGAGACGTGTATTGACAACAATATATAAACAGATAAGTTACAGAGGGGTCCCTATACTATACAATTATTTAACACACCCCCGTAGTTTGACCAGGAGGTAAACGAATGTTCAAACTATCTCTGAAATCAAGAAACAAACTAGAAGGTAGATCCTTTGTAAAAATATCTACATACTGATAAGCTGATGGAACATGCAAAACACGCACATGACCAATCGCAACACGCTCCCTAACAAAATGTAAGTCAATTTCCACATGCTTGGTTCTCTGGTGCTGAACAGGGTTAGATGCTAGATACATGGCACTAACATTGTCACAAAAAACAACGGTGGCACGAGAGTGGGGACAAGACAACTCGAGCAGGAGATTTTGCAACCAAGCAGTTTCAGCAACTACATTGGCTATCCCCGATACTCGACCTCGGCACTTGAGCGTGAAACAACATGTTGTCGTTTGGAGGACCAAAATTGAGTTTACATTTAAAGCTGACCTTATATATATATATATAGGTGAAAGTTCAAATACAAACCACTTTTTCATTGTGAACGTGAGGACAACCCAGAGCGCGACACGTGGCAACAAAATTTCTGACACGCGCGACTTTTCCGCGACTTATAGTGTTATTCAGTCTGAATAACACTGTTATTCAGACTGAATAACACTAAGTCGCGGACTTTTTGGTTACATGTCGCGCGTGTCACTGAATTTTCGGCGACTTAGTGTTATTCATACTGAATAACGCTTTATTCAGTCTGAATAAAGCGTTATTCAGTATGAATAACACTAAGGCTATGTTTGGCAAGCATAGCTTATAAGCTAGCTGGTAGCTGATAAGCTAGCGGATAGCTGATAAGCTAGCTGTTGATTGATAAGCTTGCTAGTAGCTGATAAGCTAGCTGTTGAACAAATTATGTTTGGCAAAAACTAGCTTATAAGTATGTAAAATGACCAAAAAGGGTACCTTTGAATTTAATAATTAATATTAATAAGGGTATAATTGGAAAAAGCTACAATAAGCTTCTCATAAGCTACTCAAAGTAGCGTTTCAAAAAGCTAGCTTATAAGCTAGCTGATAAGCTAGCTTCCTGGTACATGTTTGGATGGACTAGCTTATAAGCTAGCTTATAAGCTAGCTTATGCTTGCCAAACCAAGCCTAAGTCGCGAAAATTCAGAGTGACACGTGGCGCGCTCTCGGTTGTCCTCACATTCACAACCAAAAAGTGGTTTGTATTTGAACCCACCCCTATATCTATATATAATAAAAGAGTAATTGGCCTGTCACGTGTCGCGCTCTGGTTAACTGGTCTGCCACGTGTTGCGCTCTGGTGAGCCGGTTTCTGATAAAAGTTATAGATAAATATGAAAACAATTATATTTCTATTTAAAAAAATAATTAAAATAAATAAAATTATCAAATAAGTATTTTTTATTATAGTAGTTACTAGAATCCATCTAAAAGATAAATATCACTTTCAATAAGAGTAACTGGCCTGTCACGTGTCGCGCTCTGGTTAACTGGCCTACCACGTGTCGTGCTCTGGTGAGCCGGTTTATGATAAAAGTTATAGATAAATATGAAAACAATTATATTTGTATTTCAACAAATAATTAAAATAAATAAAATTATCAAATAAGTATTTTTTATTATAGTAGTTATTAGAATCCATCTAAAAGATAAATACCACTTTTAATCTCTATTTTTTATCATAGTAGTTATTAGAATCCATCTAAAAGATAAATACCACTTTCAATGGTGAGCCGGTTTCTGATAAAAGTTATAGATAAATATGAAAACAATTATATTTTAACAAATAATTAAAATAAATAAAATTATCAAATAAGTATTTTTTATTATAGTAGTTATTAGAATCCATCTAAAAGATAAATACCACTTTCAATCTCTATTTTTTATCATAGTAGTTATTAGAATCCATCTAAAAGATAAATACCACTTTCAATCTCTCAATGTCAATCAATTGTTGCAACTCTCTTAATTAAATCACTACCAATTACACATACACACACAAAGGTAATCAATCAAACGCTCTTTAATTTTTATTTTTTCCTACACATGATGATATGATTATGATGATTCTATTCATGTTTATAGTCCAAGTTGGAGTTGGAAATACGCCGTGGACTTGGATCAACATTATACGCCGTATGTAAACATGTTTAATGTTTACTTTGGAAGTTTTTATTGTTTTTAGATATCATGACAAATTGTTATGAGATTTTAAAAAAATATTTTATAATAAGAGCATCCACAATGTGGTTTTTTAGAGGTTTGTAAAAGCTTTTTGAGAGGTTAAGAGCATCCACAATGTGGTTTTTTAGAGGTTTTTCAAAAACTTATGATCATCGTATTCATGTTTATAGCAAGTTATTTTTCATCAAATTCTTCAAAGCTAATCTTCTATTGTAGTGAATCGTTGAATCGTATTTGTGTATTTTGATTTATTATGTATATATATGCTTTGTGTGGATTTGAGCATCATTATTACGGATGATGGAAAAAAAATGGATGAATTTAGGGGTTTACTTTTGTGATGATGATTGATTTAAATACTAAGCAAATTCTACACACACCGTATAAACCTTACATTTTCTTTTTTAATTTTTCAAGTTCCTCCATTGCTCTTTTTGTAAATGTCTTAGGTAAGTTCGTCAACCCCTTTTTCGAAAAACATTCGTGCATAAAATTTATTTTATTATTTGTTTTTGCAATTATTTGAAGAATGGTAAGAAAGTTTGTGTGATCATTTTCTTATGATGAAGTAAATCATATGGTTTGATTTTCTCCTGATTTATGGCTTTTTGCTTGATTACTTTTTTTTAGTTTTTTCATCTACATCAGTAGAAGCATATATGGCTTGATTTATTTTGAAAATAAAATTATTTTGATAAAATTATTTTTACTAATAAATGATATGGTTTAATAATTTATATTTCTATTCATGTAACTAATTGATAAACGTCATCAAATAGAAAATAAATATTTCATTTTAAATATAATCAAGATAATCATTGAGTTTTAATATAATAGTTAATTAATATTTTTTATAACAAATTACTGTTAAACATATCGATATTATATTTCAATCCAAGTACACTTTTGTATGTATACATTTCTCCTTATATGTGAAAGTATATTAACGTCATTTTAAAGTCAAAGATAGTTTATGGTTTGATCTATAAAATGTCTTTGTTATATTTTTGTTGTTGATAATTTGATATCAATTGAATTAAATTAAAAATAAATAAAGTTTGTAGTTTCTTTTAATATAATTAATGTATTTGATAGAAAATAATATTGATGTTAAAAGATCAATAGCACAACAATTCATATTTGTAATATAAGGTTTTTGGCATGATTTAATTTTTTGAAATTATCCCGTGTAATACACGGGATCAAAACTAGTATATATATATATATAGGCTAAGGTTATTATGCAATCCAGTAAAAGGTTACAACCCGTACAACCTTCATGTAAATCATTCGTTTAGCTCATTTATATGGTTTCTCATTGATTCTCTAGATGTATTTTCATGATTTCATTAAATTTCAGCAACAAATATCGATGCACATGACGAATTATGAGATGAATCGAATGAAATTGATACTTTCATGAAGCATTCATGATATAATATGTATTTAATGATCTAGTATGCATTCAATGAAAATAGTATGCATTGTAGGTAATATTATTGTATGAAATTACTAATCATTGATGAATTGAGGGAATTCAGTAAAGCTTTGTAATAGAGTTAATGGCAAAGATCTAATTCATAAAAAAATAATACCACAACAATCATATCTGTAATTATTTTGTTTTAGAAACTAATCCAAATTTTGAATAGCTTGGACGAAATTTGTAGTCTACTCTTAGATAATATAATGAACTAGGGGGGTTTAAAGAAAAACGTCAAATAATTGACAAATTAAGGAGGTTGTAAATTGACTTATGTATATAAGGTAATTTGTAATATGTATATGTACGTATATTCAAATCAAACACAATTATTAAAAAATCCAAAAAAGCAGATTTTTTGTAATATGAACACGTACATATATGCACAAGTGCATAAAGGTCATATATGCACATTTTTTTTTGTTGATTTAGGAAAAAAAAGAATTACTTTTTTTTTACCATTATACACAAATGTTTAAGATTTTCCTTTAAACCTAACCTAATGATAAACTTTTTGATTATAAAAATGTAATATTCACATAAGAATATTCCTTTCTTCATAATCTATGTGATTAAAAACCACATTAAATTATTGACATATGCCACTATAGCCTATCAGGATCGCATAGGAAAGCCCCACACTGGCAGTGTCGTGTGCGGGGTCAGACCAGCATAAAGGTTCAAATTTTGGGATTTTCTTCATTTGCTCGTATCTTCTTCACCACAACTCTGGTTGAGACGATTCTTTTTGCCATGGGCTTGATTTTCCAAGCTATTGAAGACTAGATCAAGAGATGATGTAGAAAACAAATAAAAAACCAATAATAATAGTACATAAATAAATAAAAAGGAAAAAAAGGAGAAGACATTGCAATTACACATCGAGAAAGATTGTCGTAAGAGGGAAAATTGCAATCACGGATCAAATGGAATGTATGACACTTTATGGTTGAAGAGGTTTTACTTGAATAAAGAGTGACGATAATCAACTTGGTAGTGTTGGCCACCAGTGGTCGCCAGTTACTGCTATACGCTGGTTTTCTTTTTTTGGAAGAGGTATCCCAGACCACATTGGGCCCAGACTAATCCTCGGCAATTTTGGGCCGAAGCCCGACTGCTAAAGCATGCAGCCCGGGGTCGAAGCCTCCATACCTCCAGAATGCGTCCCCAAGGCTCGAACTCGGGTTCACCACTATGTAGTGCCCAAGCCTTACCACTAGGCTAACACTCCTTTGGTTGCTATATGCTGGTTACTTGTACCAAAATCGAGATTTGAGGAGGGGATTAAGAGTGAAAGAAGTCGATGGTATGATTTGAGAGAATGAAGAGAGGCAAGAGAAAAGAGGGGCAACATGGGGGAAAAGTGACGCAGGCGGAAACGTGGAACGGATCGACTAGCGTCAACCCGGAAGGATAAACGAGAATACAAGCGTAAACTCGAGAAACACACAAGAGATAAACTCTAAAAGATTCTCAAAGGAGAAAATATTATTAATCAAAGTCTGAAATACAATTGAAACCAAAGCATCCTATTTATAATCTAGACAAAACATAAATAAGGAAAGTAAATAACCTAAATCTATTCTAATAATTATTCTAACTTGGTAAATAAGAAAACTAAGAAAAGGAAACTAAACAATAAAGAAACTAAATAATTATAACCCTAAACTAATCAGGTAATAAAATACTTAAATAAACAGATCATGGCAATCTTTTCCGGATTGATCAGATGCGCTAAACGACCAGCAAGAAACTCGCACCGCGAGCTACATCCTCGCGCCGCGAAGGTGGTGCTGTTCCGGCACTGGATTTTCTTCTTTTTTCGAGCCCGTTTCCTTGGTTTCCAAAAATAGTTAAAGAGCTCCGATACAGGTCGAAACCGAGCTGTATCAGACACCCCCACTTGAAAAGAACTCGACCTCGAGTTCTCTTGTGGATTTTTAAATTTCTCGGGGTCTCCATATAATACGAAATCGTAGAACTTATTTTTCGACTGATCTTTGGACTCCAAAAAAGGATCAACGTCTACAGGTCGCGTTCGTCTCCATACAAGTGTGACCTCGTCCAACTCGTAAGGATAATAAACTGACGATACCTTACCCATAATTGGTTCCGTAAGATCTGGAGCTTGGGATGTCAAGATAATGGGAGCTTTTTCTTTCTTGGCTTCCAAGGATTTTGGTGGCTCGGCAAAGTCTCCAACTTTAGCTTCTTCGGTGATGGATTCGAGATCCGGTTCAAAGGCTTCGTGTAGCGGCTCGGTTATAATGGCGATGACATCACGTAGCGGCTCGGCCTCGACAGGGATGACTTCTTGTGATGGTTCGATTATGATGGGTGGTGGTTCGGTGACGACGGGGACAATTTCCTCGTCGGGCTTCTCTGATAGTTGTTCTTCCTTTTCCGGCAAGATCTCTACTTTCTCGGGCGGGTTTTCCGAGATACGTGAATTTCTATCTTTAAGGTATGATTCCCAAATACTTTTAAAATCAATGTTGACAGCGGGAACTTTGATCGGCTCTAAAGGCGGTATTTTAATTGGCTCATAATGATGGTGGCGGTGGTGTGATATGAGTCGATTACGGGATGGCGGATTGACGTGCTTATCTCTTTTCGGACGCCCGGTGATGAGGTCGGCAAGTTGGGTGATTTGATTGGCAATGCGGTCATTGGAGGTGGTGAGACGATCGACGAGGCGGTCGACGAGGCGGTCGGTGGCCGTGGTGACAACCGCGGTTATGGCCTCGATGTCGGCACGGTGGAGTCGTCGGGGTGGCGGTGATGCCATCGGAAGGAAAAGAGACAGCTATCTGGCTCTGATACCAACTGACGCAGGCGGAAACGTGGAACGGATCGACTAGCGTCAACCCGGAAGGATAAACGAGAATACAAGCGTAAACTCGAGAAACACACAAGAGATAAACTCTAAAAGATTCTCAAAGGAGAAAATATTATTAATCAAAGTCTGAAATACAATTGAAACCAAAGCATCCTATTTATAATCTAGACAAAACATAAATAAGGAAAGTAAATAACCTAAATCTATTCTAATAATTATTCTAACTTGGTAAATAAGAAAACTAAGAAAAGGAAACTAAACAATAAAGAAACTAAATAATTATAACCCTAAACTAATCAGGTAATAAAATACTTAAATAAACAGATCATGGCAATCTTTTCCCGATTGATCAGATGCGCTAAACGACCAGCAAGAAACTCGCACCGCGAGCTACATCCTCGCGCCGCGAAGGTGGTGCTGTTCCGGCACTGGATTTTCTTCTTTTTTCGAGCCCGTTTCCTTGGTTTCCAAAAATAGTTAAAGAGCTCCGATACAGGTCGAAACCGAGCTGTATCAAAAAGAGAGGTCTGAATTATTGGGTATGGCTTGGAGATGGCACGATACAGAGATTTTGATCCATTAAGAGTCGGTAACTTCTTTTTGCCAAACACCTAAAACATCCCGACAAATTCAGATTTAGGCTCTTGATGACTTCATTCAGAACCAAACAAACAACCCCTTAGGAATCGGGTTCAGCTTCGGGTTTTAACAATATATGTTTTCCTTTTCTTTTATTTTCCCACCAAATTAGTAGAAAATAGAAATAATGTGCAGCAAAAATTTAAATATAAACATATATGTTTTAAGTAACAAATTTGAATAAAAAACTATCTAATGAAAATTTTACTCCTATATTATATATAATGATTATAAATTTAATTTTAATCCTTTATTTTACATGCTTAATCACTAAAGCTTAAAATTAATTCAATAAAAACACTTAAACTAATAAAAATAATATTTTGTTTTATTTTATGGTGTTTCATCCTATTCTGGATAGTAAACATATCATAAAGAAGTGAGGTAGATAATAAATAATCGGTGAAAGAGAGGAAACATCATCCTCTCCTATGCATGCCATTATTTTGTTTGGTGGGACCAATAACATGAAATGGGAAATTGGTTTGCATTAAAACCCATTTACTTTTATCTTATTTACAGAGTGCTTCCTATACAATATTGTCATCAACGTTGCATGCTTGTCCTTAAATTTTCAATTTTTATATTTGTACTACTAGATTTGGAATGTATAAAAAATCGTCAATCAAATAACAACCCTATTTAACACAATCCAATAACAACCCTATTAAACACAACTTGTAAAACCAGCGAATTAAAAAGATCAAAATTTTGTTATGAAAACTCAACCTAGCCAAAATCGGTAAATCACCGGTAATATATATTATTTTGACAAAATTATATAAGTATATACATATAATATTTACAACCCAAAAAATATGTATATATATTAGTCTAATTTAGAAGGGTGGAGTGGTCGAACTACTCATGTAAACGATATGAGACACCTCGCAAACTACTCGAGATCGACGGTCAAATATCGGTAAACACTCGACTCGTATAGTCTTGGCTCGAACTCGATCTTGACTCAACATACTAACAAGTCGAGTCAATGTACCAAATACTTGACTCGAAAACCTCATGAGATACTCGATTATATGTATAATTAGTTTAAGATATGATTTGTAAAGTATAATGTAAACTTTTATAAGTAAACTTACCAATAAAAATGAAAATATCATATACTCTTGAATATTTGAACAAAAATATTTTTAAACTACAAAATTAGATCAATTGGTTTCTTTTGTTAAAATCATAGTTAAAAAGCATAAAAAAGTATAAAAGTGTTGATAAAATTATCTCATACATGAAGAAAAAATGTGTATAAAGAACGTAAAATTATCTCACATTGGAAAAAAATATATGATAAAGTAAGGGTAAAGACGTGCTATAAAAGAAGGTAGGTGAATAGAGTTTGTAGTTTGTCATCTCATCTCTTGAGTTTATATTAAGAGGTCTTTTATCAAATTTTTATTGGGCAAGCGCTTATCAGCAAAAGATCTACATTCCATTACCTTATCCTATAATATTATTGACATTGAAAATGGATTGTTGGTAAACAATTTTAAACCCGATAAGTGCTTAATGGGTAAGAGTAATTTCCCACACTTACCATGTTAAGAGTCTCGAATCCTGCCTTCTTGCATTGTCTCTTAGTTAAGTTTTTCAATCATTTTCATGCTCAATCCATAAGGTAAATGACATTGGTAAGTACTTACCCTGGTAAGCGTTTAGTAAACGACTCATGACTAAACACTTTTAAGATTTACAATTTATTAGGGAAGACCCTTAACTTTCATAAATTTCGACCTTAAGCTTTGTTCGAGTTTTATTCATGTTTGAGCTAAAAAGGACACTAGGTTCATATGTTGCTTAAAATCGTTATACTAATGTACAAAAGATGTGAGTTACTTCAAATTATTGACTTTGATGCTTCTTAGTATGACGACTAAATTTACAATTAAATAGGATTGAAGCTTAACATAAGTTGTTCCGTGCATTAAACTTCAATCATGCGAGAGTCATTTGTTATTCTACATCGTCTTGATATCATTTTTTACATATACGTCGTTTTACTGATTTGAAAAAAAAAGGTACATATTAATTTTGAGAATTGATAATTGCTTCTTGACTTTAACCCAATATCTTCATCAAATTAGTTCATTACAACCATCGCATTAAGTCCCTGCTAATTTGTTCCAACAGTAGAGATGTGAATGTAATCTATATGTGTAAGGACTCATTTTTAAACCATGAGCATTGTGTGTCTGCAAATGAGATGCATGCACTGATTTACCTTCCCTATGATAACCTTGATATCGGTATAGTGGATGCACTGATTTACCTTCCCTATGATAACCATGAGCATTGTGTGTCTGCAAATGAGATGCATGCACTGATTTACCTTCCTATGATAACCTTGAGATCGGTATAGTGGAGGCATTAAGTCTTAGAGGATGGCATCTATCTTCTTTTACCATCATCTCATTAAACATTATTTATTGGAAACAAGTTCTTTTGACGAAAAAAAAAAATATTTCTGAAATACGAGGGACTGATTTGCAACCCATATAAAAGTAAAAGGTAGTAAAAAGACATAACAACACAAGATGAGGGCGGGCATATATAATAAGGTGATTTGGTTTTTCACAAAAATTGAAAACCATTTCCACACCTATAAACTAAAACTACGTTCACTAAAAGAAAACCGCCATAACCACCACCCACCCTTCCTCCGCCGACCACCACCACAACCGTCGCCGGAGCTACCGGCCATAACCATAAGCCTCACGAATCTAGAAACAAGAAGTCATTCACACACTCTTCTACAAAAAGTAGAGTTCGTACGGACATATATAGATCGATAATCTGGTTTCTGATGGCATGGCTGAGTTGCAGGATTGGAAGTAATGGAGATGGAGCCATTTCACTGACTCCGAGGCAATGAAGATCAGGCGATCCTTTGGTCGGTATCTTCTTCTGCTTTTGCTACTTTTTATTCAAAAAGGTAATAGTTTTCCCCTTTTTTTAATATATTCATTCATTGATTCTTAATTTCTTACTTAAAAGTTGAAAAACCTATTAGCTTGACGTTATGATTGATGCTACTTTTAGTTTAGTGCGCATGATCATGATCTGATTGAGTGATAATTTAGAGGTTGCTTTGTTTGATTTGAGTTTGGATCGGAGAACTCATAAACAGTGATTGATACTTATGGAACTTTGTGTAATTAATTGGAACTCAATACATTTAAATCGTTGTGATTAAGTCGAATTAGTTCGAATCCACCTCTTGCTGATGCTTTTAATGTACAATTTTATGAAAATTTTACAAATTGATTTTCAGATTTGCGTTTTTAGTGGTGACTAAAGTCGTTCTAATACTTACAAGGATGAAATTCATGGAGGAGATCGTTTAATCTCTTACTTCAATTATGGAATGGTCATTGTGGGATTTTAGGGGAAAATTACTTTAATCGATTTGTAGGTTTTAGGTTGTGTTTGGCAAACTAGCCGATAAGCTAGCTGGTAGCTGATAAGCTAGCCTATGAACAAATTATGTTTGGCAAAAACTAGCTTATGAGTATGTAAAATGATGGGTATATTGGGTTATAATAATTAATATTAATAAGGTATAATTGGAAAATGCTACTCCAAGTAGCGTCTCACAAAGCTAGCTTATGGTCCATCCAAACACGCACGTACTAGCTTATAAGCTAGCTTATTATTGCCAAACACATCCTTAATATCCAGGGCCTGACTTTATGTTCTGTTCCTTTCGATTTATCAGGACTAAACGAAGTATCAATTGTAGACTTGTATATGCTGAGATTGAAGTTATTGTTTGGTTTTGTACTGCAAAATTGATTGTTCATTTGGATGTCTTTTTCTGGTATAAGCAAAAAGAAGTATGTTTTGAGAACCTGAAATGTGGTAGGTAATGCACATTTATGCCATTTTTATCCATGTATGATGTTATAAAGCTTGTGTGTTTTCTGTTGATCTAATGGAGTTCATTACCTTAAATCTACTTCCTCCTTCCCAAAAACGTTGGTCCACTTTGTAAAAAAAAAAAATTCAAAGAGGATCTTGCTTCAATATTGACCTTAAAGATAAATTTGATGTTGCTTGTTAGGTTCTACTTAAGCAAGTGTACTATTTTTTTGAAAAACACTGTTTTTAGATTCTTTCTAAATTGTGAAGTGGCTCTTTTATGGGACAAAGGGTGTATTATTAATGATCCTAACTCACAGAACGACAACCAACAATATTTAGTAACGGCATCTTGAGCTTGCTTGCAAGAGTAATAAACTTCAAATCACATTCTATTCTGCTTGTAAATTACTATTTATGTATGTAGCATACATCATGTAGGGGGGTTTGGAAACATGTGATTTGAACTTCTAAATTTTAAAAGTTCACTTACCTTCTTTTCTTGAGTTACCATTTGACTCCCTGCAGAATCGCGGAATAAACAGCTTCTTTTTGTACAATCACAAAATTAACATATAATTTCCACTGGAAGGTAATAGCTGATGGTACGATTATATGTTGCATTGGCCCGATGACCAGCCTTATTATTGCTTGACCACATGGTTGTAAAGATCCTACAATCCGTATTTCAAATATCATAGTTATGTTATTGATAAAGCCGATGATTTTTATTCGAAGGCATAGCGGCATCAAACCAACGAACGACTACCACGAGCACACGCACGCACACCTCCCTGGCGGTATCGGGCATCCACGGGCAGCCCACTAATCCGCCGCTGTCCCGGCCCAGCTTACGCTGGACCTAGAGACCAACGACAGTCCTTGACTGGGCTGGGGGCAACCCAGTCTATGACTGGACCAGCCCAAGGACTGGGTACTCCTCATGCCCTCAAATTGACTCCCCTTGGATTCGAACCCTGGTAGACTGGGATCCCATCCATTGCCCATATATCCACAAATTGAATTATTATACAATTACGAATTGTATGAGTTTTAGCTTAATAATAGTTCTACTACCTTTATTATTTCTTCTAGTGCTTATTGACTCATTACTTATTAGTTATTAGCAGCCCCATGACCACAACGGCTTGATGATTAGTATTTGCTGAACTTGTAGTGAATGAGTATGCATCGCCAAATGCTTACTTATCGTGTTTTGTATGTGAAAGTAAAAGATGATTGTTCCTTATAAAGTGGAATGGTACCTATAATTTGACTCGATTCACAATTCTTGAAATTATTGTAGCAATTATTGATTTGATTCATAAGTTAACAACTACTTAACACTTCTATAAATTTTCATCCCTTGATATGTTTCCCAGGCTATGCGACTGCTAAAGCGTTTACAGGGACCTATGGTATAAACTACGGAAGAATAGCAGATAACATCCCTTCTCCCCACGAAGTTGTTACTCTCCTTAAAGCTTCCAAGATAAAGAACGTGCGAATTTATGACGCTGATCACAGTGTTCTCGATGCATTTAGCGAGAGTGGGCTCGATTTAGTGGTTGGACTTCCAAATGGGTTGGTGAAAGAAATGAGTGCTAATGCCGATCATGCCCTCAACTGGGTTAAAGAAAACGTTCACGCCTACTTTCCAAAAACACATATCGTTGGCATTGCTGTGGGAAACGAAGTTCTTGGAGGGGGCGATCTAGATCTTCAGGAAGCTCTATACGGGGCGGTTAAAAATATCTACAACGCCACACAAAAGCTGCAACTGGACGATGTGGTTCAGATATCAACCGCACATTCACAGGCTGTTTTCACTAACTCCTATCCTCCGTCTTCTTGTACTTTTAAGGAGGACGTTGCTCAGAACATGAAGAAGTTATTGGGTCTGTTTTCACAAATGGGTTCCCCTTTTTGTCTGAATGCTTATCCGTTTCTGGCTTACATGGGTAGTCCTGATCAGATTGATATAAATTATGCTCTTTTTAACCCAACCGATGGAATATATGACAAGAAAGTAGGCCTTCATTACGACAATATGCTTGATGCCCAGATTGATGCAACTTATGCTGCTCTCGAAGATGCTGGATTTAAGAAGATGGAGGTTATAGTGACGGAAACTGGTTGGGCTTCTCATGGGGACCCAAATGAGGGTGCGGCAACGCCAAGAAACGCAAGGACTTATAACTATAATTTGCGGAAGAGGCTTGCTAAGAGGAAGGGAACTCCACGAAGGCCGAATTTTGTATTGAAGGCTTACATTTTTGCTCTATTTAATGAGAACTCGAAGCCTGGTCCGACTTCTGAAAGGAACTTTGGACTGTACAAACCTGATGGGAGAATCTCGTACGATATTGGGTTTCCTGCACGGAAGTCTTCGTGTGCAACTTCGTCTCTTTTATCAATGAAGGTATGCAGCTCATCTTACGTTTGCAATATGTTCTTTTTGCTATGTTAATGATTGGGTTATGCTTGCTTTTGTTCCCCTAATATTCCACAAGTTTTTTGACATATGATCGTACAAATTCGGATATAGCTGCCTTTAGAGAATTATAAATAATAATAAAAGTTTTGTGCATCAATGAAGTCTATAGCTAAGCTGTTTGACAGTTGCTGAATGGTTTGGTGCTGGATGATTAAGTGGGTCAGAATGATTAAGAGCTCTTATGATATAGTGCAAAATGAAATATAGTTTTTAGGTAATTGTTAAGGATGAAGTCAGCGCTCTGAATAGTTAAGGGAGACCCAGGATAGAAAATCACTAAGAGGGTTTCGGAACCATTAAGAGGCCATCCTATTTTTCTGCCAAACAGGATTTATCTGTTAAGGATTCAGAGTTTACCTCTTAATGGAACTGTTAAGAGCTAAACAAACAACTCTAAGTGTGATTGAAAATGGTTGTTTAGCAAGTGTTTGGTTAAGCTTCAGCTGAAGCACTGACCAAATCAGAAAGCAACCCCTTCCATACTGGGTCAGCATATATGTGGGTCATAAGTGTGTTGGTACCGTAGCTGATGCTGATCGAATTAACACCGGTCAGCAGTAGGTAAATAGCTTAGGGGCAGTTTACCGAACGTTTATGGTGTAAATGCTTATCGGGTTTCTTAGTGAGAAAGTGTGGTTTGAAGAAAGTCTGATAAGGGTGCTTTTTTTTTTGTATCAGGATTTTGGAGGTCAACACCAGCAACGGTGGTATGTGTGGGTGTGGACTGTGTGTGCATCAGTGTTGTTTCTTTTTTCAAGGTTATGATCCTTTATGTTTTCCTGTTTGTAGAATAACGAAACTACTGCTGGTAGGTTTATTATAGATTTAGTACTAATTATTAAATCTATAAATATATGCTGTTGCCATAGACTGAATCGGGATCTTAATTTGGGACCAAAGGGTGCGTTATATACTTTTATTCTTATAATTGTTTGGAAATTGGGTGATCCTAAGTTACGTAAAGACTAATCTCATGACAAGTTGTAACTGTAAGTTTTGCTAATAACCTTGAGATATATGTTGGATGGACAAGTTGTAACTGTAAGTGGCCACAAGCGACGAATATGTTTTTTTTTGTTTTTGGAAGAGGTATCCCAGATCACATTGGACCCGGACTAATCCTCGGCAATTTTTGGCCGAAGCCCGACTGCTAAAGCATGCAGCCCGGGGTCGAAGCCCCCGTACCTCCAGAATGCGTCCCCCAGGCTCGAACTCAAGCGACGAATATGTTGGTGATGGTAGTAGGTACATTCTTGGATCTATGTTATCTTTAAAGCATGATTCTTCAATATTTCTCTTAAATGAAGAATCAAAAATCAGCATCAAATCTATGTAATCCTTGCTAGTTGCTATGAGCATCGGCTGCTTTTTTATCTACTTCAACAATGACTTGGGTCCAAAAGATAATTTGTATTTGCTCCAACTACGAAAAACATAGATTAGGGGCGGTTCTTTCCGGCCTAATGCCGCCCACTTAGTTCCAAAATCAATTCTGCCATTTTTGAATGTTGAACTCAAATTGGCCTAAAAGTTCGTCATTTTTTCCATTCTTTTTGCAATGATCAATATGCAACTAGATTTTACTTATTTTGGTATAAAACGTATCACATTAAGATTAAAGAAAGTGCCTATATCAAAGTGTTATCTTGTCAAAATTTGGGTATCTAACGAAATCACCCATACTACATAATGGCCAAAAATGGGTTTAGGACTTTAGGGTGGGGCCAGTCCTGGACCAGGCCCGTTTTTAGAAATATATGTTTTTATGAAAAAGTTAAACAAAAATGTGATAGATCTGAATATCAATCCACCATGATTAAGAAGCTTCAATTTCAATCACAAATCTCACTTTTATTAATATGAAGAATATGAACACAATACACACTCTTGACTTTCTCTCTCCTCTAACAATCACTTGATCTGACAATACGTATCCTCTTTTCTTTCATATTCATAATAAAATCTAACTAACACAAAAGCTTTTATACCCCTAGGGTATTTACACTAAGCTCCCCTCAACTTTACACAAAATACAAATATAAACCAAATTTGAATACAACTATATTTTTAACCCTAACAATCTCCCCCTTTGTATTCAAGTTGGAAATAACCAACTAACACAAAACTTGTAATCATATACAATCTTCTCAAACTTCACTTTATCAGAATCAGCAACAATCAAAACTTTTCAGCATCAGAAATCTTCACAAAATACAAATAACCAACTTCAAAACTTCTCAAATGAATTTAACTCGAGAATCTCTTGACTTTAAAGATTATCAACGTTCTTCAGAAACATTCTCAACCTTTTCAAAGTAAACAATCTCCCCTTTATCTGCAAAATCGAATTATCTCATTTGAATTATCAACTTTCAATAAGCGCTTCTTGAATCTGAAATCACCAACTGATTATCACTTAAGTATCAATCTCCTGATATTCTCAATTATCTTCATATTAAATCAAACTACTTTCTCAACTTCAGCAAATCAAACCATTCTTTCATCAACTTTCACAACTCGAACTCAATCTTTAAACCTAAAGGCTTTGCAACCATAGATTCAAAAGATTTAAACTTCGATTTCTCTTTATCTCCCCCTTAATACTTGCTTTCTTCCCTTAACTGTTACTTTCACAACACATTTCTTCACAAACCAAATCATTATGTACTTTCAACTGATTACATCTTCAACTCTTGATACTTTCGTCTTTTCTTCAAGCAACATCAACACTTGTATCACGAACAACATTATTACTTCACAAATCATTTATTCACAAATAACCTCAAAACTTGATTGAACCAACATCTTGGAACCTTTAATCAACCAAACTTGATGTCTTGAATTCTTCAACTAAATCTTGACTTCTTCAAACGAATATTGGGCTCTTCAGCATAACTCTCATATCTTCATCATGTCTTTGACAAAAGTCTTTGATACAACTTCTCCCCCTCATGATGGTTAGGAGAATCCGAAACATCATGAACAATCAAAGATAACAGCATCAAATTTTTCAAAGCTTGTTGCAACAAAAATTCTCCCCCTCAAACAAATATCGCATCCATAGCAGATTACTCCCCCGCAAATCCGGCTCAAATTCCTCCCCCTCAAATGATGGGTAATCAGCTAACATAGAAGCACAATGAGCAACTATTGACACAACAACTCATAGAATTGTGTGGCCTATTTTCAGTGTTGGCAATGGGGTAGCACTGATAGGACTTCTAGTCATCACTGAAGCAAAGTTATAAAACTAAGTTCTCAGACTGTTCCGGCAATATCACAAAGATATGCAATTGGAATCACAAAGACTCGTGCAAGTGTCAAAGAAATATCATCATATCAATTAGGCTCAAATATTGATTCAACCTGGGACGCAGATTGATAATCAATAAACTCTAGTGCATAGAATATAAAGTTCGGAGACCGGAGAGGATGTCTTCCTTGGTTCAATATCTAAATCTTCCGAGTGAAGATTAGATAGATGATGACAAAATCAAACAGATTTTGGTATCCACTTAAATGTGGATCCTCTTTTGTTAGATGCAATTGGTTTATAAGATGAAATCTTGTAAATTCCAAATCGATCATCTATATAATCCTCACAAACAAAACCATTTGTTTTAAAGTAAGAACCATATGATATTCTTTTGGAAAGACTAAGAAGTTTATTTCTAGAATAAACTAACTGAGACTTACCAAAAGATGTATCATGAAAAATTTGTTCTTTTGAACATTTGGTTCCGAAGCAAAAGATTTTGTATGAGGTACCTTTGCATTAGATCCCTTAACTTGCCAAACAAACCTGCCTTTCAAAGAAAAATGATTACCTGAACGATCAACACGATGATCATAAAAGAGATTAGAAGGACGAATATGACTACTGGAATTGATGTCACTCCGTGTAGCAACATCCGCAGGGAGGGAATTATGAGCATTAAAAACTATCATCTCAAGTTCCTTGACCTTAGAAGATAGCTTGTTTCTTTCTTCAAGAAGATCATGAAGCTTCTTCTGTTGATCAGATCGTATCTGTTGCTCATTCATGATATCAGTCGATAATTCAGATAACTTGCTTGTAAGCTTCCTTATTTCAGCCTTAAACGCTTCCTTTTGATCCTCAAAATCTTTTTCCACAAGACTTGGCTTCTTAGGTTCAGCAATTATCTGTTCCAAAACAGTCTTTTCATGTTGAAAAACCTTCTCTTTTCGTTTAAGTTGATTTCTTACATCAGATAACTGATTTTGCAAATCAACAATCTGTTGTTGAAGCTCAAAACGTTTCTTTTCATCAACTTTCCTCTCTGATTGAACAACTTGTGTGTCTTCTTCAAAGTCATGCAAATTGTATTTCCCAACACGAAGACTCGGTTTCTTCGACGATGTCGTCTTACTGTCAATCGCATTCAGCTTCCTCTCAAACTCCTTTTTTTCAATTACAAACTTTCTTTCTAAGTCAGATATCTTCTGTGACAATTTTTCACTTTTTAATTCAAAAGATTTTCTCTCATTTACAAAAACGTTTCTCTCTTCTTCAAAAACCTTTCTTTCTTTCTCAAAGTTACTTCTCTCAATGATCACAATTTGTTCAAAATCAGTTACTTGCTAGGAAAGTTCCATTACTCTTGATTGAGAAGATATAAGCTTGTTTTCGAAAACCTTCTTATCTTCATCAAGTGCAAGAACTTTCTTTTGCAAACATTCATTTTCTTTTCTCAAAGAAGTTACAAGTTTTAAATTTTGAGCATTTCCAAAAGAATATTTCAACATTTGATCATGCTCATTTTGCAAATCCTTTTTCAAACTTGTAATCAGACTTCTTTCTTTTGAAAGTGAATCTTCAAGATTAGTAACTTTAATAAGAAGTTCAGCTTGTTGTGAAGGTGTTGATTTCCCATGAGCCACTACTTGTTCTGTGAGGGAAATATTTTCTATCTTAAGTTTCCATATTATGTCTGTGAACCGAGTGATCCTTTGATAGATTGTCTCAACGAAATTTGGGTTTAGGAGATCGTTCACATAAGCATCCACGACTGCCGTTTGTAACTCTGTGAATTTAGAATCCATTGTAAACTGCACAAAAAAAAATTAAGGATCGTCAACAGAAACTTCAATTAGAAGTATGAATTGTGCACACATTATTTATATCGAACAAATCAAAAATTATGAAGAAAATGGGTAAAAATAAACTTGAAGGACTAAAAATGACAAAATCAGAAACTTAAACGACTCAACAACTTTAAAATCACAAGTACAAGGACTAAAAGTGTAAACGTGTGGAAAGTTTCAAGTTCAGGGACTAAAAGTGATAAAATTTGAAGGTTTAAAAGTCCAAGGGTTGAAAATGAAACTTTTGGAAACTTTAAGTCCAGGTACTAAAAGTGACAAAAGTTGAAAGTTAACAATCTAACTGACTTAACGGAAACTGGACTAAAAATGTAAGAAAACTAACGAAAATGATAACGGAACATACAAAAGCTTAACAAAACACTACCGAATGACACCGAAAAATTACGAAACGAAAACTAAATGACAATCAACTTCCTCGTCTACCAAACTGTAACACCGAGCCACGATCGAAACGTCTCGAGGTAGTCCCGAATTGAGATTGAAAAATGTTTCTCGTGTCACTTTTAACGCGCGTCAAACAACGTCGAAAACTCACCGATCGGACCTGAAAAATTAACGAGTCAATACACTATCAGTCAACCTTTTAAGAAAATCAAAAACGATTTCCCGGCAAAATCGTCTTGATCACCGAAATCGTCCCGCAAAATGACCGTTTGTCATGAAAGTCACATGAAATGACGAAATTCTTTGCGTAGGCTTGACTTGAGATCGCTCGAAACCTTATCAGTTAACCTCGAAAGTTCCCGAAAATCACTTTTCTCAAAAGATTTCACGACACTCTACGTCTAAAAAATAAAAAGATTTCCCGGCAAAGTCATCTCGATCATCGAAAATGTCCCGCAAAAACAACGTTTGTCATGGTTAACACATAAAATCATGAAATTCTTTTCATAGGCTTGACTTGAGAACACTCGAGACCTTATCAAATAAGCTCGAAAAATCTCGAAAGTTACTTTGCTCAATAGATCTCACGGCACTCTATATCTAAAAAATAAAACGGATATTCGAAAGATTACCGTTTCCACCGAAAACATATCGAAAAATTGAACGTTTTAACCTTCGGAAAAGAAATGAAAATTTCCAATACATGGAATTGGGATGTCTCGAGAGATGTCTCGAGACCATCTCGAGACCAAGGCTTCAATATGTATTTATTAAATTTTTTTTAATTAATTTTTTTTTTTCTTTTATTTATTTAAAAAACAAACAAACATATTAGTTTTAGAGAATTAAAGATAAAAAATGCATAAAAACAACTTCTAAAAAAAATTCAATGACATTTTGGATCAAAAACTCAAATATTCATCTTTTCCATCAAGAACACCTCAAGAACACCAAGAACACTTTCAACCCAAAAAATTTCAAAAATGATTTTTAGACTTTAAAACTTGAAATCTTTTATGGATTCATGTCTGAAAACACATTTTAGAAACAATTTTGCTCAAAAACACATCAAAATCTCATCAAATCACCAAATCACTCATGAACTCTCAAGAACACAAACTCAAATCTTCAAGAACGATTTTCGCAAATCTTCACCAAAAATGTTAAGATTCGGATATGTTGCTCACTTGTTGATTACAAACAACTTTTGTGAAGCCACAATCACGAAAATCAACTCAAACTCATCCAATTTGTAAAAAAATTCAAAAACTCCATTGATGAACTTTTGAGTTCTTGGTAAAAATTTCCAAAAATCAAATCTCAAAATTGAGATTGAGAATGATCTAGAATGATTGGAGATGATTAGTAAACACAAATGAAACACTACAACACAAACAAAAACACAAGATCTACACAAAAAATCCACAAATCAAGAAAAACACTATAAAACCCATTTCTTCAAAATATCATCAAAAATCTTCAAATTTCTTCAAATCTTCATCCAATTGTGCACAAATCTTCTGCCATAGCTCTGATACCAATTGTAAGTGCAATAACAATGGATCAAACAAACATAAACTTCATTCCATGATTGAATCTTTACAATATGAACTTTCTCTCTCTAGATTCTCTCTCTAGAAGACACTCTAATGAATATTACAAATAAGCTCCTTACTAATTACCACTAACACTCTCTTATTTATACCAAAGACTAATTAGTCAAACACTCTAATTACAAGACTTTGACTCCTCTAATTAAACCTTTGACTTTGACATTAAAGCTTCCTTCTTTGACTTTGACTTTTCCATTTAATGCTTTGACCTTTGACTTTGATGCTTGACTTTCTTCTTTGACTTCCATCCTTTGACAATGTTTGACTTGAATATTATTTCCCCATCTTGAGATCTCGGATACAATAATATTTTCTCTAACAATCTCCCCCTTTGTATTCGAGATCTCTCTTCAAAGTGAACTTCATCTTTAACAATCTTCTGTCTTCAAGTCAAACAAACTTTGTCGGTTACATAAGCCAAACAACTAACAATCTCCCCATTTATACAAGCATCATCTTCAGAGCAAATTCTTCAATCTTGAAATCATCTTTAGAAAAACATAATTCTTCTCTTGAATCAAAAACATTGTAGACCTCTTGAATCAAGCCACTTTACTGTCAAATTTCTCAACCAACTTTGGTATCTTTTAACAATCCAACATTCTTCATCAATGATCTTCATATCTTAATATTAAAAAATTTTCCTCTAATTGTTATTGATTTCTTGTTCTAACAAAATGTAATACATGTTTGATGTTTCTATAATTTTTAAATATAGTATTTGGAATATACTTAAGTAGATAAATATTTGAAGAGTGGAAAAACACTTGAAAATTTTATTAAAATTTTAAAAACTTGTATTATAATTTATAAAGACTTAATTTTTTTAAACGCAAGCCTAAACATAACCGGTCCTTGTCTAAGTCCTTGAAATTTCGTAAAAAGCATTCCTAATTCCGACCATCAAACCATAAACGATACTTACCACTCAATTTTTAGTTGTCTTGGATCAATTTGGCCATCTCCACTTTCACATACAAAGTCTAGCTTGGGCTCGGTCAAAAAGTCCATACTAATCCTTGCTTTAAAGCCTAATCTTGTCAACTTGTTCAAGATCGATCTAGTTAAAACTTGGTCTAAAAAATTCCGATAAAACCTTCTTTAACTCCAGACCTTAATTTAAACCTTAAAAAGATAATTTTAGACATACATTTTTTTCGCTTACACATGCTTGGAAGAATCAAGTTTAGACCTAAAAAAAACCGGGTTTTTTTTTCCATAACGTTATCGGTCCCTATGATCAATTTGGGTGTTTCAAAAAAATCTTAAAAATTAGATCCATAAATTTTGTATAATATACCAATTTGGGTGTTTTTCTTGATGTCATTTAAGTTCTTTAAATGAAAGTAAGACCTCTTATATATATAAATAAAATATAAACAAATATCAATCCGTATTTATCAAGTTCACATATAAAAAGAATAAATTACGTACATAAAAATACAAACAAATTAGATCTCTAGTAAAACAAAGCCAAAGCCATTGCCAACATAGTGATCGGTACGGCGGCGGTGAATGACGGCGCAAAACTGTTGGCCGGTGGTGGCGGAGTAGCGCCGCCGGAGGGAAGTAATGGGGTGGTGCTGCCGGCAGGAGACGGGTTGGCGGTAGGCGGCTGAACGGGGGCGGCAGAACCACGGGCGACGACGTTGATGGATAGCTTCTGACCAAGTTGGCAGTGGGTTCCAACGGTACAAATGTAATAGTGATTTCCGGCTGTGTTCAAAGTGAATCTCACCGCTCCGCCGGTGCCGACGGAGATGAGGGTGGCGGTGTTGCACGTCCCGTACGCCGCCTCCACCACCTCGGCGACGGTGTGTGCTCCGGTGAGGTTAAAGAGCAAAAAATCGCCGACGGCAAAAGTCTGACTCGACGCCCACGTGGCGTAATCCGATTCTCCGGCGGCCGGAATATTCCATCCAAAGGCATCGCCGACCACATGGGTGGTCTGAGCCACCGTGCCATGAAACTGCATGGATGCAAACATGATGGCCATTACCACCACTAAATTCACCTTAATTATCCCAACCATTTTTAATTCATAAAATAATCAAAATGTTATCGTTTAGCTAGGAATTAAAATCTTGAATGATTTTGATTTTTGAAGGTTTGGTGTTATGGGAAATGGGTGTTTTAAGTTTTGTATTTATAGGTAGAGGTGGTTTAAAATCACACGTGGAAAAGTTGGAATGCTTCCGGATAAAAGAAAAGTCTCCGTATAAAACAACTAATAGGAACAATAACTTTATTTCTTTTCATAATATTAATACAAAGAATTAGTCGACAAATTTCATAATTTGACTAAATTTATAAGGTCATGTGCATTGTGTGCGGGTGAGGGCTCGGTTGTGGGCAGGTAATCGGATAACACCAGTACGCCCCTTTTTCTTTACTCGTTCAATCATGGGCTTCGAATTTCTACACCCGCTCGGTTGATGCACTCCCTCTTCTTTCTCCCTCCGCTCTCTTCCTCTTTCTCTTTTCTCTCTTATACAAATATATTAAAATAATATAAACAATAAGGAAAAGATTGAGTTAGTTTAGGGTAGTGGTACTCTACTTTCGGACAAATTGGGTAGGAAAAAAAAGCTGACAAATTGGATAGGAAAAAAAAGCTGATGTAAAGTTAAGGTGACATCGTAGTAAGTAGGGTAATTTGTTAGGCAATACTCATGGTCTAAAATAGTTTTTGGTTCTCGTTCAAATTTTAATAATATTATTATTTTGTATAACATTTGGGTTGTTTCGATGTTTTATAGGTTTTGTTAGGCTTAGAACTTTGACTTTACTGCAAAATAAGATATTTAGAGGTTCTGTTAAACGAGAAATTTTCATGATTATTTTATGTATGTGCAATGGCGGATCTACACTGTTGTTAAGGAGTTCGCCTTTTGTATTACAAATTCTAATTTTTACAATAATATATATTGTTTTAACTCATAATAAAAATAAGGGTTGTTCTATAAACAATTAACCCAATGGCGGTTATAGTTTTCGTAATATTTCTCATGTAACTCTACTCATTTGACGTCTAAATAAGTTGATTTGAATTACTCCTTCCGTCCCAAAATTATTGTCTTGTTTTGACTTTTGAAAGTCTTTCTTTTTCGACTTTGATCTTAAATATTTTTGTTTGTATTATGTAATACTTGATGGAAATTATACCAATGAAAATACGTTACAAACACATCTCATTCATACATTTTGTATCAAGTATTATATAACAAAAACAAAAATATTTAAGGTCAGAGTTGAAAAAGAAAGACTTTCAAAAGTCAAAACTGGACAATAATTTTGGGACGGAAGGAGTATCTTTCTAGGATCCATTTGCATGGAAAAAAGTTATGATGTATTCAACTAAACAAATATAATAATCACCTTGTCAACTACATGACCATGTCACTATAATAAAAATAAGTTTATAGGACGACCAAAATAAAGACACAACCTCGTAGAGTATTTTATAGAACTATGCAAAAAATGACTTATCTAAAAGAGTTACAATATGTTAATAAAACATTTTTGAGCGTTGTAACAAGTTTTCTAGAACAATTTCAGAAAAAAAAACTGTCATATTAGCTAATTATATAGGACATTTTTGAGAAATGTCAAACCTATCTTTTTTTAGATGATACTCGCATTTATAGGACACTTTTTCAAATAATGTCCTACAAAATGGTCAATAGGACTTTTTTATTGAAAAATATTCTAAAAAAATTGTTACGACGTGAAAGTCTTAGAATGAATGTTGGCCTAGATAGAGGAATAAAAACTTTTTTTTAGTTATATTTACATTGCTCTTATCCAAATTCTCATAACCCAAGCCCATTACCATTTTGGGCGGAACAGATCTACTAATTCCCAAAAGCGTTGTATAAACTTTTTGTAACGCTTTTTTGTCTGGTCCTATAAAACACATTATTAGGACTCTTATCTATTTTAAGTGTCCTATAAACTAGATTTTGTTATAACATGACCATAATTCCAACCCCTATCACTAAATTTCTAATTCTGTCTTTGTGTACGTGTATTGCATGTGTTTGTATGTTAAGTATAGAAAAAGGGTTAAACCTAGACGATTAACAATCAGATTGATTTACATATATGGTGTACACAAACAAAACAACCATCTACGGATATAAGTCAAAAGCATATTTTTAAAATTGTCTTGTTAGAATCTCTTGTTTAACATGTTAATACTAAGGAACGACCAAATAAGAAACATTTAAGACTGTTTTTTTCCTTTACATATAATCATGAATGTTCCACGTATTAAATAACATTATATAAAATTGCATCTTTATAAATATTGTTTCATATATAAAAAAATAAAATAAACCCAATGTATATTGTATCCTGTTTATTGTGTTATTAATTGATTAGCCGTCCATGTTTTATCAAAATAAATAGACATGTCTGTATGAAAATGGTTAAGTAGGTAGGCTAACTCCCCAATCCAAACACCAAAAGTTTAGCTCCAACAATTTCAACTTATCAAATTTCAATTTCATTTAAGATAAAATAAAGTTAGAATGGTTTTACGAGAATTCTTTAACAATAGCGATATGTTTACGTGTTTACCAAAGTTTTTAGGTGTTATATGTTTGGTTGTTATTATGAAATTGATGAAGTAACGTAGAAATAAATTTGATAATTATTTATTGTAACTAGTCAAAAGCGAGTTAAAATTGACTAGTTCCACATATACCATAAGACTAAAGCAAAATTTAGCAGCCGTGTGTTAAGTTTTTTCATATTATTGAAAAAATTGCAATTCATCAAATAGTGGGATTTTTCAATTTCCCATTTTCTTCAGTTATGTTCTTTTATATATCTTCTTATATTTTTAAGGTTATTTTACAATATTTAAATTATGAGTTTGCATTAGGCCAATGATATTGAGAAAATAATTAATCTAGCCAATCTCGAAAAATCAATTAACCTCCTAGCCAATCTCTTCCGAAAATTTGAGTTTTACCCATCCGGCCGCTATCCGGCGAAGAAACCACTTTCCGGCGATTTTTGGTCCGCCCACTACCGACCCGCCTGCAAAGAGCGGCCCGCGTGACGTGGCGGCCTCTCATTGGCCCACGTCACGCCACATCAGCTCCAAATAGACCGTGAAACTGCCACGTGGTCCGCTCCCGACCCGACCCGACCCCGAAGAGCGGTCCGCCATGTCACCGCCACGTGGTGCTCTCTTGATTGGTCCACCTTATCGCCACGTAACGCCATGTCACCGCCACCTCACCTCCACCCGCTCCCAACCCTCCCCCGAAGAGCGGCCCGCGCCACTTGTCACCTTCTGATTGGGCCACGTGTCACCACCAAAAGAAACCCTAACCCTAATTTGCCCTTTATACTTTATATTCACGTGAAAGTTGAAATTTGTACGAAATTTTACTGTTTGTTCACAAGAAAGCTATTAAGGGTACGATTATTGACTGATGTGTTTGTACAATTTCTTCACAAAAACTTGTTTAAAAGAAAACCTTGTAGATCAACCAGATGTATAATTCAACAACAATAAGAGTTTGTTTATTTCTCGTTTCCTCTTGCTATATTTCTTTGTTTCAAAAGTCTTATTTGTTTCTGAAAATGAGTTCCAGTGACGATAAAGCAAGGTTATACTTTCGTTCCGGTGGGAAATGGGCTGAAGGAATCGACGGATGGGATTACGTTATTACTGAAGAAATGGTGACAAAAGGTGTTAAACTGAAATTAATCAGTACATATTAACATCTGGTTGATTACTATAGTTGGAAATGCAAAATCGACCGTTCAAGTGGTGAAATGAATCTATTGTACAAGGGCCAAATATTTCAGTTAACCGACTGATGTGTTGATGCGGTAATTATCGTATATAAAAAGCGTAACAAGTTTTAACCTCTAATGCCTAGCCACCGTCTTACCACATATACAGGCAAGCGCACCTGATCGTGAGTAATATAGTGTAGGAAAGTCCAGGTATCGTATCTACCACTGGGAACGGTCAAGTTATCGTAGACTAAAGTCTGAATTGGTTTAATTAACCTAAAGGGGGGGGGGGGTTTGTATGAAAAAGGTTTGAATACTTAAAAAGACAATTAACAAAGTAAAAACTAAGAAAGCAATTAAAATACTGATTTAAGATTATAATAAAGAAAAACAGCAGTACTTATCATGATAAAGTGAATCCCCAATATGGATGATATGAATAGGTCGAAGGTTTGGTTGTTGTGACTATTGTAGGAATTTAAGTCTGAGACACCCTAACATGTGCAATTTATGGTGAGAAACTAGGATATGATCCTCCTAATTCCAATCCTAAATCGTTTGGTCCACAATCTAGAATCGGTAAATCCTTCCTAATCAATATCGCAATGGCTCTTTTACTATCTGGTCACTATTGGTCCAAGTAACCCCTTAACACAACCTTTTGGTCCAAGTCAGGCTAAGGTAGGTTGATTATCCTTTCGGAGTCTATCTGCTTTGGTCTGACAAATACACCCAACCAATTGAATTCAAATTGCCACGACAATATCAATCAGAAAAGAACCATAAAAGACATTCAATTAATCAAAACAAACCAGTAAACATTAATCACAAAGTATCATCCATAAAGGTTCATTGATCATGACAAGTACCACTAATAAAACTACTCACTAATCATAATGAAAACATATACACAAACAAAAGTGGACATCGACATGATACCGACAATACAACGATAGATGATCGAAGATCGACTTCCGCAGCGTATCGGCACCTTTCGTACTCTCACTCTCGTTCCTCTGTACTTCCCTCGTGTATCGAACATGTTTAGAACTGAAGGAGGAGGCTGATACTTAAAGGAAAACGCCCAGGGGTCATCTGGCGATCGCCAAGCTGCTGGTTTGGCGACGCCAGACACTTAGGTCAAACTCTGGTCTTCAATTTAGTCGAACTTGGCGGCGCCAGGTTGAGGATTTCGCGATCGCCAAGTAGCTACTGTGTTGACTTTGTGCATTTTTCACGTTTTCTCGCCTTTTTCCGTACTTTTCCGTTCCACGGCCTCCAAATCCTTCACAAACAATAATAAGCTCTTTTAGTGCATGAAATGATCATAAACGGGTGAGAAATGGGGTAAAGTCATACGATTACGCGCAACCAAAACATGTATAATTTTGGTGTTATCAAAATCCCCACACTTAAGCTTTGATTGTCCTCAATCAAAAGACTGAAAGATAAGAAAGATAACTCCAAAATTATCTCCACCCAAGATCATCAAAGAGAACAAAGTATACTCACACAATCGAACACACAAACAAGACTCATCAAGCAATCGGATACCAAGGCCAACCTTTTACCCTCACATAATATGAATAACAATATAAGGTGTATCTCTCGGGGGTAAAAGTGTATATGTAAGTGATCACACCAATACTCGACTAATTCCCGCATGCATAAGCTTGTCACCAAATCTAATCTCCACCACTGAGAAGTTGTCAACCGTCAAGAGGACTTTAGGGTGCGTTTGGTGCACTGGACAGGACAGGACAGGACAGCACAGGACTGTCCTGTCCCACGTTTGGCACGCCCCAATATGGCACTAAGTGGAACACGCTTGCACAAGGTATGGGACAAGCTTGTCCATCCTTCTACCCTAGCACTAAGTGGAACAAGGTTGTTTTTGACCAAAATACCCTTGAAATAAAAAAAACCTAATCTAACATCTTATCCATTCTCACAGCCGTCTTTCTCATTCTACCTCTCCTTCACGACCTTGCACAAAATCAGTCGGTGACCTCACCTTCTTCCTCTCCGGCGGCGACCTCCGGCGACTCCATCTCCGGCGGATTTGTACCTCCATCTCCGGCGACCTCAATCGGGTAAGTATCTCTCTCGATTTGTTTCTCGATTTCTCTCTCGATTTCTCTCAACCAGATATGTAAAATCGATTTCTATAAAATCGATTTCTATAAAATCGATTTCTCTCTCAAAGGCTGTGTATTTTTAATATGAAGATTGTTACATGTATGATTGTAATGGCCATATTACAATTGAATTATTTTAAAACTTGTGTTGAATTATTTTAAATGTTGTAATATACTTGTTATTTGATAATTTAACTTTAGATGGCGGATAGACGTAATTGGACCGTTGGAGAAGAGGATGCATTGATCTTAATATTGCAAGAGATAGTTGATGCCGGTGGTAGGAGTGACAATGGTTGCTTTCGGAATGGAACGTATGAGCAAATTCTTCAAAAGATGCGGCAAAAATTTCCGGGGATCAACCTTAGCTCAAAACATGTCATAAACAAAATGAAGCGGCTAAAAGAAAAATACTCAGCTGCATACGACATGTTAAATACGAGCGGGTTTGGTTGGGATGATTCGCTTCAATGCGTAACGGTTGATGCTCAAGTTTTAGAAGAATACTTAAAGGTAAAGAATCTAATTTTATGCATTATTGTTTGGTAATTTTACCATTATTAAACATAACAAATGTAATTTTAACATTATTATTTGGTGATTTTGCCATTATTAAATGTAACAAATCTAATTTTATGCATTTTTTATTTGTTTTAATAGAAACATCCAAGCAAAAACTACATTGCCAACAAGCCGTTTCCACAATACGAGCGACTAACTAGGATATTCGGGAAAGATCGGGCTACGGGATCGTTAGCGGAATCTGCCGCGGATGCAATGGAGAATATCAACCTTGAAAGCGAAGTCGGTGCCGATACGGATGACTTTGTCGGACCTTTTCCTACTCCTTCAAATGGTGCTTCTGCATCTCACATTCCACAAGAAGGAGAAAACATCATCAAAAAAACGAAAGAGAAAGGCTAATGATTCTGAGAATATGTATAAGGTGATTGCTAATCGTTTAAACTCGTTATCCGAGGAAGTGGGTAAGTTGGTAGAAGTTGTTGGTACTCCAGGTTTGGTTACTTTGAATGAAGAGTTGGAGAAATTGGGATTTGATGATAGCCAACGCATTGCTCTTGGTATGCATTTTTCAAACAATTCGGTTCAACTACGCTATTGGAGTACCTTGACCGATAGGCTTAAGCAAATGTATGCTCAAAGCGTACTTGCAAAGTTGGATATGGTTTGAACATTTTGAATATTTGCGTTTAGATCTTTTGTTACACAATGCTAAACATTGAGCTTTTGTGTTTATGTCTTTTGGTACATTGTTAAAACATGTTATCTTATGTTGTCTTTTGTTAGCCAATGTTAAAACATTGTTAAGACTATTTGGTTTGTGATGGTTTTTTAACTTAAGCATGGTTTTTAATCAATTTTTGAATTATATGGTTTTAATTTATTTGTTATTATGCATTCAAATTGATTATTTAGTAATAAAACAGAAAACAGCTTATCAGGGGTAAATTGGTCATTTTTACATGTTCTGGGTTGTCCTGTCCCATGCTGTTCTATCTTACCAAACGCTGGACACATGTCCTGTCCTGTCCTGTCCAGTCCTGTCCTGTCCTGTCCTGTCTGCGTACCAAACGCACCCTTAGGGTTGTAATGTTAGGCTAAGGGTTAAGGGTAGGATAAAGGATATATAAGTGACTAAGGGTTTTGCAACAAAAACTTGAAAACTCAATCAGTAATGATCCAAACAGTGAAGCAATCTGACTTTCAAACAATGAGACTTTTGGGATGAGTATTCTCTCTTTTCTTTTTGAATTGGCCTAAGCCTATGGCTTATTTGGGGCACAAATTCTTTTTCACTCTTTTCAGCTCACATTCTTTTCTTTTTGTATTCTCGACTCTTTTGATATTTCTTTTCTTTTCTGAGTCTCAAATATTTTCCCTCTTTTTTTTTCAGAGCAGCAACTATGTTGCTTTTGGGCTCTCGCCGGGAGTCTTTTTTTGTTTTTTCATTTTTTTTATTTTGAATTGGCCAGTGTGAGGTTTCCCTTTCTGTTTTGGAAGAAAGGTTCACAGAATAGAAAATTTCATTGTCCCTCTCGCCTCTCTTGTGCCACTCTTTGTCCCGTGGGTGCGCTACTTACTGAAGACTTCCCTTTCCCATGCTGACTTAATCAAGCAATGGGATAGATGGTAGAGGGCTGCCTGCGCCCAAAAGCGATGATTCACTTGTCCCTAATTTTGGGATTGGGCACAGTATGAAAGATGGGCAGTTTGAGCTTTTGATGTTGATTCCCATAAAATTTGTCAGATATGAAAAACTGGATCAAAACATCTCAAGATTCAAATTTAAGTCACGGCCAAAAGATAGATAAACAATTTGGGCTCAAGGATAAAGTGTATAGTGGGTAAAGAAATGAAAAGGCTAAGGCTCAAAATGGTTTCAAGGGATAAAGTGTTAAAAGGTGAACACTTTTTCAATTAAAGGCTAGGCAAATCAGATAACCTTATGATGAGGTTATCTGACGAAGGCTAAAAGGGTTAGAAACGAAGGCCTCTATCAGTGCAATGGTGATAAATACTTCTCTTATGTGGTCTCGACAAACATCCAAATGACAAGTTCTACCTTGGGTCAAAGTCGGTATTCCTCACGAAATAAACAGATATAACAATTAAGGCTAAATCTCTCAACGGAATTGGGTGAGGCACTCATGGTAATCAGCATTCCAAGGCATCCTTTTACTCAACTAATCCTATTCAGTGTTCTCCTATGCGAGCAACTCAGTCTCAAAAACAATCTCAGATTTCGAAAAAAATTGGGGTCAAATCTTAAAGCTTTCAAAAGTTTGAAAAACGACAATCCATAAAGCAAAAAGTGAACCCATTTAAACAGATAAGTCTACATAACCCCCTCCCCACACTTAAAATTTGCAGTGTCCTTAATGCAACAATTAGAACAATTATGGAGTAATTGGGAAAAAGAGAAACTTCCCGGGTTATGTGACGAAATCTGTTCTGATCTGAGAGTGGTGCATAAAAATCGTGCTCGATCATAAATCGCCGTATCTACCAACAAAAAGAAAAAGAAAAAGTAAAAACGAAAAAACCAAACTACTTAAAATCCTAAACAATCCAAAATAAAATTGTTCAACCAAACACAACCACGCAGTTCAAAAATAAAATTGTTTACGACAACCATATCGAATAACGGAGATAAAAGTGAGAGATCAATAAGGGCCACGAGGTTGGTTTTGCCAATCCTCGTAAGTCGGGTAACCGGGCGGAGCATCCTCGGAGTATGGCCAATATCGAGATGGAGCATAAGCGGTATTCGGTTGAATACCGAAGTGGGAGGCCATCTGGTTCATCACTCCACCTTGCCAGTTGGCTTGGTGAAGAGCCTCCACTGTGTTGTACTCCATATGCTGTTGATGCCGGCCATAAGAAAGTGACATCTCCGAGAGTCGGTTACTCAAGTCTTGGTAACCCGAATAAGCCGTCCAATCCGCCGGTTGTTGACCCACATTCGCCCCACTCGTTCCACTTGTTCCGCCAATCTCATGCGTGCTCCTCGGTGCTTGACTTCTCGGTTGACTCCTATAAGCTTGAGGATTATGGATCCATGCATTGTAGTCCCTTCCGGTCATATGGACAACCCTTGCTACACCCATGCCACGGAGTTGGTCCATGTCAATCAACCCCATCTCCCCGAGGTTCGTCATCGAAGCGATAGCGGCGTCGGTTAGGATACCGAAATGCTTGGCCAAGAGCGTCACGTACTGGCAACCAACTATGCGACTACCCTCTCGATAACCACTCGCCTTAGCGAGTTGAGCGGCGATGAGATACGGAGCATTCGGATATTTATCATCCGTAGAGAGTTGCTCAAGAAGCCATAAATCCTGCACGGTAACTTTCTCCTCACTCGAAGAACGAGCGTTTACCGCTTGAATGAGCATGCGGTGTAGAAGTCTATCCGACGAAGCAAGAAAACCTTTCACCTTGAGGTTGCCATGATAATCACCATCACCTAAGATCGACCATGCCAAACGCGGATCGAAATCATCGGGTCTCTTCGCGGTCGCCCACATGTACTCCTCGAATCCGGGAGCATCAACATCCGATTGGGTATATATCCCCAAGGCAAGAGCAAAGTCGACCAAAGAAAGAGATCTCCAAACGCCACCAAGTCGGAAAGTCATGCACGATTGGTGAAATTCCCCAAGAGCCTTGATTGCATCGAAACGAAACGTGGCCACAAATTCCACGATAAGCTCTCGGTAGAGGGTCTCGGCAATATCGAAAACTCGCTCCCATGCATGGCATATGTAGTACTCATTGCCATCCTCGTCGTATGCGTGTTTCTCAAGAATCGCCTTTATGTTGTTTTCGACACTCATCGATCGAAGAAGATCCCAATCGACTCTCTTTGGCATAATAATTTGGTGGGGGAGAAGTCGGCTAACGATGTCCCGATACTCCTCCTTCTTTCGAGCATTCAAAGTCGGGTCGTTCGTAAACGAGGTGAAGACATGACTTCCATCCGGTGCATGGAAGTTGGCTACGGCGGTCGTAGACGAGCGGGTTCTTTGTCTCTACAAAATCCAAATACCATCGTCTTAGAAAGAATCTCAATCCATAAACGCAAGACAAGGTTTATTTACTTTCAAAATTCCAATGAGACAAATAATATACGACTAACAAGTTCAAGTATCACAAACGCATCGATGGACAAAGGGGATGTGGAACATCCCCACACTTGAACTTTTAGTTCAACCCACAATTTCAAACCAATCTAGCTAATCAAGAAGGAATGGGGGATTTTGGTGTTCTCAAAATCCCCACACTTATCATTTAACCACAATCACTAGATTAATCAATCCAATAGCATGCAAGAAACAAGATTTCAATCACAATATAGGGCATGCATTCATCTATAAGCTCTAAACAATCAATGGTGTATCAAGAATAATGTTAATTCCATTCAAGCAAACAAACACCATTGATACCCAAAACAAGATCTCCAATCACCAAATCAAGCAATCCTTACGAAATTAAAGTTAGGAAACGTACCTTGTTCATGTTGAAAGATGAAATTGAAGCTTAAGAAGGTTGAATTTCGCAAGAACGTGAGAGAGTTTGGCGGCGCCTAAGAGGAATTAGGTTTGTGTGTTTGTGAAAAGTGAGAAAAAGAAGGTTTAAAAACCGTATGTCCCGACTTCGCGTCGCGAAACCCATGGTTTCGCGTCGCCAAACAGGCAATTTTCAGAATACCCTAATTTTTAAAAGTTTAGCGTCGCCAAACGGCTCTCTTCGCGTCGCGAGGTTCGAAATTTTTACCTGTTCCGTGGCCTACCAACTTCGCGTCGCCAGATTTGAAATCTGGCGATCGCTAAATGCCCACTGTTTCCAACTTTTGAAAATCTGCATCGCATTCCGATTTCGCTCGAATCTGGTTTCTATCTCCTCCGTATGGTTACCTAAGCAATATCAAATGAAAACATTAATAAAAACACACACGATAATCACTAAAAACGAAAGAAAATGAAAAAGCTCGGGTTGCCTCCCGAGAAGCGCTTCATTTTTGGACGGGTCTAGAGCTCGACCCCACTTTCGGCTTATTTCTTGGCACGTCGGGATGACGAGCCCTTCTTCTTTCTGTGATCTTTCTTGGAGGATCCCGGTTCCTTGGTTGATTGCTCCTTTTTGCGCATCGGGCTTGGATAGTCCTCCGTTTTCTTTCCAAGTTCATGCGGGAGTAGCAGACGGTTCGTGCTTTTGTTGTAGGCCAGAGAAGGATCGTCATAAGGTTCATCGAGGTGTCTAACCGGCTCTCCGTTAGGATCTGTTGGGTTTTTGTGGGTTTCCTCGGGTCAAACTGACTCGAGGATCATCATGGATCTCGAAACCTCGCTGGTTCGATAAATCCCATAGGTTTAATATTCAAACTGATAAAAACCTATGCGATCAAAAACACACTGATTTGATCTCTTATGCGGAAGCGTTTAAGCTAAAAACCCTAAACTAGCTTACAGATCTTTAATCAATTTAGTTTAATTAATTCTAACAGTTTCGATGGTTTACCTGGATTGCTTGAGAATTGATCCACCCGTAAACGACCTACGAATTGTTCCTCTAGCAGAACTGGAACCCTAGATCTGAGAAACCGAACTGGAATCCGATAGAGAGAGAGGGCGGCGCCGATTGGGAGAGAGAGAGGAAACTGGAAACTGATTTATGAGTTGGTGTTATGAAAAATCTTAATTTTCTTCCTTAAACCCATAAGCCTTATTTATATGGAGGAAAAATGCAGTTTGAATAGGATCCAGTTTCCTTATTATAATTATCTTAATCTTTTCCTTATTTTACTGGAAAAGAATTTGCTTATGATAATTATCTCTATATATATTTATCTAATATATATAAAACTATTAATTAACTATTATATATTTATTCTATCAAATAAATATACAATATACTTAATTAATTAATAACCCTCCAACTTTGGGATTTCTGACTGAAATTATCCAACTGATTTATAATTGACTATTATAAATCCTAACTCTCTATTTCTGGGTTTCATATAACTTATTCGATTTATAGGTCCTCACAGGTGTGACCCTCGAGTGTCTTGTAACATTGGATGTGTAATTACTTGGTTTGTCAACTCTGCACATAATTACTAACAGACTCCCACTTGTGCAAGTTGGCAATACCGCCTTGATTACACGGACCTAAGGAGGCCCCTAGACAGGCACTTAGGCTAACCAGGTTACAAGAACTCTTATACCCAGACAGGTGATATAAACATTCCGTAAGGAAATACTATCTATGAACTACTGTTCATTGATTGGGTATAACTTGGCTTTTCCCTTTGCATCACGATATTTCATCTGTGAGTATGAGCTTGGAAAGTGTCAACTCTAAATACTCAAGATTCTGTTTTCTTGACTATCCGACTTTTACTGATAGGTAACGACAAAGAACTAATCAGTTCGTTTGGGCATGGCCATGCACTTCATCAGTATATTCAGTCAGTCAAGATGGGCCCAGAAATATCTCTCTTCAGAGAAGAGGTGCAAATCCCATCTTGCATATCTGCCTTTAACACCACGGCTTCCGCTGAATCTAGTTACGCCCTTTATGGCCACCCTGTTACGGCGTAGAGGTTGAGTGTACTAAGTATTCAGTAGTCCTCATGATATTAAATCAAATACCTCAGGTGATAGGGACAACCACTGTGAGATTTACTTATGACTGATTCCAAGAAGTAATCTCAACTACGGATCACGTCCGATATTTGCTACTCTATCAAATATCTGTGCAACTTTTAGTCTACAACGCTTGTAGCTGTTATTTAGTAACTGATCATAACTACCTAAAAGTTCACAATGACTTTAACACCTTATCATGTTCCCACAATGATAAGTTGTCACGGACAAGTTTCGAATGAAGAACTGAAAAACTAGTTTCATTCCTGGATTATAAAACATGCAAAATATAAAAGTGATAAAGAAATTAATTTTGTATAGTCCATATTACACCCTGTAATAATAACAAATTAATGACTTTTCTTAATAACTTTTATAATATCTATTTAACGTTTGTTAAATACTGGTCTAAAATGAAGTATCACCTATCTTCAGTTTAAACCCTTTGATTAAAGTTTACCATTTTAATCAAAGTGATAACCAAATAATACAAGTTTGTTTATATTGTCTACTTGTATCTGCTAATCATTGTTTTGCAAACACTTTTAAAACAATAATTAGACTTTTATCATATTTGATGAACTAAGAGACCTGGAATAACTACCAGTTCTTGAATATGTAAAACTAAACTGCAACTTTCCTTAGTTGCTGTGCAGATGAATGATTTCTACCTGAAATCAGATTCCATTTATTATGCTGGCAAATTTACTGGAATTCTATAACTAATCCAACACTTTAATTATTGATTTAAAAGTCAATCATGTCTTTCCTTTGTTTCAAGGATCTTTAAACTTTTATCGTTTTGACTTTAAGGTAAATTATATCTTATGAATTTTCATCCTACCTGGATCATAAATTCCAAGATATATTGAATCAATAATTATATCTTTTATTCTATATCTTAGACTAGATAGAGAACAAATTTGGGCTCCCACTAACCTATATGAAAACTGATTATTACTCAAAATTAACTATTGGCTTAGTCAAAGCTTTGATTAGTCAATTCTATTTTGAGTAATATACTTGAGAATTCTATTTATAAAACTCAACTGGATTTATTAAATCCTAATTCCAAAACTTGGAATTTTCCTAGTTTTATAAATACTTGTTATTAACCTTGTCTAAGTTAATATCCCAGATTCTCTTCTAAACATTTGAATAATCAAAATTGATCACAATATTATTCATAAATGTTTTTATTCCCAAAACACATTCCTATAGAATTTTGTGTGTTTTGATAGTTTTCATATAAATTACTTCAATTTAATAAAGACTATTGAAGTATCAGGCAATATCTAGGATCAAACGGATTCAAAAATACTAAGTACAATCAGATATTTCAATGTCAAGACAATAACTTTAAAAATTAAAACCATAGGATTATAAATCTAAAAATATAACCATCCCAAAAATAATTGTTTTAAAACATAAATCCAAAATGTCTTGATTAGAATTGAAATGAACTGGTACTTAAGATCCTCAGCAACTTCTGGGCACTTCACTTCTGACCTCCTGCAATAGTAATTTTCTAGGTATCAGTATACTTGTAAACTAACAAGTAAGAAGTGACAAACTAAAGCAATCATAAATATCTGAGGTTTGCATACTTGCTTCATGACGCTTTGGGCAGTTTTGCCTCCAGTGACCAACCTCATTGCATGTGAAGCAGCGGTTCTCGGTCCTAGCTTTATTTGGCTTAACCTTCTTGCCCTTGCCCTTGCCTTTGCCTTTCTTGGGTGCACTCTGGACGGCCTGGACTGGTCCCTTTCCTTTGCTGGTGCTAGCATGCCCATTTTTCTTTTTCACCCCTCCGTCTCTTACCATCAAGACATCCTTGGTCTTGTTCTTGTTCCCCATGTTCAATTCAGCTGTTTTAAGCATGGAGTGTAATTCTGCTATTGACTTCTCCATGTTATTCATGTTGTAATTGACTACAAAGGGCCTGTAGTCTTCTGACAGTGAGTTGAGTATGGTATCTATTGCTAACTGCAACGGAACTGGGTGACCAAGCCTCTCCAGATGATCCAAGTGCCGTTTCATTTTCATGACATGATCACTTACTGATGTCCCTTTTATCATCTTGCACTCATTAAATGCTTTTGTGGCATCGTAACGTTCTGTACGAGCCTGGGTCTGGAACATGTCCCTCAGCTGGCGAATCATGTCATAAGCATTTGTATTTATGAGCCCTGCTTGCAGATCTGGGCTCATAGTTGCAAGCATGAGACAGGCAACATCCAACAGGTCATCTGTGTGCTTCTTGTGGGCATTCCTAGCAGCAGCCGGAGCGGTTGCCGGAGGAGCCTCCCCAAGAGGCTCTTCTAGGACATACCATTTCCTTTCATGTCTGAGCACAATCATCAGATTGCGCTCCCAGTCAAGGAAATTGGAGCCGGTCAACTTGTCCTTTTCTAGGATAGAGCGGAGGGAAAGATTGTTAGTGCTGGTAACAGTGCTTGCCATCTACACAAATTAAAACTTTTGGTCTTTAGCAACTGTAAATAGATTAAATTCCAATAAATATCAATAAACCCTTAAATGATCAATTTATTGGACTAGGATCCTTATTTCATATATCCTAATGTGCGGATTGTTCTTGCTCCACCAGGCCCGTATTTATTTCGGTAGGTAAGGACTTTTACCAATCATATCTGCCTGATACGACTCCTAGATCTTTTCGGGACCACGGTAACTACCAATGCATGTTTCAGTCCCTCTAAGTGCATTTTGGCCCGGTACCTCCCAGTGAACTTAACAGTACCAAAATAGATCTCACCATTTTGGGGACCTGATCACTATACTCTGGCCGGTACCACCCGGAGATAATTCGCAGAGTTATGTAACCCCTCCAGCTTCAGTTTGAACACGGACGTTGAAGGTGTGATCACTCATAACGCCCGTGTACCTTATGCCGAAGGTGCCCCTAGATGGGTTGCACTACTGATCTATGATTTTCGGGGTTTTGAAAAATTTTACTTCCAGGTTTTGAAAACATAATTCGCAAAAACTGATTGTTATAAAGGCAACTGATGTTTTAAAACTAACTGTTTCAAACATACATACTGTTTTAAAACTAACTGTTTTAAAATCACTTGCTAATTAAAACTAACTGTTTAATAGCACACTAGTTGATTTAAAACTAACTGTTTTTGTCAACTTGCCTTTTATACGAAACAATCATTTATAGGTTTAAAATAAAATCTACCGTTTTGAAAATATTTGAAAAACTGGTAATTTTAAATTTAAAACCATTTCCTTTTGTGATATAATTCTAGTTTTAAAAAACTTACAATTCTAAAACTACTAATCATCCAATATATCACAAATAAACAACCACGCAGTTAAAATTATAACTACACAATAACTAATTATAGGCTTGCCAACTTTTGTTCCTAAGGACCAATAATGACTTATTTCCTAGACAATTCTAACACCTTGCGTAGCTCCCACTGGCTCCGACATCCTTGTTAGAACTCCGGGAAAAGGAAAAAGGTTCTTCTTGCATAGCTCCGACTGGGCTCGTCTTCTTCGTTGGTAAAAAGTAAAGAACTACTATCCTATGGTCATTATTACAAGAAAAAGGGTTGTAAACGGCACGCAAGCCTCCCCAAAAATAAAATCCAAAAGGTATAAGTTGGCAAGTCCTATAATAGACATATACGCAAACAGGTATATTCAAGCAACCACGTATTTATATATATTAAACAATATAATAAAATGATAAACAACCCTAGATCCGTTAAAATATCTTGTCTCATTTTTTCGAAAAAACTGTTTTAAGTGATTATAAGACGAGCTGTATTATAAACCTAAACATACTGTTTTAATCTAAAAGATTTATATAAAATTTTTATAAACGATAAATCTAATTCACTTTAAAAGCTTTTTATCCAAAAACAAAACGGACATTCCAAACCGACTGGTTTGAATATTAAAACACTGGCCCATAAGTTGCGTTGTGATTTGACCAACTGGTCAAATCACGATATAAGGCCTATTTGACCAATCGGGTCAAATTACCGGTAAAACATAATTATATTGGGGTCATAAATAATTTTATAAAAATAAATTTGGATAAAGAAAAGCTTAAAACAAAACAAAAAAAAACTTTCATGGGCCATAACTTGCTCCAAAACACTAGGCTTTGGGCCTATTACCAAACTGGTAATTTTGGGCCCATTAGGGTTTCAAGAATTTTGATCGAACAATCGGGATTTCGAAAGAATATCGTTTGTTTTAGTTCCTAACCGTAAAATCGGTCTACCATTATCGCTGCTTGATTAAGAGACAACGACCAGCACCAATCGACGATTGCAATCATCGATCGCGGCTATCGATCGTCACCGGTCTGGTTGCGACCTAACATCGCCACCGCCGCACACCACCATCTTTATCACCAACGTCGACCACCACCACCCTCCTGGTGGTTTGGCCATGGTTGTCGTGTGACACCGCCACCACCACGCTGGTGGTTCGGCCTTCGGGTGCGACCGGGCAACAACCTCCTTTAATCGCCGCCGATCACCACCAATCTGGTGAGGTGCTACGATGGTCATCGATTGAAGCCACCATCCGACCACCGTCGCCATCTTGTGACAGCCACCGTCGCTGCGACCACCACTGTGGTGCGGCCGGTCACTTGCCATCACGGTCACCACCATTGGTCGCCTCCACCGTGCGGTGGTGCGACCTGGTTTTTCGAAAACAGCAGCCGGCGTTCGCCGGTGATTACGGCTACCACTTGCCGCTGCCGATTGCCACTGATCTGGTGGTACGGCGGAGGTTGTTTAGGGACGACGACCACCACCAACCTGGTGGTGTGGTCTCGGTGGTTTGTAATTACGGCCAAGGATCTATTCGGCCACCATCGGTCTGGTGGAAGCCGATCGATCTACCACGGCTACCACCGTTTTGTGGTACAGCCGCGGTTTCGAGGGCGGTTCAGCCACCACCACCGAACTGGTGGCGTGGCATGGTGGTTTGCTGGCAGCGGCTGGCGCTACCACCACAAACTGTGGTGTGGCCCGGCGTCGAGTTTCACGCGGTTAGGGTTTGATGAACACAACAAGGATAACAAACTGGAAAGCTTTCATAAATTTCAATTTTTAATTTTAATTTGATAAAAATCGAATCTTTAAGAAAACTTATATGAAAACAATTCTTAACGGATCTCTAATAAATTTAAACGAATAAAAACGAAAACCGTGGCTCTGATACCACTGTTGGGTTTTTGTGGGTTTCCTCGGGTCAAACTGACTCTAGGATCATCATGGATCTCGAAACCTCGTTGGTTCGATAAATCCCATAGGTTTAATATTCAAACTGATAAAAGCCTATGCGATCAAAAACACACTGATTTGATCTCTTATGCGGAAGCGTTTAAGCTAAAAACCCTAAACTAGCTTACAGATCTTTAATCAATTTAGTTTAATTAATTCTAACAGTTTCGATGGTTTACCTGGATTGCTTGAGAATTGATCCACCCGTAAATGACCTACGAATTGTTCCTCTAGCAGAACTGGAACCCTAGATCTGAGAAACCGAACTGGAATCCGATAGAGAGAGAGGGCGGCACCGATTGGGAGAGAGAGAGAGGAAACTGGAAACTCATTTATGAGTTGGTGTTATGAAAAATCTTAATTTTTTTCCTTAAACCCATAAGCCTTATTTATATGGAGGAAAAATGCAGTTTGAATAGGATCCAGTTTCCTTATTATAATTATCTTAATCTTTTCCTTATTTTACTGGAAAAGAATTTGCTTATGATAATTATCTCTATATATATATTTATCTAATATATATAAAACTATTAATTAACTATTATATATTTATTCTATCAAATAAATATACAATATACTTAATTAATTAATAACCCTCCAACTTTGGGATTTCTGACTGAAATTACCCAACTGATTTATAATTGACTATTATAAATCCTAACTCTCCATTTTTGGGTTTCATATAACTTATTCGATTTATAGGTCCTCACAGGTGTGACCCTCAAGTGTCTTGTAACATTGGATGTGTAATTACTTGGTTTGTCAACTCTGCACATAATTACTAATAGGATCAAAGTAAATCCGATTGTCTCCATAGCCTAAGCTCGTCACTTGGTTGCGCATATCGGTATTCACTTGAGCGGTGTGTAAGAAAGATCTCCCGAGGATTATTGGGATCTCCGTGTTCTGTGGAAGGTTAGCTATGACGAAGTCCGTATAGTACACAAATTTGCCAATACGAATCGGGGCTCCTTCCGCTATTTCTAACGGTGTTGTCATGTAACCGTTCACTCCCCGGTATTGATAGTTCGTTGGCACGATCTTCTTGACTCCCATTTTCCTGCAATAACCAACAGGCATCATATTAAGAGCGACACCTGAATCAACCAAAGCAAGACCACTAAATTTATGACAAGAAATAGGTAAGTTGTAACTCCCTGGATCATGCTTGATTGGTGCGATGTAGATGAGCTCATCCTCCGGTGCTTTCTCCTTTTCTTTCTCCTTCTCTTTCTCCTTGCCTTTATCTTCTTTCTTCGGGATCACGAACTCCGCGTATCCACCTTGCTTTCCATCTTCCTCATCATCATCATCACTTGAAGCTTCGGGTACCTTGAGTCTTAGGTGTTTGAAAGACACGGTGAACCCCTCCGAATCGTAATCCGTGGCATAATCGGGCTCACTTTCACTCTCGGTTTCCACGTACTTCTTTGTGTAGATGTCCGTCCACTTCTTTTTTGACGGCTCTCCGGTTATCATGAGCATTGGCTTCACATTCTCCACCTTTGGGTTGACTTGTGTTTGCGTTGGCAACTTTCCTTGCGTCCTTTCACTTAGCATTTGCGAAACACGTCCAACCTGCAATTCCAAATTCTGGATGGTACTTTGGTGATTACGTAGGTATGAACCCACTTCATCGTTTAGCTTCTTTTGCGCATCCATGAATTGGATAATCCGATCTTCGATAGAAACACGTGGCTCTCCATCCGGTCTTTGGTTCTGTTGAGTTGGTGCAAAGAAACCGGGAGGTCTAGGGATGAAATTACGATTGTTGTTCCACCTCTCTTGGTAATCGCCTCGGTTGATATAATTCACCTCCTCGGGTGTCATCATTGGTCTGTTCGGGCAATCCTTCGTCAAATGTGGTCCATTGCACTCCTCGCATCCAACCTGCAAAGCATGAACAGATTTAATTAGTTCTTCGATTTTGCGTTCAAACTTTACCTGTTGGTTTTTCATAGCGGCTAATTCATCGGATGGATCAAAGTCGGTTGAGATCTTTCCGGCCATCCTCGGGATTTGCAAACCCTTGTCCGTCCTCCAATCTATGTTATGTATGAGCATGTCTTCGAGGAGCTTGTAACCTTCCCTGGGCGTTTTGTACATGAAGACACCACCTGCATATGAATCCAAAGTAGCTCGTGAGGAATAAGCAAGTCCACTATAGAAAGTGTTAGTGCAAATATTATTGTATCCGAGATCACAAGATGAGGAAATAATATTGAAGTCAAAGAAAGTCAAACAAAGTCAAAGGATGGAAGTCAAAGAAGAAAGTCAAGCATCAAAGTCAAAGAAGGAAGCTTTAATGTCAAAGTCAAAGTTTAATTAGAGGAGTCAAAGTCTTGTAATTAGAGTGTTTGACTAATTAGTCATTAGTATAAATAGAAGGTGTTAATGAGTAATTAGGAAGGAGCTTTATTGTAATATTCATATGTGTGTGTTTTAGAGAGAGATTCTAGAGAGAGAAAGTTCACATTGTATCAATTTGTTCATGAAATGAAGATTTGATTGTTGAATCCATTGTTTCTTGCACTTACAAGTGGTATCAGAGCTTTGGCAGAAGATTTGGTGCACAATTGGATTGAAGATTTGAAGAAATTTGAAGAAAATTGAAGAAATTTTGAAGAAATGGGTTTTATAGATTTTTTGTGTAGATTTGTAGATTTTGTTGTAGATCTTGTAGATTTGTGTGTGTTTTTGTGTTTCTAGTGTGTTTTTTAATCATCTCTAATCATTCTAGATCAAATTTGCTTCAAAAATTTGAGTTTTGATTTTTGAAGTTCTTCAAAGTTCATCAATGGAGGTCATGAGTGATTGTGAGATTTAGTGTGTTTTTGATTCGTTTTTGAGTGGATTTGTTTCTAAAAAGTGTTTTTGGACATGAATCTATCATTTGTTTTTAGTTTTAGAAGTTAATTTTGTGTTTTTAAAATTTTTGGGTTGAAAGTGTTCTTCATGTTCTTGAAGTTTTCTTGAGAAAGAAGATGAAAATTTGAGTTTTTGATCCATTTTGGTTTAGATTTCTTTGAGAAAAAGTGTTTGTGGGTTTATTTTTTGATATCTCAAGCCATTTTATTGATATCTCGAGCCATTTTTGTGTTAACTCGAGCCATATTAGTCAAATCAAGCCATATTTCAAGAATTCAGCTCGAGTCAGAGGTCACAGCTCGAGTCAGAGCTCGAGTCAGCAATCAGACTCTCAGTCAGATCAATTTTGCTCGGTCAGAGAACTTGGTCAGCAATCAAAGCTGAGTAAGAGCTCGGTCAGAGCTGTCTTTCTCGGTCAGAGCCTTTCCTCTCGGTCAGCGCTTTCAATCAGCAGTCAGACAATCGGTCAGAGAGTTCATTTTGGTGCTGACCGCGTGCATGACGTCACGCTGACGTCAGCCGCTCGAGATCAGCGCGTGGAGCGCGTGTGCTAGCGCGTCAGGCGTGTGTTATTTCATGTGTAGCGCGTGGCAAGCGCGTGTGAGCGCGTGTGGAGCTTATTTCGAGCCATTTTTTTCGTATTTCGAGCCATTTTTCTTCCCTATCTCGAGCCATGTTGTGTATCTCGAGTCTTGGGCTTATTTTTGAGTGTTTTAAATGTGTTTGAGCTATTTTTGAGCTTGTGTACTTGCAAGTTTGTTTGTTTTTTCTTTTCTTTTATTTCTTTCTTTTTCTTTTATTAATTAGTTGTGTTGTGTTTTCTTTTCATTCTATTTTCAATTTTAGTCCTCGTACGTGTGTTTTTAAGTTTGTGAGTCGTTTAAGTTTCTTGTTTTGTCATTTTTAGTCCTTCAAGTTTTCTTTTACCCATTTTTCCTCAGAATTTTTTGATTTGTTTGAAATAAATCTTTTGTGCACTACTTACACTTCTAATCGAAGTTTCTGTTGACGATCCTTATTATCTTTTGTGCAGATAACAATGGATTCTGATGATGAGATTCAGTATGAACGAGATTGGGATAAAACGAAGAGACTTGAACGTGAAAAGGCCAGTCTTACAACACAGCTTGCTAAAGCAGTTGCTAAGTTTAAAGAAAAAGAGCTTCATTTTAAAAATCATATCAAAGAACAAGAGCTTCAAATGAAAAATCAGATTAAAGAAAAAGAGCTTCAAATGATAAATCAGATCAAAGAGAAAGAGCTTGATTTTGAAAAACAAATTGCAGAGACAAAGCTTCAATGTAAAAAGCAAATTAAGGAATCAAACAAGATAATTCAATTTTTAGATGAGAAGCTTCACAAAATAGGTGTTTCTGAACGGACAATTTTTCTAAACAAACCCTGTGCACTTAGAGATTTTCTTGATGTTAAATGGGGTTTAGGTTATGAGAATCCAAATGTGTTGAAAAACGCTCTTAAAGAGAAATCTGCATTTTATGATTTTACAAGTATGTTAATGAGCACCAGATTTCCTTCTTTAAAAGGTTTTGAAATGAAGGAAGATTTCTCAGATATGCAAGAGATTGAAACACATGATCCTGTATATTATGAACCTAAATATCATAGGGTCAAGTTTGTGTATAATTCAGACACTCTGAGAATCAAATCAAAAGACACATCTAATTCTTCTGATTTTCTGGTTTATCCTGATATTAATTCTTCTCAAGAATCAGTTGTCGAAGCCAAACCTTATGTTCCTACATTGGTTTTAGAAGAAAAGATTGTGGATCTTGAAAATCTTCTCAAAAAGACTCAATCTGAGTATGAATCTCTTAAATTCAAAGAGCAGAATGAGCACAATGCTGAAAGAGAGATGCTTCTTGAGCAAATCCAGATTCTACAACAAGTTGTGTATGAAAGTGAACATGATCTGGTGAATGAAAGAAGCAGGTTTGCAAAAGACAGAGAAGAATATGTTCAAGAGATTTTCGAGCTTCAAAGGACAGTGGCTGATCTTCAGAAATTATTAGAAGACAAAGCTGGACAGGAAAAGCAAAATGTGGAACTAGAGGTTGCGAAAGAAAGACATGTGTTTGAAACAGAAATTGAGAAGCTTACAAAGACTGTTTCTGATCTTCAAAATACTTTATTAGAAGAAAGAAAGGTATTTGATTTGACAAGTGTTAATCTTTCAAAGAAAATATCTGAGTTAGAGAGGAAGATTATCCTAGATAAGAAGAATTCTTTGAAGAAACCAAGTCTTCGTGTCGGGAAATATCAGAACATGATGCATGAATTTGAAGAAGAAATCCAAGGTGTTCATACAGTGAAGAAAGTTGATGACAAGAAATGTATTGAGCTTCAAAAACAAATTGTTGACTTACAGAATCAGTTATCTGATGTAAGACATCAATTTAATCAAAAAGAGAAGGTTCTTCGACATGAAAAGAGTGTCTTAGAACAGATAATCGCTGAACCTAAGAAGCCAAGTCTTGTGGAAGCAGATTTTGAGGATCAAAAGGAAGTATTTAAGGCTGAAATAAGGAAGCTTACAAGCAAGTTATCTGAATTATCGACTAATATCATGAATGAGCAACAAATGCGATCTGATCAGCAGAAGAAGCTTAATGATCTTCTTGAAGAGAGAAAAAAGTTTTCTTCCAAAGTGAAGGAACTTGAGAAGACAATTTTCAAAGCTCATGCTTCAAGCAATGTGAATAGTACTACACAGAGTAGCATCAACTCAAGTGGTCAGATTCGTACTTCAAATCTCTTCTATGATCGTCGTGTTGATTATTCAGGTAATCATCGTTTTTCAAATAGTAAGTTCATTTGGCAAGTTAAGGGATCTTGTACAAAGGTAGCTCATACAAAATCATTTGCTTCGGAACCGAAAGTTCAAAAGAACAAATTTTTCCAGGACACGTCTTTTGGTAAGTCTCAGTTAGTTTATTCTACAAATAAACTTCTTAGTCTATCCAAAAGAAAATCATTTGGTTCTTACCTTCTAAGAAATGATTTTGTAAGTGACGATTATATAGATGAACGATTTGGGATTTACAAGATTTCATCTTATAACCCAAATTTCTCTAACAAAAGAGGATCCACATCCAAGTGGATACCAAAATCTGTTTGATTTTGCAGGTTGGTGGCTCCTGAATAATTCAGTTCAGGACCCGGTCTTCAATGATTAGTGGCTTCTAAACAATTCGGTTTAGGACCCGGTCTTTAATGCCTGAGCTTGAATGTAAGTATCCTTCTAAACCCTTCGTATATAACTTGCGATTAATTGTGTTTAACCGTGGTGTTCATCATAAGGAACTTACTTGTGTTAGTTTCTTTCCGATTCTAAATTGTTTCACGAATTACCACGTGTTATAATTTTCTACACATTGTTATTTCCACATCTCATATATTCGTTGAAATTATTCGGTGGAAATACACTCGCTTGAATTCCAATTTGATTTCAATGCACGTTATTTCATTTCAATGATTCAATTCTTATTCAGATTATTAATTGTGAATTGTTCTTCACAATTAATCTTTCTAATCATTGATTCATTTCTTGAATACACTGTGCTTATTGAGTCTATCTGTTTAGCGCTTGAATTTTGTTCTTTGGAATTCGATCAAGATTTTTAATTTCTACAATCAATCATCACTTGTTAGAGCATTTGAATGAATTTCTTCAACATATGATCTCATCAACAAATGTTCCCCATTTCTGTTCAACATATGTTTCCCATATACATATTGTATCACATATGAATCACCATCATATCACGTTCTGGTATGAATATACTCAACGTTTCAAAGAATATCATTTCATGATATCAACTTATGTGTGATAGGATATAGAAGTTTCTATGATCAATCCAGAGCCGGAGGATCTACCCAAGAAACACAACCCTAGGTTAGACCTAGTGTGTGAGGGTGTGAATGAGGTAAAATGTCCGAGAGCTTGAGTGTAGGGGGAGTTAAAAGAAAATGGTGAGTGTGAGACAGGATCAAAAAGAATAAAAGAAGATCCTTCCCAAACCGATACACTTATCCGGGTAACCACATCATCTATTCATTCTCGTTCTTTGGAGATGAATATTGAAACAAGACATGGACCCAGTGTCGATAACTCGTGTCACCCCACCAAGCTACTCAAATATCTCTTAAAAGATGTTTGTTTCAATTCTCACGGAGAATTAGCACATCATCTATCTAATCTTCACTCGGAAGATTTAGATATTGAAACAAGGAAGACATCCTCTCCGGTCTCCGAACTTCATATTCTATGCACAAGAGTCATTGATTTCTAATCTGCGTCCCAGGTTGAATCAATATTTGAGCCTAATTGATATGATGATAATTCTTTGACACTTGCACGAGTCTTTGTGATTCCAATTGCATATCTTTGTGATATTGCCGGAACAGTCTGAGAACTTAGTGTTATAACTTTGATTCAGTGATGACTGGAAGTCCTATCAGTGCTACCCAGTTGCCAACACTGAAAATAGGCCACACAATTCTATGAGTTGTTGTGTCAATAGTTGCTATATGTGCTTCTATGTTAGCTGATTACCCATCATTTGAGGGGGAGCAACTTGAGCTGGATTTGAGGGGGAGCACTTGGATATGGATGAGCTGTTTGATTGAGGGGGACATATGGTTGAGCAGCTCATGTGAATGCGCTATTTGATGATGATGTCTTTGATTGTTCATGATGCTCAGGATTCTCCTAACCATCATGAGGGGGAGAAGTTTCATCAAAGACATTTGCAAAAGCATGATGACGATATGGGATATATGTGCAAGAGTTCAGGATGATTTGTGTTGGAGAGTTCAAGATTCGTTTGAAGAGTTCAAGATAACGATGAGGGGGAGAAGTTTCATCAAAGACGTATGCGAAGACACGATTGAAGATTTCATGATGTTGGTTCATTCAAGTTTTGAGGGTTTATGTGAAGAAATGTGTTGTGAAGTAACAGTTAAGGGAAGAAAGCAAGTATTAAGGGGGAGCTTAAAGAGAGATCAAAGTTTAAATCTTTTGAATCTAAGGTTGAAAAGCCTTTAGATTTAAAGATTGAGTTCGAGTTATGAAGGTTGATGAAAGAATGGTTTGATTTGCTGGAGTTGAGAAAGTGGTTTGAAGAGTTTGAAGATTTGATGGGTTTATATTGAGAAGGTGAAGAGCTTAGTACACGTAGTGTCAAAGCTCAGAACCTAAATATCCTTGACCATTGGCTTTGATTACCTCAAGAAGGGTTACTGGATTTGACCTCAAGAGGGAATTCTGGGTTTGATGAAGAATGCTTCAAGTTGAAGAGTGTTGATTCAAAGATGTTATTTGAAAAAAGGGGAGATTGTTATATGTTGAGCTTATCTGGTTGATTGTGATGATCTGATTTCAAGATTGAAGACTTTGTTCTGAAGATGATGCTTGTATAAATGGGGAGATTGTTTGTTGTTTGACATATGTAACCGACAAAGTTTATTTGACTTGAAGACAGAAGATCGTTAAAGCTGAAGTTCATTTTGAAGAGTGATCTCGAATACAAAGGGGGAGATTGTTAGTGCAAATATTATTGTATCCGAGATCACAAGATGAGGAAATAATATTGAAGTCAAAGAAAGTCAAACAAAGTCAAAGGATGGAAGTCAAAGAAGAAAGTCAAGCATCAAAGTCAAAGAAGGAAGCTTTAATGTCAAAGTCAAAGTTTAATTAGAGGAGTCAAAGTCTTGTAATTAGAGTGTTTGACTAATTAGTCATTAGTATAAATAGAAGGTGTTAATGAGTAATTAGGAAGGAGCTTTATTGTAATATTCATATGTGTGTGTTTTAGAGAGAGATTCTAGAGAGAGAAAGTTCACATTGTATCAATTTGTTCATGAAATGAAGATTTGATTGTTGAATCCATTGTTTCTTGCACTTACAGAAAGTTTGAACCTGTTCACTCTTATTCAACTCGTGACTCGGGCACGAGTTTAGGAGGTGCTTGAAACGTTCCCATGCTTCGGATATGGTTTCCCTGTCTTGTTGTTGGAAGGATCGGATCTCGGCTCTCAATTTGTCGATCTTGGATGGTGGAAAGAATCGGGAAAGGAACTTTGAGCGAAGTCCTTCCCATGTGGTGATTGAACTCGGCTCTAAGGATCGCAACCAAGCCCTAGCTTCTCCGACAAGCGTTAGAGGAAAGACCCGAAGACGAATTGCATCATCCCGGTACGCCTCTGTTTTGAACAGATCACAAATGTCCACGAAGTTCTCCATGTGAACGATAGGGTTGCTATCATTTTTCTCGTCGAAGGTAAGGTCCTTGATCATGTGTAGGAGCTTCCCCGGGATTTCTTTGTTCAGGTTTGGCTTCGTGATTGGATTGGTGGGTACAGTTGGAGCGGCTCTCCTAGCGGTCCACATCGGTGCCTCGTCTCCCATCTCAAAAATCAAAGCTCTCGGGCGAACTTGTTTGCTTTTGACTTCTTTTTGTTTCTTTTTCTGAGTTCTCTCTCCGGCTCCTCAAATGGCTCTAACAAGTCTGCCGTGACTGAAATCACAACAAACGGTTACGGGAAACTTGCGGGAAACGAAGAGATAAAATAAAAATAAAGATAAAACTAACTAATTAAACTAGAAAGCGAAAAACTTGCAAGGGAAAAAATCCCTCACAAGGATCGATTAACAAAACTAATAAAGACTAAAATCTAACAACTACCGTTCCCCGACAACGGCGCCAAAAACTTGATGCGGTAATTATCGTATATAAAAAGCGTAACAAGTTTTAACCTCTAATGCCTAGCCACCGTCTTACCACATATACAGGCAAGCGCACCTGATCGTGAGTAATATAGTGTAGGAAAGTCCAGGTATCATATCTACCACTAGGAACGGTCAAGTTATCGTAGACTAAAGTCTGAATTGGTTTAATTAACCTAAAGGGAGGGTTTTGTATGAAAAAGGTTTGAATACTTAAAAAGACAATTAACAAAGTAAAAACTAAGAAAGCAATTAAAATACTGATTTAAGATTATAATAAAGAAAAACAGCAGTACTTATCATGATAAAGTGAATCCCCAATATGGATGATATGAATAGGTCGAAGGTTTGGTTGTTGTGACTATTGTAGGAATTTAAGTCTGAGACACCCTAACATGTGCAATTTATGGTGAGAAACTAGGATATGATCCTCCTAATTCCAATCCTAAATCGTTTGGTCCACAATCTAGAATCGGTAAATCCTTCCTAATCAATATCGCAATGGCTCTTTTACTATCTGGTCACTATTGGTCCAAGTAACCCCTTAACACAACCTTTTGGTCCAAGTCAGGCTAAGGTAGGTTGATTATCCTTTCGGAGTCTATCTGCTTTGGTCTGACAAATACACCCAACCAATTGAATTCAAATTGCCACGACAATATCAATCAGAAAAGAACCATAAAAGACATTCAATTAATCAAAACAAACCAGTAAACATTAATCACAAAGTATCATCCATAAAGGTTCATCGATCATGACAAGTACCACTAATAAAACTACTCACTAATCATAATGAAAACATAAACACAAACAAAAGTGGACATCGACATGATACCGACAATACAACGATAGATGATCGAAGATCGACTTCCGCAGCGTATCGGCACCTTTCGTACTCTCACTCTCGTTCCTCTGTACTTCCCTCGTGTATCGAACATGTTTAGAACTGAAGGAGGAGGCTGATATTTAAAGGAAAACGCCCAGGGGTCATCTGGCGATCGCCAAGCTGCTGGTTTGGCGACGCCAGGCACTTAGGTCAAACTCTGGTCTTCAATTCAGTCGAACTTGGCGGCACCAGGTTGAGGATTTCGCGATCGCCAAGTAGCTACTGTGTTGACTTTGTGCATTTTTCACGTTTTCTCGTCTTTTTCCGTACTTTTCCGTTCCACGGCCTCCAAATCCTTCACAAACAATAATAAGCTCTTTTAGTGCATGAAATGATCATAAACGGGTGAGAAATGGGGTAAAGTCATACGATTACGCGCAACCAAAACATGTATAATTTTGGTGTTATCAAAATCCCCACACTTAAGCTTTGATTGTCCTCAATCAAAAGACTGAAAGATAAGAAAGATAACTCCAAAATTATCTCCACCCAATATCATCAAAGAGAACAAAGTATACTCATGTGTGAAAACATGTATAATTTTGGTGTTATCATGTATGAAAATATATATATATATATATTCTTTCACAAGTTTTACCCTTAATTGTTACCCTCAACTATTAATCACACATTCACAGGCAAGCGTACCTGATCGGGTATAATATAGTTTAGGTAAGTTCCAGGTATCATTCTTACCAATGGGAACAGTGAAGCTACCTAATCTTGGTTCTAAGTTAAATTAATTAATCTTTAAACTACTAATAATGGGGGTTTTATGAAAACAAGTATTAACTAAGAAAACAAAGTAAAAATCTAAACTTTTTTATATCAAAGAAAAAACAAGTACTTACTATGGATTATAGAATCCCTTTTTAGATGATTTGACATAATTTACCAAAAAGACATAGATTTAATGGTTACTGTAAGTGTTGGTCTTCTATTGATGAACAATATGATAGATCATATTGTAGAAGAAGGGGGGTTGAATACAATCAACACAGTTTCTTCCATTTAATTCAGTTCACGACTCCTATGGAGCCTTTGTGTGAAACTGAAGTAGATTGTTTGTTGAAGAGGATCAAGACTTTGTCAAGATCCAAAACAATCTTTATGTATTAGACACACAACCTTTGCTTATGCACTAAGCAAGAATAAGAAGAGAGAAGATAAAAAGAAGAAAGGATAGGGGTATAGAAGATGGACCAAAGGTTCGTGTTTGAAGAACACACTATGTTTATATTTATACCCCATGCATTAAATGCATGCCATACCCAACTTTACACTTGTCATGTAAAGATTGGGTTTGGTGTACTATTGTACCATAAAATATTACCCATGCTTGGTAGGGTCATGGCCTATGGTAAATATTTGCCTTATGGTTGACAAGTAAGGAGGGAACAGTGAAGAGACATCTCTTTTTTACTTTTGTCAGGAAGGCAAATCAAATCCTTTTTGTGCATATAAGACAAGAAGACAAATCTGGCATTCTTAAAGTACAAGTCACTGATCAGGCCTTAGAATCGCTGATCCTTGGGAAGGATCAGGGAGGCACTGTGACTTGTCTTTATCGAACGTCATGTATGTGTAGTCAGCTAGCTATCACTGATTTCAACTTCAAATCATTAGCATCGCTGACTCTATCATCAGCTTACATCAATAGAAGGTGCTAATGGTTTTCCTAGTGACATGACTATTTGTCTTCAGAGAATACATTAGCAGTTATCAGCTATCGCTGTCACTGAAAGGAGTTAGTGACAAGCTATCACTGATATCATTTATGAACCATGCTTAGCAGTATGGACCTTTAGCGAACAGACTGGCTGTAGTTCCCTAAGCATCTATATTTTGCTAAGTATTCTGGGATGAAAGATAAAGGATCATTGATATTTCATAAATTCTTATAGACCAAACAGTGATCTGATTGTACTTCTCCATCCGAAGAATGAAGGAAATGATTAGCTGAGGAGTTTCACTCTTGGCTCTAAGGAAGAACACCTAGGTGTATCTAGAGTACTCATCCACTATCACCAAAGTGAATCGCTTTCCACCCATAGACTGAATATTGACAGGTCCAAAGAGGTCCATGTGCAATAAATGGAGTGGAGAGTTGATGGTAGAAACTTGCTTGGATTTAAAAGAAGCTCTAGTCTGCTTCCCTTTTTCACAAGCAGCACAAAGGGATTCCTTTGCAAAGCTGTTTTCAGGGAGACCTTTCACAAGGTTGCTAATAGAGAGCTGGTTAATGGTCTTGAAATTCAGGTGGGAGAGACGTTTGTGCCAGAGCCAGTTGATTTCAGAAGAGGCCCTGGACATGAAGCACACATTTTCAGTGGACGTGTCGATGTTGATGATGTAGACATCATGGGATCTTTGTCCTCTGAGAATGACTTTCTTGTGCCTGTTCTTCACCTTGCAGCTTTTCTTGGAGAACGAGACATTGTGATCTTTATCACAAAGCTGACTGATACTCAGCAGATTGTGACTCAGTCCTTCAACGTAAGATACCCTCCGAAAGGTAGTCTTACCGTTGGTTAATGTACCATAACCACGAGTGATACCTCTTCCTTCGCCACCGAATTTGACTGAAAGGCCAGCTTCTTCCTTGAAGTCGACTAGAACATGTTTGTTTCCAGTCATGTGCTTGGAGCATCCGCTGTCAAGGTACCAGATGCCCTTTTTCTGTAAGAGAAGGAAGAGTTAATTGATGTTGGGAACCCACATAAAGTTGGGTCCGTCAAGGTCAGCGAAGAAGGAAGAGTCATCAGGAACATAGATGACTGAATATTCAGTGGCCTCAGAGACTATAGGAGCAGTAGGACATGAGGCAACATCTTCTGTCTTAACTGAAGTTTCAGTTTTGACAGGGTCAGGGATGGTGACAGTCTCAGCGATTAAAGGTTTATTTCCTTTGGCAGACTTATTTGCCTTAGGACCTTTCTTTACCTTGGCTGCTTTTTCAGCCTTGGTAGCATGAGAACACTTGCTAGCGATATGGTCATTTTGACCACGGTGATAGCAATTTCTATAGGTCTTAGATTTAGAGGAAACCTTAGATTTTCTAAGCTTTTGGTCAGCTGGTCCAGGTCCAATAATGCCTATATCTTTGGTCTGAGGAGGAATGGGAGTCTTCTCATGAGGGTTGGTGATTAAGTCAACCTTGATTCTGGGAGTGGTGCTTTGAGCAGATTTCTTAGCCCTAGATCCTGTAGGACCACCACCTAAGACTTTAGAAGTCTTGTAGTTTTGAATCTTAGGTTTGGGAGGATGGTTTAGAAGGTTCTTGCTAACAGAGTTCTTAGGAGACTGAACAGAGATAGCAGCATCATCTTTGGAGATGGGAGAAGAACTCTGAGGGTTAGAGTCAGAACTAACAAACATGCCAAATTTCAAATTAGATTTATCAGATTTATCCATAGCATGTTGTTTTCCTTTAACAAAACCTAAGCAGGTTCTGTTCATAGGGTGACGCTGGGTGGAGATGATTTCATCCACCTTTTCAGAGGCATCAGCCCAGCTCTTAACAGTGACCTTATCTGACAGTAGCTCAACTAGAGCTTTTTCTTTATCAGCGATGGCCTATTCTCGTTCAATGCAAAGAACTTGGTTTGCATGAACTTGGTCTTTGTAACTAGCCTCATAAACAGCAAGCTCTTTGAGTTTCTCATGACACTCTTTGAGCTCAGTCCTAAGGTCAAAGTTGACCTTTTCAGCAGAGGACTTGCCATTTAAGGCATTGAACAGATCGATGGTTAGAGCATCCATCGTTGTCATAGCATCAGAAGGAGAAGGAGTAGATACCTGAGGAAGATCAGAGGTCGAGGCAGAAGTAGCAGTGACTTCTTCTTCAGGGATGTCTTCGAGCTGTGCCATGAGAGCAGGCTCGGATTCTTCAGCGATGGCCATCAGGCATGTCACTTCGCTGGTATCCTCTTCATCAGAGGATTCATCAGAAGATTCATCCCAGCCTTTTCCTTCAGCAATTAGACCTTTGCCTTTTCGCTGGTATTTCAACTTTCGGTACTTGGACTTCAGCTTCTGGTACTTTCCGTCCTTGTAAGCTGGGGTAGAAGATTCAGCGAACTGATTCTTTTTGTACCTGCACTCAGTGGCAAAGTGACCTTTGCCCTGACATTTGAAACAGTTAGAGGTAGCCTTATCACCAGAGGGGGTGTCAGGCTTGTTAGTAAGAGAAAGCTGCTTGGGCTTACGAAAATTTCCTTTTCTGCCAAACTTTTTGAAATGCTTAGAGAGAAGAGCAAGAGACTCGTTGAAATCTGCCTCATTATCAGAGACAAGATCAGAGTCTGAATCATCTATCTCAGTGATAGTCACTGTTGAGACAGGAGTTTGAGAGGGTTGAGAAGTATCGGAGATTAAGGCAAGATATGTACCTTTCGCAACATCCTTGGTGTCTCTGATGAGATTAGTCTTTAGAGACTTGTTTTGCTCATGGTTGAGCATCATACCAAATAACTCACTAAGAGTTATAGTCTTAATGTCCTTGGACATTTTTAGACACATGGTGTAAGTTTCCCAATATTCAGGGAGGGCCTCCATGAATTTGGTGATTACCTGCGAGTTAGAGTAAACAATACCGTAGGTCTTCAGATCGATCAGAAGGCAGTTAAACCTTTGATGGGTCTGGGCCAAAGTTTCAGCTTTAGCAGCGATGAACTTCTCATACTGACGTATGAGGTGAATCTTTTTAGATTCTATGAGAGTGTCAGCACCCTCATATTGGATACAGAGAGTATCCCATATCTCTTTAGCTGTCTTAAGCTTGCTGATGGAGTGAAATACTTCATCAGGAAGAGACATGGCTATCAGAGATCTTGCTTTGGTGTCAACATTCACCAGGCGCTTATCTTCGTCTGTCTAGTTGGACACTTGCTAAACAAATGTTCTTTCAGGAGCAGCGGGAGTGGTGGAAGTAGCAGCAACAGCTGGTACTATAGAAGTGGGAACATATGGTCCATGTTCTAAGAAGTAGGGGATTTGAGGATCGGAACCAGAGAGAAATAGTTCCATTCTTGACTTCCATAGAGGGAAGTTATCAACATTGAATCTGGGTGTCTTTGCCAGAGAACCAGATTCAAAATCTGTGTCTTTTGGAGGATTGGCCATAGGGTGGATCTAGAAACTATGTTTCTTTTGTGAACGGTTAGGAAGAAGAAAGAGGTTTCTAACCGCTCTGATACCACTTGTTGGTCCTCTATTGATGGCCGATATGATAGATTGTATTGTAGAAGGGGGGTTGAATAAAATCAGCACAGTTTCTTCCACTTAATTCAGTTCAAGACTCCTATGGAGCCTTTGTGTGAAACGGAAGTAGATTGTTTGTTGAAGAGGATCAAGACTTTATCAAGATCTAAAACAATCTTTAAGTATTAGACACACAGCCTTTGCTTATGCACTAAGCAAGAATAAGAAGAGAGAAGATAGAAAGAAGAAAGGATAGGGGTATAGAAGATGGACCAAAGGTTCGTGTTTGAAGAACACACTATGTTCATATTTATACCCCATGCATTAAATGCATGCCATACCCAACTTTACACTTGTCATCTAAAGATTGGGTTTGGTGTACTATTGTACCATAAAATATTACCCATGCTTGGTAGGGTCATGGCATATGGTAAATAGTTGCCTTATGGTTGACAAGTAAGGAGGGAGCAGTGAAGAGACATTCCTTTTTTACTTTTGTTAGAAAGGCAAATCAAATCATTTTTGTGCATATAAGACAAGAAGACAAATCTGGTATTCTTAAAGTACAAGTCACTGATCAGGCCTTAGAATCGCTGATCCTTGGGAATGATCAGGGAGGCACTGTGACTTGTTTTTATCGAACGTCATGTATTTTTTAGTCAGCTAGCTGTCACTGATTTCAACTTCAGATCATTAGCATCGCTGACTCTATCATCAGCTTACATCAATAGATGGTGCTGATGGTTTTCCTAGTGACATGACTATTTGTCTTCAGAGAATACATTAGCAGTTATCAGCTATCGCTGTCACTAAAAGGAGTCAGTGACAAGCTATCGCTGATATCATTTATGAACCATGCTTAGCAGTATGGACCTTCAGCGAACAGACTCGCTGTAGTTCCCTAAGCATCTATATTTTGCTAAGTATTCTGGGATGAAAGATAAATGATCATTGATATTTCATAAAGTGTTAGGAAGACTGGATCAACAGTAAGAATTTACACATAAAGCACCTTAGCATGAATATCTGTGATTGCAAACCAGGTTGGTCTCCCAGCCCAAGTACAAGGATTAGAAATCTAGTACAAGTCACCTTAATTATTGCTAATTCATGGGGCCCTACTAACCAATCTATTCTCGGTCCGAATAGATTGCTTACCACGTCACAAAAGCGAAAGGGAAAAGAGGTTTGATTTAACCAAAAAGGAGTCTATTTATTAGTTAACAAACACATCTAACCAATGAGTTCAAGTAGCCACAGTTAAAACAATAATTAGGAATCACAAGACAACCATTCTATAAATCATAAATTTAATAAACAAATTAAAACCATAAGTCAAATCATCCTACAAGTTCATCAATCTATAGCAAGTACCACAAACTAACTAGCCACTAAACATAATGGAAAATAAGACACAAGAATAATATGAATAAATTATGCAGACCGTGCAGCAAGTGAGGAACGAGCACCGGCAAGACGACTCCAAGTAAGAATTGGCGAAGTTTCACCTTGTTTAAGCACCGCTTTCCACTACTGTTTCATACAATTCCACTCCTTGCTAGCTAATATGGACTCTCCTATGCTTTTCTGTAATTTACTAGATTATTTTCTTCCTTCTTTTTAGACTTGGATTGGAAGCTGTATTTAAAGAAGAGGTTCGGCCTTCCTCGCGATCGCGAGGCAGCACTCTCGCGGCGCGAGCCACTCAAGATGCCCTAAAAGTTGAATCTTGAATATTCTAGAATCTTCTAATCAGGGTTGACTTCTTATACTCGGCAGTTAAAAGATCTTTCGCGACGCCAAGTTGGTTGCATGAAGGAATCTTCTAGAATCTTGACACTCTCGCGTCGCTAGACATGGGTCTCGCGATCACGAGATGCTTCTATTTTCTCTTTGTTCCAATCTTCATGCTTTTTTCACCTCTTTTTGTACTTTTATGATCACAGGCCTCCAAATCCTTCTAAAACTGAAAAGGAAAGACATTCGGGAGTAAATTGCACAAAAATGAGCTAAAATGGGATAAAACAATACAATCCAGAATGACCCAAACATATATACTTTTGAGTTTATCATCGATGATGAAGATGTTAATGTGTTTATGCAATTCGCAAAATGGTCACATGAACCTCCTGTACCTTACGTTGATGTATACCTTTCTGGCAAAAGTGATGGCGCTGGTACTTCAAACACTATAAACAAAGAACCAATGTATCTGGATATTGAGTCACAAAACCAACAGTCACACAAAACATCATATCGTGCAGACTTTGGATATGGTCTTACTGACAGTTATCTCGAAGTTGTCCCAGAGATGCAGACGCAACAACATCAACAACAAGAAGCGCAAGAAGAAGAAAACGATGACGTAGACGAATACGAGCGTAGAAAGTTCGCCAGATGTGCAAATGATGAATCCCATGTTTTCAACACAGGTTTATCAGACCAAGAAGATGAAGAAAACGAAGAAGATGTGGAACCCTCCAGGTTACGACCAGGCTTAGATGATTATTTTGGTATGCCTCATCTTCTTCCAACCCCGGATTTCTTGGCGACGAACAATGAAGTCGTACCTTATAGACGTAGTAAAAGGCTAAGTCATGGTCAAGTTTTTGATACGAAAGAGAAAATGATATTAGAGGTCGGACTAAAATTTTTAGAAGAACAGTTTGAGCATAAGACGAAAAGGTCTTGCACCAGAAGGTATGAGATTGTATGTGACCGTGATCATTGTAAGTGGAGTATGAAAGCGAAATCCATTGGAGATGGGGGTATGTTTATTGTAAGAAAGTTGGTTGATGTACACACCTGTTCAAGGACCCATCTGAACCCTAACCACCGTCAAGCCAACAAAAGGTTACTGGTAACATCTTTAAAAATAAATTTATAAATGCCCGCAAAGTACTAACGCCAAAAGACATGGTCGAAGACTTTCGAGAATAGTATGGAGTTACGATCCCGTATGCCACCGTGTGGCGTGCGAGATGGAAGGCCATAACGTTAATCAGAGGCAGCCATGTAGAGTCGTTCACTCGACTCCCCACGTATTTGTATAACCTAGAGCGTGTAAATCCAGGTACCAGAACGGCAATAACGAGAGACTCTAACGGGCATTTTGCGGAGTGTTTTGTTGTCCTTGTTGTATCGGTACGTTAGACTATAAATTTAACATTTTACTATTTTCGTCCATGGAAGTTGAGATTTCTACAATATTGGTTTGTTAACTCTAGTCTCTACATACGTATTTTTATGCAGATCCATACATTCGTGGAAAACTTGCGACCTGTCCTGATAGTAGGTGTTGCGCACCCGAAGGGGGAATATTTGGGTACTATGTTTTTGGTTGTGGCCATGGATGGAAACCACAACATTATGCCCGTTGCACTCGGAGTAGGTAGGTCCGAGACAGTAGACGAGTGGACATGGTTCCTAAACATGTTGAAAACATGTATTGGAGAGCCAAGAGGGTTGGCGTTTATGTCGGATAGAGCTGCTTCTATAAACGCAGCCATTACCGCCATTTTTCTTAACGCACATCATGCCTTGTGTTGTCGACATTTGGTCATGAACGTCAGATCAAGAGACCCACAGGTAAAACATTTCAAGACCCCATACTGGAAGGCTTGCAAGGCTTACACCACGCGAGTGTTTGATCGAATGATGAATATTCTTCAAGTCGCCATACCTGCAAGTGCTCAATTGATGCAAGAGGTTGGGGTGGATAGGTAGTCAATAGCTCATTTTCCTGTGCCACGTTTTAACATTTTGACATCGAATAGTGCAGAGTCCATCAACGCACTGTCAAGGAATGCTCGTAAATTACCTATTGTTGGACTAATGGAGTACTTCAGAAAATTCCAACAAGAGTGGTACTTTATTCGTCGACGTAAAGGAGGTTTACAAAACATCAATATCTCAGTTTTACGTTAGACATGTTTATTTGTTATTTTCTCAATGATATCTGTCCAGCGCATTCACCTTTCATAATGGATCAAAAGTCCACAAAATGGTCCGATTTCTTTTTAGTCAATTTATTTTCGAAGTTTTTTGGTTGATGTCCTATACATTCATTAATATTTTAAAGCAATCCTTAAAATCTAATTGAAAAAACTAGTGAAAATTTGTCTAAGTGGGTACACGTGTAACAACCCACCTTAAAAGAACTTCCAACCAACAATAATTATATGAACAAGATACACTCTACAAAATATCGGGTTAGACCCCGTTACATCATCCAAGATTAAACGTTAAACAACTACAACTAACAACAATAAAAGTAAAGGAGCAAGTGAAGCTAGGTTCTATTCTTTTGTGGCCTCACATCTTGCCCTTCCCCTTTGTTTCTTTGAATCACTCCCGCTAACCTACTTAATTGAAAAGGTTTTTAGTTTTGAAAACAAGGGTTACACCGATGGTCTAATGAGTCCTCTAAAAAACAACAACGTGCCACAAAGCCACAATTGATAAATTCATTTGAACGTTTTATATAAATGAATCGTGTCACACACCAAACGCATGTACTTGGCTTATGCTATAGGTCACGCCCACATGCGACAATGTAGTGGGCTCACACATGCCCTTACGGGGTCACACCTCCCCTATAAATAGCCAATACACGTCCCACCCCCAATGCATGCTCACACCGCATGGTAACACATGATCAAATAATCACAGCAAGCTATACGTCTAAGGGCATGTTTGGTTGGTTTTCCATTAAGTCCTGTATCTATAAATTAAGTTATATATCTAGATAAAGTTGACCGTGTGAATTTTATAAATTCTTGTTTGTTTGTTGTGCTGAATAAACTGATTGAATGATAAAAATGACTATTTTAACCTTCTACTTATTTTTTTCGTATTGAAGCATAGTCACAAGCAATTATCTAATGCATATGGAGAACACCACCACACACTAGAAGTTTGAAACTCAATAAAAAAATTCAAAAGATTGAGGATGAAACATTCAACAACACCACCATCTCCTGTCTTCAAAAACATACAAGAAACTGAATCTAAAAAAAAGTTAATCGCTGGATATGAATCTCATCACAGAACATATCTTCGTCTTCAAGAAAACCCATTTTTCATAAAACCCATCCAAACCTTCAGATTTGAACAAACTAAGGGTGCATTTACTTGTGGAAAACTGTTTTCATTTCATAGAAAACGTTTTTAGAAAATGGAGTTGGGTTTTCATTTTCAATTTTCATAGAAAATTTGAGAAAACTCATTTACTTGGAATGATGGAGTTTTCATTTTCCATTTTTAGAAAATTAGAAAACTCGTTTAGTTGTGCATTTCCCGTTAACTTTTCATTTTCCATTTTTTCAAATATTGCAACGGCGGCGGTGACGGTGGTCATAGCGGCGGCGGCAGCGGTATCGGCGGAGGCGGTGGTGGTGGTGGCCTCGGCGACGATGGCGGTGGCCTTGGTGGACTCGACAACGTTGGCGGTGGCCTCGGCAACGCTGGCTGTGGCCTCGGCGGCGATGGCGATGGCCTAGGCGGCGACGGCGGTGGTGGCGGTGGCCTCGGCGGCGATGGCGGTGGCCTTGGCGACGACAACGATGGTGGTGGAGGCAACGGTGGCGGTGGTGGGGCGGTGGTCGAGGCGGCGGTGGCGACGACGGTGGTCGCAGAGACAAAAATGGGACGGCAGTAGCGCAACGACGGTGGCGGCAGAGGCAGGGATGGCGGGCGGCGGCGGTGGTGACAGTGGTGGCGGCGGCCGGCGACGGCGGTGGCGACAGTGGTGGCGGTGGCCGGCTACGAGAAGACGACGACAATTGAAAACGAAAACGGAAAATGAAAATGAGAATTGAAAAATTATAAAAAGTAGTTTTCCAATTCAAGTGTAATTTTTGAAAATGAAAATTTTGTTTTCTTGGAAAAAAATTTCTAAATTGAATCAAGTAACAAGTTTTCTAAATTTTCATTTTTCGTGAAATTTTTTTCTAGAAAACAGGAAATTTTTTCAGAAGTAAACGCACCCTAAAAGATAAAATCAATTTTTCATAAAACACATCCTAACCTTCAGACTTGAACAAAATAGAAGATAAAATCCATTTTTCATAACAGAACATTGATAATGACGAGAGGAGAAAAACAAATTCCTTCCAATTTAAAAAAAAAAAGATAAAACCCATCCCTTTGATTTTCATAGCAGCGCTGAAAGGGAGAAGAGGGTACGCCGACAAGATGCTCCGTCAAGATGATCTTTCCAGATGCTTCGTCGAGATGCTCACGTGAGATGCTTCCATGAGATGTTCTGTTGAAATGCTCCATGGAGAAAAATGGGAGATGAGAGTACCTTGTGATTTGGGAATAAAGTTAGGTCTAAAATGAGAGCTTAACGAGACTTGTTTTGGAGGGCATATTGGAATATAAAGCGTCTGTATTCATAAAAGCTTCGCTTAAAAGATGACCGAGTAAGTTATCATTTTTCAATTAAGTCAATACCAAACAACCATGTGAAGCTGCGAATAAGCTTAACTTCAAGGCTCTATTAAGCCTCTTAAGCCACTACCAACAGGCCCTAAATGAGAAAAACTCACGTGATTGCAAAGATCCTTAGCTAACACGAACTAGCCTCACAGTCAACCTAAACCTAACCAAAGTCTAAGTGAGAAGCTTAAAATTCTAAATTATACCTTCTCGAGAACAGTACTTCTCGGTCCTTACATTCCCGCGAACCATACTTCCGGGTCCAACCCTTCTTGGATTCTCTATCTTCCTGGGTTAAACTGTCTCGAGGTTATAACCAACCCAAACTTCACGATATCCTATAACCCGGGAATCTCTACCATATATGATTCCCTTTCTTCCGAAAATTGATCTATCCGAAGATTAAGACATTCAGTTTTCTAACCCAGATCCCCTAAATCTCCCTTCTAAACCAATTCTAAGTTCAAGGTTAAACGATTAACCCTTACTGTCAAATCGAAATTACTAGATTAACATCTCTACGGTACTAATCATATACATTCAAGTACCTAAACCAACGCACCAAGGGTTTTAGGTTGATCTTTACTCTTAGATCCAGAAATAACCAAGAGGATGTGATGCGGTAATTATTGAATATAAAAAGCGAAACAAGTTTTAACTTCTAATGCCTAGCCACTGTCTTACCACATTCACAGGCAAGCGTACCTGATCGTGAGTAATATAGTGTAGGAAAGTCCAGGTATCGTATCTACCACTGGGAACGGTCAAGTTTACATAGACTATTAATCTTGACTAGTTTAATTAACCTAAGGCTTTTTGGGGGGTTTTTATGAAAAGAGTTTAATTAAATAAAAAGACAACTAAATTAACTAAGAACTAAGAAAGCAAATAAAAGATGGATTAAAACTATAAGAATGAAAACAGTAGTACTTATTATGGTATAGTGATTCCCCAAGTGGATGATTTAAACTGGCCAAAGGTTTGGTTGTTTTGGTTATTGTTTTTGAAAACCAACGCACCAAGGGTTTTAGGTTGATCTTTACTCTTAGATCCAGAAATAACCAAGAGGATGTGATGCGGTAATTATTGAATATAAAAATCGAAACAAGTTTTAACCTCTAATGCCTAGCCACTGTCTTACCACATTCACAGGTAAGCGTACCTGATCGTGAGTAATATAGTGTAGGAAAGTCCAGGTATCGTATCTACCACTGGGAACGGTCATGTTTACGTAGACTATTAATCTTGACTAGTTTAATTAACCTAAGGCTTTTTGGGGGGTTTTTATGAAAAGAGTTTAATTAAATAAAAAAACAACTAAATTAACTAAGAACTAAGAAAGCAAATAAAAGATGGATTAAAACTATAAGAATGAAAACAGTAGTACTTATTATAGTATAGTGATTCCCCAAGTGGATGATTTAAACTGGCCAAAGGTTTGGTTGTTTTGGTTATTGTAGGAATTTAAGTCTGGGACACCCTAGCATGTGAATATTATGGCTATCAACTAGGTCTTGGTCCTCCTAGTCCTAATACATAGACTGTTTGTCAGACAATCTAGTACCAGTCACCCAATCCTATCTCTATTGCACGGTATTCTACTACCTGGTCGCTCTCGGTCCGAGTAACCACCTAACACAACTCTCTGGGTTACGAAGGGAAGGTCAAGAAAGGTTGATTATCCTATCGGAGTCTATCTATCTTGGTCAAACAGATACACCCAACCAACGAGTTCAAATAACCAAAGAATAAGAATCAGATCGGAACCATAACATACATTCAATGAACCAAAAACAAACCAATAAACATTAAATCATAAAATCATCATCCACAATGGTTCATCAACCACAATAAGCACCACTACTAAAACTACTCACTAAACATAATAAAAACAGAAAATACGAGAGTAGAAACAGACATTATACCGACAGTACAACGACGGATGATCGAGAATCGAACCCCGCAGCATATCGGCACAATAATCCTCTCTCTCCCTAACACTCAAGAACTCAGAACTACACAAAATTCGACTATATGAAAACTGAAGGAGGAGGCCAATATTTAAAAGGAGAGATCAGAGCCCGTTTCGCGATCGCGAGACGGCATACTCGCGGCGCGAAGTACTTAGGTCAAACCCTGGGTTTCGAACTTGGCGAACTTGGTGGCGCCAGACTTGAAACTTCGCGATCGCTAAATGCCTACTGGATTGAGCTTGTGCAATTTTCACGTTTTCTCGCCTTTTTCCGTACTTTTCCATTCCACGGCCTCCAAAACCTATAAAAGTAAGAATAAGTCCCAAGTGTGAGTAAATAGACCAGAAATGGGTGAGAAATAGGGTTAATTCATTCAATTAAGCATAACCAAAACATGTATAATTTTGGTGTTATCAAAATCCCCACACTTAAGCTTTGATTGTCCTCAATCAAAAGACTGAAAGATAAGAAAAATAACGCCAAAATTATCTCCACCCAAGATCATTCAAGAGAACAAAGCATACTCACACAATTGAACACAAGAACAAGACACATCAAGCAATTGGATACCAAGATCAACCTTTTACCCTCACATAGTATGAGTGATAATTTAAAGTGTATCTCTCGGGGGTAAAAGTGTATATATGATAAGTGATCACACCAGTACTTGACTAATTCCCGCATGCATAAGCTTGTCACCAAATCAAATCTCCACCACTGAGAAGTTGTCAACCGTCAAGAGGACTTTAGGGTTGTAACGTTAGGCTAAGGGTTAAGGGTAGGATAAAGGATATATAAGTGACTAAGGGTTGTAGCAAAAACCTGAAAACTAATCAGTTCAAGATCCAAATTAATCATCTGACTTTTGAGATTTTTAGAGCTCGGGAATTCTATCACTATCACTTTTATATCGGCCTAAGCATATTGCTTATTTGTGGCTTCGATATTTTTCTTTTCTTTTTTCAGCACATCGACTCTTTTGATTTTTCTTTTTGAATGAGTCGTTTTCTATCTTTATTTTCTTTTCTTTTCTTTTCTTTTTCAAGCTCTCTATTTTTTTTCTTGAGTAGCAACTATGTTGCTTTTTACTCTTTTCACAATACCTTTCTCTATTTGTCAGATTCATAAAACGGACCAAAAACATGAAAAGCATTCAACTTTGAGCTACGGCCAAAAGATAGATAAAAATAATGGGCTAAAGGATAAAGTGTATTGGGTGAAGAAATGAAAAGGCTAAGGCTCAAAAGGGTTACAAGGGATAAAGTACTAAAGATGAGTACTTTCAGAAATTTGGCTAGGCAGATTAAATAACCTTAGGATGAGGTTATCTAACGAAGGCTAAAGGGTTAGAAACGAAGGCCTCTATCAGTGCAATGGTGATAAATACTTCTCTTATGTGGTCTCGACAAGCATTCAAATGACAAGTTCTACCTTGGGTCAAAGTCGGTATTCCTCACGAAATAATAAACAATTAGGCTCAAACTCTCAAAGGAATTGGGTGAGGCACTCATGGTAATTGGTATTCCAAGGCATCCTTTTACTCAACTAATCTTATTCAGTGTTCTCTTACGCAAGCAACTAAGTTCCAAAAACAATCTCAGATTTTGAAAAAAAATTGGGGTTAAGTCTCAAAGCTTTCAAAAATTTGAAAAATGACAAACCAAAAAGCAAAAAGTGAACCCATTTAAACAGATAAGTCTACATAACCCCCTCCCCACACTTAAAATTTGCAGTGTCCTCAATGCAACAGTTAAAACAATTAAGGAGTAATTGGGAAAAAGAGAAACTTCCTGGGTTATGTGACGAAATCTGTTCTGATCTGAGAGAGAGTGTTCCAAAATCGTGCTCGGTTCAAGATCATAGATCGATGTATCTATTACCAAAAAGAAAAAGAAAAAAAGTAAAAACGAACAAACAAAAATAAACCAAACTAAAGCAAGCAATTAAAAGTCTTAAACCTAAACAAACCAAACAAAACAAAATAAAAAGATGTCCAAACAAACCAAACAAAAACGAACAAGCAAGAATAAAAATTGTTTAAACAACCATATCAAATAACGGAGATAAAAGAGGTAGAGATCAATAAGGGCCACGAGGTTGGTTGCGCCAATCCTCGAATGTAGGGTAACCGGGCGGTACGTCCTCGGAGTATGGCCAAAAAGATGATGGAGCATACGCGGTATTCGGTTAAATACCGAAGTGGGAGGCCATTTGGTTCATCACTCCACTTTGCCAATTTGCTTGGTGGAGAGCCTCCGTTGTGTTGTACTCCATGTGTTGATGATGTTGGCCATAGGACAATGACATCTCCGAGAGTCGGTTACTCAAGTCTTGGTAACCCGAATACGCCGTCCAATCCGCCGGTTGTTCTCCCGCGTTCGCCCCACTCGTGCCTCCGGTCTCTTGCGTGCTCCGAGGTGCTCTCCTCGTCCCATAAGCTTGAGGGTTGTGAGTCCACACGTTTTGGTCCCTACCGATCAAGTGCTACATCGTCGCTATCCCCATGCCACGGAGTTGGTCCATGTCAATCAAACCCATCTCACCAAGATCCGTCATCCAGGCAATGGCACCCTCCGTTAGGATACCGAAGTGCTTGGCTAGAAGCGTAACATATTGGCCACCAACCAGTCGACTCCTCTCTCGATAACCACCCACTTTAGCGAGTTGCACGGCAATAAGGTACGGAGCATTCAGATACTTGTCTTGCGTAGAGAGTTGCTCAAGAAGCCAAAGATCATATGTAGAAACTTTTTCCTCACTCGAGGAACGAGCATTCACCGCGTGAATGAGCATGCGGTGCAAAAGTCGGTCCGAAGAAGCAAGAAAACCCTTCACTTTGAGATTACCACCATAGTCACCATCACCCAAAATCGCCCAAGCCAACCGAGGATCAAAACCGTCCTGTCTTTTCGCAGTCGCCCACATGTATTCCACAAATCCGGGAGCATCGACCTCATCTTGGGTATATATCCCCAAAGCAACGGCAAACTCCACCAACGAAAGCGATCGCCACACTCCACCGAGTCGGAATGTTATGCATGACTGATAGAACTCTTCGAGGGCCTTTATGGCGTCGAAACGGAACGTGGCCACGAACTCAATGATAAGCTCGCGGTAGAAGGTCTCGGCAATGTCGAAGACTCGTTCCCATGCACGGCATATATAATACTCGGTACCATCTTCATCGTAGGCGTGCTCTTCGAGAATCGCCTTGATGTCGTTCTCAACCCCCATGGATCTAAGGAGGTTCCAATCAACTCTCCTCGGCACTAACACTTGACGGGTGAGAAGCCGGTTAACTGTATCCCAGTATTCCTCACGCTTCGGAGCGTTCAACGTTGGGTCGTTCATGAAAAAGGTGAAGGCGTGGCTCCCATCCGGTGCACGGAAAGTAGGAGCGGTGGAAGTTGACGAGCGGGTTCTTTGTCTCTACAAAAAAAATCCAAAATACCATTGTCTTAGATACATTTGATTAATAAACGCAAGACAAGGTTCATGCATATCAAAACTCAACGAGACAACGCTTCCACGACTAACAAGTTCAACTAGCGAATGTATGCGTTAAAAACAAAAAGGGGGGGGGGGTGTAACATCCCCACACTTGAACTTTTAGTCCAACTTCCATCAAAACCAATCTAGCTAACTAAACAAGAATGGGGGATTTTTGTGTTATCAAAATCCCCACACTTATCATCAAAGCACACTAGATTAAACAAACAAATAGCATGCTATAATGAAATTTCAATCAAAGTATAAAGCATGCATCAAACAATAAGCACTAAACAATCAATGGAGCTTCAAGAATTATCTAAAACTTATGAAAGCACAAAAACACCATTGATGCCCAAATCAAGATCTAATCTTACCAAATCAAGCTAATCCAACGAAATTGAAGTTAGGAAACATACCTTGGCCATAAAGAATGATGAAATTGAAGCTCAAAAAGTTCGAATTTCGCAAGTGCTTGAAGAGAGTTCGCGGCGCCTAGAGAGAGTTAGGGTTGTGTACTTTGAAAAAGTGAGAAAAAGGGGTTTAAAAAACCCGTCTGCACCGTTTTCGCGTCGCCAAACAGATAGCTTCGCGTGGCGAAACGGGCAGTTTTCGAAAAGTTTACCCTAATTTGAAAACTTCGCGTCGCGAAACAGCCTCTTCGCGTCGCGAGATTCGAAAATTTTACCTGAACCCAAGGCTGGCTAACTTCGCGTCGCCAAGCTTAAAAACTGGCGATCGCGAAGAGCCTTCTGTTTCCACTTTTTGAAAATCTCTATCGCGCGTCAGATTTGCTCGATTTTTGCGCCTATCTCCTCCGTGTGGTTATCTAAGCAATAACAAACAGAATTATTAGTAAAAACACACTCGAAAAATACTAAAAATGAACAACGAAAAAATTGCTCGGGTTGCCTCCCGAGAAGCGCTTCATTTCTGAATGAGTCTAGAGCTCGACCCCTTTTCCGGCTCATTTCTTGGCACGTCGGGCTGACGAGCCCTTCTTCTTTCTATGATCTTTCTTAGAGGGTCCCGACCCGTTGGGTGTTTAATCCTTTTGATGTATCGGGTTCGGATAGTCCTCCGTTTTCTTTGCATGTTCATGAGGGAGTAATGGGCGGCTCGTGTTCTTCTTGTTGGCTAGAGAAGGGTCCTCATAAGGTTCATCGAGATGGGTGACCGGATCTCCGTTGGGTTCAAAGTAAATCCGCTTATCTCCATACCCCAAGCTTGTCACTTGATTCCGCATGTCGGTATTCACTTGGGCGGTATGTAGAAAAGCTCTTCCAAGAATAATCGGGATCTCCGTATCCTTTGGAAGGTTAGCTATGATGAAGTCCGTAAAGTAGACAAAGTCGCCAATTCGAATCAGGACTCCTTCCACTATCCCTAACGGCTTAGTCATGTATCCATTCACCCCTCGGTATTGATAGTCTGTTGGAACGATCTTCTTAACTACCATTTTCCTGCAATAACCAACAGACATCATGTTAAGAGCGGCACCTGAATCTATCAAAGCAAGACCATTAAATTTAGAACATGAAATACGTAAGTTGTAACTTCCCGGATCATGCTTGATAGGTGCAATGTAGATGAGTTCATCCTCCGCCGCCTTCTCTTTCTCCTTCTCTTTGCCTTTATCCTCCTTTCTCGGTATCATGAATTCCGCGTATCCGCCTTGCTTTCCGTCTTCCTCCTCATCATCACTTGAAGAAACGGGTCCTTTGAGTCCTAGATGCTCGAACGAAATGGTGAACCCCTCCGAGTCATAGTCCGTGGCATAATCAGGTTCACTACCACTATCGCTCTCCACATACTTCTTTGCGTAGATGTCCATCCACTTCTTCTTTGATGGTTCTCCGGTCATCATAGCATCGGTTTCGCGTTCTCTACCTTCGGGTTGACTTGGGTTTGCGTTGGTAGCTCCCCTTGAGTCCTTTCACTAAGCAATTACGAAACACGACCAACCTACAATTCCAAATTCTGGATAGTACTTTGGTGGTTACGTAAGTACGAACCTACCTCATCGTTGAGCTTCTTTTGTGCATCCATGAATTGGAGAAGTCGGTCCTCGATAGAAACGCATGGCTCTCCATCCGGTCTTTGGGTTTGTTGATTTGGTGCAAAGAAACCGGGAGGTCTCGGAATGAAGTTACGATTGTTGTTCCACCTCCCTTGATAGTCGCTTCGGTTGAGGTAGTTTACCTCCTTGGGTGTCATCATCGGACGATTCGGGCAATCTTTAGTTAAGTATGGTCCATTGCACTCCTCGCATCCAACCTGCAAAGCATGAACAGATTTTATCAGTTCTTCTATTTTACGTTCAAACTTTACCTGTTGGTTTTTCATTGCGGCTAGTTCATCGGATGGCTCGAAGTCGGTTGAGATCTTTCTGGCCCCTCTCGGGATTTGCAAGCGCTTGTCCGTCCTCCAATCTATATTGTGTATGAGCATGTCCTCGAGAAGCTTATATCCTTCCGTGGGAATTTTGTACATAAAGACACCTCCGGCAGATGAATCCAATGTAGCTCGTGAGGAATAAGCAAGCCCACTATAGAAAGTTTGGACTTGCTCACTCTTACTCAATTCACTCGGGCACGAATTTAGAAGGTGTTTGGAACGTTCCCATGCTTCGGATATTGTCTCCCCATCGTCTTGTTGAAAGGATCGGATCTCGGCTCGTAACTTGTCGATTTTGGATGGTGGAAAAAATCGGGAAAGGAACTTTGAGCGAAGTCCTTCCCAAGTGGTGATTGAACTTGGCTCCAACGATCGTAACCAAGCTCTAGCTTCTCCGGTAAGTGTAAGAGGAAAGACTCGAAGGCGAATCGCATCATCTCGGCCTTCCTCCGTTTTGAATAGATCACATATGTCCACGAAGTTCTCCATGTGTACGATAGGATTGCTATCTTTTTCCCGTCGAAAGTGAGGTCCTTGATCATGTGAAGGAGCTTCCCCGGGATCTCTTTGTTTAGGTCCGGCTTCGTGATCGGATTGGTGGGTACGGTTGGAGCGGCTCTCCGGGCGGTCCACATCGGTGCTTCGTCCCCCATTTCAAAATTCAAAGTCCTCGGGCGAACTTTGTTGGCTTTTGATTTCTTTTTGTTTCTTTTTCTGAATTCTCTCTCCGGCTCCTCAAATGGCTCTAACAGTTCCGTCGTGACTGAAACCACAACAAACGGTTACGGGCAACTTGCGAGAAACAAAGAGATAAAATAAAATAACTAAACTAGAAAGTGAATAACTTGCAAGGGAAGAATCCCTCACAAGGATCGATTAACAAAACTAATAAAGACTAAAATCTAACAACTACCGTTCCCTGGCAACGGCGCCAAAAACTTGATGCGGTAATTATTGAATATAAAAAGCGAAACAAGTTTTAACCTCTAATGCCTAGCCACTGTCTTACCACATTCACAGGAAAGCGTACCTGATCATGAGTAATATAGTGTAGGAAAGTCCAGGTATCGTATCTACCACTGGGAACGGTCAAGTTTACGTAGACTATTAATCTTGACTAGTTTAATTAACCTAAGGCTTTTTGGGGGGGTTTGTATGAAAAGAGTTTAATTAAATAAAAAGACAACTAAATTAACTAAGAACTAAGAAAGCAAATAAAAGATGGATTAAAACTATAAGAATGAAAACAGTAGTACTTATTATGGTATAGTGATTCCCCAAGTGGATGATTTAAACTGGCCAAAGGTTTGGTTGTTTTGGTTATTGTAGGAATTTAAGTCTGGGACACCCTAGCATGTGAATATTATGGCTATCAACTAGGTCTTGGTCCTCCTAGTCCTAATACATAGACTGTTTGTCAGACAATCTAGTACTAGTCACTCAATCCTATCTCTATTACACGGTATTCTACTACCTGGTCGCTCTCGGTCCGAGTAACCACCTAACACAACTCTCCGGGTTACGAAGGGAAGGTCAAGAAAGGTTGATTATCCTATCGGAGTCTATCTATCTTGGTCAAACAGATACACCCAACCAACGAGTTCAAATAACCAAACAATAAGAATCAGATCGGAACCATAACATACATTCAATGAACCAAAAACAAACCAATAAACATTAAATCATAAAATCATCATCCACAATGGTTCATCAACCACAATAAGTACCACTACTAAAAACTACTCACTTAACATAATAAAAACAGAAAATACGAGAGTAGAAACAGACATTATACCGACAGTACAACGACGGATGATCGAGAATCGAACCCCGCAGCGTATCGGCACAATAATCCTCTCTCTCCCTAACACTCAAGAATTCAGAACTACACTAAATTCGACTCTATGAAAACTGAAGGAGGAGGCCAGTATTTAAAAGGAGAGATCAGAGCCCGTTTCGCGATCGCCAGACGGCATACTCGCGGCGCGAAGTACTTAGGTCAAACCCTGGGTTTCGAACTTGGCGAACTTGGCGGCGCCAGACTTGAAACTTCGCGATCGCTAAATGGCTACTAGACTGAGCTTGTGCAATTTTCACGTTTTCTCACTTTTTTCCGTACTTTTCCGTTCCACGGCCTCCAAAACCTATAAAAGTAAAAATAAGTCCCAAGTGTGAGTAAATAGACTAAAAATGGGTGAGAAATGGGGTTAATTCATTCAATTAAGCATAACCAAAACATGCATAATTTTGGTGTTATCAGGATGATTGGTAGAGATTGAATCTTACTAGAAATTAGTCTTTTCTTGCAGATTTACATTGGTTTTAATGATGTGCTCCTTCCTCTACGCAATTTCTTTCTTTTCGACTGCGAAAGCACACACGCATAAACAACTACATGATTTCCTTTCCCAAAATGGAAAAACCTTCAAACATAAATTCTATTTATACTTAGACCCAAGGAAGGCCCAAGATTCCTAGCCCAACTTCATCTCTTGTATCAATGAAGGTACATTTGCAGCATCATCTTTTTGCTATGTTAATTATTGGATTATGCTTACTTGTGTTCCCTAATATTGCACAAGTTCTTTTGACACATACGATCATAGCAATTTAGCTAAAACTGCCTTTAAAACAATAATAATAATAATAATAATAATAATAATAATAATAATAATAATAATAATAATAATAATAATAATAATAAAATTTTGTGCATTGATGATGAAATCAATAGCTAAACTAAGCTTTCTTAATCCTTTCACAACCATATAGTTAAATGATGACTGAAAATGATTGTTTACCAAGTGTTTGGTTAAGCACTGGCCGAATTAGAAAACAACCCCTTTTATACTAAGTCAACATATATATGGTCATAGTGTGTTGGTACCCTAGCTGATGCTGATTGCATCAGATTCGATCAGTAGTAGGTAAACAGCTTAGTGAAGAAAGTGTGGTTTGAAGAATGTCTGATAATAGTGTTTGTTTTTTATGTATCAGGATTTTGGAGGTCAACACTAGCAACAGTGCCATGTGCGGGATAGACTGTGTGCATCAATGTTGTTTCTTTTTTCAAGGTTATGATCTTTTATGTTGTCCTATATGTAGAATAAGAAGACTATTGTGGGTAGGTTCATTATAGATTTAGTACCAATTATTAGTATTACTCCTTTCATCCATATATATATATATAAGGGGTGGGTTCAAATGTGAACCACTTTTTGGTTGTGAACATGAGGACAAATATAAGCCATTGATCAAAAATTCGTTGATTTGATCTATGGGTATAAGGGACGGTGGCATTTTTGTAAATAAAATGAAAACTATGACCATGGCTTAAGCATAAAAAAGCGTGCAGGGGTAAGAGTGGAAAACTAAAAGAAGGGTTCAAATCAGATAGACTTCATGATTATGTACCATAACCTGCAAATGGTTTCTCTCTCTAAAATCAAACTTGAAGAAGAAATCTCTCTGTAAATCACCATTGATGATCGACCGAAGAAATCAAACTTGACAAAAAAAAGCCTGAATCAAACGAAGAAGAAATGTACACTTCCACTCTCTCAAAGCTTTGCTATTGGTAAGTTCTTTGGATTTAAAACTTTATTTTCTGAATATCTAGGGTTTCATTCAACTTATACTAACTAAAATCAACAATTAATGTTTAGATAAAAAAAAATCTGATTACTTAGGGTTTTTCTCAAATACAATATAATCAACGATTGATTATGAATATTTAGAGTTTCTCTCAAATTCATGTCATTCAGATCTGAGTTTGTTCTGATATACTTCTTATTCAGACTCAATGACAACTACATTTACTTATTATTCTTAATAACAAGAATTTGGGGATTCATTTATTTGTTATTCATAAGATTGAGTATGTTTGTTATTCAGACTGAAAATTTTGAATATTTTGGGTTTATTTACTTGTTATGAGATTTGTTGTTTTAAGTATTGAGATTTGTTGTTCTAAGTATCCTTGTTATTCACACTGAATAACAAGAAGATTATTTCCTAATAAGCTTGAGTCTGAATAACAAGTAGATTTGTAGTTATGAGTATCCTTGTTATTCAGACCGAATAACAAGAAGATTATTCCTTATAAGCTTGTTATTTAGACTGAATAACAAGTAAATTTGTTGTTATGAGAATGTTTGTTATTCAGACTAAATAACGAAGAAGGTTATTAAGATTTGTTGTTATTCACATTGAATAACAAAAAGATTATTCATTAATAAGGTTGTTATTCAGACTGAATAAAAAGTAGATTTGTTGTTTTGAGAATGTTTGTTATTCAGACTGAATAACGAATAAGATTATTGAGATTTGTTATTTTGTGTATCTTTGTTATTCAGACCAAATAACAAGTACATTTTTTATTCTGAGTATGCTTATTCACACTCAATAACAAGAAGATTATTCCTTAATAAACATGTTATTCAAACTAAATAACAAGTTTATTTTTTGTTCTTAATATTCTTGTTATTCAAACAGAATAACAAAGAAGATTAGTGAGATTTGCAATTATGAGTATCCTTGTTATTCAAACTGAATAACAAGAAGATTTGTTAAATTAAAGTTATTATTAAGATTGAAGACTTGCTATTCAGACTGGATAACAAGTTGACTTTAAAAAGTAGACTTGTTATTCAGTCTGAATAAGAAGTCTACTAGTTATTTAGTTTGAATAACAAGCCTACTTATTAAAGTCTATTTGTTATTAAGACTGAATAACAAGTATAAAATGAATATTGATTTATCTTATTCAAAGTGAATAATATCAAGGAATAATATTACTCATATATGTTAAATAAAGAAGCCTTCAGTTTAAGTTACAGCTCAGATGTTGTGTAATATGGAAAATTTTTAGGCAGACATATCAATGTGGTTCATGGTTCGTTAACTTTGAGTTACAACTTTGACGTGTATCCATGAAATCTTTGAACATTCTAGACTCTTTCGAATTTAATCGACTCCAAAATGGATCTCTATAGATTTTTTGTGTTCGACTCCAAAATGTGTAGTGTTGTCATCACTAGTTATTCCAGTCATCTCTTGAACTTACCAAGGTAACTTTTTCTACTTTTTGTATGTAGATATTCAAGATGGTGAATAATGAATTGCATGTGGTAATCAACTATCAAGAAATCAAGTGGGATAACTTGATCTTGTTATACTCTGTTAGGTATCGGATGATTTGAGCCATGAGCTCATATATCAATTTCAAGAACTGTGGTTAGATGGCAGAAAGTACCTCTTTGAGCCAACAATCTTCTATAATTGACTTTGAAAGAATTACAAACCACATTGGCTAGAGACGATAAGGGTTCGTATCAATGAATATGGATGAGGTTTTAAAGAACCTTTGAGTTGATGAAGAGTTTAAATCATCGACTTTAAACCATGAATGAAGCATGTTGAAAGTTGTATAAAGAAATTGGTAATTATGGTGGAATCAAATATGTGAATTTGATCAAATAATCATGCTTTTAAATGTGTTAAAACTGGTAACGGTTTTTATGTTTTCTGTTGTATTTTAGTTGATCTTTTGGATGTGTTAAAATGGATAGTTTGTTTTAAAGCTCACTTGTTATTCAGAGGAAATAGCAAGCTTGATTGTTATTTTAAATATATTAATATGAATAATTATATTTATTAACTGTTTCTATTTAAAACACAAGAAGAAAAGAAAATTTGAAGAAGAAGCTAACACATCAACCAAAAAAGAGTTGAAGCGGAAAGAGAAGCTAGTAAAAAAGATACAACAACAAAGAAAAAGGTTAAAAAATAGAGAATGTAGTAAAAAGAGAAACAACATCAATCGCCAAAGAATATAGGTCTCTACAGATGTAAACATCACCAAAGAATTTCATTATGCGAAGAAAAAAGAAGATGGAAAAGGTAAATATTTGGGTGTCGTTGATATGATTTTGGTGAAGAAGAATTTGGTTGTGGTTGATTGTTTTTGTATGTATTTATGATTGTTTTTCTATGAATTTGGCTCTGGTTGTTATGATGTTGGTGGACAAGAATTGAACAATTAGTATATGGTTTTTAAATGTTTTTATTTGGTTTTAGTTGTTTTCAGGTATATGTAAATTTATTACTTAATGTACATTTTTGATTCATTAGTAAATGTAGACTGATGTTTTTTTTTTACTGATATGAAGAAAAAAGTTGGCACATAATAATGTCCGTTTTTTATTCAGTTTGAATATAAAGCTTTATTTAGAGTGAATAACAAGTCATCCCAATCAACATTTCTATTAAACTTACATACATAGTTTTATTCAATCTGAATATACAGTTTTATTCGGTCTGAATATAAAGCTTTATTCAAAGTGAATAACAAGTCATCCCAATCAACATTTCTATTTAACTTACATACACAATTTTATTCAGTCTAAATATATACAGTTTTATTCAATTTAAATATAAAGCTTTATTCATGGTGAATAACAAGTCATTCCAATCAACATGTAATCCATGGTTTACTTGTTATTTATTCTGAATAACAAAGCCAACACCAAATTTAATGAAAGAAGGAAACATCCTTAGTTATTCAGACTGAATAACAAAGCATGTAATACATGGTCTACTTGTTATTTAGACCGAATAACAAAGCACATTTGTATTAAATAAATAATCAATGTATGCCTTGTTATTCATTCATGATATACATGGTCTACTTGTTATTCAGTCATAATAACAAAAGGATGTTTGTTTTATATTGTTGCTTTTAGTTTGGTGCTTTTATATTGTTGTTTTTAGATTGGTTCCTTTGTTATTCAGACTCAATAACAAATAATCCTTGCTTGTTATTCAGACATAATAACAAGTTAATTTGTACTAAATAATCAATGTATGCTCTGTTATTCATACTGAATAACAAAGCATGATATCCAAAGTCAAGCTCCCTCCATTTGATATTCAGTACATACTCAATAATAAGTAGATTTGTATATCAATGAATAAAAGGAAGACTATGAATAAATAAATATAACTTATTCCTTTATTCACTTTGAAATACTGTGATTTATTTAGAGTGAATATAACTTTTATCCAGTAATTAAATAACAAATATTAAACACATAAAAACTGTGACAACCGACCAAATTCGGCTCTTTGGTTAGCAGTTTGTAAGAGCACTCACTGAAGTTTAACTTAATAGAAACCTAGTTCTATATTTATATAGAAAGAAATAAGTTTAGTTTTGCGAAAATTTTAGAAAGAGAACTTAGAAGTCCCGAAAACAGCCCGAAAAAGCCCGTATCGGTCCAAAATCGCCCGGAAACTTTATATAATGCCAAACTGTAATAATTAAAGCCAACAGTATAAAATTTAATATATTAGTGGTAATGAAAGTAGAATATTCTAATTCTTATAAAATCATCCTTGAAAAAGTCGGTTTACCGAAAATTTATCGCGAACCGACACTGCGTTCAAGTTTTAACAGTATTGGGCCATTATTTAGACAAAAAAAAAGAGATGAAAAGGTGGGTGGGCCCCACTATGGCCGGCCACCCCCGCCCCTCTATCCTCTCTCTCTTTTTATTTTTCCCATAAAACTATTATTGCCTCAACTCATCATCATTTCCCATTTTCAAAATTCTTCCAAAACTATCTCTATTCTCTCTTCTCTCTCTCATTCCAAAATCTCTCAAAGAAATCAGCCATTCTACCTCTCACAAATCTGAATTTTAGAAGTTCAAACAAGAATTTCAAAGCTCTAATAGTTGTATCATCAAGGTAAGAGTAGAATGTATATGTTAGCTTCGATTTTTAGCCCTTTTTGGTGCTTTTTCTTGTATTTTTTGAGGTTTAAACCCTCCTTGTTGGTTGAATAATGTTCTTGATGTTTTGGAGTTGAGGATAAACCTTAAGGATGGTACAAATATCCTTTAGAAGGTAAAATCCTATGAACCTCCCTTATAAACACAAGAAAAAGGGTGAAAAACCCTAATTTTGGCATTTTAGTTCATTGGAAAATCTGGAAATTTGGGGGTTTTTACATGCATGTAACTTGATGATATTCAAGTATATTTATTCTATTTAGTTGATATATGTTGGGGTTTTTAGTTTAACATCAAATAAACCCCAAATTCTTAAAGATTTCTAAGTGTTTTTGGTGAAAATGATGAGCATTGAATCTGGATGGATGCTGACAGAATGTTGCATGTGTGTTTGGACGACCCAAAAAGGGTGTAAATGGACTCATTTTTCTCTAAAAATTTTATGGTTTGATATTTTATGGGTTAGGGTTCGAACCCAACTGGAATCATTCAAAAATTCCAAGTTTTGAACCTTCAACCATTACAAAACTTTTTAGTGTGCAAATAGCTACGGGTCAGATTTTGAGTTGACTTGTTGCATGAATATCTCCTTGATAACTTATCCCAAATGCATGATTTTTGATTCTAAGTTCAAGTTCAATGAGTTAGCTTTCCAAAGAACCTGGAATCACTTGATTTGGTGGATTTTTGAGTAATCAACCAAGGAAAATAAATTCGTGGTGCAATCTGTCCAGAGATGGCAGATTCACATGCATGGATTAAAGAGGTCATATCTCACTCATAAATCATCAAAATTGAGTAAAACCTGTTTCATTAGTTAGGTATGCATTTTATCTTGAAAATCCCTTTGGAAATTTGAGATTTGGAGTGGTAATAAACTCTCTATGAAACAAACCTTACTGACATGTATTTTCAAAAGTGAGTTGTGCACACTGATTTTGCAAAAATTCTTTATATATGCTAAACACCTCTAAAATTATGAAATTTGGTGGAAATGTTGCTAACATCACCAACTTCAGTAGATAAAAATTTTGGAACTTAAACCTTTTTGGAGCATAGCTAAAAAGTGACCTTTTGCCATACTCACAAAACTGACAGCATCTGGAAATTTTCAAAAAGGTTAAACTTTTAGTTACAAGATCTTACATCCACTAAAGTGTTACAAAACTTATATTAAAATTATTTTTAGACTATAGTTGGCTACCAAAACTAAATATTGGCATTATATATATATATATATATATATGAATGTCGGAAATGGACTTAATTAGGGTTTTGAACCGATACTTTGAGACTTACGTTACCTATGGATTATCTAGGACACTCGTAGGCTCGGGACTAAAAGTTCGGATTTTCGCACTAAACGCTAAGCTACTCAAGGTGAGTATTCACAGCCCCTCTTTTACCGTTTTTACGTATTTGGGGTGAAAAGCATGTTCAATGAAATGAATTGTTGATTTATTTTGAAATATAAATCTTGATATGAGTAAAAATTGCAACGTTATGAGACATGATATAGTGAGTTTAAAAGTTTAAGTCCTCGGAATCTACTATTAACTCATAACAATGGGCCTATAATACTAGTGGATAGCGCTATTTGGTTGACATACCCACCTTAAACTGACGAGGAATAGGTGCACTGTATTGAATAAAAGTTCTACACATGTGGGATTTAGTCCCACCGCTGAGGTAGAACAGGGTCGTAGCATGTCGTATTTTCAGGCTTAGTAGTGACTCAAAGAATAAATATCATGTGATTAACGTTAACCCGGGAAATTTTCTCATATTTGTTACAAAGCTTTGAAATGGAGTGAGCAAAAACGTTCACTAAAGATAAGCCTTGTGATGGTAGTAGGCAAAAAGGTTCACTACAAAATGTTTATGATAAATTGTGTGAGCAAAAAGGTTCACTGTAAATGTTTTTGAAAAACGTGAGTGAATAAAAGATTCACTAAAAAGGTTATCGCATTTAAAATGTTTTGTGCATATGAAAACCTGTGAACTCACCAACTCTCGTAGTTGACGCTTGTTTTAACATGCTTTTCAGGAAATCAGAAGGTAAATGATAAAGCTTAGTTGCGCGTTTGTTGGCATCATTCAAGACATTATTTATTTTGCTATGTCTGTAATTTCAAACTTCCGTTGGTTGAAATACATTTTTAAATTTTAAAACTTTGAATATTTTGGTATGAATGAATGATGTTATTTATCTCCTATCGCGTTGAAATCTTAGCTGTCACACCTCGTGTTTCCGCTTTAGCGGGGTGTTACAGATTTGGTATTAGAGCCATAGGTTATAGAGAACATCGGTTTTCCATAAAACCAAGTACTATAACCAACATTTTACAGAAATTATATAACTTTTCAAAATCAAAGATTTCAAAATTTAGGAGAATTTTACTACTAAGATGATTAGGATAGGTATTATTTTGATATATCATAGATAGGCAGAGCCTGATCACCTATGCCTAGCCATGGTATAAGTAGAATAAGACTTATAAATTAATCATACGGCTAGTAGAATTGGAACCTTCCAAAAAGCTCCTGAAAAACATAAACTGTGTGAGTTCACATAAGCATGTCATGATGTTGATATTTACTATAGCACTTACACGTTTAAGAAAAGTAACGCCATTGTTGAAACACTCATGCGATAGCACCTAGGATGTCACTTGTATTTTGAATGCGCGTTAATAAGATGTGCGGACACTACAATCACTATGTCGAACACTATTACTTAGACTTCGGAGAAGGACCCATCTAAGCATTACGATTCTGACATTGGAGTAACAAGTGAGGACATTTAAGCGATCCACCTTCGATTACTTAGACCTCGTATGAGATAACTCGGAAGAGAGTTGAAGCACCTAATCGGAGCGGACTGGCGATAACTCATCCAGATACTGCAAGACCTTTTTGTAGCATTCCAGGATACTAATCGGTCATGTTACCAATATGACACAAAACAAGGATTGAACAATGCGAGCACTAACTAACGAACTGCAAAATAGTCGAAGCAGGTCATCAAGATAGAATCGGGCCACAATTAAGTTGATAGAATTGGTGTATCTCTTGAAGGATTGTTCCACTAGAGCTATAGAGAGTACTATGTCGGCAAGACGAACGACTAGGAGAGTCGAGTTGGGCTAGCAAGTTGTGGGAAAACTGTTGGTAAAATTGATCCTTTCGATTTTAACTCCCGTGAATTTGAAAGAATTTCAAAGTGTACTTCTTGGTTGTCCCATCTAAGCCTTAGTTTGGGGGAGTAAAATATTTTAACGATGCATTGGCATCAAATTTTGACTCTTTCATATATGTAATAAGTTTTGAAGAAAATAATCTTTAACTAATCACAAAAATGTTATTTTTGATTTTATTTTAAAGAAATCATCATAAGGTATATACAAATATTTTCCGAATATTTATTAAAGACAAAAGTTTTGATCCAACTACATTTTACAGTGGTTTTAGAAACATGTCTGTAAGAAGGAACACACAAAGCTCGAGAGTAAACCTTCAGAATCAATCGCCCAACATTGCTCAACTCATAGCCCAACAAGTTCGACACTCAATCCGTAACATATTCACATAAATTACTACCGACGTCATCGCGAGTAGAAGAAATGGAGAAGTCATAGTATCCATCGAATGGAAAGATGTTAATAAAGAAAGTTAGAGCATCAGTTAGAGGACACGATTCGAGTTAATTCAAACAGAAGCCAGAAATTAGTCAGACATTTTGGAGTGAAGACCCTGAGTCAGGACAGTATAAGATCTCTCATCCAAAATGTACTAGATACAACCTCAACCACCTAGGAGCTTGTATTTAGGGTACCAAGTGTAAACCAGCAAGTCATACTGCTCCATAGTATAGAAAGGAAAGGAAGGTCAAGAAGGGTCGGAAAGTGTGCTACTAGTGTAGAAGCCCGAAACACTTTAGAGATAAGTATCTCATGCTGAATAGAGGCTTGATCAGCACCAAGACGAGGAACAAAGCAACGCAAGCCAATCAAGGAATTTAAAGATGCGAGGCTCAAGGAAGGGTATTCGCAATTGGAACTAAAAAGGTTCACCAAGATCTAGTATAGTGATATGCATGAAGATGCGAAGCCATTTGCGAAAGGAAGGTATGGCATTTATGACGCATGTTGTGGATAAGGAAATAAAAGAAAAGCGAATTCAGGACATTCCAGTTGTACGAGATTATCCCGAAGTGTTCCCGGAGGTGTTACCAGGATTACCCCCGCATAGGCAGGTAGAGTCCCATATCGATCTAGTTACAGGAGCGGCCCCTATAACAAAGTCACCATATCCTCTGGCGCCATCAAAAATGCAGAAATTGTCGAATCATCTTCAAGAGTTGCTTGATAAGGGATTCATCTGACCCAGCTCATCACCCTGGGGAGCCCCAGTCTTATTCATCGAAAAGAAGGACAGATCCTTTAGGATGTGTATAGATTATAGGGAGCTGAACAAGATCACGATCAAGAATCGTTATCCTCTACCTCGCATAGATGACCTGTTCGACCAGTTGCAAGGAGCTACTTACTTTTTTTCCAAGATTAATCTTCGATCAGGGTACCATCAGATGAGAGTGCGAGAAGAAGATATTACCAAGACAACGTTCAGAACTCGATATGGTCATTACGAGTTCTTGGTCATGCCATTTGGTTTAACAAACGCTCCAGTAGTATTCATGGATCTGATGAACAGGCTATGTCGACCATACCTGGATAAATTCGTCATTGTCTTCATAGACGACATCCTGATTTACTCACGAAGCAAGGAGGAGCATGAGCAGCATTTAAGATTAATACTGGAGTTACTCAAAACCGAGAAACTCTACGCGAAATTTTCAAAATGTGAGTTCTGGATACGGGAAGTATATTTTCTTGGCCATGTAGCGAACAAGGAAGGAATCCATGTCGACTCAGCAAAGATTGAGGCCATAAAGAAATGGGAAGCTCCGAAGACACCAACAGAAATTCGACAATTTCTTGGTTTAGCAGGTTACTATCGGCGATTCATTGCTAATTTCTCCAAGATTGCACAACCTTTGACAATGTTAACGCAGAAAGACAAGAAGTTTATTTGGGGAGAAAAACAAGAGGAAGCGTTCCAGTTACTTAAGCATAAACTGTGCAATGCACCCATTTTGGCATTACCCGAATGAATGGATAACTTCGTGATGTATTGCGATGCTTCACATCAGGGCTTGGGATGTGTTTTGATGCAAAACGAGAAAGTCATCGCCTACGCATCCAGGCAGCTAAAGATCCATGAGAAGAATTACACCACTCATGATCTAGAACTTGGAGCCGTGGTGTTTGCACTAAAGATCTGGAGGCATTACCTATATGGTACAAAATTCATGATCTTTACAGATCACAAGAGCCTTCAGCACATCCTCAATCAGAAAATGTTGAACACGAGGCAGATAAGATGGGTCGAGTTACTCAACGACAACGATTGTGAGATAAAGTATCATCTGGGAAAGGCGAATGTAGTAGTTGATGCTTTGAGTAGGAAGGAAAGGGTGAAGCCTTCAAGAGCACGAGCTATGGGAATGCTTGTTCAAACGAGTTTGAAGAATCAAATACTTGAAGCTCAAGAAGAAGCATTGAAGGCAGAAAACCTGAAGAAGGAGACTCTAAACCAGTTGGAAAAAGAGTTTGAGGTGAAATCAGACGGAATACGTTATTTTAAGGATAGGGTATGGATACCGAAGATCGACCAGTTAAGATCAACGTTCATGAATGAAGTTCATCAGACAAAGTACCCGATACACCCAAGAGCTGATAAGATGTACAAAGGACTAAAAGAGCGCTACTGGTGGCCTGGAATGAAAAAGGATATAGCTACGTATGTGAGCAGATGCATGACTTGTGCAAGAGTTAAGGAAGAACATCAGAAGCCATCCGGACTCCTACAACAGCCAGAAATCCCAGAATGGAAATGGGAGCAGATATCAATGGATTTTGTGACCAAATTACCCAAAACCAAGAAGGGTCATGATTCAATATGCGTAATTGTGGATCGACTCACGAAATCTGCGCACTTTCTGCCAATACGAGAGAATTATAGCATTGACCGACTCGCGTAACTTTATGTCAATGAGATAGTTATGCGTCATGGAGTACCAATCTCAATCATCTCCGATAGAGATAGCCGCTTCACTTCACGATTTTGGCAGTCACTGCAGGCGGCATTGGGTACTAGAGTTGATTTGAGCACTGCTTACCATCCTCAGACCGACGGTCAAACCGAGAGAACCATACTAACGTTGGAGGATATGCTGCGTGCTTGTGTGTTGGAATTTGGAGGTAGCCGGGACGATCACCCACCCTTAGTCGAGTTCTCCTACAACAACAGTTATCACGCCAGCATCCAGTGCGCTCCGTATGAAGCCTTATATGGACGCAAGTGTAGATCACCACTCAATTGGTTGGAAGTGGGGGAAAGTCGACTGATCAGACCCGATATTGTTCAAGAGACAACTGATAAGATTAAGATGGTTCAAGGGAAGCTTAAAGCGGCCAGGGATCGCCAGAAAAGTTACGCTGATAATCGCAGGAAGCCGTTGGAATTCCAGGTTTGCGATAGAGTACTATTGAAGGTATCGCCTTGGAAAGGGTTATTGCATTTTGGAAGGAAGGGAATTGAGCCCCCGATCCGTTGGACCATTCGAAATTTTAGAAAGAATCGGACTAGTCGCCTACAGATTGGACCTACCTCCAAAGCCCAGCACTATTCATGACACTTTCCATGTGTCCAACTTGAAGAAATGCCTATCGTTAGAGACAGTGGTCCTATCCCTGGAGGAAATCCAAGTCGACGAACAACTACGCACCACGGAGGAGCCAATTGAAATCCTCGATCGAGAAACCAAGCAGCTTAGGCGTAGTAAGATACCAATCGTCAAAGTTCGATGGAATTCAAGGCATGGGCCAGAGTTTACTTGGGAGCGGGAGGCATTCATGAAGAGCAAATACCCCCACCTTTTCACAAAAGACTCCCTTAATAGCGGCAGAAAGTAAATTTCGGGACGAAATTTCTTTCAACAGGGGGTAAATGTGACAACCGACCAAATTCGGCTCTTTGGTTAGCAGTTCGTAAGAGCACTCACTGAAGTTTAACTTAATAGAAACCTAGTTCTATATTTATATAGAAAGAAATAGGTTTAGTTTTGAGAAAATTTTAGAAAGAGAATTTAGAAGTCCCGAAAACAGTCCGAAAAAGCCCGTATCGGTCCAAAATCGCCTGGAAACTTTATATAATGCCAAACTGTTATAATTAAAGCCAACAGTATAAAATTTAATATATTAGTGGTAATGAAAGTAGAATATTCTAATTCCTATAAAATCATCCTTGAAAAAGTCGGTTTACCGAAAATTTATCGCGAAAACTGTTATAATTAAAGCCAACAGTATAAGCCTTAGTTTGGGGGAGTAAAATATTTTAACGATGCATTGGCATCAAATTTTGACTCTTTCATATATGTAATAAGTTTTGAAGAAAATAATCTTTAACTAATCACAAAAATGTTATTTTTGATTTTATTTTAAAGAAATCATCATAAGGAATATACAAATATTTTCCGAATATTTATCAAAGACAAAAGTTTTGATCCAACTACATTTTACAATGGTTTTAGAAACATGTCTGTAAGAAGGAACACACAAAGCTCGAGAGTAAACCTTCAGAATGAATAATACACAATATTTAAACTGAATAAGATAAAACTTATGAAAATAAAAAGACTATCTAAACTATAGTTTTTGTTCAATATTATGAATGAATACAAAATCATTATGAGTATCGAGATTTGCTACGAAAAAAATCTATTTTCTAAACTTCATCTCTTGATGGGCAATTTCGTGAGTCATGATAAAAAAATTTTTACACAACCTGCATAATCTCTTCACCTTTTCCCTTTTTACGATTGCTATTTCTTTACCACTCTTCAGCCTCTTACCTGTACCACACCCTTTGTTTCTTATTGGTTTTGGATTACAAATTTCATCATTTTCTGGTTTTGACACACCAAACAACAACTCCATCACCTCTTCTTTATTACGTTGCGAACATTACATCTAGTGGCCTCCAATTCACTCTTCAAAATTTGCATTTTTGAGATAAAACCTTCAACCTTTTCTATATCATTAACTACTAGATCGATACGATCATGAAACACGGTTTGAGCATCATTTTCAAGTTTTTCACGATGCTCATTTCCTACGCCATCCCAATTACGTTTCTTCAACATTTTAGAAGAAATAAGGTCTTTTCGTCAACGATTTACTACATATTGCAATGGTATCTCTTCAATGCTAAGATTCTTTAAAACACAAAATATATGTTGACATAGCAAACCGTAGTGAGAACAAACAACTAGGGGTGAGCATCAAAAGCGGGTACCCGCTTTTGGAACCGGAACCGCCGGTTCCGGAACCGGAACCGATGTAAGCGGTTCCGGTTCCGGTTCCTAAAATGCGGAACCGATCAAGACCGGTTCCGGTTCCGGTTCCCATTTTTTTGGAACCGTTACCCGCCGGGTACCCGCCGTTTATTTTAATATATATATATATATATATTATTTATTTAGTTTGGTTTGTTTTTTTATATCGATTTTTAGTTTGGATTTTTGAATTTTTCAAGCCTCTACATGACTATATCCATTCCATTCATCATCATTATCATCTTTAAGTTCTAAATGTATTTGGTTTGTTTTTCTATATCCATCTGCTCACGCCTGACGCCTCTATGTATGTTTTTTGTTTTAATTTTTTTCAATTACAAAAGTATATATATGGATAGAAATTGAAGTTTTCTGCAAATATGATGATGTATTACTATATGTGTTTTATGTTTTAACTAGAGACCGGGTACCCGGTACCGGAACCGGTTCCCGGCGGTTCCGGGAGCGGTTCCAACATATGAGGAACCGGTCTTGGCGGTTCCGGTTCCGGTTCCTTCATCCTAGGAACCGCCGGTTCCGGTTCCGGTTCCATGAAAAATAGGCGGGTACCCGGTATTGCTCACCCCTACAAACAACTACAATCAAAATAGCCATTCTCTTTATTATGAACAACCTGCATAAAAAACTTTATTATAATTCTGTTACAGTTGAATATAAAAACCTGTATATATCATATATGTATACTCAATATTAATTAATAAAAAATATTTCTACTTTTATGTAATATACAAGTGCACTCGTTATTCAGTCTGAATAACAAGTAGAATATGGATATCATGCTTTGTTATTCAGTCCGAATAACAAATCATACATTGATTTATTCATATGATACAAGTCCACTTGTTATTCACTCTGAATAACAAGCAAATTATGGACAACAAGCCTTGTTATTCAATATGAATGACAAATAATACTTTGATATACAAACCTACTTGTTATTTAGTCTACATAACAAGTAGACTATGGATCGATCTCATGCTTTATTATTCAGCCTGGATAATAATAATCATCTATTATTCAGTCAGAATAAGACAGAGATATTTACATTAAATGTTATTCAGACCGAGTAAAAACAAAGCTATTTGTTATTCAGAATGAAGAATGAATAACAAATAATTTCAAATTCAATAATGCTTTAATTCAGATCGAATAACTTAATCATAATACTATTCCACCTGCATAATAAACCTAACATCAAATCCTACTCTAGATGCATACTTCTTATTCATTTCAATCAATTTATCCAAAGACTTAAAAAGTTGGCCGACAACAGGTTTCAAATCATCTCCTACTTTAGGAATCCAAACCTTCAAACCATAAGCATAATCTTCTTCAATACTTGAAGAACTAGTATCATCTCCAATATAAATTGATCTATAACACAAATAATAGCCGATCAAAATACAAGATAAAACAATTCATAATGAAAACTAAATCATATACATATTATCTGGAGTGAGAATGCTTGTTATTCTGACTGAATAACAAAGCGGATTTACTTGTAAACCTGAGTATCTTTGTTATTTAGTCTAAATATAAAATTTTTATTCAAAGTGAATAATAAGTAATTATAATCAACATTTTTATTAAGCTTATATACACATTTTTATTCAGTTTGAATATACAAGCTTTATTCAGAGTGAATAGCAATTAATTCTAAGCAATCTTTTATTTTGATACTTCCATCTTTTTCTTCAAAAACACAACTTCATCTTCAACAAAATTCATCTTCAAGAATCCTAAATCAATACATATTCATCTTCAAGAGCTAAATGGTGCCAAAATTTCACTTCTCCATGTTTTATGATTCAAACACAAGAAAATTAACTAAATGCAACCAAAATAGATCTAATCTCAGATTTATTAACTTTTTGTTCAAAAAGACATGATGAACACTCAAGAACACAAAAACCATAAAATTTCAATTTTCAAACAAAGATTTTCGAAAAACATCAAGAAAATTGTTAAAATTCGAATATGTTACACATGTTATGATTACAAACAACTTTTAAAAAACAACAATCACCAAAAACGAATACAAGTAACCTAATCTGATGAAAAATCTCAAGAACACAAACCCTAAATTTTCAGCTTTTAGACAAAAATTTCCGGAAATCATCACAAAAATTGTTAAGCTTTGGATATGTTGTTCTAATTATGATTACAAGCAACTTTTGAAAAGCAAGAATCACCAAAACGGATCAAACTAACCTAATTTGATGAAAAATATCAAGAACAAAGTTCACAATTTCAATTTTCAAAATTCAAGACTGAAAAGTTTGATTTAATTCGATGTATATGAAAGAAATCAATTGGAGAGAGATGAAAAAAATCACCATCAATGGAGGTGCTCATGCTAGAGATGGAGGAGAGATGTCTATGGTGGTGTAAGAGGGAGCCATGAACTAGAGATATGCTTGATACGTTTCTTCAACAGGGAAAAGAAGGAGCTAAATCTGACAAAAATACCCCCAAGCCATATTAGTAAGCTGGCTTTAAATTTGGCTAAGATGAAGGGCTAAGATTTGTCCTCATGTTCACAACCAAAATTGAGTTCACATTTGAACTTTCCTCTATATATATATATATATAGTGTCGGAACATCAAATGCACACCCTTTAATTGTTACACACCTTAAGCACCAATCTTAAACCTTGATTTTTTAATCGTACGGTCAAAAAGGATAGTGACCAAAATGCAGCTATGTAAAATTAGTATCTCCTAAAAGATACACGCACGACTAGGTTAAGGGCAAATAAGTCATATTGTATATGTAAATTAAAAAGCGAAAAAGAATAATCTCCTATTTTATCGTCTAATCATCTCCAGTTAAAATCCTTCAAGGAATCTAGCAAAGGCATTTCCGGATTTTATCGTCTATTCCTATTTTATTTGATTTTAGACTAAATTTGAGTTTGCACATATGTAGATATTCTAGACTATATGAAGGTGACTTTTTCTGCAATATGTGCATAACCTAATATGCATACACTAGACCAATTAGTGCATTAAGTCTACACTACACCAAGCTTAAGCACTTCACACATGTGTTTGCATATATATATATATATAGGGGTGGGTTCAAATACAAACCACCCTTTCGTTGTGAACGTGAGGACAGCCCAGAGCGCGACACGTGGCAATCTGAAACGGCGGGTCAAGTCATATTCAGTCTGAATAAAACTGCATGTTAGTGTTATTCATACTGAATAACGCTTGACCCGCGGATGACCCGCGGCTGACCCGCCCGCGTCCAATTGCATCAGAGTGCATGTTAGTGTTATTCAGTCTGAATAACGCTTTATTCAGTCTGAATAACTAAGTCGAAATTTTTTCAAATTGCCACGTGTCGCGCTCTCGTTTGTCCTCACGTTCACAATGAAAAGGTGGTTTGCAATTGAACTTTCACCTATATATATATATATATATGTAGGGGTGGGTTCAAATACAAACCACTTTTTGGTTGTGAACGTGAGAACAACCGAGAGCGCGCCACGTATCACTCTGAATTTTCGGCGACTTAGTGTTATTCATACTGAATAACGTTTTATTCAGACTGAATAAAGCGTTATTCAGTATGAATAACCCTAAGTCGCCGAAAATTCAGTGACACGTGCGACTTGTAACCAAATAGCCCGCGACTTAGTGTTATTCAGTCTGAATAACACTATTATTCAGACTGAATAACACTAAGTCGCGGGACAAGTAGCGCGTGTCGTCTGAATTTTTTGCCACGTGTTGCGCTCTGGGTTGTCCTCACGTTCACAACCAAAAAGTGGTTTGTATTTGAACTTTTCTCTCAATCTCTCTCTCTCTCTCTATATATATATATAATGCATGAGGGAAGATCATACAAGAACAACTCCATTTGTAGGAATAAAGGAACCATTTTGAGCCACACATTGATGTGGGCCCATGTGGGTCCCCCATATTAAAAAATCATATATGATTTAGTGGTGGGACCCATGTGAATCATATATGATTTTTTAATAAGTGGGACCCACATGGGCCCACATCATATGTGATTTAGAATTGTTCCTTCGTTCTTGCAAATTGACTTTGTTCTTGTTTGAACCTTTCTCTATAATGCATATGTTGCATATATTTGTATGCCAATTGTTAGGTATGATAGGTGTTGCACTTCTTTTGCATATGCATATACATACTTCATAAAATTCATAGGATGAAAAACTTGCACTTCCTTAGTAGGTAATTTCTTCTGCATACCAGATGATGAACGAAGAAGAAAAATATTCAAGATAGCTCTTCAATGGAGTTTTGATCATGCGATAATAATAACAAAGATGTAATAATCTATACTCCTTTATAAAAATATTCTATTACAGTTATCTTGAATTTTTAAGATAATAGGATTGGGTACAACCAGGTAAAGCATCTCCACTCCTTTTTCCTTCCCACGATACTTATTTCTGCCCCACGATCTATCCTACCGGCTGTCGCTCCTAATGCAGTTATCATTTTAATTAGGTTCTACGAATCCAAAGTTTCGCCCTACTTTCCATAACCCTAATAATTTCAATCAATTTGATCATCCCTTCACGCTTCCCAACACGAAATCTCCACACGCATTCCCATCTGCTTGTCGATATCTCCGCCTATTTCTTGCCGGAATTTCAACATTCCGGCAATGGTTAACCAGATTACGACGTTAAGAAGAGACGATGGATGAAGATGATAATTCCAATTGTTTCTTCGATTTCAGCTTAATCGAACAGATTCCAGTTCACGGAGGTGAACTTCCTTCTCTCGAATTGGATTTTCACTGGTCATCTAATCCTTTCCCTGCTCCATGTCCATCCAATATTAGGTCAGTTTCTGTGATTTTGTTTCAATTTCTTCGATTTTATTAAGAAGATTCTCCTGGTTTCTGCATTGCAACTATCTATTGTATGTTAGTTCAGTTTTTTCGATACTTTCTTCGATTATTTTGGATTTATAGTTGTAATTTGTTGAATTTTTAAAGCTAGCTCTTCTGATGCGACTTTTGTTTTTTGTTTTTTTTTGGTTAATTTTAATACTGTTTGTACTCTTAGTTTGCATTCTCATGGTAGTAGAGTAGATTGATATTATCTTTTGTTGGAATGGATTTTGAATGTTTTAGGTTTATTACTCATGTGAAGAAAGCATTAAAATTCAAATTCATAGGGTTGGATTTTATGAACGTATATTTCATAGGTATAGATAGCTATCACATCTGTAACTTTAACAACCTGAAGATTGTGAGATTATCATTGTTGATTTGTATGTTCAATAATGCCTGGTGGATAATCAGTCACCAACTACAAGTAAGCAGTCGATTTCTACTACAAACATTAATTTCATTTCATTTGTATTGCAATTTATATCTGAAATGGTTGGATTTTGTTTTCCTCATCTTGGTGAATTGAAGAACCAGAACGCACAATCTGCTGGTTTGAAGAACCAGGACCACCATCTGCTGGTTAATCTCAAACACCAACGATGTGTAAGAGATCGATTTCTACCCAATTTCATTTATATTGCATATTGCAATATCTATCTCAAATCTTGCTTTTTTGTATTGCAATTTGTATCTCATCTCAAAATTAGGAGTTAATTGGGTTGATTCTACCCACCAGTTGCTGAAATGGTTTTACAATATACTCTCAAATGTATTCAAATGCATTGATTGACCATTCTAAAAGACTTTCTTGTTAAATTTTGGTTGTTACCATATTAAAAGAGTGTCTTGTTGAATTTTGCTTATTACATAGCATATTTAATATATATATATATATGCTGTTGATTTTTGATGTTGTGTGTTATTACCAGCAACAATGCTTGTCCCATTACTGATTTCTCCATACTTATTAGCAAGTACACTAATTTGTTAGCAGCTTCACGAGATTAATGGGATTTTCAGCTTATTTAGTCAGCTATATTTGCCTTTTGATAGTGGCTATATCTATAGTACTATATTAAAAGACTTAATCAGTTATTGTTAGTAATTGTTGACAAACTGACTTGAACTTCTCCTTCAACATGTTCCCCACATCCCCTCTCCACGTACCCTGATTTTCATCTCCTCTCCAGTACCCTGATTTCTACTGGTTTCTAATTCATTCTTACAATCCCATGATTGAGAAAAATCAAGTTCGAGAGGAGCTCAACCAATCCAATCAATTTGAAACACAAGGGGGGTTGTCGGAGAGATCGTATTCAGGTAATGTTATGTTAGAAATTGTAATTATTGTGTGGTTTAATTAGGAATTAGGAGGGCGAAGAGGCGAAGAAAGTAGTTTAGAGAAGGAGAGATTCGCACCAACATTCGATGGGTTAAGGTTCATCGACACATTGGTGACAACCCACAGGTGACACAAGCTGCAACTTTTCTATTTTCAGCCATTTTTCATGCCAAAGTTGCAACCTTTTTCTTTTTCTTTTTCTTTTTCTTTTTCTTTTTTTCAATTAGGAATAGGAACAATTGGTTGTAGGATTGTGACGTTTTGATTTGGTGTGATGTTGGTTGATTATTTCTTTTCTTTCTGAGTTTAAGATCCCAATTTGTTTGGGCGCCAAATGTATTACTAATTGGTTTGACGTGTTTTTTTATTAATTGTTCATGGATTCAGAAATTGCATAGCTTTGTGATGAATGCCATGAGTATTCAAGATTCGTCATCATGAAGGTTTCAGGTTCTCAAAAGTATTCCAAGTATTCATGATGAATGCCATGATCATTCAAGGTTATTCATTATAAATGATACATGAATCTTGAATACTCATGGCATTCATTATAGACTTAATTCGAAAACTACCGATTTGGGTGTTGTAGGACCCTATTTTTTGTGCACTGTTTTTGTTTCTTGCTTTGTTGGCTTGTCTTAAACAGGGATCCAACGAAGAATGTGTATTGAGACTGTTTATCTTGCAAACTACAATTTTTAGAGCATATGCTTGCAAAATGTAAACTTCATTCACAACGTTAAGAAAGACACTTTCTAGCTAGCGATTTCTCCTTTTTGCCCATTAGTTTTACATGTTGGTTGTAATAATGCTTACTTGGTTCTACTGATTTTTCCTAATGTGCTTTCTGCAAGTGTTTTGAAATGTTTGTTTGGATTTTACATTTTTTTTAATTTTGATTTTTGGTTTTGTTTGTGACTTTGTGTTTGATGTTTGCAAGGACTGAATTGAAGTAAACTATTCTATTTGTTTCATGTCTGTTTAGGTTTCTTTCTAAATCTTATGCTTCATAGGATACGTAACTTGTTTTATATCATTCCATGCTTCATAAGTTCATTATCTAATTTATTACATTATTATTAACCCCTTTAGTTGTCTCATGCATTTAGTTGCCAACAATCCCATGCTCAATGCAAGTTATTTAATAGACAAGTTGCAATAAACTCGCAGGCAGCCAAATGGCTAGGTTCGGGTACTCTTACCTAGGAATTACTAGAGAAGTACTACTCCGAAATGGACATAATGAATGTAAACAGAGCTTTGTTGCATTTTTCTCTTTGTGACCATGTTATTTTTCACATTGCTAATTTGTTGATAAATGTCAATTTCTTTTTGACATAGTTGGAGAAGATACCAATCATAAAAAATGTGGAAGATCTAGAGGAGTACAATGATCTTCACCATGTGGAACAGTTAAGATTCTTCTTTTGTTTATATAGAATGACAATCTTGGTTCTTCGTGTTCTATTTGTTCCAACTTCTTGATTATTGTGTAACACATCTGAAAATGTTTTTTTTTTTTTTTTTTTTTTGTCTTTTTTTTGAAGTCTATGATGTAAAACCAAAAGATGACTTGGGGGTCATTTACCAAATGCTTACTTGATATGTGCTTACTGGCAAGAGACGATCACCTTTACTTACCTTATCGTGTGCCATTCTTGGGCATCAAAATGGATTACGGTTAAAACTCTCAGTCCTTATTATGCCTCTTTTCATATAAGATTCTTTGTCCTTTCTATGCTCATCGGTAAGCGCTTACCCAATAAGTGTTTAACAATCCGAACCCTTAGTCAATTATAGTGTGCATATAAGATTAGTGACATGAATGCATGTTGGCTTAAAGGTGGCTCCTTTACTGTTCTTTCATTGTGCTTCAAAGAGCACAAGCAAAATGTTTGCCGTCTATAGTATTACTTCATTTTCTAAGGCTAGAGGAGCTAGAATTCATTATTTGTGGCATCAGCCTCTTAATTCTGATATAGGCAATTTATTTGGAGATGATGTTGTTTTTCCACCTCATATTTTGGTTGATGAAACCTGGTTACAACAAGCTCTAAACACTGCAATGGATTTCTTCATTGGGGAAGTCATTGAATGATGTCAATAAATATAGCTGGCTTAGATAAAAATGGAGTGGTCTCACTTAGGTTTGAGCTCAAATCTCTGATGAATCTGTTCTCTGTTCTCTGCCATTAAATCTCTGGAAAGAGGTTTGTACTTAAGTATGTAACTCATTTAGTGTTTGACTCGTTACTTATCAATAGTAGCAACTTTTTCCTCATAATTTGAATTTAGAATTTGCTCTGATATTGGCTCTGTTCTATTTGTGCAGAGCATGGTCTTTAACAACTTTAATGTCCAATCTGGGATGTATGCAACAGGGTCACCAACGGATAAATTAACTTTAAGTTTAACGGTCAAGATCTTTTACTGGAATCCGGAAACATTCTTTTGTGGCCAACTGACAGTAACTTCGATTTAGATTACAATGTTTAATTTGCCAAATTTTGGATATTTTAATAGTATATGGTTCTTATTTGAGAGCAATAAATTAATTTTTTAAATTGGCATAAATGTTATGACTAGACTATTAACCCTTTAAATGCATTATATAGGTGCACCACTTAATGCATTATTAAGCTTAAACTTGGTAACCATTCAAAACTATAAAATATATAAAAAAATCGAGGTTTTGAGTTTACAGAATAAAAAATCCCGCTGCAACGCTCGGGTACCATACTAGTAGCTATAAACAAGGAAACAATAAATGAAAGAAGATTCGGTTACACGTTATCCATAAATAAAATGAAATTTAAAAATTAAACCATTAAATACATAGTTACCTAGTTACCCTTGGGGTTTAAAATAAATATAAAAAATAAAATCAAATGATTTTAATAGATGAAGGGCTAGGATATATATATAGAGAGATTGATGTGTATTTAATTTTCCCTCTATAGCATATATATATATATATATATATAGAGAGAGAGAGAGAGAGAGAGAGAGAGAGAGAGAAAGAGAGGAAAGTTCAAATGTAAACTCAATTTTGGTTGTGAACATAAGGACCACTAAAATAGTGTCATGTGGCATATTCAGTTTGAATATTATGTACTATTTAAACTGAATAACGCTACATTCAGTGTTTTAATGTTATTCAGTTTGAATAACACTGAATGCAGTGTTATTCAGTTTGAATAACACATGAATATTCAAACTGAATATGTCACGTGTCGCGCTCTTGGCTGTCCTCAAGTTCACAATGAAAAATGAGTTTACATTTGAACCTGACCCCATATATATACACATTGTTGCGAAATGACCAAATTGGGATATGTTAATTTGGGGACAAAAGGTGCGTTCTATTCTAATAAATGTTTAGAATTTGGTGATTCTAAGCTATATACAGACTAATCTCATGGCAGGTTGTGACTATAGGTTTTGCTCACAGCTCTAAGAGAGATCTCGATAGGTTTTGCTCACAGCCCTAAGAGAGATCTCGATAGATCTCTCAGTTGCCACAAACGCCGAATATGTTGGTGATGGTAGTAGGAACTTTATTGGATCTATGTTATCTTTAAAGCATGATTCTCCAATATTTCTCTAAAATGAAGAATAAAAAATCAGCATCAAATCTATGTAATCCTTGCTAGTTGCTACGAGCATCGACTACTTTTTATCTACTTCAGCAACGACTCGGGTTCAAAAGATAACCTGTATTTGCTCCAACTACAAAAAACACATATCATGATCGGTTCTTCCGGGCCTAATGCCACATCCATTGTTCCAAAATCAATTCTATTATTTTGAACTCAAATTAGCCTAAAAGTTCATTATCTTTTCGATTCCTTTTGCAATAATCAATATGCAACTAGATTGACTTATTTTGGTATAAACATATCACATCAGTATTAAATCAAGTGCTTTGATCGATGTGTTATCTGTTCAAATTTGGATATCTAACAAAATCACCTATGGCCAAAAATGCCTTTAGGGTGGGTCTGATCCTAGGCGATGCCCATTTTTAAAAATATATGTTTCTTTGCAAACGTTATAAAAAAATGTAGTACATGTTCTTATAATTTAAAAATATGTTTTTGTAATACATTTTGAATAATATATTTAAGTAGATAAATATTTGAAAACTTTGTAAAATACTTAAAATATTTATTAAAATTTTAAAATCTTGTATTATAATCTATAAAGACTTATTTTTTTAAACGTGAGCCCTAAACATAACCGGTAGGTCCTTGAAATTTCATACAAGTGTTACTAATTCCAATTGCCAAACCATAAATGATGCTTACGATCCCCAATCGGTGTTCATAGGGGTGTTAACGAGCCGAGCCGAGCCGAGTCGAGTAGTAGGTTAATCGAGCCGAGCTCAAGAAATAATACTGGGCTCGAGCTCGGCTCGAGCTCGATTGACTTTTTCAATGTAGGGCTCGAGCTTGAGCTCGAATATTTTTTCAGTTATCGGGCTCGAGCTCGAAGCTCGTTTATGGGTTCGAATTCGTGATCGATTAACTCGTTTATCAATTTGAGCTCGATAACTTTTATATTTTATACCATTATTAATAAATACATGAGCATGTTTGGCTCGAAAAAGGTATACTCGAATGGCTCGGCTCGATTCGACTCGACTCGAAAAATTTAATCGAGTTCTCGAACGAGTCGAGTCAAACATTGGTATTATAAAGCTCGGTTCGTTAAGTTAAACGAGCTCGATTTTGTGTTCGAGATCGACTCGAGCTCGAATATGATTAAGCTCGAGCTAGATATAAACGAGCTCGAGCTCGGGTAGATATAAACACCGTGTTCAGTCAATCAGTTGTGTTGGATCCAATTTGGCCATTTCCACTTTCAAATACAAAGTCTAGCTTGGGTTTGGTCAAAAAAGTCCACACCCAATCCGCTTTAAAGCGTAAGCATGTCAACTTTTTCAAGATCCAGTTAAAACTTGATCTAAAAAAGTCTGATAAGACCTTCTATCAACCCCATACCCAAATTTTAACCATGCCTTGAAAAGACCCGTATTTACAATACACGGGCTTGGAAGAATTGAGTCTAGACCTAAAAATCCGGGTGTTTTTCCATCTCTAATGTTATTGGTCTCTTTGATCCATTTGGTTGTTTTCAAAATAATCTTGAAAATTATTTCCATAACAAATTTATATTAACGGGTGGGGTAGTATTTTCTCAAAATTGTACCATAGCCACAATTGCTAAATTAGTCGGGTATACCGCACATTACGAGGTTAATATTGTTTTACTTGATGTCATTTAAGTCCTTTAAAAAAATTAAAAGTAAAAGCTCTTAGGCTATGTGTAGCGCCGGGATGGGGCTCGGGTCTCGTGGCGGTCTCGTAGCGGTCTTTGGGGTTTGGTTTGTAGAAACTGATTGAACCGCCCTCTTTCTCCTCTCTCTCTCTCTCTCTCTCTCTCTCTTACTCCTTTCTCTCTCTCTCTCTCTCTCTCTCTTCATTTTTATTGAAAACATAATATATTGGGGTTTTGTTTAGTGGGTTGTGGAGGCTTATAGTGGGTTTACGATAAAACTGATGTGGCAAAGTGGACCTGTGGGTTATGTAGTTGATAGCCTTGGAAAATTATATAAGCAAATATCGATCTGTATTTTATTAAGTTCACATATAAAAAGAATCAATTACGTACATAAAAATACAAACAAACAAGACCATCTAGTAAAACAAAGCCAAAGCCATTGCCAACATAGTGACCGGTACGGCCGCGGTGAATGACGGCGCAAAACTGTCGGCCGGCGGCGGCGGAGTAGCGCCTCCAGTGGGAGTTGGGGTGGCGGTTCCGGTGGGAGTTGGGGTGGCGGTTCCGGTGGGAGGTGGGGCGGCGCTGCCGGAGGGGGACGGGGTGGCGCTGCCGGAGGGAGATGGGGTGGCGGTCGGTGGTGGAACGGCAGCGGCAGAGGGGGCAGGGCTTGGGGTGGCAGTTGGCGGAGCCACCGGAGCAGGGGCGGCAGAACCACTGGCGACGACGTTGACGGATAACTTCTGACCAAGTTGGCAATGGGTTCCAATGGTGCAAATGTAATAATGAGTTCCGGCGGTGTTCAAAGGGATTCTGGCCGGACCGGCGGTGGCGATGGAGATGGGATTGGCGGTGGTGCACGGCCCGTACGCCGCCTGCGCCACCTCGGCCACGGTGTGTGGTCCGGTGGTGAAGTTAAAGAGCAACACATCGCCGACGGTGAAGGTCTGACGTGACGCCCACGTGGCATAATCTGATGCTCCGGCAGCCGGAATATTCCATCCGAAGGCGTCGCCGACCACGTGGGTTGTCTGAGCCACCGTGCCGTGAAACTGCATTGATGCAACCATGATGGCCATGACCATCACTAAAGTCACCTTATTTATTCCTCCCATTTTTAATTAATAAAAATAATCAAAATGTGATTCGTTTGAAGGATTAAAATGTTGAATGATTTTGAAGGTTTAAGATGTTGAATGATTTCGAAGGTTTAATGGTGTTATGGGAAATGGGGTGTGTTAAGTGTTGTATTTATAGGTAGAGGTTTAATCACACGTACAAAAGTTGGAATGCTTCTAGATAAAAAAAAAAAAAAAGTCTTCGTTTTCGATTCACGCGGTTACTATAATTAAAGGGAAGAATTTCCCCTAAACTTAAAATAATCACTATGTTGCTTTTACTCTCATAATTCGTATCCTATGTGATTTTAATTAGGCATGTAAATGAATCGAACGTTTATAAATTATTTGTGATTTTGTTTGACGGAAAGTTCATTTATATTTGTTTGTTTAATAAATGAATAAACACAAACAAAATTTTACGTTCGTTTAAATAAACGAACGAACACGAACAACATCCTTGTTCGTTCAGTTATGTTTGTGAATGTTCGGTTATGTTCGTGAACTGTTCGTTCGTTTATGTTCGTAAACTGTTCGTTTGTTTACGTTCGTGAATTGTTCGTTTATGTCCGTTCATTTATATTAGTACATATATAATTATTTATAAAGTATATATTATTTATTAAGTAATTCAATTATTTAACTATGTTTTACATAAAGTTAGAAAATACTACACAGTTTCTCATCTCGAATAAAAACTTTTGGATGTTAATCAAGAATATGTAGGATTTTCTGTTTGTTCATGTTCATTTGTTAATGTTCGTTCATTTATGTTTGTTTGTGTTCGTTTAAGAGTTTAATGAACGGACACACACGAACACGAACACTCTCATGTGCTAAATGAACGAACACGAACATGATTTTTTGTTCGGTTAAGCGTTCGTGTTCGTTTAAATTTAAACAAACAAACATGAACAAGCCTGATAACCCTTGTTTCCTTCGTGTTATTTTCACTTTTAATATGGAAATGGCAAAAACAATATAATATGGAAAAAGTAAAAAGGTAAAGTGACCATTGGTTATTAACCTAACTTTTTCCTATTATAAAAGGAGGGTCAAACCATTCAAGAAAATATCCAATCCACAACTCCAATACTCACTCTTACTTCAGTTCTCTCAAAGATCATTCTCTAGTTTAGTTTGTAGTTTAGCTTAATTCCAAAATTTTAATTTCAGCAATTTTAGTTACTTTACTGTAGCCACTGTGGCAGTCTTTTTTTTTTTTTTGGAAGAGGTATCCCAGACTACATTGGGCCCAGACTAATCCTCGGCAATTTTTGGCCGAAGCCCGACTGCTAAAGCATGCAGCCCGGGGTCGAAGCCCCCGTACCTCCAGAATGCGTCCCCCAGGGCTCGAACTCGGGTTCACCACTATGTAGTGCTCAAGTCTTACCACTAGGCTAACACTCCTTTGATGCGGTCTATTTTCCACTTTACGTTCATCTTATTTTCACTTATGGGCAGTAGCTAAGCCCCACCTTTGGGTGCGGGTGTGAGCAAAGCCCGAGATGCCTAAATGTAACAATTTGGGTGTTTCCATCTTTTAATATTTTCTCGTTTGGTCATTTTAAGTCGGGACGTTATCTCAACGCAAACAAGCTGATCACTTGTAAGTGTTCATGTTAGACCTAAGACCTCGAGAGGGACGGGTTCGAAACACGGCTTAAGTGATGCAAAAAGAGTTTGAGAAAACCTTTAATGATCACAAAGAGATTTGGGTCATTGCATAATTGAACCAAGGCAAAAAGTGTCCTCAAGCAGGTGTCACAAAGAGATTTGGGCATCTTCTTTTGTTAGACCGAGCTAGAATCTATAAGGTCCACTTGGTAAAATTAACAAATTGGGAAATATTAATTGTGGAAACTGTTGGTCCTCTTTCGATGGCCAACTATGTAAATTGTATTGTAGAAGGGGGGGTTGAATACAATCAACACAGTTTCTTCTACTTAATTTAATTCACAACCCCTATGGAGTTTTTGTGTGAACTAAAGTAGATTGTTTGTTGAAGCGGATCTGGACTATGTCATGATCCAAACAATCCATAAGTATTTCACGAAGCATTTGCTTATGCACAAAGCAAGAATAGAGATAGATAGAAGTGAACCTTGATAGAGAGAGAAAGGATTGGGGTATAGAAGCATGAACCAAGGTTGGTTTGAAGAACAACCTAATACTCATGTTTATACCCCATGCATTAAATGCATGGCAGAACCACTTTTGCTCGTGGCAAACTAGGAGTGGTTCTATTGTACTATATACTATAAACGACGGCCCATACTTGGTAGGGTTATGGTCTATAGTGTACAGTTGCCTTATGGTTGACAAGCAAAGAGGGAGCAGTGAAGAGACATCCCCTTTTTGTACTCTTGTCAGAAAGGCAAATCAAATCCTTTGCGTGTATATAGGAGGGAAAGACAAATCTTGAATTCGTAAAGAGCAAGTCACTGATCGGGCTTTAGAGTCGCTGATGTCTGGGAAAGATCAGGGAGGCACTGTGACTTGTCTTCAGCAGAACGTCATGCAGAGTAGTCAGCTCGCTATCACTGTGTTCAACTTCAGATCACAAGCTCGCTGACTCTTTCATTCAGCTTACATCAATAGATGGTGCTGATGGTTTTCTTATGGCATGACTATTTGTCTTTCAGGGGATACTTAGCTGATGTCAGCTCTTTTTGATACTGAACGGAGTCAGTGATCAGCAATCGCTGATTGCCCAAACTGTCAGCGATAAAGAATTGCTGAAGTAGTGAACTTCATCTTTCAGCAGTGCTAAGTATTTTACAGAAGATAGATAAAGGATCATTGTTATTTCATAAAGTCTTAGGAAGACTGGATCAACAATCTCCCCCCTAAATATCAATGATAAGACAATAGGGAGGTAGTCTTGATTCTAGAACTTAAAATAATTTGAATTCTAAGTCCAGAAGTAACAATTAGGAAACAACACATGTGAAAGGTACTTGTATTATTTAACTGTTAAGTAAAGTCATTTTTAGTGAGTTGATATCAGCAATAAAGAAACAGATATCAGAGATAAGAAGATACTTGTATTCATTTCATCATAAATTGAAGATTACAATACAGAAGGAAACAAATTACAAGTCACTGAAAGAAATACATAGAGACAGTTACATAGATCAGATATAGCCTGGAAATGAAGCATAAACCTAAGTTTTAGCATCGAAATCAAGCATTGACCTATGTTCTCTAGCTTGTCTTCTCTTCCGCAGCGAGTCGCGAACTCAGCAGTAAGATGGGGAAAGAGGCATCTCTTTCAGCAGAAAGTGAAAGAGGTACTTAACCTGGAGATCCCTGAGACTGGGATGTCAAGGTTTTATCTACTGACATATGGAGCAACAGCAATCAGAGTCCGATTACTGTGCATCTAATCAGTAGTCTCCCATACAACTTGCAGTTTTCTCCCCCTCAGATACAGAGAGAAGGGGAGAGAGGAAACCTTCTTTGTTAGAGGAAGGTATCCTACAAGTGATGGGGGAAGGGGAATGGAACATCCCTTTTAGATGAAGGTGTCCTGCAGGACTTTCTCCCCCTCAGATACAACACCAGGTGCTATAGCTGAGATGCAGTACCTTCCTTCATTAGAGCTGAGATTTGTGCTGTAGAAACAGTAGAGTAGAAAAGAATCTGCATTGAAGGGAAAAGGAAACATAAGTTAGAGCACTATAAGATATAAGAGAGAGATGTATTGTTAGAGAACTTATGTTCTTAAAGATAAACTCAAAGTGAGTTATTATCTTTGAGAGAAGAGAAAAGAAAATATCCTTGTAACAAGGATGAACTCACCAAACTAGGAAGAAGATCTTCAAAGGAGGAAGAAAGAGTTGAACACATTGTGAAGCAAATCTTTAGAGAGAAGATGTGGTACGTTGTGAAGAAAAGAAGTAATCCAAGAGTGGATTTATATAGAGAGGAGGGATACCAAAATGTGCGATTTTGGCGCCCAAAGAAGATGGGACGTGGAGCAAGTTTCAAGATGTGATTATGACAGTTATTAAATGCGTCGAATCAGTTCATTTTATGCGCTTAAAACCGTCTTATCATTTACTGCCACGCGCCTGACACACGTTAAGATGTAACGTATGGTGCCAAAACGTCAACTCTACCAGAAAGAGTTGGTAAAAGATAAGTAAAAAGATAACTTATCTAGTTACATATTCAAAAGATTTTGAAAATGTAGTCAGAGAATCTTCTTATCACAATAAATGCGTTAAGGTATGTTTATCACTAATAATTGATCATAAGGACATAAATAAATGCAATGTATCAGAGAGAAACATCATCAGTGACTGATAAAGATCAGCAGGATCTTTATATTCATTCAAGAGGAATAAATAGTACACTGGAAAGGAACAATACATAATTAATGTACAAGAATAGTAAGAGCCATGAGCTTGCTGAAGATCAAGCGTCAGGGTTTAGCATGCCTAGCTCGCTGATGAGTTGATTAAACCTCTTCTCATCAAGGGGTTTCGTGAAGAGATCAGCGAGCTGGTATTCAGTAGGTATGAAATGGAGTTCAACATCTCCATTCATCACATGATCTTTGATAAAATACTATCGGATCTCAATGTGCTTTGTCTTCGAGTGTAAGACAGGATTGTTGGCGATGGCGATATAGCTGAGGTATTGTCGCAGAATATGGGAATTTTGGACAGCTGAAAACCGTAGTCCAGCAGCTGATTTCTCATCCATAATACTTGAGCACAACAGCTTCTAGCGGCGACATATTCAGCCTCATCGGTTGATGTGGACACGGAGTTTTGCTTCTTGCTTGTCCAGCTCACCAACTTGCCACCAAGAAGATGACACCCACCAGTGGTGCTCTTTCGATCTAATTTGCAGTCTGCAAAATCACTATCTGAAAAAGCAATTAGATCGAAACCTGAGTCCCTGGGGTACCAGAGACCAAGGTTGGGAGTCCCTTTCAGATATCTGAAGATGCGCTTTACAGCCTTCAGATGAGATTCCTTTGGGTCAGCCTGATATCGTGCGCATAGGCAGGTGGCATATATGATATCAGGACGGCTCGCTGTAAGATACAACAGTGAGCCTATCATTCCTCTATAGGTAGAAACATCGACAGATTTTCCATTGGAATCCTTGTCTAGTTTTAGAGGAGGAGCCATGGTGTTTTCATTTCAGAGCAAGTAGTGTGAGATCAAATTTCTTCAACATATCTCGAACATACTTTCCTTGAGAGATGAAAATCCCATTTTCAGATTGTTTAACCTGAAGACCTAAGAATAGGTTAGTTCACCCATCATAGACATCTTGTACTGAGATTGCATGAGTGACTCAAACTTTTTGCAAAGTTTGGTTTTCGTGGATCCAAAAATAATGTCATCAACATAAATTTGGGTAAGGAAAACATGATCCTTGTAAGACTTGACAAACAGAGTGTTGTCAATCTTTCCACGAGTGAAACCTTCAGCGATAAGAAAAGTAGATAAGGTTTCATAGTGCCTGCTTTAGACCATACAAAGCCTTGTTTAGCTTGTAAACATGGTTTGGATGCTTAAGATCAGTAAATCCTGGAGGTTGAGCGACATAGACTTCTTCAGCGAGTTTCCCATTTAGAAACGCACTTTTGATGTCCATTTGGTAGACCTGAAAGTTCATGTGAGCAGCATAGGCAAGAAATAGCCTTATGGCTTTAAGTCTAGCAACAAGGGCAAAAGTTTCGTCCCCTCTTCTTGTCTATAGCCTTGTGCAACAAGTCTAGCCTTGTTACGAATGACTATACCATGCTCATCTAGTTTGTTTCAAAAAACCCATTTGAGACCAATGATGGTCTTTCTAGATGGCTTGTGAACAAGTATCCAGACAAGGTTTCTTTCGAACTCAACGAGTTCTTCTACTTTTGTAGGTTCATGTTCAGATAGAAAGCTGACATAAAGACAGTGGTTACCTGACTGTTGTCGAGTTTTGACTCCAGTAGAGGGATCACCAAGTACCTGATCAATTGGATGATCTTTGGTCCATCTGAGAGCAGGAGGCTGAGGAAAAGCCTGTTGAGGTTCAGCATTTGTTGATGAAGTAGATTCATCAGCGATGACCTGAATAGGTTCAGCGGCTGAAAGGATAGAAGCCTCAGGGACATCATTCAGTTGAAGAGGGTTGTCAGCATCTTGTACAACTTTAGCAGAGCCTGAAGTTGACGGAATATCTTCCTGAGAAATAGTGGGAGATACTTGATTCAAAGGAATCGCTGAGTGGATAGGGGTATCCTGTGGGATATTAGGTTCTTCGAATCCATCAGGGATGCATGATGAAGATCCTGCAACAGGAGTGCTAACCTTAGGAATGTCATTTTCAGGGACCTAAAAGTAAGAGTTAGCCCATTGATCTATATCATCACTATCAGTAAAAGAAGGAGCGGATGAAAATGGATCAATTTCATCAAACTTGACATGGATGGTTTCTTCTAGAGTTTGCCTACGTTTGTTGAAAACGCGATAGGCCTTGGATACAGTGGAGTATCCAACAAGAAAACCATCGTCAGCTTTGGCATCAAACTTTCCCAGATTATCTCTGTCGTTTTTGATATAACAATTACAACCAAAGATGTAAAAGTAGGAAATGTTTGCCTTTCTTCCCCTGAAGAGTTTATAGGCTGTTTTCTTGAATCGTTTCACGATCAGCGACCTATTCTGGGTATAACAGGCCGTGTTGACAGCTTCAGCCCAGAATTGAAGAGGTAGACGTGCTTCAATCAGCATCGACCTTGCAGCTTCAATTAGCGTGCGATTTCTTCGTTCAGCGACCCAGTTTTGCTGAGGAGTTTGAACGGATGAGAAGTTTTGAGAGATTCCCTTGCTAACAAGAAAATCATCAAGAACACTGTTTTTGAATTCAGTGTCGTGATCACTTCTTAGAGAACGAACAGTGATCTGATTATACTTCTCCATCTGAAGAATGAAGTTGATAATCTCTTGAGAGGCATCGCTCTTGGATCTGAGGAAGAACACCCAAGTGTATCTTGAGTATTCGTCCACAATCACTAGTGTATAGCGCTTTCCACCAATAGACTGAGTATTGACAGGTCCGAAGAGATCCATGTGCAATAGCTGTAGTGGAGAGGAGATAGTGGAGACCTGCTTCGATTTGAAAGAAGCTCTGGTTTGCTTTCCCTTTTCGCATGCTGAGCAAAGAGATTCCTTTGCAAAGCTCTTTTCAAGGAGACCATCAACCAGATTGTTGATAGAGAGTTGATTGATGGTTTTGAAGTTAAGGTGAAAGAGACGCTTGTGCCAGAGCCAGTTGATGTCAGAAGAGGCCCTGGACATGAAGCACATATTTTCAGTGGATGTATCCATGTTGATAGTGTAGACATCACGGAAACGTTGTCCTCTGATAATGACTTTCTTGTGCCTGTTCTTCACCTTACAGTCCTTTTTGGAGAAAGAGACTTTGTGATCCTTATCACAAAGTTGACTGATACTCAGCAGGTTGTGAGTCAGTCCTTCAACATAAGATACCTTCTTAAAGGTAGTCTTACCATTGGTTAAGGTACCATAACCTTCAGTGATACCTCTTCCTTCACCGCCAAATTTGACTGAAGGGCCTGCTTCTTCTTTGAAGTCAACCAGCACATGCTTGTTTCCAGTCATGTGCTTTGAGCATCCGCTATCAAGATACCAGATGCCCTTTCCCTGAAATAAGAAGACAGGTTAAGTGGTCTTGGGGACCCACATAAAGTTGAGTCCAATTGAGTCAACACTTGATGACTCATCAGGGACATAGATTATCATTGCATTTGAGGTAGAGGCAACGACATCTGTCATTTCTAATTTCTCAGAATTGACAGGATCATGGATGCTAGATGCATCAAGGATTAAAGGATTCTTTCCTATGACTGATTTTTCAGCCTTGAGATCTTTCTTTACCTTAGCTGTCTTTTCAGCTTTGGTAGCATTTGGACAATTACTAGCAATATGATCATTTTGACCACAGTGATAGCAACTTCAGAAGGTCTTAGCCTTAGAGAGACTACCCTTAGGATGTTTAAACCTAAGATGGGTTGGTCCTTGTCCAAGAAAGCCTTTTTCAGCGGTCTGAGGAGGAATTTGTGTCTTCTCCTCAGGCTTAGATATAATATCTACTTTAAGTCTGGGAACAGGGTTTTGTCCTGTTTTCAGCTTCCTTGACCTAGGAGGTCCACCACCTAAGACTTTAGGAGTCGTAAAGTAAGTTTTAGAAGGTTTTGGTGGTTGGAGAGAGAAATTCCTGTCCATGGAGGGCTGGTCAGAGGTAGAGTTATTTTCATCAGCAGGACAAGAGTTAGAAGAGACAAACATGCCAAACTTTAAACTAGATTTATCAGGGATATCATCAGCATGCAAATTGTCTTTATTAAAACCTAGACAGGTTCTAATCTTAGGATGTCGCTGAGAGGAGATTATGTTGTCAACAGTTTCAGAAGCATCAGCCCAACTTTTGACAGTAACCTTCTCAGAGTAGAGTTCAGCAAGAACTTTCTCTTTCTCAGCGATAGCCTGTTCTCTTTCAAGACAAAGGATTTGATTCACATGAACCTGGTCCTTGTAACTTGCTTCATAAATGGCAAGCTCTTTGAGTTTCTCATAACACTCTTTGAGCTAGTCCTAAGATCAAGATTGATCTTTTCAGCAAAGGACTTGCCGTTTAAGGCATTATGCAAATCGATGGTAAGAGCGTCCATCGCTAACATAGTATCAGAGGGAGAAGGAGTAGATACCTGAAAAGGTGGGAGTGAGGATGAAGTAGGTGTAGCAGGAACCTCTTCAGGGATGTCCTCAAGCTGCGCCATGAGAACTGGTTCAGCTTCTTCAATGATAGCCATCAGACATGTGGCTTCAGTGGTGTCTTCCTCAACTGAGGAATCATCAGAGGAATCGTCCCATCCTTTGCCTTCAGCGATTAGACCTTTGCCTTTTCGCTGGTATTTCAGCTTGCGATATTTCGCCTTCAACTTCTAGTATTTGTCCTCCTTGGAAGCTGGAGATGAAGATTCAGCGAACTGATTCTTCTTGTACCTGCATTCAGTAGCATAGTGTCCCTTTCCCTGACACTTGAAGCAAGTAGCAGAGGCCTTATCACCAGAAGGTGTTTCAGCCTTGTTAGTAAGAGAGAGGGGTTTGGACTTTCGGAAGTTTCCTTTTCATCCAAACTTCTTGAAATTCTTAGAATTAAGAGCGAGGGACTCATTGAGCTCAGTCTCAGTATCAGAGACGTGGTCTGAGTCAGAATCTTCTATCTTAGTGATGGTCACTGTTGAGACAGGATTAGAGGGTTGAGGAGAGTCAGAGATTAAAGCAAGAGAGGTGCTTTTGACATCCTTAGTATCTCTTATGAGATTAGACTTAAGGGTGTTGTGCTGTTCATGGTTGAGCATCATACCATATAACTCACTGAGAGTTATAGTCTTTATGTCTTTTGACATTTTAAGACACATGGTGTAATTTTCCCAGTGATCCGGGAGAGCTTCCATGAACTTAGTGATTACCTGCGAGTTGGAGTAGGAGACGTCGTAGGTCTTCAGATCTATCAAGAGGCAGTTAAACCTCTGATGGGTCTGGGAGAGAGTTTCACCTTTGACAGCGATGAACTTCTCATACTAATGTATGAGGTGAATCTTTCTAGATTCTATGAGAGCATCAGCGCCCTCGTATTAGAGACACAGAGTGTCCCATATCTCTTTAGCAGATTTCAGCTTGCTGATGGAGTGAAATACTTCATCAGGAAGAGACATAGCTATCAGAGATCTTGCCTTGGTGTCAATATTCACCAGACGTCTATCTTCATCAGACCAGTTAGCAACTAGTTTGACAAAGCTTCTTTCCTGTACTGCAGGGGTGTTATCAGTAGCAGCAATGGAAGGGATTATAGAAGTGGGAACGTGTGGTCCATGCTCTATAAAGTAGGGGATTTGAGGATCAGAATCAACTAAGAATAGCTCCATCCGAGATTTCCAGAGAGGGAAATTTTCGGGCATGAATCTGGGTGCTTTGCCAGATATCCAGAATCAAAGTAAGAATCTTTAGAAGGAAAGGTGGCCATAGTGTGGATCTAGAAACTATGTTTCTTTTGTGAACGGTTAGATAGAAGAAAGAGTTTCTAACCGCTCTGATACCACTTGTTGGTCCTCTTTCGATGGCCAACTATGTAAATTGTATTGTAGAAGGGGGGTGAATACAATCAACACAGTTTCTTCTACTTAATTTAATTCACAACCCCTATGGAGTTTTTTGTGGAACTAAAGTAGATTGTTTGTTGAAGCGGATCTAGACTATGTCATAATCCAAACAATCCATAAGTATTTCACGAAGCATTTGCTTATGCACAAAGCAAGAATAGAGATAGATAGAAGTGAACCTTGATAGAGAGAAAAAGGATTGGGGTATAGAAGCATGAACCATGGTTGGTTTGAAGAACAAACCTAATACTCATGTTTATACCCCATGCATTAAATGCATGGCAGAACCACTTTTGCACGTGGCAAACTAAGAGTGATTATATTGTACAATATACTATAAACGACGGCCCATACTTGGTAAGGTTATGGTCTATAGTGTACAGTTGCCTTATGGTTGACAAGCAAAGAGGGAGCAGTGAAGAGACATCCCCTTTTTGTACTCTTGTCAGAAAGGCAAATCAAATCCTTTGCGTGCATATAGGAGGGAAAGACAAATCTTGAATTCGTAAAGAGCAAGTCACTGATCGGGCCTTTGAGTCGCTGATCTATGGGAAAGATCAGGGAGGCACTGTGACTTGTCTTCAGCAGAACGTCATGCAGAGTAGTCAGCTCGCTATCACTGAGTTCAACTTCAGATCACAAGCTCGCTGACTCTTTCATTCAGCTTACATCAATAGATGGTGCTGTTGGTTTTCTTATGGCATGACTATTTGTCTTTCAGGGGATACTTAGTTGATGTCAGCTATTGTTGATACTGAACAGAGTCAGTGATCAGCAATCGCTGATTGCCCAAACTGTCAGCGATAAAGAATCGCTGAAGTAGTGAACTTCATCTTTCAGCAGTGCTAAGTATTTTACAGAAGATAGATAAACGATCATTGATATTTTACAAAGTCTTAGGAAGACTGGATCAACAGAAACTTTATAATAAAACTAGTTTGTAAACTTATATAATGGAGCTTCGAGAGGAGAAAATTATATAGGAGTTATTTACGGACCGGTCCCATTAACCAAATTTTGTTAAACGGTCGCTTGGGTAAAAGCTTGCACCTGTGCCTATCTTTTTCTCATTACGCATTAAATCTTTTATTTACTTGTCATTTATTTATATGTCATTATTTATCTGTCTTTCTTTATCTGTCATTTATATATCTGTCATTTATTTTTCCGTCATTTAAATATCTTGTTGTAATTCATCAAACAAAACCAATCAAATCTTTCTAAACTTTGCACCGCATAAAAGTACATTTCTCTAAATCTTGGTACCGCCAATTCCTGTGGTTACGATACGTGGGCTTACCACAATATTACTTGAAGAAACGAACGCACGTCTAGTTTATACTTGGACTAGATCTATGGTGCTAAGGCATTTATTACGCACACCAAAGCCCCGTTCGTGTTCGTTCGGTTCGTTTACAAGCCTAATTTTGATGAAACAATATTTTTTCCATGTAAGCTTTCCTTTCTTTTGCTATTGCTTCACTGGATGGTTTTGGGTGCCACATTGTATCTGTTGTATCTGATTTATCCAAACAACCGATGATTTTGTGATGAAATCAAATTGGGGAGGACGAATTCGAATTTCATCGGAAAGGGTATGAAACTATGAGCTGTAAAAGCAACTTATAATTATTATTTTAGGTTTCGGTTTTTAGGTTTAAACAATATAAGGGTAATATAGTAATTTTATAAATAACTGAATTTTATAATAATAATCATTGATATTTAGATGCTTTAATAATTACTAAAATAAAGATTTGGTTATAGATGATAATTTTAAAAGTTTGGTAATTTCAAAGTTTTGAAGGATATAGAAGTAATTTATGAGTTTTGCAAGGACAACGAAGAAATACTCCCTAATAAAAAAGTAATAATTTTATTTTTAATTATTGTTATTTTATTATTAATTAATTAATTAATTATTTTTTATTTTTATTTATTTTTTTTATTTTTTTATTTTTTTTATTTATTTTTTTTTTTTGGGGGGGGGGGGGGGGGGGGGGGACATCAAGGGGGTGAGTTTTGGCATGGTGATCACCCTCTTCAAGAAAACCCAAAATTATATTAACGAAACAAACAAAATACAAGGACGAAGTCTCAAAGACTGAGACCAAAACCCAAAAGAACCCCCAAACTAAGTTTTGAATGGAAGAGTATACCAATTATCCCAATTGATATAGAAACTATGCTTCCTATTGCAAATGCAGAGTTCAACTAGGTTTTGAATGACTGAAAAAGGATCATTCATTTTCTTTTAGGCAACATCGTCTCTTTTAACGAAGAGAATAGAGCTTCTCTATTTCGATTATTGCCAGATAGTCGCTGCACAAACAGCCAAGAAAACGTTTCACCATCTTCGAACGTGGCCCATTTGTTGGACCACCCTTTTACACATATTCACCGAAGAAAACGGTGAGGATTTTAAGCTCCACCAAGCCCATATTTTCTCCATAGGGAGCTAGCCTAGGTGCATGTAAGGAACCACTGATTCAAGGTTTCCATGTTTGTCGTAGTTATAAATAAAAAGATTAGTAGACAAATTTCATAATTTGAATAGATTTACAAAACTGTTTTCTTATGTCGTTTTACATATGAAATTTTAATGTTTATTTTTATACGAAATGTTGGACGTTTCAATTTTATAAAGATCCGTTATATTTAAGTTTTGAGTTAATTACATATTTGGTCCCTGTGGTTTGCACGAAATTACGATGGAGGTCCCTGAACCCTAATTTTCATGCCTACGGTCCTTGTGGTTTCATTTTCGTAACGACGGAGGTCCCTGAAGCTAACGTCTGTTAAAAGCCTCCGTTAACTCGAGGGTATTTTTGTCATTTTACCCTTTTTCTTTTATTTTCCATTATAATTTAAATCATATATTAAAACACCACCACCAACCACCACTAAACCACCAACCACCACTAAACCACCACCACCACCACCACCACCACCATCAAACCACCACCATCAAACCACCACCACCACCACTAATCCACCACCACCACCACCACAACAACAACCACCACCAATCCACCACCAACAACCATCAACTCCCACCACCAACAACCATCAACTCCCACCACCACCACCAACTGCCACCACCACCATTCAGAACCCTAAGCATAAATAGCATATCTACATAAAACATTCAAAACTGAAATTAACCTTTATCCATCACAAAACAAACAAATTCAGTCTATTTTCTATGCAAAATCGAGATAAACTCCATAAGAACTGAAATCAACACACTAAAAAATCAAATTCACAACAAAATCAACTGATAATCACCACCCCAAAATCGACTTGATTTCACCTCTGAAATCCGGCGTGAAATCAAATCCCAAATGGATAATCGATTCGATTTGAACCACGACGCCGGATAATCGATTTCACCACTTGATTTCAACAGAAAATCGATTTGATTTGAACCACGCACCTGGCGGATCTGTGACGGGGTCGTGAACCACGACGGATCTGGAACGACCGAGTGGCGGCGGCAGGTGGTCGATTTCATATACAGGTCGTGAACCACGGCGGGTGGTCGGAGGACGATTTCTTCATGGCGGCGGCGGAGGAGGACTGACGATTTCATATACAGGTAAGTCGATTTTCTCGTGGTGGCAGCGGAAGAGGATGGACGGCGGAAGAAGGATGGACTACAGTAGGAGGCAGGCTACAGGCCGACGGTGGATGGCGGCAGTAGCGCCGGCGGTGGGTGGCGGCAGTAGCAGACCGGATGGTGGTGTGGTATCTGCACCTTTTTTAGGGTTAGGGTTGGGAAAGAGGGGAAGAGATGAAGGGGAAGGGAAAGGGTTAGGTTTATATTTAGAGGGGTATTTTTGTCTTTTTCCATTTTTTAACAGCCATTTTTAACAGACGTTAGGGCTAGGGACCACGATCGTAACGAAATCCAAACCACAGGGACCGTAGGCATGAAAATTAGGGTTCAGGGACCTCCATCGTAATTTGGCCCAAACCACAGGGACCAAATATGTAATTAACTCTTAAGTTTTTGATTATATTGTTACACGTAAAACTTTCATAGTTATTTAATGTGAATGTTAAGTACAGAAAACGGTTAAACCTAAGCAAGTAACAAATAGTTGTTTTTTTTTTAACGGCAAATTAGCACATACGTTTCAACGGTATCGGACTTCCTTACGAGCAATCCCACTAATGCACTGCGACCCGGTTCAACCATATCGACATGATTTTAGGGGCCCTATGGGCCTACCTGAACCCGACCCCGAAGGACCAGATCTAGGGTTTGGATATCTCAGGAAAATGTCGTCCGTGGGATTCGAACTCTGATAGTGTGACTTTACCTCTATCCAACTAAGCTAGCCTCATTTGATAAAAAAAAACAAGGATAGATTCATAATTTTCTTTTCAGAGTTATACAATATAATATAGACCAAAATTAATTATAAAAAGCATGGTCTTATCGATGTGTATTTATCTCCGTATCAACGTTCAATGTTTTTCGATGTGTTCTTAGCCTAATTTCACCTTTTCATATGATTTTTTTGTTTGATTTTGAGGAACATTTAAAGTTTTTTAATTGATTTCGAGAGGTTTTTTCGGTTTTTTGTAGGATGTCCGATACCGTTGAGGAGACGTGTGTGTGTGTGTTCATGATAATCGTTCATTGGTTCGATTGTTAGATATATATTATTTGACATATGAAACAAAAATAAATCTTGTTTATAACTTTATACGGTTTATTGCGTTTTTAATTTCTTAGCCGTCCATGTTTTATCAAAACAAATAAATATGGGTGTATGAAAATGGTTAAGTAGATAGGCTAACCCCCAATCCCAAAACCAAAGGTTTAGCTCCAACAACTTCAACTTACCAAATTTCAATCTCATTAAAAATAAAATATAATTAGACGTTTTTATGATTATATTAAATAATTATTTATCGATAACGACATGTTACAAGAGTTGTTTGATGTTTTATGTTTGGCTGTTATTATGAAATTGACGGAGCAATGTAGACATAAATTTGATAAATTAAGACCGAGTTAAATTTGACTAGTTCCATAGATACGTTAAGACTAAAGCAAAGTTTAACAACCAGCTTCTTTTTTCTAATACTGAAAAAATCGCAAATCATAAAATATAAACAAGTTTTTCAAGGAGTTATTTAGATTGACCAATAGACTTTTCATTTCCATTTATTTTTCTCAATTATACTCTTTATATATATATCTCCTTATATGTTTTAATTCATTTTACAATATCATTTAAGTTAACAGTCAGTGTCATGTCAGGGCAGTGATATTTGTCGAACAAGTTAACCTTTATAGTAGATCAAAAGTCCACAAAGTGGTCCGATTTCTTTTTGCCGAGTAGCTTTTTAAGTTTTTGGCTAATGTCTCATATATTTTATTAACATTCATGAACACCTTCTAAAGTAAATTTTGCATGTACGTCTGTAACACTCTGATAAAAATCTTCTTTGTAAAAATTTGGTTACTTGGGTTATACAAGGAACCTTGCGAGAGCCTTCATAGATATGCTCTATGAGGCTATTATGAGTAGGACATGTTTTTACCAACAATTATCTTATCAGTTAATATTTAATTTTTACCTAATAACTAATTTTCAGTTTAATCAACTTATAAGTAAAAAACTACTTTATTAACTTGATTATAAAAGTTCAACAAATGATTTTCTAACATAATAATTTTTGCTAATTTTAAAATCATTAAATTGATATAAGAAATACGACCTATATGGCTATATGTGAATCACATGACTGTTTTGCATGAATAATTAAATAATAACACGGTTGAAAATAGAAAATAATGACGAGAGCTAGTCAACGATTATAAAAAGTCAAAATTAATACACAAATTAGTCGGTTCACGTTAACACCTAGCTACTTCACGCGGCTAATCTGGAGGAACAAAATCAAAACATAGCATTTTGACATGTTCAAATATTTGAAAATTCTGTCTTCATAATCTTTTAAATATATTTAACTTAAAATAAAATATAAAATCATTAAGAAACAAATATATATATATATATATATACACATTCGGATTTAAACGAGAACGGTATTCATCATGAAATTTTATACTAACATCATGTACAAAGTCACATTTAATTCATGCTACTGTACATTTAATATAAAATCACATATGATTTTGTATATAATACGACCGTGTTGTAGTCTACTAAATAGGTAGCTTTTTCGTTTTATCATTCCTCTACTCATGTCATTATATTTGACCACATGAACATATCTACATGACATGGTAGATATTCATGTGTAAACTTATTAATTACTTTTGATTTTGTAAAAAAATTGTTAAACTTTTCTCAGTCGTTTATCGGATTAGCATTTATTGACAATCTTGGTCATAAAGGTTATATTTGAACGACAGTTAACTCACGTACACGTCCCGACATTAAGTCGACGAGGTATCCGGAATTCAATCGGGCACCAAGCTAATCCTCGGTGATCATGGATCTACTCGAAAGTCAACCCATGGTCAGGGTATGGCCATATGCTCACCCCATGAATCGAACCCGGGTAGACAGAGATGTCATCTATTGTCTCTTTCAAGGATGTTACCGACTAATGCTTTGATGTCATCAAAGGTTATATATTGTTAGTATAGTAAACATCTTAAACGCAGTAATCTTACTGGGTAAGAGTAATTTGTTCACTTAACGTGCAGGACTCTTGGTTTTTGATATATCTCATACCAAATAATATTATTGGGTTGTTTCATACTTAAGTGGTAAGGTAATTAATATTGATAAGCGTTTTTCTTATGAATATTTACCAAACGATCCTTTACGTAAACTCACACGTCATGATATTTCCTTTAAAATGACAATCAAATAGTGTTAGTTGTCAAATTTGGAATGTTTGTTGGACAGTTTTAAAGCTTTTATGATCAATCAGATTAGGTAATCTTAGCTTATTTGTTATCATCAATTCTCAAAAATCTTAGCTATATAGCCTATAGGTATTAAATTTTTGAATAAAATTGTATATCTGCATTTATAACAATTAAAATATTGTAACTCGTTTTGTAAGGGTGTATGCTAATTTCTAGAATTTTCAAAAGTATAGAACTAGTAAAAGTGTAATATTTAAATTATGTAAAAAGAAAAAGAAAAATCAAAAGTCGAAAGCACCTAATCTTTAGACCGAGGGAGGTTTGTGGGAGCCACCACCAGGAACCACGGCTAACCTTGACTTCACACCTCATAAAGGGTCAACGTCACTAATGCAATGCACCTCTCTTTTCAACTTTCCGGTCACCTTCCACCACCACCCTTCCTCTACTCTCTCTAAATATATATACATATATAAATATAAAGTTAGGTTCAAATATAAACATATAAATATAAAGTTAGGTTCAAATATAAACTCAATTTTAGTTGTAAACGTGAATATCATGAATTAAGTGTGACTTTATATATGATGTTAGTTTTAATTTCAGGTTCATTCTGAATATCATGTATTATTCAGAGTGAATAAAGGCGTCTAAGGTTTATTCACTATGAATAATGCATGATATTCAAACTGAATATTTCCACGTGACGCGATTTTAGTGATCCTCATGTTCACAATGAAAAATGAGTTTTCATTTGAAATTTCATCTATATATATAATATTATATATTGATTTTTTTTTTCGAAAGGCATATATATTGATTTAAGATTATGTAAACCAGTGTATTTTTGTAAGACCTATAAGACCATATAAATAACATCAAATTTTTATAAGAAAATACAACGAAAGTAAGCTTTTACAGTATTTTTGTTATGACAGTGTATTTCACTGGGAAGTTTTAGGCTATTTGACAGTTGTTGAATGGTTTGATGCTTGATGATCAAGAAATAAACAAACGGCCTCTTAGTGTTACTTTATGATAAGCATGAAAACATATTTTGGTCTCACGTAAACTCAACGATATACATGTAGACAGAGAAATAATGTTCAAACGAGAACATCAACTATTTAAGAAAACACAAAAAACTTCGTCCATGTACAAAATCACATATGATTTTATAATAACGAAAAAAGCTGGACGTGGACGACTTGTCATGCGACATAAAGTCATGGGCAAAATTGGATGAATCACATATGATTTTGTATATTAAAATAAAATTTCTTACTTTTTCTTAAATAGTTAGTGTTCTTGTATGAAGACGTTTATCTACCTCTATATATATTTATGACAATAAATATATAACTTTTTTTATAAAAAATAGAAGAGGAATTAAGAGGGAAAGAGTGTTTTCTTTTTCTCTTTCTAAAACTTTGTCTATAAATATACCCACCCATTTTCTATAAGACACATCCCACATTCACAACTTAGCCTCTACACATAGAGAGAGAAAGTGAGACTAGTTTTTATAGATAGAGTAATTAAGAGTAAAGGGGCGACCTGAGATTTAAACACCTACAAGAACATGGCTGGATTAAAATCATGTATGATGGTATTCATGATGATGATGATGGTTGCATCCATGCAGATGCATACATCCATGGCTCAAACTAGACATGTCGTCGGAGACTCCTTGGGCTGGACCATTCCTCCCAACGGCGCCGCCGCTTACACCGCCTGGGCCGCCCAACAAACATTCACCGTCGGCGACTCTCTTGGTATGTCTTTTTTACTCCGGCCACCGCCAATATTTTTTATTAATTGTACATTAAATATTACAAAATGTTAGCCGCCAAAACTACTGTGGAATATCTTATCTACCCAGGATTTAGTTTCAAACGTACATAGTAGTTATAGTCACTGAATTTATCAGATCGATTTAGGCTGTGTTTGGTAAAAATAAGATTGTTGCTAAGTTAGCTTATGTATGGTTAGATGGACCACAAACTAGCTTATTGAAGTGCCATTTGGAGTAGTATTTTGGGAGTTTTTTCAATTATCCTTTTACTAATCAACTATTACATCCAAGATTTTTTTTTGATCATTTTACATATCCATAAACTAGTTGTTGTTAAACATAATTTGTTCATAAGCTATCTTATTAGCTATCAGCTACTTTGCTAAACACGACCCCATTGTAATCATAATGGAGGAGGCTAATTACATTCTTGTAATTGCTAAATACATTTCTACAAGCTAAAATCTTTCTCATACATATCACCATTACAATCAGTTTTTTACATTTTTAATATATAATAATCTGATTTTAACATTCACATAAATATAAGCAGCATTTCCCATGATAATTTTTCAAAAATTAGTCTAGAAACACTAAAAATCCCATTATAAAAGTGGGATATAATATTTGTAGAAAGGGAAAGAAAACATGTCACATGCAAACAAACCTACTCCAATTCTTAATTCAAAAAATCAATAATGGTGTGACCTTTTTTCTTAATTATTTAATTACTTTTAGGGGTAGTTTTTTTAATCAACTATAGTGGTGTGAATTTGACTAATTAATTAATTAACTAATTGATATTTCTCTAATTTTGTAGTTTTTAATTTCACCACCGGAGCCCATAACGTGGCCCAAGTATCACAGGCGGCGTATGGGCCGTGCACCACCGCCAACCCCATCTCCCTCACCCCCACCGGCCCCGCAACCCTCACCTTGACCACCGCTGGCCCCCACTACTACATCTGCACCGTCGGATCACATTGCCAAATCGGTCAAAAGTTGACCATCAACGTCTCCGCCGCGGCTGCTGCCCCCGCCACCCCACCTCCAGCCGCCGCACCTGCCACCCCACCTCCCACCGCCGCACCTACCACCCCTCCTCCGGCAGCCACACCCACCGCAGCACCGACTCCGGCAGCCACCCCAACTCCGGCGGCCACCCCGACCGCCTCTCCGGCGCCCACTCCGGCCGGTCAAGCCAGCCCACCGGCACCTCCGACGTCCGGCCCATCTCCGGCAGGAAGCACCACCAGTCCTCCTACCGGCGCCGCCGCACCTCCCACCGGAAGCACCACTCCGTCACCACCGAGTAACGCCGCCTCATCTTTCACGGCAGTGGCTCCGGCAACTTTCTTGGCCGTTGGCTTAGCTTTGTTTTATTATTAAATTGATCATTTTTGTTTTTTTGATTATTAGTTGGAGAGATTATTACACGGGTTGTGTGTGATTAATTTATGAATTTTTCTGTTGTTTGTAAGGATTTAAATTATGTTTTTTTTGTTTCATGATTCGTATAAATAAATTTCACTTTTTTCTTGTGGATTTTATTCTATTCCCAAAGATATAATAACGACCATAAAAAAGTAATCGTATTGATTCCAAAGTGGTCATATTATCACATTCTTTTTGTGATTAAATAAATTCTAAAGTTTCTACTTTTTTTTATCGATCTTTATTATTTTAAGATGTTTTAAGGTGATTAAATGGGAATTTAATTATGATATTTTTTTTTTATAATCTCTAGATTTCTCTTTTTCATGTTTAGGCATCTATCACGGTATCAAACAATGATAAAGTGAACTTTCTTGAAAGTTATAAATTATTGATCGATTTTTAACATTTCTTATGATGTTATTAGCTTTTAAATAGTCTAGTCTATGGTAAATGACAAAACACGTGCAAGAAAGGTTCGGGAATATATCAATGGTGATGAGTACATAAAATAATGTTAAATAAAGAAAAAAAGTTATATTCAAAAGATTCATGATAATAAAAATGAATTTAAAATAAACACGCATCTAACAAGATATTTTATATGACCTAAGTTTATCAGATCAAATTAAAAACTATTCTATCTAAAAACGTTATAAAAGGTTTTTATAATGTTTTAAGCGTCATGACAAGTTTTTTAAAATATTTTTCGAATAAAACATCATAAAAGGTAATTTTATAAGATATTTTTTTGAAACAGTACCATATACATATAAATGTCCCTCAAACAAATGGACATATTTGACACTTTTTTTATTTAGTTTTATAAATTTTGGTCCTATAAAATATTAGTAGGATGAACCACAAGAGTGGTGGCATACTTGCTAACACCTAGGGAGATGTGGTGGAATATCCCATCCACCTGGGTTCGAGTCCAGGCATGAACACTTTGTGGTCAGACTTAGTCTCAGACGGCCGAAACTTAATATCCAAATTGTCAATGATATAGTCTAGACAAATCCTAGATAAATCTTATCCAAAAAAAATACTAATAGAATATTTATTTGTTTTAAATATCTTATAAACTTATTATTGTTATAGTGATTATATAAAATATCACATTCAATGTATGAATTTGTCAATTAATAATTTTCTTATGATTTATCAATTAAGTAATACAAAACTAAACTTACCAAAGTTATACTACTTTCAAGACCTAGAAAGTTAGAACGCAAACTAAAAACGAAAAATTTAGAAATAAAAATTAACTTTTTAAATCTTAGTTTACAGTGATAATCTTGTTTTCTTTAAAACTAAAGCATATTTTTAATTCCTAGTTGTATTTTTTTTCCTTGTTCCGAGACCTATGAGGTGTGGAAAGTGAGTTTGAGAGGATTCTTTGCAATCTTTTTTAGGGGGAGTGGGGAAGTGAGGAAAACGGATCATTCAATAAAAAGGGCATAACTTTTGGTAAAATGGGTAAAACAATTGGTTGGTTTTTAAAAGCATGGGCCTAAAAGTGGGTAGTCTACAATCCTTCAATTGGGGACCATTGGGTAAGTGGTGGTGTACGTTCTATTAAGAGAAGGACATAATGTGGATCAGAGTCATCAAGAGTGTGTACGCCCGGGGGGGGGGGGGGGGTTACAAGAGGGAGAAGGTGGTAGAGGTATGACAAGCGCGATTTGGGGCAACATTATTAGAGCGAGTAAGAAGATGGACAAAGTGGGGTGAGGTTTTCGGATTCATTCGTGAAGATGATAGGAGATAAAGAGGAGACATACTTTTGGTCCGATAAGTGGATTGGCAACAATAGTCTAAAAAAAGATTATAGATAATTATTTAGTTTGGAAAGCTATAAAAATACAAAAGTGGCAGATAGAGGAAGGTGGGAGGGTATAGATGGGTTTGGGAGTGGAGTTAGAGAAGGGTGTGAAGGGGTAGAGAATATGGCAAGTTGGATGATTTAATAGGAAGGTTATAAGTCTGTTGTCCATCTCGAGACAAAAGAGACAAGACCTAATGGACTTTAGATGAGCCAAAGGTTTTTAAGCTCTTTTTTGAAGGACTTTTTTTCCCCGTAAGGCATAGCGGCACGAAAACAACGAACGACTACTACGAACACAATGCACACACGCACGTACACCTCCCCGGCGGTATCGTGCATCCACGGGTAGCCCACTAATCTGCCGCTATCCCGACCATCCAAGGACTAGGTACTCCTCATGCCCTCATATTGACTCCCCTTGGGATCGAACCCTAGTAGATTAGGATCCCATCCCCAGCCCCTGTTGATCCAACTCCTCTATGACTTGATAAAAATATCTATGATCCTTCATCTAATAACTGGAAATACTTAGCACTGTTTTGATGAGTTGTAAACTTCAACGAGCTTATCTCGCTGATAGTTTAAACATCAGCGATCGCTGATTATCTGACTCCGCTCAGTAACAGTGAGAGCTGATATCAGCTAAGTATCCTTTGAAGACAAATAGTCATGTCACTATGAAACCATCAGCACCATCTATTGATGCAAACTGATGATAGAGTCGGTGATGCTTATGATCTGAAGTTGATATCAGTGACAGCTAGCTGACTACTCTAATATGACGTTCCAAAGAGAACAAGTCACAGTGCCTCCCTGATCCTTCCCAAGGATCAGCGACCCTAAGGCCTGATCATTGACTTGTACTTTAAGAATTCTATATTTGTCTTCTTGTCTTATATGCATAAAAAAGATTTGATTTGCCTTTCTGACAATAGTACAAAAGGGGATGTCTCTTTACTGTACCTTCTGTACTTATCACCCATAAGGCAACTGTTTACCATAGGCAATAACCCTACCAAGCATGGGCATTATTTTATGGTACAATAGTACAACAGACCCAATCTTTACATGACACGTGTAAAGTTGGGGATGACATGCATTTAATGCATGGGGTATAATTAGAACGTTGGGATATTCTTCAAACCACCTTGGTCCATCTTCTATACCCCGAATCCTTTCACTCCCTCTCAATTCTTCTAGGTTCTTTCTGTTGGGTTTTTGTGGGTTCCTCGGGTCAAACTGACACGAGAACTATCATGGATCACGAAACCTCACTGATTCGATAAATCCTTTAGATCTGATAACCAAACTGGTAAAAGACCTATTTGATCAAAAACACACTGATTTGATCTTATGCGGAAGCGTTTAAGCTAAAACCCTAAACTAGCTTATGGATCTTAATCAATTAGTTTAATTAATTCTAACAGTTATAATGCTTTACCTGGATTGCTTGAGAATTGATCCACCAATGATCGACCTACGAATTGTTCCTCTAGCAGAACTGAAACCCGAGAACTGAGAAAACCGAACTGGTATCCGAGGGAGGGGGCGGCGCCGATTAAGAGGGAGAGTGAGAGAAAACTGGAAACTGATTTATGAGTTGGTTGGACTGAAACTCTTAATTTTTCCTTAAACCCATAAGCCTTATTTATATGGAGGAAAAATACAGTTTGAATAAGATTCAGTTTCCTTATTGTAATTATCTCAATCTTTTCCTTATTTTTTCTGGAAAAGAATTTGCTTATGATAATTATCTATATATATATATTTATCTAATATATAAATATATATATTTCTATTAATTAATTATTATATATTTATTTCATCAAATAAATATACAATCTACTTATTTAATTAATAACCCTCCAACTTTGGGATTTCTAACTGAAATTACCCAACTGATTTATAATTGACTATTATAAATCCTAACTCTCCATTTCTAGGTTTCATATAACTTATTCGATTTATAGGTCCTCACAGGTGTGACCCTCAAGTGTCTTGTAACATTGGATGTGTAATTACTTGGTTTGTCAACTCTGCACATAATTCCTAACAGACTCCCACTTGTGCAAGTTGGCAATACCGCCTTGATTACATGGACCTAAGGAGGCCCCTAGATAGGCACTTAGGCTAACCAGGTTACAAGAACTCTTATACCCAAACTGGTGATATAAACATTCCGTAAGGAAATAGTATCCATAAAACTACTGTTCATAGATTGGGTATATCTTGGCTTTTCCCTTTGCATCACGATATTTCATTTGTGAGTATGAGCTTGGAAAGTGTCAACTCTGAATACTCAAGATTCTGTTTTCTTGACTATCCGACTTTTACTGATAGGTAAACGACAAAGAACTAATCAGTTCGTTTGGGCATGGCCATGCACTTCATCAGTATACTCAGTCAGTCAAGAAGGGCCCAGAAATATCTCTCTTCAAAGAAGAGGTGCAAATCCCATCTTGCATAGCTGCCTTTAACACCACGGCTTCCGCTGAATCTAGTTACGCCCTTTATAGCCACCCTGTTACGGCGTAGCGGTTGAGCGTACTAAGTATTCAGTAGTCCTCATGATATCAAATCAGATACCTCAGGTGATAGGGACAACCACTGTGAGATTTACTTATGACTAATTCCAAGAAATAATCTCAACTGCGGATCACATCCGATATTTGCTACTCTATCAAATATCTGTGCAACTTTTAGTCTACAACGCTTGTAGCTGTTATTTAGTAACTGATCATAACTACCTAAAAGTTCACAATGACTTTAACACCTTATTGGGTTCCCACCACGATAAGTCGTCACGGACAAATTTTGAATGAAAAACTGAAAAACTAGTTTCATTCCTGGATTATAAAACATGCAAAATATAAAAGTGATAAAGAAATTAATTTTGTATAGTCCATATTACACGCTGTAATAATAACAAAATTAATGACTTTTCTTAATAACTTTTATAATATCTATTTAACGTTTGTTAAATACTGATCTAAAATGAAGTATCACCTATCTTCAGTTTAAATCCTTTGATCAAAGTTTATCATTTTAATCAAAGTGATGACCAAAAATACAAGTATGTATTTATTGATATTGTCTACTTGTATCTGCTAATCATTGTTTTGCAAACACTTTTAAAACAATAATTAGACTTCTATCATATTCCATGAACTTGGAGACCTGGAATAACTACCTGTTCGTGAATATGCAAAACTAAACTGCAACTTTCCTTAGTTGCTGTGTAGATGAATGATTTCTACCTGAAATCAGATTCCATTTACTATGCTGGCAAATTTACTGGAAATCTAATCCAACACTTTAATTATTGATTTAAAAGTCAATCATGTCTTTCCTTTGTTTCAAGGATCTTGAAACTTTTATCCTTTTGACTATAAGGTAAATTATATCTTATGAATTCTCATCCTACCTGGATCATAAATTCCGAGATATATTGAATCAATAATTATATCTTTCATTCTATATCTTAGACTAGATAGAGAATAAACTGGGCTCCCACTAACCTATATGAAAACTGATTATTACTCAAAATTAACTATTGACCTGTCAATATCCAATCTATGGGTGGAAGGTGGTACACGTTGGTGATAGTAGATGAATACTCAAGATACACCTGGGTTTTCTTCCTTAGAGCCAAGAGTGAAACTTCCCAAGAGATCATTGCCTTCATCCTTCGGATGGAGAAGTTCAATCAGATCACTGTTCGTTCCATAAGAAGTGATCATGGCACTGAATTAAAAAACAGTGTCTTGGATCAATTCCTTATCAGCAAGGGAATTTCTCAAAACTTCTCTTCCGTTCGTACTCCTCAGCAAAATGGAGTCGCTGAACGAAGAAATCGCACGCTGATTTAATCTGCAAGATCCATGCTGATTGAAGCCCGTCTCTCTATTCAATTCTGGGCCGAGGCTGTCAACACTGCCTGTTACACGCAGAACAAGTCGCTGATCGTGAAAACATTCAAGAAGACAGCCTACGAACTCTTCAGAGGAAGAAAGCCAAACATTGAATATTTCCACATCTTTGGTTGCAATTGTTATATCAAGAACAACAAAGATGGTCTTGGAAAGTTTGATGCCAAAGCTGAAGATGGTTTCTTGGTTGGATATTCTACTATATCCAAAGCCCATCGTGTCTTTAACAAACGTAGGCAAACCATAGAAGAGACCATTCATGTCAAGTTTGATAAAACTAATCCCTTCTCTACTCCTTCATTTTTCTAATAACAATGATGTAAATAATTGGGCTAACTCTTACTTTCAGGTCCCTGAAAATGAAGCCCCTGATGCTAACATCCCTGCTGCAGGAACACCCTCATCAATCCCTGATGGATTTGAAGATGTACCTGGAATTCCTCAGGACACTCCAGTTTACTCTGTTGTTCCTATAAATCAAGTTGCTCCCACAACATCTCAGGAAGACACTCCTTCAACCTCAGGATCTTCTGAAGTTGCTCCACTCCTCGCTGATCTTCCTCAACTTGATGTAATCCCTGAAGAATCATCTTCTTCGGTCGCAGCTGAACCTCTTCAGGTTGTTCCTCAGCCTCCTGCTCTCTAATGGACTAGAGATCATCCTATTGATCAAGTCCTAGGTGATCGCTCAACTATGGTAAAGACTCGACATCGGGCTAGTAATCACTGTCTATATGTTTGTTTCTTATCTGAAAATGAACCTTCTGAAATAGAAAAAGCACTCGCCGATCCATTTTGGGTCTCAGCGATGCAAGAAGAACTCGCTGAGTTCGAAAGAAACCTTGTCTGGATTCTTGTTCATAGGCCAACTAGAAAGACCATCATTGGTCAAAAATGGATTTTTCGAAACAAATTAGACGAACATGGCACTGTGATTCGCAATAAGGCTCGTCTTGTTGCACAAGGATGTAGACAAGAAGAGGGGATAAACTATGATGAAACATTTGCCCCTGTGGCTAGATTAGAAGCCATTAGACTTTTTCTTTCTTATGCGGCTCATATGAAAATTTCAAGTGTTTCAGATGGATGTCAAGAGTGCGTTTCTTAATGGGAAACTCACTGAAGAAGTCTATGTTGCTCAACCTCTAGGCTTCGCTGATCCTAAGCATCGTAACCATGTTTACAAGTTAAACAAGGCTCTATATGGCTTAAAGCAGGCACCTAGAGCCTGGTATGAAACCTTGTCAACTTTTCTTATCTCTGAAGGTTTCACTCGTGGAAAAATTGACAGCACACTGTTTGTCAAGAAATATAAGGATCATGTTTTTCCTTGCTCAAATTTATATTGATGACATCATTTTTGGGTCCACGAAAGCCAAACTTTGCAAAAAGTTTGAGTCACTCATGCAGGCTCAGTACAAGATGTCCATGATGGGTGAACTAACCTATTTCTTAGGTCTTCAGGTTAAGCAATCTAAAAAGGGTATTTTCATCTCTCAAGGTAAGTATGTTCGAGAGATGCTTAATAAATTTGAACTTACTACTTGTTCTGAAATGAAAACACCAATGACACCTCCTCTGAAACTTGACAAGGATTCCAATGGGAAACCTGTTGATGTTACTCTCTACAGAGGAATAATTGGCTCCTTAGGTCCGCCTAAGTGCCTGTCTAGGGGCCTCCTTAGCTATAAGAGTTCTTGTAACCTGGTCAGCCTAAGTGCCTGTCTAGGGGCTGTTAGGATTGTGTGCGAGACATTAACAGGGTTACCGTGTCCAATGTTATAAGACACTAGTAGGTCACACCGCTGCACACTAAATAAAGGATGTTTGGATTACTTGGTTGAGAGAAATAATTAAAACGAGAGAGAAAGAAATAAATAATTAGTTGAATTATTTATTTGTATAAATTAATTAATCAGTTGAATTAATTAATGATTATCAAGAAGATAATTATGGAATATATATATATATATATATATTTAATTATCAGACTGATAATTATAAAGATATTCCATATGGTATCAAACACTGCCTTATTGATCAATATAAACATAGGCATAAGGTTTGATAGTGAATAACTAATAGAAAAATTATTAACCAAAAGTTTGTCTCTCTCTCTCTCTCTCTCTCTCTCTCTCTCTCTCTTTCTCTCATCGCCGGCGGCTACAAGCAAAAAGCCAGAACCGGATTTTTCGTTTGCGGGGTAATCTGTGGTGGTCTAGCAACCGTTCCTCGAGACGTGTCAGTAGCGGTGTATCCCCTACAAGCTTTCCAGCGATTTCTAAAAAAGGTAAACACCCTAAAACCCATCCCTTTGTGTCTACAGGCTTTAGGATTGGATCCGTGTTTTGGGATTGATTTTATTGTTTTTCCGCTGCGTGTTTGTATACCTCAATCCCTAACAGTGGTATCAGAGCCACTTCCTAAAATATGCAGACCAGGCTTGTCTGGTAAATTAGGTTTAAAAGTTTTGTTTATAAAACCTTTTGAAGAAAACCAAAAACGGATCGGAAATCACCGGTGGAACGGCGGCAGTTAGCCGACCGAACCACCAAGTCAACCACCGGCCACCGACGGTCAAACCACAGCTGGTGGAGACCGCTGGCTGTCGCACCCGAAGCCAACCGCACCACAGCGTGGTGGTAGCGGCGGCTGTTAAGCACGAAAACCACCACACAGCCGTGTGGTGGCGACGATGCTAGGGTAAAACCACCGCACCACCGATTCGTGGTGGCGGTGGAGGTCGAATCGAACACCGCAGCGACGGTTGTGGCCAAGGACGACCACCGTGCCACTGATTCGTGGTGGTGGTGGTTGTTTGCTTGATTCGATTGCCGCACGGCGATGGTGGCGGTGTTCGTACCGCTGCTGTCGCCGGTAACTTCCAACCACCGATCGACGACCGTCAGGCGGATCGGTGGTGGGAGTCGGTGGCGATTAAAACCACAACCACCGGCGAACGGTGGTGACGTTGGTCGCTATCGAAAGCCGCACCACAGTGATGTGGTATCGGCGATTGATCGGTGTTCAAACCGCCGATCGGCGGTGGTGGCCATCGCCACTGCCGTTGACGGTGGTGGCGGCGATGGTGATGTTTTTAAATTGCCGGGAAACGGCGGTGGTGGTGGCACTTTGCTGCTGCCATTGTCGAATCCCCACCACAGGCGATGGTAATGATGGCCGCCGCTGCCATCATCGATGGTGGTGGTGGCGTTTTCGTTCGCTGACCACGGCAGCAGTGGTGGTGCTAAACCGCTGCTGTTGCCGGTGGCTTGACGGTGGTGGTGTGGTTGTTTGATGTTGCCGGAAGCGACGATGGTGGTGACACGGTTGATGATGGTGGCCGCCTGCTACTGTCATGAATCGTGTGGATTCACGATCGATTGTTATCAGTTTGATGACGATACAGTCGTGTAGGTTTCCGTTTAGGCTTCGAATTTTAAGGGTTTATCTTAAACCAGATAGGTGTAAACCCTAGAGACTATTTTTGGTTTTATTAAATTGATTTAATTGTTTAATTAATTTAATTAAATAAAATCTAGTTAAGATTTTATTTTAGTCATAGTCAAACCCTTTGACCCACACTTGTGGTTTCGTATATTTGTGTTAATTAATATTTGTTACGGGAGGCCTACGTGCCATTTACAACCCGGTTATATGTAACATTAAAATAATAAATAAACCGAGATTTGAAGATGGAGCCAAGGAGACAACCATGGAGCTTGGAGCCAGTGGGAGCGCCGAGAAGATCAAGTTTTATGTTGTCCCTTAGGAATAAAAGACCGTCATTTTGTGTTGGCTCACGAAATGGCAATAGTAAAGGGTTTTTGACTATGACATGTTCTAATGCGTGGTTGTTTATATTTATCAGTTATATAAATTGCGTGGTTGTTCTAGTTACGTAATTTTTAAATATAAACGTTTTTTAAAATTAAATGTTTTAAAAGTAAAATTGGATACAAATACAGTTTGTGTTTGGATCCAAAGTTTTTGAAAACTGGCATTTACGACCCTTGTTAAAATCATAGATTAGTAAGTGCAACCCACTTTAGGGGCACCTCCGGTGTAAGGTACATAGTGCGTTGTAAGTGCACACACTATGAACGCCCGTGTTCAAACCGAAACTGGAGGATGATAAAACTCTGCGAATTATCTCCGGGTGGTACCGGCCAGGGTTTGTCCAGGTCCCGGGTGGTGTAGTCTATTTTGGTAATTATTTATTCACTGGGTGGTACCAGGCCAAAATGCACTAGAGGGACTAAATATGCACGGATTATATATCCGATGTCCTGACGATCCAGAAGTCGTATTAAAATGCGATTGGTATAGTTTTACCTACCATAAATCGCATGGGTCGGTTTGACATGATCACATGCTTCCCGACACGTGTGAAATATGGATTCTAGTCTAATAAATTTATTTTAAGGGTAATAATTTATTAGAATTTTTGTAATTATAAACTAAAAAATTGGAATTTGTTCTTAATTTGTAGATGTCGAAATCTGTAATTCCGTTTTATACCCCTGAGGAATCCCTAAGACTCATCAACTATAAATGGAAGCTTACAGGCCAAAATTTTCCAGTTTGGAAAATGCACCTTGACAATGTCTTGCGTGCACAGGGTAAGCTGTATGTTCTGGAAAAACCTGTCTCACGACCAGAGAGTAATTCTCCCGAGAGGGATTTTACTCAGTACTTTAAATATTTGGCAGATGAATCGGATGTAATGTCCATTCTGATTTTCTCGACATCACCCGAGTTCACGGGAGATTTAAGAGTTAAATCATGTCACCAGGTTGTGAAAGATATAGAGAACCAGTTAGGTCTCTATAAGCACACAGGTAAACTTCTGATCATGCAAGAGATTTTTTCACTGAAGCTGAAAAAGGGTCAGTCAGTTAAAGACCATCTTATTGAAATGAGAAGGCTCTTTAAATTTTTATCGCGTTTGGGGTACAAGATGACTCAGGAAGAGTTAGTATACCTCATGTGGTTTTCCCTCACGAAAGAGATTCAAGACACAGCTAGTGCCTATATGAAGGAACCAAAGAAAGACGTGGATAAAGTTCATGAAGATATTCTGGCCAGTCTAGAACCAGTACCGGCACCTGCTGATCTCATGGATACTGATGTGGTTGATGAGCAGGGGGATCTGAGTTGCCCAGAATGCGGCAGCGAGGATATTTGCGAGCACTCGATGAATATCGACTAGATAGAGATCGGTTTACCCGATGCTCCAAGTATCTTTATGATAGATTGCTTAATCACTTCTTATGAATCATGGGTAATTGATACAGGCAGTGGTAACCACATTTGTAATCATTTACATGGATTCACTAGAAGAAAGACTTTGAGGAAGGACCGTTCGAACCTACGAGTTGGCGAAGGCACTCCGCTGATAGCTGAAGCTGTAGGATCTTATAGTCTTAGTTTACCCTCGGGTCTAGTTTTGGAACTGGATAATTGTTATTATATTCCAAATATGATTAAGAATGTTTTGTCTTTTGATTTGTTAGTAGACCAAGGTTTTTATTACAAATACGATTATAAAATGATTTCTGTCTTTAAAGATAACATCTTCTATTTTAAAGCAACACCTGTGAATGGTCTATATACAGTAAATCTACAAGACAACAGTAGTGAAATCTATCATATAAGTAAACGATCCAAAGACATTGAGGATCAAACTTACCTCTGGCATTGTCGTTTAGGCCACATAAACAAGAAACGCGTTGAACTACTCCTAAAAGGAGGTTTTCTCGGAACTTTCGATTATAAACCTTTTGATAATTGCGAGTCTTGTTTATCTGGCAAAATGACAAAGCAACCTTTCAATAAGGAAAATGAAAGGGCTACTGACTTGTTAGAAATAATTCACACAGATGTGTGTGGACCATTTAGTCATGTGGCAAGAGGAGGATACCGATACTTCATTACCTTTACTGACGATTTCAGTAGGTATGGTTATGTCTATCTTATGAGACATAAATTTGAAAGCTTTGAAAGATTCAGAGAATTTCAGAATGAAGTACAGAATCAACTTGGCAGAAAGATCAAGTTTTTACGGTCGGATCGCGGAGGCGAATATCTTAGTGACGAGTTTGACAATCATCTAATGGAGTGTGGGATTGTATCCCAACTCACACCTCCATATACACCTCAGATGAATGGTGTGTCAGAAAGGAGAAATCGTACTTTACTTGATATGGTACGAACGATGATGTGTCACTCTACGCTGCCAATGTCATTCTGGGGACATGCGCTCGAAACAGCAGCACACATACTGAATAGAGCGCTAACAAAGTCGGTAGAAAAGACTCCATATGAATTATGGAAGGGTAAGAAACCCAATATATCTTTTCTAAGAATTTGGGGTTGTGAGGTTTACGTCAAACGACCCACCTCAGAAAAACTCAAACCCAAATCCGACAAGTGTTTCTTCGTTGGATATCCCAGGACCACTGTGGGATATTATTTCTACAACCCTGAAGAGAACAAAGTCTTTGTTGCTCGAAATGGAAAATTTCTGGAAGAAAAATTTCTCAGTTCTGGGAATACCAGAAAGGATGTAGATCTACATGTAGTAGACGAAGAAAACACTACACCAATTGTTGAGCCAGAAATTCAACATGAGAATGTTGAACCTCAATCAGAACCGATTGAGGAAGTGCAAACACAGGACCTTCGCAGATCCAGTAGGGTGAGACAAGAACCAGATAGGTATCTTGGATTTCTAGTCTCTCAGGACAGCGGAGACTTGAATGAACCAACATCCTATAGAGAAGCTGTGTCAGGCAATGAGTCTGAACAATGGCAGGAAGCCATGGAGGCCGAGATGCAATCCATGTACGACAACCAAGTTTGGGAGTTGACTGATTTGCCACAACACTGTAGAGCTGTTGGACGCAAATGGGTTTTCAAGAAGAAAACCGACATGGATGGGAATGTACACACTTTCAAGGCCAGACTGGTCGCAAAAGGATTCACGCAAACTCATGGTATCGACTATGATGAAACCTTTTCACCAGTGGCTATGTTAAAGTCAATTAGGATTCTTATGGCCATTTCAGCGTACTTTAACTACGAGATTTGGCAAATGGACGTCAAGACAGCCTTTCTGAATGGAAAGTTAACAGAAGACGTCTATATGGAACAACCAGAGGGGTTTGAAGATCCTAAGAATCCTAATAAGGTGTGTAAACTGCTGAAATCCATTTACGGATTAAAGCAAGCATCTCGAAGCTGGAACTTACACTTTGATGAGCGAATCAAAGAATTTGGTTTCGCCAAAAGTGAGTTCGAGCCGTGTCTACACTAAGTTCAGTGGGAGCATAGTAACCTTCTTGGTCTTGTACGTAGATGATATTCTACTCATAGGAAACGATGTTCCAACTTTACAGAGTGTAAAGAGTTGGTTGAGCAAATGTTTCCAGATGAAAGACCTTGGAGAAGCCGCTTATATACTTGGCATAAAGATCTACAGAAATAGATCTAAGTGGCTTATCGGACTTAGCCAAAGTACGTACATTGATAAAATCTTGAAGACATTCAGGATGGATGAATCCAAGAAAGGATTTATCCCGATGCAATATGGCATAATGTTAAGTAAAACACAATGTCCTGTTTCTAGTCAAGATCAGGATAAAATGAAATCGGTTCCATATGCTTCAGCAATTGGATCGATTATGTACGCCATGTTATGTACCAGGCCCGATGTTGCTTACTCAGTAAGTGTTACGAGCAGATATCAACGGAATCCAGGAGAACCTCATTGGGTGGCTGTCAAGAACATTCTCAAGTATCTGAGAAGAACGAAAGACATGTTCTTGGTCTTTGGAGGATCTGAGGATGAAATCAGTGTCAAAGGATACTCTGATGCTAGTTTCCAGACCGACAGAGATGATTTTAGATCACAGTCGGGGTACGTCTTTACTCTAAACGGAGGCGCGATCTCGTGGAAGAGTTCAAAGCATGACACAATTGCAGATTCAACTACAGAAGCAGAGTACATTGCAGCATCTGATGCGGCAAAGGAAGCTGTCTGGCTAAGGAATTTTCTATCGGATCTCAGAGTGGTTGCCAGTGTCTCTAGACCGATCGATATATTCTGTGATAACTCGGGAGCCGTAGCGCAAGCAAAGGAACCTAGAGAACATCACAAGTCAAGACACGTGCTCAGAAAATATCACCTCATCCGAGAGATTATTGGAAGAGGAGATGTGAGAATATGCAAGATTCCAACAGAAGAAAATGTCGCAGATCCGCTGACAAAGCCACTAGCAAGGGTGAAACATGAGGCGCATGCAAATTCCATTGGGATGCAGTACCTGGAAGCCAGTAGCTAGTTTTTAGTTTATGTATTACTATAGTTTAATTTTGAACAATTTAATCATGTAAATTTTACAGTGTGATAAAATAAATGGAGGCTTTAATTCATGATTGTTCTAAATTAACTATTTTTCGCATATTTAACGTATCCATGATTTTTACAAAGTTTTGTATGAAATCAAAATTTCCGTAGCCACTTATTGAAATGGGAATTTCAATAGGGAGTTTAACGCTATTATGAATACTTGATAATTTATTCGAAGTAAAGAATAAAAGCACAAGTGATGTGACCAAGTATTTATAGATACTCATCAGAGTGTTTGGGTATTGGAAGTGACCAGTAATCAAGTCTGCTTCATGGAGCCTCAGTCATAAGCATTGACTTGATAGGTTGTCCTTAGACCTGAGATATTTGGTTTGGGAACATGAGGACTGCTGTACTCTTAGGACGTTCTAACGCTGCACGGTAACAGGGCGGCCATACGGGACGTGACTAGATGCAGCGGAAGCCGTGGATCCAAATGCAAATAGTCAAGAAGGGATTTGCACCTCTTTCAAAAGAGAGATATTTCCGGGCCCCTTGACGATTAAGATTGGCAGAAAACGCGTGGCCACGCTCGGATAGAATAACAGGTGTTATTTAGTAATATCCGTTACTGCAGGCAATCGAAATCAGAGTCAAGAAATACTTGATTTTAAGAAATGAATCCTCCACTCCATGTCTTAAAATCACTTTAGAAATATCGTGTGCAAAAGGAATGAACCTGTGTACAAATTCAAGAGCGAATTGTATCTCTGGATATAAGAGATCTTATAACCTGGTTAACCTAAGTGTCTGGCTAGGGACCTTCTTAGGCTAATGGTAACAGCACAGTTACATGTCTAGCACAAGTGGGAGTCTGTTAGGATTGTGTGCGAGACATTAACAGGGTTACCGTGTCCAATGTTATAAGACACTAGTAGGTCACACCGCTGCACACTAAATAAAGGATGTTTGGATTACTTGGTTGAGAGAAATAATTAAAACGAGAGAGAAAGAAATAAATAATTAGTTGAATTATTTATTTGTATAAATTAATTAATCAGTTGAATTAATTAATGATTATCAAGAAGATAATTATGGAATATATATATTTAATTATCAGACTGATAATTATAAAGATATTCCATATGGTATCAAACACTGCCTTATTGATCAATATAAATATAGGCATAAGGTTTGATAGTGAATAACTAATAGAAAAATTATTAACCAAAAGTTTGTCTCTCTCTCTCTCTCTCTCTCTCTCTTTCTCTCATCGCCGGCGGCTACAAGCAAAAAGCTAGAACCGGATTTTTCGTTTGCGGGGTAATCTGCGGTGGTCTAGCAACCGTTCCTCGAGACGTGTCAGTAGCGGTGTATCCCCTACAAGCTTTCCAGCGATTTCTAAAAAAGGTAAACACCCTAAAACCCATCCCTTTGTGTCTACAGGCTTTAGGATTGGATCCGTGTTTTGGGATTGATTTTATTGTTTTTCCGCTGCGTGTTTGTATACCTCAATCCCTAACAGGGGCCTCCTTAGGTCCGTGTAATCAAGGCAGTATTGCCAACTTGCACAAGTGGGAGTCTATTAGTAATTATGTGCAAAGTTGACAAACCAAGTAATTACACATCCAATGTTACAAGACACTTGAGGGTCACACCTGTGAGGACCTATAAATCGAATAAGTTAAATGAAACCAGAAATGGAGAATTAGGATTTATAATAAACAATTATAAATCAGTTGGGTAATTTCAGTCAGAAATCCCAAAGTTGGAGGATTATTAATTAATTAAGTAGATTATATATTTATTAGATAAATAAATATATAATAGAATAATTAATTAAAGGAATTATATATTTATTAGATTAAATAAATATATAAATAATTCTCTAGAGCATTCTTTTCTTGAAAGAAAAGAATAAGATAATTACAAAAGGGAAACTGAATCAGATGGAAACTGTTTTTCCTACATATATAAATAAGCCTTATGGGTTTAAGGTTATCAAGATATATCATATAATCAGTTTTCCGAAAAATCCTCTCTCCTCTCTCTCCTACTTGGCGCCGATTCCCCCTTCCCTTGTCAACAAACCAGTTCGGTTTTTCAGCACATTCGGGTTTCAGTTCTACTAGGGGAACATTCGTTGGTCGTTCATTGGTGGATTTATTCTCAAGCAATCCAGGTAATTTTCCTGTATCCATAACAGTTAGGATTAGATAAAATAATGATTATGATCTGTGGATTTCTAGGGTTTTGTATCCAAATCGCTTCCGCACTTGATCGAATCAGTATGTTTTCGGTCATATGGACCTTTTGACCAGATTGGTTATTAGGTATATAGGATTTCTAAGAACCAGCTAGGTTTTTGAGATCCACGATAATCCTTGTGTCAGATTGACCCGAGGGAACCCATAAAACCCAACAGTGGTATCAGAGCCACGGGTTTCTCTTTTAATTTATTAATTGTTATAGATCCGTTAAAAAGCTTCTAGTTTTTGTTTTTCCGTTTAAAAATCTGATTTTTGGTTAAAAGCTTTATCGTTTTATGTATCGTATCGAAAACCTAACCGACGATCGGCGGTGGAACGGCGGCAGTCGGCCGACCGGACCGCCAGGCCAATCGCCGGCAAGGCTCGGCCACAAGAAACCCAACACCGGGCCGCACCACAGCTTGTGGTGGCGGCACCGGCTGCTGACCGTAAAACCACCAGGTCACGCCACTAGTTAGGTGGTGGTGGCCGAACCTCTTCGCTGCCATGTAACCGCCCCGGCCACACCACCAAGTTGGTGGTGGCCGTAACATCTGTGCATCCACAGCCGCACCACCAGATGGGTGGTGGCGGACGTTTTCCGATCAAGCGGTAACCGGTGGTGCAAGCGGCACAACCACAACCACCAGATGCCATAACGATGGCGGTGGTGGGCGGCGTAGAATCGCGGCCTCAAAGCCGACCACAGTCGTGGTGGCGATGGACGGCAATCGCCGAATGGCGATGGATGGATGATGGTGGCATTGGCCGATCGCCGGCCAGATGGAATAACCATGGCGGCGTTGCCACACGCGCCAATGGCCGGCGGTACCAAACCGCAAACGGTGGCGGCAGTAACGGTTTCGTCATCGTTATCGGATGGCAGCCTTAGCGGCGGTAGTTGTGTGTTCGCCGGTCGCCACCTATGGGTGACGATCATCGGCATAATCGACGGCGATCGGTGGTGGCATGCGATGGTGGCGTGATTGTTCGCTGGAAGTCGCGAGGGACGAGCAATGACGGGTGGTCACCACATCGGCCGCACCACACGTGGTGGATGCGGCAACGGGGTTAATCGACATCACCACAGATTAGTGGTGGTACCCGACGGTGGTGGCACGCGGTGGTTTCATAGCCGCACAGTGGTGGCGGCAACAGTGTTGTTATTTCCGATCGCCAATTGGTGGCGGTGATGGTGGCCTCAAGCTACAACTATCGTCACCCGGCAGTGGCGAGGGTGGTGGTTGATGACCACCTGTGGGTGGCGTCGGCCGCCGCCATCATACACGAACCACCGCTGGTTGCCTTATGGCCGCGCCAAGCGGTGGTGGTGGATGATACACTGAAACCGCAACCACCAGAAGCCACTTTGGTGGTGGTGGTGTGCGGTGTTCTTGTGGAAATCGCGGCGCGCACCAGTCTCACTTTTCGCGGCGCGAGCCGTGATTTCGCGGCGCGAACCAAATTCCGATCCATCTAGGGTTTTTCGTTTGGGCCAAGTTTTCAGTCAGGCCCAAGAACCCAGTATTTTGGACCAAGTTGTGGCTCAAAAGGGTTATTTTGTTTTAAGCGATTTTATCCAAATTAATTTTAATGTTGAAATCAAAAGGAAATAACGTTTTATCAAACTAGTTGTTTTTAACCCGTTTAGTCAAACAAGTTTCTTGCCGTATTTTTCAACCAGTTGGTAAAATCACGACATAGTTCAAAGGTTCAATATTTTAGTTTACCGATCAGTTTGATCGATTGAACTGGCTTGATACGTTTTTGGATAAAGTTAAAACTGTTTTATAAATTTAAAATTGTAAAACTTAATATTTTATGAAAGTTTTTCATAACAAAATATTATTATAAAACAGTTTGTTTTTTATAAAATCAGTTAAAACTGAGTTTTTGAGGCAAAGTAATTTAACGGATCTAGGCTTGTTTATAGCTTTAACATGTTGCCTGGTTTATGCTCTATGTGTGACTATATATATATATATCTGTTTGTATATATATATATATATAACTATTATAGGACTTGCCAACTTAGGTCCTTTTGGTTATTTTATGGGAGGCCTGCGTGCCATTTGCAACCCTTCTCTTGTAATGATGACCATAGGATAATAATTTTATTTTGGAGTTCCATCGAATATGCTGAAGGCCAATGGAAGCTACACGAGAAAAGCTGACCGTTTCTTTTTCTGGAGTTCTGACGAAGACACTAAAGCCAGTGGGAGCTATGCCTTTTTAGTAAATAGGTCATAAATGGTCCTTAGGAATATAAGTTGGCAAACCTATAATTAGTTACTTATAAACTGTGTAGCTATAGACTTTAACTGCTTGGTTGAACGTTTATTTGTGATATCCTACATAGTTTTAGAATAGGAGTTTTAGACTAACTTTTATCGCAATAAAGGGTAGGCTTTTATGATTAAAATCACCGGTTTTTTGAACTTTTTTCCAAACGGTAGATTTTATTCTTAAACCTATAAATGATTAAAAAGGCAAGTTGACAAAACAGTTAGTTTTAATCAACTAAATATGCTATTAAACAGTCAGTTTTAATTAGCAAGTGATTTTAAAACAGTTAGTTTTAAATAGCATGTATGTTTGAAACAGTTAGTTTAAAACATCAGTTGCCTTTATAACAATCAGTTTTTCAGAATTATGTTTTTTCAAAAAATCCTGGAAATAAAAGTTTTTCAAAACCCCGAAAAACATAGATCAGTAGTGCAATCCATCTAGGGCGGCGTAAGGTACGTGGGTATTCTGAGAGAACACACCTTGAACATCCACGTTCAAACTGAAGCTGGAGGGGTTACATAACTCTGCGAATAATCTCCGGGTGGTACCGGCCAGAGTAAAGTGATCAGGCTCCCAAAATGGTAAGATCTATTTTGGTACTGTTAAGTTCACCGGGAGGTACCGGGCCAAAATGCACTAAGAGGGACCAAAACATGCACGGATAATTACCGTGGTCCCGAAAAGATATAGGAGTCATGTCAGTTAGATGTGATTGGTAAAAGTCCTTACCTACCGAAATAGTACGGTCCTGATGGAGTAAGAACACACCGCACATCAGGACGTATGAAATAAGGATCCTAGTCCAATAAATAGATCATTTAAGGGTTTATTGATATTTATTGGAAATTAATCTATTTACAGTTGCTAAAAACCAAAAGTTTTAATGTGTAGATGGCAAGCACTGTTACCAGCACAAACAATCTTTCCCTCCGCTCTATCCTTGAAAAGGACAAGCTAACCGGTCCCAATTTCCTCGACTGGGAGCGCAATCTAATGATTGTGCTCAGACACGAAAGGAAATGGTATGTCCTTGAAGAGCCTCTTGGGGAGGCTCCTCCAGCAAATGCTCCGGCAGCTGCTAGAAATGCTCACAAGAAGCATTCATATGATCTGCTAGATGTCGCCTGTCTCATGCTTGCAACTATGAGCCCAGATCTACAAGCAGGGCTCATAAACACAAATGCTTATGACATGATCTGCCAGCTGAGGGACATGTTCCAGACACAGGCTCGTACAGAACGTTACGATGCCACAAAAGCATTTAATGAAGGCAAAATGATAAAAGGGACATCAGTAAGTGACCACGTCATGAAAATGAAACGGCACTTGGATCATCTGGAGAGGCTTGGTCACCCAGTTCCGTTGCAGCTAACAACGGATACTATACTCAATTCACTGTCAGATGACTACAAGCCCTTTGTAGTCAATTACAACATGAAGAACATGGAGAAGTCAATAGCAGAATTACACTCCATGCTTAAGACAGCTGAATTGAATATGGGGACCAAGAATAAAACCAAGGACGTCCTGATGGTAAGAGATGGAGGGGTGAAAAAGAAGCATGGGCATACTAGCACCAGCAAAGGGAAGGGATCAGTTCAGGCCGTCCAGAGTGCACCCAAGAAAGGCAAAGGCAAGGGCAAGGGCAAGAAGGTCAAGCCAAATAAAGCTAGGACCGAGAATCGCTGCTTCACATGCAATGAGGTCGGTCACTGGAGGCAAAACTACCCAAAGCGTCATGAAGCAGGTATGCAAACCTCAGATATTTATGATTGCTTTAGTTTGTCACTTCTTACTTGTTAGCTTACAAGTGTACTGATACCTAGAGCAAATGACTATTGCAGGAGGTCAGAAGTGAAGTGCCCAGGAGTTGCTGAGGATTTTAAGTACCAGTTCATTTCAATTCTAGTCAAGACATTTTCATTACTTATGTTTTAAAACAGCTACTTTTTGGATGGTTATAATTTTAAATTTACATTCTATGGTTTCAATTTTAGAAGTTATTGTCTTGACATTGAAATATCTGTTGTACGTAGTATTTTTTGAATCTGTTTGATTTAATCCTAGATATTGCCTATTACACTGACAAAGTTACTTTAGTAGTTTTAATTGAAGTAACTTATATGAAAACTGTCAAAATACTATTTTTATAAATATGTTTTTGAAATAAAACATTTATGAGTAAAAGATTATGAAATAATTTTGTAATCGGATTCAATTACTCAAATGTTTAAAAGAGAATTTAGGATATTAACTCAGATAGCGTTAATAATAACAGTGTTTATAAAACTAGGAAAATTCCAAGTTTTGGAATTAGGATTTAACAAAATCCAGTTAAGTTTTATAAATGTTAGAATTCTCAAGTGTATTACTTAAAATAGAATTGACTAATCAAAGCTTTGACTAAGTCAATAGTGAATTTTGAGTAATAATTGGTTTTCATATAGGTTAGTGGGAGCCCAATTTATTCTCTATCTAGTCTAAGATAAAGAATGAAAGATATAATTATTGATTCAATATATCTCGAAATTCATGATCCAGGTAGGATGAGAATTCATAAGATATAATTTACCTTATAGTCAAAAGGATAAAAGTTTCAAGATCCTTGTGAAACAAAATAAAGTCATGATTGACTTTAAAATCAATAATTAAGATGTTGGAAGAATTTCAGTAAATTTGCCAGCATAGTAAATGGAATCTGATTTCAGGTAGAAATCATTCATCTACACAGCAACTAAGGAAAGTTGCAGTTTAATTTTACATATTCAGGGAAGAACTAGGAGTTGTTCCAGGTCTCCAAGTTCAAGGAATATGATAAAATAAAAGACTAATTTTTGTTTAAAAGCTTGCAAAACAATGATTAGCATAATCAAGTAGATTGTATCAGTAAATACAAACTTATATTATTTGGTTATCACTTTGATTAAAATGGTAAACTTTAATCAAAGGATTTAAACTGAAGATAGGTGATACTTCATTTTAGATCAGTATTTAACAAACGTTAAATAGATACCATAAAAGTGATTAAGAAATGTTATTAATTTTGTTATTATTACAGCGTGTAGTATGGACTATACAAAATTTAATTTCTTTATCACTTTTATATTTTGCATGTTTTATAAATCCAGAAATGAAACTAGATTCCAGTTTTCATTCGAAACTTGTCCGTGACAACTTATCGTGGTGGGAACCCGATAAGGTGTTAAAGTCATTGTGAACTTTTGGGTAGTTATGATCAATTATTAAATAACAGCTACAAGTGTTGTAAACCAAAAGTTGCACAGATATTTGATAGAGTAGCAAATGTCGGACGTGATCCGCGGTTGAGATTACTTCTTGGAAACTGTCATAGGAAAGTCTCACAGTGGTTGTCCCTGTCACCTGATGTATCTGGTTTAATGTCATGAGGACTACTGAATACTTAGTACACTCAACTGCTACGCCGTTACAGGGTAGCTATAAAGGGCGTAACTAGATTCAGCGGAAGCCGTGGTATTAAATGTAGATATACAAGATGGGATTTGCACCTCCTCTCTGAAGAGAGATATTTCTAGGCCCTTCTTGACTGACTGAATACACTGATGAAGTGCATGGCCATGCCCGAACGAACTGATTAGTTCTTTGTCGTTTACCTATCAATAGAGGTCGGATAGTCAAGAAACATAATCTTGAGTATTTAGAGTTGACTTATTCCAAGCTCATACTCATAGATGAAATATCGTGGTGCAAAGGGAAAAACCAAGATATACCCAATTTATGAACAATAGTTTCATAGATGTTATTTCCTTAAGGAAATGTTCTATCACCAGTCTGGGTATAAGAGTTCTTGTAACCTGGTCAGCCTAAGTGCCTGTCTATGGGCCTCCTTAGGTCCGTGTAATCAAGGCAGTATTGCCAACTTGCACAAGTGGGAGTCTGTTAGTAATTATGTGCAAAGTTGACAAACCAAGTAATTACACATCCAATGTTACAAGACACTTGAGGGTCACACTTGTGAGGACCTATAAATCGAATAAGTTAAATGAAACCCAGAAATGGAGAATTAGGATTTATAATAAACAATTATAAATCAGTTGGGTAATTTCAGTCAGAAATCCCAAAGTTGGAGGATTATTAATTAATTAAGTAGATTATATATTTATTAGATAAATAAATATATAATAGAATAATTAATTAAAGGAATTATGTATTTATTAGATTAAATAAATATATAAATAATTATCTAGAGCATTCTTTTCTTGAAAGAAAAGAATAAGATAATTATAAAAGGGAAACTGAATCAGATGGAAACTGTTTTTCCTACATATATAAATAAGCCTTATGGGTTTAAGGTTATCAAGATATATCATATAATCAGTTTTCCGAAAAATCCTCTCTCCTCTCTCTCCTACTTGGCGCCGATTCCCCCTTCCCTTGTCAACAAACCAGTTCGGTTTTTCAGCACATTCGGGTTTCAGTTCTACTAGAGGAACATTCGTTGGTCGTTCATTGGTGGATTTATTCTCAAGCAATCCAGGTAATTTTCCTGTATCCATAACAGTTAGGATTAGATAAAATAATGATTATGATCTGTGGATATCTAGGGTTTTGTATCCAAATCGCTTCTGCACTTGATCGAATCAGTATGTTTTCGGTCATATGGACCTTTTGACCAGATTGGTTATTAGGTTTATAGGATTTCTAAGAACCAGCTAGGTTTTTGAGATCCACGATAATCCTTGTGTCAGATTGACCCGAGGGAACCCATAAAAACCCAACACTAACATTGCTACTGTATCAATAATATCAGGAATAGTGGATACCTCAGAAGCATCGATGTCTTGGTAAGTGCTAGGACCAACAGCTTCCGGTCCTTCAAAATCAGCCATCAAGCACAAACCTTTCACCATGTGGTCATCCTCATCTGAGCTCTCTTCCTCGCAGACCCAATTCTCCTCTTCAACAAGCAAGGAAACCCCTTTCTCCTTTTTCCTCAACAAGGCAGCTTTTTTCTCAAAGTAGGCGACGTCCTTGTATTTAACTGTGCAGTCTTTGGTATAGTGTCCCAATATACCACACTTGAAGCATGTTGTTATGGGATTTGGGGATTGTTGAGGAGCGGGGTTCTGAATCACGGGCCTCTGAGGTTGACTTGACTTTTGACCACTTTGGTCAGCTGGAATAGGTTGATCTTCTCTCGGAGCCTGTCTGTTAGAGCTGCTTCCCCGTTGATCACCTTTGTTGTGGTTCCCTTTGCCACGGTCCATCCTTTCTTCTGACCAGCGATCGTTCCTTTCTTGCTCATACCCGTATGCCTGACCTTGATCATATCTTCCACCTTCGTTTCTGCCTCCGTACCCACTCTCGTACCCTTGAAGGTTGTACCTAGACTCTGGAGCATACTGCCTCGTGTTCCCCCGATAGTTGTAATCGGGATTCTGTCCTCGCCAATTTCCTTGAAAGCTGGAACCTCCTTGATAATCCAAGTACGTGTTATCTCTTTGGGAATTATTTCTGAACCTCCCCTGATCGTCTCTGTATCTTCCTTGTTCATTTCGGAATCTTCCTTGATCATAAGACTGAAACCTGTCACCCTGTTGATAGTCTCCTCTTCCTTGGTTGCTGAACTGAGCTCTGTCCATTTGATGATGTCCTCCTCTTCCTTGCCCCATCCGGTTTCCTCCTTGAAATCCGGATCCCCGACATCTGTTGAATCCTCGGTTTGCGTTCAGCCTTTACACATTGTGCAAGATTAGGGCAAGTGACTCATTCATGTTGAAGAGTTCTTCATCAGAAATAGTGATGATCATGGGATCATCGGGATGTTGCATACCATGACCAAAGTTCGGGTTGAACTCTTGGTTGAAGTCTTCTTGATGATATGGAGGAGGTGTGTTGTTGCACTGAGTTGGTTGGATTTGAGCAGAGTTCGGTCCTCCAAAGGGCACAACAGATAGTGCCAGAGGATCAACAGTCTTCTTTGTCCTTCCACCGGTAATGAACTCTTCATGTTGCACCATCATGCTAAACAGATCGTGTAAACCCATCACTCCCAAGTTTCTGCTCAATTGGATGTTGATGGCCATGTTTTGCCATTCTGGAGTTAGGTTCTTCAAAAACTTGACATTGACCTCGTATTTGGTCTTTTCCACTCCTAGTCTTCTCAGACCATTGACAAACGAGTTCAGTCGTTGATAGGATTCTGTTAGGGATTCGCTTTCCCGTGCTTTAAATCTTTCATAAGCATTCAGTGCGCTCTCCTTCTGGCTTTCCAAGGCTGTATCGCCGCCTTGCATCTGCTGTTCGATCTCAAGCCAAACATCCCGTGCACTAGTCAGACTGTCGACTCTGGCCTACATATCATTCGGGAGTGCCATGATAAGGAGAGTGAGTGCCCGTTTGTTAATGAGATGACGAGCCATCTGCTCTCGGGAGTACGTATCTACGGGTTTCTCCACAACGTATTCAGGTAGCTCAGGACAAGTGTCCGTCCGTGGAACTGCTACTACGGTGACGGTCGGTCTGATCGGGCCTTCGCGTATGGACTTCATTAGGTTCTCGTCAAGAAGGTCGAGAAAGTGGATCATCCGTCGTTTCCACTACTGGTACTCGCCCATCACCAGAACGGGAGAGCGAGTCTCCGACCCAATGCCAATGATTTCTTTTGACATCTTGCTTACTTTGGATCGATAGCTTCGAGTGAATTCTCAAGATTTTGAAAAAGGTTTGAAAAAGCTGATACTTGATAGAATAATTGTAATACAATAGCCAAGGATGACTTACTGGACAAAGACCACACTTTGAAAAAAATAATCCGAATCGGATTATGTAATATCCAATTCGGGATTTTGAGAGTTCAAAAGCTAATGTGTGAAATCTTGTTAAAAGCCGATTGGGAAAAATTTTGTGACAAAAGCCGATACCAACCAGAAGCCGATTCGGCTTTTTGTTTGTGTAAAAGCCGATTCGGACAAACACAAAAGCCGAATCGGGTATGACCTTAGTAAAAGGCGAATCTGATTGGGAATTTGGCAAAAGCCGATATGGACTATAAAAGCCGAATTGGGAAAAGTTTGGCAAAAGCCGAATTGTGAGGGGGGGTTAAAGGCCGAATCAGATTTGTGACAAAAGCCGAATCAGACCTTAATGCGAAAGCCGAATCGGACAATGGGGAGAAAGCCGATTCGGATTATTGGGGGAAAGCCGATTCATACTTCTGAAGAGGAGATCCTCAGAGATAATCCGAATCAACGCAGTTCAAGAAAAAGGCCCAAAATTAGCTAAAAACCATTTCAAAAGCTCTTAAAAATCAGTGAAAAGAGTTTGAAAGTAACCAAAAAACATGGAGAAACATTTTGGTAAACAACTTATCACTTAAAACCACTTTTCAAAAGCTTTTTCAAAATATTTTTCAAGAACAGTACACTTTTCAAAAACACAAATATCAGCTAAAAATCAAGAGAAATCCACCAAAACTTCAGCTCTGATACCAAATGTTGATCCCAAACAGTAAGAAGATTCAAACAAACTTAAACTTAAGTATAGATGATTGAAGAATGAAGTTTGTGGGTGAAGAAATAATGTATAAGTTGAAGAACATAGAGAATATTTGAATACTTGAAAATGGCTGTTGTTCATTTAATACTGATATTCTTTCACACAACCCTAGGAGGATACCCTACTTCCTATTTATATGGCTATAAAAGGAAGTTACAAAAGAGCCCATTGGGCTTTCACAAAAGTTACATAAAGAGTACCAAGAGTTTAGATAGCTACACTTGGAAAGCAGTAAATTACAAAATAACCCTCGAACTTCTTTACAATACAAATCTGGGTCTAACAATGATGATCATATCCGCAGCCAGATTGAGATCTCGCGATTGCGAGAAGTTTCTATCCAACAAAAATTTACTTTTCTCGATTTCAAGCCTTTTTCCGTACTTTTTTGTTCCAAGTGCCTTCTAAACCTACAATATAAAGAATTCGTGCCTTTCGAGGTCAAATGAACCCAAAACAGACCAAAAACGGGGAAAACCATTGATTTAGCAGTTACAAAACATGTATAATTTTAGCGATATCACCATCAGATGCTTTTTTCAAGTTATGTGGTTTAGTAAAGCTTCCATAAACATACGATATGCTTCAAAAGAATAACTTGCTCAGTCATATTATTTTGTTTATTAAAGATGCCATAACCATTAGGGGTGTTCATTTTCGGATATCCGGAATTTCGGATATCCGAATTTCGGATATCCGAATTTCGGATATCCAAAAATTTCGGATACTGAAATTTACTATCCGAATCCGAATCCGAAATTTCGGATATCCGAAAATCCGGATATCTGAAATTTCGGATTCGGATACCGGATAATCCGAAAATTCCGAAATTCCGAAATATTGGATAAAAATGTAATTTTTATTTAAAACAAACCCAAAAAATACATCATTCTTGTACACAATAATCGTCCACATGTTTTCAATCATCCACAAGCTAATACGACATCAAATACTTAGTTTACGTGTTTTAAATAATAATACGAAAGTTTAAAGTGACGTAAGAACATAAAATAATATATATCTATTATTAATAAAATGCATATGAGACTTTGAGTAGGTTTTTAAATTTTTAATGTATATTTATTATTAATAAAATAATATATTAATATAAAAATCGGATATTTCGGATATCCGAATATCCGAAATTTTCCGAAAACACTATCCGAATCCGAATCTGAAAATCCGGATATCCGATTTTCGGATATCCGAAAATCCGGATATCCGAATTTCGGATATCCGAAAATCCGGATATCCGAATTTCGGATATTTTCGGATCGGAAGTTTTCGGGTATTCGGATGTCGGATCGGATTCGGATTTTTTTTGAACACCCCTAATAACCATAACATATCTAACCCTGTTGCATATCTCTCTCCCATGGTCCAAACTGACTTCATGTTGGAATTTGATTGTCTTGTTTTATTTAATTTAAGAATTTAAACAAGTAATGTTATATATTTTTGGATTAATACGAAATGTTGTTTTGAACAAGTATTATTTGGTATGTAGTTATACTTGCAAAGTAATTGTTGTATTAAGATGTTTACCAAACAATTGTATTTCATTCAGAAGTAAATCATATAGAGGGTTGAAATGATAATTTGTTATTATTCAAACTGTCTATTCAGAACAGTTACCAAACAACCATATTTTATTTTGCACTATATCATACAGAGTCTTTTAAGCATTCTGAAAACTAAACCATTCACCAACAACCAAAAAGCCCCTTATTTCCCTGAAGGACTTTAGTCCAAATTGGTGCCTTTTCGGGAAATCTCTCCCTCATTTGTCGTAAGAGGCTATCTGTGTGTGCGTGTATGAAGTTTTCTTGGATAAAAAGGCTCTAAAATGAGAAGAGATTGATGAAGGATTTGTAAAAGAAGATTAGTTGGTTGATTCTCCATTTTGAGGTATATGATTATATTCATCTTTTAGCTTTAAACTTTTCACTATTAAGAGGTTACCAAATTCTTTCAGGGTCTTTTTGTTTTGAGGTTTTTTTATTTTGAGTGATTCATGGTTGATGAATTGAAGATTTCTATGGTGAAAACCAACTTGAATCTAGATCTGATCTGAAGCATATAAGCAACTTGCATCCTTAATTCATTGAGGTTTTGGTATTCATTCTAAACTAAGGGGTTGTTTGGCAGTTACTGAATGATTTAGTTCTGAATGATTAAATGGTCAGTATGGTTAAGAGACTCTGTATGTAGGGGTGAGCATCGGAACTGGGTACCCGCTTTTGGAACCGGAACCGCTATGGAACCGCCGGTTCCGGAACCGGAACCGGTGTGAGTGGTTCCGGTTCCGGTTCCGGTTCCTAAAATACGGAACCGGTCGGGACCGGTTCCGGTTCTCATTTTTGTGGAACCGCTAACCGCCGGGTACCCGTCGGAACCGGTTAGGCTATATATATGTATATATTTATATATTAATAAAGGTAATTATATATATATAATTATTATGTTTAATAGACTAAATTTAAAATTATTATTTTACCTTTTACATTACGCATAAACTTACGTTCACTTTTTCACTCGACTTATTTATTCTTTTTTTTTCGATATTTTTATATCGTATTTAACATTTCAAGTTGTGTTTTTTTGTTATTTTCATTTTCAAAAGTTGTCGTAATTATTTATATAGTTTTTATCGGATAAGTTTTCATCGTTTTACTATTTATTTCGTTACGTCGTGACTATGTAATAACTAATAATTTCTTTTTTATAACATAAAATATTCAAAAAAACATTTAAAAAATTAGACACCGGGTACCCGGTTTCGGAACCGGAACCGGCGGTTCCGGGACCGGTTCCCAAATATGAAGAACCGGTGCAACCGGTTCCGGTTCCGGTTCCTTCATTCTAGGAACCGCCGGTTCCGGTTCCGGTTCCATGAATTTTGGCCGGGTACCCGGTTTTGCTCACCCCTATCTGTATGATTTAGGTGTCAGATGTAAAATGGTTGTTTGGAAACAGTTTTGAATCACCTGTCTGAATGATAACAAATTACCATTTTACCCTCAGTCCTATGTGAATTGATAGTTAAAGCTTGACAAAAGTTTTAAATTATACAATTCACAGATTATGATGGAAAAGCATTCATAAATTATACTAAGATAATATATATATAAATTATAGTGAAACCCATTCATATAAGTAACAAACAAATGTCACATGTAGGATGTCTCTAGACAGTATGTATCCATGAATGTGAAAGGCTTTAAACCATCATATAAAGCTATGTTTCCACATTAGTATATTGTATTTAACAATGTCATATATAAATACCACATGAAGAAACAAACAAGAAAAAGCTTGAACTTGTTTCATGGAACACATATCACTGTAAATTGAAAAATCGTGAACTCAAACAAGCAGGAATAAACATCAAAAGCTTAAACTCACAAATGTTTTATACAACCTTTTACTAATGAATCAAAATTATAGTGTGAAACACCAATACTCACAAAAAATTAATACATACAGTGTATACATTCAAGATTTATAGGTGTGAATCAAAATAACAGGATTGCTAATAATAACAATGTCAGGGCCTGAATATAGGCGTGACTCACCAAACAAGTATTGCTAAAAATACTAACATAAGGAAAAAAGTAGAAAATCATTTGAAATAAAATCTAGGGTTTTTTTGTTCTTGAAAATACCATTCACAGATTATACTCTGTTTTGAGAATGATTTACCAATGTTTGAATCGATTTTGGATAACACCTTGATTCCAACGTGAAGGAGAAATAAAGAAGAAAAGATCTGAGATAGCACCTTGTAATCAGACGTGAGGGATGGAGAGGAAATCGTTGAGTTATAGCAGGCTCCGATTTGAATCTTGAATCACCAAGGTATCCTTGATTGTGAATGAAGAAGAAGGATTGAAGAATGGAACGTTACCTGGAGAAACAAGAGGGGAGGGTATCCTTGGAAATAGGAGCATCTGAATCATATGGGCTAGGCATAGGAGAAGGAGCGATTCAGAGACAATATATCATTCAGACCTATTTTAAAAGGGTTGCCAAACAACATTAGGTCTGCACGATTCAGACATTAGATCTGCGCGATTCAGACATTTGGGTCTGAATGGCATGATTCAGTGGTAAACAAACAGCCCCTAAGATCCAAGATCACAAAGGAAACAGCAAGTGTCCAAGCTCTTGACAACATGAAGTTACAAAAGATATTTTCAAAATATGTGTAAAATAACTTACACTAATACTATAAGAGTGTATATAAACTCAATGGATTTGACTTGTCCAAACTCTTCTAAGACATTTGCAAACTAAACCGATCTTTAATTAGAAAAAGGCAATATTGAAAAACAGAAAATCTAATAATCAAAATGCATAGGAGAAAAAGTGTGAGTCAAAGCTATGTTTTAGTGATTTAATATTTGTTATGATATTTATATTTAAGAATCTCTAAATTTAATTCCATAGGTTTGTAATTTTGTTTGCAAAGTAAAAATCTTATTTTAAGATGATATTATGTAATTATTTCATCGTTTATCAATCCAAATTAATACCATCTATACTTATTTTATTCAGAAGTAAAAATAAAATATCCAATTAAATATCCATTGAAAAATAAAATGTTAAAGTCGAATTTGTAAACAAAGACTTTCTGAGTTAACGAATCTTGACTTTGTTACTCAATCTTGTTTGGTTTCAGGCCAAATGAAGAAAGAATTGTTTTATTGGATGTTTGCCATCAACTTTGAAAACTTCAAAGAAATAAATATTAAGTTCTAGAAAAACAATCATAAGATGAGGTCATAGTTTGTTAACAGTTTTATTTAATTTTTAGTTTGACTTAAAATAAGATAGAGTTTATCGTTACGTATGTTCGAAATTCTGAACTGTGAGGGAACAATTAACTATCGGAGATCAATGTGTACATGGGCAGACCCATTAAGAGCTCTATATACTCATTATTGGAAAAGAAAATAACTTGGACAAAATCAAATCTATAATAGAAATGAATGGTAATATGATGATTGAATTACCATTCCACATGTAAAAAGTCACAGATTATCCTATTCTTAGATAAAGTTTAACTTTTAATTTTTTAATTTTAGAGTTTTAAGGTTGATTCGAATATTAATCCAAACGCTTAGTTTTATTTTTTGCTATTTCATTGTTATGCATTGATTATTTAAAAAATTCAAAGCAAATCTGTGATTCCTTTCAATTCACAATGACTGAAATCAATTTATTTACATCAAAATAATGAAAGAATTTACAAAAATCAAGATAGACATATATATACATTTTTGACAGTATCTGGCCGACAACATGTATCACGAAATACGACATCTCTCTTAACATCTTCACATGGTGCACCACTCGTCCACAAATCCTCTTTGGGCTCAGGTTACCGTACAATAACGAGTTGCGGTATATAGTCGTTATTTCGGTGGTGCTGTAAATTGCAAAAGGTTTAAGCTTTCTAGGGTTTTCTGTTTCAATAATGTTGGCGAGGTTGAAGTCGACGTCTCCACCACCAGAAGGATCTTATTGGTATACATCCATTTTTGTTCATATGATAATGGTGTAAATTAAAAAATGTAAAAGTAAACTAAGTAATTAATTATAAGGATATAAATTGTAATTTAAAAACTAAAATTATGGTGATTTTTAACATAGTCTAGAGGAAGAGACCAAGGAGGTTCTTGGTGTGCAATTTTAAAACTTGTATATTAAACTTAAAAACCAACAGCCAACGAACCTCCCTTCTTCAACCGTTCGCTTTGGCCGGCGAGCAGGAGGACCTTCTCCTTTCCCCTCCTTCCTTTAGTACTTCTATGTCGAGTTTTTGATGCGGTTTTAGAGGTTCTTGGTCGTGTGTTCTGCTGCATTGAGGTTGGGTACAAGATATAGTTTTAGACATGTGTTCTAGTTTATATTTAGTTTCTTGTTTTCCGGTTATAGACGAGGATACTGCGGGTTCAAAGTCGAGCGTTTTACTTCGGTTTCAGAGGTTCTTCTCTAGTTCTTTGCTACATCAAGGTGAGGTTGAGTCGTAGACGAGATCCGGTTTAAGACGAAGTTTCTTGGCTCTTTTTTGATTTCTGGTTTTGCGGTAATAGATGAAGGTTGCAGCGGATTCAATGATTGTGGTTTGAGATTTCAAATGACTGTTCTTCGAGGTTTTCGATATGGAGTATGCTTGGTCGAGAAGTATGGTTTGTCGCCGACTATTGGTTCATTTTTCGATCAAGGCTCGGGTTCGTTTTTTATCAAGTGTGATTTTGAGGGTCATGAGATTTGATAGGAGGTTAGTAAAATTTCCTGCATTATATATTATAACATTTATCAGGAAAGTTTTGAACAGTGCTCTCAAACATTTTCAAATATTACATTTTTAGCCTCTAAGTTTATAATAATTATTCATTTTATACATTTTAGTTTTCAAATATTTCATTTTATGTTTTATTCATATATCGTATGTTGTCTAAAATATGTTATAAAAATACATTTTAATTTTAACAATTTACGTCATTATAATCTTACGATACGTTCGAAATGAGCCAATATTGAATATATTTTGATGTGATTGTTTTATTATAGACTATATATTATATATAGTACCATTATGTATTTAAAAACATTACATTTTAGCCCCTTAAACTTATAATATTTATTCACTTTATACCTTTTAGTTTTCTATATTTCATTTTACGTTTTAGTAAAATATCTTATGGTGACTAAAATATGTTAAAAAAATACGTTTTAATTTTAACAAATTACACCATTATAATCATATTGTCGATACGTTCAAAATGAGTCTAATATTCAATATTTTTTGATTTTTTGATTTTATTATATACTATATATAGTACGATTATATATTTAGGTAGACAAAACATTGTTTGTCAATATACCGACATCTGCAAAAATTACATTTTTGCCCCTAAACTGATAATATTTATTCACTTTATATCTTTTTGTTTTCTATATTTTATTTTATGTTTTAGTCATATATCTGAAATATGTTAAAGTACAACTTTATCCCTGTAGTTTGAACTCTATAATATTTTTCGTCCTTGATCTTTAAAAACTGTTTTTTTCATCTCTGTGGTTTTTATTTTTATTTCATTTTCATCCCTTCATTCGACTTCGTTAAATTATGTAGTTAACTCATCCAAAAAAATGTTTGATTAATTTACATATTTGGTCCTTATAGTAGACCATCTTTATATTTTTTATTCTCAAATTATACATTTCACATTTTGTTACTTTTTATCTTTTTTTTTTTATTTTATAAGACATTTTGTCCTGTTAGTTAATAGATAGTACATAATATTCTTTTTTCCAAAGCTTAAGTTAAAATTAATATTTTTATTTACTGATTTATTAAATATTTTTATTTGTTTTAAACAATCACTGACATATAACCCCCCCCCCTACACACACATTATATACACATTATCTACATGTAAACAGCCATGTAAAAATAGACATCAATTGCACCATATACCTCTTTTCTATTGTAATCATATAGTTAAATATCAAACACAATTTATGAAGTTCGTCATACTAACCTTTCGTATGACAACATATGTACAAACTTTATGTTTCATATAAATGATAAAATCTGTCACAACTTATAATCCGGCGCGAAGCCCGGGCTCTTAATAACTAGTTTTCTAACATTTTCCTAAAAAAATTTAAATATATTACCCTTAAAAATAAATAAACTTAAAAAACACACCTCTTAAAGTTTCAAAAATTAACCATATATAGCTAGTATATTATATATATCAAAATTACACAAAAAAAAGATAAACGAAATGCAACCAAGTTTCATAACTTGTATTTTTCTGTGAGGTTTTTCAAATATTCATAAAAACTAAAACATTTTCTTTAAGTTATACAAAATATAAAAAATGAAAACTCTAGAAAATCTTTTATTCAACAAATTCTCTATCCTTTCTTCAAGAAAGCATGAGAGAGTCTCTCCAACACTCCAAAGTCCAAATTTAGAAAAGAGAAAATAATTATTTTGCCCTATTTCATAAATCGGTTTCATATCCTATTTCATTTCTTTTGTAAATTCATGATATACCCTATCGATCACTATTTGACCACCCATATTAGTGACTCGCGGTCAAAACCACCGGCAAAGAAAAGGGATCACTATGTGGCAAAGAAATGGATCTCTATAAAAAACATGCACCACTCAGTTAACCCCTGTTTGGCAAAGCAATGGATTGCTATTTAGGGATTGCCATTTTAACTGGGGTTGGTATTTAGGGTCGCCATTTATGAGCAAAGAAATGGATCGCTAATTGGGTTTGCCATGGATCGCTATCCCTATTTAGGGGTTCATCTCCTAAATAACAATCCATTTAATTGGGACAATAAAATTGGTCAATTGGAGTCGAGTTAATGGTGGTCGACGAAAAATGTTGTCAACGGCTAATATTCGCCGGATAGTGGCCGGTGGGTATATGGTAAATTTGGAAGAAAAATAGGGTAGAATAGGGGTGGCAATTGACGGGTTGGAGGGTTGGCGGGTCATGGGTAGGGGTGAGCATTGGGTCGGGTTCGGGTTGTTCGGGTGAAAAAGTTCGGATATTCGAACTTTTCGAGTGGGAAAATGTAGCCCCGAAGTCCGACCGAAATGTTCGGGTTTTTCGGATTTCGGGTGAGTTCGGGTTTCGGGTGAATTCGGGTTGGGTTGCGGACATCCGAAAAAATCATCTTCCTTTTTATTTTTCAACCTTTTTGTCCTAAAACAACATTAAAAATGCAAAAAGATGTAATGAAAATAAGAAACAACATTAATTTTGTTCCTAAAACTAAAATATAAGATATGAATTTCTTAAAATTGACAAATATTTGGGTTAAAATATATATATATATATATATATATATATATATAGAGAGAGAGAGAGAGAGAGAGAGGGGGATGTTCATACATGAACAACTCATTTTAAAGGAACATAGGAACCAAATGTGAGCCACACATTATGTGGGACCCACCCATTAGTTAAATCATATGTGAGTTAGTGGTGGGACCCACCAGAATCATATATGATTTAATAATTGGTGGGTCCCACATGGGCCCACATCATGTGTGATCCAAAATGGTTCCTTTGTTCCTATAAAATGGTTTTGTTCTTGTTTGAACCTTAAACCTGCCCATATATATATGGGCAGGTTTAAGGTTCAAACAAGAACAAAACCATTTTATAGGAACAAAGGAACCATTTTGGATCACACATGATGTGGGCCCATGTGGGACCCACCAATTATTAAAGGGAAAATTGGCGAAAAAGGTAACATAAATGTCCAAAAAATCCAATCAGGGGAACGTACATTTTTTTTGCCGAGAAAGGACTATACATTTAATTTTGTCAAAAAAAGGGAAAGAGTAACTGGTAACTTGTACAACTGGTTACTCTTCCCCATTTTTTGACAAAATCAAATATATAGTCCTTTCTTGGCAAAAAAATATACGTTCCCCTGATTGGATTTTTTAGACATTGATGTTACCTTTTCCGGCAAAATCAGTAAGTGGTGGTGGGAGTGGGTGGCAGGGAGTGGTGGGGGCGGTGGGTGGTGAGGAGTCGTGGGTTGCAGCAGGTGGCAGGGGACGTGGGTGGTGGGGGGTGGCGGCGGACGTGGGTGGTGGTGGTGCTTGTCTGCTTGACTCGCCTACCTCATCTATACGCAATTAGATGTTGAATTCTAAGAAAGAGGGGGGATGGGTGGTGGGTGGCAGTCGGTGGCGGTGCGTGGCGATGGCAATCGATGGCGGTGCGTGGCTATGGCAGTCGATGGCGGTGGGTGACGATGAGTGGTGGTGGCAGTGGGTGGTGGTGGCGGTCAACTCCGATCAATGCTGATCAATGGTGTGATGGTACTAACTGGACTATCACTTGGACAAATTAAACACGTCACCTGGTTACTCACTGACTAAGCAACCATCAAGTTAAATCATGTCACATTCCTTTTTTTTGACAAAATCAAATGCATAGTCATTTCTCGGCAAAAAAAATGTATGTTCCCCTAATTGGATTTTTTTGACATTTATGTTACCTTTTTCGACAATTTGATGAGCTGACTGGACTGCCACTTGGACAGACACGTCAGCAGGTTACCTGCTGACTAAGCAATCATCAAGTTAATCAGGTCACATTCCTTTTTTTGACAAAATCAAATGCATAGTCCTTTCTCGGCAAAAAAAAAATGTACGTTCCCTTGATTGGATTTTTTTGACATTTATGTTACCTTTTTCGGCAATTTTCCCATTATTAAATCATATATGATTCTGGTGGGTCCCACCACTAAATCACATATGATTTAACTAATGGGTGGGTCCCACATAATGTGTGGCTCACATTTGGTTCCTTTGTTCCTTTAAAATGAGATGTTCTTGTATGAACCTTCCTCTCTATATATATATATATATATATATATATATATATATATATATATAGAGGGGCCTTCAATTAAAAACCATTTTTTTGTAAAAACTTTAGGACTAATCTAAGCCTTTGATCTAAAAAGGGCATGATCGTCATTTTAGATTATTCCTTTAGTTTTTACAAAAGAAGAGGTTTTTACAATATATATATATATATATATTCACTTTTTTTGTAAAAACTTAAGGAATAATCTAAGCCCTTTATCTGAAAATCGCAATTTATTCATTATATGAATATTCACTATCATATTCACCATATGAATATTCATATTCACCATATCATATTTATCATATATTCACCATATGAATATTCATATTCATCTTATGCATATTCATATTCACCATATCATATTCATCGTATATTCAGCATATGAATATTCATATTCATCTTATGAATATTCATATTCACCAGATAAAAAATTATATAAATTCACCATCATATTCACCATATGAATATATCATATTCACTATATATTCACCATATGAATATTCATATTCACCTTATGAATATTCATATTCACCAGATAAAAATTATATAAATTCATTCCGCACGTGAATATTCATATTCACCTTATGAATACAAAACACAACATCCATTACATTTACATATTCATAAGTAAAATAACAACCCAAATACATACAACCATAACTCTCATCTCTCTCTTTCCGGCCACCACCACCATTAAATCCGGTGACCTCACCACCACCACCAGTCGTCCTCCACCACCATGGCCACCGGAGATCCAAACTGCAAAAACCACCCACACAACCATACTTAAGTTATACCTTTCAACAGTGACTGTAATCCAAATCCAAATCAATAGCTCTCTACCACACCTAAAAAATCCAAACACTTAAAACTTGTAAAGCCAAACATGAAAGCCACAAAAACTATACACAGAATTTGCCTAGAACTAACTATGCTCTGATCCAAATGCTTGATTTCCTTCCATGAAACCTCTGTAGAACACCAAACATCATCACTCCCACTTTCTTATGGTAATCAATCTGCAGACCTCCCATGAAATTGAGAAATTCCACCATCAATGGAAAATCCAGCTGATCACTAACTCATCCCAAAAAGAAGATCAGCCATGATTTCTCATAATCATGGCTTAAACCGATGCAGAAATGCACTCAAATGGAAGCCGTTTCCAACAAAACCTAGCTAGAATCCCCAATCACACAAATCCCGATCGATCACTGATGCAAATGGATTTCAGATCCGTCGATCTCATCAGCGGTGGTGGCGGTCGTCGTACACAGATCCATACACAGATCTCGTCGTCGACGATGCGGCGGAGGTGACGGTGGCAGAGGTAGGTGGAGAAGGAGGCGGTGGCACGGTGGCCGGCGGTGGTACAACAAGTGGAACCTGTTGCTGTTCTGGAGCACGTCGGAGGGGAGCGCCGCCACGATCGACGGTGATCGGTTGAAGAGCTCGAGCTTTAGAAGCAGCAACGATGGCGGTGGTGGTTCTGGTTCACGGCGGAGGAAGGGCGGTGGCGGAGGAGATGAGAGGAAGATGGTTGCGTAGGGTTGGTTAGGGTGGTTCTGGTTCTTGATTACTGGACGATGAAGAAGGTAGATGCTTAGGGTTTCAACACTTATCTGATGATATCAATTTTTAAAGAATTATCAATGGAAGAGGGTAGTCTTCATCGTCAATTGAAGCTTTTTTTTGGCAATCAATGGAAGAATTATTGTCCAATAGAGAGAGAATTCAGAATTCTTCAGTACAATTAAGCTTCTGTTTGTTAATAGAGAGAAGAAGAATTAAGAAGAAGAAGATATGAATGGAGGAATTTGGGGGTCAATGCTGTTGGGATTTTGTGCAATCCTCGTATCAAACTGACACGAGAAAAACTGTGATCTCAAATCCAACTGGATTGAGATACACGACAAAAACCATGTGAAACAAACTGTTCCAAAAGGTTTAAACAATCAAACCTAACTGGTTTGATTAAGCGGAAGCGATAAGGATTAAATCCCGAAAAATCACATATCTTATTCGTTTATTCTACCACAATTGATATATTTAACGGGTTAGAATATTACCTCGGAAGCTTGAGTTAGATCCACCCGTGATGAGCAAACGGAATTCCTTCTAGTTGGAAATAACCCCGAACGATCACGAACAAAACGGTACGTGAAGAACACGATCGAATAAAAACACGAAACCGAATCTGGTTTCGGGTTTATGATGAAATCGATGGAGAGAGAGAGGGAGAGGTTTCTTGGTGAGAAATTTTCTAATAAGTTCAATGAATAAACTGATAGCCTAGCATCTCTATTTATATGAAAACCTTCCATATATTAGATAGCTACCATATTCTTTCTTTCTCCCTAAGAAAGAATAATTACCATAATTATTTTATTCTTTCTTTTTCCCTAAGAAAGAATATTTACTATAATTATATCTTCCATTTAATTATTTCTAGATAATTATAAAACTTAATTAATTAACCTTTTATATATTTATTTAACTAATAAATATATAACTGTAATTAATTATCAGAAACCTTTTACTTTGAGTTTTTACAGAAAACACCCAACTGTTTTATAATTTACTATTATAAAACCAAACTCTCCAAACTGGGGTTAATATACTATCCGAATTACAGACCCTCACAAGTGTGACCCTCAAGTGTCTTATAACGTTGGATGTGCGATCAAACGGTTTGTCAACTTTTGCACATAATTACTAACAGACTCCCACTTGTGCAAGTTGGCAATACCAGATTGATGACACGGACCTAAGGAGGCCCCTAGACAGGCACTTAGGCTAACCAGGTTATAAGCACTCTTATACCCAGGTAGGTGATAAAACGTCCCTTAAAGGAAACAAACATTTATGAAACACACTGTTCATAAATCGGGTATAACTAGGCTTTTCCTTTTGCATCACGATATTTCATCTATGAGTATGAGCATGGATACAGTCAACTCTGAATACTCATGATTATGTTTCTCGACTATCCGACCTCTACTGATTGGTAAACGACAAAGAACAAATCAGTTCGTTTGGGCACGGCCGTGCGCTTCATCAGTCTTTTCAGTCAGTCAAGGGGCCCAGAAATATCTCTCTTCGTAGAAGAGGTGCAAATCCCATCTTGCATATCTGCATTTGACACCACGGCTTCCGCTGAATCTAGTTACGCCCCGTATGACCACCCTATTACGGCGTGATGTTAGAACGTACTAAGTATCCAACGGTCCTCGTAATGCCAAACCAAATACCTCAGGTGCTAAGGACAACCTCTGGGAGTTTTACTCATGACTAAATCCATGGAGTAATCTCAACCGGCGGATCACATCCGATATTCGCTGCTCTATCGAATATCCGTGTAGTTTTTGGTCTACATCACTTGTAGTTGTTATTCAACATCTGATCATAACTACCCAAAAACTCCACGATGACTTTATAGCCCTATCAGGTTCCCACCTTGATAAGTTGTCACGGATAATTTCAAATAAAAACTGAAACTAGTTTTTATTCCCGGATCAAAAACATGCTAAGTGTAAAAGAAACAAAGAAACTAATTTCGTATAGTCCTTCATATTCCACTCTGTAATAATAACGAAATTAATAGCATTTCTAAGTTACTTTTATAGTGTCTATTCAACGAATACTAAATACTGATTTAAACGAAGTATCACACTTCTTCAGTTTAAACCCTTTGATTAGTGTTTACCATACTAATCAAAGAAATAACCAAAATAGTACAAGTTTAGTATCAACTGATACTTTCTACTTGCTTATGCTAATTTTGTTCTTGCAAACACCCTTAAAACAAAATTAGACTTTCACCATATTCCCTGAACCTGGAGATACTGGAATAACTCCTGGTTTCCTTGAATATGAAACATCAAACTGCAACTTCCCTTAGTTGCTGTGTAGATGAATGATTTCTACCTGAAATCAAACAAAATTTCCATTTACCAAACTGGTAAATCCAGGAAATTTATTCTAGTGTTTTATAACACTTTGGAGTCCAAAAGATACTTGATATCTTTATTAAACATTCCAACACACTTTAATTATTGATTAAAGTCAATTATGACTTTATACTGTCTCAAAATTTGAAACTATTTATCTATCCTTTTTAACTAAAAGGTAGATCTTATATCTTATGAATTTATATCCTACCTGGATTATAATTCCGAGATATATCAAATCAATAATATATACATACAGACATATATACCTATATACATCTTTCATTCTTTATCACGGAACTGGATATAGAATAAACTGGGCTCCCACTAACCTATATGAAAACTGACCATTACTTAAAATTAACTATTGACATTAGTCAAAACTTGACCTTCTAGTCAATTCTACTAGAATTTAACATTTACAAAACTTAACTGGATTTTATCAAATCCCAATTCCAAGACTTGGAATTTCCTAGTTATAAATATTGATGTTATCAACGTCATCTGAGATAACATCCTAAATTCTTTCTAAAACATATGAGCAATTAAATCTGACTATAAAATACCCTTTTATAATATCTTTTACTCATGTATGTTTTATTTCAAAACACATTCCTAAAATAATAGTACTTCGTGTGTTTCGACAGTTTTCATATATATTACTTCAAATCAATTAATTAAAACATTGAAGTAAATCTTGTTAGTGCAATAGACAACATCTAGGATCTACTAATTGAATCAAGTCAATCTTGACCATAAACAGATTCAAACAATATCATTATCCACAAGATATTAAATCAAGACAATAATTTTTAAAAGTTTAAAACCAATTTAATAAACCAAGAATATCCAAAAGAATGTTTTTAAAAAACATCAACATAAAATTAGAATTGTCTTGATAGATATCTAATGATAAACTTTCATGTAGATCCTCGCAATCCTGGGCACCTCACTTTTGACCACCTGCAAAAATATTTGCACTAGGTGTCAACATACTTGTAAACTAACAAGTGAGAGTGATAAACTAAAGCAATCACAAATACCTGAGGCGTTATTGCCTGCTTTGTGACGCTTTGGGCAGTTCTGCCTCCAATGACCAAGTTCATGGCATCTGAAACACCTATTCTCGGTCATGGATTTGTTAGGCTTCACTTTCTTGCCTTTGCCCTTGCGTTCGTCATTGTTCTCGACCTTGGTCACACTCTGGCTTGCCTGAGGCTGGCTTTTGCCCTTACTGGTGTTTCCATGCCCGTGCTTCCTCTTTGCTCCACCATCTCCGACCATGAGCACATCCTTGGTCTTGGTCTCGGTCCCCATACTCAACTCAGCGGTTTTCAACATGGAATGCAACTCAGCAATTGTCTTTTCCATGTTGTTCATATTATAATTGATTACAAACTGCTTGTAATCCTCAGACAGTGAGTTGAGTATCGTATCCGTTGCTAACTGCAACGGAACTGGGTGACCAAGCCTCTCTAGGTGATCAATATGCCTATTCATTTTCATGACGTGATCACTGACTGAGGTCCCCTTGGCCATCTTGCACGCGTTCAGTGCCCTGGTGGCATCATAACGCTCTATGCGTGCTTGCGTCTGAAACATGTCCCTCAACTGGCGGATCATGTCATAGGCATTAGTGTTCATGAGCCCTGTTTGCAGATCTGGGCTCATAGTCGCAAGCATGAGACAGCCAACGTCCAACAAATCGTAAGAATGCCTTTTATAAGCATTTCTCACTATGGTTGCTGCATTTGCTGGAGGGGCCTCACTTAGAGGCTCTTCTAGGACGTACCACTTCCTCTCGTGCCTGAGCACAATCATCAGATCGCGCTCCCAGTTGAGGAAGTTAGCTCCAGTGAGCTTGTCCTTTTCAAGAATGGAGCGAAGAGACAGGTTATTAGTGTTGGTTACAGTGTTTGCCATCTACACATTTAAAATATTTGGCTTTAGTAACTGTTAATAGACTCCCAACAAGTATCAATAAACCCTTAAATGATAAGTGTTGGGCTAGGACCCTTCATTTCATACGCCCTGATGTGCGTAATGTTCTTGCTCCACCAGGTCGTAGTATTTCGGTAGGTAAGGACTTTTACCAATCATATCTAACTGACATGACTCCTAGATCTTTTCGGGACAACGGTAATTATCCGTACATGTTTTAGTCCCTCTAAGTGCATTTTGGCCCGGTACCACCCGGTAAACTTAACAGAACCAAAATAGATCTCACCATTTTGGGACTTGGACACTTTTACTCTGGCCGGTACCACCCGGAAATAATGCGCAGAGTCGTAGTATCCCCTTTGGCTTGGGGTTTGAACGCGGATGCTTAAGGTGTGTTCTTCTTAGAACACCCGCGTACCTTACGCCTGAGGTGCCCCTAGATAGGTTGCACTACTGATCTATGATTTTCTTGGGTTTTTAACTAAGTTTTGAAAAACCTTTTATTTTCCAGTATTTTTAGAAAACTTTGCAATTTTAAAACTGACTGTTTAAAAAGGCAACCGATGTTTAAAACTAACTGTTATTAAACATACACGCTATTTAAAACTAACTGTTTTAAAAGTACTTGCTAATTAAAACCAATTGTTTTAATGACATGACTGCTAACCAAAAACTAACTGTTTTTGAAAGCCCTCTTGCTGACCAAAACTAACTGTTTTGTCAACATGCCTTTATAAGAAAAACAATCTTATAAACATAAGGTTTTAAAAATAAAATCTACCGTTTAAAAGGTTTGGAAAAAACTGGTAATTTTAATTTTAAAAACTAATAGATTTCATGATTGAAAAGCTTTAAAACTCTCTCTAAATTTTAAAACGTTTGATAAACACTAAACATGCAATAATCATCATCCAATCATGAGCAGGCAGTTAAACACATCCACGCAGTTAAAGATTAACAACTACGCAGTAAAACATCTAATTATAGATTTGCCAACTAATTCCTAAAAGACCAAAAATGACCTATTAACTATAAATCTTCAAACTTCTCGCGTAGCTCCCACTGGCCTCGGCACGTCTGATGGAACTCCGGAAAAGAAAAATATTTAAAGTCTATCCTAAGGTCATTTACATTACTAAGGGGTTGTAAGTGACACGCAGGTCTCCCCAAAAATAAACCAATGGTCTAAGTTGGCAAATTCTATAATAGATACATATAATATACACAACAGGTATAATTATAGTTCATGCATTTATATAAAGCAGTAAACAAGCAATATATAAGGCATAAAAACAATCCTAGATCCGTTAAAGATTATCTCGTTCTGTTTATCGTAAAACATGGTTTTAACTGATTCATAAAACAAACTGTTTTTACAAATCGAAACTAATATTTTAATCTGAAATCAGTTTTATAAAATTACCTAAGATTTATAAACTATAAATCTATTATATAAAATAAAACCAGTTTTCTAAAATATTTGCTTTTATCCAAAACATATCAAAACCGGACATTCCGAACCAACTGATCGGAATATTAAACTTTGCCTCATAAACTGTATCATGGTTTAACCAATTGGTTAAATTACGAGACCAGGCCCATTTGACCAAAACGGGTCAAATACTTGGTTTGATAATCACATGTCTAACTTATAATTAAAATCTATTAAAACCAATTTGTTGTCCCAAAAACAATGAAAAGAGAAGAGAAATGGATGGAAATCCTATCAAATAGATGAAATCAATATGAACTTTGATATAAAACTTCAACAATGGTGATATTGCCCAATTTGGTAAACTATGATTTCATACACAAAACCCTAGAAATCCTTTACCTTATATAGGGAAAAGGATGTTTGTCAAAGTGGCAATAAAGGCCCCCGAGGTTCTAAACCTCAAACAGGGGCACTAAACAAAAGATACTGTTTACAAAGTAAGGAAACTAAACTAGAAAGCTGTTTAAAGATAGATGATTCTGACTCTTCTCAACACCTGGGTTCTACAATCTCCCCCTTTGAGAAGAAGTCAGAATGGTGGAGGAAGCTCCAGTGCTGGCTCCCACTTGGACATCTGCAGGTACTCTTCCCACTCGCCAATTATCCGCGCTCTCATCTGCATCGCAGCCTCTGCCCGTCTGTACATCATCCGCTCCTTAAGCTTCTTCTCGATCAACCTCATTGCCTCCAGCAGCTTTCCTTTTCCGTCTATGATTCTCCGACTTGGTACCTGATCCGCCAGCAGTCTGCTCTGCATGCCATTGTAGACATAAAGAAGGGTCCCGTCGCAGAACCTGGAGAGCTCTCCAAACCTCAAGAACCTGCGCTCCTTCTTCTTCCGAGTCAGATAAAGGACCCCATGCTCAGGTATCCTGGTTGGCATGTACGGAATGTAGGCATCGATACCAGGAACGAGCAGGTTTGGTCTAAGCAGGTTGACCTTCGGCTGGCGGCTTTCGATGGCAAGCTGGTAGTCCGTCACTCTCGCGAGAGAGATTGCGTGACGGACGTATTTCTTTAGTATCTCTGTGCCATCTCTGTAGTGCTCTGGTCGGAGGATCGGGCCTTGGAGGTACTTGATGATCGTGAGAAGGTCTTCTAGATGCACCCGATCTAGGTCAGCTTCCGTGAAGGTCCAGTTCTGCAGTTCACCTCGAGGGACACCGGTGCCGTACATGCGAACATCATACTCAAGGAACAACTGATGGCCATGTCTGTAGGGGCGCATAGCAGTTACCTTGATAAAGCGACGTCTGATCCTCTGGCGTCCATGAGTGGCCTAGTTGCACATTCGCTGATGCACGTACGTTGTCCTTCGTCTCTTGTTCTTGATGTGAGAGATCCCGAAGTAGACTTTTCGGGACCAGGCGTGCAGCTTTTCCTGCTGGTAGATGCGGGTGAACGTTTCTTCTAGGAACGGGCGGAAGATGATGGAGTGGTTCCAGTTGAGCTGGATGACAGTAGGAGCAGCGGTTTCTGGATCGGTAGAATGGACGGTCCGTGGGGCTTCTGGAGTTGGAAACTTGAGCGCTGAGAGGAGGTTGGCGTAGTCAGGATCCTTGACAAGGTCGTCTCCCTTCTGATAGACCCTTAGGCTCTGAGCGAGCGACCGCAAGATCTTCCGGGCTGCTTCCGGAATCTGGAACTCTGAGGGATCAGTCGGCGCTGCTTCTGGGAGAACGGCATCAATCTGAGCCGTGTCCGTCATCTGAGGAAACTGTACTGACTCCCCTTCCGGAATCCGCTCATATCGCCAACTTCCCATGTCCGGAATTTCTTCTGTCTCAGAGTCGACATACGGAGTTTCGGCGGCCTCGAAGTCTGTGGGAGCACTCGAAGGGGCGGCTGAGGAACCTGGAGCTGGAGCTGATGAACCGGAGCCGGAACCAGGTTGGAGGTCGGTGCGAAGCCGTTTTGCAGCTTGTACCTCCCCCTCATGAGGACCTGGTGCAGAGTCATCAGTGTCATCATGCCTCCTCTTCGATGGCTGAGCCTGGGACCGACACACGGCCTCCAGTTCTCTAATCCTTTGCTGTAGCAGCTCGATCTGGGCCTGTTGCTCTCTGACCTGGGCAGACAGGCGGTCATTCTGAGTGGTGTAGGAGGTGACCATCATCAAGTGTTCCACCTCAGTGACGTAGCCTGGGATCGGAGGAAGGTCGCCCGAAGTCGGAGGAGCGAGCCTGAGGACGTCTTCTGATGGCCTGGGAGTGGGAGCTTCAGTAGACGGGGCAGCCTCAGAGTGTTTGCCCTTGATCTTCCTTTTGAGCTCGTAGAGCTCCGCATCCCGGTCTTCTTGAAGCTTGCGCGACGCCTCAAGATCGGCTAGTCTCTTCCTCTCCGTCTCGGCCAAGGCCTTCTCGAGTGCCTCGACCCGCGCATCACGAGCCTGATTGGCTTGCTCCACAGCTAATAACCTGCTTTGGACGACTTTAAGGATGTCGTCCGAATCCGTCGGACCTATAAGTCCCGTTGGTGCAGGGGCGGTTTTAGGGATTCCGCCCGAATCCGTCAGGCTCAAAAGCCCCGGTGTTGCGTGAGCATCTTTATAGACTTTGCTCGAGTCTGTCGGACCCGGTCCCGGAAGAGCTAAACCCGGTGCCACTTGGGCTCCAGTTGACGAGAAGAGTCCTAAAGAGGTACTCTCTCGGCCCGATGTCACCGCTGGTATGATGCTGACGGTGTCGGGGCTTCCGGTGGATCCTCGAAGGGCGTCCGTTGACGCACCAACTCTCCCCGTTCCGGCCTCGCCACTTGGGCGGGCAGATGATGCATCCAAAAGTGTCCTAGTCAAATGAACGACCCTGAAGGTCTCTGTGAGTGGCTCTAGGACGACTGGTGCACGGAAAGATGTCGAGAGGCGGGGCAGAACCTCTCTCATTTCAACACCGGCAGACTCCGATTGAGTGGCCGGTGGAAGTTGAGCTATTTCCCCGTGAGAATATGAAACGACCATCTGTTGAGAGATGGTCGAGTGGTCGGTTTGGGCGTGCAAATGCGCTGGTTGGCTGCCAGCGACTTGACCTGACGTCAGCGAGTGACCGGTCTGTGTGAGGGTTGCCTCTGTGGGGGTTGGACTCTGGGCTATAGGAATATCCGATTCTAACCTGTGCGGCTCTACTTCTACGTCCGCCTCCTCTAATTGAGCCCAAGGCTCGCTTAACTGGACCTCTACGTCTTCGGTCTCTTTTTCTCTGCTCTCTCTCTCCTTTTCTCCCCTCTCTCTTTCTTCTTCTTCTTCGCTGTCTTCTCGACCCCAGCCGGTAGCAACCTCGGCCTCACCTTCTTCCTCCTGACCAACAGTTCGGTCATCCGACGCCAGATCCGCAATAAGAGTGGGATCACCTGAAATCCGGTCGTCGTTGAAGGAGGAGGTGGCTTCATCCAAATCTATCACTTGGGCCTTCCCGCCCTTTGGTGGATCTGATAGTTGAAACTCGGAGTCGGATCCGTAGTCAACTTGTTCTGACTCTGTTGCCTCGTCATCGGGCTCACGACGGTCCGTAGGAGTGTGCTCGGAAGACTCGTGACCGTCGGAGTCATCGCCAGATGGTTCGCCTGAGGGTTCGCCTCCCTGAGAAGTGACGGCCGCCGAGTGAGGTGGTGGAGGAACGTGTGCTTGTTCTTGTGGGGAAGCTTCCACGTCCTCCCCAGTAGGTTGTTGCGGCGGCGTCGGCGATCTACGCTCTTCCGATGACGAGTGGATCGGTGACTGCTGAAGGGTGCCCATGTACTGCTTTACCCTGAAATGACTCGTGTACTCGCGTGTGCGGATGGCATCAGTAGATTCCTCCACTACAGTAGGAGTGCGGGCACGAGTGGCTCTGTTCTGGACCATAGTCTGGTATGCACCGGCTCGAGAAGTGTGCGGAGTGGCAGACGTACCGACTATTCTACCCGCTCCTCCCCTAACGTCAACTCTCATCACTCCCGAGCCAGAAGCTCCCCCACTGGAGCTCTGGCCCGCCGTACCAGAGGCACGGCTTCTAGGTAGGACGGGTTGCACGTCTTGGGCAGGGCTCCCCGGCTCTGAGGAGTCCGTAGACGTGTCTTCTAAACCTATGGATATACGGTACATCCTAACACTCATTGACCTACGGTCTGCCAAGTTGAGCACGTTTGCCGGAATGTGCATCTCTACCTGACCAGGCCTCAGAGTCTTCTTGTTGGCTCGGCCGATCTGCTGGCTTTCGAAGCGGAGATGGTTTGATCTGCGTCTGACAGCACGGTTCTGAGTCATGTGATCTCGGATGATCAGACTGAAGAAGCGCATCCACGGGATGGAGTTGTGTTTCGCACGTGCTGGCCCAGCTCTGACATCATTGAAGATGTCTGCCCAAATTTGTTGAGCAAAGTCGATCCGCCTCCCGTAGGCGACCGCGTGGATGATGTGCCAGAACTGGGTGGATGCCTTGTCCACGCCATGGGTCTTCGAAGAGATCGTGCGGTTGAGTATGTTGAAGAAAGAGTACCAGATCGGAGGCAGCATTCCCTGAGTGATCTGGGAGATTCCTTTCGGCCTGTTGTTCTCGGTGTAGTGGACTCCGAGAGCGAGCACTTCGCTGAAGAGCTCAGGTCCAGACACTAGAGGATCAAATGGGGCCTCCGGGGTTGCAGCAGGCGGACGAAGGATTCTGCGAAGATCCTCCATAGTGAAGACCAGATCAGTTTGGTCCACTCGGCCGATGATGGTTGGCATTCCGTCCCGGTTCTCGACACGGGAAGTGTTCCAGAACTGCTGCAGATATATCATCGGGATGGCAGCAGTGGCTTGCATCGCGTATGCAAGGGGATGAGCTCGGAGAATCTCGAGAACAACGTCATCTTGGACAGTGAAGTTCGCCAAGTCAACGAACTGGTTGTTCTGGTGGATCTCGCGGATGTCAGCCGGGTTGATTAGTGCGAGATCAGCAGCATTGGCGACGGGTGAAGTAGGAGCAATTGGTTGTTGATCAGCCATTTCTGCAAGACATTAAGTGTTAGAAATAATACAACGTGAAAAGACTATACCCTCGACTAGGCGCGAGTCGGAAAACCTCGAAAACCCAATAAAGAGTGTTTCGTATTTTCCGAGTCGAAAACCGAGCAAACTATACGAGGGGAGTTTTCCGATTCGGAAAAGGGTGTTTTCCGATTCGGAAAAGGGTGTTTTCCGATTCGGAAAACTCAACACTTAGAAAGATAACACAAGATTAAAGGAGACAAGTTTTCCGATTCGGAAAAGGGTGTTTTCCGAATCGGGAAACTCCTATACTTAGAAAATTTGAGAGTAAAAACTTGTAGGTTTTCCGAGTCGGAAAACATGGTTTTCCGATTCGGAAAATGTCTCGACACTTAGAAAAATTTTGGCAAGACTTGGTCTCTCGATCGAGTCGGAAAACCTTGGAAACCCATAAGGGTAGTTCCACGTTTTCCGAGTCGGAAAAGATGCATTTGAAAAACCGAGACCAAGTCCGATTCGGAAAACATAGTTTTCCGAATCGGAAAACATACATGAAGGATCATCGTTTTCCGATGCGGAAAACTTGAATGTTCAAGTTTTCCGATTCGGAAAACTTGAATGTTCAAGTTTTCCGAGTCGGAAAACGGAGACCGTTCGAGTTCCGGATCTAAAAACCGCTCAAAAACCGTCGATCTAAGGCCCTAAACTATCAACATGCATCCTAAATCAGTTCATAACAAGATTATAAGCAACAATGGATCGTTTTAACGTCCCGAAATCCCATTCCAAGAAGTTTGGGTTTCGGGTAAGTTTTAAAACTTTTAGGCTTCGATCCAGGCCTTAAAACAGATGATTTAGATGTTAAAACTATATAAGGGTTGATCGTTTACTTACCAGGAATCCTAATATGTAAAAAGATCGACGATCGGAGCAATAACGAGCGAAAACCGAAATCGAGCGCGAAGTGGGTTCGGGTGAGAATTCAGAGAGAAAAAGATGAATATTTGAATTTTGTGAAAAGTAATTCTTGAAAACCGGTATTTATATTTTTACCGAAATACACTGTGTTTGGGTCAAAAACACTGTGTTTGGCTCTCCTTTTGGCTCTCTTAACCCGACTTTCACCATTTGGCAAAAACCACCCCTGGACTTGAAGTTTGAGAAAACTTACAAACAAGTCCCTGAACTTGTATTTTCAGAAAATTTTCAAAACAGACCCTGGACTACAAGTTTCACAAGATTTGCAAAACGAGTCCCTGAACTTTAAGAAACAGAAAGTGGCAAAGTTAGTCCCCGAACTTGTAAGTTCAAGACATGTACTCTACCGCCCCCTGAACTTTCAAGTTCACAGAAAGTTACAAGTTCAGCCCTCGACTCCCGAGAAGAGAGACTTACCTGGTGCGTCTCACTGGGTTTAGAGCGAGTCCTGGTCTGAAGTAACCAGAAGTCGTAGTGAGGATCCACACCTACAAAATAGAATATAAGAGTGGTATCCAAGGTGATGTGGATCCGAGAACGTTAGTGAGCACACCAAATAATAAATACAGGACTTAGGACTCCCCCTCGATTCATGCAACATCTATAGAGTTCCTACAGACTCCCCCTACACACATGCATATAAAATAAGAACTCCCGACTCCCCCTAGACCTCAGGCAGGGAGGTCTAGCATTCCTAACTTGCTTAGGAGGAAAAAGTGACGCTTCTAGTCAAACGGCTTGGTGAACAAATCAGCAAGCTGATAGTCACTTTCAACAAAGTATAGTTCAATATTACCTTTCTCGACGTGATCTTTGATGAAATGATATCGAATGTCGATATGCTTCGTCCGAGAATGTTGAACCGGATTCGCCGTGATCTGTATTGCACTTTTGGAGTCGCAGTAGATGGGAATTCGATGCATGGTGTATCCAAAGTCAGCTAGTTGGGTTTTCATCCACAGAACTTGCGAGCAGCAGCAGGCGGCGGCTACATATTCTGCCTCCGCGGTGGATAGGGAGACAAAATTCTGCTTCCGGGATGACCAACTGACTAACTTGTCCCCGAGAAATTGACAAGCACCAGATGTGCTTTTCCTGTTTAGCTTACAACCTGCATGGTCTGAGTCTGTATATGCAATTAGTTCAAAACCAGAATCCTTTGGGTACCAAAGGCCAAAATCCGGTGTGCCCTTCAGATACCTAAGGATTCTCTTGACTGCAGACAGATGTGAATCCCGTGGGTCACACTAAAAACGAGCGCAGACACCCGTGGAAAAGACGATATCTGGTCTACTAGACGTGAGATATAAAAGGGAACCAATGATTGCCCGATAGGTTTTCTGGTCAACCGTTTACTAGAAGTATCCGCAGAGAGTTGAAAATTTCTGGGCATTGGTGTGGCCGCAGAGTTTGAACCACCGAAATCAAATCGTTTTAAAAGGTCTTGAACATATTTGGCTTGATTTATAAAAATGCCATCAGGGCGTTGTCGAACTTGAAGTCCTAAGAAGAACGTCAACTCGCCCATCATGCTCATTTTGAATTGGGATTTCATGGTGTTCTCAAACTCTTGGCACATCTCATGTCACACCCCGCTAAAGCGGAAACACGGAATGTAACAGCGCAAAGTAGCACAACTCAAAGTATAGACAATAACACCATAGCATATCAAAATAGTTAAGTCTATACTATTACATCACGTTAAAGTCTTAAAATTATTACAAGGAAAATCAAACTACAACGGAAAGGGAATTTAGTCTTGAAATGCATGAAGGTGTAACACACGTGCATGTCGTTCTTCTTACTTTGGTTCGCCTGAAAAGCATGAGAGTTAAAAAGTCAACTATCGTCATAGTTGGTGAGTTCACGGGTTTAATTACACACATTCATATAGTTCACGTTCCAAAAATAATACCGGAGATAGTAAGTTCAAGCTAAAAGCTTAATAGTTGGATCGTATGCGTACCCCGCAAGATCCCGGCATATGGTACTTATCATGCAATACTTACACTCAAGATTAACGAGCCACTACTAATCTCCTAATAGCATAGTTTTTGCCCCGCAATGCCATGCTTATCGCAACATGACCAACAATCGTTCCACAAAAAGTAATTAAACACCAATCGTTATCGTTACCAACCCCGTTGCAAGCGGGGTACGAAATGGTGGGGTTGCCAACCCGATAGCGCTACCATTGATTACTCGGTCCACCGCAGTGAATTAGACTTAGTAGTGTGTACGAGGACTTGCGATAAGAAAAACACTCAATTAATCTAGATAAGTATGCATACCATAGCCACAAAAATCGTTCCAAAAACATATCGTTCCACAAAATCGTTCCACAAATCGTTTTACAATCGTTTTAAAAGTTTAATCAACCGGTAGTTTTATCATGCTTTTCACCCCAAAAATGTAAAAACGTAAAAAGGGGCCGTGAATAACTCACCGAGTTACTAGTTCGAGAGTCCCAAATTAGCGAGGTTCCACCGAATTCCGACCTAATGATAATAAGTATTTTAATAAGTTCCTTGACCCAAATTAAGTTCCTTTAGTTGAAGTAAAATTATACGCGCGGTCGAAATGTGAGTTTTTATAACGATTAACGATAAATACGATTATAACCGTAACGTGATAGTTGGTATATGGTTATGCATGTGTGTTTTATATTAATTCTACCTCATCTTATTCCTCATATAGTCTTTTTATGTCCAACAATTTACTCTTTATAAGAGAAAAATACAAGTTTACATAAAATAACACTTTTCAGTTTTTAACAATTCTTGACAGATTCGGAGGCTGTTTGGGACATGCATTTGGGTGTGATCCACAACTCTAAAAATCACGAAATTTTTATATGTTTTAGCCATATGAGTTTACTAATTACTGACCAAATTTCATAATTTTTGAAAAATGTTAGGGTCCTCAAACAGAAAGTTTATTAAAATAGTGACAGCAACTAGAGCTGTTGCGCAACCTTTTTGTACGGACTGTTTGAGGGTCCAAAACTTGGAATTTTTGCAAACGGCCAGTGGGGTTTGAAAGATAACTCATTGAACTTGATTTTAAAAAAAAGAATCATGTCATTTGAACAATTTATGAAAGAGTTATGGCCTCTCAAAGTCGGGTCCGAATCTGTCCAGAATCTGTTGGACAAAATTTTAGACTAGTTGTTGTATAACATAAGATTTCTTTTGTTTATTAACTCTTATGATGATTTCTCTTTATCAAAGCTCAAAACCAGATGTGCTTGAAGGAATATCAACTTCATAAAGCACATTTACACATGCATTTACATATATACCATATTAAACATTTAGGTTATAATCATAAGCCATCAACTCACTTATTGCTTGAATTTTTGATGATCCAAGCAAAGAAAGGGTATTTGGCTATATGAAATCATCCATACCTTATGTAAGGTGTTAGGTGATCATAAGAAGTTAGGAATCACTAGTCATCAACTCACTTATTGCTTAACAAAGAAAGGGTATTTGACTAGTGATTTCATCTACACCAAGTATGGTGGATTGTTTGTATAAAAGAAAGAAGTACTTGAATTGAAAGGTACAATATTATACATAGTAATATATGAACAAGAATTTAAAGGATGAACAAGAATTATGAACAATAATTAAGAGTTTTGAAGATCATACAAACTACCCAACTTATTTGGTTGATCATAGATGTTTTCCTTGCTTAAATGCAAGATACTTCCATCTCACAACATTGGGAGATGATGATTTAGGGAAGAAGATTGATGAAGATCATCATTTTACCTTGAATGTGTTCTTGAATATGGATGAATATCTTCAAGAGTTTGAGTGGTGTATGGAAGAAGCTAGAAAGAAAGATTAGAGAGAAATTATTCTAGTGAGAAGTTAGAGAGAGAGTGAGGTTTGAACAAGTGAAATGGGAAGGGGGTATGTGTGTTTTTATACTTGAATTTGGGAGAGAAAGAGGTGCCAAAACCATGGCCTTGTGGCCGGTTTTGGGAGAGGGAAAAGAGAGGGAGAGAGGTGGTGAGGTGAGTGTTGAGTTGATGTTAAGTGTGTGTAAGTTGGTGATGTATGTATTGGTTAGATTTTTATCAATGTTTCTTGCTTTAATTTGAACCATGTGATGAGAGAATCTTTGTCTCTAATAATAATATGGCTGATCTCAATAAGCCATTTAATGAGTTTAATTGAACTTTGTAGTATTGGGTGTAAAAAGCTGCTAAAATTGGAAACCGTTACCGAAAACGCGCGATTTTGCGATTTTTGCGTAACGAAAGTAGTTTTTCGTATTTTTATTAAGGAACTTACTAGAAATTAATATTTTTAGTATTTTGGGTCAATTAGAATTTAATTCGACAGTCTAGTGGTCGGAATCGGGACCTGCTGATAACAGTCAGTCGGTTTTGCGTTCCGACTATAGTGGCGACTCAATAATCGTAAAAGGCACTTATCTAGCCTTTTCATAATAAATGTTGTCATACAATATTGTTTTTGACAAAATGACAGTATTAAAATACTGTCCTGCTCCGGTCATTCAGTTAAAGTTTTACTGACCTGAGGTGGGAAGTGGAGGGTTGTCACAGTCTCCCCCAGTTAGAAGAATTTCGTCCCGAAATTCACTTATTGCTACTTCCACACTCAATCAGGTAAAGAGTTGAGGGTACTTCTTCCTCATGAAGTCCTCACGTTCCCAAGTGTACTCTGGTCCACGTCTGGACCTCCAATGTACTTTAACAATCAGAATCTTGCTTCTTTTGAGCTTCTTGACCTCTTTGTCAAGAATTTCTATAGGTTCCTCAACAAAGCAGAGGGTCTTGTCCACAAAGACTTCCTCTAGTGGAATAACTTGAGATTCATCGGTTATACACTTCTTGAGATTAGACACGTGGAAAGTGTTATGAATCTCACTCATTTCCTCGGGTAGCCTAAGCTTGTAAGCAACTGGGCCGACTCTTTCGATGATTTCGAAAGGTCCAACGTACCTAGGGCTTAACTTTCCTCTTTTACCGAATCGTACTAGCCCTTTCCAAGGGGAAACCTTTAAAAGTACTCTATCTCCCACTTGGAATTCCAATGGTTTCCTACGGTTGTCAGCATAACTTTTCTGACGATCCCTAGCAGCCTTAAGCCTATCCCTAATCAAGCCAATTTTGTCAGTTGTTTCCTGGATTAACTCGGGTCCTGTCAGTTGGCTATCTCCAACTTCTACCCAGCTGAGCGGAGACCGACATTTTCGGCCGTACAAGGCTTCATAGGGGGGCACATTGGATGCTAGTGTGATAACTATTGTTGTAGGAAAATTCTACCAGTGGTAAATGATCGTCCCAATTTCCTCCAAAGTCTATGACACACGCGCGCAACATATCTTCTAAGGTTTGGATGGTCCTTTCACTTTGGCCATCAGTCTGAGGATGATATGCCGTACTCCAATCCAACTGGGATCCTAAGGATTTCTGCAATGATTGCCAGAATCGTGATGTAAAACGGCTATCTCGATCAGAGATAATGGAGATTGGCACTCCATGACGGGTCACTACTTCCTTAATATAGATTCGCGCAAGCTTATCCATCTTATAGTCTTCTCGGATTGGAAGAAAATGAGCTGACTTTGTCAGACGGTCAACTATTACCCAGATTGTATCATGCCCTTTAGCAGTTCTGGGCAATTTAGTGACTAAGTCCATAGAAATCCGTTCCCATTTCCATTCAGGGATCCCGGGTTGTTGTAACAGACCCGATGGTTTCTGATTCTCAGCTTTGACCTTGGAACAAGTCAAACATCGTCCCACATATGACGCTACATCCTTCTTCATTCCTGGCCACCAATAATATTCCTTTAAATCCTTATACATCTTATCTGCCCCTGGATGAATGGAATACCGCGACTCGTGTGCTTCCTTTAGGATTAATCCCCTCAGGTTGCCAGTCTTTGGTACCCAAACTCTCCCCTTAAAGTACCGTACGCCGTCGGTCTTAAGGTCAAACCTTCCCTCTAGGTTGTGGAGAGTTTCATCCTTTAGTCTATCCTCTCGTAAGGCCTCTTCCTGAGCCTTTAGGATATCCTCTTTCAAGCTGGTGTGTACAAGCATTTCCAAGGCTCGTACTCGTAAGGGTTTCGCCCTTTCCTTACGACTTAAGGCATCGGCCACTACATTAGCCTTGCCCGGGTGATACTTGATCTCACAGTCATAATCACTAAGTAGTTCTACCCACCTACGTTGCCTCATGTTCAACATCTTTTGGTCTAGGATATGTTGTAGACTCTTATGGTCCGTGAACACCGTACACTTAGTTTCATACAAATAGTGTCTCCAAATCTTAAGTGCAAAGACTACTGCTCCCAATTCTAAGTCATGAGTAGTGTAGTTCTGTTCGTGGTTCTTAAGTTGTCTAGATGCATAGGCTATGACCTTGTCCCTTTGCATCAGCACACATCCTAGTCCCTGTCGTGAAGCGTCACAATACACAACGAAGTCCTCTGTCCCTTGGGGTAGGGCTAGAACTGGTGCGTTGCATAGCTTTTGCTTCAAGAGTTGAAAGGCGTCCTCTTGCCGTTGACCCCAATCGAACTTCTTGTCCTTCTGAGTCAGCATTGTCAGAGGTTGTGCGATCTTCGAGAAACCTTCAATGAACCTTCTGTAGTATCCTGCCAATCCTAAAAATTGACGGATTTCCGTTGGAGTCTTCGGGGTCTCCCATTTTGCAATAGCTTCAATCTTTGCTGGGTCCACAAGAATTCCTTCCTCTCTAACTACATGACCAAGAAAATGTACCTCCCGGATCCAAAATTCGCACTTTGAGAATTTGGCGTACAATTTCTGATCCCTAAGTAGCTCAAGTACTACCTTCAGGTGCTGCTCGTGCTCCTCTCTACTTTTAGAGTAGATGAGTATGTCATCGATAAACACGATTACAAACTTATCTAGGTATGGCCTGCAAATCCTATTCATCAGGTCCATAAACACGGCGGGGGCATTCGTGAGTCCGAAAGGCATAACCATAAACTCGTAATGTCCATAGCGTGTTCTGAACGCTGTTTTAGGGACATCCTCCTCATGGACTCTTACTTGATGGTAACCGGATCGAAGATCGATCTTAGAGAAGAAACTGGCACCTTGAAGTTGATCGAATAAATCGTCTATCCTAGGGAGGGGATAACGATTCTTAATGGTCAACTTGTTCAGTTCTCTATAATCTATGCACATCCTAAGCGATCCGTCCTTCTTTTTGACAAATAGTACAGGGGCTCCCCAAGGTGATGAACTTGGCTGAATAAATCCTTTATCCAGCAATTCTTGTATTTGGTTGGACAATTCCCGCATCTCGGCTGGTGCTAGGCGGTAAGGTGCCTTAGCAACAGGGGCTGCTCCAGGAATTAAGTCGATTCGGAATTCGACTTGTCTAGTCGGAGGTAATCCGGGTAGCTCGTCCGGAAATACTTCAGGATAGCTCCGTACTACAGGAATATCCTCGAGTTTCTTCGCTTCGGGTTTCTTTCCTACCACTTGAACTAAGAACGCTATGTATCTCTTCCTTAGATAACTATGAGCCTTCATACACGAAACTATTCCTAAACTTCTGTTGGGTCTCTCCCCTTCTATCACCAGGGTTCTACCATCCGAAAGTTGTATCCTAACAGTCTTCTCATAGCATCCTATCGTTGCCCTATTTTGTGACAGCCAATCCATGCCTACGACTGCATCAAAGCTTCCTAGCTCGATTGGTATAAGATCTATGCTAAACAACTCGTCGGCTAAACTTAATGTGCAGTTTAGAAGTACATCGTGAGCCTTAAGTTCTCGTCCATCTGCTAGTTCTATCGAATAAACCTCATCTAAGCTTTCGGAGGCTAAGGGGATTAGTGGTCTAAACCCTAGGGACACAAAGCTTCTATCAGCTCCAGAGTCAAAAATGACTGATGCATAGTGGTCGTTTATAAGAAACGTACCTGTTATCACACGGGGTTCCTGACGTGCTTCTTCAGTCCCTATCACGAAAGCTCTACCTCGAGCCTGAGTTCCCTGGTTCACCGTATTAGTGCGACTACCCTGACTTCCATCCATGGTATTCCTAGACCCCTGTCCTATCTTAGGACACTTATTCTTGAAGTGGTTTGGGCTTCCGCATTCAAAACACTTCCTTCCTTCACTAGGTACTCCTTCCCCCTTCCTACAGTATTGTGTGGAATGCCCAAGTTGTTTACACTTCTCACAATAGAGGCAGTTTCCCCAGTGGTGACGGTTGCACTTCTTGCATTCGGGGTAGGATCCCTTATAAGTTCCTTGGTCTTGTGTTTTTGCCACATAGTTCTTTAGTGAGTGCGTACTTTGACTCGACCCACTACTAGGCCTTCTTCCTGACTGTCCTTCCAACTTTCTTTTGCCTCCCATGCTACTCTTAGTTCCAGCTCCTGACCGGATTACGTCATTGGCTAAACGGTTAGCCAAGACTACAGCACTCTGGATGGTGGTTGGGTTAGCCGAGGTAATCATCCTACGGATTTCGGGTGCTAGTCCCCAGATATACCTATCAATTCTTTTCTCCTCTGGAGTAACCATGTGTGGTACAAGTTGAGCAAGTTCATGGAAACGTGCCGTGTACTTGTCCACATCCATGCCCTTCATGGAATGGTTCCAGAACTCAGCCTCAAGCTTTTGCAGTTCGCTTTTTGGGCAGTATTCTTCTATCAGCAATTTCTTGAAGTCTTCCCACGGTAAGTTGTATGCTGCTTCCCGGCCTCGGGTTTGTACTTGGATGTTCCACCAAGTCAAAGCCCTGCCTTGTAGCTGACACGCCGCATATTCCACCTTGCGGTTATCGGAGCACTTGCTTATATGGAGTACAGACTCCATGCTATCAAACCAGGAAAGTAGTCCTACGGCCCCTTCTTTGCCGTGGAATTCCTTGGGTTTGCAAGACATGAAAGTCTTATAAGTGCATCCTTGATTACTACCACTACCTCCTTCGCCACTCTGATCTCCGCCACTCCTTCGACGGTTGTCGATACCAGCAGTCACTTGTGTGACAATATTGGGGATGGCATTTTGGACTTGTTGGGCTACGAGTTGGGCAATGTCCGGGGTTTGATTATTTGGCGTTGATCCAGTGCTTCTTGTGTTTCGAGTTGTCATAGTTCTACAATGTTTAAAAGAGATGAATTGAATTTAGGTTGCATTTAGAAGAGTTTATACAGTTGAGTTGGTTAGAATAAACAAAGATGGCATTTATTCATAAAACTAAATATCATTTATTCCAAAATTTGGCGTTACTACGCCATTCGATTACATCCATTACATAAGCGTTAGGGAAATTGGAAATACATCATAAAGGTCTACTAAAGGTTGAGAAACACAAGGATCACAAGCCCAATCATCATCATAACCGTGAAGATGGTCACTGCCCGACTCCGTAGCTCCGCCTTCCTAGCCAGACGTCCCGCTGCCACCGCCCTCTCAATGGCTCCCGTAGTTCCTTGCTCCAGAAATTGGGCTAGATCGGTCAAGGCACGCAAGGCTTGAGCTTGCCTATTCATCCTCTCTTGGAACCTTTCTATCCTATCCTCCATAACGTTCATCCTACGAGCGTCTTCGATCGAGAGTTCTAGGTTTCGCGGAATTGGAACTCCCGGAAGGATGTGGGAGGGTCCGGCGTAGGGGTCACGAGGGATGGCGATACCACTACGTATGGGAGGAAGAACTCGTTTCCTAGCGGTTTCCCTAGTGCGTGGCCTAGGGGGTACCGGTTCGGGTGCAGGCTTTCCGGGTAGAGGTTGGGGTGCATCAATCACGGGGGAATTTGGGTTTGAGTCATCGGAGGCATCTTCACTTGCCGCTTCCATGTCCGACCCCGAGTTTTCCGAGGGGTCCTCCTCTTCTTCGGAGATCCATCCGCCGTTCGATGTCATGGTGACTGAAGTGTTTATATTTAATTATTAATAAACAAGCTCAATAGTGGCTTCCTATTATTATCGCAATAGTGCATTAATGCGATAGTGTATTAACGCAATAGTGTAATAACGCAATAGTGTCGTTTTATCTAGTCCGAGTATCGTGGTCGCTCATGCAATATGCCATGCGAGAAAAGTTTTCGTTTTTCACACTTCCATCGTAACTTTCCCCTAGCTTCGCATTATTGCCTCTTAACTAAACATAGTTGGCCAGGCTTTGTTTAATTAAGACCCAATGAAGCGACTCTCGGGTTCATCACTTTAGAAGCGTGCAAAAATAAATTTTCGAAAAAGTTCATCTTTCCGTTGTTATATTTTGATGGCTATAGTACTCGATTTTCTTGCTAGAAAATCATTATTCTCTATAGCCTTGGCTCTGATACCAAGTTTGTCACACCCCGCTAAAGCGGAAACACGGAATGTAACAGCGCAAAGTAGCACAACTCAAAGTATAGACAATAACACCATAGCATATCAAAATAGTTAAGTCTATACTATTACATCACGTTAAAGTCTTAAAATTATTACAAGGAAAATCAAACTACAACGGAAAGGGAATTTAGTCTTGAAATGCATGAAGGTGTAACACACGTGCATGTCGTTCTTCTTACTTTGGTTCGCCTGAAAAGCATGAGAGTTAAAAAGTCAACTATCGTCATAGTTGGTGAGTTCACGGGTTTAATTACACACATTCATATAGTTCACGTTCCAAAAATAATACCGGAGATAGTAAGTTCAAGCTAAAAGCTTAATAGTTGGATCGTATGCGTACCCCGCAAGATCCCGGCATATGGTACTTATCATGCAATACTTACACTCAAGATTAACGAGCCACTACTAATCTCCTAATAGCATAGTTTTTGCCCCGCAATGCCATGCTTATCGCAACATGACCAACAATCGTTCCACAAAAAGTAATTAAACACCAATCGTTATCGTTACCAACCCCGTTGCAAGCGGGGTACGAAATGGTGGGGTTGCCAACCCGATAGCGCTACCATTGATTACTCGGTCCACCGCAGTGAATTAGACTTAGTAGTGTGTACGAGGACTTGCGATAAGAAAAACACTCAATTAATCTAGATAAGTATGCATACCATAGCCACAAAAATCGTTCCAAAAACATATCGTTCCACAAAATCGTTCCACAAATCGTTTTACAATCGTTTTAAAAGTTTAATCAACCGGTAGTTTTATCATGCTTTTCACCCCAAAAATGTAAAAACGTAAAAAGGGGCCGTGAATAACTCACCGAGTTACTAGTTCGAGAGTCCCAAATTAGCGAGGTTCCACCGAATTCCGACCTAATGATAATAAGTATTTTAATAAGTTCCTTGACCCAAATTAAGTTCCTTTAGTTGAAGTAAAATTATACGCGCGGTCGAAATGTGAGTTTTTATAACGATTAACGATAAATACGAGTTCTTACGATTATAACCGTAACGTGATAGTTGGTATATGGTTATGCATGTGTGTTTTATATTAATTCTACCTCATCTTATTCCTCATATAGTCTTTTTATGTCCAACAATTTACTCTTTATAAGAGAAAAATACAAGTTTACATAAAATAACACTTTTCAGTTTTTAACAATTCTTGACAGATTCGGAGGCTGTTTGGGACATGCATTTGGGTGTGATCCACAACTCTAAAAATCACGAAATTTTTATATGTTTTAGCCATATGAGTTTACTAATTACTGACCAAATTTCATAATTTTTGAAAAATGTTAGGGTCCTCAAACAGAAAGTTTATTAAAATAGTGACAGCAACTAGAGCTGTTGCGCAACCTTTTTGTACGGACTGTTTGAGGGTCCAAAACTTGGAATTTTTGCAAACGGCCAGTGGGGTTTGAAAGATAACTCATTGAACTTGATTTTAAAAAAAGAATCATGTCATTTGAACAATTTATGAAAGAGTTATGGCCTCTCAAAGTCGGGTCCGAATCTGTCCAGAATCTGTTGGACAAAATTTTAGACTAGTTGTTGTATAACATAAGATTTCTTTTGTTTATTAACTCTTATGATGATTTCTCTTTATCAAAGCTCAAAACCAGATGTGCTTGAAGGAATATCAACTTCATAAAGCACATTTACACATGCATTTACATATATACCATATTAAACATTTAGGTTATAATCATAAGCCATCAACTCACTTATTGCTTGAATTTTTGATGATCCAAGCAAAGAAAGGGTATTTGGCTATATGAAATCATCCATACCTTATGTAAGGTGTTAGGTGATCATAAGAAGTTAGGAATCACTAGTCATCAACTCACTTATTGCTTAACAAAGAAAGGGTATTTGACTAGTGATTTCATCTACACCAAGTATGGTGGATTGTTTGTATAAAAGAAAGAAGTACTTGAATTGAAAGGTACAATATTATACATAGTAATATATGAACAAGAATTTAAAGGATGAACAAGAATTATGAACAATAATTAAGAGTTTTGAAGATCATACAAACAACCCAACTTATTTGGTTGATCATAGATGTTTTCCTTGCTTAAATGCAAGATACTTCCATCTCACAACATTGGGAGATGATGATTTAGGGAAGAAGATTGATGAAGATCATCATTTTACCTTGAATGTGTTCTTGAATATGGATGAATATCTTCAAGAGTTTGAGTGGTGTATGGAAGAAGCTAGAAAGAAAGATTAGAGAGAAATTATTCTAGTGAGAAGTTAGAGAGAGAGTGAGGTTTGAACAAGTGAAATGGGAAGGGGGTATGTGTGTTTTTATACTTGAATTTGGGAGAGAAAGAGGTGCCAAAACCATGGCCTTGTGGCCGGTTTTGGGAGAGGGAAAGAGAGGGAGAGAGGTGATGAGGTGAGTGTTGAGTTGATGTTAAGTGTGTGTAAGTTGGTGATGTATGTATTGGTTAGATTTTTATCAATGTTTCTTGCTTTAATTTGAACCATGTGATGAGAGAATCTTTGTCTCTAATAATAATATGGCTGATCTCAATAAGCCATTTAATGAGTTTAATTGAACTTTGTAGTATTGGGTGTAAAAAGCTGCTAAAATTGGAAACCGTTACCGAAAACGCGCGATTTTGCGATTTTTGCGTAACGAAAGTAGTTTTTCGTATTTTTATTAAGGAACTTACTAGAAATTAATATTTTTAGTATTTTGGGTCAATTAGAATTTAATTCGACAGTCTAGTGGTCGGAATCGGGACCTGCTGATAACAGTCAGTCGGTTTTGCGTTCCGACTATAGTGGCGACTCAATAATCGTAAAAGGCACTTATCTAGCCTTTTCATAATAAATGTTGTCATACAATATTGTTTTTGACAAAATGACAGTATTAAAATACTGTCCTGCTCCGGTCATTCAGTTAAAGTTTTACTGACCTGAGGTGGGAAGTGGAGGGTTGTCACATCTCAGGCTTTGTAGACGCAAAGATAATGTCATCCACGTATATCTGAACGATAATTAAATCTTTACCTGACCTCTTGAGAAACAGAGTGGGATCGATAGTACCTTTCTTGTAGCCAACTCCGAGTAAGTAGTCAGTGAGAGTTTCGTACCATGCCCTCGGAGCTTGCTTTAGACCGTAAAGCGCCTTGTCCAAAATGTAGACGTTATTCGGGAATCGAGAATCGACGAACCCTTCCGGTTGCTCAACGTACACTTCTTCTTGAAGGACTCCATTCAGGAAAGCACATTTGACGTCCATCTGATAGACCGTCATGTTTTTGTGTGCAGCATATGCGAGGAAGATTCGGATCGCTTCGATTCGGGCTACTGGCGCGTACGTCTCATCATAGTCGATACCCTCTTGTTGGCGATAACCCTTGGCGACCAGGCGAGCTTTGTTCCGGATGATGAGATTATTCTCGTCGGTTTTGTTCCGGAGAATCCACTTGAGGCCAATGATTGTCTTTCCCCATGGTCGTTCTACCAAGCGCCAAACCTTGTTTCTCTCGAATTCGGCCAGCTCATCTTGCATGGCGATCACCCAGTCGGGATCGGTGAGAGCTTGCCAAACATCCGATGGTTCGAAATCGCTCAAGAATCCACCGAATAGGATCAGATTTTCAGTGTGCTTTGCAGATCGAGTGTTTACAGGTTGCGAGGGACTCCCGATGATCTGGGAGGGGGGATGATCTTTTGTCCACCTGCGAGTGTGAGGGTGAGTGACATAAGCCTGTCGGTTGTTGGTGGCGTCGTTCTCATCTTGCACGGCAAAGACCTCTTCTAGGTTCCCACTTGATGAGCCTTCAGCCTGGTTAATCCGCGGTGCAGCCTCTAACCGGGGCTCTCTGACTACCTGAGCATATGATCGTTGGGCTGTGCTCGGGGAAGGTAGTGGAGCTTCTTCTGGAATTGGAGTAAGAACAGGGTGCGGAGTCTGTTCTTGATCAGGTGCCGGTGAAGCTGCGGATGAAACTTCAGATGGGGGAGCCGCGGACTCAGGTGTCACGGAGTGAGTTGAAGTGCTGGAGGAGGGCTCCGTGACGAAGGCATCAGATGTCACTGTGGTTGTGGTCGAACCTGTTGGAGCGGGAACTACGATTGGACTCGTTAGAGTGTGTAGATCGTATTCCGCGAGATCTAAAAAGTCTAAAGCAGAAAAGTTAGAAGATGGACCTGTGCTCGGTGGTGAAGGGAACAGTTCAGGGAAAGATGCAGACACATTACTAGAACTAGCATTCAGATAGGTTTCAGATTCAGAGAAATCAACGTTTGAGCTTTCCAGGATAGTTCGGGTCCGTTTGTTGAAAACCCTGTAAGCCTTAGAGTTATGTGAGTATCCGATGAAGATAGACTCATCAGACTTAGGGTCAAACTTACCCAAATTCTCCCGGTCATTAAGAACATAGCATTTACAACCAAAAACTCTAAAGAAGTCAATGTTTGGCTTACGCTGTTCGACCATCTCGTAAGCGGTTTTACCAGTCCGCTTTACGATCAGAGTCCGGTTTTGCGTGTAGCATGCTGTGGAGACGGCTTCAGCCCAAAATTGTTGAGGAACTCCAGAATGAGCCATCATGGATCTTGCTGCTTCGACCAACGTCCGGTTCTTCCTTTCTACGACCCCATTTTGTTGAGGTGTGCGAACTGCCGAGAAGTTGTGAGTGATCCCCACTTCTTCGAGAAAGGATTGCAGCTTTGCGTTGCGGAACTCAGTACCGTTGTCGCTACGTATTTTCCTCACCCGACGACCCAAGAGAACTTGTGTGCGTTTGATGAAGGCTATGATTCGTTCAGCAGCTTCTGATTTGTCTCGAAGAAATTCAATCCAAGTGAACCTAGAGAATTCGTCTACGAGAACCAGCATATACTTCTTTCTGGCAAGACTTTCTACTCTCATAGGTCCACAAAGATCCATGTGTATCAGGTCGAGGGGACTTTGGCAATTCGTATCCATTCTTGGTGGATGAGAGCTTCTGGTCATCTTTCCTTGTTCGCACGCAGGACAAAGAGTGTCCTTGGAAAGGCGAAGCTCAGGTAGTCCCCTGACTAAACCCTTAGAAACCAGCTTGTTCATATCTTTGAAGTTCTGATGACATAGTCTGCGGTGCCACAACCAACTGTCCCCTTTTGATGCTTTTGTGAGCAGACAGATAGCATTCTTCGGTTTAGCTTCAAACAGGGGGTGTGTTTGAGGGATTGAACGGAAGACGGTTGTGTAGAGATTGCCATTTCGCCTGGCGGAGAGAATAGCGTTGTTGTCTTCATCGTTCACGTCACTTCCGTACTGAAATGTCTTCACCCAGTATCCGTTATCACAGAACTGGCTGGAGCTAAACATGTTGTACCCCAATCCCTCCACATAACGTACACCCTTGATGATGTACTTTCCATTGGTGATTTTTCCCAACCCTAATATCGGCAACGGCGTTCTATCGGCAGTCTTTATGTATCCCTCAAACTTCTCAACGTAGTCGAAGATGAAGGACCGCTGCCCAGTCATGTGTGTGTGAGCCCCCGAGTCAAAGTACCACACATGACTGATCTGCAAAACAATTAGGCTTGTTTAGGGACCCATTGCCAAATGGGTTCCTTAGGGTCAGAAACAGTTGAATTGGTCGATGCAGTCTCCTTTTCGGATTTCTCCTTAGGCTTAGGGGACTGCACTGACGAGGAAGGTTTCCCCTTTCCTCTTTTTCTCCCTCTTCTCTTTCGAGATTTGATTTTAGGCACATCAGTATTAAAAGAATTATAAACACCATAGCGCAGAAAATTGTCAAACATAAAGCACATGTCATTACGCAAAGAGTCAAAAGCATGAGTTAAATGTTGATTACGTTTTACAGACATGTTTGAATTAATTCCTACGCTAGGTGGAGCATAGCCAAGACCCGCACGGTTAGGACTATGCTGCTTAGGGAAAGCTTGAAAAGAGTTGGGTCTTCCTCGGTGATCCTTCCTTGGTGGCTTCACTTCCTGTCCACCATCCTTCTTCCTCCCATCTGCATTACGAGCATGGTGTGAGTTAGATGACGGTTTAATAGGAGAAGAGTTGCCACCCTTTCCAGAAGATGTTTTTGAAAATTTAGGTTTTGTGGAAGAGAAAGGTTGCTTTGGTTTTAACTGAGATGTCTCACCCACTTCAAAGCTGCTTGAATTAAGGTCAAGACTTTTAATGGGTTTAGCTGAGTTACGAGCATCGATAGGCTTTGAATGCCTTTTCTGGAGTCCTTTGGGTGCGTGAGGCTTAACTGACTTTCCCTTGTCAGTACCAACACATTTTTCACCCTTAGGGTTACTGTTCTCAGAAACAGGAGCTCGTGACTCAACAGACTTTTCAGGTTTTATAAAAACAGATTTTGGCCCTTTTGGAATAAAGCCTGAAGGATCATCACCTTCATCTAAGAACACCTTCAGATCGTATTCAACATTCGGATCATGGATAGTCTTTGGTTCAGCTATCCTGTGGTGTGAGTTGAGGGGTTCATCATCATCTGACAGTAGGGTGTAATAGTCCTCTAGATCCGTAACAGATTTGGTTTGTGAATTAACTATCGGATGGTTGAGGAGTGGAGTAGTCCTATCATTTACTGAGTCTGAAAGGTTTTCAAAGTACATGACTTTTCTTTTCAAAATGGAATTTGACACACGTTGGTTGGTTAAGGCCACACGATAATTGATCTTTTCATCATGATCAAGTTCTCTTGTAATTTCTGAATGAAATTTAGGAGAACATATCGTGCCTTAAGATCCGCAACCTTAAGTTGAAAATCAGTAAAGGTTGAGGCTGCGGTCTCACACTCTGAAGATATTCTAATTCTCTCGGCATTTGCCTTGATCAAGTCTTTCTTCAAAGTGTGAACCAAGTTGTCTTTTTCAGAAATAAGCACTTTCAGATTCAGTATCTGATGTTGACATGCGTCCAGATCCATAGCTTTCAGTCTAAGTCCAAACACTTCCTTCTCTAGTTCGACTAGGTCGGAAACCTTAGTTGCGGAAACATCCTCTGGAGGGATAACTAAGGTCTCCTCTGAAAAATCCATCTTCCTAGTGTCATAACTAGTGTTAAGGTCTGAGTAGTTGATGGGAGGCATAGCTACCCTAGGGGTCCTAGCTTTGATGCCTTCCCATGTGGACTTAGTGTTGGTTGGATCACTGGCTGGGACAAATATAGGTTTGTTAGGAGCGGGACTTGAGGGTGGACTATTCGAAGAACTATTGGGCGGACTTATGGTTCTCGTAATGGTTTCACCATTAATTACTTCCGTGTAAGTGACGGTCTGCCTAACAAATTCTTCGGTGACGTGTCCTCCTACAAAGGCAGGTTTGGGTTTGGAGGCGGCCATGTCCTCAAAATTGTATAGATTAGAAGGTGCCTTATCTAAAACATGGTTTTCAGACAGTCCAAGTCCGGGTCTGGCTTTATAGAAAGGATTTTTGTTGGCATGCTGCGTAAGAATGCTCAAGGTCTGTTCAGATTGTCCTCTTTTAAAGTTGTTATCTTCAAGCTCTTGAATTTTGGAAAACAGTCTAGTTCTTTCTTCTGAAAGCAACTGGAATTTTATTTGGAGCTCTCCATGGTCACTGTTAAGTTCCTCATGGGTTTTCTGAAGACAACTGAGTTTGTTGAACAAATTGGACTCTCTGACGCTAGACTCAAGAGTCTCACGATTGTACACTATGGTCAAGTCCTCAAGAGAGCTTTTGTATATGGCACTGTCAATTCTAAATTTCGTGACGAGAGATCGTTCCGATTGGAGACATCTCTCAAGTTCACAAATTCTAGATTCTAACATTGTCACATCATCAGTTAAGTCAGGAATAGTGGATACCTCAGAAGCGTCGAGGTCTCGATATGTGCTGGGGCCAACAGCTTCAGGTCCTTCGAAGTCTGCCATCAAACACGGACCCCCAACAAGATGATCTTCCTCGTCTGAGCTTTCTTCCTCACACACCCAGTTTTCTTCATCGACTAGCAGAGCAACTCCCTTCTCTTTCTTCCTCATCAATGCTGCCTTCTTCTCAAAGTATGCAGCATCCTTGTATCTGACAGGGCAGTTGTTCGCATAGTGACCCAGCTTGCCACATTTGAAGCAGGACGTAGTGGCACTAGCGGTCTTTTGAGGAGCTGGGGTAGGAGCACCACTATTCACTGGAGCTGGAGGAGCATTCAACCTTTGATCACCAATTTCAACTGGACCTTGTTGATGTCCTTCTCTCGGAGCTTGCCTAGAAGAACCACTCTGATGGTTCCCTTCTTGGTAGTTTCTGTTACCATGAGCTGACTGTCCATCATATTCACGGTAGTTCCTCTCCTGTTCTTGACCATATCCCGGACCACTTTGACCACCTACGAATCTTCCATATCTGCCATCTTCACGTCTTCCATCTTGGCCACCTTCATACCCGCTGCTGTATCCCTGACGATCAATGTATCCTGATTCAGGAGTGTAGTTTCTCTGGTTTTGGCGATAGTTGATATGAGAGACCTGTCCTCTCCAATCTCCCTGATCTCCAGGGCCTCCCTGATAGTCCAGGTAGGTGTTATCTCTGTAACTTCCTCTCACTTCCCTATGCTGGCCTTGATCACCCCGGTATCTTCCTGAATGCTGACTCGGAAATCTGTCCCCTTGCTGGTATCCTCCTCTTCCTTGATTCCCAAATTGAACTCGTTCCTACTGATAGTGTCCACCTCGGCCTTGCCCCATCCTTCCTCCACTGGGGTATCCAGATCCCCTAGGTCTGTTGTATCCACGGTTGGAATTCAGCTTCTGTACGCTATTAGTGATGAGGGCAAGAGACTCATTCACATGGAAGAGTTCATTATCAGAGATTGAGATGATTAGTGGATCATCTGGATGTTGATAGCTTGGACCATAGTTCGAGTCGAATTCTTGGTAGTTTGAACCATAGTTCCCGTTGAACTCCTGGTTGTAGTTCTTCTGATAGTGCTGAGGTGGTGATTGGTTGTACTGCTGATGCTGGAAAGGAGCTGAGTTTGATCCTGCACATGGCACTGCCGCGAGTGCCAGAGGGTCAACAGTATTTTTGAACTTGCCGCCAGTGATGAATTCCTCATGCTGAACCATCATGCTAAAAAGGTCATGTAGACCCATAATCCCCAGATTTCGGCTCAACTGTAAGTTGATCGCCAGATTTTGCCATGCCGGTATTAGGTTCTTCAGGAACTTAACATTTACCTCGTACTTTGACTTCTCTACCCCGAGTCTTCGTAGGTCATTCACGAAGGCGTTCAGTCTTTGATAAGACTCGGTGAGGGATTCGGTTTCCCTGGCTTTGAAGCCTTCATAAGCATTTAGGGCACTTTCCTTTTGACTCTCGAGGGCGGTGTCACCTCCCTGCATCTGCTGCTCTATTTCTAACCAAACGTCTCGTGCGTTTGTCAGACTATCAACTCTTGCGTACATATCATTAGGGAGAGCCCTAATCAGAAGGGTCAGTGCGCGTTTGTCAACGAGGTGCCTAGCCCTTTGTTCTGGATTGAACATCTCAACAGGCTTTTCAACTACGTATGATGGAAGTTCGGGACACGTATCGGTTTTGGGAACAGCGGCAACCGTGACGGTAGGTCGAACTGGGCCTTCACGGATTGACTTCATGAGGTTTTCATCGAGCAAGTCTAGGAAGTGTATCATCCGGCGCTTCCATTGCTGGTACTCGCCCATCACCAGGACGGGAGGGCGAGTTTCGGAACCAATCCCTAGGATTTCCTTCGACATCTCTGAAAAGGAATGAGACCTCCTTGAAAGATTCACTTGGCTTGAACACAGAAAAGGTTTTGAAAAAGCTGGTGTTTCGAGCGCCTCGGGACACAGAAAGCTTGGTAAAAGTAAAAGGTTTTAAAAACAAGCTTATTGTCGGATTTGAGAAACAAAACTGCAAGAGTTTCGGCTCAAAGAGGCGAAATCCGACTTGGAAACAGATGTTTTCCGATTCGGATTTGGCTCAAAACAATAGGGTGCGGAAAAGCAGCTTTTCCGATTCGGAAAATGAGCTTTTCCGATTCGGAAAAGGTGGGTGCGGAAAAGGGATTCGGAAAAGAGAAACTTCTCAAGAGCAAGACCCCAAGTCAGAGACTCGTTTTCCGATTCGGAAAACAGAGTTTTCCGATTCGGAAAAGGAGAGTTCTCCGATTCGGAGAATGAGCAATTTCCGACTCGGAAAATTTGAGCTGATATTTCAGCTCTCGTTTTCCGATGCGGAAAACCTGCACAGAAAGCTCCGAAAAATTTCTTAAAAACACTTAAAACCTCTTAAAAAATCAGTGTTTAGACCCCCAAAATGTAGGAAAAAGCTAAGAAACCATTGGGGAATCACTTAACACTTAATTTAAGCCCTTTAAAAACACCTTTTGGATTGAAAATCCAAAAGTTTTGAAAAACTCAAAACTTGAAAAACCTTTAGAACTTTTCAAAAATCAAATCAAAAGCCAAGGAATCAACAAGTTTGGCTCTGATACCAATTGTTGTCCCAAAAACAATGAAAAGAGAAGAGAAATGGATGGAAATCCTATCAAATAGATGAAATCAATATGAACTTTGATATAAAACTTCAACAATGGTGATATTGCCCAATTTGGTAAACTATGATTTCATACACAAAACCCTAGAAATCCTTTACCTTATATAGGGAAAAGGATGTTTGTCAAAGTGGCAATAAAGGCCCCCGAGGTTCTAAACCTCAAACAGGGGCACTAAACAACAGATACTGTTTACAAAGTAAGGAAACTAAACTAGAAAGCTGTTTAAAGATAGATGATTCTGACTCTTCTCAACACCTGGGTTCTACACAATTTTATAAGATAATAAAGTTATCTTAATAAAATTAATTCAGATAAAAGTCTAAAACCAATAAACCCTTTTGGGCCTCAAACTGGATCCAAAATTTCTGGGTCTTGGGTCTTGTATGCATTAGGCCCAATAAAACGAAAAACCAAAACACGACTCGTGATTGATTGACATTTCGTCGTCGATCACGTAATCATCGCCTTTGGTGATGTTAACAACAAACGGTCGCTAACACCGCCGCCGCCATCGCCTTCCGACGATAGCAGCACCCACGGTCGACGCCACCATCACCGATGACGTTCGGCGATTCAATCGGCTTTGGCCGATTTCCCACGTCCGGCGATGATAACGCCAAAGCGCCACCGCCGCCATTGCCTCCGTCCGACGACAGCCGTGACACCACCATTCGGTGGTCTCGGCTTGACCAGCGACGACGACAACAGTCGCCGCCACCGCCGTTTCCGTCAAACAACAATCGCTGCCACCACCATTCTTGGTGGCTCGGCGATTTGTGAAACCGACCACCACCGCCGCCTTGGCGTGGCCGTAAGGCAGCCGGCAGCCTGGCGGGTGGTCCGCGGTGTATGCGCCGCTGCTGCTACCAATCACAGCTGCCACCACCGTCGATTCCGGCCATCATCGCCGTTCACAGCCGCCACCACAATCGGTGGTGTGGCTTTGGCGATCCGGGTGGCGGTTCGGTCGGCTGCTGCCGACGTTCCGCTCCCGTCGTGGTTTGATCGGCGATCGGTGGGATGGTCCGGTTGCTACCGTTCCGCCACCGATCACGCTACCGTGTGTGCTTTCGTGTTTTCAGATTTAACAGATAAACAGATAACATATAAAAACTAATAAAAATTTATCTAGACTGATAAAGATTAACAAACTGATAAAAATTAAATCTTTTATCTAAACTGATAAAGATTAATTTTTATACAAAACTGATAATTATCAAACTGATAAAAATTAAATCTTTACCAAACTGATAAAGATTAGTTTTTTATACAAAACGATAATTATCAAATCTTTAAAAAAACTGATAAAGATTAATAAACTGATAAAAATCAAATCTTTTACCTAAACTGATAAAGATTAGATTTTTATACAAAACGATAATTATCAAATCTTTACCAACAAGAAAAACTTTAACGAATCTAAATAAACGAATAAACCTGTGGCTCTGATACCACTGTTGGTTCTTGTGCAATCCTCGTATCAAAATGACACGAGAAAAACTGTGATCTCAAATCCAACTGGATTGAGATACACGACAAAAACCATGTGAAACAAACTGTTCCAAAAGGTTTAAACAATCAAACCTAACTGGTTTGATTAAGCGGAAGCGATAAGGATTAAATCCCGAAAAATCACATATCTTATTCGTTTATTCTACCACAATTGATATATTTAACGGGTTAGAATATTACCTCGGAAGCTTGAGTTAGATCCACCCGTGATGAGCAAACGGAATTCCTTCTAGTTGGAAATAACCCCGAACGATCACGAACAAAACGGTACGTGAAGAACACGATCGAATAAAAACACGAAACCGAATCTGGTTTCGGGTTTATGATGAAATCGATGGAGAGAGAGAGGGAGAGGTTTCTTGGTGAGAAATTTTCTAATAAGTTCAATGAATAAACTGATAGCCTAGCATCTCTATTTATATGAAAACCTTCCATATATTAGATAGCTACCATATTCTTTCTTTCTCCCTAAGAAAGAATAATTACCATAATTATTTTATTCTTTCTTTTTCCCTAAGAAATAATATTTACTATAATTATATCTTCCATATAATTATTTCTAGATAATTATAAAACTTAATTAATTAACCTTTTATATATTTATTTAACTAATAAATATATAACTGTAATTAATTATCAGAAACCTTTTACTTTGGGTTTTTACAGAAAACACCCAACTGTTTTATAATTTACTATTATAAAACCAAACTCTCCAAACTGGGATTAATATACTATCCGAATTACAGACCCTCACAAGTGTGACCCTCAAGTGTCTTATAACGTTGGATGTGCGATCAAACGGTTTGTCAACTTTTGCACATAATTACTAACAAATGCAATGTTTGTGGTCTGTGTATTATTCGATCAATTGGAAGATTAGGGTTAGATGAGATTGGGGATTTTTCAAAGAGAATGTAAATGCAGGTGGTTGTTAAAAGGACCATAATACCCTTTTGGGCTTAAATTCTAGTGTGGTTAGGTGTATATTATAAAAAATGCTACCATGGTCTCCTTCTATTAACACCCTTGATTAAAATCTTTTAATGGATGAGATTGGTCCTATAGTTTTTACAAAAAAAGTGGTTTGTATTTGATTTTTCCTCTCTCTCTCTCTCTCTCTATATATATATATATATATATATTTATGTGGAAACAATAAAATGGAAAAAAAAACTTCGGATTTCGGGTTCGGGTGGAAAATGAGCACCCGACCCAATCTCTTTTTATCCGATATTAAGTTCGGCTCGGGTTCCTCGGGTTCGGGTTGTTCGGGTTCGGGGTTTTTTGAGTTTTTCGGTACGGGTTCGGTCGGGTTAGCGGGTTGGAGGGTCAGAAACCTCAACCCTAACACGACCTATTTAGCTAATCGTTACCCGTGAAGGGTCATGTCGTGGGTCGTGTCACTGGTTGGCGGGTCAGTGGCGAATTGGTGGGTCATAAACGGGTTGATGGGTCAAAGTTCATAATTCATACAATTCAAATAAAAACAAAGTCCAAATACATTAAGTTCAAAAGCAACCAAATACAACCAAGTTCAAAAACAACCAAATACAACCAAGTTCCAAGTTCAAATAAAACAAATTTAAAGTTTAAAGTTCAAAATACAAATAAACTTAAAGTTCGTTAGAATTCGTAACCTCCCTTTTGTCTTCATGAATGTTCATATCCATTATGTTTTGAGCTAGTTCTTGAACATCAACACCCGATTGAACAAAGACGAAGTAGGGTTATTAGGAACCAAGGTTATCGATTTTTTTAGTTTTTTTATTATATAAAAAATATATATAAAATAATTAATTTAAAATAACCGGGTTCGTGGGTCAACCCACCAACCCGGCAGGTCAACCCGTAAAATTTGGTGGGTTGGCGGGTTGGCAGGTTGGCGTGTCAAAAATCTCAACCCAAACGCTTTAATTTTCGAGTCGTGTCATGTCAGGTTGACGTGTCGTGTTGAAAATTGCCAGCCCTAGGATAGAAGATGAAACCGATTTATGAGATGGTACAAAATAATTATTTTCTTTTTAGAAAACTCCATTGAAACACTTATTATGGAAGAGAAACATTTTTTATTATATTCTAACCAATAAAAACACAAGGATATTAGATATTTATATGAGAAAACTTACATTTTAATATATCATAAAATATTTTGATGATATAATTAATAAACATCTTTAAAATAGAGGATCTTATAAATTAAAGGACAAATTGCGTTAAAAGGTAACATACTTTACTCTAGCTTCTGTTTTAGTGAACGTACTTTTGAAATACCCATTTAAGGGTATATAACAAAACTTTACAACCAAAAAAGGGGAACCACTTACCAATATAGTAAGTCTCTATTGATTTTTCAATAATTATATTATTTTAAAAATTATAAATAAGCATTAATATTGTCATGTCTCTTAAATAATTTTCATGTCATCCAAAGAAATTTCATATAAATAATGTTTATCACCTACTCCAAGTCTTAATCCGTCTCTCTTCTACGATTATCGTTTTTTAAGTTTAGTTTATCCTTCTTAAAAAAAATTCTTAAAAAAATTTGTTTCCGATTTTGTTAGTTTGCTCCAAAAAAAAACCAAGTTTGCAACTTTTGTACGTTTGATACGTTGAAGTTCTTCACCATCTCTTTGTTTTCATTCTTATTGAAATAGAACAAAAAAAAAACAATGGTTGTTGAGGAGAGATTATTTGTGTAACACTTAAAGGGAAAGAGCATTTTTTAAGAAAAATAAAACAAAACTAAAAAAAGGATAATAATGAGAGATGAATGGATTGAGATTATAATTGCATCTATATCTTTACAAAACTTAAGTAATTACACCTATATCCTTGCAAACTTTTAAACTACATTTTTATCCTTGCAAAACTTAAATAATTACATCTATATCCTTATACTTATTTTATTAATTTTTAAACTATTTTAAAATCATTTTAATATAATATAAATGTTAAATCCCCAATCTACCCTCACCCTCACCCTCTAAATCAAAATCCCCAATCTTATCTTCTCTCAATACCTAGTAACGTGAAGAACATTTGCGCGAGGTTTTCTTCCACCGCTGCCTGAAATCACCGATGAGGCGGTGGCGGAGCAGATGTTCGGCCACCTGACTTCATTTCTCCGGCGATGAGAAAGTATCATCGAGTTTGTGTGGTGCAACGCCTCTGGGTATGCCGATTAGCTCCAGGCTTGCAGCAGTAGATCGGGAGCAGTTGACAAAAAAAAATCGAAGAATGCGTTTCGGTTCGTCGTTAATCAGCAAGCGGTAGTTTGGAATGCATATCGGCACACTCGTTCTCAAATACACGGGAAACTTGGCTCAAGACGGAGGTTGCACAGGTGTTGTTTTTTCAGCTTTGGGTCGATGGATTTTTTGCAGGTCTGTGGGGTTGAGTTTGTGTATTTCAAGAATGTTTTCTTGCAGATCTGAGGTTACTCCTCGTAACCGTTCGTTCTTTGGCTAATTCAGAGATTTTCCCATTGTTTTTTCCAGCCTTTAGTTGTGGTTCTAGATGTGGGTCTGTTTCGTATAAGATTCTGTTGTGATGAATCGTTTGGAGGGTTTTATTCCCACTTTGGTTGTGTATGTGGATTTGTCTTTTGGTAATAAAAATTATGTTTTTGCTGGTAAAGAAAAAAAGAGTTGATCATAAATTTGTGATATATTCCATGCTTAATTAACTTGGAGAAACAAGTGGTTGGAATTCATTTCGACAAAGGTCCCAAATGGTTGAATTAACTTTGAGGAACAAGTCATTGTATCACAATTTCATTTTTCTTTTCGGAGATTTTGCTTTTTGTGCAAAGTAGTTAGGCCATGGAGAATTTGAAGAAGATGGAGAGGAGTTTGGGGATGGGTTTAGGTGTTAATGGGGTGGTGGTGGTGGTGGGGGTTGGCATGTCCAAGAAGGGGGATTAGGGTTGGGCATTTAAAGAGAAGAAGAAGGGATTTTGATTTAAAAGGGTAAGGGTAGATTAGAGATTTAACATTTATATTATATTAACGATATTTATTAATGTTTTTAAAATAGTTTAAAAATTAATAAAATAGGTATAAGGATATAGATGTAATTACTTAAAATTTGCAAGGATATATATGTAGTTTAAAAGTTTGCAAGGACATAGGTGTAATTACTTAAATTTGTAAGGATATAGGTGCAATTCTCCCTAAACATTATTTATATGAAACTTCTTTTGATGACACAAATTATTTAAAGACATGACAATATTGATGTTTATTTATAATTTTTAAAATAATATAATTATTGAAAAATCAATAGGGACTTACTATATTGGTAAGTGATTCCCTTTTTTGGTTGTCAAGTTTTGTTATATACCCTTAAATAAGTATTTTAAAAGTACATTCCCCAAAATAGAAACTAGAGTAAAGTACGTTACTTTTTGATGCAAATTGTACTTAAATGTAAACTTTCTGTTTAAACTTTATGGATTTTGATATTTTCTTTTCTAATTTTTGTTAGTTTAATGATATTTTCACTGACATAATTCAAGAACAAAAATATTAATCACATTTTATGAAATCTTGTAATCATATAATAATTCTTGTTTAATTAAGACGTTATTTCACAAACATCAAGATGATCAACAATTAATGACACTTGTTTTAGAAAGTTCGGTGCTCAAAGTGCATTGATTTCGCCTCATTTTAATAAGTGCAAGCTCGAATACCACCATCATACATACTAGATAAATATTTTGAATACAAGCATCGTGGATAAGAATAAGAGGACGATGTAATTATGAAATCAAACAAATTTAAAATCCTCATCTAAATCTATCTATATATAATAAAAGAGTAATTGATTTGACACGTGTCGTGCTCTGGTGAGTCGAATTGCCACGTGTCGCGTTCTGGTGAGCCGGTTTCGGTTATCAAAACAATAAATAAAATAATATAAAAGATAAATACCATCTTCAAAAATCTTCTACATAATTAAATCAAACGGTTTAAAAATCCTCTACATAATTAAATCAAACCTTTTAATCCAAACTATAGATAAATATGAAAACAATAAATAAAATAATGTAAAAGATAAATACCGCTTTCCAAAATACATAATTAAATCAAACGGTTTAAAAAATCCTCTACATATATTTGTGTAATATTTAATATAACCAATACACGTATTATTATTTTTCATTGGTGATATATATAATTAAAAATATTCTCTCTATTTTCAAAGTACAATTTTTTAAGAGTTTTTCAAAGTTGAAAAATCTTACTTTTCCTATTTTCTTAATTCTTAAGAAAATTTCATGTAACTTGTTGGAACTTGGAACAAAAAAATATACTCAAGCTCTTTAAAAATTTTCATTTTTTAATCCAAAGTATAGATAAATATGAAAACAATAAATAAAATAATGTAAAAGATAAACAGCACTTTCAAAATCCTCTACATAATTAAATCAAACAGTTTTAATCCAAAAATACACACCTCAATCTCAATCTATAAATACCCCTTTCAATCTCTCAATATCAATCAATTGCTGCAACTCTCTTAATTAAGCCACTACCAATTACACATACTGTTAGGACCAAATTGTCCTAATTAGAAAGTTTTATAAAGGATGCTTTAAGAAAAAATTAATTAGTGTTTAATTAGTTAATTAGTTTATTGGGCTTGGGCTTGGGCTTTAGTGTAATGGACCTATATATAAGGTCTAGGGTTTGGAGAGAAAGGTGTGAAATCATTTCCAATGAGAGTCTAGTAGGTGTAATTGTGTGTGTTTTTCTTGTGTTCTTGGGAGCTCTCTAATAAACAAGAAACTTTACATTTGCATCTTCTTGATTTCTTCTTATTTCATCTTGTTGTTTGATTCTTTGGACCTCACAAATGGTATCAGAGCCAAACAAATCATTAGATTTGTTTGTTCCTATTGAATCAAACAACTAGAAATGTTTTTTATTGGGTTTTGAAACTTTATTTTTTGAAAAGGTTCATTTTGAGTTTTTGGGGTTTTTGGGGTTTGGATCTTGTTGAAGATGATGAAAATGGGTGTATGGGTTGTGTTTTGAAGCATCTTTGAGCTTGAAATGATCTATTTTTCAAGTTGCTTCAGTTTTTGGATCCGGAATGAGTTTTTGGGCTAAATCTTCAAGTTTTCCGAGTTGGAAAACTCGAATATTCAAGTTTTCCGAGTTGGAAAACTCATATTTTCCGAATTAAAAAAAAAAAAAATCCCGAATCGGTGAATAGTGCTTTTCCGAATCGGAAAACACCGTTTTCCGAATCGGAATAGTAAAAAAAAAAAAATCCGAATGAATAGTGTTTTTCCGAATCGGAATAGTGTTTTTCCGAACCGGATGAATAGTAAAAAAAAAAAATTTTTGAGTGCCTTTTTGTTCTCATTTTCCGACTCGGGAAACATGAAATACCCTTTCGGTTTTTCTAGGTTTCCCGACTCGCTCTTGAGACGAGGGTATGCTCAAAATTTGTTAAACTCTTGAACTACCTTGCTGTTCCTTATTTTCCAACTCGGAAAACATGAAATACCCTTTCGGGTTTTCGAGTTTCTCGACTCGCCTTTGACTCAAGGTTATGTTCAATTTTTGTTAAAACTTCCCAACTCCATTTCCAACTCGGGAAACTACATTTCCCGACTCGAGTATCATCTTCAGATAAGCCTTCAAGATCATATTCCGCTGCGATCTAGACCCACCCAAATTCAGATGCATTTGATGTTTCAAAACCCCTGCGCGTAAATAGCCACCTTTCTTTCCCAATTGATTCGCAAAGATCACATCAGCCCCGTTTATAGCCCATATTCAGTTTTCAACCTTGAAAATTGAATTTCTCTCATTTCCCCAACTGCTCCAGACTCTTTGAAGACATGTCGGATTTGTAACGATTTCAGAACGACGGTGAACGGATTCTGCATTTAGTTAGATTACTCAGAAGCCTGACTCTCTGCAACCATTATTCTAGAGTTTTTCCTCGATGGAATTATTCCTCCTGTCCGGTGGAGTTGAGTTTTTCCTTTGGATGCTAGCTTCGGTGAATGGTACTATTGTTACGCGCTCAATTCCTAACCATTTTACCGTTGTGGAGGTTCAGTTGCGATCTAGAATTTTGAGTGACGGTCGTCATCCATCTGACTAAGAAGACTAGATCTGGATCTGATTACTTGACACTTTGGAAGATTTCAGGAAATCGACTACCTTCTGAGCAGTAGAGAGATCAAAGCAGAGTATCTCGTTCAGCATCTACTCCCAGTTGTTCATTCCATACGGTGTTTCGGTGATCCAAGCTTCGGTGTTTACCCAGTTGTGAGCTTATCAGATTTAAAGCTCTTATGCTGAATTCCTGTTCAACAAGGGGTCAAAGACAGAACCTTTATTTTTCTTGCTGATCTGCACGGTAACTCACACATGCATCTATCCTTTTGTTTCTCTTGGCTGGAGATCAACATAGTTGGATGAATCAACATGCTCTGGTGCAAGCTGTTGTATTCTGCGGTTATCAGACGTGTCGAGTTATTTACAGGTTGAGCTGTAGTTTGTGCAATCAGTCGCGGTTATTGCAAATTGGATCTGGTCTTTCAGTTGAAACCGAAGATGAAGAGCTACAATCGAGGGGGAGCTTGGAGATCAAAATGTAGCCGAACGCCACTAAGGTTTTCTCACGAAAGCAAGGGGGAGAAGATCAGAGATGCCTCCTTTACAAAACTTTAGGGGGAGATTGTTAGGACCAAATTGTCCTAATTAGAAAGTTTTATAAATGATGCTTTAAGAAAAAATTAATTAGTGTTTAATTAGTTAATTAGTTTATTGGGCTTGGGCTTGGGCTTTAGTGTAATGGACCTATATATAAGGTCTAGGGTTTGGAGAGAAAGGTGTAAAATCATTTCCAATGAGAGTCTAGTAGGTGTAATTGTGTGTGTTTTTCTTGTGTTCTTGGGAGCTCTCTAATAAACAAGAAACTTTACATTTGCATCTTCTTGATTTCTTCTTATTTCATCTTGTTGTTTGATTCTTTGGACCTCATACATACACACACAAAGGTAATTAATGAAACGCTCTTTAATTTTTATTTTTTCCTACACATGATGATATGATTATGATGATTCTATTCATGTTTATAGTCCAAGTTGGAGTTGTTGATTTCTCGTATGTGACTTTGTATTTATGGTCATTGATTACACTTTTTGTGTTATTTTGTATTACAAACGCTCTTCAATTTTTATTTTTTCCTACACATGATGATATGATTATGATGATTCTATTCATGTTTATAGTTCAATTTGGAGTTGTTGATTTCTCGTATGTGACTTTGTATTTATGCTCATTTATTACACTTTTTGTGTTATTTTGTATTACAAAAATAGTTGTAATTTTTTATTTTTTTAATCTTTTAAATTTTTACATATTACAAACAATGGATGAAATAACTAATTCAAAATTAAAAATTATTAAACTTTATCAAAATTTAAAATTATTAAACTCTATCCTATTAAATATTAAACTCCAACCTATTAATTCAACTATTTTATTTTAAAATTATTAATTTAATAATATCAAACTATTCTATCTCTATTAATTCAAATTTAAATTATTTTATCTCTATTAATTCAAACATTAAATTAATCTATCTGTTTTATCTCTATCTCTCTACTATAACAAAACCATATGAACCTATTTTATTTTTATCTATCTCAAATTAAAAGTTCGAAAAAAATTAAAAGTCCAATTATAAATTAAATTATAGTAAATAATTTAGATTAAATAAATCATACTTGTAATATTGTTTTTCTCGTATGATTTTTTTTAATTAATTTACCCCGTGTACCACACGGGATAAAACCTAGTATATATATATATATAGAGGTGGGTTCATACAAGAATGATGAAAAAGCGAGAACTATTCTCAGCCACATATTTTTGGTTACGGTGTAATAGATGGCTGATTTCTTGTCTTCCATTGATCACGAAAGGGTAAATATATATACAAGATAGAAGCAATCGTCCATATAAATAAGGTAAAGATCCTAATCATAGATACAAAATATTTACAATATATTTATCTCTAATTGCCCCCCTCAGTTGGAGCAGGAGGTGGACGAATGCTTAAACTGGCCCGTAAATCTAAGAACAATTGCTGCGGTAGATCCTTTGTAAAAATACCGGCGCATTGAAAATATGATGGGATATGAAGGACTCGTACATTGCCGATAGCCACCTTTTCCCGTACAAAATGAATATCTATCTAGATATGTTTTGTGCGTTGATGGTGTACCGGATTACCAGATAAATAAACGGCGGGAACATTGTCACAATATACAAGGGTCACTCGTGGAAGAGGGGTATGAAGTTCAAGAAGAAGGTTACGAAGCCAACAAGATTCAGCAACCGCGTTAGTGACCCCACGATATTCAGCTTCAACACTTGAACGAGAAAGGGTGGGCTGGCGTTTAGCAGACCAGGAAACGAGATTATCTCCCAAGAAAATACAGTAGCCTGAAGTCGACCGGTGGGTATCCAAGCAACCGCCCGAGTCTACGTCTGTATAGGCAATGAGTTGAGTGGGAGATGGAGGGTGCAACTGTAAGCCTAGATGAAGAGAACATTTAATATACCGAAGGATCCGCTTAAGAGCATGAAGGTGAGGTTCACGTGGAGCGTGAATAAATAAGCATATTTACTGAACGGCGTAGGCAATGTCTGGCCTGGTGAAGGTAAGATATTGGAGTGCACCGGCTAGGCTACAAAAAGTGGTAGGATTAGATAAAAGTGGACCTGCATTGGCACTCAACTTTGAGTTAGTGTCGACCGGAGTTGCTATGGGATTGCAAGGGAAATGTTTGCTCTTTTGAGGATAGATTCAACATATTTATGTTGAGTGAGAAACATGCCATTGGAAGACAGTTTAAATGAAATACCCAGAAAATAAGTAAGAGGACCGAGATCACTCATGTCAAATTCCCGTTTTAGAGCATTGATGAGTTAATGATTTAGATTTGTAGACGATGCCGTTAACACAATATCATTGACGTACAAAAGTAAGTAAGCATAATCATTGTTCCGGCGAAAGATAAACAATGAGGTGTCACTCTTACTACATGTAAATCCGAGATGGAGGAGATGATTGACAAATCGCTGATAACACGCACGAGAGGCCTATTTGAGGCCATATAAAGACTTGCGTAACCTGCAAACATAACTTAGAAAGTTTGGATGAGTAAAACCTGGTGGTTGATGCATGTAAAGGGTTTCATGTAAGTCACCATGTAAGAACGCATTTTTGACGTCGAGTTGTTGTATAAGCCAATTGTGTCCCGATGCAAGACTAAGAACCGTTCTAATTGTTGCAGGTTTCACGACGGGACTAAAGGTATCATCGCAATCAACACCGACCTCTTGGGATTTGCCATTTACCACAAGCCTAGCTTTGTATCTTTCAAGATAACCGTCAACATGAAGTTTTTGATGAAAAATCCAATGACAACGAATAATGTTTGCATTATGTGGCCTAGGTATCAACTCCCATGTATTTTGTTTAAGTAAAGCATTAAACTCAGTACGCATGGCATTGTTCCAATTATGGTCAAGAAGAGCAGTTTTTGGATTGGAAGGAATGGGAGAAAGAGATTGTCTATGAAGAGATAAAGGCTGATTGGGTTTAAAAATATCACTCTTTGAACGAGTTTGCACTGGGTGAGAAGAGGTGGGTGTCGTAGGGGTGGGGCTGGGGGTTGGATAGAAGAGGTCTTAGAAGGATTAGGGGTGGTGATGTAGGTTGGGCAATGTTATGATGGAGGAGATAGGGGGTGGAGGAATGTCATCAAGAGAACTATACGATATTTAGATAGATTAGTAAAAGGAAAGAGGTTTTCATGAAAGGTAACGTGATGAGAAATAATATATTGATTTGTGGTTAGGTTATGGCATAGGTAACTCCGATGGTTTGGCGGGTAACCAAGGAAGACGCATGGGGTAGAGCGAGGAGAGAGTTTATGGGGGCGGTGGAGGATATGTTGGGTAAACATAAACACCAGAAGGTGTGCGAAGATGAAAGTATAGTGGTGCGCGATGATAGAGGAGGTGAGTACGCATGGAATTGTTAATGGTGGTGGAGGGTAAGATGTTAAGTACGTAGGTAACAAAATGAAGAGCATAATTCCAGTAGGATGGAGGAAGAGAAGCATGAAGAAGATTAGTTCGAATGATGTTGTTGATGGTTCTGATCATGCATTCAACTTTTCCATGTTGTGGAGAAGTGTATGGGCAAGAAAGACGGAGTTGCATGCCGTGTTTACTACACAAGTAATGAAATTGCGAGTTATCACATTCACGGCCATTATCACATTGAAACGATTTTATTTTTATAATGAATTTGTGTTTGGATATAAGTGTAAAATTGCAGAAAGATAGGAAATACTTGAGATTTGTTTTGTAGAGGAAAAGTCCAACCAAAATGAGAGAAATCATCAATAAGCACAAGATAATAATTATGGCCTAATTTAGAAACAATAGAAGATGTCCATAAGTCTGGATGGATGATATCAAAAGGAGAATAAGTAACTGTGCGAGATAATGAAAAACTTAAACGACAATGCTTGCCTAAAGAACAAGCGTTACAAGATGCAACATCGTTAAGTTTGTTATTTGAAAGAAAAAAAACTACGCCTAAAAAGACTAAAAATTGACGATCCCAGATGACCGAGACGATTATGCCAAGTAGAAGAAGACATAGTATGAAGAGCAACGGGACGTGATGCTGATGGTTGAGGACTGGATGCTGGGAGGAAGGGGTAAAGATCACCGGTACTATGGCATCTCATTAGAACTTTCCCCATTGTAAGATCCTTCACATAAAAACCGAATGGGTCAAACTTAATAGAAACATGGTTGTCATGAGTAAACTTACGAACTGAGATATGGTTTTTATTCATTTTAGGCACATGATAAATATTATTTAACAAGAAAGAACGATGAGGATGGTGAATAATGGAGGAACCATGACCGTGAATTGGAATTGGATTACCATCACCTACCAAAATTGAATGTGATTTACTTAAAGAGAACGAATGAACCTGTATCCATGAGATGTTGAACATGTATCCATGTACCAAGTGTTATCAGGTGGTTGAAGCTGCATGGTGTTGAAAGCCGATTCCAAGTACCAGGGGTCATAGGGGATCCCTGATAGGATGGTGATGAGAACAGAGCATGTTGTTGGGTTGGTGGTGGGGCAGGGCGTGGGGATGGACCAAGCAGACCTATTTGCGGCGACGGTGGAGCTGTCGGGTAGGGACAAGGGGGCGGTGTCCAGGGTTGTCCGGTCCAGGGCTGTGCGGTGTACTAGGAAGGTTGCATTGGCCATTGAAGTTGTTGTGGGTAAGGAGATCAAGCTCTACCACGCCCCCGACCTCTGCCGCAACCACGATATCCCCTGCTACGTCCACGAGTTGCATCAGACTCATCGCGAATAAGAGTGGGTTAACCGCGGGCGAACAAGAGTCTAGTCGTTGAGTCACCATTGCTTGAACATAATATGCATCTGGTTTAGACTGCCTTGTTTCTTCAAGAAGAAGTTTAGATCGGGCTTTATTAAAGCTCGGGAGTGGTTCGGTTTGTTGAATCAAGGTAGCAATAGTATCATAATCTCCCTTTGGAAAACCAGAAACTAGTTGAAGCACCATCTTGTTCTCGAAAACCGGATGACCTACATTGGCTAGTTGATCTGCGACATTCTTGAGGCGAGCACAATATTCAGCAACATTCGAAAACGCCTCAAGATGAGTAGAGTTAACCTATTCTTCAAGGTACACGACACGGGTGGCTTTATTGCCTTGAAAAATTTCTGCAAGTCGGTTCCACAATTCTTGGGCCGTAGCTCCTGGTTTCATTACGGTCTGGTAGAAGGTCGGTGGAAATAGTAGCAAGAATCCATTGTTTTACAATGGCATTGGCATCTAGACGTGTCTAGGTAGCACGATCTTGATCAGCGGGACGAGAGGTGGCCAGATCTATATGATCGAGAACATCATATGCACAGGCGTGTATATGGAACAACTCGATCCAAGACATATATTGATCATAGACTGACTGAGGACAAGAGGAATGGAGTTTTTGATGTTGTTTACGCCGAACGCCGGGTGAAAGACTTTAGCGGCGGAGCCGTTGTTGGCGGAATCGCTACTGGTGGAACTAGTCATGGCGGCCGGTGATTAGGGAAGGAGATATTGAAAGGAATGAGAGGAATGGAAGGTAGAGAATATCAATTAGAGCTCTGATACCATAATAGATGGCTGATTTCTTGTCTTTCATTAATCACTAAAGGGATATATATACAAGATAGAACCAATCGTCCCTACAAATAAGGTAAAGATCCTAGTCATAAATACAAAATATTTACAATATATTTATCTCTAATACGGTGTATGAGATCATGGAGGATTGCCACGATTAATGGAGGGTGGAGATTATTAATGGAGAGTGACCCAGTCAAAGCCGAATTTATTAACCGGATGAGTGGTTGAGAATCGTCCTCGAGTTTTTTTAAAAAGTTATGTTTTTCGCATGAACCTTTCTCTCTCTCTCTCTCTCTCTCTAAGTATATATATATATATATATATATATAGAGAGAGAGAGAGAGAGGGTAATCTAACATGATCTAAGCATAATCATGATAGATCTAGCATGTAGATGATGAAATCAAGTAGAGAGAGAAAGTAGAGAGAGAATGTAGAGAGAATCATATGTCATTCATATCCAGAAGCTTAACATACAAAACATGGCAATGAGGTATTTATACCTCATCCCTAAGAATGTAAAACTTTCACAATAGGTCCCTCAACTTCTATTTATAAACATAACACTAACAATCTCCCCCTTTTATAAAAGAAGGAGGGACACTCAAAAGAAATTAACAAACAGAACACTTAAGACATCTTCACTGCTGGTTTTCTCAACTTGAACTTGATCTCAGCAAATCTGATGTCATTTCTCAGTCTTAATCTTCTATCTATCTCCTTTACAAAATGCTTGATCAAAACCTTGTTGGCAGCTGAGATGTCATGGACATTATGCTTATCCATTTGCAACCTTGTATTCAATCCATCCATCACCATCTTCAACTTATCATCACAATACAACATCACTTCATGTGAATACATTCTCTTCTTGTTACCTAGAGAATCTGGATACACACACGAAATCCTGGTCTCATCCGCATCATAGAAAACAGTATACATAACCAAATCCTTCTCTTCACCAATCAGACTTCTTTGCAGTTTGTGACAAAATAGCTTTGACGTCCAATTCTCCAACCCCAACTGAAAGTCATACAAATGAGCCAATGAGATAGAAGCCTTGATATGCCTGACAATTGCTGTTAGAGCAATTATTTCCTCCTCTGATCTAAAGACTTTTCCTTTGAGATCATATAAAATTCCAAAAATCACATCGAAGCTCACATCCTGAAAGTCTGCTTCTGTAATTACATACTCTTTCCCATCTTCTCTAGTAAAAGCAATTACTGGATAGAAATAAGAACTAAGCTTGTTGGTCTTGTAACTCTTCACAACAACAAATTTGTAATCAGACACTAACACTTCTCTTCTTTGCTTGTTCACCTTCCTCATATGAACATATTCTCTCCTGTACTCCTCTTTTAGATTCTCAATCCCATACAATTTCACATAGCTCAGCTTCCTCTCATGATAACAAAATCTACTCTTGTACTTTTCTTCCAAATACTTTCCATTTGCTCTTGTATACCGCTCCCATTCTGTTTTCTTCAAGAACTTCCCAGAACTAGCTTTCATTTTCTCCCAAAGCTCCACTTTCTTCGGATCAACGGGCATTAGATCATTCTGTGGCAACACTTCTTCAAGCAAAGGTCCTTCCACATCTTCCACTGGTTCTTCCTTCTCAAAATCAAACTGTACATCATCAAACATATCTTTCAGTTTACTATCCTCTGCACACCTTGCATCATTTATCTCTTCATTTGGAACTTGATAATCTCTAAGATCAGAAGCTACATTCTCAAGAAGCGCTAGAACTCTATCTATTTCAGACATAGAACTAGACGCCCCTGAAAATCTAACTCCCCTTTCTTCTACACCCTCAGCTGGTATTTCCTCTTGTACTGAACTCAGAAAATCCAGTGTAGATTGCAATTCCGGTACATCATCCATTTCTTGACCTCCAGTAAGAACAATGGCATCTCTTTGTCGCGTTGGTTGTTTTTCTCTTGGTTGCCTTTCTTTAAAACGATCCACCACTCTTACTCTAGGAGATGTCGGCTCCCTAGATGGCTCTCCTTCCAACCTTCTACGCTTCCTCTCCCCCTCATGATGATCATGATCATCATGCCTTCTGGTTGACCGTCTAGCAGCTACCTGACAAGTCTCTTCAATCCCCCGAATCCGATCAGACAACTGAGATAACCCCTCGGTAAATAACTTGTTGATTTCTGTAAAAGTCTTTGTTAGAGAAGCATCAAGAGTCGCTTGAAATTGCTGAAATTCGGTGTGCGTGACTAGATGAGCCTGGGCACGTTGTTCTTGAATGGCACGTTGTTGTAGAACAGTTTGTTGTTGTAAAACGCCAACAAGATCACGATCCTCTAAAGAACCGGATTCCAAGAGTTTGGAAAACAACAACCCCTTTAATTCAGGAATGGTAAGAGAATCAGCCGCTGAATGAGAAGGCTGTGATGGAGGATCAGGCATTGGAGCCTTGCCTTTAACTAACAGTGCTACTTGCTTCTCCAAGGCTGAAATTCGGGCCGTCTGCTGTTGAATAACATTCGCCATCTGTTCATTATTCGCCCGATACATGGACCGTGTAATCAGTTGGTTTGCAGTGGCTACAACATGAATACGAGAGAGATCAATATCTGGGATCGAAGTCGTGCCAGTCGGAGGCGGTACAGAGAAAGATGGTGCAGAGGATGCGGATGACACATGCACTGTGGAAGATGTGGAAGCTGGCATTGAGGCAGATGAGACACTACCAATGGGTGTTGAGGAAGAGCCCAAAATGGTAGACTGTTGCCTTAGCTCCGTGATAATAGTGGATGAGGGTAAACTAACACCGAGGTCACTGATACTTCTCGTTGATCCAAGAGTGGAACTCAAGGAACCCATGTTCAGCGTTGGCGTGATGTTAACACTGATGGGATTTCCCTCCGATCCTTGCAAGTCCGCAACAAATGCAGAACTCACTACGGTGGTTCCGGCAGGGCTACTGAAGCCTCCTGCTTGTGGAATAACCACTTGTGTCCTAGTTAAAGAAGAGATAGGTACAATTGGCTCTAGACTCAAAGTGTGTTCAATAGAAGTCGTGGGCGGGGAGGCTGCCTCACTATATCGGTATCGCCACCCTCCGAATGAGAGATAGATACAAGTTGTGCTTGATCCCCGTGTGAAGATGAAACTATCATTTATTGAGAAATGATAGAGTGGCTAGGATGGGTTGTGCATTGCATGGCTGGGTGAACCATGTCTTGTTCAATGGTAAGTGGCAACATATGCTCACTTCCAGATGATGTGGCTGCCCGGCTAGACTCGGTGTGGGAAGGGGTTTGTACTATTTTTCTGGCCCCTGTCTCACTCTCATCAAGTCTTTTGACTCCCCCAACACTCATCCTCACTTCCGGATTTTCAACTAAAGCTCCCTCATCCGTCCTTATGTCACCTTGAGTCAACAAACGACTCGAGCCTTGATCAGGCATATCATCATCATCACTATCATCATCGTCATCATTTGACCCTGGAAGTTCTTCAGTAGGTGCTTGAGTATCTACATCCTCATCCATAAAATGATCATCACTAACATCGAAGCTTTCCTCAGACGAAGAATCATGTCCCATAAGTCTGTTGAGTCGTTGAGCCATCTCATTCGGAGAATAGCACTGTACGTCAGGAATAACATCATCTGTTTGTGATAACACCATCAACGACTCTGCCACTTCTTCAGTATCTAAGAATGTCTCATGGAGTGGTGATAGACCCAAGTCTGGTAGAGAAGCTTCGGTCATAGGTTGTTGAACCTGTGAGGTTACACCTTGATCATCTTCCATAGCAGCAAAAACATCATCCATTGGTATCTCAGAACTGATCTGACCAATTTGAGCAGCAATATTGGTAGTTGATGAGTGAGCTAGCTGATCAGAACGGGCCCCACCTGTACCCCTCTCGGTATTTTCCCTCATCACACCCTGACCAAGATCCCGTGATCTTTGGTCCCTACGAACTATACCCTCACTTCTAGGGATAACACCTTGGGTAGGTCCCTCCGGTTCTGGTTGGACCATAGGTGCAAAACTAGCCCTATACTCTATCACACATGCCACATTCTGATCAGCATACGCCAGAAGCTCTGAAAATAAAGGAACCTCCGGAGGAAACTCCTGCTTTGGATATCTACTAGACTGCATATCATGAATCTTGACCTTTTCCGCATCTGATCGACGCGGAATATCCGGATTACACTCCATTGCACTTGCTATAAGAATACTGAGAAACCTCGGGAATGGTAGATGCTTTTGTCGCTTGGCTAGAAGCTCCTTAAGATCGTAAAATATCAACGAAGCATAATCATAATGCTTGTTGAATAATACTCCATAGAATAAGATCAGAAATGACTGTGTTGCAGTATCTTGAGCTGTCCGCTTTCCAGTCAAACAACGACTCAGAATAGTGAATAACGTGTTATAAGTTGGAGGAAGCTTGGACTTGTTAAATTGAGACGGTGCATTGATTGCCTACAAATGACCAACAGATTCTACCCCGGCCATTGCAACTGCCAACGATGCAAATGGTTCAAACTGATTAGCATTTGGTCGACTAGTCACTTCCGGAAAGCCCAATATACGGCGAAATTTGTTGACGCCAAAGCTGATAGTGTAGTGATCCAACTTAGCTGTAAAGTGATGATTATCCGGATCAGCATGAAATTGCAGTGTGTTCCAAACTTGTTGCACATAAATCATAGGTACTTCAGCCATCTTTGTAAGCACGGTGTACAACGGATGATTTCGTAAAATGGCAGTGATCACCGGAGGCCCCATCCTTGCATGCGGGTTGAATGGAACGTTGTTCGAGATTGATGGAAGGAATAACGACGGACGAATTAATTGTCTATCCACATCAACATTCGGATTATGTGGAGTGGATTGAACCGAGAGTATACCTGAAAGCGCCATATCGTCTGAGTCTGGGAAAAAATAGTCCTCCATCGCTGTAATTCATAAAAACATTAGAGTTCTGTCTTTTAAGTTTAGAATTTTATGAAAAACCACGTTTAAGTGTGAAAAAGGAATTCACACAGTGTGAGACATGAGAAAAATACACTATAAGACCGACCATTTAAAAATATAGAGAACTAAATCAGTTAAAGATATATAAGCCTCTTTTTTTTTAAGAGAAAAAACATCACCACTCGAGACTTATGTCTCGAGTGAGAATCGAGATATAAAGAATTCTTGATATTAAATTTCAGAACCCTTATTTTACAAGAAATGATTATTAAGAGGCTTATACACAGTAATTCTATTAAGTTCACCACATTGGAGATTTGAAGGTCAATCTTAAAGTAAACAATGAAAATACGAGGTTCAAAGTCGCAAGTCTATATGATCCGGAACAACGGGTCATTCACACTTATATGTTTAAAATAACAAAGATACAGTCCCAAACATGTTAACCCGCGTGTTAAGATGAGTTCATACAAAAACTTTAAACTACTAGCCTAATCGATATATGATCGAATGAATACCTATAGGCTTCGTAGAACCTGGGATACGTATACAAAACACACACTAAACAATACTAAGTAATGCACTATGAGAACACAATCTTGAGCAGGAAGCAGCAACTTGAACAAAATCCGCACGAGCAAAGAATTTCCAGAAAGATTGGAAATGTTGAAAGAAACGATGTATTTATAGAAGAGTATTCAAATTCATAATGACTTGGACACGTGGCACTCTGTAATTGGGCCGCTCATGTCTCGATCGGAAAATATGAAAGGACATGTGTTCGAAAAAGCCGCTCGAGATATATGAACGGACTCGAGATATATGTCTCGAGCCCATGTCTCGAGTCAGTCTGATACAATGAATTCATTCACATAAAGTAAAGGACTCGAAATACAGGACTCGAGATATATGACTCGAGATACAAGACTCGAGATATATGACTCGATATACATGACTCGAGATACATGAATCAAATTAGTTTTAACCAACTCAAGATCAAGGACTCGAGATACATGACTCGAGATGCATGTCTCGAGCATATGTATAAAATCATATTTACCCCACTCGAGATACATGTCTCGAGTCAGTATAACCACATCAAATTCATGCAAGTAGAGTGGAAGACTCGAGATACATGACTCGAAATGCATGTCTCGAGCACATGTATAAAATGATATTTACCCCACTCGAGATACATGTCTCGAGTCAGTATAACCACACCAGTTTAAAAATACAATACGTAGGACTTGAGATAGACAACTCAAGATAGACATCTCGAGCCCATGACTCGAGTCAGTTGTACACATGCATGACTCGAGTCAGTTGTACATATGATTTGTAAGCATGCACAATGTAACGCTCGAGATGATGTGACTCGAGATCTACGTCTCGAGCATAAGTCTCGAGTCAAATAACAAGAGTGTATGACTCGAGTTACCTAACTCGAGATACTAATCAATGCAAGTCTCGGGCCAAGACTCAAGAAGTGGAACAGAACTCCCCCTACCATTAAGCATACGTAATACTCCCCCTTAAACTATGCATAGCTGAATTTACTTGTAAAAGTCAAAAACCACAGCAATTGTACTAACCTGTACCAGATAAGCTCCCCCTTGATAAAACCATATACTCAGAAAAACAAACACATTAGTAATCAAAACAAAGAGAATAACAAAATACCAAAAACAATCAACTTGATACATAAAAAACAAATGTAACAGATAAACTATATTTCAAAATATACATAGAAGTCCAATGACCATACTTAACTCAGTATTCCATTATCTGTTATGTATATAAAGAAATACAGATTAGTAGACTGTTAGATCTTTTTGTCAATCATGCCAAGTCTAGAGATGAGAAATTTAAAGCGTTTCTCATCTAAAGCCTTAGTAAACAGATCTGCAAGTTGATATTCAGTATTAACAAAGTACAGTTCTATATATTCTTTTTCCACATTGTCCTTTAAGAAATGATACATGATATCAATGTGTTTGGTTTTCGAGTGTTGAACCGGATTAGCTGATATGGCTATGACACTCTTGGAATCACAATAGATGGGAATCTTTTTGTATTCAAGACCGTAATCACGAAGTTGCGATTGCATCCAAAGTACTTGCGAACAACAACTCGCAGCAGCAACATATTCAGATTCAGCAGTGGAAGTAGATACACACAGTTGCTTTTTGGATGCCCACGATACTAACTTATTCCCCAGGAATTGCAAATGACCTGATGTACTCTTCCGGTCCATATTGTACCCACCATAATCAGCATCAGTATATGCTTGTATCTCAAATCCAAGACCTTTTGGATACCAAATGCCATAGTACGGTGTCCCCTTTAAGTATCTAAAAATACGCTTAACTGCAGCTAAGTGAGACTCCTTTGGTTTAGCTTGATATCTGGCACATACACATGTTGCAAACATGATATCAGGTCTGCTGGCAGTGAGATACATTAAAGAGCCAACCATACTACGATAATTCCTCAAATCTACATCCTTCCCTTCATGATCTGGACCAATTGAATTACCAGTAGCCATTGGAGTTCCTATCGAATGACAGCCAGACATATCATACTTCTTAAGTAAATCAAAGATATACTTAGATTGATTTATGAAAATGCCATCGGAAAATTGTCGCACTTGTAGACCAAGAAAGAAATTGATCTCTCCCATCATGCTCATCTTGAATTCTTCAGTCATCACAGTCTCAAACTTTTTACACAACTCCCTACTAGTAGATCCAAAAATAATATCATCAACATAAATCTGAATAACAACAATATGTTCTCCTTCCTTCATCAAGAACAATGTTGAATCAACCGAACCTTTCTTGAAACCCTTGGAAAGCAGATGTTTAGACAACTCCTCATACCAAGCACGTGGTGCCTGCTTTAAGCCATACAAAGCTTGTCTAGAACATAGACATAATTTGGATGTTCTTTATCTACAAATCCTTCTGGTTGAGTTACATAAACCTCTTCTTTCAAATGACCATAAAAAATGCTGTTTTGACATCCATTTGAAAGACAGTAAAGTCTTTATATGCAGCATATGCCAAAAACATGCGAATAGCTTCAAGTCGAGCAACAGGAGCAAAGGTTTCGTCGTAATCAATACCCTCCTGTTGACGATAGCCTTTGGCCACAAGCCGTGCTTTGTTACGAACAATTATGTTATTCGCATCTCTCTTATTTTTGAATAACCACTTGGTATCAATAATTGATTTAAAATCAGGTAATTTGACCAAACACCACACTTTTAATGCCTCGAACTGATTAAGCTCCTCTTGCATAGCAGTAACCCAATCAGAGTCTTGTAATGCATTAGAAACACGTGTTGGTTCAATAGTACTCAAGAATACCGAGAAGTTACACTCATTTGCTGTTGCAGCTCGTGTGTGAACACTTGAAGTAGGATCACCAATGATCAAGTCAATAGGATGAGCCTTTGTCCATTTAGCAATATGTGGCAAAGGTGTTTGATCAGTTACAGAAGAAGATACATAGACTTGTTAGTTGATGCAGGTTGCGTAGTAAGAGATTCATGCCCATGAGGAAGAAAATCATTATCACACACATCATGATAAGACGACTGAACTTGAGCATCGACTGTAGTATCTAGATGATGACTATCCATAACTATGGGAGATGATGAAGGTGAGGATACAATACTGGGTAGATCTTGACATGGTAAAGATGATGTGGGAGAAACTTCAGATGAGGGAGTAGTCGAACTTGAAGGAGTAGAAGATATACCTGTATCAGACGAAGATGTTTGATTAGTGCCATACAGAGTCATCGTAAAAATACTCAAATAAACTGTCTAACTCATTTGATGTAGCTGGAGGGTCAATGAAGGTAGTTGTGGATGAAGATGCATCTGTAAACCCAACATTATTAGACACAGCATCTGCATTAGAAGATACAGTTGAAGAAATCTCAACAAATGGGTCAAATCTACCATTTACACTTTCATAAACGACTCTTGACTTTTTGTTGAATACTCTATAAGCAACTGAACAATCTGAATATCCCACAAAGATCATCTCATCAGATTTAGGTCCAAACTTTCCCCGATTCTCAATTTCATTAAGAACAAAGCACGGACACCCAAACACTTTAAAATAATCAATATTTGGAATTCTTCCAAACAAAAGATGATAGGGTGTTTTTCCAAATCTCCGATGAATGATAGATCTATTTTGTGTGTAACAAGCGGTATTCACAGCTTCAGCCCATAGGTACTGAGGTAATTGACTTTGAGCTAACATTGACCGAGCTGCTTCAACTAACGTTCGATTACGACGCTCAACTACACCATTTTGTTCAGGAGTTCGTGCTGCAGAAAAAGTTTGTGTAATTCCTAAAGAAGTGTAAAAACTATTTAACACTTGATTTTTGAACTCCGTCCCATTATCTGTCCTGACAGTATGAACAGGTAATTTAAGTTGTACTTGAACAACTTTGATGAAATTTATTATTAAATTTGATGTTTCATATTTTGTTTTAAAAAATTTTGTCCAAGTATATCGTGATAATCATCAACGATGACTAAAACATATTTTCTACCTGCTAGACTGACAGTTTTCATTGGACCACATAGATCCATATGAATTAAACTCAACGGAGATTTGGACCCTTGTTCAGGTTTGGGAGGATGAGATGCTCTTTTCATTTTACCCTGAGCACAACCTGAGCACATTTGATCAGGTTCAAACTTGATCATTGGAATACCAGATACTAACCTTTGTTTTACCAATCTATCAAGGTATATGTAATCAAATGAGAAATTTGACGATGCCAGAGTAAAGATTGATGAGATGACTTCTTTGTGATGAGACACTGAGATTTATTTGCAAGCATATGTCGAATTTTGATTGTATAGAGATTAGTTTTCCGAGTGCCAACTAATAATTCTCTACCCAATTCAGTTCTGACAGCACATCTACGTTTGTTAAAATTTACCTCTAAATCTTTATCGTAGAATTTGCCAATACTGAATAGGTTATGATTCAAACCTTCGACATGTGCTACATTGTTGATTGTAATATCCTTACACACAATGTCTCCATGAACCACAACCGGTGAAAGTTCATTATTGCCAAATTTGACTGAGCCTCCATATTCTTCTTTGTAATTAGACATAAGCTCTTTCCTCCCAGTCATATGTTTGGAACACCCAGAATCAAGGTACCATTTATGACTGGCCTGCAATGAGGAAATCAGGTGGATTTAAGAACCCATTTTAAAATGGGTCCACTACGTGTAATACTTTTAACAGTACAAGATATAGAATCCCAGTACTGCTTTGTGCCTCTAAGCATATTAAAAACATGATATGGAACATATCGAGGAATGAAGAACGAAGAGTAGTAGAGAAATTAGATTTAGTATAATGTATATTCTTTGAAGAACTTGAAGCATGAGAAACTGAAGAAACAGATGTAGACCTTTTATTCATAGAATTGAATTTTGAAGGTACATTATTTTTAGAACTCAGTTTGTTTCCCACACTAAACTTGCTATTTGTAGATTTCATACTAAAATCTAATTTCTTAACATTTCTCTTCGTTGACTTCTTCTTTCTTGTCTTCTCAATGCTCACACTGTTGGAACTTCCTGTAGATGGGTTAGCACAGATATCAAATGATTTCAACTTAATTTGAGCAGGTGCAGTGGATGATCAGTTTCCTCAGGAAACATCATGTTCGGATTTTGCTTTTTCAAATCAATTTGATGCTGAAATTTCCGTAACATAGATTTTACTCCCTGAGTGAACTGAACCTTGTTGATGTATGCATGAGTGACCGGAGTAGGTACAATCTTTTGGTTTTTCCCAGCATAGTGATGACCTTCTTCATATATAGACAGTCTTTCAACCAGTCTATCATAGTTCTTAGTTAAGGTTACACATTTGCTGTTCCAAAATTTTGTATCACACTTTTGACGCGAAAGTTCTGTCTTTAATTGATGAAGTGTGTTTTGAAAACTTCGTTTTTCCTGTTCATGTTTCTTTTCTAAATAAGAGATTTCATCATGAAAGTGACAAACTTTGGATCTTGTTGATGAATACAAAGGTTCAGAATTTTTCAGAGATGAACCCAATGATCCCTGTGAAGATTCACCCAATTCACTACCACTTTTCGACAAAGCAATTGAAGATAAACCATTTGAAGGTGTTACTGAATATGATGGAGCAGAAGATGTTTGATCAATTACGGTTTGTTTTGGATCAAGAGATTCAAAACCATACGGAACTTCAACATCATCAGTTGACATTGCTGATGGTTCTTTGAACTCAAAATAACCTTTGTTATTTACAACACGAACAACTTCTTCCTGCTCATCATCAACACCTTCTTTCTAATTCTGGTTGATTTCAGAATTGTCTTGAGAAGAATTTTGTTTTCTACTGATGTTGACACATTACAAACTAAATCATTTAGTATTTCTGACACCAGTGAAATTGGTTCAGAATCAACATCAGTAGTATTCCAATGAAGAAAATTCTTTGATTTGGTTAAGAGAATTGAATTCTGAACTTTCAGATCCTCAATTTGTTTCTCAAGATCTGAAACTTTACATTCTAATTCCTTGGTTGATATGTATGGTTTTACAACATTGTTGGACGATTCTGGGTATACAAAATGTACTGAATCATCCTTGAGTGAATTGGATTTAATCTTCAGAGTATCATCATTATACACAAACTTGACCCTATGATATTTAGAATCATGATACATAGGATCATGTAGTTTCATATGTTGCATTTCTGAAAATTCTTCCTTCATTTGAAACCCTTTTAATGAAGGAAACCTTTTACTCATTAACATGCTTGTAAGGTCATAAAATGCTGCTTTTTCTTTTAGAGCTTTTTGCAAATAATTTGGATTTTTAACTCCAAGAGTCGTTTTCAAATAATTCGGATTTGTGTAGCCAAGACCTTCTTTGGAGTAATAATCTCTAAACTCAACTTGTTTGTTCAAGAAAATTGTATGCTCAGTTTGACCTATCTTATGAAGTTTAAAATCAAGATCAGAAATCATCTTATTTAGCTTAGAAACATTTTCTTTTTCCACACTCAAGCTGATGGTTAAAAAATCAATTTCTAGCTTTTGGGACTTATGTTCAGCTCGAATTGTCTCAAACTCATTCATTGATTGTTGCAATTGTGCACATTGAGAACTTAATTGTTCTTTTTGTTGCAACAAATCAGTAATTTCGTTAGTTTGTTTTAAAATGACAAGTTCGAGTTCTTTATTTTTGTTATGAATTAATGTTGTCACCTCAAGCATTTTTCTTTTATGATCATCAAGAGAGAAAGAGCGTACCGTTGAAGTTTCTCCATCACTCTCTATGTCTTCATCTGATTCTGATTCTTCCTCCATCAAGCCCATAAAGCACATCTGTGCTTGATCATCGTTGTCAGAGTAATCCAGCCATTCTTCATCATCAGCCATCAGAACCAATCCTTGTTCTTGTTTCTCTGCTAGTTCCAACTTCTTCCTCAGCAGTTCCACTTTTGTCATTTTAGTGGCACATCCTTTAGCAATATGCCCTGTCTTTCCACACTTGTAACAAATAATACCTGCTTGACCTTTCTTTTCCTCTGTTCTTTCAGGAGTATCTTTTACAATTTCCTCTTTCTTGGTTGCATATTTATCAACATACTGATTGTCAACCCGAGGAGGATATCCTTGTGAGCTTTGCATGTAGTTTCTGTTAAAACCTCGACCACCTTTAGTGGAAAATCTTCGGTTGTTGGATCCAGACTTACTATGATACTTCTTCTTATAGGCCTCAGTTAGGCTTAATAAACTTTGCAACATTTGATCCTTTTCATCTTCATCATATTCTTCTTCATCCTCTTCCTCCTCATCTTCAAATGCTTCAAAAACTTTAGCTTTGCCTTTTCTTACTTTCTTCTTAGCTTTCTCTTTTTCAGCAAGTAAGGCCAAAGTATCTGTTTCAGTCTTTTCTTTCTTCTTTCTTTCAACAATAATTTCAATCACCTCTTCCTCGAACAGTAATAGATTCTCATATACTTCATAAACTTTTAACTCATTGAGAACCTTATGTTGCTTCACAAACCTTGAAAATTGTTTCCAGTCTGAAGATAGGTTGTTAATGAACTTCACAATATAATCCATTTCTGATCGAATGATATTATTTTTCTTCATATCATTCATCAGTTCCACAAACCTATCGTAAGTCTCTTCTAGAGATTCATCCTCCTTCATTATGAAATTCTCATATCTATCCATAAGATTGGTTATCCTCATTTGGTTTCCTACCTTCGAACCCATCATTATCTTTTGTAGTTGATCCCAAATGGATTTTGCTGACTCATCATAACTATCTAATTTTCGAAAGATCTCATTAGGAATAGCTTGAATTAGATAGTTTTGAGCTTCAACATCAATCATAAATCTTTCTCTTTCAGCAACAACCATTTCTGAAAAATCTTTCGGCACTTCTCTTCCATCAAGCGTAGTAACCGGAATAGGACGAGGACCATGCAGAATAGAATGAAGAAACTTGTCTCCATCTTTCTTTCTCCTGATATATAGTTTGAATCGCGATACCCACAATTCATACTCGTCTTTGAATAATACCGGTGCTTTGGTCTCTGATCCCATTGACATATCATCTCTTCTATTTGCTAGACTCATCTTTAAACGGATCTTTATTACTGATTTTTATGAGAAATATTAATTTGTGAATTTGAAGAACTCAACACACAAAGAAAACTTGATTCGAGACTCAGGAAAGTCTTGGCTCAAGACACAAGAAAGACTAGACTCGAGACACAAGAAAGACTTGACTCGAGACACACGTAAGATTTTGGCTCGAGTCACACAAAAGACTTGACTCGAAACACCCAAACTATAAACTGCTCGAGACACTCACTAAACACTTGGCTTGAGACAGACACCCAAACTTCAAACCGCTCGAGATAGCCAGACTTCAAACCGCTCGAGATACATGAAACTAGGCTCGAGACACTGAAATTAAGACACAATTCGAGACACACTTCTTCTGCTCGAGACACTCAAAACACTAAACACCCGCTCGAGACATGTGTTTCAGCTCGAACTAGACTTGTTTTGCTCGAATTTCAACTAACACTCGAGACATATGAATCTGATGACTCGAGACATAAGAACATCTTCGAAAAAATTACAGTTTTCAGCTTATTTCAACCAAAAATTCAAATCTGCTCACTTTCTGATGATCACTAATCACTCCTAATGCATAAAACTTGATAGATTCATGAAATTACATACAATTTCATGAATAATCAAGTAATATGTCTTCAAATTTGCTCCAAAATCGAATTCTTCATTTTTCTTCAAATCTTCAACAAATTCACATGATAAATCTTCTCTTAATCAGCAAATCCAGCCCTGATACCACTTGTTAGACGTAAAGATGAATCAATCTAACATGATCTAAGCATAATCATGATAGATCTAGCATGTAGATGATGAAATCAAGTAGAGAGAGAAAGTAGAGAGAGAATGTAGAGAGAATCATATGTCATTCATATCTAGAAGCTTAACATACAAAACATGGTAATGAGGTATTTATACCTCATCCCTAAGAATGTAAAACTTTCACAATAGGTCCCTCAACTTCTATTTATAAACATAACACTAACAGAGGGAGGTTCATACGAAAAATATAACATTTTAAGAAAACGTGAGGAGCAATCTTAACCACTCATCTCGGTCAACAAAAACGGCTTCGACCGGTGTATATATATAGGGAGGTTCATACGAAAAAATAACATTTTCAGAAAACGCGAGGAACAATCTCAACCACTCATCTCGGTCAATAAAGACGGTTTTGACCGGTCCCCCTCTTTAATAATCTCTACCCTCCCATGAATCGCGTCAATTCTCCGTGATCACGTCAACCGTGACCGCGAGATGAGTGGCTGAGATAGCTCCTCACTTTTTATTATATTGACATACTTCTCGTTTGAACCTTCCCCTTAGAGATGGCCAAATAAGCCCGATCCGACCGGTTACGGACGGTTAACCGAGCTTGGGACCGAAATATGCCCGGTTTTTTAAAGCTCGCCAAAGCCAGGTTAAGGCCCGCCGGGCCTGGCCTGGTTACAAATTTTAACAAAATACAAGGCCCAGTTAAGCCCGACATCGGTTAAGGTAAGGCCCGGGCCCAGGCCCTGTTAAGCCCGGCTCGATTTTTAGTGTATTTGTTTTATATGTTTTAGTGGTTTAAAATAAGTTTGTTTATAAAATAAATGTAGTTTATAAGTTTATATTATAATTTAGATATATATACTTTATATTATAATTTACATTTATAATATAAGTTACCTTTAGGATATAAAATTAGTTTATAAACTAATTGTAGTATTATTGTAGTATTATTATATGATAAAAAAAACGGTCCTATGAAAGCCCGGTTATAGGCCCGGTTAATGCCCGGTTACCGATAACCGGCTAAATGGTCAAGAGACCGGTTATGGTATTCTCCTCCTAAGCCCGGCCCGGCTCGGGCTCGGTTAAAGAAAGCCTGGACCCAAAAAACACTGTTGAAGCCTGGTTCTTGGAAAGCCCGATTAAGGCACGTCCGAGCCCGGTATTTGGCCATCTCTACTTCCCATATTTCGTTCTTGTGGTTTACCTAAAATTGCACTGTGCATCCCTCATCTAAAATAGTTATGAATATCGTCCCTGTGGTTTACTCTTTCTCACTCCTTTGGTCCCTGAACCCTAATGCCTTTAATATATCTTATTTTTTAATGTATAAGAATTCAAATTTATGAAGAGAGCTAAATTTTATACAAATCAGCCATACAAAAATATAAATTCCAATCCAGTTGTTCCTGCATCTGTAATTGCAGCAAAGATGTCTATTTAGATTTAGGGCTTGTTTGAAGAAGATGAAGATGAGGACATAGGGGGATGGTTTATCGGGCGTTGACGGTAAGCAAAGTCAGATTGGTTTCTTCCATATTTGTTTCTCAATCTGTGTTGGTCATTTGAGCAACTTCAAAACAAAGCAGATTGGTTGCTGGGGGCTTCTGTTGTGTGAGGGATGCCGGAATCTCCTTGAGGGACGGTGGTTGTGTTGTGGAGAGGAAGAGGGGTTGCTTCACATAAAAATTGGGTGAATATCTATGTTTACATTATTGGTTAGTAAATTTTAAATTGATTACATTTTTATTTTACAAAATTAAAAAAATGCTAAAAAGACTAAATTGTCCTTTGAGTAAAATACATTTTTGGTCCCTGTGGTTTGACAAAATTCTCAATTTTGGTCCCTACAGTTTAAAAAATACACATAGCCACTAGAGTATGCATAATTGTCCGATTTTGGTCCCTCTGACTAACAGCTGTTAGGTGAAACCGTTAGTTTAGGGTTAATTTGATTTTTTTTCTCCAATGTTTCTTGTTTTTATTATAATAATAACCACAAGGACCAATACTGTAATTTACTCTATTTAATATATATATATATACACACACCTTCTTCTTCTTCTTCACCCACCACCACCACCCACCACCACCCACCACCACCCACCACCACCACCTAGGGTGAGCATTAGGCCCAAAAAAACTGGCCCGAACCGTAACCGAACCGGGACCGGCACCGGAACCGAAACTGGTATTACCTATGCGGTCTGGTATTCGGTCCTAAAAATCGGCCATTTTCGGTTCCGGCCGGTTCCAAACCGGGTTCGGTGCCAAATATGCGGGTAAAAAATTGGGATTGAACCGGATGTTTAAGAGACGTTTAATATACTCATTGTAATTAAAAAAATCTAATTTTAATTATAATATTCAATAAGTCCGAGAAGAGACACTTAAAAAAACATTGACCATTAAAAAATCCATCAAAAAACGGCCATAAAAAACCATCGACCATCACGATAATAACTATATAAATAGTTATTGTTCTCGTGTAATTGTCTCAGATATATTGTTTATTTAAAAAATTACACCAGTCGATATCGTAAGATGTTTGTGGAGCTAAACCGTCGAGAGAAATAATCAAATTCAATAAATCACGCAATGAGATAATTAAAATAAACAAAACAATTTGACGACGCAGGAAAAACCTCGAGAGCGAGGAAAAAAACCTGCGGTCAACTAATGGGTAGTCGATGTTGCACTATGTATCACCAATAAGGGGTGATATCCTCGAGAGTTACAATGATGATCCTACGATTACAATGAATGAAAATGGCTATTGAGTATAAGCTAAGATTACAAAAGAGTATAGATTGCTTCTAAAGTATTTTGAGAGCTCGTAATCAATTGTTTTGTCTTTGGAGCTTGGTCTCCTTTTATAGTTGATCATCTCGTAACCGCTTTCCCATAATGGCTCATTCAATGTAACGGTTATAACGGTCGCGAGAATCTTGGTTGTAACGGTTGAGTTTTAATTGCGCATGTATCTTGGTCTTTAATGTCAGCTTGATCTTCGGAAACTGTTGTTTACCTGTAATGAATGAATAAACTGAAGACAAAGTTAGCATTAGTAATATAACGCTCGATATCGTACGTTTCCCAAAGGTGTCGTACGATGTATTTTGTGATAATCGTTCGATCGTTCGATTGGATCGTTCGAGGGTACACGTGTAACACCCGTAAATTTCGGTTGTAATAATGACTCTTTGGTAAAACTATGAGATTTAAAATTTTAGATCAAATCTTGTATTTTATGATTTAATATGTTAGAGAATCCAATTACGAGTCCAACGGTCCTTTCGGAATCGAAATCGGAGCTATAACGAAGAAGTTATGGCCGAAACAAAATCGCACCAAAATCGCTCAGATGCTAGCGATCGCTAGCCATCACCCTAGCGATCGCTAGGCATAGTTCCCATGGGTTCTGTTCGAGCTCACTACCACCATCTCGTCGCTAGCCCCATTCTACAAGAGCTAGCGATCGCTAGCATACACACCTAGCGATTGCTAGGTGTGCTGCAGCAAGGGGTTTCGGGTTAAAAACCCTCCTCTCTTCTTTCATTCATAACTTCTTCATTTCTTATCCATTTTGGACGATTTTTCTTCCTACATTCTTCTCTCTCCAAGCTCTTCAAACCTCCATTGTTGGATTTAAGATCCAAGGTATAAAGCCTTGGTGGCTAGATCCCCTCCATCTCCATCTTCTCCACCTCTCACAACCCCAAATCTCCATTGTTGGATTTTGTGTTTCTCCATCCTAGAGTTTGTTCAAGATTTGGCTAGGTAAGCTTATCTAAACCATTTTAGGTTGGTTAATCTACATATAGGAGTTATGAAACTAACCTAGGGTTCGATTTACTTGATTCTAGGTTCGTGCTCGTTATTTGACCTAAATCTTGGATTTGGGGGTTTTTGTCACAAAACCCTAAGGTGAGTTGTTAAAACCATTTTGTTAAAACTGAGAGCACATCATCTTGATGATTTTCTATTCCTTGCTTGATCTTGTGGATGAATGTGAATTTGGTATCAATTACTTATCATGTCGAGTTTAAGGCTTTTCATGAAACGTATGATGAGTTATGTCTACATGAATGATTCGGATTATGTGATTGTACACGTGTGGTAGATTATCGTATACAGCTATCGTATGTGTTAAATCCATGATTGTGTAGGATTAATGTATTTATGTGGAATACTTGCAAGTATGCGTGCCATGGAATTATATAGAAGGGATTTGATATCCGAATATGTTGGCATATATGAAATGATGTAAAGGGCTTGAGACCCTCGATACATACCTCCGTTAAAGATGCTATGCTAAATTCAGTGTCGAGGTTTGTATGTAAATGATATGGACAAGATGCTATGCTAAATTCAGTATCGAGGTCTTGTATGTAAATGATATGGACGTGATGCTATGCTAAATTCAGTATCACGATCTTATATGATAATAACCTGGACGAACCAACGCAATGTGTCCACACCAAACAGTCGCGGGTTTGTACCTATGTCGCCGGCTTTCGGGTGGCTCCGAAGTGTGCGGGCCTCTGCTGATGTTGCCATGCTAAATTCGGGACATCGAGGTGTTTGGAAGTAAATAATGTCGGGACATTGGTTGGTGGAAATGGGTCGCGCCCATTGTGTCCGAAGATAATAATAAACCGGTTTAACATGCTATTTATATTGCTAGTATAATCTTGTATAACTCGCATGTCTGAATATACTCTACGTGCATGATATTACTTATACAACTCACTAGGCTCCTTTAGCCTAACACTTGTTTGGTGTCGATGTGTCTCTCAGGTACTAGGGACGCCGCTCCCAAGTAGGCTTCGGGAGTAGGGTGAGCCTGGGGTAACGTGGAGAGACCGGTCTTCTAAGACCGTGTGATTGACCATGGAACAATAACCTTTTTGTAGTCTCCTTCCTAATAGGATCTAGACTAGTCGGTTATTGTAATTCTTTATTTAATTACAAACGTTGTAATTTATACATTACTTATACCCCGTTTTGGGAAGAGCTCACGCCATGGCGTTACATTTTGTATACCACCTTTCGTTCAAATGAAAGTTTTTGTTCACCCTAAATTTTGGGGTGTTACAAGTTGGTATCAGAGCTTTAGTTTAAGCGAACTAGGTGTTGACTATAGAATACCTAGACTTAAACTTAGTGCACTACTAGACATGTCACCTACCTTGGGTAGAGTCTTAGGTGGGGAGAGTGATAAGGTTATGAATTCACGTTTATTCAAAGTTGTGATGATGGTAACGAGAATGCTTATGTATGATTAGTTCATAAATCACCTAGCTACTGATCTATGGATGCGTTATACGCGAGTGTTTGAGTAACTGTTATTATGAGGATGATAAATGTTGAGATTCGTAAAATAGTCTATTCTTATCCTATTCTCGTGCGTATGTGTGACAGATTTGTATGGCGAACACTCGTAGTTAGACGGGTGCCGCGTGAGGACCGCCCGAGATGACCGCTTCGACCGCCGACCAACGTGACCAGGTCGATGCCGTCGAGAACCCACCGAGACCCCTAATCCTAGGTGGGGGAACGGAACACGTCCCACGGGTCAACCTCGAGGATCCGAATCCGGTACTAACCGAAGTGACTCCGGAAATGAGGATGTTTGATAACGTGATGAAGGCCGTGAACAAGGCCATGAGCAAGCAACAAGAATCCTTCATGAAACTGTTGGAGGATCGCGAGCCACCGTCGCCACGAGGCGGTGGGAGAAAACGCCGGGACGGCGTCGGGGGATACGGAGGTAGTAGTGGTCACAGAGGAGACCCGAATCACCGGAGACAAGGAAAAGGAGAAAGCAAAGGCGAAAGGGTGTTCTTACAAGAACTTCTTGGGATGTAAGCCGCCGGAGTTCCGTGGGTGTAGCGACCCGGTGGTTTGCATGTATTGGCTCCGCGAGATGGAAATGGCCTTTGAGGCTAGCGAGTGCGACGCTTCCCAACGAGTCAAGTTCGCATCACATCTTCTTAAGGGCAAGGCCCTAACGTGGTGGAACTTGACCCGCTCTTCCCTCACACCGCAGGTGTATGCTAGGCTCTCTTGGGCCGAATTCAAGAAGAAAATGCTCGAGAAATATTGTAGCGAGCGAGCCCTTGACATCGAGGACGAATTCCGGGCGATGAAGAAGGGAAACTCTCCTATTTCGTTCTATGCGAAAGATTTCTTGGAGAAACTAGGGATGGTGGAGCCCTTGGCTCCCGATGAGAATTCGAAGATAAAAGCTTATTCTCGTGGATTACCGGCCGAGATGAGATCGTCGGTGAGGATCGCAAGGGTCACCACCTTACATGAGGCGATTGAGGAATCGTTGAGGATAGAGGACGACATCACCCAAGCTCGGGTAGAAGGCTACCAAGCCGGGCAAAAGAGAAGATTTGAGGAGGCCGCCGCGTTGGCTCGACCGAGCAAGACTTTTCAAGATGGGAAGCGAGATGGAAACCGGAATGAGGCGAAGTGGTGCAACCGGTGCTGAAGTAAGCACTCCGGGCCGTGTTGACGTGACTTCCCCACGAACCCATTTCTTGTGGGAAGTGCGGGAGAAAGGGTCATGCGACTCAAGACTGTGCGGCCCGAGTGCCGGTTTGTTATGATTGCAAGGAACCGGGGCATTATCGTGATGCATGTCCGAAGTTCAAGAAGGCGATTACCGGGGGTTCGAGTGGATCGGTCGCGAAGGGAGGAAATCCGCCGAAGGTGACTAGCCGTGCTTTTTAGATGACGGCCGGGGAGGCGAGGGAGGCATCCGATCTTGTATCGGGTACGTTTCTCATTAACTCCTTACCTACACTTGTTCTATTTGATACGGGCGCCGAACGCTCCTTTGTGCATGACACTCTAGCTAAGAAATTCACTATGCCTACCACTCCTTTATCTGATGCGTTAGTAGTAGAAGTAGCGGGTGGATTTCTTGTGGCTGTTCGAGATTGCTTTGAAGGGTGCACTATAGAGTTAGATGGAGAACCTTTCTCCGTGACCCTCATACCCATGAATGTCGGTAGTTTCGACGTAGTGCTAGGGATCGATTGGTTGCGCACTCACGACACCAATATATGTTGCGGTAAGAAGATGGTCACTATCCCAACGCCTCGAGGGGGATTGATCACCGTGTACGGGGATAAAAAGAAGGGCACTAACACGACCATCTCTATGATAAAGGCAAGAAAGTGCCTAGCTAAGGGATGCGCCTCCTATCTAGCTTACGTCATCGACACGAAGTTAGAAAAGAAAGAGATCGCCGATGTAGACGTGGTACGGGAGTTTCCGGACGTCTTTCCGGAAGATTTGCCCGGATTACCACCGGAACGCCAAGTGGAGTTCCATATTGACCGTATGCCCGGAGCGGCCCCGATAGCACGCGCTCCGTATCGATTGGCTCCAACCGAAATGAAGAAGATGATGACACAATTGCAAGAACTCTCCGAGAAGGGGTTCATCCGACCGAGTTCGTCGCCATGGGGAGCGCCGGTTCTTTTCGTCAAAAATAAGGACGGCTCCATGCGGATGTGCATCGACTACCATGAGCTAAACAAGGTGACGGTAAAGAACAAATATCCCTTGCCTCGGATTGACGACCTTTTCGACCAACTCCAAGGTGCCGGGTGCTTCTCCAAGATCGACCTACGATCCGGGTATCATCAAGTTCGGGTGAAAGAGGACGACGTACCAAAGACCGCTTTCCGGACGAGATACGGGCACTACGAGTTCTTGGTGATGCCGTTCGGTCTAACCAACGCACCGGCGGTATTCATGGACTTGATGAACCGAGTATGTAGACCATTCTTAGATAAGTCGGTCATAGTTTTTATCGACGATATCTTGGTCTATTCCAAAGATGAGGCCGAACATGAGCGACACTTGCGAGAGGTGTTGAATGTGCTTAGAGACGAGAAGTTGTACGCGAAGTTTTCAAAGTGCGAGTTTTGGCTCCACGAGGTGCAGTTTCTAGGCCATGTGATATCGCGGGACGGGATCAAAGTGGATCCGGCGAAGATCGAGGCCATGATGAGTTGGAAGTCGCCAACGAACCCGTCAGAGATAAGAAGCTTCCTAGGCTTAGCGGGTTACTACCGGAGATTTGTTCAAGATTTTTCGAAGATCGCTTCGTCGCTCACGGTGCTAACAAAGAAAAACGCCAAGTTCCTATGGACCGACAAGCAAGAAGAGGCTTTTCAGACACTCAAGAAGAAGTTATGTCAAGCGCCGATTTTGTCATTACCGGACGGGACGGAAGACTTCGTAGTCTATAGCGACGCGTCCAAGATGGGACTCGGGTGCGTGCTCATGCAAAGAGGCAAGGTGATCTCCTACGCCTCTCGACAGTTGAAAGATCACGAAAAGAATTATCCGGTGCACGATTTGGAGTTAGCGGCGGTGGTGTTTGCTTTGAAATTGTGGCGACACTACCTTTACGGGAACAAGTGTACGTTATTCACCGACCACAAGAGTCTCCAACACATTTTCGATCAAAAGGAGCTCAATATGCGACAAAGAAGATGGCTCGAACTACTAAAGGACTACGATTGCGATTTGTTGTACCACCCCGGTAAGGTGAACGTAGTCGCCGATGCTTTGAGCCGTAAAAACCATGGTGATAGCGTTGGCGTGACCCTTAACCGGATCAACGTGGTGTCGAGCTTGATGGAAAGAATCAAGGCAAGTCAAGCGGAAGCCCTTCGAGAAGAAAACCTCAAGAACGAGGTGATGGTGAAACAAAAGGAGTTGTTGACCGAAGATAGCCGTGGGCTTAAATTGTTTCAAGGCCGAATTTGGGTACCAAAGCTTGGTGGCAACCGGGAATTACTCTTGGACGATGCTCACAAGTCCAAGTATTCCATACATCCCGGGAGTACCAAAATGTACCGGGATTTAAAGATGAACTATTGGTGGCCGGTCATGAAACTTGACGTGGCTAGTTACGTCGAAAAGTGCGTCACGTGTCTACAAGTCAAGGCGGAACACCAAAAGCCTTTGGTAATTTGCAACCCTTGGAGATTCCGGAATGGAAATGGGAGCACGTCACAATGGATTTTGTGACTAAATTACCGGGAACCTTGAGGGGCCACGACACCATTTGGGTGATTGTTGACCGACTCACGAAAAGTGCTCACTTTCTCGAGATGCGAGAGACCCTACCCATGGACAAATTGGCCAAGCTCTACATAAACGAAGTGGTGAGGAGGCATGGCGTACCTTTATCGATTGTTTCGGATAGAGATAGCCGATTCACTTCCCGGTTTTGGCACGGATTACAAGAAGGCTTGGGTACGAAACTCAAGTTGAGCACCGCTTACCATCCTCAAACCGACGGGCAAAGCGAACGAACGATACAAACGCTAGAAGACATGTTGCGGTCATGCGTTATTGACTTTGGTGGGAATTGGGATACACACCTACCACTAGTGGAGTTTGCATACAACAATAGCTTTCACTCTAGCATTGGAATGGCACCATTCGAAGCATTGTACGGACGGAAGTGTAGAACGCCGACGTGTTGGTTGGAAGCGGGTGAGAAGCAATTCGCGGGACCCGAGATCATACAAGAGACGACAGATAAAGTGAAGGGTATTCGCGAACGCTTGAAAGCCGCCCAAGACCGTCAAAAGAGCTATGCCGACAAGAAACGTTGTCCCGTAGATTTCCAAGTGGGAGAGCGCGTGATGTTGAAAGTGTCCCCTTGGAAGGGTATCATACGGTTTGGGAAACGGGGGAAACTTAGCCCACGTTTCCTAGGACCGTTTACCATTCTGGAAAAGGTTGGACTTCAAGCCTATCGGTTAGAGCTGCCACCCGAAATGGATGGGATACATCCCACCTTTCACGTGTGCTACTTGCAGAAGTGCCTAGCCGAGGAGGAGAGCGTCATTCCGTTATCGGAGATTCGAGTCGACACCGGTAACCGATGTATAGAAGAACCGGAAGCCATCCTAGAAAGGAAAACGAAGAAACTACGCCATAAAGAGGTGATGATGGTCAAAGTTTAATGGAAGCACCACCGAGGTGCTAATGTCACGTGGGAGGCCGAGGAGGACATGAAACGGAGATATCCGCAGTTGTTCACATAGGTGTAACAAATTTCGAGGACGAAATTTCATTTAGGAGGGGAGGATTGTAACACCCGTAAATTTCGGTTGTAATAACGACTCTTTGGTAAAACTATGAGATTTAAAATTTTGGACCAAATCTTGTATTTTAGGATTTAATATGTTATAGAATCCAATTACGAGTCCAACGGTCCTTTCGGAATCGAAATTGGAGCTATAACGAAGAAGTTATGGCCGAAACAAAATCGCACCAAAATTGCTCAGATGCTAGCGATCGCTAGCCATCACCCTAGCGATCGCTAGGTATAGTTCCCATGGGTTCTGTTCGAGCTCACTACCACCATCTCGTCGCTAGCCCCATTCTATAAGAGCTAGCGATCGCTAGCATACACACCTAGCGATCGCTAGGCGTGCTGCAGCAAGGGGTTTCGGGTTAAAAATCCTCCTCTCTTCTTTCATTCATAACTTCTTCATTTCTTATCCATTTTGGATGATTTTTCTTCCTACATTCTTCTCTCTCTAAGCTCTTCAAACCTCCATTGTTGGATTTAAGATCCAAGGTATAAAGCCTTGGTGGCTAGATCCCCTCCATCTCCATCTTCTCCTCCTCTCACAACCCCAAATCTCCATTGTTGGATTTTGTGCTTCTCCATCCTAGAGTTTGTTCAAGATTTGGCTAGGTAAGCTTATCTAAACCATTTTAGGTTGGTTAATCTACATATAGGAGTTATGAAACTAACCTAGGGTTCGATTTACTTGATTCTAGGTTCGTGCTCGTTATTTGATCTAAATCTTGGATTTGGGGGTTTTTGTCACAAAACCTAAGGTGAGTTGTTAAAACCATTTTGTTAAAACTGAGATCACATCATCTTGATTATTTTCTATTCCTTGCTTGATCTTGTGGATGAATGTGAATTTGGTATGAATTACTTATCATGTCGAGTTTAAGGCTTTTCATGAAACGTATTATGAGTTATGTCTACATGAATGAGTCGGATTATGTGATTGTACACGTGTGGTAGATTATCGTATACGGCTATCGTATGTGTTAAATCCATGAACGTGTAGGATGAATGTATTTATGTGGAATACTTGCAAGTATGCGTGCCATGGAATTATATAGAAGGGATTTGATATCCGAATATGTTGGCATATATGAAATGATGTAAAGGGCTTGCGACCCTCTATACATACCTCCGTTAAAGATGCTATGCTAAATTCAGTGTCGAGGTTTGTATGTAAATGATATGGACAAGATGCTATGCTAAATTCAGTATCGAGGTCTTGTATGTAAATGATAAGGACGTGATGCTATGCTAAATTCAGTATCACGATCTTATATGATAATAACCTTGACGAATCAACGCAATGTGTCCACACCAAACAGTCGCGGGTTTGTACCTATGTCGCCGGCTTTCGGGTGGCTCCGAAGTGCGCGGGCCTCTGATGATGTTGCCATGCTAAATTCGGGACATCGAGGTGTTTGGAAGTAAATAATGTCGGGACATTGGTTGGTGGAAATGGGTCGCGCCCATTGTTTCCGAAGATAATAATAAACCGGTTTAACATGCTATTTATATTGCTAGTATAATCTTGTATAACTCGCATGTCTGAATATACTCTACGTGCATGATATTACTTATACAACTCACTAGGCTCCTTTAGCCTAACACTTGTTTGGTGTCGATGTGTCTCTCAAGTACTAGGGACGCCGCTCCCAAGTAGGCTTCGGGAGTAGGGTGAGCGTGGGGGAACGTGGAGAGACCGGTCTTCTAAGACCGTGTGATTGACCATGGAACAATAACCTTATTGTAGTCTCCTTCCTAATAGGATCTAGACTAGTCGGTTATTGTAATTCTTTATTTAATTACAAACGTTGTAATTTATACATTACTTATACCCCGTTTTGGGAAGAGCTCACGCCATGGCATTACATTTTGTATACCACCTTTCGTTCAAATGAAAGTTTTTGTTCACCCTAAATTTTGGGGTGTTACAACACGTGACTTATCTCAGGACGTTATCTTAATACAGGATTATTATCCTGAAAGATATCTTAAGGTTCAAGTCGGTCGTCGTTCAATAGTGAGTTTTTACCCAAACAATTTGCCCTCAAGATTTAAAAAATATATAGTTTCTAATTATTTTCTGAATCTTTTAAGTTAAAAAGCAAAAGTAGAGATATTTGTTTTGTTGGAATGTAACTGAATAGCAATCGGTTTAAAATGACTCATGACACGTTTAAGTGACGTGGGTCTAAACATGCGTCGTGACGTAGGCTAAACGCGCGTTGTGGTGACAGGCTGTATGGACGCGTGTTTCTTTTTCGATGGACGTCCAAATCAAGCAGTTAGTATTCAAAGATTTTTGGTATAAATCCCTATTTTGTAGATTGGATCATTACTATAATTCAATCTTTTCAAATTTCGAAATTGCAATGGTTTCCATATTACGGTATCTTATTTTCGGCAAGGATTTAGGCGAGGATCAAATATAAGGTAATCTTCTTCCTGTCATATTTCATGCGACTGAAATCGCAAGCCGAGAAGAACCCTAGGAACTTCGATTTACTTCGATTTCGTCGATTAAAGGCTAGTTTAGATCTTTTAGAATTTCTAGTATCAATGCCTCAGTAGTACCATTAAGGATGTTAGTGATATAGAAGCTTTCAAGAAGCTTGCAGGTCTGCCGGAGAGGGATTTTCTTTGGCTCCCAGTAAGATTCTTCCGGCAGATGCTCCTGAAGGGTTCTTTCCCCCTTTTGAGTATCCGTTTCAGATAGGTTTTCAGTGGCCTTTTACACCTCTATCTAGGGCGTTTATGTCTAGGTTCAATATTTCCCCGGCCAACTGATGCCACAATTTTGGAGAGTTATCCAAGTGATCGAGAGAGTTACGAGAGATTGGGGTCGTCCTCCCTTTACCATGGTTGATCTCATGACGGCCTACAACATAAACACTGAGAATTATCATCGTTATGGCATGTTTCCTAGGGGTAGGGGTGATAAGATGTTGGTTCAAAAGATGCAAGTACACGATCGGGGATGGAAGTCCCGATATGTTTTCGTACGATCTACTTCTATTCAGGAGGAAGGTGGATGGGTTGTTCCAGAGTGGAACCCTCTAGGTATAGAGGTTTTTGCTTTTTTTTTTAAACTTTATAATCGCACGTTAACTTTTATTAATCGTATGTTTTCTTTAACGGGCGTACGTTTCAACATTTTTTGTCCCTAAACTGAAGGGATTATGTGCAAGACAGTAATTAGGGTTATCATTTCCAATGTTATAAGACACTAGTGGGTTACACTGTTACACACCCAACCCGAGACCTATTGGATTTATTGTGTGGAAATAATTAATTAAGTTTAATTATTTAAAAGAGAGAAAAAAATAAATAATAAATTGTTTATTTATTATTTATCAGTTATAGATAATTACTTAATTGATAAGTATAATTAATTAAGGTAATTATTGAGAGTTATATTTGGTTTGGGATTCTGTTATCATTACCATATTTACCTATTTAAATATAGGGTTAAGGTAATGGAATAACCATCTGATTTCATTGTTACTTTTTCGCCAAGTAATTCCAAACCTCTCTCTCTTTCGCGCTCTCTCTCTGGCCGCCGGCCACACACACACCCACACACACGCCGGAGTTTTTCCAATCAGTCCAAGGCGGTCTAGCAACAAGTCTCACGGTGGTGCAGTAGCGGTGTATCCCTCACTAGCATCCAGAGGATTTTTCGTATCGTCAAAAGGTAAACGCGAGAAAACCCCCTTGATAAATTGTATTTGATAAACTACGGATGGATCACTGTTCGGGTTAGTTTTTATCCGCTGCGTTCTTAATTATTTGTTTATCCGAACTGAAAAACCCAACAGTGGTATCAGAGCCACTTCCGTATGTTTTTCAGATCTGTTTTTGTTGTATAGGTTTTTGATAAAAATGGTTTTTAAGGTTTTATAAAAAATCTGAAATTTCGTGTTTTTGTTAAAAGTTTGAATTTTATCGTGTTTCCGGTAACTCGTGGCAATCGGCGGCGGAACGGCGGTGACAACCGGCCGGACCACCGAGCCGATCGCCAAACAAATCACGGCCCAAAACCACCAAACCACCGAAGCCGAGACCGGCGACGGTGGTGGTGATTGTTTTCTCGAACCACCGCAAACCACCAAACCACCGAAGCCACAATTGGCGACGGTGGTGGTAGTCGTTCTTCGTGACAGCCGCAAACCACCGCACTACCAAAGCCACAACGGCGATGGTGGTGGTGGTCGTCCCACAAGCCACGAACCGCACCACCGATCGGCTAGGGCAGCCACGGTGGTGGCGGCGGTCTATTGTTTCAATCGCCGGCAAGGCGATGGTGGTGGCGGGTTTTATGCTGCTGCTGTTGTCCATGGCCGCTGGTGGCGGTGACGGTGCTTCAGCGCCGTTATCGTCGCTGGTGGTGGGGCGGTGGTGGTCTGTTTTTCCAGCGAGCAAGGCGGCGGCGGTGGCGCTTTGACGTCGCCGTCGTGCGTCGGTTCTTTTGAGCAATCGACAGCCGGCCACGCCACGGCAGTGGCGGCCGACTGTTGCTGCTGTTGTGGTGATGGCGGTTGTCGACGGCGGCACTGGATGGTGGCGGTTGTCGACGGCGGCACTGGATGGTGGCGGCGATGGATGGTAGCGGCGATGAATGGTGGTGATTCACAACCGCGGCCGAAGCCGCGGTGGTAGTTGTTTTGTTTTGATCGCCGACGAGGCGATGGTGGCGGCATCCTCACCGCTGCCGTCGTTCGTGGTAACCGAAACCGCTAGTAAACCCGGTAATTGATAGTGGCCGTTTTGCTACTATCAAACCAACGGATAAACGGGAATTGAGTCAATCATTATCAGATAGGATAATTAACGAATCATAATAATTTTCGAATTGGATAAGGTTTTAATTATCATCAATTTTATTTAATAATTATCATTAAAACCTTAATTTTAATCCAGTTTGGATTATTACGAAAAACCAGTTTTATCAGAATCAGTTTTAGATAGTTTAATTTTGTTAAACTAGTTATTGTTGTCATAGCCAAGCCCAAATACCTATGGTTGTGTTTTTTTATTGCTTTATTACGTTCTTACCTTATTCTTGTTCATGGTATGGGAGGCCTGCGAGCCATTTACAACCCTATTTGTATTTTATTTTAAATAGTTTAGATGGGAGGCCTGCGTGCCATTTACAACCCAATTTTGTATTAGTTAAATTAGAATAGTTCGAAAGGAGTAAAGCTAGAAGACAGAGCTTCACAGAGATACGACCAAAGATGTTGGAGCCAGTGGGAGCATCAAGACTTCATGCTTGTGGTTGTTTTGTCACATAGGATTTGGACCGTCAGTTCTCGTGTTGGCTCACGAAACTGACATTAGATCTGGGCAAAGCTATGACACTGTCTTGTTTTTATCTGCGTGGTTGATTATAATTATTTAATTTTAGATAAAAATTTTATGAAATCAGATAAAAGAGTTCGATTACAGTTTGTTTTTTGAACCAGTCTTTTTAAAATTAAAGCTAGCTAAAAACCTTAGGAAAAATCTTAGATCAGTTAGTGTGATCCATTTATGGACACCTTTGGCGTAAGGTACGTTGGGGCTCGAAGAGAGCAAACCTTGGGCACCCACGTTCAAACCCCAAGCTGAAGGGGGTGAAAAGACTCTGCGATAATCGGGTGGTACCGACCAGAGTACATCCAGTTCAAAATGGTGCGATCTATTTTGGTTTTTGTTACAATTCACCGGGTGGTACCGGGCCAAAACACACTAGAGGGACCAAATATGCACGGATTTAAATATCTGATGTCCCGACGATCTAGAAGTCGTATCTTCGATTAAAGATGCGATTGGTATAAGTTGTTACCTACCAGAAATAGCATGGATTGACTTGTGTGAGCAAACCGCATGTCAATTCATGTGAAATATGGATTCTAGTCTAATATTATTATTGTTCTAAGGTAATAATTTATTAGAAATATAATCAGATAACTAAAATTGGAATTTTAATTTTTCTGTAGATGTCTGCTATTATCTTTTATTCACCTGAGTAATCTCTCCGCCTGATAATGGGGAAATAGAAGCTTACATGCCAAAATTTTCCAGTCTGGAAAATGCACCTTGACAACGTCTTGGATGCACAGGGTAAGCGATATGTGATAGAGAAACCCATTTCACGACCCACATGCAATGCTCCTGAAAAGGATTTTGCTGAATATTTTAAATTCATGGCTGACGAATCTGATGTGATGTCGATTCTTTCTTTCTCTACCTCACCCGAGTTCACGGCTGATTTAAGAGTTAAGTACTGCCATGAGGTCGTGAAGAATATAGAAAGCCAGGTAGGTTTCTATAAGAAATGTGGGAAGTACCTAATCATGAAAGAGATCTATTCTCTGAAACTGGAAAAGGGTCAATCTATTAAAGATCATCTTCTGGAAATGAGGAAGCTCTTTAAAAGTTTGTCACGCATGGGATATAAGATGGTTCAGGAGGAACTAGTACATCTCATGTGGTTCTCTCTCACGGACGAGATACGTACCACAGTTAGTGGATATATTGGAGAACCAAAGAGAGACGTGGCAAAGCTCCATGAGGATATTTTGGCCAGTTTGGAGCCAAAACCCACAGCAGCTGCTGCTGAACTCATGGACACAGACTGGATTGACGAGCTGGGAGACCTGAGTTGCCCAGAATGCGGTAGCAAGGATATTTGTGATCACTCGATGGACATCGACCAGCTAGACATCGGTTTACCCGATGCACCAGGTATCTTTATGATAGAATGTTTGATCACTTCTTATGAATCATGGGTACTTGATACAGGCAGTGGTAACCACATATGTAATCATTTACAGGGATTCAATAGAAGGGAGACACTGAAGAAGGACCGTTCGAACCTAAGAGTCGGTGAAGGCACGATGCTTGTAGCTGAAGCTGTAGGTTCTTATAGTCTTAGTTTACCCTCGGGTCTAGTATTGGAACTTGAAAACTGTTATTATGTTCCTAAGATGATCAAAAATGTTATTTCTTTCGATTTACTTGTAGACCAAGGTTTTTATTACAAATATGATTATAAACTTATTTTTTGCTTTAAAAATAATGTCTTTTATTTCAAAGCAACTCCATCCAATGGTCTATATGTGTTAAATCTACAAGAAAATAAAGAAGTCTATCATATAAGTAAACGATCCAAAGAAATTGAGGATCAGACTTACCTCTGGCACTGTCGTCTAGGTCACATAAACAAGAAACGCATAGAGAAACTCCAGAAAGGAGGACTCCTTGGGTCTTTCGATTTTAGACCCTTTGACAATTGTGAGTCTTGTTTATCTGGCAAGATGACAAAGCAGCCCTTCAATAATGATAATGAAAGGGCAAATGAATTGTTAAGAATAGTACACACAGATGTGTGTGGTCCTTTCAGTCATGAGGCTAGAGAAGGATACCGGTACTTCATCTCTTTTACTGACGATTTCAGTAGATATGGTTATGTCTACCTAATAAGACAAAAATCTGAAGCCTTTGAAAGATTTAAGGAATTTCAGAATGAAGTACAGAATCAACTTGACAGAAAGATCAAGTTTCTACGGTCAGATCGAGGTGGGGAATATCAGAGTCAGGAATTTGACAATCATTTGATGGAATGTGGGATTGTTTCACAACTCACACCTCCGTATACACCTCAGATGAATGGTGTGTCAGAAAGGAGAAATCGTACTTTATTTGATATGGTACGAACAATGATGTGTCGTTCCTCGCTACCAGTGTCATTCTGGAGACATGCGCTCGAAACAACGGCCCACATACTGAACAGAGTGCCGACTAAATCGGTAGAAAAGACACCATACGAAATATGGACGGGTAAGAAACCTAAATTGTCTTTTCTGAAGATTTGGGGTTGTGAGGTATACGTCAAGCGACCAACCTCTTAAAAACTCAAACCCAAATCAGATAAGTGCTTTTTCGTAGGTTATCCCAAGACAACTGTGGGATACTACTTCTACAATCCTACCGAGAACAAAGTCTTTGTTGCTCGGAATGGAGAATTTCTGGAGGATAAGTTTCTCAGTACTGAAAATACCAGAAATGATGTAGACCTACAGGAAGTAGAGGAAGAAGACACTTTACCAATAGTTGAGCCAGTTACTTAACAAGAACATGTTGAGACTCAACAGAGACAGTTGAGGAAGTGCAAACACAGGACCTTCGCCGATCCACTAGGATAAGGCAAGAACCAGATAGGTATCTTGGGTTCCTAGTCTCTCAGGATGATGGAGACTTGAATGAACCAACCTCTTATGGAGACGCTGTGTCAGGCAGTGAGTCTGAACAATGGCAGGAGGCCATGAAGGCAGAGATGCAGTCCATGTACGACAACCAAGTATGGGAGTTGACAGATTTACCCCAACACTGTAGGGCTGTTGGACGTAAATGGGTTTTCAAGAAGAAAACTGATATGGACGGTAACATGCAAACTTTTAAAGCTAGACTGGTTGCAAAAGGTTTCACGCAAACTCATGGTATCTGTAGAACCCAGGTGTTGAGAAGAGTCAGAATCATCTATCTTTAAATTGCTTTCTAGTTTAGTTTCCTTGCTTTGTAAACAATGATGTTTTGTTATGCCCTTGTTTAGAGGTTTGTAACCTCGGGGGCCTTTCTCGTAACTTTGTCAAAATTCCTTTTACCTATATAAGGTAAAGGATTTCTAGGGTTTATGGAATGAAATCATCCTTTTACCAAATTGGGCAACATATTCTCCATTGTTGAGTTTATCAAAGTTCTTCATTGATTTCATCTCATTTATAGGATTTCCATCCATTTCTTCTTGCATTTCATTGTTTCTAGGGACAACAATTGGTATCAGAGCCAAACTTGTTGATTCCTTGGCTTTTGGTTTGTTTTTCTAAAAGTTCTAAAGGTTTTTCAAGTTTTGAGTTTTTCAAAACTTTTGGATTTTCAATCCAAAAGGTGTTTTAAAGGGCTTAAATTAAGTGTTAAGTGATTCCCCATAGTTTTCTAAGCATTTTCCTACATTTTGGGGGTCTAAACACTGATTTTTAAGAGGTTTTTAAGTGTTTTTAAGAAATTTTTCGAGCTTTCTGTGCAGGTTTTCCGAATCGGAAAACGAGAGCTGAAATATCAGCTCAAATTTTCCGAGTCGGAAATTGCTCATTCTCCGAATCGGAGAACTCTCCTTTTCCGAATCGGAAAACTCTGTTTTCCGAATCGGAAAACGAGTCTCTGACTCGGGGTCTTGCTCTTGAGAAGTTTCTCTTTTCGTGTCCCTTTTCCGCACCCACCTTTTCCGAATCGGAAAAGCTCATTTTCCGAATCGGAAAAGAGTGTTTTCCGCACCACACTGTTTTGAGCCAAATCCGAATCGGAAAACATATGTTTCCAAGTCGGATTTCGCCTCTTTGAGCCGAAACTCTTGCAGTTTTGTTTCTCAAATCCGACACTAAGCTTGCTTTTAAAACCTTTTACTTTTCAAGCTTTCTGTGTCCCGAGGCGCTCGAAACACCAGCTTTTTCAAAACCTTTTCTGTGTTCAAGCCAAGTGAATCTTTCAAGGAGGTCTCATTCCTTTCTTAGAAATGTCGAAGGAAATCCTGGGGATTGGTTCCGAAACTCGCCCTCCCGTCCTGGTGATGGGCGAGTACCAGCAATGGAAGCGCCGGATGATACACTTCCTAGACATGCTCGACGGAAATCTCATGAAGTCAATCCGCGAAGGCCCAATCCGACCAACTGTCACGGTTGCTCCTGTTCCCAAAACAGATACGTGTCCCGAACTTCCGTCGTATGTAGTCGAAAAGCCAGTTGAGATGTTCAATCCAGAACAAAGAGCCCGGCACCTCGTTGACAAGCGTGCACTGACCCTTCTGATTATGGCTCTTCCTAATGATATGTACGCAAGAGTGGATAGTCTGACAAACGCACGAGACGTTTGGTTAGAAATAGAGCAGCAGATGCAGGGAGGTGACACTGCTCTCGAGAGTCAAAAGGAAAGTGCCCTAAATGCCTACGAAGGCTTCAAAGCCAGGGAAACCGAATCCCTCACTGAGTCTTATCAAAGACTGAACGCCTTTGTGAATGACCTACGAAGACTCGGGATAGAGAAGTCAAAGTACGAGGTAAATGTTAAGTTCCTGAAGAACCTAACACCGGCATGGCAAAATCTGGCGATCAACTTACAGCTGAGCCGAAATCTGGGGATTATGGGTCTACATGACCTTTTTAGCATGATGGTTCAACATGAGGAATTCATCACTGGTGGCAAGTTCAAAAATACTGTTGACCCTCTGGCACTCGCGGCAGTGCCATGTGCAGGATCAAACTCAGCTCCCTTCCAGCATCAGCAGTACAACAACTCATCTCCTCAGCAGTATAACCAGTCACCACCTCAGCACTATCAGGAGAACTACAACCAGGAGTTCAACGGGAACTATGGATCGAACTACCAAGAGTTCAACTCGAACTATGGTCCAAGCTATCAACATCCAGATGATCCGCTAATCATCTCAATCTCTGATGATGAACTCTTCCATGTGAATGGGTCTCTTGCCCTCATCTCTAATAGCGTACAGAAGCTGAATTCCAAACGTGGATACAGCAGACCTAGGGGATCTGGATATCCCAGTGGAGGAAGGATGGGGCAAGGCCGAGGTGGACACTACCAGCAGGAACGAGTTCAGTTTGGGAATCAAGGAAGAGGAGGATACCAGCAAGGGGACAGATATCAGAATCAGCATCCAGGAAGATACCGTGGTGATCAAGGTCAGTATAGGGAAGCTCGGGGAAGCTACAGAGATAACACCTACCTGGACTATCAGGGAGGCCCTGGAGATCAGGGAGATTGGAGAGGACAGGTCTCTCATATCAACTATCGCCAAAACCAGAGAAACTACACTCCTGAATCAGGATACATTGATCGTCAAGGACACGGCAGCGGGTACGAAGGTGGCCAAGATGGAAGATATGGAAGATTTGAAGGCAATCAAGGTGGTCAGGGTTATGGACAAGAACAAGAAAGGAACTACCGTGGGTTTGAAGGACAAACTGATCACGGGAACAGAAACTATCCAGAAGGCAACCATCAGAGTGGTTCTTCCAGGCAAGCCCCTAGAGAAGGACATCATCAAGGTCCTGTTGAGATTGGTGATCAAAGGTTGAATGCTCCTCCAGCTCCGGTGAATAGTGGTGCTCCTACCCCAGCTCCTCAAAAGACCGCTAGTGCCACAACATCCTGCTTCAAATGTGGCAAGCTGGGTCACTATGCGAACAACTGCCCTGTCAGATACAAGGATGCTGCATACTTTGAGAAAAAGGCAGCATTGATGAGGAAGAAAGAGAAGGGAGTCGCTCTGCTAGTCGATGAGGAAAACTGGGTGTGTGAGGAAGAAAGCTCAGACGAGGAAGATCATCTTGTTGGGGGTCCGTGTTTGATGGCAGACTTCGAAGGACCTGAAGCTGTTGGCCCCAGCACATATCGAGACCTCGACGCTTCTGAGGTATCCACTATTTCTGACTTAACTGATGATGTGGCAATGTTAGAATCTAGAATTTGTGAACTTGAGAGATGTCTCCAATCGGAACGATCTCTCGTCACGAAATTTAGAATCGACAGTGCCATATACAAAAGCTCTCTTGAGGACTTGACCATAGTGTACAATCGTGAGACTCTTGAGTCTAGCGTCAGAGAGTCCAATTTGTCCAACAAACTCAGTTGTCTTCAGAAAACCCATGAGGAACTTAACAGTGACCATGGTGAGCTCCAATTAAAATTTCAGTTGCTCTCAGAAGAAAGAACTAGACTGTTTTCCAAAATTCAAGAGCTTGAAGATAACAACTTTAAAAGAGGACAATCTGAACAGACCTTGAGCATTCTTACGCAGCATGCCAACAAAAATCCTTTCTATAAAGCCAGACCCGGACTTGGACTGTCTGAAAACCATGTTCTAGAAAAGGCACCTTCTAATCTGTACAATTTTGAGGACATGGCCGCCTCCAAACCCAAACCTGCCCTAGTGGGAGGACATGTGACCGAGGAATTTGTTAGGCAGACTGTCACATATACCGAAGTTATAAACGGTGAGACCATAACCACGACCATCAGTCCAACGAACAGCACCTCTAGCAGTCCACCCACTAGCCCTACTCCCAATAAGCCAATCTTTGTTCCGGCCAGTGATCCAACAAACACTAAGTCCACATGGGAAGGCATTAAAGCTAGGACCCCTAGGGTAGCTATGCCTCCCATCAACTACTCAGACCTTAACACTAGTTATGACACTAGGAAGATGGATTTTTCAGAGGAGACCTTAGTTATCCCACCAGAGGATGTTTCCGCAACTAAGAGTCCCGACCTAGTCGAACTAGAGAAGGAAATGTTTGGACTTAGACTAAAAGCCATGGATCTGGACGCATGTCAACATCAGATACTGAATCTGAAAGTGTTTATTTCAGAAAAAGACAACTTGGTTCTCACTTTGAAGAAAGACTTGATCGAGGCAAATGCCGAGAGAATTAGAATGTCTTCAGAGTGTGAGACCGCAGCCTCAACCTTTACTGATTTTCAACTTAAGGTTGCGGATCTTAAGGCACGATATGTTCTCCTAAATGTTAATTCAGATATTGCAAGAGAACTTGATCATGATGAAAAGATCAATTATCGTGTGGCCTTAACCAACCAACGTGTGTCAAATTCCATTTTGAAAAGAAAAGTCATGTACTTTGAAAACCTTACAGATTCAGTTAATGATAGGACTACTCCACTCCTAAACCATCCGATAGATGATTCCCAAACCAAATCTGTTACGGATCCAGAGGATTATTACACCTTACTGTCAGATGATGATGAACCCCTCAACTCACACCATAGGATAACTGAACCAAAGACTATCCATGATCCTAATGTTGAATACGATCTGAAGGTGTTCTTAGATGAAGGTGATGATCCTTCAAGCTTTATCCCAAAAGGGCCAAAATCTGTTTTTGTAAAACCTGAGAAGTCTGTTGAGTCACGAGCTCCTATTTCTGAGAACAGTAACCCTAAGGGTGAAAAATGTGTTGGTACTGACAAAGGGGAGTCAGTTAAGCCTCACGCACCCAAAGGACTCCAGAAAAAGCATTCAAAGTCTAATGATGCTCATACCTCAGCTAAACCCATTAAAAGTCTTGACCTTAATTCGAGCAGCTTTGAAGTGGGTGAGACCTCTCAGTTGAAACCAAAGAAACCTTTCTCTTCCACAAAACCTAAATTTTCAAAAACATCTTCTGGAAAGGGTGGCAACTCTTCTCCTATTAAACCGTCATCTAACTCACACCATGCTCGTAATGCAGATGGGAGGAAGAAGGATGGTGGACAGGAAGTGAAGCCACCGAGGAAGAATCACCGAGGAAGACCCAACTCTTTTCAAGCTTTCCCTAAGCAGCATAGTCCTAACCGTGCGGGTCTTGGCTATGCTCCACCTAGTGTAGGAATTAATTCAAACATGTCTGTAAAACGTAATCAACATTTAACTCATGCTTTTGACTCTTTACGTAATGACATGTGCTTTATGTTTGACAATTTTCTGCGCTATGGTGTTTATAATTCTTTTAATGCTGATGTGCCTAAAATCAAATCTCGAAAGAGAAGAGGGAGAAAAAGAGGAAAGGGGAAACCTTCCTCGTCAGTGCAGTCCCCTAAGCCTAAGGAGAAATCCGAAAAGGAGACTGCATCGACCAATTCAATTGTTTCTGACCCTAAGGAACCCATTTGGCAATGGGTCCCTAAACAAGCCTAATTGTTTTGCAGATCAGTCATGTGTGGTACTTTGACTCGGGGGCTCACACACACATGACTGGGCAGCGGTCCTTCATCTTCGACTACGTTGAGAAGTTTGAGGGATACATAAAGACTGCCGACAGAACGCCGTTGCCGATATTAGGGTCGGGAAAAATCACCAATGGAAAGTACATCATCAAGGGTGTACGTTATGTGGAGGGATTGGGGTACAACATGTTTAGCTCCAGCCAGTTCTGTGATAACGGATACTGGGTGAAGACCTTTCAATATGGAAGTGACGTGAACGATGAAGACAACAACGCTATTCTCTCCGCCAGACGGAATGGCAATCTCTACACAACAGTCTTCCGTTCAATCCCTCAAACACACCCCCTGTTTGAAGCTAACCCGAAGAATGCGATCTGTCTGCTCTCAAAAGCATCAAAAGGGGACAGTTGGTTATGGCACCGCAGACTATGTCATCAGAACTTCAAAGATATGAACAAGCTGGTTTCTAAGGGATTAGTCAGGGGACTACCTGAGCTTCGCCTTTCCAAGGACACTCTCTGTCCTGCGTGCGAACAAGGAAAGATGACCAGAAGCTCTCATCCACCGAGAATGGATACGAATTGCCAAAGTCCCCTCGACCTGATACACATGGATCTTTGTGGACCTATGAGAGTAGAAAGTCTCGCCAGAAAGAAGTATATGCTGGTTCTCGTAGATGAATTCTCTAGGTTCACTTGGATTGAATTTCTTCGAGACAAATCTGAAGCTGCTGAACGAATCATAGCCTTCATCAAACGCACACAAGTTCTCTTGGGTCGTCGGGTGAGGAAAATACGTAGTGACAACGGTACTGAGTTCCGCAACGCAAAGCTGCAATCCTTTCTCGAAGAAGTGGGGATCACTCACAACTTCTCAGCAGTTCGCACACCTCAACAGAATGGGGTCGTAGAAAGGAAGAACCGGACGTTAGTCGAAGCAGCAAGATCCATGATGGCTCACTCTGGAGTTCCTCAACAGTTTTGGGCTGAAGCCGTTTCCACAGCATGTTACACGCAAAACCGGACTCTGATCGTAAAGCGGACTGGTAAAACCGCTTACGAGATGGTCGAACAGCGTAAGCCAAACATTGACTTCTTTAGAGTTTTTGGTTGTAAATGCTATGTTCTGAATGACCGGGATAACTTGGGTAAGTTTGACCCTAAGTCTGATGAGTCTATCTTCATCGGATACTCACATAACTCTAAGGCTTACCGGGTTTTCAACAAACGGACCCGAACTATCCTGGAAAGCTCAAATGTTGATTTCTCTGAATCTGAAACCTATCTGAATGCTAGTTCTAGTAGTGTGTCTGCATCTTTCCCTGAATTGTTCCCTTCACCACCGAGCACAGATCCGTCTTCTAACTTTTCTGCTTTAGACTTTTTAGATCTCGCGGAATACGATCTGCACACTCTAACGAGTCCAATCGTAGTTCCCGCTCCAACAGGTTCGACCACAACCACAGTGACATCTGATGCCTTCATCACGGAGCCCTCCTCCAGCACTTCAACTCACTCCGTGACACCTGAGTCCGCGGCTCCTCCATCGGAAGTTTCATCCGCAGCTTCACCGGCATCTGATCAAGAACAGACTCCGCACCCTGTTCTTACTCCAATTCCAGAAGAAGCTCCACTACCTTCCCGAGCACGGCCCAACGATCATATGCTCAGGTAGTCAGAGAGCCCCGGTTAGAGGCTGCACCGCGGATTAACCAGGCTGCAGACACATCAAGTGGGAACCTAGACGAGATCTTTGCCGTGCAAGATGAGCACGACGCCACCAACAACCGACAGGCTTATGTCACTCACCCTCACACTCGCAGGTGGACAAAAGATCATCCCCCCTCCCAGATCATCGGGAGTCCCTCACAACCTGTAAACACTCGATCTGCAAAGCACACTGAAAATCTGATCCTTTTCGGTGGATTCTTGAGCGATTTCGAACCATCGGATGTTTGGCAAGCTCTCACCGATCCCGACTGGGTGATCGCCATGCAAGATGAGCTGGCCGAATTCGAGAGAAACAAGGTTTGGCGCTTGGTAGAACGACCATGGGGCAAGACAATCATTGGACTCAAGTGGATACTCCGGAATAAAACCGACGAGAATAATCTCATCATCCGAAACAAAGCTCGCCTGGTCGCCAAGGGTTATCGCCAACAAGAGGGTATCGACTATGATGAGACGTATGCGCCAGTAGCCCGAATCGAAGCGATCCGAATCTTCCTTGCGTATGCTGCACACAAAAACATGACAGTCTATCAAATGGACGTCAAATGTGCCTTCCTGAATGGAGTCCTTCAAGAAAGGTACTATCGATCCCACTCTGTTTCTCAAGAGGACAGGTAAAGATTTAATTATCGTTCAGATATACGTGGATGACATTATCTTTGCGTCTACGAAGCCTGAGATGTGCCAAGAGTTTGAGAACACCATGAAATCCCAATTCCAAATGAGCATGATGGGCGAGTTGACGTTCTTTTTAGGACTTCAAGTTCGACAACGCCCTGATGGCATTTTTATAAATCAAGCCAAATATGTTCAAGATCTTTTAAAACGATTTGATTTCGGTGGCTCAAACTCCGCGGCCACACCAATGCCCAAAAATTTTCAACTCTCTGCTGATACTTCTGGTAAACCGGTTGACCAGAAAACTTATCGGGCAATCATTGGTTCCCTTTCATATCTCACGTCTAGTAGACCAGATATCGTCTTTTCCACGGGTGTCTGCGCTCGTTTTCAGTGTGACCCACGGGATTCACATCTGTCTGCAGTCAAGAGAATCCTTAGGTATCTGAAGGGCACACCGGATTTTGGCCTTTGGTACCCAAAGGATTCTGGCTTTGAACTAATTGCGTATACAGACTCAGACCATGCAGGTTGTAAGCTAAACAGGAAAAGCACTTCTGGTGCATGTCAATTTCTCGGGGACAAGTTGGTCAGTTGGTCATCCCGGAAGCAGACTTGCGTCTCTTTATCCACCGCGGAGGCAGAATATGTAGCCGCCGCTTGCTGCTGCTCGCAAGTTCTGTGGATGAAAACCCAACTAGCTGACTTTGGATACACCATGCATCGAATTCCCATCTACTGCGACTCCAAAAGTGCAATACAGATCACGGCAAATCCGGTTCAACATTCTCGGACGAAGCATATCGACATTCGATATCATTTCATCAAAGATCACGTCGAGAAAGGTAATATTGAACTATACTTTGTTGAGAGTGACTATCAGCTTGCTGATTTGTTCACTAAGCCGTTTGACGAGAAGCGTCACTTTTTCCTCCTAAGCAAGTTGGGAATGCTAGACCTCCCTGCCTGAGGTCTAGGGGGAGTCGGGAGTTCTTATTTTATACGCATGTGTGTAGGGGGAGTCTGTAGGAACTCTATAGATGCTGCATGAATCGAGGGGGAGTCCTAAGTCCTGTATTTACTGTTTGGTGTGCTCAATAACGTTCTCGGATCCACAACATCTTGGATACCATATAGTACTTTCTTTTGTAGGTGTGGATCCTCACTACGACTTCTGGTTACTTCAGACCAGGACTCGCTCTAAACCCAGTGAGACGAACCAGGTAAGTCTCCTTTCTCGGGAGTCGAGGGCTGAACTTGTAACTTTTTCTGAGAACTTGAAAGTTCAGGGGGCGGTAGAGTACATGTCTTGAACTTACAAGTTCGGGGACTAACTTTGCCACTTTCTGCTTCTTAAAGTTCAAGGACTCGTTTTGCAAATCTTGTGAAACTTGTAGTCCAGGGTCTGTTTTGAAAATTTTCTGAAAATACAAGTTCAGGGACTTGTTTGTAAGTTTACTCAAACTTCAAGTCCAGGGGTGGTTTTTGCCAAATGGTGAAAGTCGGGTTAAGAGAGCCAAACACAGTGTTTTTGACCCAAACACAGTGTAATTCGGTAAAAATATAAATACCGGTTTTCAAGAATTACTTTTCACAAAATTCAAATATTCATCTTTTTCTCTCTGAATTCTCACCCGAACCCACTTCGCGCTCGATTTCGGTTTTCGCTCGTTATTGCTCCGATCGTCGATCTTTTTACATATTCGGATTCCTGGTAAGTAAACGATCAACCCTTATATAGTTTTAACATCTAAATCATGTGTTTTAATGCCTGGATCGATGCCTGAAAGTTTTAAAACTTACCCGAAACCCAAACTTCTTGGAATGGGATTTCGGGACGTTAAAACGATCCATTATTGCTTATAATCTTGTTATGAACTGATTTAGGATGAATGTTGATAGTTTAGGGCCTTAGATCGACGGTTTTTGAGCGGTTTTTGATTCCGGAACTCGAACAGTCTCGGTTTTCCGACTCGGAAAACTTGAATATTCAAGTTTTCCGAATCGGAAAACTTGAATGTTCAAGTTTTCCGCATCGGAAAACGATGCTCATTCATGTATGTTTTCCGATTCGGAAAACTATGTTTTCCGAATCGGACTTGGTCTCGGTTTTCAATTGCTTCTTTTCCGACTCGGAAAACGTGGAACTACCCTTATGGGTTTCCAAGGTTTTCCGACTCGATCGAGAGACCAAGTCTTGCCAAATTTTACTAAGTGTTGTGACATTTTCCGAATCGGAAAACCATGTTTTCCGACTCGGAAAACCCACAAGTTTTTCTCTCTAAGTGTGGGAGTTTCCCGATTCGGAAAACAACCTTTTCCGAATCGGAAAACTTGTCTGTTTACCTTGTGCTATCGTTCCAAGTGTTGAGTATTCCGACTCGGAAAACATCCTTTCCGAATCGGAAAACTCCCCTCGTATGTTTGCTCGTTTTTCGACTCGGAAAATACGAAACACTCTTTAATGGGTTTTCGAGGTTTTCCGACTCGCGTCTAGTCGAGGGTATAGTCTTTTCACGTTGTAATATTTCTAACACTTAATATATTGCAGAAATGGCTGATCAACAACCGATTGCTCCTACTTCACCCGTCGCCAACGCTGCTGATCTCGCACTGATCAACCCGACAGACATCGTTGAGATCCACCAGAACAACCAGTTCGTTGACTTGGCGAACTTCACCGTCCAAGATGACGTTGTTCTCGAGATTCTCCGAGCACATCCCCTTGCGTACGCGATGCAAGCTACTGCAGACATCCCAATGATATATCTGCAGCAGTTCTGGAACACTTCCCGTGTTGAGAACCGGGACGGAGTGCAAACCATCATCGGCCGAGTGGACCAGACTGATCTGGTCCTCACTATGGAGGATCTTCGCAGAATCCTTCGTCTGCCTGCTGCAACTCCGGAGCCCCCGTTTGACCCTCTCGTGTCTGGACCTGAGTTGTTCAGCGAAGTGCTCGCTGTCGGAGTCCACTACACCGAGAACAACAGGCTAAGAGGAATCTCCCAGATCTCACAGGGAATGCTGCCCCCAATCTGGTACTCTTTCTTCAACATACTCAACCGCACGATCTCCTCGAAGACCCATGGCGTGGACAAGGCATCCACCCAGTTCTGGCACATTTTCCATGCGGTCGCCTACGGAAGGCGGATCGACTTTGCTCAGCAAATCTGGGCGGACATCATCGGTGATGTCAGAGCTGGGCCAGGACGCACAAAACACACATCCATCCCTTGGATGCGCTTCTTCAGTCTGGTGATTCGAGATCACATGAACCAGAACCGAGCTGTCCGACGCAGATCAAACCATCTCCGATTTGAAAGTCAACAGATCGGCCGGGCCAACAAGAAGAATCTGAAGCCTGGTCAAGTAGAGATGCACATACCGGCAAACGTGCTCAACATGGCAGACCGTAGGTCAGTAAGTGTTAGGATGTACCGTATATCCGTAGGCTTAGAAGACACGTCTACGGACTCCTCAGAACCGGGGAGCCCTGCCCAAGACGTGCAACCCGTCCTAACTAGAAGCCGTGCCTCTGGTACGGCGGGCCAGAGCTCCAGTGGGGGAGCTTCTGGCTCGGGAGTGATGAGAGTTGACGTCAGGGGAGGAGCGGGTAGAATTGTCGGTACGTCTGCCACTCCGCACACTTCTAGAGCCGGTGCATACCAGACCATGATTCAGAACCGTGCCACTCGTGCTCGCACTCCTACTGTTGTGGAGGAATCCTCTGAGGCCATCCGCACACGCGAGTACACGAGTCACTTCAGGGTAAATCAGTACATGGGCACCCTTCAGCAGTCACCAATCCACTCGTCATCGGAAGAGCGCCGATCACCGACGCCGCCGCAACAACCTACTGGGGAGGACGTGGAAGCTTCCCCACAAGAACAAGCACATGTTCCTCCACCACCTCACTCGGTGGCCGTCACTTCTCAGGGAGGCGAACCCTCAGGCGAACCATCTGGCGATGACTCCGACGGTCACGAGTCTTCCGATCACACTCCTACGGACCGTCGTGAGCCCGATGACGAGGCAACAGAATCAGAACAAGTTGACTACGGATCCGACTCCGAGTTTCAACTACCAGATCCACCAAAGGGCGGGAAGGCCCAAGTGATAGATTTGGATGAAGCCACCTCCTCCTTCAACGACGACCGGATTTCAGGTGATCCACACTTATCGCGGATCTGGCGTCGGATGACCGAACTGTTGGTCAGGAGGAAGAAGGTGAGGCCGAGGTAGCTACCGGCTGGGGACGAGAAGACAGCGAAGAAGAAGAAGAGAGAGAGAGGGGAGAAAAGGAGAGAGAGAGCAGAGAAAAAGAGACCGAAGACGTAGAGGTCCAGTTGAGCGAGCCTTGGGCTCAATTAGAGGAGGCGGATGTAGAAGAAGAGCCGCACAGGTTAGAATCGGACATTCCTTTAGCCCAGAGTCCAACCCCACAGAGGCAACCCTCATACAGACCGGTCACTCGCTGACGTCAGGTCAAGTCGCTGGCAGCCAACCAGCGCATTTGCACACCCAAACCAGCCACTCGGCCATCTCTCAACAGATGGTCGTTTCACATTCACACGGGGATTTAGCTCAACTTCCACCGGCCACTCAATTGGAGTCTGCCGGTGTTGAAATGAGAGAGGCTCTGCCCCACCTCTCGACGTCTTTCAGAGCACCAGTAGTCCTAGAGCCACTCACTGAGACCTTTAGGGTCGTTCATTTGACTAGGACACTCTTGGATGCATCATCTGCCCGCCCAAGTGGCGAGGCCGGAACGGGGAGAGTTGGTGCGTCATCGGACGCCCTTCGAGGATCCACCGGAAGCCCCGACACCGTCAACATCACACCAGCGGTGACATCGGGCCGAGAGAGCACCTCGGTAGGACTCTACTCGTCAACTGGAGCCCAAGTGGCACCGGGTTTAGCTCTTCCGGGACCGGGTCCGACAGACTCGAGCAAAGTCTATAAAGATGCTCACGCAACACCGGGGCTTTTGAGCCTGACGGATTCGGGCGGAATCCCTAAAACCGCCCCTGCACCAACGGGACTTATAGGTCCGACGGATTCGGACGACATCCTTAAAGTCGTCCAAAGCAGGTTATTAGCTGTGGAGCAAGCCAATCAGGCTCGGGACGCGCGGGTCGAGGCACTCGTGAAAGCCTTGGCCGAGAAGGAGAGGAAGAGACTAGCCGATCTTGAGGCGTCGCGCAAGCTTCAAGAAGACCGGGATGCGGAGCTCTACGAGCTCAAACGAAGGATCAAGGGCAAACATTCTGAGGCTGCCCCATCTACTGAAGCTCCCATTCCCAGGCCATCTGAAGACGTCCTCAGGCTCGCTCCTCCGACTTCGGGCGACCTTCCCCCGATCCCAGGCTACGTCACTGAGGTGGAGCACTTGATGATGGTCACCTCCTACACCACTCAGAATGACCGCCTGTCCGCCCAAGTCAGAGATCAAGCTGCCCAGATCGAGCTGCTACAACAAAGGATTAGAGAACTGGAGGCCGTGTGTCGGTCCCAGGCTCAGCCTTCGAAGAGGAGGCATGATGACCCTGATGACTCCGCACCAGGTCCTCATGAGGGGGAGGTACAAGCTGCAAAACGGCTTCGCACCGACCTCCAACCTGGTTCCGGCTCCGGTTCATCAGCTCCAGCTCCAAGTTCCTCAGCCGCCCCTTCGAGCGCTCCCACAGACTTCGAGGCCGCCGAAGCTCCCTATGTCGATTCTGAGACAGAAGACATACCGGACATGGGGAGTTGGCGATATGAGAGGATTCCGGAAGGGGAGTCAGTTCAGTTTCCCCAAATGACGGACACGGCTCAGATTGATGCCGTTATACCAGAAGCAGCGCCGACTGATCCTTCAGAGTTCCAGATTCCGGAAGCAGCCCGGAAGATCTTGCGGTCGCTAGCTCAGAGCCTAAGGGTCTATCAGAAGGGAGACGATCTAGTCAAGGATCCTGACTACGCCAACCTCCTCTCAGCGCTCAAGTTTCCAACTCCAGAAGCCCCACGGACCGTCCACTCTACCGATCCAGAAACCGATGCTCCTACTGTCATCCAGCTCAACTGGAACCACTCCATCATCTTCCGCCCGTTCCTAGAAGAAACGTTCACCCGCATCTACCAGCAAGAGAAGCTGCACGCCTGGTCCCGAAAAGTCTACTTCGGGATCTCTCACATCAAGAACAAGAGACGAAGGACAGCGTACGTGCATCAGCGAATGTGCAACTGGGCCACTCATGGACGCCAGAGGATCAGACGTCGCTTTATCAAGGTAACTGCTATGCGCCCCTACAGACATGGCCATCAGTTATTCCTTGAATATGATGTTCGCATGTACGGCACCGGTGTCCCTCGAGGTGAACTGCAGAACTGGACCTTCACGGAAGCTGACTTAGATCGGGTGCATCTAGAAGACCTTCTCACGATCATCAAGTACCTCCAAGGCCCGATCCTCCGACCAGAGCACTACAGAGATGGCACGGAGATTCTGAAGAAATACGTCCGTCACGCAATCTCTCTCGCGAGAGTGACGGACTACCAGCTTGCCATAGAAAGCCGCCAGCCGAAGGTCAACCTACTGAGGCCAAACCTGCTCGTTCCTGGTATCGATGCCTACACGCCTTACATGCCAACCAGGATACCTGAGCATGGAGTCCTTTACATGACTCGGAAGAAGAAGGAGCGCAGGTTCATGAGGTTTGGTGAGCTCTCCAGGTTCTGCGACGGGACCCTCCTCTATGTCTATAATGGCATGCAGAGCAGACTGCTGGCGGATCAGGTTCCAAGTCGGAGAATCATAGATGGAAAAGGAAAGCTGCTGGAGGCAATGAGGTTGATCGAGAAGAAGCTTAAGGAGCGGATGATGTACAGACGGGCTGAGGCTGCGATGCAGATGAGAGCACGGATCATAGGCGAGTGGGAAGAATACCTGCAGATGTCCAAGTGGGAGCCTGCACTGGAGCTTCCACCACCATTCTGACTTCTTCTCAAAGGGGGAGATTGTAGAACCCAGGTGTTGAGAAGAGTCAGAATCATCTATCTTTAAATTGCTTTCTAGTTTAGTTTCCTTGCTTTGTAAACAATGATGTTTTGTTATGCCCTTGTTTAGAGGTTTGTAACCTCGGGGGCCTTTCTCGTAACTTTGTCAAAATTCCTTTTACCTATATAAGGTAAAGGATTTCTAGGGTTTATGGAATGAAATCATCCTTTTACCAAATTGGGCAACATATTCTCCATTGTTGAGTTTATCAAAGTTCTTCATTGATTTCATCTCATTTATAGGATTTCCATCCATTTCTTCTTGCATTTCATTGTTTTTAGGGACAACAGTATCGACTATGATGTCCATCGACCATCACGATAATAACTATATAAATAGTTATTGTTCTCGTGTAACTGTCTCATATATATTGTTTATGTAAAAAATTACACCAATCGATATCGTAATATGTTTGTGAAGCTAAACTGTCGAGAGAAAGAATCGAATTCAATAAATCGCGCAATGAGATAAATAAAATAAACAAAGCAATTCGATGACGCAGGAAAAACCTCGAGAGAGAGGAAAAGCCCTGCGGTCAACTAATGGGTAGTCGACGTTGCACTATGTATCACAGCGATGATCTTACGATTACAATGAATGAAAATGACTATTGAGTATAAGCTAAGATTACAAAAGAGTATAGATTGCTTCTAAAGTATTTTGAGAGCTCGTGATCAATTGTTTTGTCTTTGGAGCTTGGTCTCCTTTTATAATTGATCATCTTGTAACCGCTTTCCCATAATAGCTTATTCAATGTAACGGTTATAACGGTCGTGAGAATCTTGGTTGTAAAGGTTGAGTTATTATTGCGCATGTATGTTGGTTTTTACTGTCAGCTTGATCTTCGGAAACTGTTGTTTACCTATAATGAATGAATAAACTGAAGACAAAGTTACCGTTAGTAATATAACACTCGATATCGTACGTTTTCCAAAGGTGTCGTACAATGTATTTTGTGATAATCGTTCGATCGTTCAATTGGATCGTTCGAGGGTACAGGTGACTTATCTTAGGACCTTATCTTAATACAGGATTATTATCCTGAAAGATATCTTATGGTTCAAGTCGGTCGCCGTTCGATAGTGAGTTTTTACCCAGGCATATATATTATAGACGTTTTGTATTTCATTGTTGTCGGTTAGTTGTACATTTAAGTAAAATAATAATATGAGATAATAAAATATGTTTTCCATTCATCAAGAAATTATCACACTATATAATTTATTTACACGGTTCCAACCAGGTTTTTGACCGGAAAATCGGGACCGGAACCCAGACCGAAACCGGAACCGGTATTAACTATACGGTCCGGTTTTCGGTCCTAAGAATCGGCCGTTTCTGATTCTGATTCCAAACCGGGTTTGGGCCAGTTCAGTCCGGTTCGGGCCCAATGCTCATCCCTATCACCACCCTTCTTTATCTTCATCTTTATCATCCTTCACCACCACCACCACCACCACCCTTCTTCATCTTCATCTTTATCATCCACCACCATCACCCACCACCACCACCCACCACCCACCACCAACACACCCACTTTATCCCCCACCACCACTGATGGTGTAAAATGTATATATTAAAAGAAAACCAAGTTTAACCACAAATTAACCTTAACCAATCACCATTCACAGGCAAGCGGACCTGATCGAAAGTAATATAGTTTAGGAATGTTCGGGCATCGTTCTTACCACAGGGAACAGTTAAGCTAGAAGTCTACCAAAGTATTAATCAGTTAACCTGAAAAGGGATTTTGCTTTTGAAAAGGAATTTTATAAAGAAAAGATTAAAACAATTAAACAACTAAATCTAGCCAAGAAGTAGGAAAGCTGATAAACACACACATCAGAGATAACGGTAATCATTATGGTTCACTTTTCATAAGACATAGATTTATGATTGTTGTCAGATTTTAAGCATATTAGCACCCGAACATATTTATCTAAGACTACAAACCAGGTTAGTTTCCCAACCCAGTTGCAAGAACTAGTTGTCAAACAGTCTAGCAAAAGTCACCCTAATTAATGCTAGGTCGTGGGATCTTACTAAATAGTCTACTTTTGGTTCAAGCACACTAATTACCACTTTACTCCGCGTCACCGGAGTAAGAGATAAAGGAGGTTGATTAACCCGAAGGAGTCTACCTACCTAACAATAGATACACCCAACCAACAAGTTCAGATAACCACAGTCAAAACACTAACTTGGGAATCAAAGACAAACATTCAACAAACCACAAATCTATTAATAAAATAAATAACCAAGTAATCAATCCATAATGAAAACACAAAAGGTACTAGTACATAGACATACTAATAAGAAACACCAAAAACAATCCAACTATAGACCAGTAGATTTGTTGTAGCGTTCCCTCGAATCATCTCCTCCGTAGTTGTTACATCGAGCCCCCAGCTTCTTGGGTTGGAAACCCTAGGTGGCTCCCATGAAACTACTGACCTAATTAACTAAGAGAGAATTATTATTTTCTGACTTAATTGAATTTTTGGATGCTTCAAACTGAATGACCCAAGGCTGTATTTATAAGAAAACTCGGCAGACCCGTTTCGCGTTCGCGAAACGGCACATTCGCGGAGCCAAACATGCGACGACCTAAACCCTAATCTTCCAGAAGCTTCCAAGAGAAAAAAATCATTCTTTGCGGCGCGAGCATGATCTTTCGCGGCGTGAGCCTTGTCCTTCGCAGCGCGAAGGAGGTTACAGATACGGCTTCCAGATTCCAAAATACACTGTTCCCTTATCTACTGAAGATCTGGCTTTTGGAGCAAGTCATCCGTCTTAGGGAGCAAGAAAGCAGTCTTAGGAGCCAAGAAAAATCCATATTTTCCAAATCTTCACGAGAGTCTCCTTTTTGACGCTTTTTACCCTCTTTTTATACTTTTATGCACCAAAACCTGCAAGATTAGGATTTACACCTTTTTAAGTCAAACAGTATCACAATTACTCTCAAATTAAATACAAAAGTGGGGAATTAGCAAGAGTAAAATATGTATAATTTTGGAGTTATCAACCACCCACTTTTACCCACCACCATCCACCACCACCTTCCTTCATCTTTATCTTTATCATCCACCACCATCACCCACCACCACCACCCACCAACACACCGACTTTACCCCCCACCACCACCCACTAACACACCCACTTTTACCCACCACACCACCAACGCCGTTCTTCATCTTCATCTTTATCATCCACCACCATCACCCACCACCACCACCACAACGACCCACACCCATCACCCATTTTACCCACTTTTACCCACCACCAATCTCCACCACCACCATCTACTTTTACCTCCCACCAATCTCCACCACCACGAATCCACTTTTACCCCCACCAATCTCCACCACCACCATCCACTTTTACCTCCCACCAATCACCACCACCACAAATCCACTTTTACCCACCACCAATCACCACCACTACCATCCACTTTTACCCACCACCACTACCATCCACTTTTATCCACCACCAACCACCACCACCACCCACTTTTACCGACCATGCTCCCTCCCCCAACCACCCTCTCTACCAAAAAAACCCAAATCAGATCTGCAAATATGGTTCAGATCTGCATTCAAGATGATGAAAGAGAGAGAAGGCATCGAATTTGGTCGGCGATGGCGGCGGTCGCGTGTGTAGCCGGTGTTGGGTTTTTGGTTGACCTCGGACCAAACTGGTTCGAGTCATGGTTCGAAAAAACAAACTGTTAATTCGAACATCAAACCAAACTGGTTTGATCAGCGGAAGCATAAACGTGTAAAAACCCGAAAGCACATGATCTTTTATTGTTTATCTAAACAGTCATATAATCCGGGGTTTAGAAAGCTTACCTGAATTGCTTGAGCTTGATCCACCCGTGACGAACCTTACGAACGGATCTTCTAGCCGATCAACAACTCCGATTTCACGAACACTCGAACAAAAACCGAACTTCCTTCGGATTTGTGATTGGCGTCGATTACGAGGGAGAGAGAGAGAGAGATTCTAGGTTTCTATGGTTGTGGGTGAATGATGAGTTATCAATTCAATGAATGAAAAAGGTTTAACCATAGCTGGATATATATAACTGAATAAACACAATCTGTATCATATTCAGTTTCCTTTTTCTATAATTATCCATAAATAAATCTTTCTTCTTCACCAAGAAAGATTATTTCCATATATACAACTAATATATTAGTCAGGATAATTACCATATATATATTTAACTAATATATATATTTACCATATATAACAAATATTAATTAAAACCAGTTATATATTTATTTAACTAATAAATATATAATCCCTGTTTAATTAATAATAGAAACCTTTAACTTTGGAGTTTCTTACAGAAAACGCCCAATAGATTTATAATTGACTATTATAAATCTTTTCTCTCTATACTGGAGTTATTTTACTTGTTCGTTTTACAGGCCTCACAAGTGTGACCCTCAAGTGTCTTATAACATTGGATGTGTAGTCTGGTTTGTCAACTTCTGCACATAATTACTAACAGACTCCCACTTGTGCAAGTTGGCAATACCTGCTTGACCACACGGACCTAAGGAGGCCCCTAGACAGGCACTTAGGCTAACCAGATTATAAGCACTCTTATACCCAGGTAGGTGATATCATCCCTTTTAAAGGATACAACATTAATGAACACACTGTTCATAAATCGGGTATAACTAGGCTTTTCCTTTTGCAACACGATATTTCAATTTTGAGTACGAGCATGGATACAGTCAACTCAGAATACTCAAGATTATGTTCATGACTATCCGACTTCCAACTGATTGGTAAACGACAAAGAACAAATCAGTTCGTTTGGGCATGGCCATGCACTTCATCAGTTCTTGTAGTCAGTCAAGGGGCCCGGAAATATCTCTCTTCATAGAAGAGGTGCAAATCCCATCTTGCATATCTGCATTTGTCACCACGACTTCCGCTGAATCTAGTTACGCCCCGTATGACCACCCTGTTACGGTGTGATGTTAGAACGTACTAAGTATCCAGTAGTCCCCGTGATTCCAAACCAGATACCTCAGGTGTTGAGGACAACCTACTGTGAGATTTACTTATGACAAAATCCATGAAGTAATCTCAACCAGCGGATCACATCCGATATTCGCTGCTCTATCGAATATCCGTGCAGTTTTTGGTCTACATTGCTTGTAGCTGTTATTCAACACTCTGTTTTATAACTACCCAAAAACTCACGATGACTTTAAAACCCTATCAGGTTCCCACCTTGATAAGTTGTCACGGATAATTTCAAATAAAACTTATACTAGTTTTATTCCCGGATCAAAAACATGCTAAGTATAAAAAGAAACCAAGAAACTAATTTTGTATAGTCCATATTCCACTCTGTAATAATAACAAAATTAATAGCACTTCTAAGTTACTTTTACGGTGTCTATTCAATGTGTACTTTATACTTGGTTTAAATGAAGTATCACCTTCCTTCAATTTAAACCCTTCGATTAGTGTTTACCATCCTAATCAAAGAAATAACCAAAACAACGCAAGTTATTAAATAATAATTTTTTTTAACTTGGTTCTGCTAGTTTTGTTTTGCAAACACATTTAAACAAAATCTAGACTTTTCTTTACCATATTGCCTAAATCTTGGAGATACTGGAATAACTCCAAGTTTCTTGAATATGTAAAGTCAACTCCGCAACTTTCCTTAGTTGCTGTGTAGATAAAGATTTCTACCTGAAATCTGACAAAATTTCCATTTACCAAACTGGTAAATTCCAGGAAATTTATCCTAGTGTTCTACAACACTTGATGGTCTAAAAAGGATACTTGAATATCTTTATTACAACACATATAATTATTGATTTTCTTAAAGTCAAAACTTTGACTTTATTGTTTCGAGACTTTGAAACTCTTGATCTAACCTTTTTGTCTTAAAAGAATAGATCATATTTCTCATGAATTCTTATCCTCTCTGGATTATGAATTCCTAGAAATACAAATCAATAATATAACTTTTATTCTTTATCGGAAGCATAGATAGAGAATAAATTGGGCTCCCACTAACCTATATGAAAACTGACTATTACTTAAATTTGACACTTTATTGACTCAGTCAAGACTTGACTATTTAGTCAATTTTATTTTAAGTAATAAGTTTGATACTATAAACTTGAATTTTACTATTCATAAAACTTAACTGGATCTTATTAGATCCTTAATTCCAAAACTTGGAATTTACTAGTTTTATAAATACTGATATTATCAACGTCATCTGTGATAATATCCTAAATTCCCTTTTTAAAACATATGAGTAATTTGAACTTGACTACAATATACTTGTTATAATCATATTACTCGTAAATGTTTTATTCCAAACACATTCCTATAGTACTTCGTGTGTTTTTGACAGTTTTCATATATTACTTCGAATTACTAAATTTTGAAGTATATTTGTTAGTGTGGTAGACAATATCTAGGATCAACAAACTGAATCAAGTCTACCTTGACTTAGATTCAAAATAAAATTAGATATATATAAATCAAGACAATAATTTTAAATTTAAAGTACCAAAATCCATAAATTTAAATCAACCAACATTTCAAAATATCCAAAATAAAATGTCTTAAAATAAGTTTAAAATGTCTTGATAATATCTAAAAGAAATCTTGTCTGATCCTCAGGACCCGGGCACTTCATTTCTCCTGATCACCTGCAATCATACATTTGCTCTAGGTGTCAGTTAACTTGTAAACTAACAAGTAGTAATGATAAACTGAAGCAGTCATAAAACGTCCTAGGTGTTTATACCTGTTTCATGACGCTTCGGGCAATTGTGTCTCCAATGTCCGACCTCATGACACCTGAAGCATCGATTCTCGGTCTTTGCTTTGTTGACTTTGACCTTTTTGCCCTTGCCCTTGCCCTTTCTATTGTCAACGGCCTTTGGTACACTCTGGCTGACCTGAACCTGGTCCTTGCCCTTGCTGGTGTTCCTTTGCCCTCTTTTCTTCTTCACTCCTCCATCCCTGACCATCAGAACTGTTGTCCCTAAAAACACTGAAATGCAATAGAAAAGGATGGAAATCCTCTAAGAAAGGGATGAAATCAATGAAGCTTTTGAATAACACAACAATGGAGTATTTTTGCCCAATTTAGTATGAAATGGATTCCAACACAAAACCCTAGAACATCCTTTTCCTTTTATAGGAGAAAGGAAGTTACAAAGGTTGTCAACAAAGGCCCTCGAGGTTCTAAACCTCAAACAAGGGCTTACACAAAATAAGATTGTTACGGAATAAGGAAACTAAGCTAGAAAGCATTTAAAAGATAGTTGATTCTGACTCTTCTCAACACCTGGGTTCTACAATCTCCCCTTTGAGAAGCAGTCAGAATGGTGGAGGTAACTCCAGTGCAGGCTCCCACTTGGACATCTGCAGATACTCTTCCCACTCTCCTATGATCCGTGCTCTCATCTGCATCGCAGCCTCAGCTCGTCTGTACATCATCCGCTCCTTTAGCTTCTTCTCGATCAACCTCATTGCCTCCAGCAGCTTTCCTTTGCCATCTATGAACTTCCGACTAGGTATCTGATCCGCCAGCAGTCTGCTCTGCATGCCGTTGTAGACATAAAGGAGGGTCCCGTCGCAGAACCTGGAGAGCTCCCCAAACCTCATGAACCTGCGCTCCTTCTTCTTCCGAGTCAGGTACAGGACTCCATGCTCAGGTATCCTGGTTGGCATGTAAGGAATGTAGGCATCGATACCAGGAACGAGCAGGTTTGGTCTCAGCAGGTTGACCTTCGGCTGGCGGCTTTCTATGGCAAGCTGGTAGTCCGACACTCTCGCAAGAGAGATTGCATGACGGACATATTTCTTCAGAATCTCCGTGCCATCTCTGTAGTACTCTGGTCGGAGGATCGGGCCTTGGAGGTACTTGATGATCGTGAGAAGATCTTCTAGATGTACCCGATCTAAGTCAGCTTCGGTGAAGGTCCAGTTCTGCAGTTCACCTCGAGGGACACCGGTGCCGTACATGCGGACATCAAACTCCAGGAACAACTGATGGCCATGTTTGTAGGGGCGCATAGCAGTTACCTTGGTGAAGCGACGTCTGATCCTCTGGCGTCCATGAGTGGCCCAGTTGCACATTCGCTGATGCACGTACGCAGTCCTTCGTCTCTTGTTGCTGATGTGAGAGATCCCGAAGTAGACTTTTCGGGACCAGGCGTGCAGCTTTTCTTGCTGAAAGATGCGGGTGAACGTTTCTTCTAGGAACGGACGGAAGATGATGGAGTGGTTCCAGTTGAGCTGGATTACAGTAGGAGCATCGGTTTCTGGATCGGTAGAGTGGACTGTCCGTGGGGCTTCTGGAGTTGGGAACTTGAGCGCTGAGAGGAGGTTGGCGTAGTCAGGATCCTTGACGATGTCGTCTCCCTTGTGATAGACCCTTAGACTCTGAGCGAGCGACCGTAAGATCTTCCGGGCTGCTTCCGGAATCTGGAACTCTGAAGGATCAGTCGGTGCTGCTTCTGGGAGAACGGGATCAATCTGGGCAGTGTCCGTCATCTGAGGAAACTGAACTTTCTCCCCTTCCGGAATCCTCTCGTATCTCCAACTCCCCATGTCCGGAATGTCTTCTGTATCGGAGTTGACATAGGGGGTTTCGGCGGCATCTAAGTCTGTGGGGGCGCTCGAGGGAGCGGCTGAGGAACCTGTGGCTGGAGCTGATGAACCGGAGCCGGAGCCAGGTTGGAGGTCGGTGCGAAGCCGTTTTGCAGCTTGTACCTCCCCCTCATGAGGACCTGGTGCGGAGTCATCAGGGTCATCATGCCTCCTCTTCGAAGGCTGAGCCTGGGACCGACACACGGCCTCCAGTTCTCTAATCCTTTGTTGTAGCAGCTCGATCTGGGCAGCTTGCTCTCGGACTTGGGCGGACAGGCGGTCATTCTGAGTGGTGTATGAGGTGACCATCATCAAGTGCTCCACCTCAGTGACGTAGCCTGGAATCGGTGGAAGGTCGCCCGAAGTCGGAGGAGCGAGCCTGAGGACGTCTTCAGTTGGCTGGGGGATGGGAGCTTCAGTAGAAGGGGCAGCCTCCGAATGTTTGCCCTTGATCCTTCTCTTGAGCTCGTATAGCTCCGCATCCCGGTCTTCTTGAAGCTTGCGCGACGCCTCAAGATCGGCTTGTCTCTTCCTCTCCGTCTCGGCCAAGGCTTTCTCGAGTGCCTCGACCCGCGCGTCCCTAGCCTGATTGGCTTGCTCCACGGCTAATAACCTGCTTTGGACGACTTTAAGGATGTCGTCCGAATCCGTCGGACCTATAAGTCCCGGTGTTGCAGGGGCGGTTTTAGGGATTCCGCCCGAATCCGTCAGGCTCAAAAGCCCCGGTGTTGCGTGAGCATCTTTATAGACTTTGCTCGAGTCTGTCGGACCCGGTCCCGGAAGAACTAAACCCGGTGCCACTTGGGCTCCAGTTGACGAGAAGAGTCCTAAAGAGGTACTCTCTCGGCCCGATGTCACCGCTGGTATAATGCTGACGGTGTCGGGGCTTCCGGTGGATCCTCGAAGGGCGTCCAATGACGCACCAACTCTCCCCGTTCCGGCCTCGCCACTTGGGCGGGCAGATGAAGCATCCATAAGTGTCCTAGACAAATGAACAACCCTGAAGGTGTCTACGAGTGGCTCTAGGACTACTGGTGCTCTGAAAGACGTCGAGAGGTGGGGCAGAGCCTCTCTCATTTCAACACCGGCAGACTCCGATTGAGTGGCCGGTGGAAGTTGAGCTAAATCCCCGTGAGAATGTGAAACGACCATCTGTTGAAGATGGCCGAGTGGCTGGGTTGGGCGTGCAAATGCGCTGGTTGGCTGCCAGCGTCTTGACCCGACGTCACTAGGTGACCGGTCTGAATGAGGGTTGCCTCTGTGGGGGTTTGACTCTGGGTAGAAGGGATATCCAAATCTAACCTACGCGGCTCTTCTTCTACTTCCGCCTCCTCTAACTGAGCCCAAGGCTCGCTCAACTGGACCTCTACGTCTTCGGTCTCTTTTTCTCTACTCTCTCTCTCCTTTTCTCCCCTCTCTCTCTCTTCTTCCTCTTCGCTGTCTTCTCTACCCCAGCCGGTAGCTACCTCGGCCTCACCTTCTTCCTCCTGACCAACAGTACGGTCATCCGACGCCAGATCCGCGATAAGAGTGGGATCTCCTGAAATTCGGTCGTCGTTGAAGGAAGAGGTGGCTTCATCCAAATCGATCACTTGGGCCTTCCCGCCCTTTGGTGGTTCTGAAAGCTGAAATTCGGAATCCGATCCGTAGTCTACTCGTTCTGACTCTGTTGCCTCGTCATCGGGCTCACGACGGTCGGTAGGAGTGTGCTCTGAGGACTCGTGACCGTCGGAGTCATCACCTGATGGTTCGCCTGAGGGTTCGCCTCCCTGAGAAGTGACGGCCGCCGAGTGAGGTGGTGGAGGAACATGTGCTTGTTCTTGTGGGGAAGCTTCCACGTCCTCCCCAGTAGGTTGTTGCGGCGGCGTCGGTGATTGGTGCCCTTCCGATGACGAGTGAACCGGAGATTGCTGAAGGGTGCCCATGTACTGCTTTACTCTGAAGTGGCTTGTGTACTCGCGCAAGCGGACGGCATCAGTAGACTCCTCTACAACTGTAGGAGTGCGAGCACGAGTGGCACGGTTTTGGATCATGGTTTGATATGCACCGGCTCTGGAGGTGTGCGGTGTGGCAGACGTACCGACTATTCTACCCTCTCCTCCCCTTACGTCGACTCTCATCACTCCCGAGCCAGAAGCTCCCCCACTGGAGCTCTGGCCCGCCGTACCAGAGGCACGGCTTCTAGTAAGGACGGGTCGCACATCTTGGGCAGGGCTCCTCGGTTCTGAGGAGTCCGTAGACGTGTCTTCTAGGCCTATGGATATTCGGTACATCCTAACGCTCGTTGACCTACGGTCTGCCAAGCTCAGCACGTTGTCCGGTATGGGCATCTCTACCTGTCCTGACTTCAGATTCTTCTTGTTGGCTCGTCCAATCTGCTGGCTTTCAAAACGGAGATGGTTTGCTCTGCGTCGGACAGCTCGGTTCTGGTTCATGTGATCTCGGATGACCAGACTGAAAAAGCGCATCCACGGGATGGATGTGTGCTTTGTGCGTCCGGGCCCAGCTCTGACATCACCGATGATGTCCGCCCAGATTTGCTGAGCAAAGTCGATCCGCCTTCCGTAGGCGACCGCATGAAAGATATGCCAGAACTGGGTGGATGCTTTGTCCACACCATGGGTCTTTGAGGAGATCGTCCGGTTGAGTATGTTGAAGAATGAATACCAGATTGGGGGCAGCATCCCCTGAGAGATCTGGGAGATTCCTCTCGGCCTGTTGTTCTCAGTGTAGTGGACTCCGACAGCGAGTACTTCGCTGAACAGTTCAGATCCCGACACGAGAGGGTCAAATGGTGCCTCCGAAGTAGCAGCTGGCAGACGAAGGATTCTGCGAAGATCCTCCATCGTGAGGACCAGATCAGTCTGGTCCACTCGGCCGACGATGGTCTGAACTCCGTCCCGGTTCTCAACACGGGAAGTGTGCCAGAACTGCTGCATATAAATCATCGGGACATCAGCAGTGGCTTGCATCGCGTATGCAAGGGGGTGAGCTCGGAGAATCTCGAGAACAACGTCATCTTGGACTGTGAAGTTCGCCAAGTTAACGAACTGGTTGTTCTGGTGGATCGCAACGATGTCTGCCGGGTTGATCAGTGCGAGGTCCGCAGCGTTGCCGACGGGTGAAGTGGGAGCAATCGGTTGTTGATCAGCCATTTCTGTAATACCTCAAGTGTTAGATATATTATAACGTGAAAAGACTATACCCTCGACTAAGCGCGAGTCGGAAAAACTCGAAAACCCAATAATGAGTTTTTCGGGTTTTCCGAGTCGGAAAACGAGCAAAGTACACGAGGGGAGTTTTCTGATTCGGAAAAGAGTATTTTCCGAGTCGGATAACTCTACACTTGGTAAATAAAGCACAATGATAAACTGACAAGTTTTCCGATTCGGAAAAGGGTATTTTCCGAGTCGGGAAACTCCCACACTTAGAGAGAAAACATGTAGGTTTTCCGAGTCGGAAAACATGGTTTTCCGATTCGGAAAATGTCGACACTTAGAAAAACTTTGGCAAGACTTGGTCTCTCTATCGAGTCGGAAAACCTTGGAAACCCATAAGGGTAGTTCCACGTTTTCCGAGTCGGAAAAGAAGCATTTGAAAGCCGAGACCAAGTCCGATTCGGAAAACCATGTTTTCCGAATCGGAAAACACACAAGGATACTTATCGTTTTCCGATGCGGAAAACTTGAACATTCAAGTTTTCCGATTCGGAAAACTTGAATACTCAAGTTTTCCGAGTCGGAAAACCGCGACTGTTCATATTTTCCACTTAGAAACCGCTCAAAAACCGTCGATCTAAAGCCCTAAACTATCAACATTCATCCTAAACTAGTTTATAACAACATTCTAAGCAACAAAGGATCGTTTTAACGTCCCGAAATCCCATTCCAAGAAGTTTGGGTTTCGGGTAAGTTTTAAAACTTTTAGGCTTCGATCCAGACATTAAAACGCATGATTTAGATGTTAAAACTATATAAGGGTTGATCGTTTACTTACCAGGAATCCGAATATGTAAAGAAATCGACGATCGGAGCAACAACGAGCGATGTTCGAAATCGAGCGCGAAGTGGTTCGGGTGAGAAGTTTCAGAGAAAACTTGAAGATTTTTTGAAATTGTGAAAAAGATACCTTGAAGTCAGGTATTTATATTTTTACCGACTTACACTGTGTTTTGGGTCAAAAACACTGTGTTTGGCTCTCCTTTTGGCTCTCTTAACCCGACTTTCACCATTTGGCAAAAACCACCCCTGGACTTGAAGTTTGAGTAAACTTACAAACAAGTCCCTGAACTTGTATTTTTAGTAAAGTTTCAAAACAGACCCTGGACTACAAGTTTCACAAAATTTGCAAAACGAGTCCCTGAACTTTAAGAAGTAGAAAGTGGCAAAGTTAGTCCCCGAACTTGTAAGTTCAAGACATGTACTCTACCGCCCCCTGAACTTCCAAGTTCATAAAAAGTTACAAGTTCAGCCCTCGACTTCCGAGAAAGGAGACTTACCTGGTTCGTCTCACGGGGTTTAGAGCGAGTCCTGGTCTGAAGTAACCAGAAGTCGTTGTGAGGGTCCACACCTATAAGATATAATATAAACGTGGTATCCAAAGTGATGTGGATCCGAGAACGTTAGTGAGCACACCAAACAGTATATATAGGACTTAGTACTCCCCCTCGATTCATGCAACATCTATAAAATTCCTACAGACTCCCCCTACACACATGCATATAAAATAAGAACTCCCGACTCCCCCTAGACCTCAGGCAGGGAGGTCTAGCATTCCTAACTTGCTTAGGAGGAAAAAGTGACGCTTCTCGTCAAACGGCTTGGTGAACAAATCAGCAAGCTGATAGTCACTCTCAACAAAGTATAGTTCAATGTTACCTTTCTCGACGTGATCTTTGATGAAATGATATCGAATGTCGATATGCTTCGTCCGAGAATGTTGAACCGGATTTGCCGTGATCTGTATTGCACTTTTGGAGTCGCAGTAGATTGGAATTCGATGCATGGTGTATCCAAAGTCAGCTAGTTGGGTTTTCATCCACAGAACTTGCGAGCAGCAACAGGCGGCGGCTACATATTCTGCCTCCGCGGTGGATAAAGAGACGCAAGTCTGCTTCCGGGATGACCAACTGACCAACTTGTCCCCGAGAAATTGGCAAGCACCAGAAGTGCTTTTCCTGTTTAGCTTACAACCTGCATGGTCTGAGTCTGTATATGCAATTAGTTCAAAGCCAGAATCCTTTGGGTACCAAAGGCCAAAATCCGGTGTGCCCTTCAGATACCTAAGGATTCTCTTGACTGCAGACAGATGTGATTCCCGTGGGTCACACTGAAAACGAGCGCAGACACCTGTGGAAAAGACGATATCTGGTCTACTAGAAGTGAGATATAAAAGGGAACCAATGATTGCCCGATAAGTTTTCTGGTCAACCGGTTTACCAGAAGTATCAGCAGAGAGTTGAAAATTTTTGGGCATTGGTGTTACCGCGGAGTTTGAGCCACCGAAATCAAATCGTTTTAAAAGATCTTGAACATACTTGGCTTGATTTATAAAAATGCCATCAGGGCGTTGTCGAACTTGAAGTCCTAAAAAGAATGTCAACTCGCCCATCATGCTCATTTGGAATTGGGATTTCATGGTGTTCTCAAACTCTTGACACATCTCAGGCTTCGTAGACGCAAAGATAATGTCATCCACGTATATCTGAACAATAATTAAATCTGTACCTGACTTCCTGAGAAACAAAGTGGGATCGATAGTACCTTTCTTGTAGCCAACTCCGATTAAGTAGTCAGTGAGAGTTTCGTACCAGGCCCTCGGAGCTTGCTTGAGACCATACAGTGCCTTGTCCAAAACATAGACGTGATTTGGGAATCGAGAATCGACGAACCCTTCCGGTTGCTCAACGTACACTTCTTCTTGAAGGACTCCATTCAGGAAGGCACACTTGACGTCCATCTGATAGACTGTCATGTTTTTGTGTGCAGCATACGCAAGGAAGATTCGGATTGCTTCGATTCGGGCTACGGGCGCGTACGTCTCATCATAGTCGATACCCTCTTGTTGGCGATAACCCTTGGCGACCAGGCGAGCTTTGTTCCGGATAATGAGATTATTCTCGTCGGTTTTGTTCCGGAGTATCCACTTGAGGCCAATGATTGTCTTTCCCCATGGTCGTTCTACCAAGCGCCAAACCTTGTTTCTCTCGAATTCGGCCAGCTCATCTTGCATGGCGATCACCCAGTCGGGATCGGTGAGAGCTTGCCAAACATCAGATGGTTCAAAATCGCTCAAGAATCCACCGAAAAGGATCAGATTTTCAGTGTGCTTTGCAGATCTAGTGTTTACAGGTTGTGAGGGACTCCCGATGATCTGGGAGGGGGGATGATCTTTTGTCCACCGTCTAGTGTGAGGATGAGTGACATAAGCCTGTCGGTTGTTGATGGCGTCGTTCTCATCTTGCACGGCAAAGATCTCTTCTAGGTTCCCACTTGATGAGCCTTCAGCTTGGGTGATCCGCGGTGCAGCCTCTAACCGGGGCTCTCTAACTACCTGAGCATATGATCGTTGGACTGTGCTCGGGGAAGGTAGTGGAGCTTCTTCTGGAATTGGATCAAGAACAGGGTGTGGAGTCTGTTCTTGATCAGATGCCGGTGAAGCTGCGGATGAAACGTCAGATGGGGGAGCTGCGGACTCAGGTGTCACGGAGTGAGTTGAAGTGCTGAAGGAGGGCTCCGTGACGAAGGCATCAGAAGTCACTGTGGTTGTGGTCGAACCTGTTGGAGCGGGAACTACGATTGGACTCGTTAGAGTGTGCAGATCGTATTCCGCGAGATCTAAAAAGTCTAAAGCAGAAAAGTTAGAAGACGGATCTGTGCTCGGTGGTGAAGGGAACAATTCAGGGAAAGATGCAGACTCACTACGAGAACTAGCATTCAGATAGGTTTCAGATTCAGAGAAATCAACATTTGAGCTTTCCAGGATAGTTCGGGTCCGTTTGTTGAAAACCCGGTAAGCCTTAGAGTTATGTGAGTATCCGATGAAGATAGACTCATCAGACTTAGGGTCAAACTTACCCAAATTATCCCGGTCATTAAGAACATAGCACTTACAACCAAAAACTCTAAAGAAGTCAATGTTTGGCTTACGCTGTTCGACCATCTCGTAAGCGGTTTTACCAGTCCGCTTTACGATTAGAGTCCGGTTTTGCGTGTAACATGCTGTAGAAACGGCTTCAGCCCAAAACTGTTGAGGAACTCCAGAGTGAGCCATCATGGATCTTGCTGCTTCGACCAACGTACGGTTCTTTCTTTCAACGACCCCATTCTGTTGAGGTGTGCGAACTGCTGAGAAGTTGTGAGTGATCCCCACTTCTTCAAGAAAGGATTGCAGCTTTGTGTTGCGGAACTCAGTACCGTTGTCGCTACGTATTTTCCTCACCCGACGACCCAAGAGAACTTGAGTGCGTTTGATGAAGGCTATGATTCGTTCAGCAGCTTCTGATTTGTCTCGAAGAAATTCAATCCAGGTGAACCTAGAGAATTCATCTACGAGAACCAGCATATACTTCTTTCTGGCGAGACTTTCTACTCTCATAGGTCCACAAAGATCCATGTGTATCAAGTCGAGGGGACTTTGGCAATTCGTATCCATTCTCGGTGGATGAGAGCTTCTAGTCATCTTTCCTTGTTCGCACGCAGGGCAGAGAGTGTCCTTGGAAAGGCGAAGCTCAGGTAGTCCCCTGACTAATCCCTTAGAAACCAGTTTGTTCATGTCTTTGAAGTTCTGATGGCATAGTCTGCGGTGCCATAACCAACTGTCCCCTTTTGATGCTTTTGAGAGCAGACAGATCGCATTCTTCGGGTTAGCTTCAAACTGGGGGTGTGTTTGAGGGATTGAACGGAAGACGGTTGTGTAGAGATTGCCATTTCGCCTGGCGGAGAGAATAGCGTTGTTGTCTTCATCGTTCACATCACTTCCATACTGAAAGGTCTTCACCCAGTATCCGTTATCACAGAACTGGCTGGAGCTAAACATGTTGTACCCCAATCCCTCCACATAACGTACACCCTTGATGATGTACTTCCCATTGGTGATTTTTCCCGACCCTAATATCGGCAACGGCGTTCTGTCGGCAGTCTTGATGTATCCCTCAAACTTCTCAACGTAATCGAAGATGAAGGACCGCTGCCCAGTCATGTGTGTGTGAGCCCCCGAGTCAAAGTACCACACATGACTGATCTGCAAAACAATTAGGCTTGTTTAGGGACCCATTGCCAAATGGGTTCCTTAGGGTCAGAAACAATTGAATTGGTCGATGCAGTCTCCTTTTCGGATTTCTCCTTAGGCTTAGGGGACTGCACTGACGAGGAAGGTTTCCCCTTTCCTCTTTTTCTCCCTCTTCTCTTTCGAGATTTGATTTTAGGCACATCAGCATTAAAGGAATCATAAACACCATAGCGCAGAAAATTGTCAAACATAAAGCACATGTCATTACGCAAAGAATCAAAAGCATGAGTTAAATGTCGATTACGTTTTACAGACATGTTTGAATTAATTCCTACACTAGGTGGAGCATAGCCAAGACCCGCACGGTTAGGACTATGCTGCTTAGGGAAAGCTTGAAAAGAGTTGGGTCTTCCTCGGTGATCCTTCCTTGGTGGCTTCACTTCCTGTCCACCATCCTTCTTCCTCCCATCTGCATGAGCATGGTGTGAGTTAGATGACGGTTTAATAGGAGAAGAGTTGCCACCCTTTCCAGAAGATGTTTTTGAAAATTTAGGTTTTGTGGAAGAGAAAGGTTGCTTTGGTTTTAACCGAGAGGTCTCACCCACTTCAAAGCTGCTTGAATTAAGGTCAAGGCTTTTAATGGGTTTAGCTGAGTTACGAGCATCGTTAGACTTTGAATGCTTTTTCTGGAGTCCTTTGGGTGCGTGAGGCTTAACTGACTTCCCCTTGTCAGTACCAACACATTTTTCACCCTTAGGGTTACTGTTCTCAGAAACAGGAGCTCGTGACTCAACAGACTTCTCAGGTTTTACAAAAACAGATTTTGGCCTTTTTGGGATAAAGCCTGAAGGATCATCACCTTCATCTAAGAACACCTTCAGATCGTACTCAACGTTAGGATCATGGATAGTCTTTGGTTCGGTTATCCTATGGTGTGAGTTGAGGGGTTCATCATCATCTGACAGTAAGGTATAATAGTCATCTAGTTCCGTAACAGATTTGGTTTGGGAGTGAACTATCGGTTGGTTGAGGAGTGGAGTAGTCCTATCATCAACTGAGTCTGAAAGGTTTTCAAAGTACATGACTTTTCTTTTTAAGATGGAATTTGACACACGTTGGTTGGTTAAGGCCACACGATAATTGATCTTTTCATCATGATCAAGTTCTCTTGCAATTTCTGAGTGAACATTTAGGAGAACATATCGTGCCTTAAGATCCGCAACCTTGAGTTGAAAATCAGTAAAGGTTGAGGCTGCGGTCTCACACTCTGAAGACATTCTAAGTCTCTCGGCATTTGCCTCGATCAAGTCTTTCTTCAGAGCGTGAACCAAGGTGTCTTTTTCAGAAATAATCACTTTCAGATTCAGTATCTGATGTTGACATGCGTCCAGATCCATGGCTTTCAATCTAAGTCCAAACATTTCCTTCTCTAGTTCGACTAGGTCGGGACTCTTAGTTGCGGAAACATCCTCTGGTGGGATAACTAAGGTCTCTTCTGAAAAATCCATCTCCCTAGTGTCATAACTAGTGTTAAGGTCTGAATAGTTGATGGGAGGCATAGCTACCCTAGGGGTCCTAGCCTTGATACCTTCCCATGTGGACTTAGTGTTTGTTGGATCACTGGCTGGGACAAATATAGGTTTGTTGGGAGCAGGGCTAGTGGGTGGACTGCTAGAGGTGCTGTTCGTTGGACTGACGGTCGTGGTTATGGTCTCACCATTTATAACTTCGGTATATGTGACGGTCTGCCTAACAAATTCCTCGGTTACATGTCCTCCTACTAGGGCAGGTTTGGGTTTGGAGGCGGCCATGTCCTCAAAATTGTACAGATTAGAAGGTGCCTTATCTAAAACATGGTTTTCAGACAATCCTAGTCCGGGTCTGGCTTTATAGAAAGGATTTTTGTTGGCATGCTGCGTAAGAATGCTCAAGGTCTGCTCAGATTGTCCTCTTTTAAAGTTGTTATCTTCAAGCTCTTGAATTTTTGAAAACAGTTTTGTTCTTTCTTCTGAAAGTAACTGAAATTTTAGTTTGAGCTCACCATGGTCACTGTTAAGTTCCTCATGGGTTTTCTGAAGACAACTGAGTTTGTTGGACAAATTGGACTCTCTGACACTAGACTCAAGAGTCTCACGATTATACACTATGGTCAAGTCCTCAAGAGAGCTTTTGTATATGGCACTGTCGATTCTAAATTTCGTGACGAGAGATCGTTCCGATTGGAGACATCTCTCAAGTTCACAAATTCTAGATTCTAACATTGTCACATCATCAGTTAAGTCTGGGATAGTGGATACCTCAGAAGCGTTGAGGTCTCGATATGTGCTGGGGCCAACAGCTTCAGGTCCTTCAAAGTCTGCCATCAAACACGGACCCCCAACAAGATGATCTTCCTCGTCTGAGCTTTCCTCCTCACACACCCAGTTTTCCTCATCGACCAGCAGAGCGACTCCCTTCTCTTTCTTCCTCATCAATGCTGCCTTCTTCTCAAAGTATGCAGCATCCTTGTATCTGACAGGGCAGTTGTTCGCATAGTGACCCAGCTTGCCACATTTGAAGCAGGATGTAGTGGCACTAGCGGTCTTTTGAGGAGCTGGGGTAGGACCACCACTATTCACTGGAGCTGGAGGAGCATTCAACCTTTGATCACCAATTTCAACAGGACCTTGTTGATGTCCTTCTCTCGGAGCTTGCCTAGATGAACCACTCTGATGATTCCCGTCTTGATAGTTTCTGTTTCCATGAGCTGACTGACCATCATATTCCCTGTAGTTCCTCTCCTGTTCTTGACCATATCCCGGACCACTTTGACCACCTACGAATCCTCCATATCTGCCATCTTCACGTCTTCCATCTTGACCACCTTCATACCCGCTACTGTATCCTTGACGATCAATGTATCCCGATTCTGGAGTGTAGTTTCTCTGGTTTTGGCGATAGTTGATATGAGAAACCTGTCCTCTCCAGTCTCCCTGATCTCCAGAGCCTCCCTGATAGTCCAGGTACGTGTTATCTCTGTAGTTTCCTCGAGCTTCCCTATACTGGCCTTGATCACCACGGTACCTTCCTGGATGCTGATTCTGATATCTGTCCCCTTGCTGGTATCCTCCTCTTCCTTGATTCCCAAACTGAACTCGTTCTTGCTGGAAGTGTCCACCTCGGCCTTGCCCCATCCTTCCACCACTGGGATATCCAGATCCCCTGGGTCTGCTGTATCCACGTTTGGAATTCAGCTTCTGTACGCTATTAGAGATGAGGGCAAGAGACTCATTCACATGGAAGAGTTCATCATCAGAGATTGAGATAATCAGTGGATCATCTGGATGTTGATAGCTTGGACTGTAGTTCGAGTTGAACTCTGGGTAGTTTGAACCATAGCTCCCGTTGAACTCCTGGTTGTAATTCTCCTGATAGTGCTGAGGTGGTGAGTGGTTGAATTGCTGAGGAGATGAGTTGCTGTACTGTTGATGCTGGAAGGGAGCTGAGTTTGATCCTCCACATGGTACTGCTGCGAGTGCCAGAGGGTCAACAGCATTTTTGAACTTGCCTCCCGTGATGAATTCCTCATGCTGAACCATCATGCTAAAAAGGTCGTGTAGACCCATGATCCCCAGATTTCGGCTCAGCTGCAAGTTGATCGCCAGATTCTGCCATGCTGATGTCAGGTTCTTCAGGAACTTCACATTCACCTCGTACTTTGACTTCTCTATCCCGAGCCTTCGTAGGTCATTCACGAAGGCGTTCAGTCTTTGATAAGACTCGGTGAGGGATTCGGTTTCCCTGGCTTTGAAGCCTTCGTACGCGTTTAGGGCACTTTCCTTTTGACTCTCGAGGGCGGTGTCACCTCCTTGCATCTGCTGCTCTATTTCTAACCAAACGTCTCGTGCGTTTGTCAGACTATCCACCCTTGCATACATATCATTGGGAAGAGCCATGATCAGAAGGGTCAGTGCACGCTTGTCGACGAGGTGCCGGGCTCTTTGTTCAGGGTTGAACATTTCAACTGGCTTTTCAACTACATAAGAAGGTAGTTCGGGACATGTATCTGTTTTGGGAACTGCAGCAACTGTGACAGTTGGTCGGATTGGGCCTTCGCGGATTGACTTCATGAGATTACCGTCGAGCATGTCTAGGAAGTGTATCATCCGGCGCTTCCATTGCTGGTACTCGCCCATCACCAGTACAGGAGGGCGAGTTTCGGAACCGATCCCCAGGATTTCCTTCGACATTTCTTTTGAAAATCAACCAAAAAATCACAAGCAAAGCCAAGGAATCAACAAGATTGGCTCTGATACCAATTGTTGTCCCTAAAAACACTGAAATGCAATAGAAAAGGATGGAAATCCTCTAAGAAAGGGATGAAATCAATGAAGCTTTTGAATAACACAACAATGGAGTATTTTTGCCCAATTTAGTATGAAATGGATTCCAACACAAAACCCTAGAACATCCTTTTCCTTTTATAGGAGAAAGGAAGTTACAAAGGTTGTCAACAAAGGCCCTCGAGGTTCTAAACCTCAAACAAGGGCTTACACAAAATAAGATTGTTACGGAATAAGGAAACTAAGCTAGAAAGCATTTAAAAGATAGTTGATTCTGACTCTTCTCAACACCTGGGTTCTACAAGAACATCTTTGGTCTTGGTCCCCGTCCCCATACTTTGTTCAGCAGTTTTTAACATGGAGTGCAATTCAGCTATGCTCCTTTCCATGTTGTTCATGTTAAAATTCATCACGAACTGCTTGTAATCATCGGACAATGAATTGAGTATGGTATCCGTTGCCAACTGTAACGGAACTGGGTGACCTAACCTCTCTAGGTGGTCAAGTAGCCTCTTCATTTTCATAACGTGGGCACTGACAGAGGTCCCCTTGGCCATTTTGCACGCGTTTAGAGCCCTCGTGGCATCATAACGCTCTGTGCGAGCTTGCGTTTGAAACATGTCCCTCAGCTGGCGGATCATGTCGTAAGCATTAGTGTTCATGAGCCCTGTTTGTAGTTCTGGGCTCATAGTCGCAAGCATCAGGCAGCCAACATCCAGCAAATCATCCGAACGCTTTTGATAAGCATTTCTGATTGCCGTACTAGCATTTGCTGGTGGGGCCTCACCTAGAGGTTCTTCTAGGACATACCACTTTCTCTCGTGCCTGAGCACAATCTGGAGATTGCGCTCCCAGTCGAGAAAATTTGGACCAGTGAGTTTGTCCTTTTCTAGGATCGAGCGAAGAGAAAGGTTATTGGTGTTGGTAACCGTGTTTGCCATCTACACATTTAAAAAACTTGGTTTTAGTACCTTTGAATAAACGATTCCGAATAAATATCAATAAACCCTAAAATGATAATTATCGGACTAGGATCCTTATTTCATACGTCCTGATGCGCGGTTTGCTCACGCCCCACCAGGCCCGTACTATTTCGGTAGGTAAGGACTTTTACCAATCATATCTAACTGACATGACTCCTAGATCTTTTCGGGACATCGGATAAAACCGTACATGTTTTAGTCCCTCTTAGTGCTCTTTGGCCCGGTACCACCCGGTGAATTGTAACAATTACCAAAATAGATCTCACCATTTTGAACTGGATGTACTCTGGTCGGTACCACCCGATATCGCAGAGTCTCTTCATCCCCTTCAGTTTGGGGTTTGAACGTGGGTGCTAAAGGTTCGACTCCTTCGAGCTCCAACGTACCTTACGCCAAAGGTGTCCACAAATGGGTTGCACTACTGATCTATGATTTTATGGGTTTTAACTAAGTTTTTGAAAAACTTTAAATTTCCAGCATTTTAAAATCGCTATTAAAAGCTGATTGTTTTAAAGGCATTTGTTGTTCTGAAACTAACTGTTTTAAGAAACAACTGATGTTTAAAACTAACTGTTCTAAAACTTACTTGCTAATAGAACTAACTATTTTAAAAGCATGCCTCTTATAAGAAAACAATCTTATAATGGTTTTAATAATTTTACCATCTAAAAATGTTCATAAAATGGTAATTTTAGGCCTTTTAAAACCAACCTCGTGATATAACTAGTTTTATAAAATAAGACCTAATTTTAAAAACATTTGATAAAACCTAAGCATGTAATATCAATAATCACGAGCAAGCATAATAATCACAATCATGCAGTTAAAGAAACAAAAACAAGCAATTATTGATTTGCCAATTAATTCCTAAAGGACCAAAAATGACCTAAAACTATTTTCTTCCGATCTCCCCGCGTAGCTCCGATCTCCTTGCGTAGCTCCCACTGGCCTCGGCATCTCTTGACGGAACTCCGGGAAAAGAAAAAGAAAAATCTATCCTAAAGGTCATTTTGCAAGTTTCCAGGGTTGAAAGTTTCACGCAGGTTTCTCCAAATAGATTAAGCGTCTAAATTGGCAATCTCTATAATTACTATATATATATATATACTAAGCTGATGTATGTATATAAACATTTAACCAAGCAAGTTTTATAGAGCAATAAAGCATATAAAATAAAGCATTAAACAATCCTAAATCCGTTAAAATTATTCTGTTTATCATAAACCATGGTTTTAACTGATTTATCAAATCAAACTGTTTTATAAACCGAAACTATATTTTAATCTGAAATCGGCTTTTAACTAATTTAGAAAATACCCAAGATTTATAAACTATAAATCTATTTTATAAAATAAAACCAATTTTCTAAAATATTCGCTTTTAATTATCTTGTTTAAACCAACCGTTCCGAACGAACTTGTCGAAACATTAAACACTGGCCCGTGAACCGTGTCATTTATTCGATCAGACAGTCGAAAAAGACATCGGGCCAATTTGACCAAAACGGGTCAAAACAACTTGGTTTAATAAAACATAATTTTATAAATTTGTTAAGAATTAAATCCCTTAAAACAATTTTATGAAATTAATTTTGGGAAAAAGCCTAAAAACCCGATAAACCTAATTTGGCCTAGAACGTGGCCCAAAAGTCCATGGTTTAGCCCATTATCAAAAAACGACAAGTTTTTGGGCTTGGTCACCGCAAACCCGGCAATGTTACCAAAACGTGGCCATTGTCATCGTCGCTAGACCATCGTTGGTCGACAAACGAACAAAACGCCGCCGCCGCCACCTAGGGTTTTCCATGGCGGTCGGCAGACGCCGGATAACAACCGTCACCACTGTGACCGCCGTATCTAGTCGTCGATTGGAAACAACAAACAACACCGCCCACCGCCGCTGCAGTCGCCATTAGGCGAGAGAGGGCTTCGGCCTTATCGGCCGTCGCCGTGGTTGGTGGTGGCGCACGACAGCAACACGCTGTCATCGCCGCCGCTGCCCTCGGTCAGCCACCGCACACCATCGCCACTCACGTGGCTTCCGGCTTCGAACCAAACGACCACCGCCACCATTAGGCACGGCCGCAAGGCAGCCAGTGGTTCGGCGGTTGGTCCTCGCCGTGTGTGGGTTCGGCCACCACCGTACTGGTGGTTTGGCCACCGTACAATCACCACCGATCTGGTGGTTGGATTGTCGCACGATATCGCCGGCGATCAAACAAACAACCACTGCCAGCGCGGTGGCCTCTGGTGGTTGTGATAACACCACCGCCACCACAGGATGGCTATCGCCACCGCCGTGGTGCGGTTTCCGGTCACAAACAAAAACGACTACTGCCGCCGCTAGGCGCGGCCGTGAGGCAGCCAGCGGCGGTCGGTCTCGGCCACCGATTATTATCGCCACTTCCGTGGCTTTTCGATGTCACCGTTGTCGATCACCGTGACCACCACCGAACTGGTGGTTCGTTCGCGGTTTCAACTACCGTTATCTGACGATCGGGTCATGGTTCGTGGTTTCTTATGGAAATCTTTGCGATAAACTTAAAGCAAAAATTTAACGAATCTAATCAATTATCAGATAAAACAATTTTATGCAAACAGATAAAATCAGGTTTATCAGATAAAACAATTTTATGCAAACAGATAAAATCAGGTTTATCAGATAAAACAATTTTATGCAAACAGATAAAAAACAGGATTATCAGATAAAACAATTTTATACATGAACAGATAAAAATCAGGATTATCAGATAAAACAATTTTATACAAACAGATAAAATTTAGCAAACTGATAAAACTTAAAAACAGATAAAGATTTAATCTTTTAAGCAAACTGATAAAAGTTAAAGCTTTATACAAACAGATAAAGATTTAATCCTTTACCCAAAACTGATAAAGATTAAAACTTTATACAAACAGATAAAGATTTAATCCTTACACATAAACTGATAAAGATTAAAACTTTAAACAGAAACGAGATAAACAATAAGAAAAACAATGGCTCTGATACCACTGTTGGGTTTTTGGTTGACCTCGGACCAAACTGGTTCGAGTCATGGTTCGAAAAAACAAACTGTTAATTCGAACATCAAACCAAACTGGTTTGATCAGCGGAAGCATAAACGTGTAAAAACCCGAAAGCACATGATCTTTTATTGTTTATCTAAACAGTCATATAATCCGGGGTTTAGAAAGCTTACCTGAATTGCTTGAGCTTGATCCACCCGTGATGAACCTTACGAACGGATCTTCTAGCCGATCAACAACTCCGATTTCACGAACACTCGAACAAAAACCGAACTTCCTTCGGATTTGTGATTGGCGTCGATTACGAGGGAGAGAGAGAGAGAGATTCTAGGTTTCTATGGTTGTGGGTGAATGATGAGTTATCAATTCAATGAATGAAAAAGGTTTAACCATAGCTGGATATATATAACTGAATAAACACAATCTGTATCATATTCAGTTTCCTTTTTCTATAATTATCCATAAATAAATCTTTCTTCTTCACCAAGAAAGATTATTTCCATATATACAACTAATATATTAGTCAGGATAATTACCATATATATATTTAACTAATATATATATATTTACCATATATAACAAATATTAATTAAAACCAGTTATATATTTATTTAACTAATAAATATATAATCCCTGTTTAATTAATAATAGAAACCTTTAACTTTGGAGTTTCTTACAGAAAACGCCCAATAGATTTATAATTGACTATTATAAATCTTTTCTCTCTATACTGGAGTTATTTTACTTGTTCGTTTTACAGGCCTCACAAGTGTGACCCTCAAGTGTCTTATAACATTGGATGTGTAGTCTGGTTTGTCAACTTCTGCACATAATTACTAACAGCCGGTGACGGCGGCAGTCGCCTGTGCAGCCCGCGGTGGCGATGGAGGTCGTCGGCCATGCTATAGCCGGCGATGGCGGCGGTCGCCTGTGCAGCTTGGGGTGGCAATGGAGCTCGTCGGCCATGGTGAAAGAGCTCAGATCTGGATCTAATTTTAGAATCAGATCTGAAACTCAAATCGTTATCAGCAGAGGTGGTCAGTGAGAGGTGGCTGAAAAGGTGGTGGTGGTTATTTGGTGGTGGCTATGGTGGTGTTGGTTTGGTGGTGGAATCTGTGGTGGTGGTTTAGTGGTGGTGGTGGCGGAATCTGTGGTGGTGGTGGTTTGGAGGAGGCCTTGGTGGTGGTGGTGGGTGGGCGGTGGTGGTTTGGAGGATCAAAATTGAGACTTTTGTCAAACCACAAGGACCAAAAATGTATTTTACTCTTGTCTTTTTAACTAAAATGATTTAACAGGTAATTTTAATGTCGTTAGGGGCATATGGACCAAAAAAGTGTGAAATTGTAAACCATAGGGACCAAATTCATAATTACTTTAATATAGGGACCAACAATACAACTAAGTGTAAACCACATAGACCAAACATGTAATTTACCCTTTACTTTGGAGTAAATTACATATTTTGTCCTTGTGGTTTTCTAAAAATTGCACTATGCGTTCCTCATCTGAAATAATTATGGATATCGTCCCTGTGGTTTACTCTTTCTCACTCCTTTGGTCCCTAAACTCTAATGCCTTTAATATATCTTATTTAAATAGGTTTATAAGAAGGGTATTATGGTCATTTCAGATTGTAAATAAATTATATTAAAATTTCAAGGACTAAAAATGTGATTAACCTAAAACACATTGACTCCCTTCCCCATAAGGCCCCACATGACCCACCCACCCCCAACCTATACCATAATTTTCCTATCCACCGTATCATTTATCATCATTATTCATCAAACATCATCTACCATTTACAACCACAACCTAGTACCCACCCACCAAATTCGAACACAATTTGTTAATTCATTAAAAAGGGTATTATACAAGATCTTCATCCCCTACGATGGAAAACTTTAAAGAAACCTCCAAAAGGACCCTAAATCACAGATCCATAAAAAGAGTTGAAGACTCAAGTAAACCCCAAATGAGAAAAAAAAACCCTTACAATTGGGATGATGGTTTGTGGACCAAATATGTAATTAACCCAATAATATGATTCACCCTTTCTTTATATGCATCCACACCACACTTTGCAGTTCCCAAGTAAGTCATCCCTCCAACCTCCTCTAATTTTTTTACTCAATCTTCATACCCTTTCATCTTCAAAACCCACATTTAGATTGTAATAAAAAAAACTCATATCCAGATAATCAAAATCGTAACCTATAACCTGATAAACACATCGAAGATATTTTCAATGGAGATGGTGATAAATTTCATTAAAAAGCCTAAAAAAAAAACCAATTTCATTCAAAAAATTTGATGAAAAATTCCAATAAAAAAACAAATCACGTATTTTTGAATGTATAAGACATTCAAATTTATGAAGAGAGACCTAAATTTTATACAAATCAGCCATACAAAAATATAAATTCCAATCCAGTTGTTCCTGCATCTGTAATTGAAGCAAAGATGTTGTTCTATTTAGATTTAGGGTTTGTTGGAAGAAGATGAAGATGAGGACATAGGGGGATGGTTTATCGGGCGTTGACGGTAAGCAAAGTCAGATTGGTTTCTTCCATATTTGTTTCTCAATCTGTGTTGGTCATTTGAGCAACTTCAAAACAAAGCAGATTGGTTGTTGGGGGCTTCTGTTGTGTGAGGGATGCCGGAATCTCCTTGAGGGACGGTGGTTGTGTTGTTTAGAGGAAGAGGGGTAGCTTCACAGAAAAATTGGGTGAATATCTATGTTTACATTATTGGTTGGTAAATTTTAAAATGATTACATTTTTATTCTACAAAATAAAAAAAATGCTAAAAAGACTAAATTGTCCTTTTAACTAAAATGATTTAACAGGTAATTTTAATGGTGTTATGGGTATAGGGACCAAAAAAGTGTGAAATTGTAAACCACAGGGACCAAATCCATAATTACTTTAATATAAGGATCAATAGTGCAACTAAGTGTAAACCACAAGGACCAAACATGTAATTTACTCTTTACTTTGTTAATTAAGATCATGTGCGATTTGCAAGATAAGAATAAATTGGATTTGGAAAAATTTAAAATTGTATTTGATTTGAATTTTGTTAAATTTTGGATCTCCGGATTTCATTACAATCCCAAAAACATAGGATTTGAAATTAGAATAGCGTTTCATAGATTTATATATAAATATCTTAAAAGGGTTTGTTTTGTAGTAATCAACTAATAAGAACATACTTCAATTATTTTTAGAGTTAATTACATATTTGGTCCATGTGGTTTGGTGGTTTTAACACCCTGGGTCCCTCGATTGAAATAATTATGGATTGGGTCCCTGTGGTATGTGTTTTATAACGCTCTGGGTCCTGAAAGTAACACCGTCAAATTTCCTCTGTTAGACCCATCATGTGCCATGCACATGATGAGTATTTTAGTCAATTTGGTTTCTTTTTTGTTTTCAATTAGATCATAAGGACCAAAATTGAAACTTATTCTATTTATATATTAGTAAAATAAATAAAAAATAAATTCTATTTATATATTAGTGAAATAAATAAAAAACAAGGTTTATCAATCATCATCATCATCTTTTTATCTTACCCACTAACACCACCACTTACCAACACCACCACGACCCACTTTATCCTCCACCACCACCACCCCCACTACCTACTTTATCCACCACCACCCATATCACCAACACCACCACCCATTACCTACTTTATCCACCACCACCCACTTACCTACCACCAACACCACCACTACCCACTTTATCCACCATCATCACCACCACCACCACCCACTTTATCAACCACCCAACACTACCACCACCACCAACAACAACAACATTGCTACCTGCTTTATCCACCACTACCACCATCATCCACTTTACCCATCTACCATCACCGCCACCACCCACAGCCACCACCGTCATCACCACCCACACCCATTCACCACCGCCTCCACCATTCACCACCCATTCAACCATAACCACTTCCACCATTCACCATCACCACCACCCGCACACAACCACCACCACTTCCACCACCGCCTCCGCCTCCACCATTCACCACCACCATCGCTTGCACAACCACTACGATCTCTAGATCTGGAATCCAAATGGTGCTTACAATAATTTATGAGATAGAGATGCTTCTTAAAATTCTTAGGGTTTCTTAAAATCTAAAATTAATCTGATGACGATGGGGTGGAAATCGATTTGAAATCGAACGGCAGGCGGCGACATCTGAAATCGAACGGCAGTCGGCGGTTTTTGCACATCTGAAATCGATTTAAAATCGAGATTTTACTTACGGTGCTTAGGGATGGATGCCGGAGACGGACGATGGACGTCGGGCGGTGGTCTATCAGAGAAGGTATGGACATCGGAAAGTGTATTAGGGTTTGGTGAAGAAGATGATGAGGTTGGGTGAAGAAGATAGATCTCTAGGCATTTAAACTTCAAATCAAGTAAACAAAAAGATGAAAATACATCGCGACGGTGATGCCGGCGAAAGCGGTGGTGGCCGGCGAAAGCGGCGGTGGTGGCCGGCGAAACCGGCGGTGACGGGTGAAACCGGCGGCAGCGATGGTGGTGGTTGAGGAGGGTGATGGTGAATATGGGTGGTGGAGGAGATGGGTGGTGATGAAGAAGAATGCTTGGTTGCAAGTCGTAGGATTAAAGAATGGTTGGTTGCAGAGTCTGTTTTATTTTGTTTTTTTTTTTCTTCATTTTTTATTAATAATATAATAGGGTTAATTACATATTTGGTCCTTGTGATTTTAATGAAAAATAAAAAGAGAAGTAAAATGACTAAAATACCCATCATGTGCATTGCACATGATGGGCCTAACGGTGCAAAGATGGACGGCGTCAACCAGAGGGACCCAGAGCGTTATAAAATGCATACCACAGGGACCCACTCCATAATTATTTCAATCGAGGGACCCAGAGTGTTAAAACCACCAAACCACAGGGACCAAATATGTAATTAACTCTTATTTTTATAATCATAGTTTTTATAAATTATTTAAGAGCATTCGCAATGGGCACCGGTATGGAGGTCGGTACTCGGTACGGACCGGTACCCCCGGTAACACCGTCGAGGGTGACCGGTACCGGTGCAAACCGGTACCTCCATACCGATTGAAAAGTCTACCCAACCTACCTCACCCCACCCTACCCTACCCCACCCCACCCCATCCTCTCTCTCTCCTTTTTCTCTATCTCTCTCTTCTTTCTCTCTCTTTTTTTATTAATTATTTAGATTGTTATAGAATTGGTGTGGATGAATTGGTAAGGTTTTGGAAAGTTGATGTGGCGCTGACGTGGCAGTTGGCACCATTGGTACCAAGTAAAACCATTGTGGATGGTAAGGATGGGATTCAATTTCAATTCTAAATCCTACAAAGCACACCAAATAATTTTTGGACAAAAGTTTACGATCGGCCTTAAATCGTCTGTGACTATGGAAGCACCTCGGGACTTCAAACCCAGGATCATTCGATTTTGTACAAACACTACCATCATTATTACCAACTGAGCTATGCGTCATTGACAATACATCAAATATTTTAAATTCTTTTCAATTTTAATCACTTCAGTTGTAAACCTTCTACAAAATCGAAATGGCTCAAAATTATTTAGTCAAACGGTCAAACCAAACATGATTGATTTTTATTATGTGATAAAACAATTTCATATTTTACAGAGGTTATGAAAAGTAATGTGGTAATAGATTGTGACCATGTATGAATTAAGGTCAAACTTCACTTTTTAAGTAATGTTTTTTATGCTTTCTTTAACACTAGTTGCATTGAAATATCGTATTACAATATTGTAAGGTTTTACTGTAAATTGAGAATGCAAGTTAATTGAATTTTTCATTAGAAAAGAAGGAAAAATTAATTTAATTCATACACATTTATATATGCAAAAAAATGAATATTTTAAATTATTTTGATTTTTAAATTTCTCTTAAAAACACGATCCTATTAAAAGGAAATCCAGTATATGATCACATAAATTAATCTGCTAAGCCATCTAATCACATCTAATCCTTAAAAAGATCTAATTTAGTTTCACCTATTAACAAAAAGAAAACCAAAATCAAATATGGCTTTAGTTATGGTGCATTGGTGCTTTAAAGTAAAGTCTTGGACTCTTTAAAAGGCATGCCCACTTTATCTTAGAGGTGTTTGGAATTACTTATTCAAATGCTTTATTTGCTTATAATGGAGTTAACTACTAAATAAGAAATTTTGTGTGTTTGAATAAAAAGTACAATGAACCCAACCAGCACATAATTTTTTTTATAGAAGTAAAAGGCTTTTAACTTTTTCAACCAACAATGCAACAATAAACGGATAATAAAAGTTGTTTTAAATAAGCAACCCCAAAGACTTTCTTATACTGCTCCATATATATATAATATATATATAGGGAGGTTCAGACAAGAACAACCCAATTTGCAAGAACAAAAGCACCAAGGAAATCACATGTGATTTTGTGCTGCGATGGAAAAATCGTGTGTAGGCCACGCTCCGACAAGGCGAGTGGGTGAGCCGCGAGTGGGTGTCCATGCACAAAATCAAGTGTAATTTTGTTGGTTTCTTCATTCTTGCAATTTGGTTTTGTTCTTGTTTGAACCTAATTCTATATATATATGTATATATATATGTATGCACAAAAAAAAATGTCGGATTCCGATGACGATTTTGATCTCATGATAGATCAAGTTCTTCTTGCCAACCTTCAAGCTGCCGAGTTGGTCGGTAAACTTGTGACTACCGGGGTATTGCAAAACAATGGAGAAGGTCCGTCAAATAAAAGACCGAGAGGGCCCAATAAAGAAAGAGGTCGAGAAGAGGGACACGATAAACTTATCGCCGACTACTTTTCTAATAACCCGGTGTACAACGACGAAGACTTTAAGCGGCGGTTTCGTATGACTCGACGACTATTCTTAAGGATAGTTAACGATCTAGAAAGAGAGATCGAATATTTCAAGCAACATTGGGATGCAAGAGGCGTGAAAGGGTTTTCCGCGCTTCAAAAGTGTACGTCCGCTATTCGACAATTGGCGTACGGGTCTGCTTCGGATGCTTCCGACAAGTACTTGAGGATGAGCGAAACGACGTCAAGGGATTGTCTTGAGAATTTTTGCAAAGGTATTATTTACCTATATATGCGACAATATTTACGAAAGCCTACTGCTAGCGATATTCAACGAATCTACGCAATGCATGAACAAGTCCACGGCTTGCCCGGCATGCTTGGTAGCATTGACTGTATGCATTGGGCCTGGAAAAATTGCCCCGTCGCATGGAGGGGTCAATTCCATAGAGGTGATCATGCTGGACCGACGGTAATTCTAGAAGCGGTCGCATCATATGATGAATGGATCTGACACGCATTCTTCGGGGTTCCGGGTGCGACGAACGATATAATCGTTGTCAATCAATCACCGGTTTTCAACGATTTATTCGAAGATAAAGCACCCGATAGTTCGTTTGTAGTGAATGGCACACACTACAATCACGGGTATTATCTTGCCGACGGGATATATCCAGAGTGGACGACTTTCGTCAAAGCATTTAGGTATCCACATGACGACGAGAGACGGATCCACTTCAAGGAACGTCAAGAATCGGATAGGAAAGACATCGAACGGACATTCGCCACGCTTCAAAGTAAATGGCACATGGTAAAAAGACCGGCGCGAGTATGGACACGAACGAAGCTACAAGAAATCATGTATACGTGTATAATTTTACACAACATGATTCGTGAAGACGAAGGCATTTCAGATTATCCTTTTGATCCTACGGAGGTTTTATCGGAAGATATCGAAACAAATATCTCCGAAGCAGACCGGGCAAGAAACGTCAACCTAGTGAAAAACCGAGAGAGGCACGCCAACCTTCGCCAAGATTTATCTCAACACTTGTGGGACTCTTTGCACAATAATTAGTTTTATTGTATTTTTTAGTTTTAATAAAATGTAATTTTAATTTTAATTTTAATTTTAATTTGAATGATAATTTTAATTTTAGTTATTTTAATTTTAAGTAAATTATTTTAAAATATTTTAGAAAAAATAAAATAAAATGAGGGGTATGAGTGGTATGGTTAAGGATGAAAAGTATGGAATTGGTAGGGTAGTGGTAAAGCTGATGTGGCAGCTGATGTGGCAGCAGAAATGGGTGGTATGGGTGGTATGGCTAAGGATGGCCTTATGATGCAAATGTTTCATATAATTTATTTTTTGATGAAATTATTTCATATTTTGGTGTTTTTTATATAAAAATGAAAAGATTTGGTACATTTTTCTATGCTTATGAAACTGTTCTATGTATTTTCTTCAATCCTATGAAACCTTTTTATTTTTACAAAAAAGAACATCAAAAAATGAATTATATGAAACATTTGCATCATATTAAACAATTCTACGAAAAATTTTCGTTGATTTAAGCTATGAAACTATGAATTTCTACGGTTTTTACTCTTTTTTTGGTTTCTAAATGAACTTGACTCTATATATATATATATATACTATAATTACCTTTTATAATTTATAGTGAATGTTTCATTAATGTTAAAATTTATTTATGTTTGATTTGAAGAATTTCCTAATTTAAAATTTTTGAAAAGTAAAAATTTTAAAATCATATGAAAGTCGTTGGTATTTAAAAAATTTCTTAAGTTTGTATAAAGTTTGTATTTCACAAGGATTTTCAAAATATCTTAAACCTCTTATTCCGTAATACATCAACAAATAAAACTTAATTATAACATAGTTTCTTTTATAAAAATATGCATCAAAACTCCTAAAAGCAAATCCACCAAACATTTAAAAAACTTTAAAATTTAAATGACTTCAATTCCATATACTTTACAAAATTCAAAGTTTCTCAAACTAAACATCTCATTAAAAACTTTTTATAGGATGGAAAATGGGTAAAAGGACATTGAGGAAGGTGCATAGAAGCATGTAACAGTGAAAGAGTCCAAATATTGGCACATTATTTTATAAGAACATGTTGCATTTGTCAAGTCATCTCCTTGAAAAAGGGACTCATTCTTTTTTTTATGATTGAGGGCTTAGTCTACTTCTAGAATTTGTATAATTGACACATTTTTAAAAGAAAAAGAAAACCTATTTTATAATTATATTCATGTTCATATTATGATGTGAAAATCTTTTTTTATGATTGATTTCATGGTTATTTTGTTGATAGTTTGAATTCAAAATAAAAAAAGTCTCTTTGTAAATATATTGACTTTAACCAAGACAAAAGACGAACAACAAACAAGAGATTTCCTTGTGTATTCGTAGAGCTTCTTATGTAAAAATTTTTAATCTTTAAATATTTAGATTGCTGGTAGTTATTTTAAAATAGTGTTTCTTGATGTATATACTCGTTTTTGTGATGAGAAATAGAAAAAGGCATTAATGCCATTTTTTAAAAAAGTACATGCTATTGAAAATAATGTATCAAAATTATGAAAATTAAAATTTCACTTTCATAGTTTCTTTAAACCCATTCAAAGCCACTTTAGTTAAACCTTCTCTTCCTTGGATGCTTTTATTCCCTTTTATTAATTTAAACCTGATCCTTATTTTGTTCTTCCAAATGGGTATCATAATGTGAACGGGCTTGTAGCCCAGCGACATATGAAGTGGTGTTAAGGTGTCTCATTCCCTTGTGGATGTGGGTTCGAGTTCCGTCTTAGACAATGCAGTGTTATTCAGTCTGAATAACACATAATATTCAAATTGAATATGCCGTATGGTGCGATTTTAGTGGTTCTCATGTTCACAACCAAAATTGGGTTCACATTTGAACTTTCCTCTATATGTTTATATATATATATATTGGTATATTTATACGACCTCGCTAACTATTTACGCGAACGCGATGAACCTTCTTGATGTACAAAATCACATATGATTCACGCAATTTTGTCTGTGTATTTAAGTCGCGTCCAAAGTCGTCCGTGTCACATTTTTGCCGTTAGTTTAAAATGACATGTGGTTTCGTACATAGATGGAACTCCTCATATTCTCATAAATAGTTAACATTTTGGTTTAAACATTTTTCTACATGTATATATATATATATATAATATGCTATTCTTTGCATTACTATAACTCTTGCAACCAAGTCAGCAACGTCCATTTGATTATCAATGGTTACCATTTAATTGGCTGTAACCATCCGTAATTCAAAAAATAAATAATGGATGGTAGCTAGGTGGGTTGCATCGGTCGTAAGGGTGAGCATCGGACAGGCTTTCGGGTTTCGGGGATTTTAAGTTTGGGGAGAAAATGGAGGCCCCAATACCCGATTTTTGGGGGTCGGGTTTTATTGGGTTTCGAAAATTTCGGTTATCAGGGATTTCGGGGCAGGTTTTTAGTGCACTAGATTTTTTTTGACTTTTTCCCCATTTCAATTTCAAAGTTAAAAAAAAGAGTAAATTACGGATTTGGTCCTTAAGGTATGATGAAAATTACGGATTTGGTCCTTAAACTTCAGTTATTACATAAATGGTCCTCCAGGTATGTAAATCGTTATGGATTTGGTCCTTTATGCTAACGGCCGTCAACTTCCTCCGTTAAGTATAAGGGCAAATTCGCCTTTTTAATTTTTAATTGTTTTTAATCATTTTTCTTGAAGAACAGGGACCAAAATTGTAAACTTCAAACTCATATCTTCAATACCTAAACTCAGATTAATAAGGTTCATCTTCATCCACCCTTTCTCAGCCGTCCCTCCGACAGCCCCTCTCCTTCCGGCAAGGCCCCCACCCTTCGGTGTGCCCCATCCTCCGGCGACTCCCCCCCTGTGTTCGAAGGCCACTAGAAACGAGGGTTCATCCACCCTTTCATTGTTCGAGTAAGCATCCTTCGACGAGTCCCCATCCTCCGATCGGTCATCTAAACCGTCGCCGATCGTAAACCTCTTTCACCACCACCATCTAACGTGAACAGGGTCCAAAACGATTGCATCTCGTCGGTTGGGGTTCTGGGTTTGAAATCGGAGTGAAGATTTTTGAGGCTTGAAGATTTTCTTTCAGATTGCTCTCTCTCTCTCTCTCTTATTCAGTTTGCTCAAGATTTATGGGTTCTTGGCTTCGTGTTCCCCTCAACGTTATCTGGGTTCTTGGTTCTTGAAATCAATTGTAGAGATGGTGTTCTTCTTGTAGTCCAGGTTTTTGCATCGAAACACAGGTCTGGAATGGGTTTGGGGTTTTTAACTTTTATTTTTCATGTGGATTTAGATTTGGGATTTGAAATAAATTTGGATTTTGGATTGGAATTGGGATTGCGTTTCCATTTAAATTTAATTGAAGATTTGATTTAGTCTTGATTTAAGGTTTCCATTTTAATTTGATTGAAGATTTGATTTAGGGTTTCCATTTTAAATTCATTGAAAATTTGATTTATGTCTTAATTTGTTTATGTTCTTAGAGTTCTTCATCACTTCAAAATGTAGAAGATGAAGATTTAAGAGAAAATAAAAAAATCGATTAAAATTGATAGAAAAAGTAAAAGGACAAACATGTCGTTTCATTTAACGGAATTATGGACGGCCATTAAGCCAAGGGACCAAAACCATAATAAAATGCATCATGGAGAACCTTTTATGTAATAAATGAAGTTTAAGGACCAAATCCGTAATTTTCGTCATACCTTAAGAACCAAATCCGTAATTTACTCTAAAAAATATGCAAACCAAAAATAACATAATTACTAAACTGATAGTCTACTATAATACCAAAAGGACATTTAAACCAAGGACAATCTTCACCAAAATGTATTCAACTTTACCCTTATTCCTAATGTATGTATCCAACTTGAAAAAGTGCTATTGCATGTATTGTAGTTTTAAAAAACCTTATTGTGTGTAATGGTTTACCTCCTAACCTGCTAGTGCTGACCTGTAACCGGTTATTTCATATGTGGCAATTGATTTTAAATAAAAAATGTAATGTTATTTAAATATGGAAGATTAAATTGATTCTCAATGTTTTGAAGGAGAATACGATTTCAAAGAAGAAGAATACGATTTCTCAGTTCACCCTAGAAGAATTTTGAAGGAGAATACGATTGTTGTGTTGCCAGTGTGTTCTAACCCTAGAAATGTCATCTTCATCATCAGCTCCCAACTCAAGAACAAGATTAAGCGATGATTTGATTTGCTTCCGTGGTGATAGGATGCAAGTACGCACTTCATGGACGAATTGTAACCCTGGAAGGAGATTTGTGTCATGCCCTAACTACGTAAGTATTGACATATTCCTTGAAATTTGTTTTCCGATAAAAGCCCTAATTTTTAGGGTTCTTGAAAAAAAAACCCTAATTTGAAGTGTTTGTTCTTTGATTGAAGGGTTCTGAACGCAGATGTAGGAAGTTTAAATTTCTAGATGTGGAGCTTCCCAATGAATATTATAAGGATTTGATGTTACAAAATCATATGCAACTGAGGAAAGTTGAAAGAGACAACCAATTGGAGCATGGTGAAGGATTGTACATAGAAAAGATGAAATTGATGGATGAATTGAAGGTGTCAAAGGCAAAACTGCATGCTTATGATCGTTTGATTATGGTTTTAATTTTAGTTGTTGTTTGCTTATGCACTGTAATAATATTGCTAGCACTGTAATTCCTTTAATGAATGTAATGTATTGCTAGCAACTCAATGTAATTGATGATTTGAATGAAAATGGATGAAAGTTTAAGGTAATGTGCAATGTGTGTATGGAATGTGTATGGAACCAAAATGGAATGAGTATTGATGTCCAAAAACAATGCCAAAACAGGTCCAAATAACCTGTAAATGCAACTCCAAATAACCTATATATGCAACTCCAAATAGCCTTCAAGATTGGTCCATAAGAGGTCCAAAAACAGGTCAAAAAACAGGTGCCAAAACAGGTTGAAAAACTGCTCCAAAACAGGTCCAAAACAGTTGCCAAAACAGGTCCAAAACAGATACACAAACAGGTACACAAACAGGTCCAAAACAGATCAAAAAAAAAAACAAGTTGAAATCATTAAACCATCATTGTATTCCATTGTTTACCATAGCATACAAGACAAAAGTACCATCATTGTATTCCATTGTGTACCATTACATACAAGACAAAAGTACCATCATGTGGGGGCATGTTAATACAAGAACCATCCCAATTTGTAGGAATAAAGAAACTCAATATGAACCACATATGATGTGGGTCCACGTGGGTCCCACATATTAAGTAAATTATATATGATTCAAGTGGGTCCCATTGAAGCATATATGATTTATTTAATATGTGGGATCCACATGGTCCACATCACATGAGGTTCAAATGAGTTCATTTGTTTCGACAAATCCCAAAGGTTTTTATTTGAACCTATTTCTATATACATATGTATGTAGATATGACTTTCTTTTGAGTGCCTAGCTATGAAATTGTGGTAACCTTCATATGATTTTTTCCATTTGAGACTAGCATTCAAAATATAGATTAACATATATGTGTTTCGAGATGTATTTATTCACATGTACTTGAATTATAGTGTGAACATTTTGGATGTGTTTGTGAAACAAATATATACATGAAAAAGTTTCATATTGTGAATCAAGTATATTTGAAACAATCATATTGTTAGCTTATTTATAAGCTAATAATTACAAGTTTTATAAATATAAGCCTTTTTACATTTTATTAGTTGCTTTACTTTGTAATTGGGCTTGATTGTCATTATATGGGCTTGGGCTTAGGGCATGGTCTACATAGTATATATAGTGGGAATGCCTTGTATTGAAAAAATATCAATCATCTTTGTAATTGATTCAAGAGAGCATCAATGAGAGTCGACTTACATTAATTGATTGTTCTTCATTTCCGCACTTTACATTCAATAAAGTTTATCTCATCTTTATCTTTTACGTTTGAATTGTTGGTTTCATATTTATCAATTGGTATCAGAGCCGGAGCAAATCATTTGATTCGTTTCGATCCTTTGAAATCAACAATTTGAGGTTACTTCTATGGAATTTTCGAAGCATCTGTTCTTATGGTTGAATTCTGAATCTGTTGTGATTTATCTAAGTTCTTGGATCTGAATGTTCACCTTACACAAAATGAAAATGTATTGAGTAGCCTATGTCATGTGCATGACATCATCCAATTTTTTTTCCATTCCTTCAAGCTTTCTACCATCATCTGACTTTTTGATCAAAACCCAAATTTTCTTTTCTCTTTCCAACTGATTCTTCGGCTTAACCAGTAAGCTCCGATTTCAAAGTTTCCCCCAAATCTCGAACCAAGAAGATCCGAAAATCACCATGAGACCTCTCCTCCACACCACAATCCTATCATCGAATCACATAATCTTCAATTTCTCCCAAAATCAGCTGCAAAACGAAGAAGAATCCCCCAATTGACCATCAAGGTGGTGCTGAATTCAGCTTCAATCGATCAATATTTCGGGCTTACCAAATCAGACGCACGTAATCCTTGCTAGAGATGATTGCAGTTTTGGATTACTGCTTGATTGAGGTTCATCTCAAAAGGCTTCTGTGAGACTCCTGAATGTACAAATGCATGTCTGATTGGTTTGCTATCCATAGAGCTATGGTATTCACATAGGCAAATTGCTACACAGAATCTCGGTTTGTATGCCCACGATTGGTGTTTACTCACAGAGGGCTGATGTGTGGTTCAAAAATCAATCAGAAGAGCCCTGTTACCAAAGAACATATGCCTATAGGAGACCAAATGTACGTAGATAGCTCTTCCAAGATATGAGATCACAGAGGTTCTGCTCACTATAACAGAGCCTATGCCAAACCTCTGTAACTTCGTTTATTTCTACTCATTGCTTGTGGCTGCTGATGGTTGACATAAGTTGAACATATACTCGATTGCAGAGGTGTTTTGGGTTGTGTTTCAGAACCAAAAATGAAACAGCAGATGGTAGAGTTCCTCTCCAAATCACTGAACTTTTGCCAATCTTCAATGAACCTCTTCTAGATCTGAATGTGTCGATCACGCACAGAGCCTCTGCCCTTCACTCCTTTCTATCAAATTTTGGGTTCTTGGTGGATAATGGAATCGGAATCAGATCAGGATGTAGAGTCAGGTGAGGTTTTAGTGAAGATATATTGGAGAGAAATCAGTAATGATTGATGGTGATCAGTGATATGATTCGTAGACAGAAAAGAATGACAAATTCTTCTACAGAGTGAAGACGCCATTGAAATTGAGCTTGATGGCATGGGGTAACGGATCTGACTTGCGTTTCTTATTGCAAATAGAATTGGGATTTGGTTAATTTGTTTATGGGATCGAGTAGCTGCTGAAGAGGAGATAACTGTGATGAAATGGGGAATGCATGCCAAGTGCTCGAAAAAAATGCCTGAAAGAGTTTTTTCGGGTCTACTCGTTCCGGTTTATTTGTTTATGTGTGCCTGGAGCTTACTAGCTTGTGTCTAGTGATTATTGTTCATAGAGCTTCTGTCACGAAGATATCTGAGATTTCGCCTGGTCAATTTTTACGGTTCATGCTATGTCAACAACTCTTACGCTATTCTGCTCTATGTACTACAAGCATAGCGATCCAATCTCTGCTCACTGCTTGTTACCGTTGGAAGTTTCGCAGAGAGTGGTTTTAAAAAGGTGCATTGTAGATGCGATTATGGTGAAGGATTTCAGAACCTCTGTTGTTCTTCAAGATCATAAAACGACTTTTTGCTTTTCTAATCAACTTGCTACAAGCAAAGCTGCACCGATTACTTGCTCACTACTTAATCTCGTTGAAAATATTTGCAAAGAATGAGCTTATACGTATGATCACAGGGGCTCTTCCGGTTTAGTAGATGCATACAAATATGTGAATGTGTTAAGGGTGATCCAGACTTCACATGGTTCAGATTTTTTTTTGCTTCGAAATTCCCAACGCTCAAATGTTTATCAAGTGCCATTTCTCGTTATATATGATGGAGTTTATCGTCTCGAAAGCCCGTTTATGAGCTTGTCGACCCCCTACTGTTCACGAGACTCGATCTTAAGCTGGTTTTGCTCATGCTATTTGGAATGTCGGTAATTCACTTTTAAATGGTTTTTGGAAAATGGCTAGGTATGAACAGAGAAAGGTGCATGTTTCTCCTGGTGATTTAATTGTACATAATGTTGGTACGAGCTCACTTTGAAGGGAAACTCGAGAGTGTTTCGTTACCGGCATCAATATTTGTTTTTTAAAGAAAGCAAGGGGGAGAAGATGAAAACATGCTTTATTTATAAAACTTAGGGGGAGATTGTTAGCTTATTTATAAGCTAATAATTACAAGTTTTATAAATATAAGCCTTTTTACATTTTATTAGTTGTTTTACTTTGTTATTGGGCTTGATTGTCATTATATGGGCTTAGGCTTAGGGCATGGTCTACATAGTATATATAGTGGGAATGTCTTGTATTGAAACAGTATCAATCATCTTTGTAATTGATTCAAGAGAGCATCAATGAGAGTCGACTTACATTAATTGATTGTTCTTCATTTCCGCACTTTACATTCAATAAAGTCGATCTCTGTTTGTCCATAAACTATAAGAGAATCAAGAAGGAGAGAAATAAACTGTGAAAAATGATTCAAATAAAATCAACAATGGAATGCTTCAAATGATTATATTGCCAAAGATAATATTCTCCAAGTGTATTGATAAAAGCATTAACCATAAACCCTAAACCTCACTTCCTATTTATAGGGACATAGGAAAATGAGGAAATTACACAAAAGGCCCTTGGAATTTAAGACTCCACTAACCGGGCAAACTAATTGATAAAGATAACTGGAAATGGAAATTACATAGCTTGAAATAAAAGATAGGCCCTTGACTTCTTCACAACAAAGTGAGGGTCTAAAAATCTCCCCCTTTGAGAAGAAGTCAGAACGGTGGAGGTAGCTTCAGTGCCGGTTCCCACTTCGACAGCTGGATGTACTCGTCCCATTCTCCAATAATTCTTGACCCCATCTTCATGGCAAATTCAACCCTCCGGAACATCAGCCTTTCTTTAAGCTTCTACTCGATCAGGTTCATGGCCTCCAGTACCTTCGCCTTCCCGTCATTGTGCTTCGTATTTGGGATCTGATCGGTCAGTAACCTGCTCCTAAGCCCGTTGTATACATAAAGAAGGGTGCCATCACAAAACTTAGCGAGTTCCCCGAAGCGCATGAACTTCCGCTCTTTCTTCTTCTGAGTAAGGTAGACGACCCCATGTTCTGGAACTTTCGTCGGGAGGTAGAGGCTGTAGGATCCGATAGCAGGTGCTTGCAGGTTAGCTCGAAGAAGATTGACCTTCGGTTGACGGCTCTCGATGGCCATCTGGTAGTCCGTCACACGCGCCAAAGTGATTGCATGACGGACGTACTTCTTCAACACTTCAAGGCCATCGGGGAGGTACTTGGGGCAGAGGTTCGGACCTTGTAGATATTTGATGATCGCAAGAAGGTCTTCAAGGTAGATCCTGTCGAGGTCAGCTTCCGTAAACGTCCATTCAGCTCTCAGGCGGGTCTGCCAGTTCCATACATAAGGACATCGAATTCGAGAAATAACTGGTACCCGTGTCTATAGGGGCGTACCGTAGTTACTTTCACGAACCGACGCCTTAGTCGAGTTCTTCCGTGCTTTGCCCAGTTGCATACCCGCTGGTGGACGTAGGTTGTTCGGCGCCTAAGCTTCTTTAGATATGAGATCCCGAAGTACACTTTTCAAGACCAAACATGAAGCTTCTCTTGCTGAAATATCCTCGAGAAGGACTCTTCGAGGAAAGGCCGGAATATCACCGAATGATTCCAGTTGAGCTGGATGACGATCGGAGATGGAGAATCTGGAACTGTAGTAGTGATCGCGGGAGGCGTGTCTGAAGCAGGATATTCGACCGTTGAGAGAAACTGTTGATCCAGTCTTCCCAAGACTTTGTGAAATATCAATGATCCTTTATCTATCTTCTGTAAATACTTAGCACTACTGAAAGATGAAGTTCACTACTTCAGCAATTCTTTATCGCTGACAGTTTGGGCAATCAGCAATTGCTGATCACTGACTCCGTTCAGTATCAACAAGAGCTGACATCAGCTAAGTATCCCCTGAAAGACAAATAGTCATGCCATAAGAAAACCATCAGCACCATCTATTGATGTAAGCTGAATGAAAGAGTCAGCGAGCTTGTGATCTGAAGTTGAACACAGTGATAGCGAGCTGACTACTCTACATGACGTTCTGCTGAAGACAAGTCACAGCGCTTCCCTGATCTTTCACAGAGATCAGCGACTCTATGGCCCGATCAGTGACTTGCTCTTTACGAATTCAAGATTTGTCTTTCCCTTCAATATACACGCAAAGGATTTGATTTGCCTTTCTGACAAGAGTACAAAAAGGGGATGTCTCTTCACTGCTCCCTCTTTGCTTGTCAACCATAAGGCAACTGTACATTATAGACCATAACCCTACCATGTATGGGCCGTCGTTTGTAGTGTATAGTACAATAGAACCACTCACAGTTTGCCACGTACAAAAGTGGTTCTGCCGTGCATTTAATGCATGGGGGTATAAACATGAGTATTAGGTTTGTTCTTCAAACCAACCTTGGTTCATGCTTCTATACCCCAATCCTTTATCTCTCTATCAAGGTTCACTTCTATCCTTCTCTATTCTGGCTTTGTGCATAAGCAAATGCTTCGTGAAATACTTATGGATTGTTTGGATCTTGACATAGTTTAGATCCACTTCAATAAACAATCTACTTTAGTTCACACAAAAACTCCATAGGGGTTGTGAATTAAATTAAGTAGAAGAAACTGTGTTGATTGTATTCAACCCCCCCTTCTACAATACAATTTACACAGTTGGCCATCGAAAGAGGACCAACAGAAACCTGTTGTAGTCGGTGTTGCTGACAATGTCATCCCCTTTCTTGTGAAAACGGAGGCTCTGAGCAAGAGACCGAAGTATCTTTCTAGCTTCTTCCGGAATCTGTAGTTCGGAAGGATCTGTCGGTGCCGCCTCTGGGGTGATGATGTCGAATTTAACGGTTAGCTTCTCGTGAGGGAATTGGATCACCTCATCCAACGGGATCGACTCGTAATGAAACTGCTCGACGTCAAGAGTCTCGGTATGTAAATCTTCGTAGAGAGCGGTTATTGACTTTGACAGAGCAATTGGTGGTGCTGTTGATGAAGCTGGTGCGGAGGAGGATCCGGAACCTGAGGCTGATGCGAGGTCGATACGAAACCGTTTGCTAGGTTGCATCTCCCCCTCATGAGGACCTGGTGCAGAGTCATCAGTGTCATCATGCCTCCTTTTGGAAGGTTGAGCCTGAGACCTGCATAGAGCCTCCAGTTCCCGGATGCGGCGGTGGGCGATCTCGAGCTGCTCGTCCTTGGCAGCTTTCTCGGCTTGTAGTCTGGCTACCTTCTCAGTCAAGCCGTCCACTTGGAAGGTGTACCCGGCTATCACGTGCTGGTGCTCTTCCTCAGTGACGTAGCCAGGGATCTCAGGCAAGGCACTCGATCTCGGAGGAGGAAGACGGAGAACATCCCCGGAACGGCGGGCGATCGGAGCTTCGGTAGATGGGGCAGTTTCCACATACTTACCATTGACTTGGCGCTTGATCTCTTGTAGCTCCCGATCCCGGTCTTCATTCATCTTCCGGGAAGTCTCAAGTTCGGCTTGTCTTCTCTGATCGGCTTCGGCCAAGGCTTTCTCAAACTCCTCGACCCGTTTCTCTGTCGCTGCGTCGGCCTCCTCTAGCCACAAAAGTCTTGAGTAGACGACTTTTAGGATGTCGTCCGAATCCGTCGGACCATGTCCCGAAGATGTTGCGTGGGCGTCTTTAGCGATTTCGCCCGAATCCGTCGGACTTAGTCCCAGTGTTGCGTGGGCATCTTTAAGGATTTTGCCCAAATCCGTCGGACTCTGTCCCAGTGTTGCGCCCGGTGCATCAAGTGATCCAGTTGACGAGAAAAGACCTAAAGCGCAACTTTCTCGGCCTGCTTGCATGGCTAGCATGATGTTGACCATGGCAGTGCTTCCGGACGATCCTCGAAGGGCGTCACTTGACGCACCGACTACGTCCGTTCTGGCAGAGTCCCGTAGGATCACTGCTTGTGAAACTCCCAATCGTGTCCTAAGAATAAAAGGGATACCAAAGATCCCGGTAAGTGGCTCTACGATTCGAGGTGCTCTGAAAGAAGTCGAGAGGTGGGGCAGCTCCTCTCTCAGCTCAACATAGACCGAATCCGAATGAGTGGTCAATGGAAGTTGTGCTTGATCCCCGTGAGAAGTTGAAACGACCATCTGTTGAGAGATGGTCAAGTGGCTGGTTTGGGCGTGCAGTTGTGCTGGTTGGCTGCCAGCGTCTTGACCTGCCAGCATAGGCTGACTGGTCGTGATAAGGGTTGCCTCTATGGGGTTCTGACTCTGGGTAGGGAGGACAGCCGGTTCTAGACTCCTAGTGGTCTCTTCGTCTCCGACCTGTTCTTGGATCTAAAGCCACGCTTCCTCTAGGTGGACCTCTTCGTCATCGGTCTCTTTTACAAGACCCTCACCGTCTCCCTCTCTGTCTTCACCACCTTGTAACCCCCAACCTGTCTCAACTTCTTCACCCTCTTCTTCTTGACCGATGGTTCGGTCGTCTGACGCTAGATCACCTCCGAGGTTGAGGTCGTCAGAAAAGTCATCGTTAAAAGATGACGGTAGGTCTGATCGGGCCCTCACAGATGGACTTCATGAGGTTTTCGTCAAGTAGGTCGAGAAAGTGGATCATCCGACGTTTCCACTGCTGGTACTCGCCTATGACCAGTACCGGAGGGCGAGTCTCTGACCAAATGCCGTTAATTTCTTTCGACATCTTGATCTCTTAAGAGGATCTCCTTCGATTAGATCGCTTGGTTTTAAAAGAAACTTTTTGAAAATGCTGATACCTCGAGCGCCTCGTGACACAAATAGCTTTAAAAACTTGAGATTTTCGAAAAAACGGCTAAGTGTCAGATTTGAGACGAAAATTGAAAATTTATGGGCTCAAAGAGGCGAAATCCGACTAGAAAATTGATATTTTCCGATTCGGATTTGGCTGAAAAGGTACAATTCGGAAAATAGTATTTTCCGATTTGGAAAATGCACTTTTCCGATTCGGGAAACCCGGTTCGGGGAATGGAGACGTTAAGGTCTTAGTATTTTCCTTCGGTCTGAGTGGTCGCTTCCCGAGTCGGGAAATTAGATTTTCCGAATTAGTTAGAGTATTTAGTCCGAATCAGGAAATGCCATTTCCCGAGTTGGGTTATGCCGTTTCCCGAGTCGGGGTTTGAGGTCAATGTCCAGGTTGGATTTTTGGGAGTTTTAACTTCAGGTTTAGTTTCCGAAAGGAGATTTCCGTAGTGGAACCCCCGTGCTAAGTCTGTCTAAGGGTGTCATAGTTAGAGGATCATGCAAGCGCGACTCACTAATGCTTTAGGATAATACAGATTCACTAGAAGGAGGGATACACAGAGGATCGTGAGCTGTGAGATAAACTCAGGTGAGTTCCCTTGCCTGATTTGAATGGGATTACTGTTTTAAACTGTCTTTTAAATGCCCATGCTGTTTTCAATAAATGATTTGACTGTTGAAATGTTCCTGTTTTATGATAATGTGATAAGATCTGATAATTACATTTAAGCATGCTTAAAATGGTAATATATGAATTGTTGTTGATAGATGTGTTGCATTAAGGACACTGGGTACCTTGGAACTGCATGTTCCTTGGGAGTGTTTACCATTTGGCCTGATCAGTCATTTGGGGTACCTCGGGACTACGTCCCTTGGGGCTATTGCTAGGCGCCGGATGGGCCTGATCTGAATGTTTTTGATAAATGGCCAGTGGGCCCGATTTGTTATTAAAACTGAGGGAATTTACTAGACCCTGTAGTCTAACCCTCGCTTTTCCAAATATTCTCTTTATCTGTCACAGGTGTAGCGCGAGAGAGAGAGAGGAAAGGGCAAGGAGAAGGTCTGACGTCTAGATAGAGTCGGCCTTAGTTTGCATTACGTACTTTAGATACTTAATTTATTATCTCAGCTGTGGAGGGATGTTCCACATGCACTCTAAACCACTTATTTTGAAATTAGTATGTTATGATATTGCGACTTAGATCACTAGGAATTATTGTTATTTATGCTGTTCTTTGTTATGAAACCTGGGGTGTTACATGTTCAGTGCTACCAATCTTGGTAGTTAGGCACTGAACGAAAGTGCTCCATATGTAATAGAAGGTCGCATTCAGGGACGCCTTCTTTACAGTGGAGGATTCTTCGTGATGACGCCTTCTTTGTCCGGCCATCTGAATCCGATGTAGTCCAGAACCTCCACAAGTTCAGCTCTGGAGGGGGTTTCAGGATACTTAGCGTAAGCCTTGATTTCGAGTATCTGCCTCAGGGTACTGAGACCAAATGTGACGATCTCATCTTTCAGTTGGAACTTAATGACGTCCTGAAGTTCACCTTTGGAGTCATGTTCCTGAGTGGCCATTGCAGTAGACCAGAGCTGGAGGAGAAGCTTCTTGTTAGGCTGTGGGTTCAGTATAAACGCCTCTTCAGGGGACAGGCAAGCAAGAAGTCCCTGGCTGGAATGAGATATTCCTTCCCTTTTGAAAGGTCGAAGAGCCCAACATGGTTGTTGGCCTTCCATTGCATCTCCACCTGTTCTAGAATGACTGGGAGTTTAGCAGTACAAGCAGGAGTGACTTGGATTGCTTCTTCAATGTGTTGAGTGTCAACGGATACACTTTATGCAGATGTCATTCTGTATTATGAGAAAGAAAACAAAAGAAAAACACAAATGGATGATTAAGGTATCCAAAATATGTATCTTTTCTTCATTTTACGATGAACATATTTGGAATATTATTCAAAGTAAAATGGTGAACTCCCTTTACTAAAGAATAGATTAGAAACCAAAATCACAAAAGAAATGTGTTTTAGTATAAAACTTAACTTATATTCTGATGAAAGATATCAAAATATTAGTTATTAATAGTTGTTCTTAAAAGAAATAAGAATAACTATTTTGAACAGTTTATCATAAACCTTTGAAGATTTAGGGTTTTAGCCAAGATCAAACGGAGTGATCTTGGGGTTTTGAAAAACGTTAAACACATTTTGAGTTATTGTAGAAGAAGAAGATCAACCTAGAATGAAGAATGAACAACGAGAAAGAAACACTTACGTTGATTTTGTGTGAAAACGTTAGTGTGTGTTCTTGGTGTTCTTGGTGAAAACAAGAGAGTTCTTTCCTTTTTGCTTTGAAAACTTTAGTGAGTTATGAGAGCGTAAAGAGTGAAAAGAATACAAGTGAGGTTTATATACCTCTAGGGTAGAGAGAGAAAGAAGATAAGAGAGAAAAGAGCGGCTAAATTTCAAACGCAATGATGAAAGAGAAGGTACATGCACCTGACACACATAGTGGGGAACCAAAAACGTCCCATTGCGTGTCAGACCATATCAAAAAGTTGTCTTTTTGTCACAAAACCGCTTTTTCAGGAGAGACGTTTCCTATTTTTATGAAAGAGGAAATCTCTTAGAAGAAGAGTACTTTTCTGATAAGTATTGTTTTGGTAAAATCCTCTTATTACATTAAATGCGATAAGGTTTAAGAGTTCAGGAGTGCTTACCTGGAGAGAATAATCAGGATCAGGACATTGAACATAGATTTTGTAAGTACTGAATATTGTTATCTCCTGATAAAAGTTATTCGTCAGGATTTAACATTCTCAGTTCACTAATGAGCATATTAAAACGTGTTACATCCAGTGGTTTGGTAAAAAGATCAGCAAGCTGATATTCTGTAGGAACAAAATGGAGTTCAATGTCACCATTCATCACGTGATCTCTAATAACGTGATATCTCACTTCAATGTGCTTTGTCTTGGAGTGTAAGACAGGATTGTTGGCGATGGCTATTGCAGAAGTGTTGTCACAGTAAATGGGAATTTTGGACAATTGTATGTCATAGTCCTGAAGTTGATTTCTCATCCACAGGACTTGAGCACAACAGATTCCTGCAGCGACATATTCGGCTTCAACCGTTGATGTGGACACAGAGTTTTGCTTTTTACTAGTCCTACTCACCAACTTTCCACCTAGTAGTTGACAACCACTAGTGGTGCTTTTCCTGTCGATCTTACATCCTGCAAAGTCACTATCAGAGTAAGCAGTTAGATCGAACCCTGAGTCCTTGGCGTACCAAAGACCCAGATTAAGAGTACCCTTTAGATATCTAAAAATCTGCTTTACAGCAGTCAGATGGGATTCTTTGGGTTCAGCCTGATAACAAGGACATAAACAAGTAGAATACATGATATCAAGACGACTCGCTGTAAGATACAGCAGGGAGCCAATCATTCCTCGATAAAGGGTCACATCAACAGGTTTTCATTGGAATCCTTGTTAAGTGAAAGAGGAGGAGCCATAAGAGTCTTTATTGGTGTACAGGATGTGAGATCAAATTTTTTCAGCATGTCAATTACATATTTACCTTGGTTGATGAAGATTCCCTTTTCAGATTGCTTAGTCTGAAGTCCTAAAAAGTAAGTTAGTTCACCCATCATAGACATTTTATATTCAGTTTTCATGAGCAACTTGAACTTTTCGCAGAGTTTGGGATTGGTTGATCCAAATATAATGTCATCAACATATATCTGGACAAGAATGATGTGTTTCGGATATTTCTTCAGAAATAATGTACGATCAATCTTACCACGCTCAAAACCTTTAGAAAGAAGAAAGGTTGACAGGGTATCATACCAGGCACGAGGGGCCCGTTTCAACCCATAAAGAGCTTTGTTTAACTTGTAAACATGATCAGGGAACTTAGGGTCAACGAAACCAGGAGGCTGAGCAACATAGACTTCTTCATTTAGTTTTCCATTTAAAAATGCATTCTTTATATCCATTTGAAATTTTTTGAAATTCATATGCACTGCATAGGCCAGGAAAAGTCTAATTGCTTCGAGCCTTGCCACAGGAGCAAAAGTTTCATCATAGTCTATGCCCTCTTCCTGTCGGTAACCCTGAGCAACAAGTCAAGCCTTATTGCGGATAACAGTACCAATCTCATCGAGTTTGTTTCTGAAGATCCATTTAAATCCTATGATGGTACGTTTTCGAGGTCTAGGGACAAGGAGCCGAACATTGTTCCTGATGAACTCAGCAAGCTCTTCCTACATGGTTGAGACCCAGGCAGAATCACACATGGCATCCTCTATCTGTTTAGGTTCGATTTCAGAAATGAAATTAACATAAAGACAGATATTACCAGATTGGTGAAGAGTCTTGACACCTGAATTAAGATTTCCAAGGACCTGATCAATTGGATGACTTTTGGTCCATCGAAGAGCATGACCTTGATGTTCAGAAAACTCCTGTCCTGAAGTAGAGGCTTCAGTATTTGATGGATCAACAAGAAGATTAGAAGGAGTAGGAGCAGATTCAGACTGACGTTGAGATGACAAGTCTTTACTGTTGGAGGGTTGATCAGGTTCAAGTGCAACTTGAGTAATTGGTGTAGCATCAGTTACTGCATGGACAAGTATTTGGGGAGGTATAGAGGATTCTTCAAAACCATCAGGAGGGTTTTGAGGAGTTTGATCAACAATAGGAACATCAGGGACTTGAAAGAAAGAGTCAGCCCACTGATTGATTTCTTCATTGTTTTGAGGGTAAGGAAAGGTAGGACCCGGTTCATCAAATCGAACATGAATCGTTTCTTCTATGGATTGTCTTCGTTTGTTGAACACACGGTAGGTTTTGGCGACAGAAGAATATCCAAGGAAGATTCCATCATCAGACTTGGAATCAAACTTTGCTAGGTTATCTTTGTTGTTCATGATGTAGCATACACAACCAAAGATATGGAAAAGTTCGATGGATGGTTTCCTCTTACAAAACAATTCATAGGCAGTCTTTCTAAAATGCTTGACTATCAGGGATCTGTTCTAAGTGTAGCATGCAGTATTAACAGCTTCAACCCAGAATTGAGTGGCAAGGTTGGCTTCACTCAACATTGATCTATCAACTTCAATCAAGGTCACGTTTCCCGTTTTGCTGAGGAGTTCTGACAGAAGAAAAATTCTGATAAATACCTTTCTCATCAAAGAAAGTTTCCAGGGTACAGTTCTTGAATTCAGTGCCATGGTCACTCCTTATAGAGCGAACAGAAAGGTTGTTGAGCTTTTCCATTTTCCTAACGAATAGAATGATTTCTTCAGGAGCATCACTCTTGGATCGAAGAAAGAATACCCAAGTGTATCTGGAATATTCATCAACATTCACCAGAGTGTATTTCTTTACACTAATGGATTGGACATTAACAGGTCCAAAAAGATCCATGTGGAGAAGGCGTAGAGGAGAACTGATGGAGGAAATCTACTTGGACTTGAAGCTAGCCCTGGTCTGTTTTTCTTTTTCACATGCTGAACAAAGAGATACCTTTGTAAAGTGAAAGTTAGGAAGACCAGTAACAAGCTTGTTGATGGAGAGTTGATTCAGTGTCTTGAAGTTGAGATGAGAGAGATGCTTATGCCAAAGCTAGTTTATATCAGTAGAAGCACGTGATACAAAACAAACATTATCAGTGGAAGTATTTATGTTGATGATGTAGACATTAGCCTTACTAGAACCAGTCAGAATAACTTCCTTGTGTTTGTTCTTGACTTTGCACTTTTTCTTCGAGAAAGAAACTTTGTGATTCTTATCACACAGTTGACTGATGCTAAGAAGATTGTTCATCAAGCCTTCAACAAAAGCAACTCTTTTGAAAGTGGTTACTCTGTTGGTCAGGGTGCCATACCCTCGAGTTTGGCCTTTACCGGTTCCACTAAAGGTCACTGAAAGACCCTTTTCGTCACGGTAGTCAGAGAGGACAGATTTTGAGCCAGTCATGTGTCTTGAGCATCCACTATCTAGGTCCAGATGCCCTTATCCTGTAAGATTTAGAGTTTAATTTTTCTTTGGTACCTATAAGACTATGGATCCAGCAGTGTCAGTAGGTTTGGTGGAGTCAGTGGCAGCCTGAACTGATTTGTTAGTTTCAATGGTGGAGTCTTTACTGAAGGAACAGTCTTGACAACCTTCTTTCCTTTGACTGTTTTTGCAGCCTTAGGAAATTTCTTTACCTTAGCTGATTTTTCAGCTTTGGTAGCATCAGGATACATACTCGCAGTATGGTTATTTAATCCATAGTGATAACATTTGCGATATAAAAAGCGTTTTGTGAGGTCCAGGAAGTCTTTGAACTTCAGGTGTGCCGGACCAGGACCAAGCACACCCTTGGCATCAGACAGGGTAGAGACTGATGGTCCACCACCAAGAACTTTACTTTTCTTGGCCTTTGGGTTCTTGGTCTTTGAACGTAGTACAGTTTTGGCTTTTCCCTTAACTGTTTTCTTTTCGCTCTTATGAGCACCTTCAGTGTGAGAGTTAGCAGAAGAAGAGAGATTCTCAGGATCATTAGGATCAGGGATGGTGGAAACGAACATCCCAAACTTGAGCATAGAACGATCAGGTCTAGGACAGCCTAGGGTGAATCCAAGGCCTTTCTTGTTCTTCACATTTCTCCCTGAAGTAAGGATCTCATCTACTTTTTCTAAAGCGTCACTCCATCCTTTGATGGTGACTTTCTCAGCATTTAACTTAACCAAGGCCTTTTCTTTGGTAGCAATGGCTTTTTCACGTTCAACGCAAAGAGTTTGATTTGCAGATACTTGATCCTTATAGTTTTCTTCGAGAATGGTAAGTTGTTTGATTTTTTTATGACATTATTTTAGTTGATCACGAAGATCAACATTCATCTTTTCAGCAGAAGTTTTACCATTCAGGGTATTGTAAAGATCAAGTGTGAGTAAGTCTAACTGAGTTAGACTTTTAAGAGGAACGTAGGTAGAAGGTACGTGACTGGAAGATTCAGTAGCAGAGGTGGAAGCTTCAGGAGCTTTAGCAGGAGCCTCTTCAGGAGCTTTAGCCATCAGGGCTAAGGTAGGTTCATCAGTAATGGCCATTAGTGCCACTTAAGTATCTTCTTCATCAGATGACTCATTAGAGGAAACATCATCCCAATCACAATCTGCAGCAATAAGACCTTTACCCTTTTGCTGAGATTTCATCTTTTTGTATTTATCTTTTAGCTTTTGGTATTTGGGATTTTTAGAAGAAGAAGTAGTAGTAGAAGGAGCAAACTTGTTTTTCTTGTACCTGCAATTATTAGCAAAGTGCCCCTTGCCCTGGCAGTTGTAGCAGGTAGTAATTGCCTTATCAGTAGAATCTAATTTTGGCTTGTTAGTTAAAGTAAGAGGTTTCCTTTTTTGGAAGTTGCCTTTTCGGGAAAAATCCTTGAAAGTACGAGTCAGAAAAGCAAGGGACTCGTTGAAATCAGGATCTGATTCTGAAATGTTAGAGTCAGAAGATTCCAATTTAGTAATAGTTACTGAAGAGGAAGCAGCAGAAGTAGGAGGAACTGAATCAGAAACCAAGGCAGGAGAGGTACTCTTGGAATCTTTAGTATCTCTTATGAGATTCTTTTTCAGTTTCTTCTATTGCTCACGGTTCACAAGAATACCATACAGTTCACTTAGTGTAAGTGTTTTTATCTCCTTAGACATAGTTAGACAGGAGGTGTAAGTCTCCCAATATTCAGAAAGATATTCCATGAACTTGGTGATCACCTCAGAGTTAGAGTAGACAGTACTGATTGTCTTCAGATCGATCAGGAGGCAGTTGAACCGTTGATGCGTCTGGAGAGAGAGTTTCATCCTTTAGATGAATAAAGCATTCCAATTGACGAACCAAGAAGATTTTTCTTGATTCCAGGAGGACTGAAGTGCCCTCATATTGAACACAGATAGTGTTCCATATCTCCTTAGCGGTCCTGAGATGACATATGGAGTAGAAAACATCATCAAGAAGAGACATTGAGATCAGGGACCTCGCCTTGGTGTCAATGCTGACAAGGAGTCTGTCTGCATCTAACCAGTTGGGTACTGGCTTCTCCATTTCCCTAGGAGGAATAACGGGTTCATTATTAGTAGCAGGAACACCATGAACCGTTTGAGTTGGAACATAAGGTCCATGTTACAGGAAGTATGGTATCTGAGGATCAGCATCGGATAGAAAGAGTTACATCCTAGTTTTCCAAAGAGCAAAGTTGTCTTTGTTAAGCCTTGGTAGTTTTCCAAGGAATCCAGTATCAAAGTAGTTATCCTTAGCTTGAACAGCCATGGATTTCAGAAAGGAGGATCACAAGATTTTTCTAGAAAGAAAAGAGAGCTTGAATATGCTCTGATACCACTTGTTGGTCCCAAGGGGATGACCTTCAAGTAAGGAAAGGTGTTTAGGATTATAGAAGGGGGGTTGAATATAATCACATATAAACACTTAGAATTTACAGATTTATTGCGAAAGAGAAAAGACTATGTTTAATCTAAACAATCTAAGTTACAAATCATTCACTATGCACTAAGTGAGAAGGTTAAGAAAAGAAAAGAACTAGAGGGATAAAGGAAGAAAGGATTAGGGTAGAAGTATGGATGAAGAAGAAGTATGGAGAACATCTTCTTCACGTCGATTTATACCCAATGCATTAAATGCATACAGACCTACTATGCAACACATGTCACGCTGTTAGAGGTCCTATTGTACTACTTACTATAAACAATTACCTTTGCATGTTGTGTAAAAGGGTGCTTATATAAACAGTTGCCTTGAGGTCTGATAAGTGCGGAGGAACAGTAAAGTGACTGTCCTTTTGTACTATTGTGTCAGTAAAGGTGTGTAATCCTTTTGTGCATTAGATAAAGACATTCTTAATCCTACAGGATCAGGATACTGATCAGTAAGGAATGCCTTGATACTGATGATGATTAGGGGTCATTGTATCCTGATGGTTTGAAGGAGGTCATACGAATTTTATTTGCCTGCTATCACTGAGTTCTGTCTTCAGATCAGTTCCGTCTTCAGATCATAAGCATGTTGTTCCTGTCATCAGCTATTTCTTTGATGTCATTGATGGTTCTTTGAGTATGATCTTGATGTCTTCAGGAGGTCTTTACTTGAGGTCAGGATCAGTAGTCTCTAGAACAGACTCTGTTAACTCCTGATCATGATCCTGAAATTTAAACAACAAGCTACTACTTAACTAACAAGGAATAACACTAAAAAACTCAGTGATAATTCCTCAAGCTGTATAGAAGCAAAGACCTATTCACTGAGTAAAGTTATAGGATCATTATCATTTCATCAGGTCTTAGAAGAGCTGGATCAACAACACCATTTAGCTTTCGAGAGCAGAGGACCAAGTTTCTCTAGCAAAGCCTCTGGAATGACAGTCATTTCAACAATGGCATCCTCCTAACTTTTAGTCATGCTTGTGACATTTACTACTTGAACGGAATCTTCTACTTTGCGCAACTTGCGCTTTTCTTTTTAGGAACATCAGAAGGAGGATTCTGAGGAATATCCTCTGCGAGGGTTTCTGCCATGGTTTCGACAGAAGGCTCTGTAACAGTCTCTGCCATAGCTTCTGGAGCAGCTTCTTGGGATTTGGCCATGGCAGTTTTGCTTTTCTTTTTCTTGTGAACTGGGCTCTGAGGGGTTGCAGCTTCTGTTGGGCGCTTCTTTGATGTTTTTCATTTCTTTTTCTGAGGTGGGGGACTTCTATCTAATCCTATAGGTCCTTGCTCAGTCACCTGACCTGCCACTTCTAGCACCTCCTGTTCTCCCTCATCTCTCTGATGTTCTACACTCTGTCCTAAAGGGACACCTATGCATGGAAGGGTTTTAGGAGCCGGCTTTGGCTTCCTGCATCCATGTCTGTACGCATGCCTATAATGTTTGGTGAAGTACGAGAGCATAACCTTTGACAAAGAGTGGGGACTTCTATAGTCGAGCACGTGGTTCGTTGGTTTAAACTCGTTTATAGGAAAAGAGTTTGGCAGAGGTAAGACCTTATATTGGCAACTTCTCTGCAAAGACCGGCCTAAAGAGCCTATGTAAGATGAGGTTTGGGTAAGACATATCTTCCTGTTTCTTCTTCAGTGCCTTTACCTTGGTCTTCTCACCCCTCTGAGTGACACATTTTTTCTTGATTAAACCCACCATGTCTTCAAATATAAGCGAAGCGAAATCCAACTCCAAGTTGAAGTATATGCCATAGACGACAGAGAGCATGGCATTTGAGGTTTGATCAATGTTTTAAAAACCGGTTTTTTTAGTTGAACCGGTGTGATGACCGGTTCACGGTTCGACCGGTTCAACTCCCGGTTCAACCGGTTCCAAGTATTTTTATGTTTTTTTTCCTTTTTCTTACATTCGTATATTTATAAAACCAACAATTTGATATCTACAAGTTAAAAAACATTACAAATATATATTACAATAAGTTTTACATTAATCAAAAAAACATTAAAATAATAATAATAACAGGTTTTAGACATAATATTTCTTTTTAAAACGGTTCAACCGGTTTTTACCGGTTCGATCCACTGGTTCAACCGGTTCAACCATTAAACCGGCCGGTTCAATCCGGTTCTTAAAATGCCATAAAACCGGTCACAATTGAACCGGTCCTTTCACCGGTTCACGGTTCAACCGGGCCGGTTCAACCGGTTCGACCGGGCCGGTTCAACCGGTTTTTAAAACACTGGGTTTGATCATGGCTCCCCACTTCCATAGGGGTGGCAGTCCCTTCCTTCTAAAATCGGTTCTCTTTTTCAATGGTTTATTGGCATCAGGAGTATAGGAGTGGAATTTTAGGAATTCGATGAGCTCGTCATCGGTGGGGATGACTGCATAATGTTCCAGATTGGAAAGTTGCAGGCAGTGCGAAGATCGTTGACATTCATTTGGGGAGTTACAAGGGATTTCACCTTGGAATGTGTGACAACCGACAAAATTCGGCTCTCAGGTTAGCGGCCCGATAATCACTCATTGGTATAATTTTAGAGAATTTCCTTTTTAAGATAACTAATTAGGAAGACTTAGGTGTGATTATACGAAATTTTTTGGAGATAACTTAGAAATCCCAAAAATCGCCCGGAAAAGTCCCGTTTTAGTCAGTAATCGCCTGAAAATCATATATAATGTCGAACCGACTCAATTGAAACCCATATTATTTAATTTATCATATTTTAAGTTACTTATATAAAAATATTTTAAACATTATAGATATTAAGTTGCACATATCACTTTATCGGAAAAACCATCGCGAACCGAAAACCGTTGCATTTTAAATCTTTTGGGCTTACTTTTTTTTATTAAAAAAAAATAGTTGTGGTGGGTGGGGGCCCATGAAGTGGCTGGCCTCACCCACATACCCACCATATAAAAGCCTTCTTCTTCCCCATTTTGAATCATTTCCTCATTTCAAATTTTTAGAAAAACCATCCATTTTCTCCCTTCTCTCTCTCTTTTTCCATTTCTCTCTAAAAATCCAGCCTTTTTACAACATCAAATCTGAACTTTTGAAGAACAAATCAAGAGTTTAAGTGTTCTAATAGTTCATCCATCAAAGGTAAGAGAAAATGTTTGTGTTGTAGCTTCATTTTTAGCACTTTTGGTGCTCTTTTTGCAAACTTTTAGTGATTAAATGTCATTATATGATGGATTTATGTTCTTGATGTTTTGGAGATGAGGATGAACTCTATGGATGATTGAAATATCCATTGAAAGGTGAAATCCTATGAACACAAGATTAGGGTAGAAAACCCCAAATTTTGGTGTTTTTATGCCCTTTACGAGGCTGGAAATTTTGGGATGTTGCATGCATGTAAATTAATGATATTTGAGCATATCCTTTTGATTTACATGTTATATGATGAGGGATTTTAGTTTAGCATCAAAGAACCCCCAATTTATGAAGATTTATATGCTTTACTTGTGAAAATGGTAAGTTTTGTAAAGGACAGAAGCTGACAGATTACTTCATGCAACTTTGGACGACCCAAAAAGGGTTCAAATGGATTGATTTTTGTCTAAAAATTTTATGGGTTAATATTTTGTGAGTTAGGGTTCGAACCCAACGGGAATCACCCAAAAATTCCAAGTTTAGGACCTTCAACCATCACAAAACTTTTTGTTGTGCAAATGGCTACGGGTCAGATTTTATGTCAACTTGTTGCATGCATATCCCCTTGAAAACTTGTTCAAATTGCACACTTTTTGATTCTAAGCTCAACTTCATTGAAGTAGCTTTCCAAAGAACCTGGAATCATTTGATTTGGTGAATTTTTCAGCATGCAACCAATGAAAACAAAAACATGGTGCAAGCTGTCCAGAAATGGCAGATTCACAAATGTGAGTTTAAGAGGTCATAACTCACTCAAAAATCATCAAGTTGGTGTGAATCTTGTTTTATTAGATGGATATGCATGTTAGCTTGAAACCCCTTTTGAAATTTAAGTTTTGGAGTTGTAACGAACTCTCTATGACCTAAACACTACAGACATGTATTTTCGAATGTGAGATGTGCACACTGTTTTTATAAAAATTATTTATATATGCTAAACACATCAAAAATTTATGAAATTCGGTGGGAATGTTGCTAGCACGCCCAACTTTAGTGGATAAAAATTTGGAAACTTAAACCTTTTTGGAATATAGCTTAAAAGTGACATTTTTACCAAGTACACAAATCTGTCAGCATCTGAAAATTTACTAAAGCTTGAATTTTGAGTTTCAAGATCTTGCATCCAATTAGGTGTTATAAAATTTTTATTAAATTTGTTTTATACTATGGTTGGCTACATAAACTAAGTAGAGGCATTATATAAGGATATCGGATTGGGACTTAATTAGGATATTGAACCGATAATTTGGCACTTACGTTACCCATGGATTGTTTAGGGTACTCTTAGGCTCGGAGATCGGAACTTGAATCGTTGATCGAAACTTGAATCGTTAAGCTTAGCGAGGTGAGTATTCACGGCCCCCTTTTTACGTTTTTATGTGTTGGGGTGAAAAGCATGTTTGATGATTAAATGTATTTGAATTGTTGCTTGCGAGCAAATAGTTATGCAATGATGATATATTGAGTAAACGTCCCATGTTGAATACACTACTATTAACTCGTTTCGGGTCAATGATTATTGTGGATAGCTCTATTTGGTAGAGTGGACCCACCCTTTGTTTACTGACGAGTATAGGTTGCACGTAATCATACGTGGTACTACACATGTGGGATTCAGTCCCACCGCTGAGGTAGTGCAGCGTCTACACATGTGGGGTTTTAGTCCCACCGCTGAGGTAGTTCGCGAAATCGCTCTACACATGTGGTTCGTTACCACCTCTGAGGTAGATCGTTAGGGCAAATTGGTTTTCGGTTAGTAGTGGCTCGAGAATATATCTTGCATAAATGTTATGTTTAACAGTTGAGGTTGAACAATGGTTTTACGATAAAGATTTCTGCATATGAAAATGTTTTGTGCATATGAAACCTGTGAACTCACCAACTCTTGTAGTTGACACTTGTTTTAACATGCTTTTCAGAAAAATAGATGGTAGTAGGGAATTTCTAGATACCAGCTACATCAAACTTAGATTTTCCTTTTGTAATGACTTTTTGTAATGTTTGAATGTTTTTAACTTTCGTTGGTTATGTAAAATTTGGTACTGTAATCCGTAAACGTTTAAATGAAATGTTTGATGTTGTTTATCTCCTATCGCAATGAAATCTTAGTTGTCACGCCTTGCGTTTCCGCTTTAGCGGGGTGTTACAGATTTTGTATCAGAGCCATAGGTTATAGAGAACATCGGTTTTCCATAAAACCAAGCACTATAACCAACATTTTACAAATATTATTTAAGTTTTCTAATCAAAGATTTCAAAATATAGGAGAATTCTACTACTAATATGATTAGGATAGATGCTGTTTTGATATATCATAGATAGACAGAGCCTGATCACCTATGTCTAGCCATGATATAAGTAGGGTAGGACTTATGAACTAATCATACTGTTAGTAGATAGAATTGGAACTTCTTAAAACTCCTGAAAAGCATAAACTGTGTGAGTTCACATAAGCATATCGTGATGTTGATATTTACTATAGCACTTACGCGTTTAAGAAAAGTAACGCCATTGTTGAACACTCCTGCGTTAGCGCTTAGGATGTCACTTGTATTTTGATTGCGCGTTAATAAGTTGTACGGACACTACAATCACTATGTCGAACCCTATTACTTAGTCTTCGGAGAAGGACCCATCTAAGCACTTCGATTCCGAGATTGGAGTAACAAGTGAGGACATTTCAACCGATCCACCTCCGATTACCCCCAACAACTGTCTTACCTCAACGTACACCAGTTTTTCCTACGCCTAACCTGAACCTCCCAACACCCATATGAGACAACTCAGAAGAGAGTTGCAGCAACCATTCGTAGTGGACTGGCGGTAACTCATCAAGATAATGCAAGATCATTTCATATCCTTTCGGCGATATTGATCGGTTATATTACTAGTATGACACTGATAACACCAAAATTATACATGTTTTGGTTGAGCGTAATTGTATGACTTTACCCCATTTCGCACCCATTTATGATCATTTCACTCACCAAATGAGCTTGTTATTGTTTATATAGGATTTGGAGGCCGTGGAACGGAAAAGTACGAAAAAAGGCGAGAAAACGTGAAAAATGCACAAGTCCAATACAGTAGCTGTTTAGCGATCGCGAAGTGCACAATCTGGCGCCGCCAGATTCGACTAAGTTGAAGACCAGAGTTGACCTAAGTGTTTGGCGCCACCAAACTCGCAGTCTGGCGATCGCTAGATGACCCCTGGACGTTTTCTTTTAAATACCAGCCTCCTCCTTCAGTTCAAAGCATGATTTTTGGTACGGGTTACGAAGCAGAAACGGGAGTGAGAGTCCGAGTGGTGCTGATACGACGCGGGAGTCGATCTTCGATCATCCGTCGTTGTATTGTCGATCTTCGATCATCCGTCGTTGTATTGTCGGTATCATGTCGATGTCTATTTTTGTTTTCGTTATGCTTAGTGAGTAGTTTTTAATAGTGATACTTGTCATGGTCGATGAACCATTGTGGATGATGATTTGATACTTAATGTTTATTGGTTTGTTTTTGGTTGATTGAATGTGTGTTATGGTTCCGTTCTGATTATTATTGTTTGGTTATTTGAACTCCTTTGGTTGGGTGTATCTGTTTGACTAAAGTAGATAGACTCCGATAGGATAATCAACCTACCTTAACCTACCCTTGACCGAGAGAGTTGTGTTAAGTGGTTACTTGGACCGAGAGTGACCTGGAGATAGAAAACCATACAGTAGAATTAAGATTGGATTTCCGGTGCTAGGTTGCCTGACAAACGACCTAAGTATTGGACTAGGAGGACCAAAACCTAGTTAAAAACCATGATTACTACATGTTAGGGTGTCCCAGACTTAAACTCCTACAATAGTCAAAACAACCAAACCTTTGGCCTATTTAAATCATCCACTTGGGGATTCACTATACCATGATAAGTGCTACTGTTTTTCCTTCATATATTTCTTAATCAATCTCTTTTAATCGCTTTCTTAGTATTAGTTTATTTAGTTGTCTTTTTAGTATTAAAATCTTTTTCATGAAACCCCCCCCCCCCCTAAAAGCTTTAGGTTAATTAAACCGATCTAGACTTTAATCTACGATAACTTGACCGTTCCCAGTGGTAGATACGATACCTGGACTTTCCTACAGTATATTACTCACGATCAGGTACGCTTGCCTGTATATGTGGTAAGACAGTGGCTAGGCATTAGAGGTGAAAACTTGTTACGCTTTTTATGTATGATAATTACCGCGCCAAGTTTTTGGCGCCGCTGCCGGGGAACGGTAGTTGTTAGATTTTAGTCTTGTGAGGGATTCTTTCCCTTGCAAGTTTTTCGCTTTCTAGTTTAATTAGTTAGTTTTATCTTTACTTTTATTTTATCTCTTTGTTTCCCGCAAGTTGCCCGTAACCGTTTGTTGTGGTTTCAGTCACGACAAACTTGTTAGAGCCATTTGAGGAGCCGGAGAGAGAGTTTAGAAAAAGAAACAAAAAGAAGTCAAAAGCCGACAAAGTTCGCCCGAGAGCTTTGATTTTTGAGATGGGAGACGAGGCACCGATGTGGACCGCCAGGAGAGCCGCTCCAACTGTACCCACCAATCCGATCACGAAGCCAGGCCTAAACAAAGAAATCCCGGGGAAGCTCCTTCACATGATCAAGGACCTTACCTTCGACGGGAAAAACGATAGCAATCGTATCGTTCACATGGAAAACTTCGTGGATATCTGTGATCTGTTCAAAACGGAGGAAGGCCGAGATGATGCGATTCGTCTCCGAGTCTTTCCTCTCACGCTCACCGGAGAAGCTAGAGCTTGGTTACGCTCGTTAGAGCCAAGTTCGATCACTACTTGGGAAGGACTTCGTTCAAAGTTCCTTTCCCGATTCTTTCCACCATCAAAGATCGACAAGTTAAGAGCCGATATCCGATCCTTCCAACAAGATGACGGGTAGACCACATCCGAAGCGTGGCAACGTTTCAAACACCTTCTAAATTCGTGCCCGAGTCACGGATTGAATAAGAGTGAACAAGTCCAAACTTTCTATAGTGGGCTTGCTTATTCTTCACGCGCTACATTGGATTCATCTGCCGGAGGTGTCTTTATGTACAAAACGCCCACGGAAGGTTACAAGCTCCTCGAGGACATGCTTATACACAACATAGATTGGATGACGGACAAGCGTTTGCAAATCCCGAGGATGGCCGGAAAAATCTCAACCGACTTCGATCCATCTGATGAACTAGCCGCTATGAAAAACCAACAGGTAAAGTTTGAACGTAAAATAGAAGAACTAATTAAATCTGTTCATGCTTTGCAGGTTGGATGCGAGGAGTGCAATGGACCACATTTGACTAAGGATTGCCCGAACCGACCAATGATGACACCCGAGGAGGTGAACTATATCAACCGAGGCGATTACCAAGGGAGGTGGAACAACAATCGTAATTTCATCCTTAGACCTCCTAGTTTCTTTGCACCAACTCAACAGAACCAAAGACCGGATGGAGAGCCACGTGTCTCTATCGAAGATCGGATTGTCCAATTCATGGATGCGCAAAAGAAGCTAAACGATGAGGTAAGTTCATACTTACGTAATCACCAAAGTACCATCCAGAATTTGGAATTGCAGGTTGGACGTATTTCGCAAATGCTAAGTGAAAGGACTCAAGGAGAGTTACCAACGCAAACACAAGTCAACCCGAAGGTGGAGAACGTGAAGCCGATGCTCATGATGACCGGAGAACCATCAAAGAAGAAGTGGACGGACATCTATACAAAGAAATACGTGGAGACTGAGAGTGAAAGTGAGACCGATTATGCCACGGATTATGATTCGGAGGGGTTCACCGTGTCATTCGAACACCTAAGACTCAAAGTGCCCGAAGCTCCAAGTGATGATGATGAGGAGGAAGATAGAAAACAAGACGGATACGCGGAGTTCATGATTCCGAAGAAAGAGGATAAAGGCAAGGAGAAAGAGAAGGAGAAAGCACCGGAGGATGACCTCATCTACATTGCACCTATCAAGCATGATCCAGGGAGTTACAACTTACCTATCTCTTGTCATAGATTCAGGTGCCGCACTTAACATGATGCCTGTTGGTTATTGCAGGAAAATGGGAGTTAAAAAGATCATTCCAACAAACTATCAATACCGAGGTGTGAATGGTTACATGACAAAGCCGTTAGGAATAGCGGAAGGAGTCCCAATTCGCATTGGCAAATTTGTTTATTATACGGACTTCGTCATAGCTAATCTTCCACAGAACACGGAGATCCCGATAATCCTCGGGAGATCTTTCTTGCACACCGCTCAAACCGATATGCGAAACCAGGTGACGAGCTTGGGATATGGAGAAAATCGGATTTACTTTGATCCTAACGGAGAGCCAGTCAGACACCTCGATGAACCATATGAAGATCCTTCTCTGGCCTATAAGAAAAACACGAACCGCCCGTTACTCCCGCATGAGCATAGGAAGAAGAAGGAGGACTATCCTAACCCGATGCATCAAAAGGATCAGAAACTTAATGAACCGGGATCCTCCAAGAAAGATCACAGAAAGAAGAAGGGCTCGTCATCCCGACGTGCCAAGAAATGAGCTGAAAGTTGGGTCGAGCTCTAGACCCATTAAAAAATGAAGCGCTTCTCGGGAGGCAACCCGAGCTTTTTCTTTTTCTTTCATTTTTATGATTTTCGTGTGTGTTTTTATTAATGTTTTTGTTTGATATTGCTTAGGTAACCATATGGAAGGGATACGAACAAAAATCGAGCAAATCCGACGTGCGAAAGCAATTTTGAGAAGTGGAAACAGTGGCCAACTCGCGATCGCCAGTTTCCAAATCTGGCGACGCGAAGTTGGTGAGGTTGGTACCAGGTAAGATTGTGCGAATCTCGCACGCGAAGAGGACCGTTGGCGATGCGAATTTTAAAAAAAAAACTAGGGTACTTTTGAAAACCGCCTGTTTGGCGACGCGAAACCCTGGGTTTCGCGACGCCAAGTCGGGGCAGACGGGTTTTAAACCCTTTTTTCTCACTTTTTCACTTCACCACAACCCTAAGTTTACTTCGGCCCGCGAAATCCTCTCACGTCCTTGCGAAATCCGACCTTTTTGAGCTTCAATTTCATCATTCAACATGAACAAGGTACGTTTCCTAACTTTAATTTCATGAGGATTGCTTGATTTGGTAGATTTAGATCTTGTTTTGGGCATCAATGTGTGCTTGTTGCTTAATGGATTTGACATTGTTCTTGATACACCATTGATTGTTAGAGCTTATAGATTGATGCATGCCATATATTGTGATTGAAATCTTGCTTTAGCATGCTATTTGATTGTTTAATCTAGTGATTGTGGTTAAATGATAAGTGTGGGGATTTTGAGAACATCAAAATCCCCCATCCATTCTTTCTTGTTAGCTAGATTGATTTGTAATTGAGGTTGAACTAAAAGTTCAAGTGTGGGGATGTTCCACATCCCCTTTGACCTTCATTTGTGATTTTTCGTATGATGATTGTGATACTTGAACTTGTTGTCGTGGAAGTGTTTGTCTCGTTTGGTTGTTGACATGAATGAACATTGTCTTGCATTTATTGGATAAAAATTCATCTAAGACAATGGTATTTTGGTTTTGTAGAGACAAAGGAACCCGATCGTCAACTTCCACCGCTACCAATTTCCGTGCACCGGATGGTAGTCACGTGTTTACCTACTTCATGAATGACCCAACTTTGAACGCTCCCCAAACGGGAGGAGTACAGGATACCGTTAACCGACTTCTTGCCCGTCAAGTGCTAATTCCGAGGAGAGTAGACTGGGACCTTCTTCGATCGATGAGTGTCGAAAACAACATCAAGGCAATACTCGAAAAAGCATGCCTACGACGAGGATAGCACCGAGTATTATATTTTCCATGCATGGGAGCGAGTCTTTCGACATGCCGAGACCCTTTATCGCGAGCTTATTGTTGAGTTCTGGCCACGTTCCGTTTCGAGGCCATCAAGGCCCTTGAGGAGTTTCATCAATCATGCATGACGTTTCGACTTGGTGGAGTTTGGAGATCCCTATCTTTGGTCTAGTTTGCCGTTGCTTTGGGGATATATACCCAGAAAGAGGTTGATGCTCCCGGATTCACGGAGTACATGTGGGCGACCGCAAAGAGGCCGGATGGTTTTGATCCTCAATTGGCTTGGGCATCTAGGTGAAGGTTGACTATGGTGGTATTCTTAAGGTGAAAGTTTTCTTGCTTCTTCGGATAGACTTCTACACCCATGCTCATTCAAGCGGTGAATGCTCGTTCTTCAAGTGAGGAGAAAGTTTCGGTTTATGATCTATGGCTTCTTGAGCAACTCACCACGGATGATAAATATCCGAATGCTCCGTATCTCATCGCCGTTCAACTTGCCAAGGCAAGTGGTTATGGAGAGGGTAGTCGCATAGTTGGTGGCCAGTACGTGACGCTCTTGGCCAAGCACTTCGGTATCCTTACCGAGGGTGCCATTGCCTCGATGACGAACCTTGGGGAGATGGGATTGATCGACATGGACCAACTCCGTGGTATGGGTGTAGCGAGGGTTGAGCATATGATCGGAAGGGATTACAATGCATGGATCCATAATCCTCAAGCTTACGGGACGGGAAGTCAACCGAGGGGTCAACCGAGAAGTCAAGCGAGAAGCACGCATGAGATTGGTGGAACGAGTGGGACGAATGCGGGAGAGCAACCGGCGGAATGGACAGCATATTCGGGTTACCAAGACTTGAGTAACCGACTCTCGGAGATGTCATTGTCTTATGGCCGTCATCATCAACATGTGGAGTACAACACCGTGGAGGCTCTTCACCAAGCCAATTGGCAAAGTGGAGTGATGAACCAGATGGCCTCTCATTTCGGTATTCAACCGAATACCGCGTATGCTCCATCACCTTTTTGGCCATACTCTGAGGATGCTCCGCCCGGTTACCCGACTTACGAGGATTGGCAAAACCAACCTCGTGGCCCTTATTGCCTTTATCTCTTTTGATCTCATTCGATATGGTTGTCGTAAAGAATTTTATTTTTGTTTGTGTGGTTGTGTTTTGTTTTGTTTGAACAATTTTTATTTCTATTGGTTTGCTTAGGATTTTAAGTACTTTTAATTGCTTTAGTTTGGTTTATTTTTGCTAGTTCGTTTTTACTTTTTCTTTTTCTTTTTGTTGCTAGATACAGCGACTTATGACCTTTGATCGAGCACGATTTTTTTTGGACCACTCTCTCAGATCAGAACAGATTTCGTCACATAACCCGGGAAGTTTCTCTTTTTCCCAATTACTCCATAATTGTTTTAATTGTTGCATTGAGGACACTGCAAATTTTAAGTGTGGGGAGGGGGTTATGTAGACTTATCTGTTTAAATGGGTTCACTTTTTGCTTATGGATTGTCGTTTTTCAAATTTTTTAAAGCTTTGAGATTTGACCCCAATTTTTTTTTGAAATCTGAGATTGTTTTTGAGACTGAGTTGCTTGCATAGGAGAACACTGAATAGGATTAGTTGAGTAAAAGGATGCCTTGGAATACTAATTGCCATGAGTGCCTCACCCAATTCCTTTGAGAGTTTGAGCCTTAATTGCTATTTATTCTGTGAGGAATACCGACTTTGACCCAAGGTAGAACTTGTCATTAGAATGCTTGTCGAGACCACATAAGAGAAGTATTTATCACCATTGCACTGATAGAGGCCTTCGTTTCTAACCCTTTTAGCCTTCGTCAGATAACCTCACCATAAGGTTATTTGATTTGCCTAGCCTTTGATTGAAAAGTGTTCACCTTTTAACACTTTATCCTTGAAACCATTTTGAGCCTTAGCCTTTTCATTTCTTTACCCACTATACACCTTATCCTTTAGCCTAATTGTTTTATCTATCTTTTGGCCGTGACTCAAATTTGATTCTTGAGATGTTTTGATCCAATTTTTCAAATCTGACAGTTTTTATGGGATTGAGATTTAAAAGAGCCCAAAAGCAACATAGTTGCTGCTCTGAAAAAAGAAAGAGAGAGGAAAAGAAAGACAAAAATATTTGAGACTCAGAAAAGAAAAGAAATATCAAAAGAGTCGAGAATGTTGAAAAAAGAAAAGATTGAAAAAGAATTTGTGCCCCAAATAAGCCATAGGCTTAGGCCAATTCTAAAAAGAAAAGAGAATAAATGCTCATCCCAAGAAGTTTCATTGTTCGAAAGTCAGATGATTTCACTGTTTGGATCATTACTGATTGAGTTTTCAAGTTTTTGTTACAAAACCCTTAGTCACTTATATATCCTTTATCCTACCCTAAACCCTTAGCCTAATGTTACAACCCTAAAATCCTCTTCACGGTTGACAACTTCTCGGGAATTAGTCGAGTATTGGTGTGATCACTTACATATACACTTTTACTCCCGAGAGATACACTTTATATGATTATTAATACTTTGTGAGGGTAAAAGGTTGATCTTGGTATCCGATTGCTTAATGAGTCTTGTTTGTGTATTCGATTGTGTGAGTATTCTTTATTCTCTTTGATGATCTTGGATGGAGATAATTTTGGAGTTATCTTTCTTATCTTTCAGTCTTTTGATTGAGGACAATCAAAGCTTAAGTGTGGGGATTTTGATAACACCAAAATTATACATGTTTTGGTTGAGCGTAATTGTATGACTTTACCCCATTTCGCACCCATTTATGATCATTTCACTCACCAAATGAGCTTGTTATTGTTTATATAGGATTTGGAGGCCGTGGAACGGAAAAGAACGAAAAAAGGCGAGAAAACGTGAAAAATGCACAAGTCCAATAGAGTAGCTGTTTAGCGATCGCGAAGTGCACAATTTGGCGCCGCCAGATTCGACTAAGTTGAAGACCAGAGTTGACCTAAGTGTTTGGCGCCGCCAAACTCGCAGTCTGGCGATCGCCAGATGACCCCTGGACATTTTCTTTTAAATACCAGCCTCCTCCTTCAGTTCAAAGCATGATTTTTGGTACGGGTTACGAAGCAGAAACAGGAGTGAGAGTCCGAGTGGTGCCGATACGACGCGGGAGTCGATCTTCGATCATCCGTCGTTGTATTGTCGGTATCATGTCGATGTCTATTTTTGTTTTCGTTATGCTTAGTGAGTAGTTTTTAATAGTGGTACTTGTCATGGTCGATGAACCATTGTGGATGATGATTTGATACTTAATGTTTATTGGTTTGTTTTTGGTTGATTGAATGTGTGTTATGGTTCCGTTCTGATTATTATTGCTTGGTTATTTGAACTCCTTTGGTTGGATGTATCTGTTTGACTAAAGTAGATAGACTCCGATAGGATAATCAACCTACCTTAACCTACCCTTGACCGAGAGAGTTGTGTTAAGTGGTTACTTGGACCGAGAGTGACCTGGAGATAGAAAACCATACAATAGAATTAGGATTGGATTTCCGGTGCTAGGTTGCCTGACAAACGACCTAAGTATTGGACTAGGAGGACCAAAACCTAGTTAAAAACCATGATTACTACATGTTAGGGTGTCCCAGACTTAAACTCCTACAATAGTCAAAACAACCAAACCTTTGGCCTATTTAAATCTGTTAGTGTTAGGTTTATAATAGAAGTTGATGGACCATTTATGAATATTTTCAATTTCTTAGGAATGAGGTATAAATACCTCATTGCCTTGTAATGTACTTCAAGTCTTTAATCATGAATGACATATGAGTTCCATATTTTCTCTCTACACTTTCTCTCTCTACTTGATATCATTACTCTTATGCTAGATCTAACATGATTGTGATTAGATCATGTTAGATTGATTCATCTTTACATCTAACAAGTGGTATCAGAGCTGGATTTGCTGATTGTATGAAGATTTATCATGTGATTTTGTTGAAGATTTGAAGAAAATGGAGAAAACTTGAAGAATTCTATTTTTGGAGCAAATTTGAAGACATATTACTTGATTATTCATGAAATTATGTGTAGTTTCATGAATCTATCAAGTTTTATGCATTAGGAGTGGTTTGGAATCATTTGAAAGTGTTCAGATTTGAATTTTTAGTTGAAATTAGCTGAAAATCGTGATTTGTTCGTAAATGTTCTTATGTCTCGAGTCAATCTTCATATGTCTCGAGTGGTAGTTAGGTGGTAGGTAGAATTCGAGCAAAAAGAAGTGTAACTCGAGCAACATTAAAGTTGGCTCGAGTTAAGTATCTCGAGTGGAAGAGAGTTTGGCTCGAATTGAGGTTCTCGAGCAGTTTTAAAGTTTGACTCGAGTTGAGTGTCTCGAGCAAAGAAGAGCATCTCGAGCCAAAATTGAAGTTGTAGCTCGAGTTGAGTCTTGATTATATCTCGAGCCAGATTGAAAGTGTATCTCGAGCCATGCCTTGATTGTGTCTCGAGCCAAAATCGTAGTTGTATCTCGAGCCAAGTGATAGCTGTGTCTCGAGCCAAGTCAAGAGTATATCTCGAGCCAAAGGTGTGTCTCGAGCCAAAGGTGTGTCTCGAGTCAATTTGTTGTGTGACTCGAGCCAAGTGTTGTTTTGTCTCGAGCCAAGTCGTTTGTGAGTCTCGAGCAAAGCATTGTATCTCGAGTTATAAAGTTGGAATTCTTCAAAATTCACAAAACTGATATTTCTCATAAAATCAGTAATAAAGATCCGTTTTAAAGATGAGTCTTGCAAATCGAAGAGATGATATGTCAATGGGATCAGAGACCAAAGCACCAGTGCTATTCAAAGATGAGTATGAATTGTGGGTCTCGCGATTCAAGCTATACATTAGGAGAAAGAAAGATGGAGATAAAATTCTTCATTCAATTTTACATGGACCTCATCCTATCCCAGTTACCACACTTGATGGAAGACAAGTGCCAAAAGATTTTTCAGAAATGGATGTGGCTGAAAGAGAAAGGTTTATGATTGATGTTGAAGCTCAAAACTATCTAATTCAAGCTATTCCGAATGAGATCTTTCGCAAGTTAGATAGTTATGATGAGTCAGCAAAATCTATTTGGGATCAGCTACAAAAGATAATGATGGGTTCCAAGGTAGGAAATCAACTGAAGGTAACTAATCTGATGGATAGGTATGAAAATTTTAGAATGAAGGAGGATGAATCACTAGAAGAGACTTATGACAGGTTTGTAAAACTGATGAATGATATGAAGAAAAATAATATCATTCGATCAGAAATGGATTATATTGTGAAGTTCATTAACAATCTGTCTTCAGACTGGAAGCAATTTTCAAGGTTTGTGAAGCAACACAAGGTTCTAAATGAGTTGAAAGTTTATGAAGTGTACGAGAATCTGTTATTGTTCGAGGAAGAGGTGAATGAAATTGCTGCTGAAAGAAAGAAGAAAGAAAAGACTGAAGCTGATAATATAGCACTACTTGCTGAAAAAGAGAAAGCTAAGAAGAAAGTAAGAAAAGGGAAAGCTAAAGTCTTGGAAGTATTTGAAGATGAGGAAGAAGAGGATGAGGAAGAATATGATGAAGATGAAAGGGATCAAATGTTGCAAAGCTTATTGAGTCTAACTGAGGCTTATAAGAAGAAGTATTATAATAAGTCCGGATCCAACAACAGAAGATTTTCTACTAGAGGTGGTCGAGGTTTTAACAGAAACTACATGCAAAGTTCTCAAGGATATCCTCCTCGAGTTGAAAATCAGTATGTTGATAGATATGCAGCCAAGAAAGAGGAGGTTGTCAAAGATACTCTAGAAAGAACAGAGGAAAAGAAAGGCCAATCTGGTATTACATGTTACAAGTGTGGAAAGACAGGACATATTGCTAAAGGTTGTACTACTAAAATGTCAAAAGTGGAACTGCTGAGGAAGAAGTTGGAACTAGCAGAGAAACAAGAACAAGGATTGGTTTTGATGGCTGACGATGAAGAATGGCTGGATTACTCTGACAATGATGATCAAGCACAGATGTGTTTTATGGGCATGATGGAGGAAGAATCAGAATCTGATGAAGACATAGAGAGTGATGGAGAAACTTCAACGGTACGCTCTGTCTCTCTTGATGATCATAATAGAAAAATGCTTGAGGTGACAACATTAATTCATAACAAGAATAAAGAACTCGAACTTGTCATTTTAAAACAAACTAACGAAATTACTGATTTGTTGCAACAAAAAGAACAATTAAGTTCGCAATGCGCACAATTGCAACAATCAGTGAATGAGTTTGAGTCAATTCGAGCTGAACATAAGTCACAAAAGCTGGAAATTGATTTTTTAACCATCAGCTTGAGTGTGGAAAAAGAAAATGTTTCTAAGCTAAATAAGATGATTTCCGATCTTGATCTTAAACTTCATAAGATAGGTCAAACTGAGCATACAATTTTCTTGAATAAACAAGTTGAATTTAGAGATTATTACTCCAAAGAAGGTCTTGGATACACAAATCCAAATTATTTGAAAAAGACCCTTGGAGTTAAAAATCCAAATTATTTGCAAAAAGCTCTTAAAGAAAAAGCAGCATTTTATGACCTTACAAGCATGTTAATGAGTAAAAGGTTTCCTTCATTAAAAGGGTTTCAAATGAAGGAAGAATTTTCAGAGATGCAACATATGAAACTACATGATCCTATGTTTCATGATTCTAAATATCATAGGGTCAAGTTTGTGTATAATGATGATACTCTGAAGATTAAATCCAATTCACTCATGGATGATCCTATATATTTTGTATACCCAGAATCATCAAGCAATATTGTAAAACCATACATATCAACCAAGGATTTAGAATGTAAAGTTTCGGACCTTGAGAAACAAGTTGAAGATTTGAAAATTCAGAACTCAAATCTTTTAACCAAGTCAAAGAATTTTCTTCATTGGAATACTACTGATGTTGATTCTGAATCAATTTCACTGGTGTCAGAAATTCTAAATGATTTAATTTGTAATGTGTCAACATCAGTAGAAACCAGAAATTCTTCTCAAGACAATTCTGATTTAAACCAAAATTTGAAAGAGGGTGTTGATGATGAGCAGGAAAAAGTTGTTCGTGTTGTTAATAATAAAGGTTATTTTGAATACAAAGAACCATCCGCAATGTCAACTGATGATGTTGAAGTTCCTTATGTGTTTGATTCTCTTAACTCAAAACAACCCATAATTGATGAGATATCTTCTGCTCCATCATCTTCAACAACACCTACAAATGGTTTATCTTCAATTGGTTTGTCGAAAAGTGGTAGTGAATTGAGTGAATCTTCACAGGAATCAAAGAAGTCATCTCTGAAAAATTCTGAACCCTTGTATTCATCAACAAGATCAAAAGTTTGTCATTTTCATGATGAAATCTCTTATTTAGAAAAGAAACATGAAAAGGAAAAACAAAGTTTTCAAAACACACTTCAACAATTAAAGATAGAACTTTCTCGTCAAAAGTGTGATACAAAATTTTGGAACAGCAAATGTGAAACCTTAACAAAGAACTATGATAGACTGGTTGAAAGACTGTCTATATATGAAGAAGGTCATCACTATGCTGGGAAAAACCAAAAGATTGCTCATACTCCAGTCACTCATGCATACATCAACACAGTTCAGTTCACTCAGGGAGTAAAATCTATGTTACGGAAATTTCAACATCACATTGATTTGAAAAAGCAAAATCCAAACATGGTGTTTCCTGAGGAAACTGAGCAGTCTATTTCACCTGTTCAAACTAAGTTGAAACCATTTGATATCTGTGCTAATCCATCTACAGGAAGTTCCAACAGTGTGAGCGTTCAGAAGTCAAGAAAGAAGAAGTCAACGAAGAGAAATGTTAAGAAATTAGATTTTAGTATGAAATCTTCTAATAGCAAGTTTAGTGTGGGAAACAAACTGAATTCTAAAAATAATGTACCTTCCAAATTCAATTCTATGAATAAAAGGTCTACATCTGTTTCTTCAGTTTCTCATGCTTCAAGTTCCTCACAGAATATACATCATACTAAATCTAATTTCTCTACTACTCTTCGTTCTTCTGTTCCTAGATATGTTCCATATCATGTTTTTAATATGCTTAGAGGAACAAAGTATTACTGGGATTCAATATCTTGTACTGTTAAGAGTATTACACGGAGTGGACCCATTTTAAAATGGGTTCCTAAATCCATCTGATTTCCTCATTGCAGGCCAGTCATAAATGGTACCTTGATTCTGGGTGTTCCAAACATATGACTGGGAGGAAAGAGCTTCTATCTAATTACAAAGAAGAATATGGAGGCTCAGTCAAATTTGGCAATAATGAACTGTCACCGGTTGTGGGTCATGGAGATATAGTGTGTAAGGATATTACAATCAATAATGTAGCACATGTCGACGGTTTGAATCATAACCTATTCAGTATTGGCAAATTCTGTGATAAAGATTTAGAGGTAAATTTTAACAAACGTCGATGTGCTGTCAGAACTGAATGGGGTAGAGAATTATTAGTTGGCACTCGGAAAACTGATCTCTATACGATCAAACTTCGACATATGCTTGCAAATAAATCTCAGTGTCTCATCACAAAGAAGTCATCTCATCAATCTTTACTCTGGCATCGTCGACTTTCTCATTTGAATTACAGATATTTTGACAGATTGGTAAAAGAAAGGTTAGTATCTGGCATTCCAATGATCAAGTTTGAACCCGATCAAATGTGCTCAGGTTGTGCTCAAGGAAAAATGAAAAGAGCATCTCATCCCCCAAAACCTGAACAAGGGTCCAAATCTCCGTTGAGTTTAATTCATATGGATTTGTGTGGTCCGATGAAAACTGTCAGTCTAGCAGGTAGAAAATATGTTTTAGTCATCTTTGATGATTATTCACGATATACTTGGACAAGGTTTTTGAAAACAAAAGATGAAACATCAAATTTAATAATAAATTTCATCAAAGCTGTTCAAGTACAACTTAAACTACCTGTTCAGACTGTCAGGTCAGATAATGGGACGGAGTTCAAAAATCAAGTGTTAAAAGGTTTTTACAATTCATTAGGAATTACTCAAACTTTTTCTGCCGCACGAACTCCTGAACAAAATGGTGTAGTTGAGCATCGTAATCGTACGTTAGTTGAAGCAGCTCGGTCAATGTTAGCTCAAAGTCAATTACCTCAGTACCTATGGGCTGAAGCTGTGAATACTGCGTGTTACACTCAAAATAGGTCTATTATTCATCGGATATTTGGAAAAACACCCTATCACGTTTTGTTTGGCAGAATTCCAAATATTGATTATTTTAAAGTGTTTGGGTGTCCTTGTTTTGTTCTTAATGAAACTGAGAATCGGGGAAAGTTTGGACCTAAGTCTGATGAGATGATTTTTGTGGGATATTCAGATTGTTCAGTTGCTTATCGAGTCTTTAACAAAAAGTCGAGAGTTGTGTATGAAAGTGTAAATGTTAGATTTGACCCTTTTGTTGAGTTGTCTTCAAGTATATCTTCCAATGCAGATGCTGTGTCTAATAATGTTGTGTTTACAGATGCATCTTCATCCACAACTAGTTTCATTGATCCTCCAGCTACATCAAATGAGTTAGACAGTTTGTTTGAATATTTTTATGATGACTTGTACGGTACTAATCAAACATCTTCGTCTAATGCAGGTATCTCATCTACTCCTTCGAGTTCGACTACTCCCTCATCTGAAGTTTCTCCTACATCGTCTTTACCATGTCCAGATATTCCTAGTCTTGTCTCTTCACCTTCATCATCTCCCATAGTTATGGATACTCTTCATCCAGATATTACAGTAGATTCTCATGTTCAGTCGTCTTCTCATGAAGTTGGTATTAATGATTCTATTCCTGAAGGGCATGAACCACTTACTACGCATCCTACATCAACTGACAATATCTTGGAACCATCTTCTGTAAATGATCAAACACCTTTACCACATATTGCCAAATGGACAAAGGATCATCCTATTGATCTTATCATTGGTGATCCTACTTCTGGTGTTCAAACACGAGCTGCATCAGCAAATGAGTGTAACTTCTCGGTATTTTTGAGTAACATTGAACCAACACGGGTATCTGATGCTTTACAAGACTCTGATTGGGTTACTGCTATGCAAGAGGAGCTCAATCAGTTTGAGGCATTAAAAGTGTGGCGGTTGGTCAAGTTACCTGAGTCTAAATCAGTTATTGATACGAAGTGGTTATTCAAAAATAAGAGAGATGCGAATAACATAATTGTTCGTAACAAAGCACGACTTGTGGCCAAAGGTTATCGTCAACAGGAGGGCATTGATTACGATGAAACTTTTGCCCCTGTTGCTCGACTCGAAGCTATTCGCATGTTTTTGGCATATGCTGCATATAAAGATTTTACTGTTTTTCAAATGGATGTCAAAACAGCATTTCTATATGGTCATTTGAAAGAAGAGGTGTATGTAGCTCAACCAGAAGGATTTGTAGATAAAGAACATCCAGATTATGTCTATGTTCTAGACAAGGCTTTTTATGGCTTAAAGCAGGCACCACGTGCTTGGTATGAGGAGTTGTCTAAACATCTACTTTCCAAAGGGTTCAAGAAAGGTTCGGTGGATTCAACATTGTTCTTGATGAAGGAAGGCGAACATATTGTGGTCATTCAGATCTATGTTGACGACATTATCTTTGGATCAACTAGTCGGGAGTTGTGTAAAAAGTTTGAGACTGTCATGACTGAAGAATTTAAGATGAGTATGATGGGAGAGATCAATTTCTTTCTTGGTCTACAAGTGCGACAATTTTCAGATGGCATTTTCATAAATCAATCTAAGTATATCTTTGATTTACTTAAAAAGTATGATATGTCTGGATGTCATTCGATAGGAACTCCAATGGCTACAGGTAATTCAATTGGTCCAGATCATGAAGGAAAGGATGTAGATTTGAGGAATTATCGAAGTATGGTTGGTTCTTTAATGTATCTCACTGCCAGCAGACCAGATATCATGTTTGCAACATGTGTGTGTGCCAGATATCAAGCCAAACCAAAGGAGTCTCACTTAGCTGCAGTTAAGCGTATTTTTCGGTACTTAAAGGGGACACCGTACTATGGCATTTGGTATCCAAAAGGTCTTGGATTTGAGCTACAAGCGTATACTGATGCTGATTATGGTGGCTGCAATATGGATCGGAAGAGTACATCAGGTCATTTGCAATTTCTGGGAAATAAGTTGGTTTCGTGGGCATCCAAAAAGCAACAGTGTGTCTCTACTTCCACTGCGGAATCTGAATATGTTGCTGCTGCGAGTTGTTGTTCGCAAGTACTTTGGATGCAGTCGCAACTACTATCAATGTAGCAGCTCAACTTGGTCAAATAAGTTCGGCGGTTCAGATGGATGATGTATTTGCTACACTTGAAGATGAGCACGGAGCTACGTCACCTATTTTGCACACGAATGTGGAGGCTGAGTTGGATGATTTTGCTCTATCTCCGGTCAATGAGCACTTTGTGGGTGAATTTCCTGACATTGAGGAAGTTGCAGAATCTTTACTTGATTTATCTCAACCGATTGTGGAGATATCAGACGTACAATGCTATTCTCCGAATGAGCTGGCACAACGTCTACATCGTCTTATGGGATATGATTCTTCATCTGAGGATAGTATTGATGCAAGTGATGATATGGTAGATGAACTTCCCGGATCAGCTGATGATGATGATCATGTTGATGATGATATGCCTGATCAAGGCTCGAGTCGCTTGTTGACTCAAGGTGATATAAGGATGGCTGAGGGAGAATTAGTTGAAAATCCGGATGTGAGGTTGAGTGTTGGGGAAGCCAAAAGAATTGATGAGAGTGAGACAGGGGCTAGAAAAGAAGTGCAAACCCCTTCCCAAGCCGAGTCTAGCCGGGTAGCCACAACTTCTAGGGGTGAGCATATGTTGCCACCACCTATTGAAAAAGACATGAGATCCCCACTCATGCAATGCACAACCCAACTCACCCACTCTACCGTTTCTCAACAAACGGTAGTTTCATCTTCTCACGGGGTTTTACCACAACTTGTACCCATTCCTCAATTGGAGGTTGGTGGTACCGACACAGTGAGGCAGCTGCCCCTGCCCACGACTTCACTTGTTCACTCATCGAGTCTAGATCCACTTGCTTCAAATGTAAATCTTTCTTTGGCTAGGACACAGGTGCAAACCACCTTTGCAGGAGGCTTTAGTAGCCCTGCCGGAACCACCGTAGTGAGTTCTGCATTCGTTGCGGGCTTGCCAGGATCGGAGGGAAATCCCATCAGTGCTAACATCACGCCAACGCTGAACATGGGTTCCTTGAGTTCCACTCTTGGATCAACGAGAAGTCTGAGTGACCTCGGAGTTAGTTTACCCGCATCCCCCATTATCACGGAGTTAAGGCAACAGTCTACCATTTTGGGTTCTTCCTCAACACCCATTGGTAGTTTATCGTCTGATTCAGTTCCAGTCTCCACATCTTCCACAGTATCTGCATCTTCTGCATCGTCTGCATCATCATCTTCTGCACCACTATCGACTGGCACGGATTCAACTCCAGATGTTGATCTTTCTCGTATTCATGTTGTAGCAACTACAAACCAACTGATTACGCGTTCCATGTATCGAGCAAACAATGAACAAATGGCGATTGTTATTCAACAGCAAACGGCTCGTATTTCAGCTTTGGAGAAGCAAGTAGCTTTGTTAGCTAAAGGCAAAGCTCCGATGTCTGATCCCCCTTCACAGCCTTCTCAGTCAGCGGCTGATTCTCTTACTATTCCGGAGTTAAAGGGGTTGTTGTTCTCTAAACTCTTGGAGTCGGGTTCAGCTGAAGATCGTGATCTTGTGGGTGTCCTACGACAACAAACAGTCTTGCAACAACGTGCCATTCAAGAACAACGGTCTCAGGCTCACTTGGTTACACATACTGAATTCCAGCAGTTTCAGGCAACTCTTGATGCTTCTCTCACCAAGACATTCACCGAGATCAACCAGATGTTCACCGATGGCTTATCTCATTTATCGGATCGTATTCGGGGAATTGAAGAAACATGTCAAGTGGCTGCGAGACGACCAACCAGAAGGCATGATGATCATGATGATCATGATCCTCATGAGGGGGAGAGGAAACGTAGAAGGTTGGAAGAGTCGTTGTCTAGGGAGCCGACTTCTCCTAGAGTCAGAATTGTAGATCGGTTTGAAGAGAGGCAACCAAGAGAGAAGCAGCCTGGCAGACACAGAGATGCCATAGTACTTACGGGAGGTCAAGAGATGGAAACAGAACCAGTCTTGCAGTCTACTCTAGATTTTTTGGGTTCTGTTCAAGAAGAGAGGCTAGATCAAGGAACTGAAGAAAGAGGAGTTATGTTTTCAGGAGTGTCTAGCTCTACGTCTGAAATAGATAGAGTTCTAGCGCTTCTTGAGAATGTAGCTTCTGAAATCAGAGATTACCAAGTGCCAAACGAGGAGATTCAGGATGCAAGGTGTGCAGAAGATAACAGACTGAAGGATATGTTTGATGATGTGCAATTTGATTTTGAGAAAGAAGAAGCTGTGGATGATGTGGAAGGTCCTCTACTGGAAGAAGTGTTGCCTCAGAATGATTTGATGCCTGTGGATCCAAAGAAAGTTGAACTATGGGAAAAGATGAAAGCAAGTTCGGGGAAATTTCTAAAGAGAACAGAATGGAATCGGTTTACAAGGGCCACTGGGAAGTATCTGGAAGAAAGGTACAAGAGTAGATTCTGTTATCATGAGCGAAAGCTGAGCTATGTGAAGTTGTACGGGATTGAGAATTTGTTGTTCCAGATTCAAGTTCTAATCAGCATGCAACAACTAGAGAATGATTCAGGAAGCCATATATCATTGATTCTTGGAGAATTGATTACACACACTAACCACACCAAGAACACACACACTTAAGACCTAACTTTCTCTCTTCACTCTCTTTACACCATAAAGCACGTATGCATGTCCTAACTACCAAACTAATTCACTATGGGTATTTATACCCAAACACTCAAACCCTCAAGGTTTACAAGAATTACACAAACTACCCTATTATTACAAAACTATTACAAGTAAAGTAATAAAGCACTAAAACAATGAAGCTTTGACTTTCTTTTAACAACTTTGACTTTGCCTTTGACTTCAACATTAGCACAATCTTGTGATCTCGGATACAATCCGATTTTGCACCCAACAATCTCCCCCTTTGGATTCGAGATCACAAAAAGAATTAGGCAAACGTCTTCAAGAAAGCATCAACACTTTAAGCATCAACAATAGGCTTTCTTGAATGATAAGCTTCCGTAATAATCTTCACGAATCATCCAAATCTTCATGAAGCTTTAACACACTTTGAACACGAAGCTTTAACAAATCGAGATATCTTCAAATAATCATCAAACTTCAAACATCTCTTGCAAACATCTCTTGTCATATCTCGTAATCTTCTCCTTATTTTGACATTTTGGAATCATCTCCCCAAAGTATCTTCAAAACATTTCTCTACTTTACATTTCTAAACCATCTCCCCCTTTTTGATGAAATATGAAATAATCATCAAAACTCTAGAAATGTAGAATCAGATAAAATGTCTCGTAAAAATACAAACATGTGAATAAACCACCAAGGAAATCAAAAACCATCTCACATAACCATCTCCTCCTTGTTACTCCAGAATTCCCCTTATTACTCCAAAGAAATACCGTCAATTCCATAAAGTAATCCGAATCTTTTCAAATTCAGATATAAGTGGGAAAATCCTGAAACAACACATGAATCAGTTGGAATGCCTGTGAGAAGCACAAAGCAACTCAGTACAATGAATGCACTATATAAGGAGCTTTAGTGATGATCACTCCCTAGGGCTTCCGTTCAATCATCGCAAACACTAAAAGTATTCCTATGAACGTTCCGACAAAGAAACAAATTCCTTGTGTGTATTTGTGATGAAAGAAAATAGCATCAAATGCTTTCATAAGGCTCAAAATGTGAAAACATTTCACGACTCGATGTGTAGAAATGAAGTTCGAAGGCAGGGCAGCTTCCTTCTGTTTCAATATCGATTTTCCAAATGAAAACCTGATAGATTATGTGCTGCGTCCCCGTGATGAATGAAACATCTCCTTGTTAAGAAGGAAATGAGTAGCTAGTGGGGTAAAAACGAGAGTCGGCATTGGGCTTTGCCTTGTTTCAATATCGGTCACCAAAGAATGTGAACCAATAGATTGTGTGGTTGCCCGGCTTAGAAGTGGTTGGTGCAGAGTATTATGTTTCTTTTAACTCTGTTCTCACACCCTCCAATTCTTTTAAACATCCTCACTTCTAACCAATCTCTCATATAACATTTTTCCGCTCAATCACTATGAGAATAACTCGACCACCCGAGTTATCTCCCCCACACTTTGATGTAGACCCCTCACTCATTTCTCAAGGATAACTTCTTGGGTAGGATTGCCGGTTTTGGAAATCCATAGAAGTTCTGTTAAGCTCACACATCCCATGAAATAAGTTTCCTAAACATGATAGTACAATGATTCATCGGGCGAATCAATGAGCCAATATGAAACATGCTCGAACAAATATATATGTAGAATATAGGAGCATAAAAAATTTCTTCAAACAAGTATATGAAATGAAGAACATGAATGATATAAACTTGATTGACAAAGCTGATTCATCATATGATGTGAGATATACTCTTGAAAAGCTTTGGTGAACACAAAATGAATGAATGATATCTATACGATCAAGATATAGATATAGCAATGAAGAACGTATCTGATCAAATAAACGATGAAGTACAAATAGGAAGATAGCAAGCGAGTGTATTACCACCGAAAAATATGGTCATATAGAGACGTGGTAATAACTAAGTCAAAAGAAGCTAAACCGGTGTGTAGGAATACTTGAAAAGTATATGAAAAGATAATACACAAGTATTAATCTTTGGAAACACACGGTTAGAAAATATCCGTCAACTCATCATGATACGAAAACATGAAAAATCACACTTCTAATTCGAAAAATCATTTGAGAATCGAGAAGTGAGTTTGAACATTTAAAAACATTTTTCATACCTGAAAGTTGTTCATCTTTCAAATATGTAAGCATTAAAGCTTATTTGAACTCTCCCCCTAAAATGAATATCACTTTTAAGAACTCCCCCTCAAATGGATAATCTGCAAAACAAAGTAGAAATTGGTATTCATTGAAAATGAATCCTTAGATGTTAGTCAGATAGTATCCAATCCAGAATAATTAAGCAACTCCCCCTTAAATTAAGATCCGTAACAGATTTAAGTAGGAGTAAGCATGCCAAGCTTGCTAACCAAAAAGTGAAAACGCTTTTCATCTAAAGGTTTAGTGAAAAGGTCAGCAAGTTGATAATCTGTTTGAACAAAGAACATTTCGATATTACCTTTCTCCACATTATCTTTCATAAAATGATACCGGATGTCGATGTGTTTGGTCTTGGAATGCTGAACTGGATTTGACGTTATTGCAATGGCGCTTTCCGAATCACAGTAGATAGGGACTCTCTTCAACTTGTAGCCATAGTCTAGTAGTTGTGTCTTCATCCAAAGCACTTGCGAACAACAACTTGCGGCGGCCACATATTCAGCTTCGGCCGTAGAAGTAGAGACGCAATTTTGCTTTTTCGAAGTTCAACTAACAAGTTTATCACCTAAAAACTGACATGATCCAGAAGTGCTTTTCCTATCCAGTTTGCAACCACCATAATCTGAATCTGTAAAAGATATTAGCTCAAAACTAGAATCTTTCGGATACCAAAGGCCCAACTCGGGTGTGCCTTTGAGATACCGTAAGATCCTTTTAACTGCCGCAAGGTGTGACTCTTTAGGAGTAGCTTGAAAACGAGCACAAAAACATGTGGCGAACATAATGTCCGGTCTAGTCGCAGTGAGGTACAAAAGAGAACCAATCATGCTTCTGTAAATCTTTTGATCAACGGGTTTACCGGCTAAATCAGGACCCAAAAGATTTCCAGTTGGCATTGGTGTTTTAATTGGAGAACAATCAGTCATACTAAACTTTTTCAACATATCTTTAATATACTTTGACTGATTTATAAAGATGCCATCAGGGTTTTGTTTGACTTGAATTCCTAAAAAGAAATTCAATTCACCCATCATGCTCATTTCAAACTCTGTCTCCATGATTTTAGAAAACTTTGTACACAACTCTGGATTAGTAGAACCGAAAATAATGTCGTCAACATAAATTTGAACTAAGAGCAAGTCATCACCTTCTTTCTTCAGAAAAAGAGTAGTATCGATCGTACCTCGTTTGAATCCTTTGGATAAGAGATGATTAGTCAGAGTTTCATACCATGCTCTTGGAGCTTGTTTTAGACCATATAATGCTTTGTCCAAGATGCATACATGATCGGGAAAATCTGGATCGACGAACCCTTCAGGTTGCTCTATATAGACCTCTTCATGCAAGACTCCATTCAAGAACGCAGATTTGACATCCATTTGAAATACCTTGATGTTCTTGTGAGCCGCATAGGCCAGAAAGATTCGAATTGCCTCGATCCTCGCTACCGGTGCAAAAGTCTCATCGTAGTCAATACCTTCTTGTTGAGAATAACCTTTAGCAACCAATCGCGCCTTGTTTCTGACAATCACTCCGGATTCATCTTTCTTATTTCTGAAGATCCACTTGGTTTTAATGATTGATTTATCTTGCGGTCTCGGAACCAAGCGATACACTTTGTTTCTTTTGAACTGTAGCAGCTCTTCTTGCATTGCTAAAAGCCAATCAGAATCGTCTAAGGCTTGAGAGACATTCTTTGGTTCAATTTTGCTCAAGAAACTTTTGTGTAGGCAGTAATTTGCAGATGCAGATCGCGTTTTAACACCATCATTGACATCACCAATCACATTGTAGAGTGGATGTGCTCTAGTCCATTTCAACTGAGCAGGAAGAATTGCAAGATCATCTAGATTATTCTGACTATCGTTTTCATCAATGATTGCAGGAATCTCTAATTGATCATCGGGGGTTAACTCTGATTGCTCAACACTTGGAACTGGTATAGCCTGATCAGAGTTAGAAGTAGAACAAATATTCTCCGATGGTCCGGAATCATTCACGCTTGAAGGTTCTGGAACATCGTGAATATCAACTCTTGGATTTCTGGACAGAATTAGATCTTCATTATCTGCACAAATATCCAGAAAAGCATCCATAAACAGTAAATCGAGTTCTGAACTATTTGGATCAGAAATAGAATCAGAAGTCGTAGTAGAAGCTTGACTATGAATTTCGAGTCCTGAACTGCTATGTTCAGAAGTCATCGACACGGTTTCATCAAAGGTCACATAAACAGTTTCCATAACCATCTTGGTTCTTTTGTTGTAGACCCGGAAAGTCTTTGACGTTAGCGAATAACCAAGAAAGTATCCCTCATCGGCTTTCTTGTCAAACTTACCAAGATTGTCACGATTGTTAAGAATGTAACACCTACAACCAAAAACATGAAAAAATTTCACATTTGGAACTCTACGGTTGATTATATGATAAGGAGTTTTCTGAAAGCGCTTAGTGATGATGGTTCGATTTTGAGTAAAACAAGCCGTTGAAACCGCTTCGGCCCAAAAGGTTAGAGGTAATCCGGAGTAAGCTAGCATCGTTCGTGCCGCTTCCACTAAGGTTCGGTTTCGTCTTTCTACAACCCCATTTTGTTGTGGAGTATAAGCACCTGAAAAATTATGAGAAATACCAACAGATGTTAGATAAGCATCTAATGTAGCATTTTTAAATTCAGTGCCATTATCACTCCTAATCTTTCGAACTGGAAGTTGCAAAAGAACTTGGATCCTCTTGATAAACTTTATGATCAACTCGGGAGCTTCAGATTTCATTCTCAGAAATTCTAGCCACGTGTACCGTGATTATTCATCAACCATAACCAGAATGTACTTCTTTCCACTAATTGATTGAATTCTCATCGGTCCGCATAAGTCCATGTGGAGCATTTCGAGTGGTGATTGACACGAAGATTCTGTCTTTGACTTGTGAGAACTTATCTTCATCTTTCCCATTTGACAAGCCGGACATAAAGAATCTCTATCAAATGTCAACTTTGGAAGACCTTTCACCAATCCACCATTAGCTAGTTTACTAATATCTGAGAAATTCTGATGAGAAAATCTTCTATGCCATAGCCAACTTTCGCCTTTTGTTGCCTTTGTGAACAAACAAACTGGTTTCGAAGAATCTATCACCGGAAAGTCAACCACATAGAGATTGTAAAACCTTCTCCCTTCAAAAATCTCAACACCATCACTATTAATGATAAGACAGTTAATGATGGAAAATAGAACAATGTTATAACCATCACAAAACTGACTTGCACTAAAAAGATTATGACTTAACCCCTCAACATAAAGTACCTTCTTTATGGATACCTTACCATTTGTAAGAATGCCGTAACCTTTGATGACACCAGTCGTCTTATTCCCAAAACTAACTGTTCCTCCTGGTCGTTCCACATAATTGTGCAACAACTCCTTGTAGCCAGTCATATGTCTTGAACAACCGGAATCGACATACCACATATGCCTGGCCTGTAGAAACATGTTAGTTCATCTTGGGAACCCATATCCAAATGGGTCCTTTCTTGTTGGTCTCATACATCTTTAACAAATCAGAAGATGAACCTAAAATCTTACAATTTATACCAGACTTTGAAATTTGTGCATTCAATAAATCTTTAGGAATCCATTTGCACACAAATTTCACATCAACTGATTTATCTTTTGCTTTTGAAAGATTTTTCTTTTTAGCACTAAACACTTTAGCACGATGATCAAACGAGTAAGCACGAGATTTATCATGAGAAACACCACTAGATCTCTTCTTGTTATCATGACTAGAGTTCAACGAAAAAGAGTTATCACCACATTGAGTACAATGCAAACGTTGCATAGCAAAAAACATCAAGGCAGACTCAAAAGAGTTTTGACACTTATTGAATCTAACATTCAGATTACATTTATTTGCATCATCAACGGATGACTTTTTAACAAAACGCTTTTTCTTCTTTGAATCTTTCTTCTTCCACCCTAGGCCATGTCGTTTAAAACTTTTTAAATCTGTAGAATCAGAAGAACTAGAGTTAATAGGTGTCTTAGGAACTGAACATACATCAGATGAATCTTTTGAAGATGTTTCAAGTGTAGCACAAAAAGTACTTCCTACCTCAAAAGTACTTGCATCAAAATTAATTGAACAAGTTTCAGACTTTAACAAAGTACACGAGGATTTATAATCTTTTGAAATTCCACTATCACTTGAAACATTTATGTAAGTGCAAGATGAATCAATCTAGCATGAGAAATGATAGATCTAGTAGAGAGAGAAAGTAGAGAGAGAAAATGTGAAACTCATATGTCATTAATCTTGAAAGGCTTAAAGTACAATACAAGGCAATGAGGTATTTATACCTCATTCCTACAAAATATAAAATGTTCACAAATGGTCCCTCAACTTCTTTAATAAATCTAACACTAACAATCTCCCCCTTTTATAAAAGAAGGAGGGACATACAAAAGAAACAAACAACTACTCGACTAAGATTGCTTCACGGAAGGCTTTCTCAACTTGAACTTGATTTCTGCAAATCTAATATCATTTCTCAGCTTCAATCTTCTATCTATCTCCTTTACAAAATGTTTGATCAGCACCTTGTTTGCAGCTGAGATATCATGTACTTTATGCCTATCCATTTGCAATCTTGTATTCAACCCATCCATCACCATCTTTAAAGTATCATCACAGAATAGCATCACTTCATGAGAGTACATCCTCTTCTTGTTGCCAAGAGAATCTGGATAAACACACGAGATCTTGGTTTCATCTGCATCATAGAACACTGTGTACAAAACAAAGTCCTTTTCTTCACCAACCAGACTTCTTTGTGGTTTGTGACAGAATAACTTTGATGACCAATTCTCTAGTCCCAATTGAAAGTCATACAGATGAGCCAATGATATCGAAGCCTTGACATGTCTAACTATAGCAGTTAGAGCAATTATCTCCTCTTCTGACCTAAAAGCTTTTCCTTTGAGATCATACAAAATCCCAAAGATCACATCAAAGCTCACATCTTGAAAATCAGCTTCAGTAATCACATATTCCTTCCTATCATCTCTGGTGAAAGTGATTACTGGGTACCAATACGTACTCAATCTGTTTGTCTTGTAACTTTTTACTGCAACAAACTTGTAGTCTGACACTAAGGCTTCTCTTCTTTGCTTGTTCACCTTCCTCATGTAGATGTACTCTCTTCTTAGTTCTTCCTTCAGATTCTCAATCCCATACAACTTCACATAGCTCAACTTCCGCTCATGATAACAGAAACGACTCTTGTACTTTTCTTCCAGATACCTCCCAGTGGCTCTTGTAAATCTATTCCATTCTGTTCTCTTTAGAAATTTCCCCGAGCTTGCTTTCATCTTTTCCCAAAGTTCAACTTTCTTTGGATCTACAGGCATCAAGTCATTCTGTGGCAATACTTCTTCCAATAGAGGACCTTCCACATCATCCGCAGCTTCTTCTTTCTCAAAATCAAATTGTACATCCTCAAACATATCTTTCAATCTGTTATCTTCTGCACACCTTGCATCCTGAATCTCTTCGTTCGGTACTTGGTAATCTCTGATTTCAGAAGCTACATTCTCAAGCAACGCTAGAACTCTATCTATTTCAGATGTAGAACTAGACGCCCCTGAAAACTTCACTCCTCTTTCTTCAGCTCTTTCTTCAGGCATCTCTTCTTGCACCGAACCCAAGAAATCTAGAGTGGACTGTAAGACTGGTTCTGATTCCATCTCTTCACCTCCCGTTAGAACAATTGCATCTCTGTGTCTTACAGGTTGTTTCTCTCTTGGATGCCTTTCCTCAAGCCTGTCCACAATTCGTACATTTGACGTGGTTGGTACCCTAGACGGCTCACTTTCAAGTCTCCTTCTTTTCCTCTCCCCCTCATGACGATCATGATCATCATGATCATCATGCCGTCTAGTGGGCCGTCTAGCAGCAGCTTGACATGTCTCTTCAATGCCTCGAATCCGATCAGATAACTGTGATAAGCCATCAGTGAACATCTGGTTGATCTCGGTGAATGTCTTGGTAAGGGAGGCATCAAGAGTAGCCTGAAATTGCTGAAATTCCGTATGAGTAACCAAGTGAGCCTGAGACCGTTGTTCTTGAATAGCTCGTTGTTGTAAAGTAGTCTGTTGTTGTAGAATACCCACAAGGTCACTATCTTCAGCCGAACCCGACTCCAAGAGTTTAGAGAACAACAACCCCTTCAACTCTGGAATAGTAAGTGAATCAGCCGCTGACTGAGAAGGCTGTGAAGGAGGATCAGACATTGGAGCTTTACCCTTAGCTAACAGAGCTACTTGCTTCTCCAAGGCAGAAATTCGAGCAGTCTGCTGCTGAATAACCGTTGCCATCTGTTCATTGTTAGCTCGAAACAAAGATCGGGTAATAAGCTGATTGGCCGTAACAACAACTGGAAGACGCGAGAGATCAACATCAGATGACGATGCCATGCCAGTCGGAGGAGGTACTGAGATAGATGGGGCAGACGAGGCAGAAGAAGCCGAAACTGTGGAAGATGTGGAAACCGGGACTGAATCTGACAAAGTACTACCAATGGGTGTTGAGGAAGAACCCAAGATAGTAGATTGTTGCCGTAACTCCGTGACAATAGAAGATGCGGGCAAACTAACACCGAGGTCACTCAGACTTCTCGTTGATCCAAGAGTAGAACTCAAGGAACCCATGTTCAGTGTTGGCATGATGTTAGCGCTGATGGGATTTCCCTCCGATCCTGGCAAGCCCGCAACAAATGCAGAACTCACTACGGTGGTTCCGGCAGGGCTACTAAAGCCTCCTGCAAAGGTGGTTTGCACCTGTGTCCTAGCCAAAGAAAGATTAACATTTGAAGCAAGTGGTTCTAGACTCGATGAGTGAACAAGTGAAGTCGTGGGCGGGGGCAGCTGCCTCACTGTGTCGGTACCACCAACCTCCAAGTGAGGAATGGGTACAAGTTGTGGTACAACCTTTCTCTTTCAGCCACATCCATCTCTGAATATTCTTTTGGCACTTGTCTTCCATCAAGTGTGGTAACTGGGATAGGATGAGGTCCATGTAAAATCGAATGAAGAATTTTATCTCCATCTTTCTTTCTCCTTATGTATAGCTTGAATCGCGAGACCCACAATTCATACTCATCTTTGAAAAGAACTGGTGCTTTGGTCTCTGATCCCATTGACATATCATCTCTCCGATTTGCAAGACTCATCTTTAAAACGGATCTTTGTTACTGATTTTATGAGAAATATCAGTTTTTGAGAATGATTGAAAAATTTCAACTTTATAACTCCACTTGAGATGCACAAAATGACTTGGCTCGAGACAAATTACTGTATAGCTCGAGTTACACAACACAATGACTCGAGTCACTACTTGACCATGGCTCGAAACACAACTTCAATTGCACTCGAGATACTCTTTTTCGCTCGAGTTAGACAACTCGAGTCAAAAACCAATCCTGCTCGAGATACTTTTCTAGGCTCGAGATAAGAGTATAACATCAGCTCGAGATATGGCTCGAGTTAAGATCAGACCACTGCTCGAGTTACTCAATTCGAGCCAAAAACCTTTCTTTCTGCTCGAGATACAACTCAATTCACTTAATTCGAGCCAAAACACCCTTCACTCGAGTTATTCAACTCGAGCCAAACTTAATTTTGCTCGAATTCTAACTACCAACTACCTACCACTCGAGACATATGAAGATTGACTCGAGACATATGAAGATTTACGAACAAAACTCGATTTTCAGCTCATTTTCACTCAAAATTCAAATCTGACTATTTCTAAATGATTCTAAATCACTTCTAATGCATAAAACTTGATAAAATCATGAAATTACACACAATTTCATGATTAATCAAGTAATATATCTTCAAATATCTTCAAATTTGCACCAAAAATGGAGTTCTTCAAATTTTCTTCATTTTTCTTCAAATCTTCAATCAATCTTCATGATAAATCTTCATTTAATCAGCAAATCCAGCTCTGATACCACTTGTAAGTGCAAGATGAATCAATCTAGCATGAGAAATGATAGATCTAGTAGAGAGAGAAAGTAGAGAGAGAAAATGTGAAACTCATATGTCATTAATCTTGAAAGGCTTAAAGTACAATACAAGGCAATGAGGTATTTATACCTCATTCCTACAAAATATAAAATGTTCACAAATGGTCCCTCAACTTCTTTAATAAATCTAACACTAACAATTTACAACATTTGGTTTATCTTGTGTACTCGACTTTGGTTTTTCAAAAACAGCACCAAATTCCACATCTGGTAGTTTGAGTTCTGATTTAAGGATATCTCCTTCAACCATACTATCTAAACTTTTGTACACAAGATATCCATCTTTGTCAATAACAGCATATGTAATTAACTCAGTCACTTCAGGCTTAATACTTTGATCAAAACAAGATGGAGTTTCTTGAGACTCAAACATGGGGTTTGAAATAAAATTTATCTTTTCTTCCTCAACACCCGCTTCAATATCATCATCATTATCAGAATCAAAACATGGTTTGGTCTCATCAGAATCAAAATCAGACTCATAATCAGAAACGCTTTGATTTTCTGAAAGATTATTAACTTGAATAAACTCAGAAGATTTTCACAATCTGTTTCTTTTTCAAGTTCACTTGTCTTATCTTCAGATTTAGGAGTAGAATCAGTTGTCGTTGACTCATTTTCAATATTGTTACTAAGCTTTTCAGATTCATTTGAAAAAGACTTTACATCTTGAGAATACAAAGAAACACACTGAGTATGAGAAAACTCGGGTTTTCTTGTTTTATAACTTTGATTTAAATCATCATATTTAAAATCACATGTGAAATCAAAGTTATTCTTTCTCTTTGGCTTTGAATCTGAAAAACTATCACTTGAGTCATCAACAACTTTTTCTTTACCTTTATCCGAAGAATCAGATAATGAACTACCAGATTTTACAAAGGTCTCATTTATTTTTGGAAAACTTAAGTTATCAAACTGATAAAGACCTTTAGGGGCTTTCTTTAAAACATCATTTTCAGGTAAACCCAACCCCATTTTCGGATTGTAAAATCTAGTATCCTTTAAATTGTTTGTCAAAAGCTTAAGCGTCTGTTGAGTCTGACCTCTTTTGATATTAAGATCCTCCAATTGTTTTATCTTAGCATAAGCCTCAGATATATCTTGAAAACAAACTTCATATTTGATCATATATTCAGCTTTTTCAGACTCCAAATTTACTAAAGCACTCTTCATCTCAGAAATTTGAGATTCTAGTTTGGCTTTCTCTTTCCTAATCTCAGCCTTTTCAAGCTCACGATCATCAGCTAAAGATTTATATAACTCACACTCATTACTGAATTCAATGACTCGAGCTCTTTCGAACTTAATCTTTTCCTTCAAGTCATCAAATTCAGTTTTTAAAATTAAAAACTGTTCTTCTAAAGAGCATTCATCATTATCAGACATATCCGAGTCAGAAGGAGTTTGACTTACCTCATTTGTTTCTTCGGTCTGTTTGTGAAGGTTGATGGTTTCTTCCACACTAGCCATGAGATTGTAGTGAACTTGTGTGAAATGAGCAGAATCCTCATCATCAGAAGTATCATCATACCAACATTCCTCTTCCGCCATCAAAACTTTACCTTCACTCTTGCGTTTCGCAAGTTGAGCCTTCTTTGAGTAGTAGTCAAAATCCCTGACTTTCGGTGCTCTACAATCTTTGACAAAATGGCCTGGTTTGCCACAGTTGAAACATACGTTTCCTTTCTCATCTGTCTTTTCTTTCTCATAACTCTTCCTCTCCGGCCTTCTCTCATAATCCTTTGGCTTGTACTTGTCTCTTTTGTAGTTATCAAACTTGGGTTTCGATAAGAACTTCTTCTTCCCATAACGTTTGTGAATCGAACTAGACAAAAGAGCAAGTTTGTCGGCAACTCGCTTCAAATCAACATCGGACTCAGAACTTTCATCTTCAAGGGATTCTGAATCAGAATCAGACAACTCGGTGACTAAAGCCTTTGAATGACTTTTCTTCTTCGAACTAGCACTGGGAAGCACACTCTTCTTCTTTTCAGTCAACAGGGCCAAAGAATCAGAAATACTCTTCTGTTTCATCACAATATCTTTGACTTTCACTTCATGCTGACTAAGAATGGAATACAAGTCATGCAAGTCTTCTTCCGCCAAATTCTTGTTCATTTGAAGATTAACCGAGTAATGATCCCATTCTGGATTGAGATTCTTCAAGAACTTGAAGTTTATCTCAGAAGTAGACTTTTGCATCCCATTTCTCCTCAAATCATTCAGAATGATGTTGAACCGACTATAAGAATCTGCAAGTGTTTCTCCCTCTAAAGCCTTAAACCCTTCATAAGCTCCGATTGCTTGGTTTAGCTTGGCTTGGATTGGTCTCTCCGTCCCTTGAAACTGTTTCTCCAACTCATCCCACAACTCTTTCGCAGTATTTCTACTATCAACACGATTAAACAAATCGTTCGGAATGGCCATCGTGAGTAAAGTAAGAGCTTTGTCATCAAGTTCAGCTCTAATCTTCTCGAGCTCATTGTAATGCCGAAAGAGTTTGAACACTCGTCTTGGTTCAATAGCAGGAGTAGTGGCAGTCTCGGGGGTGCCCGGAATATCAATGTACGGCTTGATCGGACCTTCTTGGATGCTCACCATGAGTGTCTTGTCGATGTTGTTAAGAAACTGAATCATCCTCACACGCCATTGAGGATATTCTCCAATTTGAAGAACCGGAGGTTTAGACTTTGAACCCATGCTTAATAAATCTCTTGACATCTTTGTAGAACTTGAAAATGATCGGTAATTCACTGAAACTGGTAGATTTCTTCCGAACTTCTGGAGGTATACTAATCTGAGAATCTGTGGCTAATCTGAACACTTCTTTTTGATCAACGAAAAGGTTAGTGACAAAAGTCAAAAAGTCAACCGTAAAGTCAACCAAAATAACCGAAAGTGTTCTTAAATTTGACAAAAAAACTTAGAGATCTTTTGAAGTCAAATAAGAAAACTGTAAAATCTCTTAAAATAATGTATTAGGATAAAAACTTACTGGACGAGTTTTAATCTCTTAAAATAATCTCGGGTGCTCATGCGGGCTTGCCTTTGGGATCCTGCAGGTACTTGTAGGTTGGGTTACCCCCCCCCCCGACCGCGAAATTGAAATCTTAGTCCAAAAATACAACCTCTCGGAAATCACCAAAATCTCGAAAAAACCGGCATTTTTCGGGAAAAAATGACCTTCTTAAAAATGATTGAACTTTTTCACCGTAAAATCAGATAAAAAGTCTAAGAAAGTTAACGTGAAAAAACGCCCGAAAAACGCTTCCAGACTTTTTTTTTTTTTTTGCTTAATTTTTTTGCTTAAACTAATCCGATTCGGAAAACACTATATTCCGATTCGGATTTTCAATTTTCCGAATCGGAAAAGATGGTTTTCCGAATCGGAAAAATAAACCTGATAGAGTTCCGAGAAAAATTTCGAGTTGGTATTTGGGCAATTTCCGAATCGGAAAATGATGTTTTCCGAATCGGAAATTGACTAATACCAAGTCGGAAAACGAGTAAGATCAGATCTAAACAACAATTCAAGTCCAAAAAATTTTCCGATTCGGAAAATTTCAAAAATCCGATTCGGAAAACTGATATTTTCCGATTCGGAATTTTTGAATATTCCAATTCGGAAAATATGAACAGAATTCGGAAAAACGAGTGAAAACCGAGCAGAGGGTAAAAAAACTCAAAAATTACAGCTCTAAACACCAAATTTTGACTCTAAATCACTCCTAAACACAGTAAAAACATCATATTAACCACAAACAATCAAATTCAGATCCAAATCATGATCAAATGAAGAACATCAAAACTCAAACCTCCATTTTCAAAAAAAACATAAAAAAGCTCAAGAAATCATACCAGATTCAATACATTTCCAGCTCTGATACCACTTGTTGTTCCAGATTCAAGTTCTAATCTGCATGCAACAACTAGAGAATGATTCAGGAAGCCATATATCATTGATTCTTGGAGAATTGATTACACACACTAACCACACCAAGAACACACACACTTAAGACCTAACTTTCTCTCTTCACTCTCTTTACACCATAAAGCACGTATGCATGTCCTAACTACCAAACTAATTCACTATGGGTATTTATACCCAAACACTCAAACCCTCAAGGTTTACAAGAATTACACAAACTACCCTATTATTACAAAACTATTACAAGTAAAGTAATAAAGCACTAAAACAATGAAGCTTTGACTTTCTTTTAACAACTTTGACTTTGCCTTTGACTTCAACATTAGCACAATCTTGTGATCTCGGATACAATCCGATTTTGCACCCAACAGAATTTGAAAGAGGAGCTAAGAAGAGAGTACATATACATGAGGAAGGTGAACAAGCAAGGAAGAGAAGCTTTAGTGTCAGACTTCAAGTTTGTTGCAGTAAAGAGTTACAAGACTAACAAGCTCAGTACCTACTTCTATCCAGTGATTACATTTACCAGAGATGATGGGAAGGAATATGGGATTACAGAAGCAGATTTCCAAGATGTGAGCTTCGATGTGATCTTTGGGATTTTATATGATCTCAAAGGAAAGGCCTTTAGATCAGAGGAGGAGATAATTGCTTTAACAGCAATTGTCAGACATATCAAGGCTTCTATCTCATTGGCTCATCTGTATGATTTTCAACTGGGATTGGAGAATTGGTCGTCAAAGCTATTCTGTCACAAACCACAAAGAAGTCTGATTGGTGAAGAAAAGGACTTTGTTATGTACACTGTGTTCTATGATGCAGATGAAACCAAGATCTCATGTGTTTACCCAGATTCTCTAGGCAACAAGAAGAGAATGTACTCTCATGAAGTGATGTTGTTTTGTGATGACACATTGAAGATGGTGATGGATGGATTGAATACAAGATTGCAAATGGATAAGCATAATGTACATGACATCTCAGCTGCAAACAAGGTTTTGATCAAGCATTTTGTAAAAGAGATTGATAGAAGATTAAAGCTGAGAAATGATATCAGATTCGCAGAAATCAAGTTCAAGTTGAGAAAGCCTGCCGTGAAGCAATCTTAGTCAAGTAGTTGTTTGTTTCTTTTGTATGTCCCTCCTTCTTTTATAAAAGGGGAGATTGTTAGTGTTAGGTTTATAATAGAAGTTGAGGGACCATTTATGAATATTTTCAATTTCTTAGGAATGAGGTATAAATACCTCATTGCCTTGTAATGTACTTCAAGTCTTTAATCATGAATGACATATGAGTTCCATATTTTCTCTCTCTACTTTCTCTCTCTACTTGATATCATTACTCTTATGCTAGATCTAACATGATTGTGATTAGATCATGTTAGATTGATTCATCTTTACATCTAACAAAATCATCCACTTGGGGATTCACTATACCATGATAAGTGCTACTGTTTTTCCTTCATATATTTCTTAATCAATCTTTTTTAATCGCTTTCTTAGTATTAGTTTATTTAGTTGTCTTTTTAATATTAAAATCTTTTTCATGAAACCCCCCCCCCCCAAAGCTTTAGGTTAATTAAACTGATCTAGACTTTAATCTACGATAACTTGATCGTTCCCAGTGGTAGATACGATACCTGGACTTTCCTACACTATATTACTCACGATCAGGTACTCTTACCTGTATATGTGGTAAGACAGTGGCTAGGCATTAGAGGTTAAAACTTGTTACGCTTTTTATGTATGATAATTACCGCATCAGACACAAAGAGAGGCTCGAACAATGCAAACACTCGCCGACGGACTGCATAATAGTCGAAGCAGGGCATCAAGATAGAATCGGGCCATAATTAAGTTGACAAAATTGGTGCATCTTTTGGAGGAATGTACCACCAATGTTGTAGAAAATGCTATGACGGCAAGAAGGACGACTAGGAGAGTTGACTTGTGCTGGCAAGTTGTGGTAATACTATTGGCAAAGTTGGTCCTTTCGATTGTAACTCTCGTGAATTTGAAAGAATCTCAAAGTGTACTTTTTGGTTGTCCCATTAAATCTTAGCTTGGGTGAGTAAAGTATTTTAAGGATGCATTAGCATCAAATTTTGACCCTTTCAGATATATATATTAAGTTTTTTTGAAACATATTTTTATTTAATCACAAAGACGTTCTTATCGATTTTATTTTAAAGAAATTGTCGTAAATAAAATACAAATATTTTCGAACATTTATTAAAGACAACTTTTAATCAAACATACATTTTACAAATGATTTAGAACCGTATTTTCCAGAAGAAACACAAGTAGCTAGAAAGTGAACCGTGAGAATTAATCGATCAACATTGCTCAACTAATAGCCCAACAAGTCCAGGAAGTCGTACCTACCATAGTCACTCAAGTTACTACCGACCTTGTCACAAATAGAAGAAATAAGGAAGTCATAGTACCCATCGAATGGAAAGATGGTAATACAAGAAAATTTGAGCACCAGTCAGAGGAAATGACTCGTGGTAATTCAATCAAAAGTCGGAAAGTAGCCAGAAATTTTGGAGTGAAGACCCAAGAGTCAGGAAAGTATATGGGTTCTCCTCCAAAATGTACTAGATTAACTGGAACCACCTATGAGCTTGTATTTCGGGTACCAAATGTAAACTAGCAGGACATTTTGCTCTATACTAAAGAAAGGAAAGAAAGGTCAAGAAGGGCGGAAAGTCTGCTATGAGTTTAGAAGGCTAGACCACTCTAAAGATAGGTATTCCACGCTGAATAAAGGCTTGAGCAGCACCAAGAGGGGGAACAAAGCTACATAAGCCAATCAAGTAAATTAAGGACGCAAGGCTCAAAGAAGGGTATTCGCAAATGGAACTGAAGAGGTACATCAAGATCCAGTATAGTATCCTACATGAAAATGCGAAGCCATTTGCGAAAGGATTGCGTGGCGTTTATGGCGCATGTTGTAGACAAAGAGGTAAAGGAGAAGCAAATTCAGGACTTTCCAGTTCTACGAGATTATCCCGAAGTGTTCCCGGAGGAGTTACCCGGCTTACCCCCGCATAGGCAGGTAGAGTTCCACATCGATTTAGTTCCAGGAGCGACCCCTGTAGCAAAGTCACCGTATCGTCTGGCGCCATCAGAAATGCAGGAACTGTCAAATCAGCTTCAAGAGTTGTTAGATAAGGGATTCATCCGACCCAGCTCTTCACCCTGGGGAGCCCCGGTCTTCTTCGTCAAAAAAAGGACGGATCCTTTAGGATGTGTATAGATTATAGGGAGCTGAACAAGATCACGATCAAGAATCGTTGTCCTCTACCTCGCATAGATGACCTGTTCGACCAGTTGCAAGGAGCTACTTACTTTTCCAAGATTGATCTTCGATCAGGATACCATCAGATGAGAGTGCGAGAAGAAGATATCGCCAAGACAGCGTTCAGAACTCGATATGGTCATTACGAGTTCTTGGTCATGCCATTTTGTTTAACAAACGCTCCAGCAGTATTCATGGATCTGATGAACAGGGTATGTCGACCGTACCTGGATAAATTCGTGATTGTCTTCATAGACGACATCCTGATTTACTCACGAAACAAGGAGGAGTATGAGCAACATTTGAGATTGATACTAGAGTTGCTCAAAACCGAGAAACTCTACGCAAAATTTTCCAAATGTGAGTTCTGGATTCGAGAAGTACATTTTCTTGGCCATGTGGTGAACAAGGAAGGAATCCATGTCGACCCAGCAAAGATTGAGGCCATAAAGAAACGGGAACAGAAATTCGACAATTTCTTGGTTTGGCAGGCTATTATCGGCGATTCATCGCTAATTTCTCCAAGATCGCGCAACCTTTGACAACGTTAACGCAGAAAGACAAGAAGTTTATTTGGAGAGAAAAAGAAGAGGAAGCGTTTCAGTTACTTAAGCATAAGTTGTGCAATGCACCCATTTTGGCATTACCCGAAGGAACGGATAACTTCGTGGTGTATTGCGATGCTTCGCATTAGGGCCTAGGATGTGTTTTAATACAAAATGAGAAGGTTATCGCGTATGCGTCTAGGCAATTAAAGGTTCATGAGAAAAATTACACCACTCATGATCTAGAACTTGGAGCCGTGGTGTTTGCACTCAAGATTTGGAGACATTACTTTTATAATACAAAGTGCGCAATCTTTACGGATCACAAGAGCCTACAACACATCCTCGACCAGAAAATGTTGAACATGAGGCAGAAAAGATGGGTCGAATTACTCAACGACTACGACTGTGAGATAAAGTATCATCCGGGAAAGGCGAATGTAGTAGCTGATGCTCTGAGTAGGAAGGAAAGAGTGAAGCCTTCAAGAGCACGAGCTATAGGAATGCTAGTTCAAACGAGTTTGAAGAGTCAAATACTTGAAGCTCAAGAAAAGGCATAGAAGGCAGATAATCTGAAGAAGGAGACTCTTCACCAGTTAGAAAAAGAGTTTGAGGTGAAATCAGACGAAATACGTTATTTCAAAGACAGGGTATGGATACCAAGGGTTGACCAGTTAAGATCAACGATCATGAATGAAGCTCATCAGACGAAGTACTCGATACACCCAGGAGCTGATAAGATGTACAAAGGACTAAAAGAGCACTATTGGTGGCCTGGGATGAAAAAGGATATAGCTATGTATGTGAATAAATGCTTAACCTGTGCCAGGATCAAGGCAGAACACCAGAAGCCATCCGGACTCCTGCAACAGCCGGAAATCCCAGAATGGAAATGGGAGCAGATATCAATGGATTTTTTGAACAAATTACCCAAGACCAAGAAGGGTCATAACTCAATATGGGTAATTCTGGATCGACTCACGACATCGGCGCACTTTCTACCAATTCGAGAAGACTTCAGTATACATAGACTTGCGCAACTCTACATGAACAAAATCGTTATGCGCCATGGAGTACCCGTCTCAATTATTTCCGACAGAGATAGTCGCTTTACTTCACGCTTCTAGCAATCATTAAACAAAGCGATGGACACAAGGTTAGATCTAAGCACCTCATATCATCCTCAAACGGATGGACAGACAGGGGAACCATACAAACGCTGGAGGACATGTTGTGTGCCTGCGTGATGGAATTCGGAGGAAGTTGGGACAATCATCTACCATTGATTGAATTCTCCTACAACAACAGTTACCATACCAACATTCAGTGCCCTCCATACGAAGCTCTTTATGGACGCAAATGCAGATCACCACTTAGTTTGTTAGAGGTTGGAGAACGACAACTAACTAGGCCCGATATCGTTCAGGAAATGACGGACAAAATTTAAAACAATTCAGCAAAGGCTGAAAAGCAGCCAGGGATCGTTAGAAGAGTTATGCTGATAATCGCAGGAAGCCTTTGGAATTTCAAGTTGGTGACAAGGTACTTTTGAAAGTATCACCATGGAAAGGATTACTACGGTTTGGAAAGAAAGGAAAACTGAGTCCTAGATTCATTGGACCATTTGAGATACAAGAGCGAGTCGGACGAGTTGCATACAAATTGGATTTACCTTCGGAACTTAGTGCTCTCCATGATACCTTCCATGTTTCCAATCTGAAGAAAAGTTTGTCCGAGGAAACAGTGGTTCTACCATTAGAGGAAGTTCAAATCAATGAGCAGCTACGCATTACAAATGAACCAATTGAAATTCTTGACCGAGAAGTCAAGCAGTTAAGGCGTAGTAAGATACCAATTGTCAAGGTCCGTTGGAACTCTAAACATGGACCAGAGTATACTTGGGAGCAAGAAGCTTTTATTAAAAGAAAGTATCCCCATCTGTTTGCAAAAGAATCTCCTGGAAGTGGCAAATAGTAAATTTCGGGACGAAATTTCTTTCAACAGGGGGTAAATGTGACAACCGACAAAATTCGGCTCTCAGGTTAGCGGCCCGATAATCACTCATTAGTATAATTTTAGAGAATTTCCTTTTTAAGATAACTAATTAGGAAGACTTAGGTGTGATTCAAGGAAATTTTTGGAGATAACTTAGAAATCCCAAAAACCGACTCAATTGAAACCCATATTATTTAATTTATCATATTCTAAGTTACCTATATAAAAATATTTTAAACATTATAGATATTAAGTTGCACATATCACTTTATCGGAAAAACCATCGCGAACCGAAAACCGTTGCATTTTAAATCTTTTGGGCTTACTTTTTTTATTAAAAAAAATAGTTGTGGTGGGTGGGGGCCCATGAAGTGGCTGGCCTCACCCACATACCCACCATATAAAAGCCTTCTTCTTCCCCATTTCGAATCATTTCCTCATTTCAAATTTTTAGAAAAACCATCCATTTTTTCCCTTCTCTCTCTCTTTTTCCATTTCTCTCTAAAAATCCAGCCTTTTTACAACATCAAATCTGAACTTTTGAAGAACAAATCAAGAGTTTAAGTGTTCTAATAGTTCATCCATCAAAGGTAAGAGAAAATGCTTGTGTTGTAGCTTCATTTTTAGCACTTTTGGTGCTCTTTTTGCAAAATTTTACTGATTAAATGTCATTATATGATGGATTTATATTCTTGATGTTTTGGAGATGAGGATGAACTCTATGGATGATTGAAATATGCATTGAAAGGTGAAATCCTATGAACCTCCTCTATGAACACAAGATTAGAGTAGAAAACCCCAAATTTTGGTGTTTTTATGCCCTTTACGAGGCTGGAAATTTTGGGATGTTGCATGCATGTATATTAATGATATTTGAGCATATCCCTTTGATTTACGTGTTTTATTATGGGGGATTTTAGTTTAGCATCAAAGAAACCCCAATTTATGAAGATTTATATGCTTTACTTGTGAAAATGGTAAGTTTTGTAAAGGACAGAAGCTGACAGATTACTTCATGCAATTTTGGACGACCCAAAAAGGGTTCAAATGGATTGATTTTTGTCTAAAAATTTTATGGGTTAATATTTTGTGAGTTAGGGTTCGAACCCAACTGAAATCACCCAAAAATTCCATGTTTAGGACCTTCAGCCATCACAAAACTTTTTGTTGTGCAAATGGCTACGGGTCAGATTTTATGTCAACTTGTTGCATGCATATCCCCTTGAAAACTTGTTCAAATTGCACACTTTTTGATTCTAAGCTCAACTTCATTTTTCAGCATGCAACCAATGAAAACAAAAACATGGTGCAAGCTGTCCAGAAATGGCAGATTCACAAATGTGAGTTTAAGAGGTCATAACTCACACAAAAATCAGCAAGTTGGTGTGAATCTTGTTTTATTATATGGATATGCATGTTAGCTTAAAAACCCCTTTTGAAATTTAAGTTTTGGAGTTGTAACGAACTCTCTATGACCTAAACACTACAGACATGTATTTTCGAATGTGAGCTGTGCACACTGTTTTTATAAAAATTATTTATATATGCTAAACACATCAAAAATTTATGAAATTTGGTGGGAATGTTGCTAACACGCCCAACTTTAGTGGATAAAAATTTGGAAACTTAAACCTTTTTGGAATGTAGCTTAAAAGTGACAATTTTACCAAGTACACAAATCTGTCAGCATCTGAAAATTTACTAAAGCTTGAATTTTGAGTTTCAAGATCTTGCATCCAATTAGGTGTTATAAAATTTTTATTAAATTTGTTTTATACTATGGTTGGCTACATAAACTAAGTAGAGGCATTATATAAGGATATCGGATTGGGACTTAATTAGGATATTGAACCGATAATTTGGCACTTACGTTACCCATGGATTGTTTAGGGTACTCTTAGGCTCGGAGATCGGAACTTGAATCGTTGATCGAATCGTTAAGCTTATCGAGGTGAGTATTCACGGCCCCCTTTTTACGTTTTTATGTGTTGGGGTGAAAAACATGTTTGATGATTAAATGTATTTGAATTGTTGCTTGCGAGCAAATAGTTATGCAATGATGATATATTGAGTAAAAGTCCCATGTTGAATACACTACTATTAACTCGTTTCGGGCCAATGATTATTGTGGATAGCGCTATTTGGTAGAGTGGACCCACCCTTTGTTTGCTGACGAGTATAGGGTGCACGTAATCATATGTGGTACTACACATGTGGGATTTAGTCCCACCGTTGAGGTAGTGCAGCGTCTACACATGTGGGGTTTTAGTCCCACCGCTGAGGTAGTTCGCGAAAGCGCTCTACACATGTGGTTCGCTACCACCTCTGAGGTAGATCTTTGGGGCAAATTGGTTTTAGGTTTAGTAGTGGCTTAAGAATATATCTTGCATAAATGTTATGTTTAACAGTTGAGGTTGAACATTGGTTTTACGATAAAGATTTCTGCATATGAAAATGTTTTGTGCATATGAAACCTGTGAACTCACCAACTCTTGTAGTTGACACTTGTTTTAACATGCTTTTCAGGAAAATAGATGGTAGTAGGGAATGTCTGGATACAAGCTACATCAAACTTAGATTTTCCTTTTGTAATGACTTTTTGTAATGTTTGAATGTTTTTCACTTTCGTTGGTTATGTAAATTTTGGTACTGTAATCCGTAAACATTTAAATGAAATGTTTGATGTTGTTTATCTCCTATCGCAATGAAATCTTAGTTGTCACGCCTCGCATTTCCGCTTTAGCAGGGTGTTACAGAATGAGAGGCATAGCCCATGATACTGAGGCTATCGGTGTCGAGGTTGCAGACATACGAGCTCAGTAAGAACTATGTCAAGTATGTTTCAGGGACATATTTGGTAGAACTCAGGGTATACGACAGTGGGTGATGACGAAGAATCTCCAATAGAGGGTAAGTGAATCCAGGAAAGGCGTCATCGGAGGGGGCAAAATAATAGTTATTGGGTTTCTTGACCAATGACACAGCTTGAGAAGTGAGGGCTTCGAATTGGTTGAATTCTTGGACATCTGGGTGGTTACCGGAGTGAGCAGCAACGGAATCAGTACTGGAAGTAGCCATTTGTGATCGGAAAAGTAAGAATAACGGAGTTGCTGGTTCGCTAGATAGTTTGAGAGTTGTGAAATATTTAATCGTTGGGGAGGATGGGGTATTTATAGTGGAGGGAAATAAAGATTTAAATATGAATAGTTGAAACGTGATGAGTGCTCTACGTATAGAGGGCGTAACTGTTGGAGCACGGCCAATCAGTGTAAGCCACATGGATCGGGGCGACGCACGATTGATGACGTGCGCCCCAAAATTCTGACACGCGCGTGGCACTTTTTAACCCTTATCCATAAACCACTCGCACCAGTTCAGGATCAAAATTCTAGCAAGAGAAATTTTGCAGAGGCCTAAGGGTTTAGCAGAGCCTTTGTGAACTGTGTGGGGATAGACTTGCACCTTATTACCTAAATCTTTGAAAATCCACAGAGAGGTGAGTAACTCAGCAGAAGCCTAGTTTCACATAACCTCTGAAGGAAGTGTCAGAGGGTCTGGTGAAGTAAGTTCTGTGAAAAGTTACTAAAGAATATTGCACATGCTGTGGTTTTTAATCTTTGAAAGAACACTTTTCTCTTGTGCTAGCTTCCATAGCTCCCCCTTGAACCAAGAATAATTTGAAAATTTTTAGAAGAAATATCAACAGAGGATCATTCGACAGATCCTCTGTGAGTGGTTACAGAGGGTCTGTGAAGTGGACTTATGTGATGAAAAAGATTTTGATTTCTTCAAAAGGTTTTATCTTTTTAAGAACATACTCCCCCTCAAACCTTGCAATTTTCGCTAAGGTAACCTGATTGTTGAAAGAACAAATGAAGGTTAATCTCGGACAATAAACAAAAACAAAAGAATATTTACAGAAGCACAGGTATAAGGAACTAAGGCATAAGACAGGTCACGTCAATCTTTTCCATGAGAAAACTAAATCATTTTTCATCAAGTGCTTTAGTAAAGAGATCAGCCAATTGAAATTCAGTATTGACAAAATACATCTCAACATTACCTTCTTCAACATGATGTTTCTAAAAAGGTACCTTATGTCGATATGCGTTGTCTTATAGTGTTGGATATGATTGGCAGAGATAGCAATTGCACTCTTTGAATCACCAAGGATGAGAATCTTGTCAAAAGTATAACCATAGTCACAAAGTTGGGTCTGCATCCAGAGAGCTTGGGAGTGATAGGTGGGTTTAAACCCCCTAATCTCACCGCAAGTATACGGGTCGAATCAATTAGTACGTATGATAAGTACGTAATCGAACCAAAGAGCTAGGAATTGAGTTACACAATTACTATAATTACTACTAGTTGGATATAATCAAATTGGGTGGTTGGTTTAATTAATATTGAACTAATTCAAGACTGTAAATAAAGATTGAAACTTTATCAATTGGGAAAAACAGTTGGGAGTTGGGACTTAAGGAATTTCACAAACGACAATGTAAACATGGATTCTTGTAGACGAAGAATTAATGAACACGCAATCATGAAACTCTCGTTATCTTCTCTCAAAAAACAACAAGATTTATTCCTAAGATGATGAATTATCTCTCGATCTGAACATACAAAATAGGAATTCATAGGATTGTAGTTTAATTGGTATATCTTTATCCAAGTTCTCACTTTAGGCATACAACTCTCAGTTCAAAACATGAGATTAAATCTTCTCTGATTAATTCATAATAACAATTCCATTGTAAGTTGATCAGGAAAAGAATTGCATTAAGTTCAAAAGTCATACGCTTCATTAATCATAAGTCTAACAAAAATCCAAACAACAAAGTCAACTGTTTAGATCCAAAAGCTACCCAACCCCCAACATCTAAAATTAGTTCATGTTGGGGGTGTTTAAACAAACACAAATCAAAGACATCATAATGGAAATCAAAATTATCCTAAACGAAAAAGTAAAACTCATAAACTCCCTGGCGGTTCTTATTATGCACAAACAATGAAAAATCCTTTGGTGGTTGCCTTCTCCGATCAGTTCTCCTTGCTTGTGCCTCGAAACTTGCTCTAAAAGTTGCCTTTCTCGCTGCTCTCCCCAAACCCTAGCTGGATGATTGATATCCCAAAAGTTGCTCCAAAATTCGACTTAAAAACACCAATTCAGAGGCATCCGCGGGTTTCATGCCGGTGAATACCCGCAGATAACCCGCCCGCTAGGTACAACCCACGGGGTTGTTCCCTTGCATGCGCATAAGCTGTCGTTTGCACTAACTTTTCCTCCTTTTTCCTTCTCAAATCCATCTCTTTTAGCTTTTGTCCCAACTTTTCACAAACTGACTGTAAATCTGAAAAATAGTTGCATGAAACCGTTAAAAACACACTAGTTTTACTCAGGGACGAATCACATCACTCCAAATGTGGTCGTAAAACAACGCCAAAAATGGCGTTATCAGGGAGCAACAACTTGCAGCAATGACATATCTACTTCTGCAGTAGATGTTGACACACAGTTATGTTTCTTTGAGGACTAACTAAATAGTTTGCCTCCAAGAAATTGACAGCTTCCGGAAGTACTCTTTCAGTCCACTTGACATCCACCATAGTCTGAATCCGTGTATGCTAAGAGGTCAAAGCCCGAGTACAGAGGGTACCAAGGCCAAGACTTGGTGTCTTCTTCAAATATCTCAAGATCCTCTTTACTGAACTTAAATGTGATTCCTTGGGATTGGCTTGATACCAGGCACATATGCATGTAGAAAACATAATATCAAGTCTACTGGCAGTAAGATACAAGAGGGATCCAATCATACTTCTGTAGAGTTTGCACTCTACATATGGTCCACTATGATCTTTGTGAAGTTTCAGGCCAGTAGCCATAGGTGTTCTCAAGGGAGAGACATCATTGAGCTTGTATTTCTTTAGAAGATCATTGACATATTTAGCTTGATTAATAAAGATGCCTTCAGAAGATCTCTTGACTTGAAGACCTACGAAGAATGTCATCTCTCCCATCATACTCATCTCGAACTCACTCTGCATCAAGGACTCAAGTTCTTTGCACAGGGAAACATCAGTTGAACCAAAGATAATATCATTAACGTATATTTGAACAAGCAATATATCATCATTTTGTTTCGTATAAAATAGAGTGATATCTGTTGTACCTCTATGAAAGTTATTTGAAGTGAGAAAGGTAGAAAGACGTTCATACCATGCTCTAGGAGCCTGTTTGAGACCATACAGAGCTTTATCTAAGAAGTAGACATGTTGGCGTACTTCTCACTCTCAAATCCAAGAGGTTGTTTGACATATACCTCTTCCTTGAGTTTCCCAGTCAAGAAGGCTGACTTAACAGCCATTTGATATACTTTGAACCCTCTATGAGCAGCATAGGCCAAAAATATTCTGATAGCTTCTAACCTTGCAACATGGGCAAAAGTTTCCTCATAGTCAATACCTTCTTCTTGACAATATCCTTGAGCTACCAACCGTGCCTTGTTTCTGATCACAACCCCGTTCTCGTCCTTTTTGTTTTTGAAAACCCATTTAATACCAATGGTGACCTTACCGTTTAGGAGAAGTGTAAGAGACCACACATGATTCCTCTTGAATTGAAGAAGTTCATCTTACATGGCTTCTATCCAGAATGGATCTGCTAGAGCCTTTGTCACCCTTTTTGGCTCTATTTCGCTTACAAAGCACGAGAATAGACAGTAGTTGGCAGTGGCTCGTGTCTTGACACCTTTTGATGGGTTTCCAATGATTTGGGATTGGGAATGATCCTTAGTCCACTTTAAGGCATGAGGAAGGTTGATGGTTGAGGTAATATCTTGGAATGCTTGAGATTGAGTGAGTTTCACTTGGGTATCGGCACCTGCCAAAGGAGTTGGTTCTGTAACGATTGGTGTTTGAATAGAGGATCGATCTAGAAAGTTACTTTGTTCAGGGACTTCTGGTGGAGAAGTTACTATGGGAGAGGTATCACTAGGAAATGAAGTGGATTGTGATGGCTTAGAAGGAGTTATTATAGATGGATTTGCATTAAGTTAAGCAGAGGTTCTGTCAGCATTCCCAAAAGCTCTACCAGTATTCTCAGAAGCTCTGTTAGGATCTACATTATCTTCATACCATTCACTAAAGAGTTTTTCAAGGTCTTGTGTGATGGTTGCATTTGGTGATGCTTCAGCTTGTATTTTCGGCTATTCTGCGAACTTGTCCTGGATGACCTGCAAAGTATCATCAAATTTAACATCAGTGCTTATTACCAAAATTTGAGTTATAGGGATGTAGACTCTATAAGCAGCGGAGTCTCATGCATATCCAATGAATATTGCATCATCCCCTTTAGGATCAAACTTTCCTAATGGTTCTCTGTTATATAGGAGGTGATAGGGGGTCTTCTCAAATCTATTCACCATCAAGGATCTATTCTGAGTGTAGCATGCACTAGAAACAACCTCTGCCCAAAATGTGACTGGTAAACCTGAGGCATTCAGCATGGTTCTGGCAGCCTCAACAATGGTTCTGTTCTTCCTTTCCACCATCCCATTCTGTTGAGGTGTCCTTGGTGCTGAGAAGTTATGCATTATGCCAACAGAGGTCAGATAATCTCAATGACAGAGTTCTTGAATTCCGTGCTATTATCACTTCTAAGTACCCTGACCTGAAGACCATGAAGAACTTGCAATCTCTTCAAGAGATTGATTAACACAAAAAGAACTTAAGATTTCTTTTTAACAAAGTCAACCCATGTATAACGAGAGAATTCATCTATGAGTACCAGAATGTACTTTTCCCCTCCAAGACTTTGTACAGAGATTGGTCCACAAAGATCCACATGTAACATTTGAAGAGGTTTGTCAAAAGAGGGATCAGACTTGGTTTTATGGGAAGACCTTCTGAGTTTTCCCATTTCACAAGCTGAACATAAATGATCTTTCTCAAATTTTATATTGGGTAGGCTTTTCACTAAGTTAAGCCTTACAAGTTTGTCTAAAGTATGAAAATTTAGATGACAGAACCTGGTGTGCCAAAGTTATGCTTCTTCATTCTTCACAGAGGAGACTAGGCAAATTTCTTCCTTGGCTTCAAGTGAATCAAAACATATAAGATATAGGTCTCCTCTTTTGTTGGCTCGCATTACTTCTATTAAAGTGTATGTCTTGTACATAATGCAAAATTTGTTCTTGAACAGCACATCTAACCCATCATCACACAATTGACCCACATTGATTAAGTTGTGTTTGAGTCTATCAACATAAGAGACTTGATTTACACTAATCTCTCCTTTCACAATCATCCCATAGCCTATAATTCAACCCTTCTGGTTTCTGCCAAATGCCACTGAACTTCCTTCTTTTTGAATATATGAAGACAGAAGCTCTTGAGATCCAGTCATGTGTCTCGACCAACCTGAATCAACATACCAGGAAGACACATGTTGTTTCTGCAATTAAGAGACAGAAGGTTTAGGTGCCCACTTCCAGTTAGGTCCTTTCAAATTAGCATGTTTCATATATGCCACAGCATCCTTTTGTTTGGGATTATTCTTCTGTGAGACAGAGTTGCCAAAATTTCTTTGTTTATCCCTTGAGCATTGGCTTTTGGGACATTTGACCAGACAGGTTGAATTGTAAAAATGATCAGATAAGGCATGCATGATATTAAAACATTCACAGAACCCAATATTGTAGGAAAGAAATTTAAACTTTTCATTAAAATTTTAAGAAAGGTACAAAAGTTTTTGATTTAGAGCCCTTTCTAGATTTGGGTTTCTTTGTACAAGACTCCTTAACTGATCTAGGCTCTTTATTAGTAAAAGCATTTGATTTAAACTTCTTCTTTGAAGATCCCTTCTTTGGTTTCCCTGCAATTACTGAGACATAAGATCTATTAGTTTGAGGCCACTTTTCTTTTTGTTGCCAAGTAACTTAGACTTTTGAACTTCTGAGACTATTGGTGAAGAAGTGCATGTGCTCAAAGATTTCTCCTTTTCTTTTCTTTTTAAGTTCAAACACAAATCAATAAAGTCTGGACAAATAGTAAATCCTCCTGATTTTCTTCTTAAAGCCATAGTTGTCAGAGGAAGATTTACTACTTCACCATCAACAGATTATAGAGGTATGAGCTATTATATCAGACTCTATGATTTGACTAGGTATATTCTCAAATTCCTTTGAAATTTCATGTTCAGATGCTTGATCATTTGACATTTCAGTACAAGTGTGATAATTTGAAAAACTAGATATTGAAATTTTTGAACATGATTCAGATTTTGGCTCAGAATTGCATTCTGTATCAGAGTTTGAACTGAGAAGATCTCTGTTGGATAGGATAAAATCATCATCTAAAGAATAATTCAAGACACTTGAAATGTCTTCTGTAAAATTTTCTTTTCAAAGAGTCTCATCATCTGAGGTTATTGAAGGATCAAAGACCTCTGACAGATGTCTTGGGAAAAATTCAGGTCCTTTAGAGGACAATTCTCTTTCTAAGGGTTTAACCGTACAAATAAAGCACAATCCTCTTGAGTTTTTGGTTGACCAAATTTAAACACTCATATTTGACTCTGTCTCAAAAATTTCCTTGGGATGGAATCCTTCTTTTCAGAAGGTGTGACACCCATCAAATTTCAGCTCTTAGTTTGGCAATCGATAAGCACTTATCAGTATTATTATTTTTGTGAAAATCCCTATTATAATCCATTTAGAATAATTTAGGCAAAAGTTTGTTAACATTTGCAGAAATAGTTTAGAAATTCCGGAAATTTCTTAGAAAGTATGGTTTTGGCCCTAAGCTGTCTGAAACACCTTATATAATGCCAAATTCATCCAAATAAAGTCTAATCTATATAAATTAATAGTTTTTATATTTCAAGTATAAGATATTTCATTTTTATAGAAATAAACATTAAAAAGTTGCATTTCGCAAAAAATCGGCACGAAAACTGTTGCATTTTATCTGTTTTGGACTAACATTGTTGTAAAAGAATGTTTAAAGAGTGTGGGGGCCCTAGAATCCAGCCACCTCTTCCCCCCTCTCCTCTCTCCTAATCCATATAAAAACCTCTTTTCCTTTTTGAATTCATTTGCAAAGTTTTTTTTTTAAACTCATCCAACTTATCTCTCATTTCTCCATCACATTCTTCATATCTTCATCATCACCATCAAATCTTTAAGTTAACTCTAGAAAATCCATCCATGAAAACACCATCTATAAGATAAATCATTGTAGCTTTTGTTTGCTAGTATCATCTATCATGAAGGTAAGAGCTTTTTCTTGTATTGTAGCTTCATTTTAAGCACTTTTGTGCTTCTTTTTGCAAAGATTTCTTGCTTATATGTTGTACAATGTTAAAAATGTTTCTTGATGTTCTAGAGGAGAGGATGAATGCCTTGGGTAATCAAAATATCTATAAGCAGCGGAGTCTCATGCATATCCAATGAATATTGCATCATCCCCTTTAGGATCAAACTTTCCTAATGGTTCTCTGTTATATAGGAGGTGATAGGGGGTCTTCTCAAATCTATTCACCATCAAGGATCTATTCTGAGTGTAGCATGCACTAGAAACAGCCTCTGCCCAAAATGTGACTGGTAAACCTGAGGCATTCAGCATGGTTCTGGCAGCCTCAACAATGGTTCTGTTCTTCCTTTCCACCATCCCATTCTGTTGAGGTGTCCTTGGTGCTGAGAAGTTATGCATTATGCCAACAGAGGTCAGATAATCTCAATGACAGAGTTCTTGAATTCCGTGCTATTATCACTTCTAAGTACCCTGACCTGAAGACCATGAAGAACTTGCAATCTCTTCAAGAGATTGATTAACACAAAAAAAACTTAAGATTTCTTTTTAACAAAGTCAACCCATGTATAACGAGAGAATTCATCTATGAGTACCAGAATGTACTTTTCCCCTCCAAGACTTTGTACAGAGATTGGTCCACAAAGATCCACATGTAACATTTGAAGAGGTTTGTCAAAAGAGGGATCAGACTTGGTTTTATGGGAAGACCTTCTGAGTTTTCCCATTTCACAAGCTGAACATAAATGATCTTTCTCAAATTTTATATTGGGTAGGCTTTTCACTAAGTTAAGCCTTACAAGTTTGTCTAAAGTATGAAAATTTAGATGACAGAACCTGGTGTGCCAAAGTTATGCTTCTTCATTCTTCACAGAGGAGACTAGGCAAATTTCTTCCTTGGCTTCAAGTGAATCAAAACATATAAGATATAGGTCTCCTCTTTTGTTGGCTCGCATTACTTCTATTAAAGTGTATGTCTTGTACATAATGCAAAATTTGTTCTTGAACAGCACATCTAACCCATCATCACACAATTGACCCACATTGATTAAGTTGTGTTTGAGTCTATCAACATAAGAGACTTGATTTACACTAATCTCTCCTTTCACAATCATCCCATAGCCTATAATTCAACCCTTCTGGTTTCTGCCAAATGCCACTGAACTTCCTTCTTTTTGAATATATGAAGACAGAAGCTCTTGAGATCCAGTCATGTGTCTCGACCAACCTGAATCAACATACCAGGAAGACACATGTTGTTTCTGCAATTAAGAGACAGAAGGTTTAGGTGCCCACTTCCAGTTAGGTCCTTTCAAATTAGCATGTTTCATATATGCCACAGCATCCTTTTGTTTGGGATTATTCTTCTGTGAGACAGAGTTGCCAAAATTTCTTTGTTTATCCCTTGAGCATTGGCTTTTGGGACATTTGACCAGACAGGTTGAATTGTAAAAATGATCAGATAAGGCATGCATGATATTAAAACATTCACAGAACCCAATATTGTAGGAAAGAAATTTAAACTTTTCATTAAAATTTTAAGAAAGGTACAAAAGTTTTTGATTTAGAGCCCTTTCTAGATTTGGGTTTCTTTGTACAAGACTCCTTAACTGATCTAGGCTCTTTATTAGTAAAAGCATTTGATTTAAACTTCTTCTTTGAAGATCCCTTCTTTGGTTTCCCTGCAATTACTGAGACAGAAGATCTATTAGTTTGAGGCCACTTTTCTTTTTGTTGCCAAGTAACTTAGACTTTTGAACTTCTGAGACTATTGGTGAAGAAGTGCATGTGCTCAAAGATTTCTCCTTTTCTTTTCTTTTTAAGTTCAAACACAAATCAATAAAGTCTGGACAAATAGTAAATCCTCCTGATTTTCTTCTTAAAGCCATAGTTGTCAGAGGAAGATTTTCTACTTCACCATCAACAGATTATAGAGGTATGAGCTATTATATCAGACTCTATGATTTGACTAGGTATATTCTCAAATTCCTTTGAAATTTCATGTTCAGATGCTTGATCATTTGACATTTCAGTACAAGTGTGATAATTTGAAAAACTAGATACTGAAATTTTTGAACATGATTCAGATTTTGGCTCAGAATTGCATTCTGTATCAGAGTTTGAACTGAGAAGATCTCTGTTGGATAGGATAAAATCATCATCTAAAGAATAATTCAAGACACTTGAAATGTCTTCTGTAAAATTTTCTTTTCAAAGAGTCTCATCATCTGAGGTTATTGAAGGATCAAAGACCTCTGACAGATGTCTTGGGAAAAATTCAGGTCCTTTAGAGGACAATTCTCTGTCTAAGGGTTTAACCGTACAAATAAAGCACAATCCTCTTGAGTTTTTGGTTGACCAAATTTAAACACTCATATTTGACTCTGTCTCAAAAATTTCCTTGGGATGGAATCCTTCTTTTCAGAAGGTGTGACACCCATCAAATTTCAGCTCTTAGTTTGGCAATCGATAAGCACTTATCAGTATTATTATTTTTGTGAAAATCCCTATTATAATCCATTTAGAATAATTTAGGCAAAAGTTTGTTCACATTTGCGGAAATAGTTTAGAAATTCCGGAAATTTCTTAGAAAGTATGGTTTTGGCCCTAAGCTGTCTGAAACACCTTATATAATGCCAAATTCATCCAAATAAAGTCTAATCTATATAAATTAATAGTTTTTATATTTCAAGTATAAGATATTTCATTTTTATAGAAATAAACATTAAAAAGTTGCATTTCGCAAAAAATCGGCACGAAAACTGTTGCATTTTATCTGTTTTGGACTAACATTGTTGTAAAAAAATGTTTAAAGAGTGTGGGGGCCCTAGAATCCAGCCACCTCTTCCCCCCTCTCCTCTCTCCTAATCCATATAAAAACCTCTTTTCCTTTTTGAATTCATTTGCAAAGTTTTTTTTTTAAACTCATCCAACTTATCTCTCATTTCTCCATCACATTCTTCATATCTTCATCATCACCATCAAATCTTTAAGTTAACTCTAGAAAATCCATCCATGAAAACACCATCTATAAGATAAATCATTGTAGCTTTTGTTTGCTAGTATCATCTATCATGAAGGTAAGAGCTTTTTCTTGTATTGTAGCTTCATTTTAAGCACTTTTGTGCTTCTTTTTGCAAAGATTTCTTGCTTATATGTTGTACAATGTTAAAAATGTTTCTTGATGTTCTAGAGGAGAGGATGAATGCCTTGGGTAATCAAAATATCTATAAGCAGCGGAGTCTCATGCATATCCAATGAATATTGCATCATCCCCTTTAGGATCAAACTTTCCTAATGGTTCTCTGTTATATAGGAGGTGATAGGGGGTCTTCTCAAATCTATTCACCATCAAGGATCTATTCTGAGTGTAGCATGCACTAGAAACAGCCTCTGCCCAAAATGTGACTGGTAAACCTGAGGCATTCAGCATGGTTCTGGCAGCCTCAACAATGGTTCTGTTCTTCCTTTCCACCATCCCATTCTGTTGAGGTGTCCTTGGTGCTGAGAAGTTATGCATTATGCCAACAGAGGTCAGATAATCTCAATGACAGAGTTCTTGAATTCCGTGCTATTATCACTTCTAAGTACCTTGACCTGAAGACCATGAAGAACTTGCAATCTCTTCAAGAGATTGATTAACACAAAAAGAACTTAAGATTTCTTTTTAACAAAGTCAACCCATGTATAACGAGAGAATTCATCTATGAGTACCAGAATGTACTTTTCCCCTCCAAGACTTTGTACAGAGATTGGTCCACAAAGATCCACATGTAACATTTGAAGAGGTTTGTCAAAAGAGGGATCAGACTTGGTTTTATGGGAAGACCTTCTGAGTTTTCCCATTTCACAAGCTGAACATAAATGATCTTTCTCAAATTTTATATTGGGTAGGCTTTTCACTAAGTTAAGCCTTACAAGTTTGTCCAAAGTATGAAAATTTAGATGACAGAACCTGGTGTGCCAAAGTTATGCTTCTTCATTCTTCACAGAGGAGACTAGGCAAATTTCTTCCTTGGCTTCAAGTGAATCAAAACATATAAGATATAGGTCTCCTCTTTTGTTGGCTCGCATTACTTCTATTAAAGTGTATGTCTTGTACATAATGCAAAATTTGTTCTTGAACAGCACATCTAACCCATTATCACACAATTGACCCACATTGATTAAGTTGTGTTTGAGTCTATCAACATAAGAGACTTCATTTACACTAATCTCTCCTTTCACAATCATCCCATAGCCTATAATTCTACCCTTCTGGTTTCCGCCAAATGCCACTGAACTTCCTTCTTTTTGAATATATGAAGACAGAAGCTCTTGAGATCCAGTCATGTGTCTCGACCAACCTGAATCAACATACCAGGAAGACACATGTTGTTTCTGCAATTAAGAGACAGAAGGTTTAGGTGCCCACTTCCAGTTAGGTCCTTTCAAATTAGCATGTTTCATATATGCCACAACATCCTTTTGTTTGGGATTATTCTTCTGTGAGACAGAGTTGCCAAAATTTCTTTGTTTATCCCTTGAGCATTGGCTTTTGGGACATTTGACCAGACAGGTTGAATTGTGAAAATGATCAGATAAGGCATGCATGATATTAAAACATTCACAGAACCCAATATTGTAGGAAAGAAATTTAAACTTTTCATTAAAATTTTAAGAAAGGTACAAAAGTTTTTGATTTAGAGCCCTTTCTAGATTTGGGCTTCTTTGTACAAGACTCCTTAACTGATCTAGGCTCTTTATTAGTAAAAGCATTTGATTTAAACTTCTTCTTTGAAGATCCCTTCTTTGGTTTCCCTGCAATTACTGAGACAGAAGATCTATTAGTTTGAGGCCACTTTTCTTTTTGTTGCCAGGTAACTTAGACTTTTGAACTTCTGAGACTATTGGTGAAGAAGTGCATGTGCTCAAAGACTTCTCCTTTTCTTTTCTTTTTAAGTTCAAACACAAATCAATAAAGTCTGGACAAATAGTAAATCCTCCTGATTTTCTTCTTAAAGCCATAGTTGTCAGAGGAAGATTTACTACTTCACCATCAACAGATTATAGAGGTATGAGCTATTATATCAGACTCTATGATTTGACTAGGTATATTCTCAAATTCCTTTGAAATTTCATGTTCAGATGCTTGATCATTTGACATTTCAGTACAAGTGTGATAATTTGAAAAACTAGATATTGAAATTTTTGAACATGATTCAGATTTTGGCTCAGAATTGCATTCTGTATCAGAGTTTGAACTGAGAAGATCTCTGTTGGATAGGATAAAATCATCATCTAAAGAATAATTCAAGACACTTGAAATGTCTTCTGTAAAATTTTCTTTTCAAAGAGTCTCATCATCTGAGGTTATTGAAGGATCAAAGACCTCTGACAGATGTCTTGGGAAAAATTCAGGTCCTTTAGAGGACAATTCTCTTTCTAAGGGTTTAACCGTACAAATAAAGCACAATCCTCTTGAGTTTTTGGTTGACCAAATTTAAACACTCATATTTGACTCTGTCTCAAAAATTTCCTTGGGATGGAATCCTTCTTTTCAGAAGGTGTGACACCCATCAAATTTCAGCTCTTAGTTTGGCAATCGATAAGCACTTATCAGTATTATTATTTTTATGAAAATCCCTATTATAATCCATTTAGAATAATTTAGGCAAAAGTTTGTTAACATTTGCGGAAATAGTTTAGAAATTCCTGAAATTTCTTAGAAAGTATGGTTTTGGCCCTAAGCTGTCTGAAACACCTTATATAATGCCAAATTCATCCAAATAAAGTCTAATCTATATAAATTAATAGTTTTTATATTTCAAGTATAAGATATTTCATTTTTATAGAAATAAACATTAAAAAGTTGCATTTCGCAAAAAATCGGCACGAAAACTGTTGCATTTTATCTGTTTTGGACTAACATTGTTGTAAAAAAATGTTTAAAGAGTGTGGGGGCCCTAGAATCCAGCCACCTCTTCCCCCCTCTCCTCTCTCCTAATCCATATAAAAACCTCTTTTCCTTTTTGAATTCATTTGCAAAGTTTTTTTTTTAAACTCATCCAACTTATCTCTCATTTCTCCATCACATTCTTCATATCTTCATCATCACCATCAAATCTTTAAGTTAACTCTAGAAAATCCATCCATGAAAACACCATCTATAAGATAAATCATTGTAGCTTTTGTTTGCTAGTATCATCTATCATGAAGGTAAGAGCTTTTTCTTGTATTGTAGCTTCATTTTAAGCACTTTTGTGCTTCTTTTTGCAAAGATTTCTTGCTTATATGTTGTACAATGTTAAAAATGTTTCTTGATGTTCTAGAGGAGAGGATGAATGCCTTGGGTAATCAAAATATCTATAAGCAGCGGAGTCTCATGCATATCCAATGAATATTGCATCATCCCCTTTAGGATCAAACTTTCCTAATGGTTCTCTGTTATATAGGAGGTGATAGGGGGTCTTCTCAAATCTATTCACCATCAAGGATCTATTCTGAGTGTAGCATGCACTAGAAACAGCCTCTGCCCAAAATGTGACTGGTAAACCTGAGGCATTCAGCATGGTTCTGGCAGCCTCAACAATGGTTCTGTTCTTCCTTTCCACCATCCCATTCTGTTGAGGTGTCCTTGGTGCTGAGAAGTTATGCATTATGCCAACAGAGGTCAGATAATCTCAATGACAGAGTTCTTGAATTCCGTGCTATTATCACTTCTAAGTACCTTGACCTGAAGACCATGAAGAACTTGCAATCTCTTCAAGAGATTGATTAACACAAAAAGAACTTAAGATTTCTTTTTAACAAAGTCAACCCATGTATAACGAGAGAATTCATCTATGAGTACCAGAATGTACTTTTCCCCTCCAAGACTTTGTACAGAGATTGGTCCACAAAGATCCACATGTAACATTTGAAGAGGTTTGTCAAAAGAGGGATCAGACTTGGTTTTATGGGAAGACCTTCTGAGTTTTCCCATTTCACAAGCTGAACATAAATGATCTTTCTCAAATTTTATATTGGGTAGGCTTTTCACTAAGTTAAGCCTTACAAGTTTGTCCAAAGTATGAAAATTTAGATGACAGAACCTGGTGTGCCAAAGTTATGCTTCTTCATTCTTCACAGAGGAGACTAGGCAAATTTCTTCCTTGGCTTCAAGTGAATCAAAACATATAAGATATAGGTCTCCTCTTTTGTTGGCTCGCATTACTTCTATTAAAGTGTATGTCTTGTACATAATGCAAAATTTGTTCTTGAACAGCACATCTAACCCATTATCACACAATTGACCCACATTGATTAAGTTGTGTTTGAGTCTATCAACATAAGAGACTTCATTTACACTAATCTCTCCTTTCACAATCATCCCATAGCCTATAATTCTACCCTTCTGGTTTCCGCCAAATGCCACTGAACTTCCTTCTTTTTGAATATATGAAGACAGAAGCTCTTGAGATCCAGTCATGTGTCTCGACCAACCTGAATCAACATACCAGGAAGACACATGTTGTTTCTGCAATTAAGAGACAGAAGGTTTAGGTGCCCACTTCCAGTTAGGTCCTTTCAAATTAGCATGTTTCATATATGCCACAACATCCTTTTGTTTGGGATTATTCTTCTGTGAGACAGAGTTGCCAAAATTTCTTTGTTTATCCCTTGAGCATTGGCTTTTGGGACATTTGACCAGACAGGTTGAATTGTGAAAATGATCAGATAAGGCATGCATGATATTAAAACATTCACAGAACCCAATATTGTAGGAAAGAAATTTAAACTTTTCATTAAAATTTTAAGAAAGGTACAAAAGTTTTTGATTTAGAGCCCTTTCTAGATTTGGGCTTCTTTGTACAAGACTCCTTAACTGATCTAGGCTCTTTATTAGTAAAAAGCATTTGATTTAAACTTCTTCTTTGAAGATCCCTTCTTTGGTTTCCCTGCAATTACTGAGACAGAAGATCTATTAGTTTGAGGCCACTTTTCTTTTTGTTGCCAGGTAACTTAGACTTTTGAACTTCTGAGACTATTGGTGAAGAAGTGCATGTGCTCAAAGACTTCTCCTTTTCTTTTCTTTTTAAGTTCAAACACAAATCAATAAAGTCTGGACAAATAGTAAATCCTCCTGATTTTCTTCTTAAAGCCATAGTTGTCAGAGGAAGATTTACTACTTCACCATCAACAGATTATAGAGGTATGAGCTATTATATCAGACTCTATGATTTGACTAGGTATATTCTCAAATTCCTTTGAAATTTCATGTTCAGATGCTTGATCATTTGACATTTCAGTACAAGTGTGATAATTTGAAAAACTAGATATTGAAATTTTTGAACATGATTCAGATTTTGGCTCAGAATTGCATTCTGTATCAGAGTTTGAACTGAGAAGATCTCTGTTGGATAGGATAAAATCATCATCTAAAGAATAATTCAAGACACTTGAAATGTCTTCTGTAAAATTTTCTTTTCAAAGAGTCTCATCATCTAAGGTTATTGAAGGATCAAAGACCTCTGACAGATGTCTTGGGAAAAATTCAGGTCCTTTAGAGGACAATTCTCTTTCTAAGGGTTTAACCGTACAAATAAAGCACAATCCTCTTGAGTTTTTGGTTGACCAAATTTAAACACTCATATTTGACTCTGTCTCAAAAATTTCCTTGGGATGGAATCCTTCTTTTCAGAAGGTGTGACACCCATCAAATTTCAGCTCTTAGTTTGGCAATCGATAAGCACTTATCAGTATTATTATTTTTATGAAAATCCCTATTATAATCCATTTAGAATAATTTAGGCAAAAGTTTGTTAACATTTGCGGAAATAGTTTAGAAATTCCTGAAATTTCTTAGAAAGTATGGTTTTGGCCCTAAGCTGTCTGAAACACCTTATATAATGCCAAATTCATCCAAATAAAGTCTAATCTATATAAATTAATAGTTTTTATATTTCAAGTATAAGATATTTCATTTTTATAGAAATAAACATTAAAAAGTTGCATTTCGCAAAAAATCGGCACGAAAACTGTTGCATTTTATCTGTTTTGGACTAACATTGTTGTAAAAAAATGTTTAAAGAGTGTGGGGGCCCTAGAATCCAGCCACCTCTTCCCCCCTCTCCTCTCTCCTAATCCATATAAAAACCTCTTTTCCTTTTTGAATTCATTTGCAAAGTTATTTTTAAACTCATCCAACTTATCTCTCATTTCTCCATCACATTCTTCATATCTTCATCATCACCATCAAATCTTTAAGTTAACTCTAGAAAATCCATCCATGAAAACACCATCTATAAGATAAATCATTGTAGCTTTTGTTTGCTAGTATCATCTATCATGAAGGTAAGAGCTTTTTCTTGTATTGTAGCTTCATTTTAAGCACTTTTGTGCTTCTTTTTGCAAAGATTTCTTGCTTATATGTTGTACAATGTTAAAAATGTTTCTTGATGTTCTAGAGGAGAGGATGAATGCCTTGGGTAATCAAAATATCCATAACAAGGTTGTTAGTAATTATGTGCAGAAGTTGACAAACCAAAGATTACACATCCAATGTTATAAGACACTCGAGGGTCACACTTGTGAGGACCTGTAAAACGAACAAGTAAAATAACCCCAGTTTAGAGAGGTTAGATTTATAATAGTCAATTATAAATCTATTGGGTGTTTTCTGTAAGAAACTCCAAAGTTAAAGGTTTCTATTATTATTTAAAAGGGATTATATATTTATTAGTTAAATAAATATATAACTGGTTTAATTAATTGATTTATATATATTTGTTAGTTAAATATATATATATTAATAATAATTATCTTGACAAATTAATATATATATATATATATATTAGTTAAGAGGGATTTTCATTTGTGAACCAATATTTTGGTGTGAACTTGTGAACTTAATCCTAGCCATCCAAATCATTTTTTGATGGTTAAGATTAATTCCATGATTTATCTTTATTAACCACCCATGATTTTAGGAATTTTCCGTGATTAATCTTGACCATTGATTTTGAATTTGTATGGTTAAGATTTGGTTCACAAATTCACACCAAAATAGTGGTTCACAAATTAAAGTCCCTCTATTAGTTAATATATATATATATATATATATGGAATATTAATTTGAATTAATCTTTCTTGATGGAGAAGAAAGAAATTATACATGGATAATTATTATGGAAAAAGGAAACTGAATACAATACTGATACTGTTTTGTCAATATGAATATTCAGTTATGGCAAACCTTTTTGATTCATTCATTATTCATAAAACAAAATAGAAACCTAGAAACTCTCCCAATTCTCTCTCTCTCTCTCTCTCTCTCTCTCTCTCTCTCTCTCTCTCTCTCTCTCTCTCCCTCTTGGTCGGTTTCAACGACCAATCCTAAACCAGTTCAGTTTTTCATTCGAGAGTTCGGGGATTCAACCGGCTAGAAGGTCCGTTCGTAAGGTTCATCACCGGCATATCTAACTCAAGCAATTCAAGTAAAATTCTTAACTCCGTTTTATGTATAATTTAGATAGAAGAATATGATGGGTGTGCTTTTCAGGTTTTTCACATGTTTGCTTCTGCTGTTCAAACTAGTTTGGTTTGAATCAAGAATAAACCGTTTGTTTTTCTTGAACCCTGACTCGTACCAGTTTGGTCCGAGGTCTCACAAAAACCCAACAAAGGCTAGTCCCATGAGCCTTAAAAATGAACTCAAGAATGAGGGTGAAAACCCCCAAAAATTTGTGTTTTCGTTCACATGTGAATCTGAAAGTTAGAGGTTATGCATGCATAAATCCATTTGGATTTTGATGATATTTACTTAGTTCTTATAGTATTTGATAAGGGTTTATAATTCCATAGCTTTGATGTCTTCATTTTTTGTATTTGTTGGTTGAAATGTTGAGAATCTAAGTTTTATAAAAACTTAGAAGGTGACAGATTATGAGTGTTGTCTTTAGATGATCCAAAAAGAGTTTAAATGAGTTCACTTTGGTCTAAAACTCGTATGGATTAAACTTTGATGAGTTGAGATTCAAACCCAACTGGAATCAAGTTAAAATTCGGAGTTTTGACCCTTCAACCATGTGAAAAGTTTTTGTTGCACGTCTGATTTCAGTTCAGTTCAGTTAGTCAAGTTGTTCAGTACATATCTCCTTGTAAAAGTATCAAAAATGAATAATTTTTATTTTGAAATTCAAGTTGACTGAGTTATCTTTCAAAAGAAACTAGAATCATTCAAAAAGGTTGAGTTTTAAGGGTTCAACTGTTTATGTAAAAAATTACACAAGTTTATATCGTAAGATATTGTGAGGCAAATCCGTCGAGAGAAAAGAATCTAGTTCGATAACGTGCGATAAAATAAATAAAGAGACAACACAATTAATGAGGCAGGAAAAACCTCTGGCCCGAGGAAAAAACATGTGGTCGACTAAAGGGGATAGCCGACGTTGCACTATGTATCACCAATAAGGGGTGATGTCCTGGAGAGTTACAGTACGGATCGTACGATTACAATAAGACAGAATGCTAGGTCGAACGTAAATTACAAAGAATCGTATGAAAACAATAGAGTTTAATAATAGATTCGTATAGCTTTCAAGGTGATCAGATGTCTTCAAATGATGGCTTTGGTCTCTTTTTATAGCTGATAAGAATGTAACTGTCGTCCCATAATTGCGCATTCAATGTAACGGTCATAACCGAAGCTAGAATCTTGGTCATAACAGTTGCGTCTTAAATGGGGAGCGTATCTTGGTCTTAAAAGGAAGAATGATTATCGGTAAATGACCGTTGTAATGATGAACTCCAACCTTCATAGCATAGTACTCAATTTCAGACTTCCTCGAAGGTGTACTGTAACATCCCGTTTCCAGTTAGTTAAAGTTTAACCTTTTTGTTAAGTCTTGAGTTAAGTGGTGTCTTTTGTGTAACCTTCTTATAGGGGTTAAAGTGTAAATTTGTAAAGTATAAGGTTTAGTGTGTTATATATGTATGAAAGAGGAAGCCTAGACCTCTCATTTGCACTATACGTATTTTAGAGAGAGTTAGGGAATTGGTGAGCTCTTGGGAAATAGCAAGGGAGGAAGGTTAATTCGGATTAGCAAGTCCTTGTTGGTTGTTGATTGGTGACTAATCAGAGGTAATCTTTGGTTGTTTTTGTATTATATATGTTTAATTGTAAGTCTATCCCAAGATTTAGGGTTTTGGTTGATTGTGGATGAAATTGGTGTTCTTTGGATCACCAATTGAGTGTTATGGAGTAGTTTAGTGTTAAAATGGTTGTTGTAATCTTGTAGAGCCTGGAAATACGAAACCATGGCTTTTTGAATCGGTCGAATTGGGTTTGGGATGCAAAAGTTATGCCAAAAAGATGAAAACTCGATTTTGGGTTCGTGCTGAATTATCAGCACCTAGCGATCGCTAGGTGATGAAGCTAGCGATCGCTAGCCATGGAAAATGAGGGCTAGCGACCACCAGATGATCGTGAACTCGAACAGAAAGTTGGGAAAAATTAGCTAGCGATCGCTAGCTATCAGCCTAGCGACCGCTAGCCCCTGTTTTGTGTAGAAAAACTGTTTTGGCCGTAACTTTCGCGTCTTAGCTCCGATTTTGATACCGTAAAGACCGTTGGGTTCGTAATGAGCCTTAAGGGTTTTGGTCATGAGCCTTAAGGTGTCGTTATGGATGTTATTCATGTGTGTTTTGCTATAATGTGATATATAGGTGATTGTTATACAACCGTGTGGTGAGTTGATCTTAATTACTGTGAAGCGAACCAAGGTGAGTACATTATCCCTTATACGTGGCTTTATGTACAACTTGTATGTGATGCATATATGGTATGAGACTAGCATGTTGTGTGATGACATACTCATTGTAGTGGTGGTGGCCACCGTGGGTATAGTCCTTGTGTTAAACTGATATCAGTATGTGTGTGGTTCTTACCGGCGTGTACCGTAAGGCCATTAGTGATAGCATGCCTAGTTCTCATATGCGCAATAGTTTGTATTATATTGTTGTGTGTTTGTGGTGTGTGCTCACTAAGCGAAAGCTTACCCCGTTGTGTTCTTTTTCCCCTTAGATGCAGGTCCGTCTGGAAAAGACAAAGGGAAGGGAAAAGCTTGAAGTTCTGATCATGCTCAAGGCTCAGTTCATCTGGATTTATAAGACCGTTAAACTATAAATTATGTTTTGATTGTTTTAAAACAGATATTTGTAATGAACCTTGTTTTGAGGATTTGGCTAGTATCTTTTGGTTGGAAACTTAAACCTTTGATTCTAAAAGAAAAATAATAATAAATAAATTTTACGTTTTTGGACAATTTCCGCTGTAATGGTTACTTTTATTTCATTTTCGTTTATTTCTCGTTAAAAATGGCAAAAATATATTTGAGTTGTTACAATTGGTATCAGAGCCTTGGTTTGAGGGATTCAGGCATTCACACGAGGCGAGTGCTTGAACTTAAACCCAAGTGTTCGTGTTTTCAAAACAAGTAACCATCAAAATTTGATATTTTGTATAGTGGGGTGTGAACTGAGCCAAGGATCGGAACGTCAAGACGGGTGAGCAGTTTGCTTAATAGTCTAAATTAACAATATTGTTATTGGATTGCGAATAGTGTGTTATTGTGGTGATGTGTAAGCGTGATTGATTGTGATTACTTAATTTGTGGTGTGGAAGTTGCGTTAGATAATTTTAAATGCTATTTGTGCATGACCACTATAGTGGTAGGAAAGTGTAGGGTAACTCTTATGCTTAATAGATAGGATGTTGCCTTGTGTATGCGGGTTGTTGTGGGGTAAACTAAAATTGGGGATTAGGACCTTTGGTGACAACGTTGAGCCTAGATATGTAGGGTATAATTATAATGATATAAGGGCCCATATCATTACAATTATATTGTGCATGTCGGGACTTGGCGAGGTTATAGGGGACACCTATGAACTAACAAGGTTGGATGGGATAGTAGCATGCTAGGATAGGTTGTATGAACCTATTTGGGATAAAGTAATAACTTGTGGGATGAGCGTGATAGAGACTAAGTGCTAGGTGTGGTACTTAATGGTATTTGTTACTTGAATCAATATGGTGACTACTCGGAGAGGCAGTGGATCTACTGGTGGAGAAGATCAGGAAATCCCTGACTTGAGAGATGTGATAGCATCTCAAGTGGGGGAGGTGTTGCACAGTTTATTGCCAGGGCTTTTCGATCAGATGAAGAGGGAGATGACAGAATTGGTAACGCAGCAAGTGCAGACTGCGACTGGGGGGCGAGTGAGTGGGGCGGGAAGCTCACAATCGGGGCACACCCGAAATGTGACCTTCAAAGACTTCATGGCGTGTCAACCGCCGAACTTTTTGGGAGAGAAGGATCCCGTCATCTCTTCTAGATGGGTCTCGGAAGTGGAAGGGGCGTTCCTCACCAGTTTCAGTCCTGCGGAGGTGAAAGTTCGTTTCGCTGCGAACTTGTTGAGGAAGGCAGCGAAGGATTGGTGGAATGTGGTGTGTAGTTCTAGAACTCCGGAGCAAGTAGAAGCCATGACTTGGGAGGAGTTCAAGGGGTTGTTCAAAGCGGAGTTTGAACCGCAGGTGGAGATAGAGAGGCTTACTAACGAGTTTCTCTACATGAAGCAGACTACTGAGTCGGTGAGCGAGATTACCGAGAAATTTCTGGAGAAGTCTCGTTTTTGCCCAAACTATGTGGCGGATGAGACCATGAAGATGTATCGTTATGGGCAGATGCTCAAAGCTGAGATTCAGGAGTTTGTACTGATGACTAATTGCACGAACTTTCAGCAGATGTTCGAAAAGGCCCGATTAAGGGAAATTGAGTTAGAGCGCCAAGGGAAACGCAAGAAGGAGGAGCACAGTCAGGTCCACTCAAACAAGAAGTTAAAGGGGATAGTGCAAAGATCGGAAGGAAAAAGGGAGTATCCTAAGTGCTCCAAGTGTGGCCGGAATCATCCGGGCGAGTGTAGGCCGAGTCTTATCACGTGCTACAAGTGCGGGAAAACAGGTCACTCGAGCCGGGACTGCAGGGTTGCGGCCAGATTGTGTTTCAGGTGTTTTCAGCCTGGTCATTTTGCTCATGAGTATCCGAACGCAGCTGCATCTACCCAGTTATCTGGAGTGGCGCCTTTGAAGGCGATTGAGGCCGGTCCGGCGAAAAAGGTGGAGATCCCGAAAGGCCGTGCGAGGGTCTTTCAGCTGACTGCGGAGGAAGCAAAGGTGGAGCCTGAAGTGGTGACAGGTATATTTCTCGTAAACTCAAAACCAGCTTTAGTTCTGTTTGATACGGGAGCTAGCAAAAGTTTTGTTTCTACTTCTTTTTGTAAGGGTTTTTCTAATGTAATGGGTAGATTAGATGAGCCTTTAGAGGTAGAAATAGCTGATGAGAAGAGTGTAATAGTTAGAAATATATATAGAGGAAATGTAATAGAATTGGGAGGGGTAAGGTTTCGTGTCGATCTTATACCCATTCCTATGAAAGAAATAAATGTGGTGTTGGGGATGAGTTGGGTGGGTCGTCATGGGGCGTGGTTCGATTGCGAGGGACAAAGAGTGAAGATCAGGAATCCTAGTGGGGGAGACTTGATCATCACCGGCAACGGCATGAAGCGACCGCCAAAGACGTGCTCTTTGGCTAAGGCGAGGCGGTACGTGAAAGGGGGAGGCATAAGTTACCTTGTGTACGTGGCACAGATTGCGGGGGAGAAAAAGAGGAAAACGGTGGCTGATGTTCCGGTTGTAAGGGACTTCCCGGATGTCTTTCCGGAAGATTTACCGGGAGTTCCTCCGGAGCGTCAAGTGGAGTTCGGGATCGACTTGATTCCGGGGGCGGCACCAGTGGCTAAAGCTCCCTATCGTTTAGCACCTCCAGAAATGCAGGAGTTGTCGAACCAGCTTGAAGAGTTGTTGGGCAAGGGGTTTATACGCCCAAGTAGTTCACCTTGGGGAGCCCCTATCCTCTTTGTGAAGAAGAAGGATGGCTCGATGCGGATGTGCATCGATTATCGTGAGCTCAATAAGCTTACAGTGAAAAATCGATACCCGCTACCGAGGATCGATGATCTCTTTGATCAACTTCATAGAGCTGCGTGGTTCTCAAAGATAGATCTTCGATCTGGGTACCACCAAGTGAAGGTGAGGGAAGAGGACGTGCAGAAGACAGCATTCAGAACGAGGTACGGACACTTCGAGTTCGTGGTGATGCCGTTCGGGTTGACAAACGCGCCGGCAGTGTTTATGGACCTAATGAACCGGGTCTGTAGGCCTATGTTGGATAAGTCAGTAATCGTATTCATAGACGATATACTGATTTACTCCAAGACGAAGGAAGATCATGTGGTGCATTTGATCGAGGTACTAGAGACTTTGCGACGGGAGCGGTTGTACGCTAAGTTCTCTAAATGCGATTTCTGGTTACAAGAGGTTCAATTTTTAGGGCATCTTGTTAATCGGGAAGGCATCAAGGTGGATCCGGCAAAGATTGAAGCGGTGATGAAATGGGAGGTTCCAAAGACTCCCACAGAGATTCGGAGTTTCCTGGGATTAGCCGGTTATTATCGACGGTTTATTCAGGATTTCTCTAAGATAGCTGTGCCTTTGACGAGGCTAACTCGAAAGAATGTGAAGTTTGTGTGGGGTGAGGAGCAGCAAAAAGCTTTTGAGTTGTTGCGCGGGAAATTGTGTGAAGCGCCGGTTTTGACGCTACCGGAAGGGGTTGATGACATGACAGTCTACTGTGATGCTTCTTATCACGGGTTAGGCTGCGTGTTAATGCAACGTGGGAAGGTAATAGCCTATGCGTCCCGTCAACTAAAAACGCATGAGGTAAATTATCCGACTCACGATTTGGAATTAGCTGCGGTGGTTTTTGCCTTGAAGTTGTGGAGACATTACCTCTATGGTGTAAAGTGTACCATTTACACTGACCATAAGAGTCTGCGATATTTTCTCGATCAGCAGAATCTGAACATGAGGCAACGCCGGTGGTTAGATGTGGTTAAGGATTATGATTGCGAGATCCTATACCATCCAGGCAAGGCCAATGTGGTGGCGGATGCGTTGAGTCGAAAGGTTCATGGTGATGTGTTGCGGGTGCCATTGATGGGATTGTCAGTGACCACTTCGTTGATAGAGTTGATAAAGAGCTCACAGTTTGAAGCAGTGAAGGAGGAGAATCAAAAGAAAGAGAGGATTAAGGGTCAACTGGACCAGTTGGTGACTGATAGTAGAGGGTTATTGACTCGCTCGGGTCGAGTGTGGGTGCCGGTGTCATGTGAGGCGAGGCAGACACTACTGGACGAAGCTCATAAGTCCAAGTTTTCTATTCATCCGGGAGCTACCAAGATGTATCGGGATTTGAAGACCGATTATTGGTGGCCAGGAATGAAGCGGGATGTGGCCCGTTATGTGGAGAAGTGCTTAACCTGTTTGAGGGTTAAGGCAGAGCACCAAAGACCTCATGGGAAGTTGCAACCTTTGGATATACCTGTTTGGAAGTGGGAGCACATTACGATGGACTTAATCACTAAGTTACCTCGTACTTCCAGAAATGTGGATGCTATCTGGGTTATCGTGGATCGTTTAACTAAGAGCGCTCATTTTATTGCTATTAATGAGAGCTCTTCGTCGGAAAAGTTGGCTGATATTTATGTTAAGGAGATCGTGGCTAGACATGGCGTTCCGGTCACTATCATTTCTGATCGGGATGTTCGGTTTACGTCACGGTTTTGGAGTAAGTTTCATGAAGATTTGGGGACGAAACTGCAACTTCGTACCGCATTCCATCCTCAAACCGACGGTCAAAGTGAGAGGACGATTCAGACCTTGGAGGACATGTTGAGGGCCTGTGTGTTAGATTTTGGTGGTAGTTGGGATACCTATCTACCGTTGGCCGAGTTTTTGTACAACAACAGCTTCCATGCTAGCATTGGCATGCCTCCATATGAGATGCTTTATGGGATGAGGTGCAGGACTCCGGTATGTTGGGGAGAGGTGGGCCAACGGGAGTTGGGTAGTACCGAGATAGTTCAGAAGACAACTGAGAGCATTGAATTGATTCGAGAACGTCTGAAGACAGCTCAGAGTCGTCAGAAAAGCTACGCTGATAAGCGGAGATCAGACTTGGAGTTCAGTGTGGGTGATAAAGTGTTGTTAAAAGTGTCGCCTTGGAAGGGAGTGATCCGATTCCGGAAGAGGGGCAAGCTCGGCCCTAGATTTATTGGACCATTCAAAGTGGTGGCACGTGTGGGTAAAGTGGCGTATCGACTTGAGCTACCACCAGAGCTCAGTTTGATACATGACACTTTCCATGTGTCCCAGTTACGAAAATGTTTGGCGGATGAATCGGCTCACATTCCAATAGATGACATTCAAGTTGATGAACGACTTAACTACGTGGAAAGGCCGATTGCTATCTTGGAGCGGAAGACGAAATCCTTGCGTAACAAGGAGATTGGGTTGGTGAAAGTTCAGTGGGAGCATCGGAAAGGGTCAGAGTGGACGTGGGAGCCAGAGGCTGAGATGAGGGCGAATCATCCGGAACTTTTTCAAGCATGACCGATTTCGGGGACGAAATCTTGGTAAGTGGGGGAGAGTTGTAACATCCCGTTTCCAGTTAGTTAAAGTTTAACCTTTTTGTTAAGTCTTGAGTTAAGTGGTGTCTTTTGTGTAACCTTCTTATAGGGGTTAAAGTGTAAATTTGTAAAGTATAAGGTTTAGTGTGTTATATATGTATGAAAGAGGAAGCCTAGACCTCTCATTTGCACTATACGTATTTTAGAGAGAGTTAGGGAATTGGTGAGCTCTTGGGAAATAGCAAGGGAGGAAGGTTAATTCGGATTAGCAAGTCCTTGTTGGTTGTTGATTGGTGACTAATCAGAGGTAATCTTTGGTTGTTTTTGTATTATATATGTTTAATTGTAAGTCTATCCCAAGATTTAGGGTTTTGGTTGATTGTGGAAGAAATTGGTGTTCTTTGGATCACCAATTGAGTGTTATGGAGTAGTTTAGTGTTAAAATGGTTGTTGTAATCTTGTAGAGCCTGGAAATATGAAACCATGGCTTTTTGAATCGGTCGAATTGGGTTTGGGATGCAAAAGTTATGCCAAAAAGATGAAAACTCGATTTTGGGTTCGTGCTGAATTTTCAGCACCTAGCGATCGCTAGGTGATGAAGCTAGCGATCGCTAGCCATGGAAAATGAGGGCTAGCGACCACCAGATGATCGTGAACTCGACCAGAAAGTTGGGAAAAATTAGCTAGCGATCGCTAGCTATCAGCCTAGCGACCGCTAGCCCCTGTTTTGTGTAGAAAAACTGTTTTGGCCGTAACTTTCGCGTCTTAGCTCCGATTTTGATACCGTAAAGACCGTTGGGTTCGTAATGAGCCTTAAGGGTTTTGGTCATGAGCCTTAAGGTGTCGTTATGGATGTTATTCATGTGTGTTTTGCTATAATGTGATATATAGGTGATTGTTATACAACCGTGTGGTGAGTTGATCTTAATTACTGTGAAGCGAACCAAGGTGAGTACATTATCCCTTATACGTGGCTTTATGTACAACTTGTATGTGATGCATATATGGTATGAGACTAGCATGTTGTGTGATGACGTACTCATTGTAGTGGTGGTGGCCACCGTGGGTATAGTCCTTGTGTTAAACAGATATCAGTATGTGTGTGGTTCTTACCGGCGTGTACCGTAAGGCCATTAGTGATAGCATGCCTAGTTCTCATATGCGCAATAGTTTGTATTATATTGTTGTGTGTTTGTGGTGTGTGCTCACTAAGCGAAAGCTTACCCCGTTGTGTTCTTTTTCCCCTTAGATGCAGGTCCGTCTGGAAAGGACAAAGGGAAGGGAAAAGCTTGAAGTTCTGATCATGCTCAAGGCTCAGTTCATCTGGATTTATAAGACCGTTAAACTATAAATTATGTTTTGATTGTTTTAAAACAGATATTTGTAATGAACCTTGTTTTGAGGATTTGGCTAGTATCTTTTGGTTAGAAACTTAAACCTTTGATTCTAAAAGAAAAATAATAATAAATAAATTTTACGTTTTTGGACAATTTCCGCTGTAATGGTTACTTTTATTTCATTTTCGTTTATTTCTCGTTAAAAATGGCAAAAATATATTTGAGTTGTTACATGTACAATTGTTGGATATGATGATCAACTTACCTGTAATAAGAATAAACTCTATGTATATCTTAATCGTTAGTAATATCGTACGATGTAACGAATATTGTATGATCTTCTACATAATAGTTGTTCGATGATTAGTTGCTTATGTTCGAGGATAGATGTGTCTTTATCTCAGGACCTTATCTTAATACGGGACTATCATCCCGGAAGTCATCTTACGATTTAATCAGTCGTCATGCGATCGTAAGTTTTCACCCAAACAGTTTGTCCCCAAGATTTAGAAAATATTATTCTAAATATTTCTGAATCTTTTACCTGTAAAGCAATAATCAATTGTTAATAAATCAATCTTGATTAAAAATAGTCGAATACCAATCGGCTTAGTGACGTTGTCATTGTGACGTTGGGCGACAGTTGTCGTCTTCAACGGCATTATGTGGACGCGTGTCGACATGTAGTTGGACCTGAATTACTTGAGGAGAAATTTAGTTTCCATATAAACATCGATTCTGATCCGAATTTGAATACAATTCTTCCAAATTATTTGCGCAATCTTCTCTTAAAATTCATTCTCTATTTTCGGCGAAGATTTAGGCGATAGTCTTTATAAGGTATCTTTCTCTCTTTTTTGCTTTCATGCGTCTGAAATCAAAGGCCGAAAAGAACCATAGGAATTTCGATTTGCTCTGCTTTGATCGCCTTAGGAAAAGTTTAAATCGTTTAATATTTTTCGAATCAATGGAAGTTAGTAGTTCGATTAAGGATTCTCTAGATGTCGCTGCCCTTAGGAAGTTATCGGGGCTGCCCGATAGTGCTGTTCTTAAGGTTGCGGGCGAAATCATACCTGCGGATGCCCCTGCGGGTTTCTTTGCACTTTTCGAGTACCCGTTTAAGATAGGTTTTAGATGGCCTTATAGCCCTCTGTCTCGAGCATTCATGACTCGATTCAATCTTTCACTTGGTCAACTAATGCCCCAATTATGGAGGGTTATTCAAGTGATCGAAAGGGTGACAAAGGATTGGGGTCGTCCTGCGTTTTCTGTTAATGATCTACTTACGGCGTATACCGTGAAACCAACGGATTACGATCGATATGGCTTGTTTCCGAAGGGTAGAGGGGATACCATGTTACTACATGGTACTCAGGTGCATGATCGTGGGTGGAAATCCCGATATGTATTTGTACGTTCTTCTTTAGTCCTGGATGAGGGTGGATGGGTCGCTCCAGAGTAGAATCCGTTAGGTATAGGTGTTTTTTAAAAACGTTTCCTTTTTTTTCTTTATTGTATAATCTAACGATTGCTATTTATTTTTGCAAAAATTGATTTTTCGTTTGAGGTTACTGAAGAGTCGAAAGCCTCAGTCGAACGATTCTTGGCGTATAGCATAAGCAAGCGTTTGTACTCTGCTCAAAAGTCAAGGGGAGTTATCGTGGATAGTGACGAGGAGGTTACCGTATCTGAGCCAGAATTCCAAGAGATTGCTGAAGAAGATATGGAAGGTAAATCGTACGTGATAATATATATCGTACGATATATTTAAGTTTTCTTTTCTTTTCCTGATTTATCTTATGTTCCGCAGGATCATCGAAGAAACCTTCAAAGAGAGAGCAACAAATGGAGGCTGCTAGGCGTGCGGCTTTGAAAAAGAAGGGCCTTATTGGTGAGGAACCTCCAGCTAAACGTACGAGGTCATTGCACGATTCTATCGACCCATCGCATGAAGCCAAACAAAAGGCGGATGATGTGGTCGATGCGGCCCTCTCAGGTGTGCACCGCCCGAGAGTTCGATGAAGGATGTCAAGAAGATTCCTGTCAAACCTGCAAAGATGAAGGCTGGGATGACGTCTCTCAATATCTCCATTCCGGAGAAGTTTCTGGAGGACGATGTTGTTAGGAGAGAGGATATCTTTCCTATGATTGAGCAGTTTCTTCTTCCTTCTCAGAAGGAACACTTTGACAGGCGACGGGTTGAAGAGCTTGATGCCGGCGTCGTTGGTCTCTCTTTTTTGGTAAGTATGATATCGTACGATATGATCTTTGTCTTTCATTACCTTTGTTTGTCTTTCTAGTGCTAATAGTTTTGCAATCATACGATCCAGGCCTTTCAAGCAAGTCTTGGTCTTCATTCTCGGATGGAGACCATTAGGGGTGACATGCGCCAAAAGATGGCCAGCGAACGTGCAGTTGTGAAGGAAGCTGAGAAGGTGAAGGACAAAGTCTTCAAGATGAGGAACGAGCAATGGGCTCGTATGAAGACTTTCCTTGATCGTGCGTCTAAGCTGGAGGAAGAGTTGAAGGAGTTGCGTCAGGAGAAGACGGTGCGTGAGGAGGCTTTATCGTCTGAGATCCAGGATCTTAAAAACGAAGCGGCGTTAGTGAGAGTCGTTGCACGTGCAGCCCTCATGCGTCGTATGGTTGCTGGTACCCTCCCTGTTGAGACTGCCAAAGGGGAGGTGGAGGCCTTCCGAGAGCTCATGGGTTCCGAGGATCTTCTTGATGCTGACGATCTTAAGGATCTAGATGAGGAGAAGGAAGAAGGTGGAAAGGAGCCTGAGAAGGCTAAGGTGGCTGTGGTTAGGGAGGAGATTACAAATGAAATGGTCTCTGGATCTAACCCTGCGACCTCAGTTACTGAAGACGCCCCTACAGAGATCGTAGGATCTGGAGATGTTGTGGGGGACGTAGGATTACATGCACCTCCAAGTGTTTAATTTATTTTCCTGTAATCGTACACTCTTTCGATGTTTTGGATTTATATTTTGAATGATTGAATGGATCTTATTTTGAATCGTGTGTTTAAGCTTTTTGTGTTTGATCCATGTAGTTGTCGTGCGACTAGGGCCATAGATTAATTTTTAGAAACGTTTCTATTTTTACTCAATAAAGTATTCGTGCGACTGGCGTTTTGTCTAGCACGCATGCGAATTATTCTTACGTTTGTAGCAATTATCGTGCGATACGTGCGATAATCGTGCGATATAAGCAACAATTGTTCAGTGCGACGCTTGCGATAATCGTGCGATGCCCGCGATAAAAGATGGCTATGGGGTGGCCGTTGGTTTGACCAACGGCGCTTCGACGCCCAAGTCAGTAATCGTTCATAGATGAATAATCAAAAATTAAAAAGGGTTTAGAAATAGTACCTTTTTAGATGAGTTGCGTTCCAACTCCTTGGGATTTCCTTACCTTCGATAGTTGTAAGTTTATACGCACCATTTCCAATGATTTTGAAAATTCTGTAAGGTCCTTCCCATTTGATGGAAAGTTTTCCAGCGTTTAACTCTTGGGTATTCTGGAATACATGTCGTAGGACATAGTCTCCTACTTGAAACACTTTGGCTTTTTCCTTCTTGTTGAAATATCGTTCGATCAGGGCTTTTTGCGATGCCATTTTTTGAAACGCTTTATCTCTGAGTCCCTCTAAGGCATCTATATCGTAATATAAGTCTATTGTGTTTTGTTCCATCGTACGATGCCTTGCAGTTGGAAATTGAGACTCGATTGGCAACACTGCATCGCATCCATAAACAAGAGAGAAAGGAGTTTGCCCTGTTGAAGTTCTTGGAGTCGTGTGATTTGCCCACGCATCCTTCAGTCTTTTGCGAATCGAGTTAATTATGGCTTTGTTACTAGATTCAGCAAGACCGTTGGATTGAGGATATCTTGGAGTCGAAGTGATTAATTTGATCCCACGTTCGTCATAGAATTTACGAGTCTTTTCAATTATGAACTGTGAACCATTATCGCACATGATCTCCAATGGTACTCCGAACCTGTATATAATGTTAGTCTAGATAAAAAAGATGACCTCTTTATCTCTTACCTGCGAAAAAGCAGCAGCTTCGATCCATTTTTAGAAGTAATCAGTAAGAACAAGTAAGAAAACTTTTTGTCCAGGGGCGGGAGGTAATTTACCTACGATGTCCATTCCCCATCGCATGAATGGTCATGGGATTAAGACAGACTGTAGGGGTTCAGAAGGTAAGTGTGACATACCTGAATGTCTTTGACAAGCATCGCATCTCTGTACATACCTTATGGCATCCTCTCGAAGAGTGCCAATAGTAACCTTGTCGTGAGATTCTGTTGGCGAGGCTTCTACCTCCATAATGATTTCCACATTCTCCATCATGCATTTCTTGGAGAATTCGACTCATTTGTTCCTTACTTGTTATGCATCGTAAGATAAGTCCAGATGTAGACCTTCGATAAAGCTGATCTTCGAAGATCGTATATCGTGAGGCTTTTGATCTAGTCTTTCGAGCTTCCATCTTGTCATCAGGAAGTTGATCGTGCTTAAGATAATTCCATATATCGAGCGACCAATTGTAGATTTCTTCATTCATCTGTACTTCTTCTTTTACTTCGATTGTTGGTGTCGTAAGATGGATTATTAGGATGCTTTCCAGCGTTGGTTCATTAAATGCATATCCCAAATTAGCTAAAGCATCAGCTTGTACGTTTAGATTTCGCGGGATTTGCTCTATCGAAGAAGCTTCGAATCGTGCGATCCTTTCTTTAGCAATTTTAAGATACGTCATCATTTTCGAATCTTTTGCATGAAAATCACCATTAATTTGATCACCACCAATAATGAATCGCTTCGTACGTGCAAATGTCTTGCCCCCAAGTTGTAGGCTATGTCCAATCCAGCGATCAAGGCTTCGTACTCTGCTTCGTTGTTGGTAGTTTTGAATTCGCATCGTATTGAATACACCATATTGCCCCCATGTGATGATTTCAAGACAACTCCTAGTCCTGACCCTCGTACGTTAGAGGATCCATCGACGTGTAAGGTCCAAGGTTTTTTGTCGTGAATCATCACATTGTTAACTTCAACGTACGATGGTGGCTCTGTCCCTGGACTGAATTCTGCTATAAAATCTGCCAGTGCATGTGATTTTATCGCCGTCTTGGGTTTATACGTTAGGTCGAATCCACTGAGATAAATACTTCATTTGGCTAGTCGACCTGTAAGTTTAGGCTTACGGAGTACAGTCTTAAGAGGGTAGTTAGTTACGACAATTATATGATGAGACTCAAAATAATGTCTCAACTTTTTGGCAGCTATTACAAGACCCAAAAGTAGTTTCTCCATAGACGTGTACCTAGTTTTGGCATCGAGAAAGGATTTACTCACATAATAAATCGGGTGTTGTTGTTGATCATCTTCTCGTACGAGCACTGCACTTACTGCGTTATTGCTGACAGCTAGATATAACTGTAAACTTTCGCCTTCAATTGGTTTGGTTAGCAATGGAGGATAGACCATGTATTGTTTTAGGTCTTGTAATGCTTTTTCGTGCGCTTCTGTCCAATTGAAACCTTGATTCTTACGTAGAACGTTGTAGAATAGGTGGCATTTGTCGGACGATCGTGAGATGAATCTATTTAATGCCGCCACTCGTCCAGTGAGTTTTTTTACTTCTTTAATGTTTCTCGAGGATTGTATATCCATGATGGCTTTTATCTGCTCGGGCCTTGCTTCTATACCGCGTCGACTGACCATATATCCAAGGAATTTTCCGGCACGTACTCTGAAGGAACATTTGGTTGGATTGAGTTTCATCTTATATTGCCGTAAGATATCGAACGATTGCTTCAGGTGTTGTATATGATCGTGCGATCGTTCCGATTTTACGAGCATATCATCAATGTAAACCTCCATCGTACGTCCGAGATGTTCCTTGAACATCATGTTCACAAGTCTTTGATAGGTGGAGCCTGCATTTTTAAGGCCGAACGGCATCACTTTGTAGCAATATATTCCCTTGTCCGTCATAAATGCAGTCTTCTCTTGATCGTCCGTGTGCATCAGAATTTGATTGTATCTAGAGTAAGCATCCATAAATGTAAGTAATTCATGACCTGCAGTTGCATCTACCATCGCATCGATGTGTGGTAGGGGAAATGGGTCTTTTGGGCAAGCCTTGTTCAGGTCCGTAAAGTCGATGCAAACTCGCCATTTTCCATTCCTCTTTTGTATGACGACTACGTTTGCTAGCCAATCTGGATATTTGACTTCTCTGATCTTCCCTGTTTTAAGTAAGTTATCAACTTCGTTGTTGATCACTTTGTTGCGTTCTGGTGCGAACTTGCGTCGTTTTTGCTTTACAGGTTTGAAGGATGGATCCACGTTCAGTTTGTGCGATATCACATCGGGATCGATCCCAACCATGTCTTCGTGCGACCACGCAAAGCAGTCTGAATGTTCCTGCAAAAAAGATATTATATTGTTTTTTATGTCAGGGGTTAGTGTTGCTCCCACGAAGACCTTTCGATCAGGATGTTTGTGATCGAGTACGACTTCCTCTAATTGAAGATCATCGTACGATCGTACTCCATCCTGGCTCTGTAATTGCTAGATATCCTGGGGTTTTGTTTTCATTGTGATCTTATAACACTCTCGGGCGATCTTCTTCTCACTGACGATTTCTTGTACACCCCATGGAGATGGAAATTTGATCTTTTGGTGGTACGTTGATGGCACGACCTTCATATCGTGGATCCAAGGTCTTCCGAGTATCCATTGTGTGCAGACGGGCAGTCTATGACATTGAACTTTGTTTGTTTGTTGATTCCCTTGGCGAAGACAGGTAACACAATTTCTCCAAGAGTGTTTGTTGTGTCTCCGTTGAACCCAATTAGCGTTGTGCTACGTCGTAAGATATTGGATCGATCGATGCCCATGATCTTGAGTGTGTCCGCGAATATGACATTTGCTGAACTACCACCATCAACCAATACCCTTTTGGTGAAACAGTTTTCAATAGTTAACTGAATGACTAGAGCATCATGATGTTTTTGGTAGATCCCTGAGAGATCGTCTTGATCGAACTTTACTTTTGCTGTGTCGAGCTCTCTTTCAGTCACAATTCTAGATTCATCAGGGATAGGGTGTCCCTCGGGTCCTTCTCGTGCGTGCCTTTTTGCTGTCGAGTACGTTAGACCACACACTTCTGATCCTCCAGTAATGCAGTTTACGACTTTGGTAGACGCTGGTCTTTTTGCTTCATCGGGGATGATGTCTTTCAGATGTCCGTTCGATTTGAGATATGTGATCTCCTTCTTCAAGCTGATACACTCGTCCGTCGTATGCCCGTGATCGCTATGAAACTCGCACCATTTAGTCTGGTCTTTGTCTTTGCTGGGGTTCTTCGGCTTCTTGGGTCATCGTACGTTGGCATCAATTTTGCGTAGAGAATCCACCAATTCTTTGGTTGTACCTGCAAAATTGTAAGTAGATAATTCGGGATATCTAATTTTCCCTGTACCTTTGTTCGAACGAGCCTTGGACTCTTGTCGAGAGTTTCCTATTTTGTTCACCCTTTTCAGTTTGAAATCATGTTTCTGTGCGTCAAGGTTTATCTTTTCATTCGAGTGTTTTCGTCGGAAGATGGCATCATCTTCTATCCTCATGTGGGCCAGCGTTCGAGCTCGTATGTCATCGAAATTCTCTGGTGAATACTTTGTAAGATCCATATATAACTCCGAGGAATTATCCAGCCCACGTTTATATGCTTCCATTGCAGTCTTCACGTCGCAATTCTTGACTTTGATCGTTTCTGCATTAAACCTGTAAAAGTAGTCGCGTATAGTCTCACCAGTTTTTGGCACGACGTAGTATAGATTGCTTGTTTGCTTTTCCATCTTGCGACTGCTTGCGTACTGTCAAGTGAATTGGTTTACCAATTCAGTGAATGATCCAATACTTTTTGGCTTTAGGTTGATAAGCCATTGTAATGCTGCTCCTGTAAGAGTGGACCCGAAGCTTTTACACATGCATGCTTCTTGATATTGTGAGGGGATCAATGCAGTCCACATAAGTTGCTTGTATTGTGCGACGTGTTCCACTGGATCTGTTATCCCTGGGTATTTTGTTGTAAAGACGGGAATGTTGTATTTCTTCGGTATATCCATGAGAGCAATTTCGTCGACGTAAGGTGAGGCTTGGAATCATGTTTTGGGTTCAACTTCAACAGGTACTGCTGCTTCAGGAAGTTTTGCGAGCAATGCGAGCATGGCTTTATTTTGTTCTTCCAACATCTTTAATCGTACGTCCATAAGATTGTTAATTGGTAGTGTGCCGACAGTTTCTTGATTACTTGGCTGAGTTGGAATATGAGTTATAGGAGTAGTTGCTGTCGGGACATGCGATAATGGTTATGGAACGTATGGGAAGGGTCGAGGTCCACCATGTGGTTGGCAAAGGTAAACATAGGTGGCTCCGGAGGTGGTCCTGATGGAGGAGGAGGAAAAAAGGGTCGAAAGTTGTTATTTGGAGGTGGACGTAGATTGTTTTAAGATGCTTGTGGAGCACTAAACAGGTTTTGTAGAAAATGAGGTGGCCTTTGGTGATGCAATGGGATCGCAGGATTAGTTTGAGTAGTTTGGGGGTTTAAGGCTCGTAATCGTGCGAGTTCTCCATTGGCTTGCATATTCTGAATAGTTAATTGTTGAATTTGTTGTTGAGCTGCTACTAGTTGCTGTTGCAGAGTTGGTTGGAAATTGTTTTCCCTGATCCTGCAATAAATATTCAAAGGAACTCGAAGAAATTGATTAGTAAGCAGACGCTTTATCAAACGAGATTTTCTCAGAATGGGGCCCCACGGTGGGTGCCAAATTGTTTATGTAAAAAATTACACAAGTTTATATCGTAAGATATTGTGAGGCAAATCCGTCGAGAGAAAAGAATCTAGTTCGATAAAACGTGCGATAAAATAAATAAAGAGACAACATAATTGATGACGCAGGAAAAACCTCTGGACCGAGGAAAAAACATGTGGTCGACTAAAGGGGATAGCCGACGTTGCACTATGTATCACCAATAAGGGGTGATGTCCTGGAGAGTTACAGTACGGATCGTACGATTACAATAAGATAGAATGCTACGTCGAACGTAAATTACAAAGAATCGTATGAAAACTATAGAGATTAATAATAGATTCGTATAGCTTTCAAGGTGATCAGATGTCTTCAAATGATGGCTCTGACCTCTTTTTATAGCTGATAAGTGTTGGGAATTACGGGCAACAAAACATGCACAGCGGAAATAAAAAGCCTAATTCCCAATCGAGGATCCAATCCTAAACACATACAGATACAAAAGAGGGTTACGAAAAATAACCTCGTTGTTTGGTTTACGCGAACGAAACTGGACTGCTGGCGGGGAATACACCACTACTGCACCACCGTGAGATTGGTTGCTAGACCACCACCGGGTTCTTGTTGAAATCGATGGAGAGGGTGAGAGAGGAGGGTTTTTGGTTTTTCTATGGGGTTTCTTTTCAGTTAAGATTGTCGAATGAATAAACTGACCAGGGTTTGCCATATTTATAAAACTAAATATGGCAATACCCAATAAAGAAAGCCCGTTTGATTAAAAGCCCGTTAAGGTTATTTAATCAACCTTAAACTCTTTATTTAATTAATAAACCATTAATTAAATAACTTAACCCTTTTAATTAATTAATTAACTATTAATTAATCCTATAAAATATTCCAACTGATATTTTATATAACTAAATAATAAATGACTATTTATTATTTATTTCTCACTCAATAATCAATTTGGACTAATTAATTATTCCATCAAACCACTTGATCTCTAATTGGGTGTGTAGCAGTGTGACCCACTAGTGTCTTATAACATTGGATACGGTAAACCCTGTTACTATCTTGCACATAATCCTAACAGACTCCCACTTGTGCCAGACTAGTAACTATACTGTTACCAATAGCCTAAGGAGGTCCCTAGCCAGACACTTAGGTTAACCAGGTTATAAGATCTCTTACATCCAGAGATACAATTCACGCTTGAATTTGTACACAGGTTCATTCCTTTTGCACACGATATTTCTAAAGTGATTTAAGACATGGAGTGGAGGATTCATTTCTTAAAATCAAGTATTTCTTGACTCTGATTTCGATTGCCTGCAGTAACGGATATTACTAAATAAACCCTGTTATTCTATCCGAGCGTGGCCACGCGTTTTCTGCCAATCTTAATCGTCAAGGGGCCCGGAAATATCTCTCTTTTGAAAGAGGTGCAAATCCCTTCTTGACTACTTGCATTTGGATCCACGGCTTCCGCTGCATCTAGTCACGTCCCGTATGGCCACCCAGTTACGGTTGCAGCGTTAGTACGTGCTAAGAGTACAGTGGTCCTCGTGTTCCCAAACCAAGTATCTCAGGTCTAAGGACAACCTATCAAGTCTGTGCTTATGACTGAGGCTCCATGAAGCAGACTTGATTACTGGTCACTTCCAATACCCAAACTCTCTGATGAGTATCTATAAATACTTGGTCACATCACTTGTGCTTTTATTCCCTACTTTGAATAAATCATCAAGTATTCATAATAGCGTTAAACTCCTTATTGAAATTCCCATTTCAATAAGTGGCTACGGAAATTTTAGATTTCATACAAAACTTTGTAAAATCATGGATACGTTAAATATGCAAAAAATAGTTAATTTAGAACAATCATGAAATTAAAACCTCCATTTATTTCCAACACACTGTGAAATAAAAACTTTACATGATTACATTGTTTCTAAATTAGACTATAGTCATAATTAATAAACTAAGAACTAGCTACTGGCTTCCAGGTACTACATCCCAATGGAATTCGCATGTGCCTCATGCTTTACCCTTGCTAGTGGCTTTGTCAGCGGATCTGCGACATTGTTTTCTGTTGGAATCTTGCATATTCTCACATCTCCTCTTCCAATGATCTCTCGGATGAGGTGATACTTTCTGAGCACGTGTTATGACTTGTGATGCTCTCTAGGTTCCTTTGCTTGCGCCACGGCTCCTGAGTTATCACAGAATATATCGATCGGTCTCGAGATACTGGCAACCACTCTGAGATCCGATAGAAAATTCCTCAGCCAGACAGCTTCCTTTGCTGCATCAGATGCTGCAATGTACTCTGCCTCTGTAGTTGAGTCTGCAATCGTGTCCTGCTTCGAGCTCTTCCATGAGATCGCACCTCCGTTTAGGGTAAAGACATACCCTGACTGTGACCTGAAGTCATCTCTGTCGGTCTGGAAACTAGCGTCAGAGTATCCGGTGACACTAATTTCATCCTCAGTACCTCCAAAGACCAAGAACATTTCTTTCGTTCTTCTCAGATATTTAAGAATGTTCTTGACAGCCACCCAATGGGGTTCACCTGGATTCTGTTGGTATCTGCTCGTAACACTTACTAAGTAAGCAACATCGGGCCTAGTACATAGCATGGCATACATAATCGATCCAATTGCTGAAGCATATGGGACCGATTTCATTTTGTCCTGATCTTGACTAGAAACAGGACACTGTGTTTTACTTAACACTATGCCATGTTGCATCGGGATAAATCCTTTCTTGGATTCATCCATCCTGAATTTCTTCAAGATTTTATCGATATACGTACTTTGGCTAAGCCCGATAAGCCGCTTAGATCTATTTCTATAGATCTTTATACCGAGTATATAAGCGGCTTCTCCAAGGTCTTTCATCTGGAAACATTTGCTTAACCAACTCTTAACACTCTGTAAAGTTGGCACATCGTTTCCTATGAGCAGAATGTCATCTACGTATAAGACCAAGAAGGTTACTATGCTCCCACTGAACTTAGTGTAGACACACGGCTCGAACTCACTTTTGGTAAAACCAAACTCTTTGATTCGCTCATCAAAGTGTAAGTTCCAGCTTCGAGATGCTTGCTTCAATCCATAAATAGATTTTAGCAGCTTACACACCTTATTAGGATTCTTAGGATCTTCAAACCCCTCTGGTTGTTCCATATAGACGTCTTCTGTTAACTTTCCATTCAGAAAGGCTGTCTTGACGTCCATTTGCCAAATCTCGTAATTAAAGTATGCTGAGATGGCCATAAGAATCCTAATTGACTTTAACATTGCCACTGGTGAAAAGGTTTCATCATAGTCAATGCCATGAGTTTGCGTGAATCCTTTTGCAACCAGTCTGGCTTTGAAGGTGTGTACGTTCCCATCCATGTCGGTTTTCTTCTTGAAAACCCATTTGCGTCCAACAGCCTTACAGTGTTGTGGCAAATCAGTCAACTCCCAAACTTGGTTGTCGTACATGGATTGCATCTCGGCCTTCATGGCTTCCTGCCATTGTTCAGACTCACTGCCTGACACAGCTTCTCCATAGGATGTTGGTTCATTTAAGTCTCCGCTATCTTGAGAGAGTAGGAACCCAAGATACCTATCTGGTTCTTGTCTTACCCTGCTGGATCTGCGAAGGTCCTGTGTTTGCACTTCCTCAATCGGCTCTGATTGAGGTTCAACATTGTTATGTTGAATTTCTGGCTCAACAACTGGTGTAGTGCTTTCTTCGTCTACTACCTGTAGATCTACATCCTTTCTGGTGTTCTCTAAACTGAGAAACTTTTCTTCCAGAAATTTTCCATTTCGAGCAAGAAACACTTTGTTCTCTTCAGGGTTGTAGAAAATAATATCCCACGGTGGTCTTGGGATATCCAACGAAGAAACACTTGTCGGATTTGGGTTTGAGTTTTTCTGAGGTAGGTCGTTTGACGTAAACCTCACAACCCCAAATTTTCAGAAAAGATATGTTGGGTTTCTTACCCTTCCACAACTCGTATGGAGTCTTTTCTACCGACTTTGTTGGCGCTCTGTTCAGTATGTGTGCTGCTGTTTCGAGCGCATGTCCCCAGAATGATATTGGCAGCGAAGAATGACACATCATCGTTCGTACCATGTCAAGCAAAGTACGATTTCTTCTTTCTGATACACCGTTCATCTGAGGTGTATACGGAGGTGTAAGTTGGGATACAATCCCACACTCCATCAGATGATTGTCAAACTCATCACTGAGATATTCGCCACCACGATCTGACCGTAAGAACTTGATCCTCTTGTCAAGTAGATTCTGTACTTCATTCTGATATTCCTTGAATTTCTCAAAAGTTTCAGATTTATGTCTCATCAAGTAGACATAACCATACCTACTGAAGTCGTCAGTGAAGGTAATGAAGTACCGGTATCCTCCTCTTGCTACATGACTGAAAGGTCCACATACATCTGTGTGGATTATTTCAAGCAAGTCAGTAGCCCTTTCATTCTCACTGTTGAAAGGTTGCTTTGTCATTTTGCCAGATAAACAGGATTCGCAATTATCAAAAGGTTTATAGTCGAAATTGCCAAGAAAACCTCCTTTTAGGAGTAGTTCAACGCGTTTCTTGTTTATATGGCCCAAACGACAATGCCAGAGGTAAGTCTGATCCTCAATATCCTTGGATCGCTTACTTATATGATAGATTTCACTATTGTTGTCTTTTAGATTTACAGTGTATAGACCATCTACGGGTGTAGCTTTAAAATAGAAAATATTATCTTTAAAGACTGAAATCATTTTATAAGAATATTTATAATAAAATCCTTGGTCTACCAATAAATCAAAAGACAATACATTCTTAATCATATTTGGAATATAATAACAATTATCCAGTTCCAAAACTAGACCCGAGGGTAAACTAAGACTATAAGATCCCACGGCTTCAGCAATCAACGGAGTGCCTTCGCCAACTCATAGGTTCGAACGGTCCTTCCTCAGAGTCTTTCTTCTAGTGAATCCCTGTAAATGATTACAAATGTGGTTACCACTGCCTGTATCAATTACCCATGATTCATAAGAAGTGATTAAGAAATCTATCATAAAGATACCTGGAGCATCGGGTAAACCGATCTCTATCTGGTCGATATTCATCGAGTGCTCGCAAATATCCTCACTGCCGCACTCTGGGCAACTCAGATCTCCCAGCTCATCAATTATATCAGTGTCCATGAGATTCGCAGGTTCGGGTGCTGGCTCTAGACTGGCCAGGATATCTTCGTGAACTTTATCCACGTCGTTCTTTGGTTCCTTCATGTAGGCACTAGCTGTGTCCTGAACTTCCTTTGTGAGGGAGAACCACATGAGGTACACTAACTCTTCCTGAGTTATCTTGTACCCCAGACGTGATAAACATTTAAAAAGCCTTCTCATTTCAATAAGATGGTTTTTAACTGACTGACCCTTCTGTAGCTTCAGGGAGAGAATCTCTTGCATGATCAAAAGCTTGCCCGTGTGCTTGTAGAAACCTAACTGGTTTTCTACATTCCTTACGACCTCGTGACAGAATTTCACTCTTAAGTCTCCCATGAACTCGGGTGACATAGAGAAAACTAGAATGGACATTACATCCGATTCATCTGCCATGAATCTGAAATATTCAGCAAATTCCTCTTCTGGGGCATTGCTTTTGGGTCGTGACATGGGCTTATTGATCACATAAAGCTTACCCTGGGCACTCAAAACATTCTGTAAGTGCAACTTCCAAACTGGAAAGTTCTGGCCCGTAAGCTTCCACTTGCCCGTAATAAGGCGAAGTGATTCCTCAGGTGAATAAAACGGAATGCTAATTGGAGACATCTACAGAAGAATATAAATTCCAATTTAGTTTATAATTATATAATTCTAATAAATTATTACCCTTAAAATAAGTTTATTAGACTAGAATCCATATTTCACATGTGTCGGGAAGCATGTGATCATGTCAAACCGACTCATGCGATCTATGGTAGGTAAAACTATACCAATCGTATTCCTATCTGAAAATACGACTTCTAGATCGTCGGGACATCGGATATTAATAGTCCGTGCATATTTAGTCCCTCTAGTGCATTTTGGCCTGGTACCACCCAGTGAATAATTAATTACCAAAATAGATTGCACCACTCGGGACCTGGACAAACTCTGGCCGGTACCACCCGGAGATAATTCGCTGAGTTTTATTACCTTCCAGTTTCGGTTTGAACACGGGCGTTCATAGTGTGTGCACTTACAACGCCCTATGTACCTTACACCGGAAGTGCCCCTAAAGTGGGTTGCACTTACTAATCTATGATTTTAACAAGGGTCTAAATTGCCAGTTTCCTTTTTTTTCAAAATTTTTGAAAAACTGGATCCAAACACTAACTGTATTTGTATCCTTTTAATTTTTAAACAATCCGTTCAAAAGGGCAATTTATATTTAATAACAATTACGTAAATTAAACAACCACGCAATTTAAATATAAAAAGCACAGTCATAGCCTAAACCCTTAAACTAATGTTGTTTTGTGAGCCAACACAAAACAACGGTCTCAACCCTAAGTGACAAGAGTCTTCATCTTCTGGCTCCGAGATCCATGGCCGTCGTCTTGTCTCCGTCTCGATGTAATTAAAATTAACTATTACAAATGGGTTTTAAATGGCACGCAGGCCTCCCAACTAGTCTAACAGAATAATTAAAATTACAAAAGGGGTGTAAATGGCACGCAGGCCTCCCAATTATTCTAAAACGGATAAAATAAAAACACAACCACGGGTCTAAAAGGGTTTAGCTATGACTCTATATAATTAAATAACTGAACGCAATTAGATAATTATAAAACTAACATTTAATTTTGGAAACTTAAAATTAAATTAATCCATGAACCGTTTTAACCTATCTGGTAAAAACGATTTTTAATTCTAGACCTTATCTGAAAACGAATCTCGCACGGGACCCGTTTACTACACTTATCGAAAAACATATTGGTTACGATCTCGTTAATCAATCGATCAACTAATCGTGACCATCGTACAATGGTTTGCTTTCACCGGCGAGGACGACGACGAACGTCACCATCGCCGCCCAATAGAGAACAACCGGCAACAGCCGACGCCACCAACCGGCAGCCGTCGACCGCCGCCGTGGCTGTCGATCTCGATCGCGACGACGACAGCAGCGATCGCCGCCATCGCCGCCGCTTATTCCGGCGAGAATAAAACCACGCCACCGCCATCGCTAAACCACCAACGACGGCAGCGGTTTAGCGCCACCACCGTCGCCGTGGATGCGACGACAGCAGCGGCCACGGCCACCACCATCGCCGCTCGATTGGCTTGCGCAAACAACCACCGTCGATTGCCATCACCACAATCGGTGGTACGGCTTAATCGATTTCATTCAACCACCGCTGCCGCCATCATCCGACAGCAACCGCCATCATGCGGTGGTCCGTATTCGGGAATCGCCACCACCACCACAAAATGGTGGTGCGGTGGTGGCTATCGACTGCAGCCGACGCCGCAACCACCAATCGGGTGGTGCGGCCGGCGATCACAGCAGCCGTCGCCGCAACCACAATCGGTGGTGCAGCCGGCGTTGTTCTTTTCCGGTGGTTGGTGGTTCGATCGGCTAACTGCCGTCGTTCCATCACGGTTTTTCGATTCGATAGGTTTACAATAAAAAGACATAATTTTTATAAAACCTATTTAACCATCAATTAAACAAAACTGATCTGTTAGGTTTAGGAAGTGGCTCTGATACCACTGTTGGGAATTACGGGCTACAAAACATGCACAGCGGAAATAAAAAGCCTAATTCCCAATCGAGGATCCAATCCTAAACACATACAGATACAAAAGAGGGTTACGAAAAATTACCTCGTTGTTTGGTTTACGCGAACGAAACTGGACTGCTGGCGGGGAATACACCACTACTGCACCACCGTGAGATTGGTTGCTAGACCACCACCGGGTTCTTGTTGAAATCGATGGAGAGGGTGAGAGAGGAGGGTTTTTGGTTTTTCTCTGGGGTTTCTTTTCAGTTAAGATTGTCGAATGAATAAACTGACCAGGGTTTGCCATATTTATAAAACTAAATATGGCAATACCCAATAAAGAAAGCCCGTTTGATTAAAAGCCCGTTAAGGTTATTTAATCAACCTTAAACTCTTTATTTAATTAATAAACCATTAATTAAATAACTTAACCCTTTTAATTAATTAATTAACTATTAATTAATCCTATAAAATATTCCAACTGATATTTTATATAACTAAATAATAAATGACTATTTATTATTTATTTCTCACTCAATAATCAATTTGGACTAATTAATTATTCCATCAAACCACTTGATCTCTAATTGGGTGTGTAGCAGTGTGACCCACTAGTGTCTTATAACATTGGATACGGTAAACCCTGTTACTATCTTGCACATAATCCTAACAATAAGAATGTAATCGTCGTCCCATAATTGCGCATTGAATGTAACGGTAATAACCGAAGCTAGAATCTTGGTCATAACGGCTGCGTCTTAAATGGGGAGCGTATCTTGGTCTTAAACGGAAGAATGATTATTGGTAAATGACTGTTGTAATGATGAACTCCAATCTTCATATCATGGTACTCAATGTCAGACTTCCTCGAAGGTGTACAATTGTTGGATATGAAGATCAACTCACGTGTAATAAGAATAAACTCTGTGTATATCTTAATCGTTAGTAATATCGTACGATGTAACGAATATCGTACGATCTTCTACATAATAGTTGTTCGATGATTAGTTGCTTATGTTCGAGGGTAGATGTGTCTTTATCTCAGGACCTTATCTTAATACGGGACTATCGTCCCGGAAGTCATCATACGATTAAATCAGTCGTCGTGCGATCGTAAGTTTTCACCCAAACATCAACCATCAAAAACAAAAATCATGTGCAATCTGTCTAGCAATAACAGATTCTTGCATGCAAGTTTAAATTGTCATATCTCTCTCAATAATTGATGGATTTGAGTGATTCATATGTCTCTTGATAGATTTACGTGTTAGCTTTAAAATCCCTTTGGAATTTCTAAATTTGATGAGGATTCAGACCCCCAAATGAATGCATCTTTGGAGGTGTGTAATCTGTTTTTGGTACTGTGCACCATCATTTTGCAAAAATCATTTGAACTTCTTAAACACCTCTAAAATTGATGAAATTTGGCCAAAATGTTCCTAACTCAGTGTTTTACCACATATAAAAATATGGGTGATTTTGTAACTTGGGAACATGTCTTAAAGTGGTCATTTTGTGAGCATAAAGTTTCTGTCAGCATGTGCATCTTGAAAAAGTCTTGGTTTTTATCTTTATAACCCTATAACTATGTGAATGATTTTGGATAATTGTTTAAACTTGTTTAATACATCATTTTAAATTAAACACTTAAGCCAAGGCCTTGAGACTAGATGTCAAGAGACTTATAAATTTGTTTGACCTCATAGGAAGCTTTAAAGCCGAGTAAGAGATCAAGTTGCAAGTTCACTTTGTGCGTTCACTACTTTTATCAGGTGAGTATTCACGGCTCCTATTTTACCGTTTTTATGTTTTGGGGTGAAAAGCATGTTCGATAATGTTAAGTTTTATGCAACTTATTTATGAGCAAATAATTTATATAATATGATGATATGTTGAGTAAAGTCCCTGTTTGAATACACTACAATTAACTCATAATGAGCTTGTGATCTATGTGGATAGCGCTATTTGGTTGTCATACCCACTTCTTTAACTGACGAGCAGGAAGTGCACCTAGTCATACACGTTCTACACATGTGACATAGAAGGGTCACCGCTGAGGTAGTCCGTAAGAATGCTCTACCCATGTGGTTCGCTACCACCTCTGAGGTAGTTCATGGGGCGTTGAAATGTTGTTTAGGTTTTGTAGTGGCTCAACACGTAAATATCATAAAGTACATTGTTCGTTGTGAAATTGCTCATAAACTTTATTATTCAAATATTGATTTGAACAGTGCTTACGCGATAAAGTTTTTTTTTTTTTTTGCATATAAAATCGTTTTGTGCATATAAAACCTATGAACTCACCAACTCTTGTAGTTGACACTTGTTTAACATGCTTTTCAGGAATTAAAAAGGTAAATGAGATTTATATCAACGAGCGCACGTTTGAATCGACCATGGATTTATAACAAGACTTTTGATTTTATAATGATGTTTTTCAATATGGATTGTAAGAATTGTAAACTCGTACGGTTATGTTTTAATGTCATGGTTGATGTTTAATATTTCCTAATGTACTATACTATTAGTTGTCTCGCCTCGTGTTTCCGCTTTAGCGGGGTGTGACAGAAGGTAAGAAAGTGTCAATATAGTCTTCAAAGGCTATATTTGTATAAATCAGAGGAGTCTTTGATTTTGGTGCAACCATGAGTCTTCTCTTTTTGAAAATAGACTTAGGGTGTGTTTACTAACAGCTTAATGGGCTTAATAGGATTTCTGGCTTATTCACATAGACGCAAGTGAGTGTTTACTTACGACTTAATCACTCAAAACCTGGCTTATTCACACAGTGAAAGGGGGTACTCTTGTCCCCATTCAGCCCATTTTTGGACAAAAATACCCTTGATTTTTGTAAGGGGTTTAAACAAAAAAAGAAGCTACATGGTCATATTTCTTTCTCATTCACGTATTGCTCCCTCTAGAAAGTAGAAAACCCTAGCAGCCTCCATCTCTACTGCTGCCGCCGGCCACTCTCGCTACCGGCACTCTCTTCGTCGGCCCTCTGAACGGCGACTCTATCCGTCTTCTCAACCCTCGTCACCACCTGTCCTTCTTCTCCAACCATCTCAACCCTCGTCGGTGCCTCTGTCCCAGTCGGCCATCTCAGCCCTCGTCGGTGCCCTTCCTTCTTCTCCGACCAGCCCCGGCCATCTCTCGTCGGCGTCGGCACCTCTTCCCCAGCCGACCATCTCTCTTCTCTAATTTCTTTCATATTTCTTTCTTCTATTATGCAATCATTTTTACAAATTTAAAATTTAGATGTTACCTAGCCTCTCTTCATCACCACATATTTTGATTTTTTAATTGTTTAATTTTTTGTGATTTGTACATGTGTTATCTTTTATGATTTCTTTTGCTATATTGTGTATTTTGTGTATACATGTTGTTTTTAAAATTTTTGATAAATCGTATAAAACAAAAAATTTGTTTGATATGTGTATATTTTAGTAACATGTTAATAAATAAACAACAATTTATAAAACAGCTTACCATTCATAGTCTGGGGTAAATTGGTCATTTATGACATTTAGGCTGTTGATTCAAATAAAAAGGTAAACACCAGCATCAATTTATCTAGACAGACAAATTTATCCATACAAACAGACAGACAAGATTTCGTAAACAGCCCCTTAGTGTCAGAAATGTTGCTTATGAGTTTTTTTGCTAATTTAAAGGTGTTCTGTAGAGTTTTGATTGATTTATAACTTGGTTTGTTGTCATACTCTGAGAACCCTAAGCCTTTTCTGCCCATGTTGACCCTTATCTTTTTAAAGACATTCTGGGCATCCTGAAATTTTCTTATTTTCAGCTCTCTATCAAGTAAATCTTGGTGCAAAAATTCTCTTTGTTTTTCGAATTTTTTTTTTATAGAGACAGCATCATACTTTTCATGATTTAATCTCTTTAGCTCAGTTACTTTATCTTTTAAATCCTTTTCATACTTGGCAAAATTTTCTTTTGAGCTTCTTTCAGAAGTGACATGATATTTTTCAGCCTTTTCAAACAATTTAAAAAAATATGTTTCTTTCTTCTGTGAGAGTTTTGACTTCGTTCTCACACAAGGAAAGCTTTTCTTTGAGATCATTGAAATCTGATTGACATAAATCCAAGTTCGGCAATCCATCGGGAAGACACTATGAGATCTTTCTCGCCCTCGAACTTCGGCGGTTGACACACCGTGAAGTCCTTGAAAGTCACATTTCGGGTATGCCCCGATTGAGAGCTTCCCGCTTCATTCCTCCGTCCTCCCATTGCGGCCTCCACCTGCTGAGTGACCACTTGGGTCAACTCTCGTTTCATTTGTTCGAAAAGATCGGGGAGCAGCTCGTGTAGTACCTCCCCCACTTCAGCCGCGATAATTCCCCTCACATCGGGAACTTCCGGATCCTCGTCCCCCGACGATCGACCATTGCTTCTTCTAGTAGTCACCATACTGATCCAATTTAAACAATGACTATTACATACAACACCTCCTAACACTCTAGCATGCTCTCTTCACAAACCAATGTACAACCAACCCGACTAAGGCTTATACATCCTATCTTAACATGTACTAACCCAACCCAACCTTGTCAATTCGTAGATCCCTTTTATAACTTCGATGAGTCCCAACACGCACAATATAATTGTAATGATATGGGCCCTTATATCATCATAGTTATACCCTACATGTCTAGGCTCTACGTTGTCACCAAAGGTCCTAGTCCTCGATTCCGGTTAACACCACAAAGAAGTTCACATACACAAAGCCACTTTCTATTCATCATAGCATGAGAGTTACACTACACTACTCCAATCACTATAGTGCTCATGCATACACACCAACATTGTATAATCAACATAACATACATCACATTCACCATATGTATACATCAATATCATGCTAGTACAATCATTATTATAGCATGTTAATCACAATCCAATAACAACAGCAACAATTATACGTGATATAAGTAAATTTTAACTAAAATTTGAAGTTTTAAGGTTACTTGTTGTTTTGGTAAAAATCCACGATCGTACGACGACCAATTATAATCGTAAGATATCTTTCAGAATAATAATCATGCATTAAGATAAGGTCCTGAGACAAAACCTAACAATACCTTTGAACAAGTATAACAATCGGTCGAATAAGTCTAATGATCAGTCGAATGATATTTCTATACATGTCGTACGACATTACTAACGAATAGACGTACGAAGAGTTTGTTCTTGTTGCAGATAAATCGATCATCATATCCAACAATTGTACACCTTTGAAGAAGTCTAAAATCGAGTACTATGCTATGCTCGTTGGAGTTCACCATTACAACGGTCATATCCTAATTAGTCTTCCGTTATCGACATCATCAAGAGGTCGATCGTTAACAGCAAGATTCCCGTGACAGTTACGATTCAAGCATTAATGGTCAACAATCCGTTGGACAGTTATTATCAAGTAGCTATAAAAGAAGGATCAAGCTCTCATTTCAAGACTACATTAACATCCTCGAATACTACAAGCTCTGCATTCATTACTTTGACAATCAGTTGTAATTTACGTTCGATCTTATTGTTTATTTCCTTGTAATCTTACATTCGAAGCTGTAACATCAAAGGATATCACCCCTGTTTGGTGAACAATAGTGGAACGTCGACTTAATAACGATCGACCGCAGGTTTTTTCCTCCGTCGTGAGATTTTTCTTGCATCATCAAAATATTTGTGTTCATTTACTTATTATCGCACTTATTATTGACTGTAATTTCTTTCTCTCGACGGTTTAGCCTCACACAATTTCTTCGACATTAGACTTGTGTAATTCTTTACATAAACAGTTTGGCGCCCACCGTGGGGCTCCGTTTTGAGAAAAATTTCATTCGGTGAAAAGTGCGCCTTCGTACTAATCTTTTCTTCGAGTTTTCTTTGAGCTATCTTTGCAGGACAATGGATAACACATCCTTGGCATCCCTACAACAACAATTGCAGCAAGCTAGTCAGCAAATTCAGCAGTTAACCAATCAAGCTATGCAAGCTAATGAAGAAATCCAACGACTTCGAGCTTCGTACGTTCCATCGATGCCTATTCCTTCTCCTTATCCACCTCAGCATCTAAGACCACCGCTTCGTCCTCAGTTTAACACCTCAGTACCCTTATCAATTGCAAACCATCAGCAAAATTATGTACGACCACCTATACCTCAAAATCGACCACCTATGCCTCAAGGCCGCAATCACATTCGGTCCTTTCAACAACACTTCACAACAAATTCCTATCCCAGGTCGTATACCCACAGTTGCCAGTTCTACAGTTCATACGACAATCCCACCAAATGCTGGAACTTCTTCCGGTTTTATCCCAATAACCCCGATGACTACTGAAGATCCTCTAAACGTACGGCTAAAATCCCTAGAAGAGCAAAATCAAAAGATGTTCGCATTACTTGCAAAATTACCCGGCGCAGCAGTACCCGTCGAAGTCGAGCCTAAAACCGGATTTCAAGCTTCACCATTCGTCGATGAAATAGCTCTTGTCGACGTACCCAAAAAATACAGTATTCCAGCCTTTGCGACAAAATACTCTGGAGTCACTGATTCAGTCGAACATGTCGCACAGTACAAGCAACTTATGTGGACAGCTCCAATACCGGCGCTATATCAAGAAGTCTGCATGTGCAAAAGCTTCGGATCAACTTTGACAGGAGCAGTGTTACAATGGCTTATCAACTTAAAGCCAAAAAGTATTGGATCCTTCGCGGAATTGGTAAGCCAATTCACCCGACAGTTCGCTAGCAGTCGTAAGATGGAGAAACAGACCAGCGATCTGTATTACGTCGTACGGAAACCAGGAGAAACAATCCGCGACTACTTCAACAGATTCAATGCAGCTATGATCGAAGTAAAGAATTGTGATGTTAAGACTGCAATCGAGGCATACAAACGTGGATTGGAGGATTCCTCTGGATTATATCTGGAACTTCCAAAATACCCACCAGAAAACTTCAATGACGTACGAGCTAGAACACTATCTTTCATGAGAATAGAAGATGCTCTCTTTCGACGAAAGCATTCCAACGAGAAGAAACCTCTTACTGCACAAAAGCACGACTTCAAGCACAAAAGAGTAAACAAGATTGGAAATCCTCGATACGAGTCAAAAGCTCGACCAAACAAAGGTACCGTTAAAATACGTTATCCAGAATTGTCTACTTACAGTTTTGCAGGTACATCGAAAGATTTGGTGGATTCACTACGAAAGATTGATGCAAACGTACGATGGCCAAAGAAATCTGAAAATCCCAGCAAAGACAAAGATCAAAACAAATGGTGCGATTTCCACGAAGATCATGGCCATACGACGGATGAATGCATCAGCCTTAAGAAGGAGATTTCGTATTTGAATTCGAAGGTGTTAGGGATTATGTGCAGAGTTGACAAACCAAGTGATTACACATCCAATGTTACAAGACACTTGAGGGTCACACCTGTGAGGACCTATAAGTCGAACAAGTTAGATGAAACCCAGAAATGGAGAGTTAGGATTTATAATAGTGTATTATAAATCAATTGGGTAATTACAGTCAGAATTACCAAAGTTGGAGGGTTATTAATTAATTAGGATATTATATATTTATTAGATAAATAAATATATAATAGTTAATTAATAAGTTTTTATATATTAGATAAATATATATAATTATAATTATCGTATGCAAATTCTTTTCCAGCTATTTAAAAAGGAAAGGATTTGAGATAATTATAATAAGGAAACTGTATTCCATACAAACTGTATTTTTCCTCCATATAAATAAGGCTTATGGGTTAAGGAAAAATCTAAGCTTTAAGCAAAAATCAGTTTTTCAGTGTCCTCTCTCTCCCTCTCTCTCCATCGGCACCGACCCCCCCCCCCCCCCAGGTTGGATTCCAGTTTTTGTTGTTCGGGTTTCATACAGTTCAACTAGAAGAACGTTCGTTGGTCGATCACCGGTGGACTATCATCAAGCAATCCAGGTAAATTGATCTAACCTAAACTATTAGGTTTAGAACTATAAACGATTAAAGATCAATAGGCTTTAATGGGTTTTTAGCTTTTATCGCTTCCGCACGAATAAGATCGAAAACAGCGTGTTTTTGATCATGTAGGTTTTATCAGTTTGATTAACCTATGAGATATATCAAACCAGCGAGGTTCGATAGATCCGAGATAATCCTCGAGTCAGTTTGATCCGAGGATTCCCACAATTACCCAACAGTGGTATCAGAGCCATTGTTAATAATCGTTTAGGTTTTATCTGTCTATCAGTTTATCAGTTTATCTGTATATGCGTGATCCGTTAAAATTAAATTGTTTCTTGCGTATCAATCTTTATAAAAATCTGATCTTTATTGAGTTTAATTATTTACATAAAAATTTTAGATTTTTGCTATTCGTACGAAAACCCGGAAAAACCATCACCAGATTGGTGATGGCTGCGGATTGTAACACCACCACCGCACCACCAGCATGGTGGTTGCGGCTGGTTGCCGTGAACGATTGCTGGACCGCACCACAGTATGTGGTAGCGGCCCCTGGCTGCCATACAAAATCTCACGCCACCAGGTGGGTGGCGGTGATCGGCAATTTCAGGCGAGAGCGACGGCTCAGCCGAGTATCGCTACAACCAGAAGCCACCAGGCACGATCGCCGACCAAACCACATGGTCGTGATGGCGGCGATTTCGTGTTCTCTCCGACCGACCACTAGTTGCGTTAGGATATAGAACCGACCACCGCACCACCGTTCGTGGGGGCGGTGGTATTCGATCGAACCACCAAAACCGGAAGCGGCGACGGTGGCGGTGGTGTTAATCAGAACCGCCGATAGGCGGAGGTGGTGATGGCGTTTGCACCGTCGCTGCTATTAACCCTAATCGGCCGCCATACCACCGAAGTGGTGGCGGCGATATCGTTTGTATTAACAACCACCGGAAACGGCAGTAATGGTGGCAGCACCGCTGCTGCTATCGTTCTCCGAAAACACCACCGCTCCACCGATTGTGGTGACGGTGGTGTCGATTAACAATCACGGCCGCCGAATGGCGGCGCCGGTTCGATCGAAAGACAGCCACCACACCACCGTATGTGGTGGTGGTGGCATCGATAGTAATTGGTGGTGGAACGGTGGCCAAAGCCAACCGAACCACCTGACCGCGTCGCGCCATGGCCAGCGGTTCACGAATCGCATAGCGGCGGCGAGTGGTGGTGATCGGTAGTGGCAGTGGTGAACCGACCACCGTTGGCTGCCGAGCGGCCGCGCCAAACGGTGGCAAACGCCCAGCCAAACCACCAGCGAGGTGGTGGCGGCGTGTTCGCGACCACCAAGCCGAACCACCATCATGGTGGTGGCGGCGTTTTACAATAGCCACGGGCCAGACCACCAGTCCGGTGGTGGCCAGCAGTCTCGAGACAAATTACGGTGGCGGCGGTGGCATTCTAGCTGCTGTCGTCATGGTGATTACGCAATAGCCGTTCGACGAACAAACCACCAGCATGGTGATGGACGTTGATTCTTGATCATGGGTCAAACCTAAGGTTTTTCTTCGTTCTGGGCCAAATTCCCTTATCAGGCCCAAAGCCCAGTTTTTGGACCTAGCTATGGCCCAAGAGGGGTTTTTCAGTTTTGTTATTTTATCCAAATTGATCTTTTTATAATTTTATATAATGTTTTATCGAACCAGTTATTTTGACCAGCCTGGTCAAACAAGTTTAGTATTGTGTCTTGACCAGCAAGTCAAACACGACACTTTTTAAAGTTCACACATTTTTAAAATGATAATTTTGTTTGATAAAACCCGGTTTGATATTTTTTTTTGGATAAGAGGAACTTTTTTAATATATCTATAAAAGGGAACAAAAACTGATTTTAGTTTTGATTTATAAAACAATTGTTTTTATGAATCAGTTTAAAACCAAGTTCTGCAATAATTGAGGCAAGGTAATTTTAACGGATCCAGGTTTATTTATCGTAATTATAAAATTGCTTTTATTATATTGCATATATATTTACGTAAATGCTTGAGCTCGATATATGGATTTCAGTTTGATCTTACATATATATATCTATTATAGTGTTTTGCCAACCTAGACCCTTGACGTATTTGCGGGGAGGCCTGCGTGCCATTTACAACCCCTTATGTAATAATGACCTTAGGATAGAAATTTTTCGGGATGACGAGGCCAGTGGGAGCTACTAAGATTCTTCATCCTACCGGAGTACTAACAAAACATGGCAAGGCCAGTGGGAGCTATGCGAGTTTTGAAGCTTTTAGTAGAATAGGTCATTATTGGTCCCTAGGAAACGTTGGCAAAAACTATAAGTAGGTACTACGTGATTAATTGTTTAATTGCATGGTTGATTGATTATTTGTGATATCTTGCATGTTAATAGTTTTAAATAGAGTTGTTACTTTAAAACTAGTTTATATCACAAAAGGAATATAGGTTTTAGTTTCGTTAAACTTTTCAAAACGATAGTTTTTGATTTAAAAACCTATAGATGATTGTTTTATGTAAAAGGCAAGTTGACAAAAACAGTTAGTTTTAATCAACTAGGTATGCTGTTAAAACAGTTAGTTTAAAACATAAGTAGCCTTTATAACAATCAGTTTTTTAAAAAGCCTGGAAGTAAAATTTTTCAAAACCCCGAAAATCATAGATCAGTAGTGCAACCCATCTAGGGGCACCTTCGGCGTAAAGTACATGGGCGTTGTAAGTGATCACACATTCAACGTCCGTGTTCAAACTGAAGCTGGAGGGGTTACATAACTCTGCGAATTATCTCCGGGTGGTACCGGCCAGAGTATAGTGATCAGGTCCCCAAAATGGTGAGATCTGTTTTGGTACTATAATGTTCACCGGGTGGTACCGGGCCAAAAAGCACTTAGAGGGACTAAAACATGCACAAGTAGTTGCCATAGTCCCGAAAAGATCTAGGAGTCATGTCAGCTAGACATGATTGGTAAAAGTCCTTACCTACCGAAATAAATACGGGTCTGGTGGAGCAAGAACATTACGCACATCAGGACGTATGAAATAAGGATCCTAGTCCAATAAATTGATCATTTAAGGGTTTATTGATATTTTATTGGAAATTAGTCTATTTACAGTTGCTAAGACCAAAAGTTTTATTTTGTGTAGATGGCAAGCACTGTTACCAGCACTAACAATCTTTCCCTCCGCTCTATCCTAGAGAAGGATAAACTGACCGGCTCTAACTTTCTCGACTGGGAGCGCAATCTGATGATTGTGCTCAGACATGAGAGAAAATGGTATGTGCTAGAAGAGCCACTTGGGGAGGCACCTCCGGCAAACGCTCCGGCTGCTGCCAGAAATGCCCACAAGAAGCACTCGGATGATCTCCTAGATGTCGCCTGTCTAATGCTAGCAACTATGAGCCCAGATCTGCAAGCAGGGCTCATAAATACAAATGCTTATGACATGATCCGCCAGCTGAGGGACATGTTTCAGACTCAGGCTCGAACAGAACGCTACGATGCCACCAAAGCATTCAATGAGTGCAAAATGGTAAAAGGAACATCAGTAAGTGACCATGTCATGAAAATGAAAAGGCACTTAGATCATCTGGAGAGGCTTGGTCATCCTGTTCCGTTGCAGCTAGCAACAGACACCATACTCAATTCACTGTCAGAAGACTACAGGCCCTTCGTAGTCAATTACAATATGAATAACATGGAGAAAACAATAGCAGAGTTGCACTCCATGCTTAAGACAGCTGAACTGAATATGGGGAACAAGAACAAGACCAAGGATGTCTTGATGGTGAAAGACGGAGGGGTGAAAAAGAAGAATGGGCAAGCTAGCACCAGTAAAGGAAAAGGACCAGTCCAGGCCATCCAGAGTGCACCCAAGAAAGGCAAAGGCAAGGGCAAGGGCAAGAAGTTTAAGCCAAACAAAGCTAGGACCGAGAATCGCTGCTTCATATGCATTGAGATCGGTCATTGGAGGCAGAACTGCCCTAAGCGTCATGAAGCAGGTATGTAAACCTCAAAAAATTTATGATTGCTTTATTTTGTCACTTCTTACTTGTTAGTTTACAAGTAAACTGATACCTAGAGCAAATGATTATTGCAGGAGGTCAGAAATGAAGTGAAGTGCCCAGAAGTTGCTAAGGATCAAAGTACAAGATGATTTAAGTCAAGACATTTTGAATTTATAGTTTTAAAACAGTTATTTTTGGGGATCTTTGTTTTAAACAATTTTTGGATAATTATATTTTATAATTTCATGTTTTTATTTTCAGAAGGTATTGTCTTGACATTGAAATATCTGATTGTGCTTATTGTTCTTGAATTTGTATGATCCTAGTTGTTGCCTGTTATAGTTACTTCAATAAATTTTAAATTGAAGTAATTTATATAAAAACTATCAAAACACACGAGATTCTATAGGAATGTGTTTTGAGAATAAAACATTTATGAATAATTGTTTTCTGATCAAATTTTAAAAGGAGAATTTAAGATATTAACTCAGATAGCGTTAATAACAGTATTTATAAAACTAGAAAGATTCCAAGTTCTGGAATCAGGATTTAATCAAATCCAGTTAAGTTTTAGAAATTCTCAGAATTAACTAATCTAGTTTGATCAAGTTTCATTATTCAAATGTTTCAAATAGAGAATTTAGAATATTAACTCAGATAGCGTTAATAACAGTATTTATGAAACTAGAAAGATTCCAAGATCGGGAATTAGGATTTGACCAAATCTAGTTAAGTTTCATAAAAGGAAATTCTCAAAGCTCATTACTTAAAACTAGAATTGACTAATCAAAGTTTTGACTAAGTCAATAGTAAAATTCTGAGTAATAGTTAGTTTTTATATAAGCAAGTGGGAGCCCAATTTATTCTCTATCTAGTCTCAGATAAAGAATAAAAGATGCAATTATTGATATATCTCGGAATTCATAATCCAGGTAGGATAAGAATTCATAAGATATAATTTACCCTTTTAGTTAAAAGGATAAAGGTTTCAGGACCCATGAAACAAACACTAGTACAAATTTGCTTTTTTGCCACGGTTTTAAAATTCATGTTAGTCACGCTCAGGTATAGAACCGTGACTAAATTGTCCGTATGGCCACAATGTAACTCAATAACCATGACCATTAGAAAACATGTTTAAACATAATGTCATGGTTTAAATAAAACCGTGACTAAATTGTCCGTATGGCCACAATTTTTTGGTCGTGGCAAGTAACAATTAAAAACCGTGGCCATAAGTGTATATATAGTCATGGTTTTTCTGTGACAATTATTATTTGTGACCATAGACCGCATATGGCCTCATGAAGTCATTTTTTCGTGACCAAAAGAATATACATATTTAGCCACGAAGATTTGTAAAACGTAGCCAAAAGTCAACGGTATTTGTAGTCATAGTTTTATTATTTTGTGTGACAAGAAGATAACCAGTAGCCACGGTTTATTGTATGAAGCGTGACAATATGTGATGATTTCGTCACAGTTAATATGAAATGTGTGTAGCTATTAATATAGTTAAAACCATGATTAAAATAATTTTATTTTCACTAAAAGCTGACCAATAGCTACGCTTATACATAATCAATTGTGTGACTAATAAATAGTTAACGTCATGATTTTTAATATTTTGCATGACCAAAAGGCATTTAATACTCACGCTTCTAAAATATAAGTGTAACTATATGTCTTGAATTAGCCACGGTTTATTCTGTGTGTGACAAAAAGATACCTATAGCCACGTTTTTAAAAATTAAGTGTAACTATATGTCATGAAGTTGGCCATGGTTTTTAATATTTAATGAGATACTTTTAACAAATTCAGTATTGTCCTGGTGGTTGGTCCATTCCTTATCAATGATGAGGTCTCAAGTTCGAGTCTTGGCCACGTCAAAAAAATATACATGATTATAGAGCAAATTATCGGCTACATTAAAAACAAATTATGTGGCTATAGGTAGTTTACTGCCATGCTATTTTTTTATATTGGTGTGGCCAAAAATAACTAAATGCTACGTTTAATGTGAGTTTGTGTGGCAAAAAGTATTTTATGGCCACGTTTTTAGGTAAAATGCTCTAATACCATAAAATTTGGATATGCCTATAGCTACGGTTTTTAAACTATGGCTATGGTTTTCTATTTGATTTGGTGACACATTTTAAGCGTGACCAAAAGGGTATCAATGGTCACGAGAGAATAGGCTACGATTTGATAAAAATGAAAAACCGTGACTAAAGGCTTATGGCCACGGTTTTTGACCGTGGCAAATGTGAGTTTTTGTACTAGTGAAAGGTCGTGACTGACTTTAGAAATCAATAATTAAAGTGTTGGATTAAAATATAAGATTCCAGCAGTTTTGCCAATGTTGCAAATGGAATCTGATTTCAGGTAGAAATCATTCATCTACACAGCAACTAAGGAAAGTTGCAGTCTTACATATTCACGAACTGGAAGTTAGTCCAGGTCTCCGAGTTCATGGAATATGATAAAAGTCTAGTTATTGTTTTTATAAGGTGTTTGCAGAACAATAATTAGCAGATACAAGTAGATCGTGTAAACAAACTTGTATTTTTGGTTATCACTTTGATTAAAATGGTAAACTTTAATCAAAGGGTTTAAACTAAAGACAGGTGATACTTTATTTTAGACCAGTATCTAACAAACGTTAAATAGACATTATGAAAGTTATTAAAGAAAAGACATTCAATCTTGTTATTATTACAGCGTGTAATATGGACTATACAAGATTGATTTCTTTATCACTTTCACATTTTGCATGTTTTAATAAATCCAGGAATGAAATCAGTCTCCGATTTTTTCATTCAAAATCTGTCCGTGACAACTTATCATTGTGGGAGCATGATAAGGCGTTAAAGTCATTGTGAACTTTTAGGTAGTTATGATCAGTTGCTAAATAACAGCTACAAGTGTTGTAGACTAAAAGTTGCACAGATATTTGATAGAGTAGCAAATATCGGACGTGATCCGCGGTTGAGATTACTTCTTGGAATAAAGTCATAAGTGAATCTCACAGTGGTTGTCCCTATCACCTGAGGTATCTGATTTGATATCATGAGGACTACTGAATTCTTAGTGCACTCAACCGCTACGCCGTAACAGGGTGGCTATAAAAGGTGTAACTAGATTCAGCGGAAGCCGTGGTGTCAAAGACAGATATGCAAGATGGGATTTGCACCTCTTCTCAGAAGAGAAAATTTCTGGGCCCATCTTGACTGACTAAGCATACTGATGAAGTGCATGGCCATGCCCAAACGAGCTGATTAGTTCTTTGTCGTTTACCTATCAGTGAAAGTCAGATAATCAAGAGAACAGAATCTTGAGTATTTAGAGTTGACATTTTCCAAGCTCATACTCACAGATGAAATATCGCGATGCAAAGGGAAAAGCCAAGATATACCGAATCAATGAACAGTAGTTTCATAGATACCAGTTCCTTATGGAACATTTATATATCACCAGTCTGGGTATAAGAGTTCTTGTAACCTGGTCAGCCTAAGTGCCTGTCTAGGGGCCTCCTTAGGTCCGTATAATCAAAGGTGGTATTGCCAACTTGCACAAGTGGGAGTCTGTTAGGGATTATGTGCAGAGTTGACAAACCAAGTGATTACACATCCAATGTTACAAGACACTTGAGGGTCACACCTGTGAGGACCTATAAGTCGAACAAGTTAGATGAAACCCAGAAATGGAGAGTTAGGATTTATAATAGTGTATTATAAATCAATTGGGTAATTACAGTCAGAATTACCAAAGTTGGAGGGTTATTAATTAATTAGGATATTATATATTTATTAGATAAATAAATATATAATAGTTAATTAATAAGTTTTTATATATTAGATAAATATATATAATTATAATTATCGTATGCAAATTCTTTTCCAGCTATTTAAAAAGGAAAGGATTTGAGATAATTATAATAAGGAAACTGTATTTTTCCTCCATATAAATAAGGCTTATGGGTTAAGGAAAAATCTAAGCTTTAAGCAAAAATCAGTTTTTCAGTTTCCTCTCTCTCCCTCTCTCTCCATCGGCGCCGACCCCCCCCCCCCAGGTTGGATTCCAGTTTTTCTTGTTCGGGTTTCATACAGTTCAACTAGAAGAACGTTCGTTGGTCGATCACCGGTGGACTATCATCAAGCAATCCAGGTAAATTGATCTAACCTAAACTATTAGGTTTAGAACTATAAACGATTAAAGATCAATAGGCTTTAATGGGTTTTTAGCTTTTATCGCTTCCGCACGAATAAGATCGAAAACAGCGTGTTTTTGATCATGTAGGTTTTATCAGTTTGATTAACCTATGAGATACATCAAACCAGCGAGGTTCGATAGATCCGAGATAATCCTCGAGTCAGTTTGATCCGAGGATTCCCACAATTACCCAACAGAAGGGACATCTTGAAGGTGTCATCCCCGATGAACAAGGAAGACCAGCATCTCCAGCTCATACTAAAGTCATAAACTGCATCACCGGAGGATCAGAAGTATGCGGTCTTATGTATTCTGCAGCTAAAAGACATGCACGAGACGGTCCAGACGAACGCCCTATCCCCGATGAAGTCAAGTCGAAGGTTGAAAAAGAGCTCGATGTAATGACAATAGCGTTCGACCAAGATGATACTCAGGGGGTCCATCATAAACATCATGACGCTCTAGTCATACAGTTGACAATCGAAAACTGTTTGACTAAGAGAATATTGATTGATGGAGGTAGCTCTGCTAATGTTATTTTTGCAGATACTCTAAAAGTTATGGGAATTGAACGATCAGAAATCGTACGACGAAGCACTACCCTGATTGGATTCAATGGAGATTCGATGAACACTCTCGGAGAAATCATCTTACCTGTCTTCGCTAAAGGAATCAACAAACAAACGAAGTTCAATGTTATAGACTGTCAATCGGCCTATAATGTTATTCTTGGAAGACCTTGGATCCATGAGATGAAAGCAGTGCCTTCGACGTACCATCTGAAGATTAAGTTTCCTTCTCCTTGGGGAATTCAAAAAATCGCCAGTGAAAAGAAGATCACCAGAGAATGCTACAAAATCACCATGAAGACAAAGCCGCAGGACATCTAGCAATTACAGAGCCAGGATGGAAAGCGGTCGAACGATGATCTTCAATTAGAAGAAGTCGTGCTCAATCCTGCACATCCTGATCGAAAGGTCTTCGTAGGAGCCTCGCTCCCCCTGACATAAAAAAACACGATTATATCTTTTTTGCAGGAACATTCAAATTTTTTTGCTTGGTCGCACGAAGATATGGTTGGGATAGATCCTAACGTCATATAACACAAGCTGAATGTAGACCCTACTGTCAAGCCAATAAAGTAGAAGCGTCGTAAGTTCGCGCTTGAACGCAACAAAGTAATTAATGATGAAGTCGACAATCTGCTTAAGACTGGCAAGATAAGAGAAATCAAATATCCGGACTGGTTGGCTAACGTGGTCGTCGTACAGAAGAAAAACGGGAAATGGCGAGTTTGCATCGACTTCACAGACTTGAACAAAGCCTGCCCAAAAGATCCTTTTCCGTTACCTCAAATTGATGCTATGGTTGACGCGACGGCAGGACATGAATTACTCACGTTCATGGACGCATACTCTGGATACAATCAAATCCTAATGCATACGGACGATCAAGAAAAAACTGCATTCATGACAGACAAAGGCATATACTGTTACAAAGTAATGCCATTTGGTCTTAAGAACGCGGGTTCGACGTATCAAATACTGGTAAATATGATGTTTACAGAACATCTAGGACGAACGAACGATGGATGTTTACATTGACGATATGCTCGTGAAGTCAGAACGATCGATCGACCATGTAGCACATCTGAAGCAATCGTTCGACATCCTACGACAATACAAGATGAAGCTCAATCCAACAAAGTGTTCTTTCAGAGTACGAGCAGGAAAATTCTTGGGATATTTGGTAACACAACGAGGAATTGAAGCAAGCCCGGAGCAAGTAAAAGCCATCACTGAAATACAATCCCCAAGAAATGTCAAAGAAGTTCAGAAATTGACAGGACGTGTGGCTGCTTTAAACCGATTCATCTCACGATCATCGGATAAATGCCACTTGTTCTATAATGTTCTTCGAAAGAATCAGGGATTCGAGTGGACGGACGATCACGAGAAAGCTCTACAAGACTTAAAGCAATATATGGTCTCCCCGCCATTAATGACTAAGCCAGTCGAAGGTGAAAGCTTGCAGCTATACTTAGCAGTGAGCAATAATGCCACAAGTGCAGTACTCGTGCGAGAAGAAGATCAACAGCAACGACCGATTTACTACGTAAGTAAATCTTTTCTCGCCGCAAAAACCAGGTACACGTCAATGGAAAAATTGCTACTAGGCCTCGTGACTGCTGCAAAAAAGTTAAGACATTACTTTGAGTCGCACCATATCATTGTCGTAACTAATTACCCACTTAAGACTGTCCTACGAAAGCCAGAACTTACAGGACGTCTAGCTAAGTGGAGTATTTACCTCAGTGGATTCGACATTGAATTCAAACCCAAGACGGCGATAAAATCACAAGCATTGGCAGACTTTGTAGCAGAATTCAGTCCCGGATTAGAGCCAACGACATGCGACGAGGTTCATAATGTGACGATTCAAGACAACCAACCCTGGTTACTCTATGTCGGTGGATCCTCGAACGTACGAGGAGCAGGACTAGGTGTTGTCTTAAAATCCTCACAAGGGGGAAATATGGTGTACTCCGTACGATGCGAGTTCAAGGCTACGAACAACAAAGCAGAATATGAAGCCTTGATCGCTGGATTGGATATAGCTCATAAACAGGGGGCAAAACACTTGAACGTACGAAGTGACTCCTTACTAGTGGTGAATCAAGTAAACGGAGATTTTCAAGCAAAGGACTCAAAGATGATAAGTTATCTCGAAGTCGTCAAGGAACGAGTCGCATAGTTCGATCATTTCTCGATAGAGCAAATTCCAAGAGATCAAAATACGCAAGCTGACACATTAGCTAATTTGGGATCTGCATTCAATGACCCATTTATGGAAAGCATCCCTATACTACATCTTACAACACCAACAATCGAAGTAAAAGAAGAAGTACAAATGAACGAAGAAGTCTATAATTGGTCGCTCGATATTTGGAAATATCTCAAGCACGACCAACTTCCTGAAGATAAGATGGAAGCCCGAAAAATCAGATCCAAAGCTTCACGGTATACGATCTTTGAAGATCAACTTTATCGAAGATCAACATCTGGATGCGTCGTGAGTCAAGCTCAAATGAATCAAGTTCTCCAAGAAATGCATGACGGAGAATGTGGAAACCACATAGGGGGCAGAAGCCTTGCTAACAGGATCTCACGACAAGGATACTACTGGCCAACTTTACGAGAAGATGCAATAAGGTACGTCCAACGATGCGATGCTTGTCAAAAACATTCAGGTATGACTCATCGACCGTCCAAACCTTTGCATTCTATATTAATTCCTTGGCCATTCATGCGATGGGCAATGGACATCGTGGGAAAATTACCCCCTGCTCCTGGACAGAAAGTCTATTTACTTGTGCTCACTAATTATTTCTCGAAATGGATAGAAGTCGCTGCTTTTTCGCAGGTCAGGGATAAGGAAGTCACATCCTTCATCCAAAATAACATTATTTATAGATTTGGAGTACCATCCGAGATCATGTGCGACAACGGCTCACAATTTATAAGTGATAAAACTCGCACGTTCTGTGAAAGACGTGGGATCAAATTAATCACTTCTACTCCAAGATATCCTCAATCTAACGGATTGGTCGAATCAAGCAACAAAGTCATCATCAATTTAATCCGTAAAAGACTGAAAGGAGCAAAAGGTAAAGGGGTGGAAGAACTACCTTCTGTCCTATGGACAAATCGAACGACACCAAGAACATCAACAGAACAAACTCCATACTCTTTAGTATATGGATGTGAAGCTGTGCTGCCTATCGAAGCCCAAACACCCGTCGCCAGAAATCGTACGTCCGATCAAAATGCTATAAACTTGTCCTACGATCTGGATGCTCTAGAAGAACTACGAGAAAAAACATTACGTACGATGGCTGCACAAAAGGGAACTGTCGAACGACATTTCAATAAAAAGGTAAAGGCCAAAATCTTCCAAGTTGGAGATTATGTCTTACAACATGTGTTTCAAAACACTCAAGAGAAAAACGCTGGAAAACTTTCCATCAAATGGGAAGGACCGTACGTAATTTCCAAAGTTGTTGGAAATGGAGCATACAGACTTACGACGATGGAAGGTATGGAAATCCCACATAGTTGAAATGCCTATCACCTCAAAAGGTACTATTTCTAACCTATTTACATACGATTTATTCTTCATTGTCTATTACTGACTTAAGCATCGGAGCGTCATTCGCCAAGCCAACGGCCACCCCTTAGTCATTTTTCTTCGCAGGTATTGCACGATTAAAATCGCATGAATCGCACGATTAAAATCGCATGAATCGCACGATTAAAATCGCATGAATCGCAAGATAAATGCTTTAACGCACGACTATATCGCAAGAGCGCAAGACAACTCGCCAGTCGCACGAATACTCTTATGAGTACAAAAGAAACGTTTCTAAATTTCTTAAGGCCTAAGTCGCACGATAAACAAAAGCATGCAATAATATAAAAAGCTAAAACGCAAGTCACAAAGCTAAAAACACCAAGCTATAACGCACGATATAAAAGTCATCGATTACTATTCAATTGCCTAAATGGCAAAGTACAAAAACTTAAAATCGTACGATTACAAAAAGAAAACTATTCTAAAGGGACATCGGAAGGAGGGGGATCGACGACGGAGACTTCTTCAGTTATAACCTGAGTTACAGTGTCGGATCCAGAGGCCTTGTCTTTCAACACCTCCTCCTCGACATCTGTAGCCTCAGGCTCTTTCTCTTCAACTTTCTCCTCGTCCAGATCCTTAAGATCGTCATCGTCCAAAAGATCTTCAGACCCCATCAACTCACGAAAGGCCGCCACCTCGTCTTTCCCCATCTTATGGGAGATGGTTCCAGAGGCCACACGACGCATGAGAGCAGCACGTGTGACCACTCGAACAAGGGCGGCGTCCTCCTCTAATTCTTGGATCTTCGACGAGAGAACTTCTTCTCTCTCAGCTTTCTCCCGACGGATCTCGGCCAACTCCCTTTCCAGCTCTCGCGTGCGATCCAAGGAGATCTTCATACGCGTGCGCTGTTCGTTCTGGAAACGTTCCATCACCTCGACCTTCGACTCCAGGTCCCCGATGAGGACATTTTTTGCGTCGACCTCTTCAGCCAATGAAGCCACCTTCTTCTTAGCCTTCTCGGCCTCCTTCTTAGCCAATTTTACATCGGCATGGTTACCTGACATCTCCTCCTTGATCTTCGCCATCCTGGCGTGAAGACCAAGGCTCGATTGAAAGGCCTGCAAAGATTAATCAAAGTAAAAAACGTTAAAATCGTACGATTAAAGTAAAAATATCGTACGACAAGAATTAAAACTTACCAAGAAGGAAAGACCCGTAACAGCCGCGTCGAGATCCTCGATCTCCTCTTGCGCCATATGGTCCCTCTGAGAAGGGAGATGAAACTGCTCCAGTACAGGAAAGATCGACGCAGATCTGATGACATCATCCGCCAGGAAGTTCGACGGCATCGTGATGTTCATGGTCGTAAGACCAGAACCTCCCAGACCTTCACCCTTGTCGACCTTCACATAAGGACGACTTGACCCAGTCTCCGTCGACGCATGAGGAGTAAAACTGAGGGGAATAGCATTAACCCCACTTTCCACCTTTCGCTTGGTTTCATGTGGTGGGGTACCCCCCGTGGCAAACGACGAACGTGTCCGTTCGCCCACCGAACCTTCTCCTCCAGTCGCTGCTTTTCTTTTCGCAGCTCTCACAGCCGCCTCCATTAGCTGTGTCTTCTTAGATTTACCCGCGACACCTGTAAATCGTACGACAAACTCAATTAATAGTTCATAAATTAAACATATAATTTAAATGTACGATTATTTACCTTCCATCTCTTCCTCTTCGATCACCTAAACCTCGGGCTCAACGTCACTCTCCTCACCCCCTTCGACGTACGGAATGAACGATCGGTTATGTTGTATCGTAAAAACTGCTCATCGCCTCGGTAGTTTCCTCGAACGCAAAGTTAATTGCTGCACAAAAGACATACGATTAGTAACTACAAATTAATTGAGTTCCACTCTGGAACGACCCAATACTCATCAACAGCCGAAGAGGTTTGGACAAAAACATATCGGGATTTCCATCCTCGATCGTTTACTTGAGTACCGTGGACGAGCATAGCGTCACTTCTACCCCTTGGAAATAACCCGTAGCGGATATAAGGTTGCCTCGTTACGTTGTAGGCAGTGAGAAGGTCATCGACCGTAAACTCAGGACGACCCCAATTCCTCATCACCCGTTCGATAACTTGGATGACACGCCAGAATTGAGGCATCAGTTGCCCTGGAGATAGGTTGAATCGAGTCATGAAGGCTCGAGAGAGTGGGGAATAAGGCCATCGAACTCCGAATTTAAACGGATACTCGAACAAGGCAAAAAAACCCCGTCGAAGCATCCGCCAGCTGAATTTCTCCGGCCACCCTAATTTGGGCACCCTCCGGTAACCCTGCAAGATCTTTCAACTCCCCTACTTCTAGACTTTCAGTAATTGAATTGCTAACCTCGACAGACATGACGAATTCTAGTCGGCTTAAACTATTACCAAGACGTAAAAACCTAAGAAAGTCTAACCCTCTATTACTTTTCTTTGCTAGTGTTTTCAAACGCTTGAACTAAAGGAAAAGAAGGGTACCTTATATGCCCTAGTCGCTCGAAAACCTTGCCGAATTATGGAACGAATTACGATCGGAGATGATTTGGAAAATCAACAAAGAATTAGGAAATGATTTTGTAAAATCTTTTCTTAATATAAATCGTTCTATTTATAATAACCGAATCAAGGATGAATCATCGCAAGAAACCAGCCACACGTCCACAATTAGCCGTTGGAAGGCACGCGTCGCTTAACGGCTCTATGACGTCATCCGCACTAACGTCATTAAGACCGTTAACTAACGTTATTCTTACCTTCGTCCAGCAAACAAAAAGATTTAGTAAATAAATTGCATATTTTCTAAATCTTGGGGGCAAACTGTTTGGGTAAAAATCCACAATCGCACGACGACCGATTATAATCGTAAGATATCTTTCAGAATAATAATCCTGTATTAAGATAAGGTCCTGAGACAAAACCTAACAATACCTTTGAACAAGTATAACAATCGGCCGAATAAGTCTAACGATCAGTCGAACGATATTTCTATACATGTCGTACGACATTACTAACGAATAGACGTATGAAGAGTTTGTTCTTGTTGCAGATAAATCGATCATCATATCCAACAATTGTACACCTTTGAAGAAGTCTGAAATCGAGTACTATACTATGCTCGTTGGAGTTCACCATTACAACGGTCATATCCTAATTACTCTTCCGTTATCGACATCATCAAGAGGTCGACCGTTAAGAGCAAGATTCCCACGACAGTTACGATTCAAACATTAATGGTCAACAATCCGTTGGACGGTTATTATCAAGCAACTATAAAAGAAGGATCAAGCTCTCATTTAAAGACTACATGAACATCCTTGAATACTACAAGCTCTGCATTCATTACTTTGACAATCAGTTGTAATTTACGTTCGATCTTATTGTTTATTTCCTTGTAATCGTACATTCGAAGCTGTAACATCAAAGGATATCACCCCTAGTTGGTGATCAATAGTGGAACGTCGACTTAATAACGGTCGACCGCAGGTTTTTTCCTCCGTCGGGAGGTTTTTCCTGCGTCATCAAAATATTTCTGTTCATTTACTTATTCGCACTTCTTATCGACTGTAATTTCTTTCTCTCGAAGGTTTAGCCTCACACAATTTCTTCGACATTAGACTTGTGTAATTTTTTACATAAACACTTGTTTTGAAAACACAAGCACTCGGGTTTAAGTTCAAGCACCCACCACAGGTGAATGCCCAAATCCCTTAAACCAAGGCTCTAATACCAATTGTAACGACTCCAAACCAATTTCACAAGATTTGACGGAAATATTTAATAAAAGTTTAAGTAAAGTAACCTGTTGTAGCGGAAATGGTAAAAAGATTCAAACTTTAAACATAAAGTTTCATAATTAAAAATCCCAACAAACTGAGTTAAAGAAAAACCCTCAAAACGAGGTTCAACCAATTCAAATGTAACATGTCCCCATCTATAGTGTATGAAAATTTCCAAAAGATTTAAAGTGAACATCTCTCTCTTGAACTGAACTGAACCATTCCCAAGACCGGAGCTTCAAGCCAAGCCTTTCCCTTTATCTTTCCCGGAGGAGCCTGCAACTAAAAAGGAAATCCATAGACGGGTAAGCTTGAAAGCTTAGTGAGCACAAACGGCAATGCACATCAACTATATATCACAAATCACATACAAAAATTGAGAACTAGACATGCAACACATATGTCCTTACGGCTCTCTACCATCAAGGACCATAGACACTGATATCAGGCTACCACACAATCGAAACTCACGGTGGCCACCACCACTACAATGAGCACGATAAACATGCAAGCTAGTCTCAAACAACCACACACGTATATCACGCAATTCGAGCACATAGCCACGTATAAGGGGTTAATGTACTCACCTTTTAACACTTCACAATTAACGGTATCAACTCACCACATGATCGTATATCAATCACCTATAAATGGGCAATACATAGCACACATGAACAAACATTCAATAGTGACCCTTAGAACCTAATATCGAAACACACGTCTTAGCAGTAGCAAAACTATCCCAATTGTCCCCAAACTCCACCAAAAGCCTTCTATTATAGTCCTAAAGGAAATGCCATAAAAGAACACCCCAAACCAGACCCGACCAAAAAATCCACTTTTTGAAACAGTGGAAAGGGCGGGTTATCGGCGGGTTGTTACCCGCGGGTAACCCGCCGACGTGCCCAGTTCGTCTTCCTCGCGAGTTAACGATCACACAACCATGGTTTCTACTACAATACCCAAAATCGACCACAATTGAGCACCAAGATGCCATTAGACATCTCCCAATCGATAATTAACACTCTATAACATATAAATCTACCTATCAACACCAAATAACCCGCAATTGAACCAAAATCCCAAACGTATGAACCCTAACCCTCACCATTCTCAAACAACGACATGAGCATCATAAAACAAAGAGCAAGTTCATACCTTTTGTTCGGAAATCGAATCTAACGAGCCCTATGTGATTGATTTCACCAAAAGTACCCAACCAAAGCACCAATTGAATCAACTCTCCACCCTTTCTTCTCTTTCTCTCAAACTTTTTCCAAGAAGATTGAAAAGAGAGAATTAGGGGTTGGTTTCCCCCTTTTGTACACATGCCACCCCCTCCCCTCGACTATCAGAAAATGCACAAAGGCCCTCCCACCGGAAAGTTACACAATCAACCCAACCTTTAAACAAAACTTAATGAAATATGTTAATTAACTAACTTTGGGAAATGGGGCGTTACATGGTAAAGGCCAAACTCGTGGTTATGGCACTCTGACCACTGGAGTAACTACTTTCAAAAGAGTTGCTTATGTTGAAGGATTGATGCATAGTCTTCTAAGTATCAGTCAACTGTGTGATAAAGATCACAAAGTTTTTTCCTCTAAGAAACAGTGCAAAGTAAAAAACAAACACAAGAAAGTTATTCTTACTAGTGCTCGAAGATTCGATGTCTACATTATAGACATGAATACTTCCACTGATAATGTTTGTTTCGTGTCTCGTGCGTCATCTGACAAGAATTGGCTTTAAGCGTCTCTCTCATCTCAACTTCAAGACGTTGAATCAACTCTCCATCAACAAACTAGTCACTGGTCTCTTGATCACCACTTTAGAAAGGTCTTTCTTTGTTCAGCATGTGAAAAAGGAAAACAAACTAGAGCAAGTTTTAAATCAAAATAAATTTCTTTAGTAAGCTCTCATCTCCAACTTCTCCACATGGATCTCTTTAGACCTGTCAATGTCCAATCCATTGTTGGAAGAAATACATACTCGTTATTGTTGATGAGTACTCCAGATATACTTGGGTCTTCTTTTTTAGATCCAAAAGTGATACTCCTGAAGAAATCATTCTCTTTGTTAAGAAATGGAGAAACTTAATAACCTCACTATTCGTTCGATAAGAAGTGATCATGGTACTGAATTCAAAGACAGTACCATGGAAACGTTCTTTAAAGACAAGGGGATCTCTCAAAACTTCTCTGCTATCAGGACTCCTAAGCAAAATGGAGTCGCTGAAAGAAGGAACAGAACCCTGATTGAAGCTGCAAGGTCTATACTAAGTAAATTCTGGGACAGAATTCTTGTAAGAGGGAAGTGATGTAATAACCCAAATTCCCTTGGGCTTATTTCATGAAGAATAAGAGAAAAGAAAGGAAAATTGGGCTTGGCCCATAGTTCAATTAAAGAAAGGGTGGGCCTAAGCCCATCTCTTATATAGAGGAGGAGGAAGTTAATTCTTACCATTAGGGTAAATTTTCAATTAGTGTATGTGTGAAGCCGTAAGCAATAGCAGAAGAAGGAAAGAAGAAGGTCAAGAAAGGTTTGTCGATTAAAAGCTTAGATCTTATCAAAAGCTATAATTTGGTAAGAAATCCTTATCTATTAATTGTTTGTGTTCTTATCTAAGAATTTAAGTGTGGATTTCAACCCCAAAACCTTGGTTGAGGGTTTTATAAGAAGTTTGTAAGTTTAATGGTAGTGGATTTGGATTAATCAATCAATGGTTGATCATTAGAGTAATTTAGGATTAGGAGGATTGGTTTTGGCTATTTATATTAACAGATTTTACATGGTTAAGACTCCTAATCGTGTAGGTCAGTAACCTGTATTAAAAATCACAGTTGTCCGACTCGGATTTTGGTTTCCCAACTCAGATTTTGGTTTCCCGACTCGAATTTGAGTTTCCCGACTGGAGCCGACTAGGTTTCTGACTGGAGAAATTTTCGACCCGACTGGGTTCTGATAGGAATATTTTCATGTTAAGATAGGTCCATTTGGAATTAAGAACGTTGGTTTAGAGAGTTAGGTTCTTTGAGAGTTAATAGTACCTCTTACTTTGTAGGTATGCCGTTGAGAAGTTCCATTTGCTAGTTAAGAATTCGCAAGTAGGTGAGTTTCTCTCACTTTGGTAATACTTTGAAATGGAAACCCCGTTTTTTATATCAGTTCAACATTTATGATTTTGTATTGCTGAAAACATAGATTTTGAACTTGCATAATCATCTGCATTGCATGGTATGTAAGTTGTATGGGGTGGGGCATGTACCGGCCAATTGGGAAGGTATGACCCCATTTAGGGCAGGTGTGAGCACATGCGTTGCCACAGGTGTGTGTGGGAAATAACGCGGTAAGGGCTAATATATGTGATACGAGTGTGAGCATGAAGCGTTTAGTTAACCGTTTATTTTAAAGGCTTGATTTATGAATTGTGTGGATTTTGAAGGAAAGAAATCGATGTTGCTTTTGAGGGAACTCACTAAACCTTCGGTCTAACCCTCGTTTTCAAAACTAAACCTTTTCAGGTAGACAGGGTATGGATAAGGGTAAAGGTAAGGATTGAAGCCGGTTAGCAGAGAGAAAACTACCTGACGTCCCTTAGATTCCAGTATTTTAGTATTATCAGTTGCTCGTTGTTTATGTTTATCCCGAATGTTTTATGGGTTTGACTCGAAATTTTGTAGTTCAACTTTTGGAAGTTTATGTTTATGTCAGTTTTATATTCCGCAAGTTTGGGTTGTTACATCATGTATGTTATGGACAGGTTACAATCACTGAATCTATCTTCAGATCACGTGCTATGATGTCCCTGTCATCAACTAATTCTTTGACCTCGCTGATGGTATTTTGAACATGACTTATTTGTCTTCAGGGGATGCTTTGCTGATGATTAGTTTCAGTGGTCACTGAACAAACTCAGTGACTTAGTGTCCCTGATAGAGTAGTTAAGGCCTGAATAATAGAAAGATCACTGAACAGACTCAGTGATAATTTCTCAAACTGTAATGAAAGTAAAATATCTATTCACTAAGTATAGAATTAGGATCATTATCATTTTATCAAGTCCTAGGAGAGTTAGATCAACAATCCAAAGTGCCCATAAGACAACCGATGGTCAACTAAGATCCTAGATCCTCATAGAGAAAACTAAGACTAGTCTAAACTCTTGACAATCAAGTTACAAGTGATATTTTATTATATCTTTAATATAACTGACAACAATATTGTATAAATTTATAAACTTATTAGAACTTAGATTAATACTTGTCCAAAAAAAATTTAAAACTTTTGCAAACTAAACCAATATTTGATTGGAAACTTGAAGTATCGAGAAGAAGTGTGGATCAAGGGATGTCTTAAGGACCATGTACTGAATTCTTATGTGGTAAGTGCTTACTATTTTTTAGCGATAATATTTAGTTTCCTTCTAGTTTTCTATTTCCTTATCGGATAAACAAGCAATCTTTGCTTAAATATCCCGTTGGGGCAAAAGAAAAATAAAGAGAAAATCAATATACAACTATATTTTCTCATAAGTGCTTACTAGGTAAACATTTGTTATGATATTGATATTTAAGGATGAACATCGTTTAATTTGATTGGTTTTTCATTTTATTATGGTTGCAAAGCTTATTTGTACTTTGTCATAGTTTAATTATGAATAAAGATGTCGTTAATCTGTGTAGTTATCATAATAAGTGAAAATGAAATTTCCAATTGAATATTCATTGTAAAATTATTTTTTAGTTGGAGCTATTTATTTGTAAACCAAAACTCTAAGAGCTAACAAATTTTGACATCGTTACTCATTTTTGCTTGGTTTTAGACCAAAGGAGCATATAATTGTTTTAACTTATTGGATGCATTTGTTATCTTAACAGGGCTTTGAGGCCTGAACACTAGACACAACTCCAAGCTTGGATGGAGCCTGTGCCTGAGCTTATTCTAAACTTGGGATTTTTGTGCATGTCTAGTGTGATTTACCATATGGGCTCTTTTGGCACGTCATGTTGGGCAGTAGTAACTCATTTTTAACAAAGGCCTCAAATCAACAACTAGTACATAAACCCAACAAAATGTGAAAATAAATAGACCCTAAGCTTTTGTTTTACAGAATGCTGCCAAAGAGACTATGACGACCTACCATAACATGCAATAACAATCTACAAGCGCTAATAGCAAGGACAATAAATAATTAATGTAGTTCTACTATGGTGAGATAGTATACATCCATATGGGAAAAGATGACAGTTCGTATGTTCAATATCGAGAAAAGAATACCAGTTCTTAGCGATTACAAACTTCAAATCATACCACTTGACAGAATGTAATGCTAAGAACTCACTCTGTCTCAAGTTGTCACTTGTGCTTACTCATGAAGAGTAAGAAGCATACTCTAGCTTCGTAAAGGAACTCCAAAATTTAGCTTTTGACCTACCTGACGCATCACTCGCAATTATGTAATTGACATTATAACATGATACAATCACACAAACAATATTGGGACCAACTCATATGATGGGGCACCATATGTGTTCTTGCCTAGCTATTGTGCCATCGACATTATAGCTCTAATATTATAATAAAGTAACTAAATAAGTGGAAAACAATTTCACTTTTGGTCCCTGACATTTATGGTTTTCTTGAAAGTGGTACTTAAATTTCAATAAGTCAATATTTTGTCCTTGAGGTTTCGATTTTGCTTTCAAAATAGTTCGTACTTAGTAACTCTGCCTAAAGGCTCCATTATAGGCAGGGGCAAATTCGTCCGACAAAGTTTTTGTCCCCTTAATTTACAATACTTTTTATTTTTTCTTATATTTCTAAAAATTATAATACTTTAGGAACATACTACTAATTAACTCCAATATACATAACATATATAATATGCAGAGGTTTCATTTACAAAACACGTAATCCCGACAAACTATACAAACCATTTACAACCTAGAAAGAAACTTTTTAGTATTGACGAAGCTAAATTAGGTATATAGGCAATATTTAAAAAAGTGTATTTGGTTTAATTAAATTAAATTTATAATAAAGGAAATTGATTTCCAAAAAGAAACATTCTTGGTAATGACAAAGCTATAATAAAAATATAGGCAATTTTTAAAAAGGTGTATTTCGTTTTATATAAATTAAATTCATAATAGCGGAAATTGAGAAAAGTGAGGAATGAACACTTGCATAAGCTTTTGTGTGCTGGGTTTTGGGGGCGGAAACGTACCTGACAGTCACTCAATTCCAATAATTTCCCACCAAATAGATGTTCTCTCCGCACGTAAATATTTTGTAATACAAATATGTTTCGTAATAGAAAAAAGCGATTTTTTTTGGGTGTAGGCTTCTAAAAATTCAAAAATAATCTTCCCAATTTTATTTAGTATAGTTAACTAGAGATATTGATCACAATAAAAGCTACATTAACCTGGTTTCAATTCTATATTTTTTGATGAGATTTTCTTTTCTAGGTTAATAATCAATCTCCGCTTGAGCCATAATTGTCCTATCGATTTATTTTACATTTCTACTGTTTTTTGTTGATTTATATTGTTATATTTTTATAACCTCTCCTCTGGACCATTAAAATACAATACATATATGTGTACTAAATTGTTAAAAGATAATTAAATATTGGATTTTGTAGGAAAAAAATAATACACATAGGTGCAAAAAGATAAAAGATTTAAACTTAGGGGCTGTTTACTTATGACTTAATGGGCTTAATGGCTTAACTAGCTTATTCGCACAGTCTAAGGTGAGGTGTTTACTTAGGACTTAATTGAAAATACAAGGTCTTATTCGCACAGCTCCATAGGCTCACTTGTTCCCATTCAGGTACAAAGTTTACCTTTCTATCCTTGAAATAAAAAAACACCTTTGTAAAAAGGGAAAAAAAAGTGCAGGTCTCTTCCTCCCACCGACCTCTACGTCTTCTTCCAGATATTCAAATATAAACATGCATCTCCTTCTTGAAATCAAACCCTGCATCTCCTTCATGAAATTGTTACTTCTTTCTTTCGTCTCTCTTTGACTTCGACGAATCACCAAGTACAAAACTAAAAATTGGAACTTGCATCTGGGGTTATTGATGTTTTCCATTATTTATTTGACCTTCCATCATCACCAAATCGACATGAAGTTTCTTCAAACTTGGGTTTCCTGATGGTTTTTCACGTGGGTTTGTTATTTTTTCTTCATTTTGGTCTTTCCTGCATCACTTGTTGTTGAGTTTTTGTTGGAATTTTTAATAGATTTGCTAATCTTATGTCTTGGTACCAAGGCTGAAAATGTCATTTTGATCATTCATACGCTTGTTTCAGAGAAAACAAGTAAACAGTAAGATATTTTTATCTAGACGGACAAATTTATTCGATAAGACAATTTTATCCATATATGTTTTTAAAATTTTTGATAAATCGTATAAACAGAAAATTTGTTTGATACGTGTATATTTAGTAACTAGTGTCAGAACCGCGCGTTGCGCGGTAGCGCAACTAACTTTTTAATAATATGTAGATTGTAATCGTCGTTCGTTGTATTTGCTCAAAACCATTGTTACAAAATCGAAATGTTTTCATATAATATTGGTTTATATAAAACGAAAAAACTAAAATGTTTAAAAATTGCATGAAATATTTCTTTAAATAAATAAAACTTCCTATCCAACCCAAATGTTTAAGATGCATACAGAACTGCTATAGTATCGTATTTTTTTAATAACTAACATTCTCATTTTTCCTCAATCCAATCCAATCAAGATCAACTTTTCTCCCTTCAAAAAATAGACAGAACAAAAGTCATGAAATTAGATGGTTATATATAAATATGATATAAAAAAGTAATTAAAATTAACATCATATACCATTTATTATCTAGCAAAGGTTTCGGCTTTGACTTTGTAATTTGGATTGGTTTAATTTTTCGCATGTTCACGAAAGATAAAATATACGAAGACACTATAATCATAAATAACGATAGCTACCTTAGTATGACAACAACAACAACAACTCAATTTTAGTAATTCTACAACTTTTTTAACCACATAACAGGAAACATTTCTATGTATAAAAAACTCAAATAATTAAGCCAATATTTGATAAAAAAAATATTTGATAAAAAACTCAAACAATTCTATGTATAGGAAACAACTCAATTTTACCTCTTCCATGTCTATTCCTCAAGTACCCTCTTTTAAGAAGGTTTTGGAGGAATGAGCAAATAAATAGTCAGGTTAAACCCATAAATGAAATTACAAAAAAAAAAAACTCACTCTTATATATCTTTCTTTTAGAGGTGCATAAGTCATTTACATATTAAACCTTTTAGAAGATCAAAATTTTGAGAAAATTCATACTCAAAGTTTTTAATACACTATAGTACACATTATTGGATGTGGTTGTTCCTCTCAATATATATATACAGATATATATATATATATATGTGTGTATATATAATAGATAAAAAATATATTAATATGTATTCTTAAAAAATTGAGGAAAACACAAATAACTCATCTACTGAACAGGTCATATAAAGCATACTCAAAATTTGATTGTCGTAATCAATAAACAATTATTTTAAGAAACTATAATATTATAAGCAAAATGTAGTCGAACATAAGAAAAAAAATATTAGAGACATAATAAACAATACAAAAAAACTTTATAATCTCAACAAAAGGTAAAAAAGATGCATACCTAAATTAATTTTTCCAAAGTTTTCTTGAAACAATACCTCAATCCATCATCAAAAAAAACAAAGAAGAAAAATATTAGAGACATAATAAACAAAAAAAACGTTATAATTACAACAAAAGGTAAAAAAGATGCATACTTGAATTAGTTTTTCCAATCTTTTCTTGAAAAATGATAAAATAATAACCATGAAGAAAGAACATTGTGAATTGGTGATATTTATAGTGTGAGATGATTAGAAGGTGAAAAGTAGGTAGAGAAAATGAATACATGGTTTTAAATACAAACATAAATAGCAATTAATTAATATTGATGAATAATTAGTGCTTGAAATTAAATTAGTGTTTGATTTAAAAAAAATGAAAAAAAGAGAGAATGAATGAGAAAAAAAAAAGATAAATATGTTTTTTTAGCTTTAGGAGGTGCCACCTAGGTGAATAACAATTATTTTTGTAGATGTATTTATTTTATTTAAAAATAATTTAATGCTGATTGGTTAAATGAAAAGATAAACTTATTTAGTGAAAAAAAAATATATTTTAAAAAATTCAAAATTATGAGAAAAAGAAAAAAAATATGAATGAAGCATTCTCATTGTGTCACCTAAGTAATCTTAGACTTTTTAGTAAAATTTTGTTATTGATATTATTTAATAAACTTTGGGTTATGGGAAAAATAAAGTTTTATTTAATAAAAACTATTAGATTAACAAAATAATCAAAATAATATAAAAAATGATAAATATACTCCTTTGATGCAACATTTTATTTAGAAAAATGCAAAATTTTAAGATGAAAAATGAAAGGTTTATAGAATAAAAATAAATTGAAATACTTATGTCTTAACCTCAATAAAAAAATTAAAAATTAAAATACTTATGTCTTAATAATGACCTCAATAACGTTAGTAAATGAAGAGTTTTGAGTTTATTGTAAAATAAGTTTTAATATTGATTAACATTAAATTAAAAATTAAAAAATTAAAAAAAAGGAGAAAATGCCACGTGGCATTGCCATGATTCGGCTTTATATATATATATAGATTTGTTAATAAATAAACCACAATTTATAAAACAGCTTATTGTTGATAGTTAGGGGTAAATTAGTTATTTATCACATTCAGACTATTGATTCAGATAAAACAAATAAACATAATCGTGAATTTACCTGGACAGACACATTATCTAGACGGAGAAATCTATATAAACAATCAGAGCCCATCGTAAGGGGGAGAAGAAGCTTCTAGAATCACATCCATCGGAAACCCTCTCGCCATCAGCCGGCGACTGCTTCTCCAACGCCCCTTTCACCGGCGGCTTATTCTTCTTCGACCATCCTTTGTTACTTCTTCACGGTTAGGTATTCAACTAGCTACAAACCCCAACTAATTGCTCCAAAAGTTGTCAATATCTTCTTTAATTTTGAGTTCCAATATCTTAAAGTTTGAATCCTCAAGTAGTAGAAATATATAACATGTTAAATTTCCAGTTTCTGTTTGATTATTAAGGTTTGTTTGATAGTCGAGTAATGAAACCCTAATTTGTGAATTGTTGTATTTGTGCATATGAAATCTGTTCAAAATTAACATTCAGAAACCCTAGACACCAGAAAACAGCAGATTGACTTGTCTAAATTCATTTGTTGTTTGATATCTTCATTCTTAGGGTTAAATTTTGGTTATTGGGTGAAGATTGGGAGTATATTCATTGTCCTCATACTCTTATTTTATTGATTACATGGAAAGAAGAAGAGAAAAGAACAGATAACAAATAAGCACCCATGCTTAACACTTGCTCTATATAATTACTACATGGATATATGGATTGATACAACTGCTAGTGTGCTTTTCTCAGCTTAGTAGCATGCGGCAACTTAGGAGATTCTTTGATTTGATACTAATCCTCGAGATGCATTACAGTTTCAGGAGAATCTGAACTCATAGCAACAGGATCAATATGCAGGTACATATGGCATGCATTCTCATACATGTTTTCACTATACTCTCTATTTCTCAACAATGTGTGGTGCAGTTGTCGATTCTTATTATTTGACCAAAATACTTCTGTTTTACTAAATTCGAAGTTTAAAGTTAAGAAGTGGTAAGAGCGGTAAGTACCGAATTCAGTGGACTACAATTTTGTAACCATTTGTATATCTCATCAGGAAAAGGTGGAGTTCAAGGGATTTGGGATTCTTTTAAATGAAAGAGGTATTATCAATCAAAAATGGAGTTGATTTGCGCACCAACCATAGTTGTCAGTAGCGGATAGCTTACTACTATGCTACATAGCGAATAGCGATAATACCTTCTAAAAGATAAAAGCTATTTTTTTTTTGAACGGCATTATAACTCACACACACGTTCCGGGGGTATCCGGATCCATACGGGCACCGACTAATCCCCCACGCCCATGAGCCGACCTGAAGGCCAACCCATAGACTCGCCCCTTAACCGACCCGAAGGCCAACCCATAGACTCGCCCCTTAACCGACCCGAAGACCGGTCAAGAGCTGGATACCGTAGAAGAGGTCTATAAGGCCTTTGGCCTTTTTTTTACCGAGCGGGGCTCGAACCTGCGCCAACCTATCTTTCAAGGCAAGCGCAAGGATGTTACCTACCACCACTGGGCTAGACATTCATTGGTAAAGATAAAGTTATATATTAATATATTACCTTAAAAATCTTAAACTATTATATATATTAGAGAACAAAACATAATACTAAGTGTCTGAAGTCTTAAACTATTAATATATATTAGAGAACAAAGTACAATAGGTAAAACCCTAGTATAAAGTAAAAAAAAAAACGAAAATGCCATCGCTATCGCTATATAGCAGTACGATTGCTATCGCTATTTTGTGCTATTTATCACTATTGATAACAGTGGCACCAACTTATGTGTTTGGTCATTGGTGTTCCCATGACTATGTAGTTCTATCTTTTCTTCTTTTCTATTGTCGATGTAAAACCCTTGCTGTAGACCATAATGTAATGCGGGTATTAGAATCCATGTTTTGTGTTATATTTTTGAAAAGTCTTGCCAAATTTTGTTTACAAATCAAACATGCTAAGATTCAAATATCACTCCAGAACATTGATTTTACTTCCCCACACCAGGAAAGAATCGGTTGGCAGAACACAAAAATGTAATCATTCATTTTTAACTGTGATATCCCTTTCAGTTTTTAGTAATATGCTTTTACTTGAGTGGGTCAACTTTTTGTATTGGCTCTTCACTATTGTGTAAATTGACTGCTCAAAATTGCCTGCTGTTCATTAGTGATTTCTTTGAAATAATTTAAAGTTAATGTTTCATCATGTGGGTGCTTGGCAGGCTAGTGACAGGTTTAATATCAACTCTCAACTTGAGCATTTGCAAGCTAAATATGTTGGAACAGGGCATGCAGATATGAATAGATTGTAAGTAATTTCTTTTTCTGTATTCACTTATGCACTTTATTACAAAACAAGAGCTGCATTTACTTATGAGGTTGAAACATGTGTTTATAATGTATGGGGCGTTTGGTTAGGGGTAAGGAATGGGAATGATAATGAAAACTGTTGTTTGGTTTGATATTATATAATGGAATCAGATCCATTAATTTTCATTCTTGACCAAATTGGGTGGAATGAAAGTTTTATTTCTACTTAGCTTTTTTCTCATATCTCGTTCCATCTCTTGATGTTAAATGGAACATCTTTTGTATTTTCAAGTTGGAGGAACTTATTTTCTTTAATATGAAATAAATTTTCATTGATTATATTCGGTTAAGCAAACAACATCAATGTAATGCTCTATCCTATTCCCATTCTCATGCATTCCCATTTTCATTTTCATTCCCATTCCCTGAAATAAACCAAACGCCCCCTATGTTTTTTCGTCTTTGTTACAAAGCTCAATGTCATTATCAAGTTTAGCTGAAAAAGTTAAAAGCATATTGATGCTGAATTATAAAATTAATGATTTTCACCTTAAAGTAACTCAAGCAATTTTCCTCTTATCTTTTGAGGTATAGGTTGTAATGTATAAATAAATAAACACATACAAATGTCTTATATGATACTTTCTTGTTTGCTTTGAAGTGAATGGGCTGTTAATATTCAGCGAGACAGCTATGCATCATATGTTGGACATTACCCTATGCTTGCTTATTTTGCAATAGCTGAAAATGAATCAATTGGAAGAGAACGTTACAATTTTATGCAGGTATTTTTCTTATCAATTTCTTCTCGACCATCTTAATTAAGGATTGATATTTTTTTGTCTTGGCTACATTTTTGATTGCTTGGTAAAACATAAAGAATGTCCTTTTGATGTATTTGTACAAGGTGGTGTTTGATTATGACTTAATGGGCTAAATAATAGTAGTGGTACTATGTCTAAAGAGGCTGAGTGGTGGTGGTAGGGTAGTAATGAATCACAAGAGTTAGATATATTCATTATGATACCAAAAGACTATTGTCCACACACACACACACACACACACACACACACACACATAGAGGCAAAATCATTTGTTTTCAAGAAAATGTTATGAACTATGTGAATCTATGAAATCCTATAAAATTTTATGAAACCTTTCCATATTTCATATTTCCATAATCATTGACTTTCCATATTTCCTATGGACCCATATCGTCCCTTCATTATTTTGATCAACGATTGGGTTTACAAGGCCATACTCTTTTCGTGGTTCACAAATGAAACCGACTCTATATATGTGTGTGTATATAGGGTCAGGTTCAAATGAGAACTCATTTTTTATTGTGAACGTGAGGACAGCCGAGACGCGCCACGTGGCATATTCAGTCTGAAAAATCATGTATTATTCAATGTGAAAATCATGTATTATTCAGTCTGAATAATCATGCTCAGACTGAATATGGCTTGGCTCATTCTCGGTTGTCCTCACGTTTACAATGAATTTGAGTTCGCAGCCTCTCTCTCTCTTTTCTTTTGTGAACTTTTTTGTGAATTTTTTTTTGGTGTGAACTTGTGAACTCAAGCCAAAACGACGATTTCATAGGTTAAATCAATGAAATTGGTTCATGAAATTGTTTAATGATGAAATTATATTATATGATCCATTTTTTGATGAAAATGTTTCATATTTCGTTATTTTTTACATAACTTTTCCATTCTTATGAAACTGTTTCATATATTTTTATGAAACCTTTTGATTTCACGTAAAACCATCGAAATATGAAACAATTTCAACAAAAATGTATCATATGATATAATTTCGTCATATTAAACAATTTCAAGAACCAATTTCATCATATAATCGTCTTTTTGAAGAAAGTTCACAAGTTCACACCAAAAAAAAGTTCACAAAAGAAAATCCCTCTATATATTCATTAGGTTAGATAATCATTATTGAAAGGCTACAATGGTGATGGAGGCAATGGTCTTGGAAAGAATGCTCTTTTTTGTGGATACGAGCCTGTTAGAGATCTCCAACATCTTAAATACGAATTTCTTTTGGTCTTGACAAAATATTTGGTAATATTAATTTCAATATGTAAAGTTGGCCTGTTCTCAACAGCTAGCTTAAGAAGAATACAATTTACTCAACCTTCACAGGTTCTTTGGCCACAACATAGATAGCTTCCAGTGATGAATAATTGAATATAACCTTAATTAGTAATTATCATTATGGCTAACAACTTCTTTAATCATTTGTTTATTACCAAAAGTTGTATGATAACATGGATTTCTCTTGTGGATCGAAATCAATAATATTTGATCAAAATTTTAATATTCCGTGTACGTGCATTGTAAGATGTTCTTTAACAAACACAAAACTAGCATTCATTCTTGGACCCAAATTGATAAAATCACTTTACATGTCTTGATAACAGCGGGGGTATTCAAGTAGTTTTAGGGTACAAAAAGAAATGTTAGAATTTTCAAAAGTGAAATTGTTGCAATGCACATGGTATGGAGGTGACACTACACTTGTTAATAATTTTTAATTTCACAGTTGTTTTTGTGTGGATTATTTTTGCTTGTATGTACATTATTTTTGCTTGTATGTTGATTTTCGGTGAGTTTTGATTTCCGTTTTGCAGAAAATGCTGTTGCCTTGCGGACTTCCACCAGAAAGAGAGGACGAGTGAATTTTACATCATGTGGAGGTAACGGTTTTCATGGATGGTATGATGGAACCTTATTAAGTATGAAGTCGAAAAGGAAGAGTAGAAATATGATTTTAGTGATACCATCCATATGTTGTGTTTGATGTCTTGGTTGTTTAATGCTTTGATTTTTTGAACGGTGTTTTGGGCTATATACCCATATTAATGCCGGTAGATTATGGCTATAAAACATTAGTCCTAAAAAACTTAATGGCCACAATTGTTGTGGACGTATAAAATTGAACCCTGGACAGATGGGATATTCTACCACATTCTTCTGAGCCTCAATTGCTTCGCCACAACCCTTGTGGTTATTTAAAACAATGTTATTTGTTTTATAGGGGTGTTTGGGATTGTGTTTGAAAATGACTTATTGAGTTATTGGCTTTTTTAAAAGCCAATAAGTTAAAGAGTGTTTGGCAAAGGTAAAAACACTTTTTAAAATGACTTTTTGATACAATTGGAAAAACAGATTTTCAAAAGTAAGCAACACTTGACTTTTGGCTTTTGTCTTATGTCTTTTCTTTTTCACATAACCCTACTTTTTAACCCAAACATTTTTTAACTCATTGACCTATTCACTTTTATCACCACAAAAACTAGTCCAAACGCTATTTTAGAAACTTTTTTGCCACCACAACCGTACGTCGATAAACATTTTGATCAAAAGCAACTTTGGAGTTCAAAAAGCACTCCAAACACTCTTTAATGTTGTTATGGGGTTGGTTGTTATACACGGAGAGTGCAATTTACCATATGGTTTTGAGATGTGATTAATTTGGTTGGTTGAGAAATTCTGTAAAATGATTGTAATTGTAGAAGCGTAAACATTAACATGACCCTAAATTTTATTAAAGTAGATAATATATACATGTATGGCTAGGTTTTGATGAGAAGTTGAGTTAGCATGAGAAGTTGTTATCAGCCATGGATGCAAATTAGATTCAGGGCCTGTTTGTTTTTTGTAATTTACCACTGAATACATTTAAAATCTAATTCGGTCAGATATTTCTATTTTCAGGGTGTTTGTTTTTTTAAGTGATATAGTCCTCTTATATCTGAAAAAGCGTCTGAAATGAAAAGTGACAGATTTCCCTCTGAAAACTCTAAATAACCTATCATCTTCATCCTTGCTATTATGGGTTTTGATCCAAACACTTGCTACTTCGTCAAACCCCCATCTCCGGCGATGGGTCCACCTTCATCTCCGGCGATGGGTCCACCTTCATCTCCGGCGATAGGAATATATCGTCCACCTTCTTCTCCGGTGATGGGAATATACGTCCACCTTCTTCTCCGGTGATGGGAATATACGTCCACCTTCATCTCCGGCGATGGGAATATACGTCCACCTTCATCTCCGGTGATGGGAATATACGTCCACCTTCATCTCCGGCGATGGGAATATACGTCCACCTTCTTCTCCGGCGATGGAAATATACGTCCACCTTCTTCTTCGGTGATGGAAATATACGTCCACCTTCTTCTCCGGCGATGGAAATATACGTTCACCTTCATCACCGGCCCTTGTTTATCTCCTCCTCCTCCCACCGTAGCCTTCGCCGGCGCCGCTGCCACACCAACCTCACTTTCTCTTTTTCAAACCCGATCATTAATTTGTCCCAACTCCACCCAGCTATGATATTCTTAACCAAAGAAATTAGATATGTAAAGGGTATAGGGGTTGACTAGTTGATAGGGATAGGGTTGTCAGTAGGATTAGAAAGATGATGACTCTATTATCTATTGATGAAAAAGAAAATTTTTAAGTGGGATTAATAGAATGTAAGCTATGAACATACAAAATGTTTTTTTAATATAAAAATGATAATCATACTTTACAATTTACATGTTAATTTTTTTTTCAAAAGCAAATTTTATAGATTCAGATTTCAGTTTTCAAACCATATAAAAACAATCTTAAAAATTCAGATTTCAGACTTCAGCACCACCTCTAATTTTTTAGACATGAAATCAGATTTCAGACTTCATATCTCTTAAAAAACAAACAACACCTCAGATGCATTCCGTTGCACCGGCTCAATCCCTGTATCAAATACGCTTCATGGGTGGGTTTATGATTAAAAGGTGACCAAGAGCTCAAATCTGCTTCTCATGCTTTTTACAAACTTCTGAGACATCCTTCCGTCTAGTACATTCTTCTGTTTCTAGTTTTCACAAGTATCTTATTTCCATCACTCTTAAGGCCATCCACTGTCGACCCACTGCAACCCAATGGTTTCAGCTGCCAATCAGCGCCACATCAGCTTTCCACAAAACTACCCAAAACTACCCATTTCATCCACTGTCGACCCACTGCAATCCACTTCATCAAAATTCATTTTAATTTAAAACAATTCTAATATTATATAAAAATTAAAAATTACATTATAAAATTTTAATAAAAATAATTCTAATATTATAAATAAAAATAAAAAATTACATTATAAAAATTAAAAAATTAATTTTGGGATGCCCAATAGTGTTCCGTTAAATCGGCTCGAAGTTGGAGGTGTTTATCACTATTTTTGACTTCGTTGACGTTTTGCGCTCGTTCTTCTTCGGATATATCTAGTTCGATATCATCAGTTGTAACCCAACTTTCATCAAAAGGATAATTTGCAAAGCCTTCGTCTTCACGAATCATGTTGTGTAAAATTATGCACGTGTACATTGTATACCTTAATTTTTTCTTTGTCCACGCCCGTGCCGGATACTTAACAATGTGCCATTTTGATTTAAGTATCGCGAATGCACGTTCGATATCCTTCCTAGCCGATTCTTGACGCTCCGTAAACGCTATCCGTTCGGGTTCCGTTGGATATCTATACGCTTTGACAAAAGTCGTCCACTTTGGATAAATCCCGTCCGCGAGATAGTATCCATGTTTGTATTGTCTGCCATTCACTGAAAACGAGCTATCGGGTGCTTTGCCTTCGAACAAATCGTTGAATATCGGTGATTGGTTTACAACGACTATGTCGTTTACAGCACCCGGGGTTCCGTAATATGCGTGCCAAATCCAACCATCGTACGATGCTACCGCCTCTAAAACAGTTGTCGGTCCTTGATGATCACCTCTATGGTATTGACCCCTCCATGCTACGGGACAATTTTTCCAATCCCAATGCATACAATCTATGCTACCAAGCATGCCGGGGAGGCCGTGTTGTTGCTCATGCAATGCGAACAACTGAACATCATTTGCGGTAGGCTTCCGTAAATATCTTCGCTTATAAAGATGTATAATACCTTCACAAAAATTAGTAAAACATTCCCTTGATGTCGTTTCGGACATTTGCAAGTACTCGTCCGTGGCATCAGTAGCAGTACCGTACGCCAATTGTCGGATAGCAAACGTACATTTTTGAAGCGGAGAGAACCCCTTAACTCCTCTTGCATCATGAGTCCACCTAAAAAATTCGTACTCCCTCTCAAGATCCTCAACTATTTTAAGGAAAAGTCGTCGTTTCATACGAAACCGCCGTTCGAAATCGTTATCGTCATACACCGGATTATCTGAAAAATAGTCGTTAACAAGTTTCTCGTGTGCCACTATACGATTTCGACTTTTTGGCGTCCTCCTCGTTTGTCGACTTGAAGTTGCTTCGTCACCGACAAGTAGTTTGACCGCTTCGTTCACAGCGGCTATGGCCGCCAAGTGGTTGAGCTCCAACATATCGTTAGCGTCGTCATTGTAATCCGGGTGGTAAATTGATGAAGATGATGCCGATGATGATCGTGATGATGATGATGAAGACATTTTTTGGAGAGAAAAGTGGAAGAGATGAAGGTTGTGTTTGAAAAATTGAGAGTTGTGTTTGTAAATTGGGGTTGGAAGATGATATATATATATAGGAAATTAAATTGAAAAAAAAAGAAAAAAAAATGAAAAATAGCCGTTGGGAGTGGGTAACGGTCACAATTGCCTTCGGCTTGGGAGAACCGTTTCATCCTACCCGATGGACACCCGCGGCGGTGTTCATCAACGAAGTCGTCGGCTTGGACGCAGCCCGAAGGCCTACCCGCTACCACAGCGGTCAGCGGATGGCCCAATAGATCAATAATTCTCAACTGTGCTAAGAAGCTCTATAACTTCTCCCTACAAGGCTACAACTCAGAGTTAGATTTTTAATCTTTGTATAAAATTGATGAAGTTGTAAATAAAATGTCTTTTGAATAATATAAAATTGATGAAATTGTAAATAAATGTCTTATTTTGGTGAACGTCAAAAATATTGTTTAGATGTCATGTGCAACAAATAGGGATGAAAACGGGATCAAACTGGTTGGTATTGAAATCTTTCAGGACTAAAGTAGGATTTCGGGTTTGGGACGAAAAAATTGGTATTAGGACCACTTTGGACCAAAAATATGAAAATGTATCACATGTGTTTCAAAGCTAATCACAAACCAAAATATCTTCATAATGTTTCAAATGCATTTTAAAACCAATCCCAATCAATTAAAAGTTTAATAATCTTTGATATTTCTTTTACGCTTTTCCTTTTCCATTTTGTTCGTTTATCTCATAAGAATCTCTATGTATACTGCAAGAAACAAAGAGAATTAGTATTAAGGTTAGTTTATTTAGAAGATGTTATGATATGCATACTTAAGGAATTTAAAAAGACATTGTCTTTTAATATTGGGTTATGTTTTAGGTTTTTTATAGCAAAATCCTGATACTTAATAGTGATTTTATCGAATACTTGGAATCGAAAACTGGACTGAATACATAATACTAGTTTTGTCCCAATGCAATTTCAAAAAATGGCTATTTTTCTCCTATGCAAAATAACATACACATAATGCACAAGGTACAAATTAATTGCTGAATAATGGTTTGAGCCTTTTGTTGATGCATAAAGTGGCATCAACGAAAGGCATTTTACATTTCAAGAAGTGGGTATACAAAGGACTGGAACTGCAATTCAATCGAAGTTTAGGTATGTAGCCTTCAAATATAAAAACAGTGACCAAATAATTTGTAGCCTAGGGATGAGATATTTACATTTGTAGTTTGATATGAATAAGTTTAATTCATAAAATAAATAAAAAAACCTTTGATGGCTAATTTGGGTTTGAGATGATCTTATCAGATAAGTATTTATGAAATCAGTTACGTTATATAATAAATATAATAAGTACGAAAATAATCGAAAGTCTTATTTTATAATCGAAATAATAACTGTTGTGGTTTTTATATGATAAGTGAGAGATAAGAGATTTATACAGTTAGTTAGATAAGAGACACTTACTAATAATATTTTGATGTTTGAAAATATTACTCAACAAGCTAAGTAATGATGAGACTTTTGCTGATAAGTGTTTTTTTGAATGGCAAAACGATTTTGTTACCACTAAACCAGTTTTGCTGATAAGTGTTTATCGTAAGAGTTTTTGGTAAACACCCCTATGCCTTAATTTCAATAATATGATTTAAATTATTAGGGCTTATAAGAGGTTGGCCCATCAATTCGATTCAAATTTTTGTACAAAATATATTCTTATCTAAGTAATGTTGGTGATTTTAGGACCATCAATTATTTTGTTATAATTGTAAGTTATTTGAGATCGATTAAGGTGATTAAGCAAACATACGAGAGTTAGGAGGTGTAGAGTGCACACTCATAAATATTGCTCTTATCACCATAGATCGCCATAAAGCGGGGGTCAAGAAGGTTGTTCCCCTAGTGGGGTTTCAAGGGACTGAGCCTATGGGGACTAGGTTCCGATAAGAAGGGAAGTTATAGTGAGAAGCGTAAGAAGAGATGTTTACCCTTGGAGGCACATTCAGAGATGCACCGACATAAGATGCACCGCGACGCAACATATCATAAAAGAGTGATTAATGGACGGATTTGAGATTAAAAGTGATCAATGATCCAAATTTATTCTTACATTTCTCAACTTAAGTCTTTCTCACACGATCCTTGGTCTGTAAATGAAATGCCTTGTATCAATATGTGTATATATAGACGACAAATCAAATGCAAACCTTCAAAATAGTACAAACTTATGAACAAATAATTAAGGAAATAACAAAAGTTTATTTATTATTATTTGAATATTTATGGAAGTTGCTTAAATCTCATTAATTATGAATTTATGATCAATACGTTATAGCAAGAAATAATAGATACATATATAAATCCAAAATTTCGTTATACTAGATGGGTGAATGAGATTTACTTGTATGAACATTTTCATAATATGACACATTAAGATATATTACTATACCCTACAATTACTAGGAAAACAGATTTATTAATAAAATAATAGATTATAGAGTAAACTACGATTTCCGTCCCTATGGTTTGATGTTTATGTTGGGAATTACAGGCAATAAATCAAACATGCACAGCAGAATAAAACTGAATTCCCAAACCATGAGATCCAACCTAAACGAGTTTAGATACAATTAAGAGAGGGTTTAGAACGATACCCTTAGGCTATCTTTTAGACAAATCACTGGAACGCTAACGGGGAATACACCGCTACTGCACCACCACGAGAACAGCTGCTAGACCGCCTGAGGATTACCCGGATACTCAAAACCGAAACTGGTTTGAGTATGTGTGTGTGTGTCGATTTTGGGAGAGAGAGAGAGAAGGGTTTTGGCTTTTCTTTTTCTCTAAGTTTTCTAATGAGTTCAATGAATAAACCTTTAGGTTAACCATATATTTATAGGATTAAATATGGTAATAACCTAATAGAAAAAGCTCGTTTAATTATTAAGCCCGATAGGCTTTAATTAAACCTTACCATATATAAATATTAATTAACTATTAATATTTATCCAATACACAATAAATATACTATCTATTATTTATTTTTCTCTCTCAATTAATTAATTATACTAATTAATTAATTACACACAACTAGTAAATCCAATTGATCTCTATTCGGGTGTGTAGCAGTGTGACCTACTAGTGTCTTATAACATTGGACACGGTAAACCTAGTTACTGTCTTGCACATAATCCTTTCAGACTCCCACTTGTGCCAGACGAGTAACTCAACTGTTACCATTAGCCTAAGGAGGTCCCTAGCCAGACACTTAGGTTAACCAGGTTATAAGATCTCTTATATCCAGAGATACAATTCTCGCTAGAATTGTACACAGGTTCATTCCTTTTACACGCGATATTTCTAAAGTGAGTTTTACATGGAGCGGAGGACTTCAATCTTAAACTCAAGTTTTCTTGACTCTGATCTCGATTTCCTGCAGTAACGGAACTTTCCAAATAACAACTGTTATTCTATCCGAGCGTGGCCACGCATTTCTGCCAATCTCAATCGCCAAGGGGCCCGGAAATATCTCTCCTTTTACAGAGGTGTAAATCCCTTCTTGATTATCTGCATCTGGTCATATGGCTTCCGCTGCATCTAGTCAGGCCCCGTATGACCACCCTGTTACGGCGTAGCGTTAGAACGTGCTAAGAGTACAACAGTCCTCACATTCCCAAACCAAATATCTCAGGTCAAAGGATAACCTATCATCAAGTCAATGCTCATGACATAGGCTCCATGGAGCAGACTTGAAACTGGTCACTTCCAATACTCAAACACTCTGATGAGTATCTATGAATGTTTGGTCACATCACTTGTGCTTTTATTCGTTACGTTGAATAAATCATCAAACATTCATAATAGCGTTATAACCCTGCTAAGGTTCCCACCTTAACAAGTAGCTATGGAACCTTTTGATTTTATTACAAGACTTGTATCCAAATCATGGATAAATTAAATATGCTAAAACTGGTTAATTTGAGACAATCATGAATATAAATCCTCCTTATTTCCAGCACACAGTGAAATAATAAAACTTACACGATATATAGTCTCAAAAATTAATCCACGGTAATAATCAAAAACTAAATCTAGCTACTAGTATCCAGGTACTGCATCCCAATGGAATTAGCATGAGACTCATGCTTTACTCTAGCTAGCGGCTTTGTAAGCGGATCTGCTACATTCTCGTTCGTCGGAATTTTGCATATTCTTACGTCTCCTATTCCAATGATCTCTCGGATGAGGTGAAACTTTCTGAGTACATGCCTTGACTTGTGATGTTCTCTGGGTTCTTTAGCTTGCGCCACAGCTCCAGAGTTATCACAGTAGACATCCACGGGTCTAGAAATACTGGCTACCACTCTTAGATCCGTGACGAAGTTCCTGAGCCAGACCGCTTTCTTTGCTGCATTTGAAGCTGCAATGTACTCCGCTTCTGTAGTAGAGTCTGCCATCGTATCTTGCTTCGAGCTCTTCCATGAGATCGCACCTCCGTTTAGGGTAAAAACGTACCCTGACTGTGATATGTAATCATCTCTGTCGGTCTGGAAACTAGCGTCTGAATAACCAGTAACACTAATCTCATTCTCAGAACCTCCAAAGACCAAGAACATCTCTTTAGTACGCCTAAGGTACTTTAGAATGTTCTTGACAGCCACCCAATGGGCATCACCTGGGTTCTGCTGGTATCTGCTTGTAACACTTACTGAGTAAGCAACATCGGGCCTGGTACATAACATGACATACATAATCGACCCAATTGCCAAAGCATATGGTATCGATTTCATCTTGTCCTTATCTTGACTAGATTCGGGACACTGTGCTTTACTTAGCACTATACCATGCTGCATCGGGATAAATCCTTTCTTGGACACATCCATCCTGAATTGCTTCAGGACTTTATCAATGTATGTACCTTGACTAAGTCCGATAAGCCGCCGAGATCTATTTCTGTAGATCTTTATACCAAGTATATATGCGGCTTCTCCAAGGTCTTTCATTTGGAAACATTTGCTTAACCAAGCTTTTACACTGTGTAAAGTTGGTATGTCATTTCCAATGAGTAGAATATCATCTACATATAAGACCAAGAAGGTTACTATGCTCCCACTGAACTTAGTGTAAACACATGGCTCAAACTCACTTTTGGCAAAACCAAACTCTTTGATTCGCTCATCAAAGTGTAAGTTCCAGCTTCTGGATGCCTGCTTTAATCCGTATATGGATTTTAGCAACTTGCACACTTTATTAGGATTCTTTGGATCTACAAAACCTTCCGGTTGTTGCATGTAGACATCCTCTGTTAACTTCCCGTTCAGGAAGGCTGTCTTAACATCCATTTGCCAAATCTCATAGTTGAAATATGCTGAGATGGCCATCAGAATCCTTATGGACTTTAACATAACTACTGGTGAAAAAGTCTCATCATAGTCAATACCATGAGTTTGCGTGAAACCTTTTGCAACCAGTCTAGCCTTAAAAGTGTGCACATTTCCGTCCATGTCAGTTTTCTTCTTGAAAACCCATTTACGCCCAACAGCCCTACAGTGCTGGGGTAAATCTGTCAACTCCCAAACTTGGTTGTCGTACATGGACTGCATCTCTGCCTTCATGGCTTCCTGCCATTGTTTAGACTCACTGCCTGATACAGCTTCTCCATAGGATGTACGCTCATTCAAGTCTCTGCCGTCCTGATAGACTAGAAATCCAAGATACCTATCTGGTTCTTGCCTTATCCTAGTGGATCTACGAAGGTCCTATGTTTGCACTTCCTCAGCCGTTTCCGGTTGAGTCTCAACATTATCTTGTTGAGTGACTGGCTCAACAATCAGTACAGGAGTATCTTCCTCTACTATCTGTAGGTCTATATCGTTCCTGGTATTCTCTTGATTGAGAAACTTCTCCTCCAGAAATTCTCCATTGCGAGCCACAAATACTTTGTTCTCGCTAGGATTGTAGAAGTAGTATCCCATTGAGTTCTTGGGATAGCCTTCGAAGATACACTTATCTGATTTGGGTTTGAGTTTCTCCGAGGTTGTACGCTTAACGTATACCTCACAACCCCAAATCTTCAGAAAAGACAACTTAGGCTTCTTGCCTGTCCATAGTTCATACGGAGTCTTTTCTACCGAATTAGTTGGCACTTTGTTCAGTATGTTTGCTGCTGTTTCGAGCGCGTGTCCCCAGAATGATACTGGTAACGTGGAACGACACATCATTGATCGTACCATGTCAAGCAGGGTACGATTCCTCCTTTCTGACACACCATTCATCTGTGGTGTATACGGAGGGGTGAGTTGTGAAACAATCCCACATTCTCTCAAATGTCTGTCAAATTCCAGGCTAAGATATTCCCCACCACGGTCTGACCTCAAGAACTTGATCTTCCTGTCAAGTTGATTCTGTACTTCACTCTGAAACTCTTTGAATTTCTCGAAAGTTTCAGACTTATTTCGTATCAGGTAGACATATCCATACCTACTGAAATCATCAGTAAAGGTAATGAAGTACCGATATCATCCTCTTGCCGCATGACTAAAAGGTCCACACACATCTGTGTGTATGATCTCTAACAAGTCATTGGCCCTTTCATTGTCTTTATTGAAAGAATGTTTTGTCATTTTGCCCGACAAACAAGATTCGCAATTACTAAATGGCTTAAAGTCAAAAGTACCTAGAAGTCCTCATTTCTGGAGTAATTCTATGCGTTTCTTGTTTATATGTCCAAGCCGACAATGCCAGAGGTAAGTTTGATCCTCGATGTCTTTGGATCGTTTACTTATATGATAGATTTCGTTATTACTCTCTTGAAGATTTAATATGTATAGACCATTTGAAGGTGTTGCTTTGAAATAAAACATGTCATTTTTAAAGAAAGAAATCATTTTATAATCATATTTATAATAAAAACCTTGGTCTACCAACAAATCAAAAGAAAGAATATTTTTTGATCATCTTAGGAACATAGTAACAAGTCTCGAGTTCCAAAACTAGACCCGAGGGTAGACTAAGACTGTAAGATCCTACGGCTTCAGCTACAAGCATTGTGCCTTCACCGACTCGTAGGTTCGAACGATCCTTCCTCAAGGTCTCCCTTCTATTGAATCCCTGTAAATGATTACAAATGTGGTTACCACTTCCTGTATCAAGTACCCATGATTCATAAGTGTTAGGGATTATGTGCAGAGTTGACAAACCAAGTGATTACACATCCAATGTTACAAGACACTTGAGGGTCACACCTGTGAGGACCTATAAGTCGAACAAGTTAGATGAAACCCAGAAATGGAGAGTTAGGATTTATAATAGTGTATTATAAATCAATTGGGTAATTACAGTCAGAATTACCAAAGTTGGAGGGTTATTAATTAATTAGGATATTATATATTTATTAGATAAATAAATATATAATAGTTAATTAATAAGTTTTTATATATTAGATAAATATATATAATTATAATTATCGTATGCAAATTCTTTTCCAGCTATTTAAAAAGGAAAGGATTTGAGATAATTATAATAAGGAAACTGTATTCCATACAAACTGTATTTTTCCTCCATATAAATAAGGCTTATGGGTTAAGGAAAAATCTAAGCTTTAAGCAAAAATCAGTTTTTCAGTTTCCTCTCTCTCCCTCTCTCTCCATCGGCGCCGACCCCCCCCCCCCCCCCCCCAGGTTGGATTCCAGTTTTTGTTGTTCGGGTTTCATACAGTTCAACTAGAAGAACGTTCGTTGGTCGATCACCGGTGGACTATCATCAAGCAATCCAGGTAAATTGATCTAACCTAAACTATTAGGTTTAGAACTATAAACGATTAAAGATCAATAGGCTTTAATGGGTTTTTAGCTTTTATCGCTTCCGCACGAATAAGATCGAAAACAGCGTGTTTTTGATCATGTAGGTTTTATCAGTTTGATTAACCTATGAGATATATCAAACCAGCGAGGTTCGATAGATCCGAGATAATCCTCGAGTCAGTTTGATCCGAGGATTCCCACAATTACCCAACAGTGGTATCAGAGCCATTGTTAATAATCGTTTAGGTTTTATCTGTCTATCAGTTTATCAGTTTATCTGTATATGCGTGATCCGTTAAAATTAAATTGTTTCTTGCGTATCAATCTTTATAAAAATCTGATCTTTATTGAGTTTAATTATTTACATAAAAATTTTAGATTTTTGCTATTCGTACGAAAACCCGGAAAAACCATCACCAGATTGGTGATGGCTGCGGATTGTAACACCACCACCGCACCACCAGCGTGGTGGTTGCGGCTGGTTGCCGTGAACGATTGCTGGACCGCACCACAGTATGTGGTAGCGGCCCCTGGCTGCCATACAAAATCTCACGCCACCAGGTGGGTGGCGGTGATCGGCAATTTCAGGCGAGAGCGACGGCTCAGCCGAGTATCGCTACAACCAGAAGCCACCAGGCACGATCGCCGACCAAACCACATGGTCGTGATGACGGCGATTTCGTGTTCTCTCCGACCGACCACTAGTTGCGTTAGGATATAGAACCGACCACCGCACCACCGTTCGTGGGGGCGGTGGTATTCGATCGAACCACCGAAGCCGGAAGCGGCGACGGTGGCGGTGGTGTTAATCAGAACCGCCGATAGGCGGAGGTGGTGATGGCGTTTGCGCCGTCGCTGCTATTAACCCTAATCGGCCGCCATAACCACCGAAGTGGTGGCGGCGATATCGTTTGTATTAACAACCACCGGAAACGGCAGTAATGGTGGCAGCACCGCTGCTGCTATCGTTCTCCGAAAACACCACCGCTCCACCGATTGTGGTGACGTTGGTGTCGATTAACAATCACGGCCGCCGAATGGCGGCGCCGGTTCGATCGAAAGACAGCCACCACACCACCGTATGTGGTGGTGGTGGCATCGATAGTAATTGGTGGTGGAACGGTAGCCAAAGCCAACTGAACCACCTGACCGCGTCGCGCCATGGCCAGCGGTTCACGAATCGCATAGCGGCGGCGAGTGGTGGCGATCGGTAGTGGCAGTGGTGAACCGACCACCGTTGGCTGCCGAGCGGCCGCGCCAAACGGTGGCAAACGCCCAGCCAAACCACCAGCGAGGTGGTGGCGGCGTGTTCGCGACCACCAAGCCGAACCACCATCATGGTGGTGGCGGCGTTTTACAATAGCCACGGGCAAGACCACCAGTCCGGTGGTGGCCAGCAGTCTCGAGACAAATTACGGTGGCGGCGGTGGCATTCTAGCTGCTGTCGTCATGGTGATTACGCAATAGCCATTCGACGAACAAACCACCAGCGTGGTGATGGACGTTGATTCTTGATCATGGGTCAAACCTAAGGTTTTTCTTCGTTCTGGGCCAAATTCCCTTATCAGGCCCAAAGCCCAGTTTTTGGACCTAGCTATGGCCCAAGGGGGGTTTTTCAGTTTTGTTATTTTATCCAAATTGATCTTTTTATAATTTTATATAATGTTTTATCGAACCAGTTATTTTGACCAGCCTGGTCAAACAAGTTTAGTATTGTGTCTTGACCAGCAAGTCAAACACGACACTTTTTAAAGTTCACACATTTTTAAAATGATAATTTTGTTTGATAAAACCCGGTTTGATATTTTTTTGGATAAGAGGAACTTTTTTAATATATCTATAAAAGGGAACAAAAACTGATTTTAGTTTTGATTTATAAAACAATTGGTTTTATGAATCAGTTTAAAACCAAGTTCTGCAATAATTGAGGCAAGGTAATTTTAACGGATCCAGGTTTATTTATCGTAATTATAAAATTGCTTTTATTATATTGCATATATATTTACGTAAATGCTTGAGCTCGATATATGGATTTCAGTTTGATCTTACATATATATATATATCTATTATAGTGTTTTGCCAACCTAGACCCTTGACATATTTGCGGGGAGGCCTGCGTGCCATTTACAACCCCTTATGTAATAATGACCTTAGGATAGAAATTTTTTCGGGATGACGAGGCCAGTGGGAGCTACTAAGATTCTTCATCCTACCGGAGTACTAACAAAACATGGCAAGGCCAGTGGGAGCTACACGAGTTTTGAAGCTTTTAGTAGAATAGGTCATTATTGGTCCCTAGGAAACGTTGGCAAAAACTATAATTAGGTACTACGTGATTAATTGTTTAATTGCATGGTTGATTGATTATTTGTGATATCTTGCATGTTAATAGTTTTAAATAGAGTTGTTACTTTAAAACTAGTTTATATCACAAAAGGAATATAGGTTTTAGTTTCGTTAAACTTTTCAAAACGATAGTTTTTGATTTAAAAACCTATAGATGATTGTTTTATGTAAAAGGCAAGTTGACAAAAACAGTTAGTTTTAATCAACTAGGTATGCTGTTAAAACAGTTAGTTTTAATTAGCAGGTAATTTTAGAACAGTTGGTTTTAAAATTACGTATATGTTTGAAACAGTTAGTTTAAAACATAAGTAGCCTTTATAACAATCAGTTTTTTAAAAAGCCTGGAAGTAAAATTTTTCAAAACCCCGAAAATCATAGATCAGTAGTGCAACCCATCTAGGGGCACCTTCGGCGTAAAGTACATGGGCGTTGTAAGTGATCACACATTCAACGTCCGTGTTCAAACTGAAGCTGGAGGGGTTACATAACTCTGCGAATTATCTCCGGGTGGTACCGGCCAGAGTATAGTGATCAGGTCCCCAAAATGGTGAGATCTGTTTTGGTACTACAATGTTCACCGGGTGGTACCGGGCCAAAAAGCACTTAGAGGGACTAAAACATGCACAAGTAGTTGCCATAGTCCCGAAAAGATCTAGGAGTCATGTCAGCTAGACATGATTGGTAAAAGTCCTTACCTACCGAAATAAATACGGGTCTGGTGGAGCAAGAACATTACGCACATCAGGACGTATGAAATAAGGATCCTAGTCCAATAAATTGATCATTTAAGGGTTTATTGATATTTTATTGGAAATTAGTCTATTTACAGTTGCTAAGACCAAAAGTTTTATTTTGTGTAGATGGCAAGCACTGTTACCAGCACTAACAATCTTTCCCTCCGCTCTATCCTAGAGAAGGATAAACTGACCGGCTCTAACTTTCTCGACTGGGAGCGCAATCTGATAATTGTGCTCAGACATGAGAGAAAATGGTATGTGCTAGAAGAGCCACTTGGGGAGGCACCTCCGGCAAACGCTCCGGCTGCTGCCAGAAATGCCCACAAGAAGCACTCGGATGATCTCCTAGATGTCGCCTTTCTAATGCTAGCAACTATGAGCCCAGATCTGCAAGCAGGGCTCATAAATACAAATGCTTATGACATGATCCGCCAGCTGAGGGACATGTTTCAGACTCAGGCTCGAACAGAACGCTACGATACCACCAAAGCATTCAATGAGTGCAAAATGGTAAAAGGGACATCAGTAAGTGACCATGTCATGAAAATGAAACGGCACTTAGATCATCTGGAGAGGCTTGGTCATCCTGTTCCGTTGCAGCTAGCAACAGACACCATACTCAATTCACTGTCAGAAGACTACAGGCCCTTCGTAGTCAATAACAATATGAATAACATGGAGAAAACAATAGCAGAGTTGCACTCCATGCTTAAGACAGCTGAACTGAATATGGGGAACAAGAACAAGACCAAGGATGTCTTGATGGTGAAAGACGGAGGGGTGAAAAAGAAGAATGGGCAAGCTAGCACCAGTAAAGGAAAAGGACCAGTCCAGGCCATCCAGAGTGCACCCAAGAAAGGCAAAGGCAAGGGCAAGGGCAAGAAGTTTAAGCCAAACAAAGCTAGGACCGAGAATCGCTGCTTCATATGCAATGAGATCGGTCATTGGAGGCAGAACTGCCCTAAGCGTCATGAAGCAGGTATGTAAACCTCAGAAAATTTATGATTGCTTTATTTTGTCACTTCTTACTTGTTAGTTTACAAGTAAACTGATACCTAGAGCAAATGATTATTGCAGGAGGTCAGAAGTGAAGTGAAGTGCCCAGAAGTTGCTAAGGATCAAAGTACAAGATGATTTAAGTCAAGACATTTTGAATTTATAGTTTTAAAACAGTTATTTTTGGGGATCTTTGTTTTAAACAATTTTTGGATAATTATATTTTATAATTTCATGTTTTTATTTTCAGAAGGTATTGTCTTGACATTGAAATATCTGATTGTGCTTATTGTTCTTGAATTTGTATGATCCTAGTTGTTGCCTGTTATAGTTACTTCAATAAATTTTAAATTGAAGTAATTTATATAAAAACTATCAAAACACACGAGATTCTATAGGAATGTGTTTTGAGAATAAAACATTTATGAATAATTGTTTTATGATCAAATTTTAAAAGGAGAATTTAAGATATTAACTCAGATAGCGTTAATAACAGTATTTATAAAACTAGAAAGATTCCAAGTTCTGGAATCAGGATTTAATCAAATCCAGTTAAGTTTTAGAAATTCTCAGAATTAACTAATCTAGTTTGATCAAGTTTCATTATTCAAATGTTTCAAATAGAGAATTTAGAATATTAACTCAGATAGCGTTAATAACAGTATTTATGAAACTAGAAAGATTCCAAGATCGGGAATTAGGATTTGACCAAATCCAGTTAAGTTTCATAAAAGGAAATTCTCAAAGCTCATTACTTAAAATTAGAATTGACTAATCAAAGTTTTGACTAAGTCAATAGTAAAATTCTGAGTAATAGTTAGTTTTTATATAAGCAAGTGGGAGCCCAATTTATTCTCTATCTAGTCTCAGATAAAGAATAAAAGATGCAATTATTGATATATCTCGGAATTCATAATCCAGGTAGGATAAGAATTCATAAGATATAATTTACCCTTTTAGTTAAAAGGATAAAGGTTTCAGGACCCATGAAACAAAGGTCGTGACTGACTTTAGAAATCAATAATTAAAGTGTTGGATTAAAATATAAGATTCCAGCAGTTCTGCCAATGTTGCAAATGGAATCTGATTTCAGGTAGAAATCATTCATCTACACAGCAACTAAGGAATGTTGCAGTCTTACATATTCACGAACTGGAAGTTAGTCCAGGTCTCCGAGTTCATGGAATATGATAAAAGTCTAGTTATTGTTTTTATAAGGTGTTTGCAGAACAATAATTAGCAGATACAAGTAGATCGTGTAAACAAACTTGTATTTTTGGTTATCACTTTGATTAAAATGGTAAACTTTAATCAAAGGGTTTAAACTAAAGACAGGTGATACTTTATTTTAGACCAGTATCTAACAAACGTTAAATAGACATTATGAAAGTTATTAAAGAAAAGACATTCAATCTTGTTATTATTACAGCGTGTAATATGGACTATACAAGATTGATTTCTTTATCACTTTCACATTTTGCATGTTTTAATAAATCCAGGAATGAAATCAGTCTCCGATTTTTTCATTCAAAATCTGTCCGTGACAACTTATCATTGTGGGAGCATGATAAGGCGTTAAAGTCATTGTGAACTTTTAGGTAGTTATGATCAGTTGCTAAATAACAGCTACAAGTGTTGTAGACTAAAAGTTGCACAGATATTTGATAGAGTAGCAAATATCGGACGTGATCCGCGGTTGAGATTACTTCTTGGAATAAAGTCATAAGTGAATCTCACAGTGGTTGTCCCTATCACCTGAGGTATCTGATTTGATATCATGAGGACTACTGAATTCTTAGTGCACTCAACTGCTACGCCGTAACAGGGTGGCTATAAAAGGTGTAACTAGATTCAGCGGAAGCCGTGGTGTCAAAGGCAGATATGCAAGATGGGATTTGCACCTCTTCTCAGAAGAGAGATATTTCTGGGCCCATCTTGACTGACTAAGCATACTGATGAAGTGCATGGCCATGCCCAAACGAGCTGATTAGTTCTTTGTCGTTTACCTATCAGTGAAAGTCAGATAATCAAGAGAACAGAATTTTGAGTATTTAGAGTTGACATTTTCCAAGCTCATACTCACAGATGAAATATCGCGATGCAAAGGGAAAAGCCAAGATATACCCAATCAATGAACAGTAGTTTCATAGATACCAGTTCCTTATGGAACATTTATATATCACCAGTCTGGGTATAAGAGTTCTTGTAACCTGGTCAGCCTAAGTGCCTATCTAGGGCCTCCTTAGGTCCGTATAATCAAAGGTGGTATTGCCAACTTGCACAAGTGGGAGTCTGTTAGGGATTATGTGCAGAGTTGACAAACCAAGTGATTACACATCCAATGTTACAAGACACTTGAGAGTCACACCTGTGAGGACCTATAAGTCGAACAAGTTAGATGAAACCCAGAAATGGAGAGTTAGGATTTATAATAGTGTATTATAAATCAATTGGGTAATTACAGTCAGAATTACCAAAGTTGGAGGGTTATTAATTAATTAGGATATTATATATTTATTAGATAAATAAATATATAATAGTTAATTAATAAGTTTTTATATATTAGATAAATATATATAATTATAATTATCGTATGCAAATTCTTTTCCAGCTATTTAAAAAGGAAAGGATTTGAGATAATTATAATAAGGAAACTGTATTCCATACAAACTGTATTTTTTTTCCATATAAATAAGGCTTATGGGTTAAGGAAAAATCTAAGCTTTAAGCAAAAATCAGTTTTTCAGTTTCCTCTCTCTCCCTCTCTCTCCATCGGCGCCGACCCCCCCCCCAGGTTGGATTCCAGTTTTTGTTGTTCGGGTTTCATACAGTTCAACTAGAAGAACATTCGTTGGTCGATCACCGGTGGACTATCATCAAGCAATCCAGGTAAATTGATCTAACCTAAACTATTAGGTTTAGAACTATAAACGATTAAAGATCAATAGGCTTTAATGGGTTTTTAGCTTTTATCGCTTCCGCACGAATAAGATCGAAAACAGCGTGTTTTTGATCATGTAGGTTTTATCAGTTTGATTAACCTATGAGATATATCAAACCAGCGAGGTTCGATAGATCCGAGATAATCCTCGAGTCAGTTTGATCCGAGGATTCCCACAATTACCCAACAATAAGAAGTGATCAAACAATCTATCATAAAGATACCTGGCGCATCGGGTAGACCGATGTCCATCTGGCCAGCGTTGAATGAGTGGACACAGATATCTTGGCTACCACATTCTGGGCAACTTAGATCTCCCAGCTCATCAATCCAATCAGTAGTGTCCATGAGTTCAACACTTGCTTCTTTCAGCTCCAGACTGTCCAAAATGTCCTCATGAACCTTTGCCACGTCCATTCTGGGCTCTCCCATGTATCCACTAGCTGTGACACAAATCTCCTTCGGGAGTGAGAACCACATCAGATACACGAGCTCATCCTGAGTCATCTTGTATCCAAGTCGTGACAAACACTTAAAGAGTCTCCTTATCTCTAGGAGATGATCTTTAACTGATTGGCCTCTCTTTAGCTTCAGTGAAAAGATTTCTTTCATGATCAAATATTTTCCACTATTCTTAAAGAAACCGACTTGGTCTTCTATACTCTTCACGACCTCATGGCAAAACTTAACTCTGAGATCGACCGTAAACTCGGGCGAAGTAGAGAAAGATAGAATAGACATCACGTCAGATTCATCGGCTATAAATTTGAAGTACTCAGCAAATTCCTTTTCAGGAGCATTGCTCTTAGGGTCGTGACAGTGGTTTATCGATCACATAAAGCTTACCCTGGGCCCGCAAGACGCTTTCAAGATGCAACTTCCAAACTGGAAAGTTTTGGCCCGTAAGCTTCCACTTGCCCATGATTAGGCGAAGTGATTCCTCAGGTGAATAAAACGGGACGGTAGTATAAGACATCTACATAAAGAATAAATTCAGATTTAGTTTGTTTGATTATAAAACTTCTATGGTATTGAACGTGGATGCCCAAGGCTTGTTCTTTTCCAACACCCGCGTACCTTACGCCAAAAGGGTCCCTAAGTGGGTCGCACTCACGTGATCTAAGATTTTTTAAACCTAAGGGGTTTTTAGCCAGTTTTATATTTCCAAAAACCTTACTTTTAAAAACTGATTCGAAAAACACTCTGTAATCGAACCTCTAGATTTTATAAAACAACTCATTAGAATTAAAAACTACGTTTTATCACAATCACGCAATTATATCAAACCACACAATTATAAAACATAAAACACTGTGTCATAGCTTTTGCCCCCAAACTATTGTCAGTTAAGTGAGCCAACACAGAACTGACGGTCTTTAGCCTAAGTGACAAGCAACACACAAGAAGAATGCTCCCACTGGCTCCGACATCCTCGGTTGTGTCTCCAAACACCGTCTTCAACGCTTTCTCCGTCTTCGGTGTAATTAAAAATATATAAAATAAAATTACAATAAAAAGGGTTGTAAATGGCACGCAGGCCTCCCTTACCAAAAACAGAGTACAATAAATTAAAACACAACCACCGGTCTGGGGCTTGGCTATGACACTTGCAACTAACAGTTTAAATAAAAATTAAACTAGAAACAAAGCAGTTACGATAAACTAGTATTACAAAACTCAACTGGTTTAATAATTACTTAAAATTAATTTAGCCTATCTGATTAAAACAACCCTATCAACACGAAACTTTATCCGATACCATCACCGATAGCAACAATAGCAACAAGCGGTTACCATCTTTACTACCGGTTATCGACGACAACGGAGTCAGAGCCACCGTCGCCGCCGATCGTCGGCGATTTACCTAAAACCACCACCGGCGACAGCAGCGGCAACCAATGTCACCCCCGCCGCCGTCGCTAGGCCGATCGACGACAACAGCAGCCACAGCTGCCATCGCCGCCGTGGCTAGCGGTATCATCAACAACCGCAACCACCGCTGTCACCACCGCCCTGGTGGTGCGGCTTGTGATCGTGAAAAATAAAGACAGCCACCGCCGCCGCCTGGCTAGGCCGCAAGGCAGCCGGCGGATGGCTTGGTGGCTCGTGGTTCGTCCGGCGACGACGGCCATAGCCGCTGCCACCACCACTTCTGCCTCCACTGCTAGGCAACAGCAGCGCCACCACCATTCGGTGGTTTCGGCTTGACCTGCGACGACGACAACAGTCGCCCCGCCGCCATTCCTGTCGAACAACAACAACAACAAGCGCTGCCACCACCGTTCTCGGTGGCTTGGCAATTTACAAGATCGACCACCGCCGCCGCCTTGGCGTGGCCGTAAGGCAGCCGGCGGCCTGGCGGGTGGTCCGCGGTGTACGCGCCTGCAACAGCAGAAATTCAGCCGCCATCGCCACCACCGTGGCCACCAATCGACGTCGCCGCCACTGCCATGGCTGGACTAAGTGGTTCGGCCGGTGGTGTGAACCACCGTGAGCCGTCGCTAGGCCACCGTGACTTGGTAGCCGGCGATCAACTCTAAGATTATCGTCGATTAACGTGTTCGTGTGATAAAAAATCGATTTTTAAACTAAACTGATAAAAATCAATAAACTTTTAACAAACCTCAATAACAGTTTAAACAATAAACCAGATCTAAACGTTTAGTAAGTGGCTCTAATACCACTGTTGGGAATTACAGGCAATAAAACAAACATGCACAGCGGAATAAAACTGAATTCCCAAACCATGAGATCCAACCTAAACAAGTTTAGATACAATTAAGAGAGGGTTTAGAACGATACCTTTAGGTTACTTTTTAGACGAATCACTGGAACGCTAACGGGGAATACACCGCTACTGCACCACCACGAGAACAGCTGTTAGACCGCCTGAGGATTACCTAGATACTCAAAACCGAAACTGGTTTGAGTATGTATGTGTGTGTCGATTTTGGGAGAGAGAGAGAGAAGGGTTTTGGCTTTTCTTTTTCTCTAAGTTTTCTAATGAGTTCAATGAATAAACCTTTAGGTTAACCATATATTTATAGGATTAAATATGGTAATAACCTAACAGAAAAAGTCCGTTTAATTATCAAGCCCGATAGGCTTTAATTAAACCTTACCATATATAAATATTAATTAACTATTAATATTTATCCAATAAACAATAAATAAACTATCTATTATTTATTTTTCTTTCTCAATTAATTACTTATACTAATTAAATAATTACACACAACTAGTAAATCCAATTGATCTCTATTCGGGTGTGTAGCAGTGTGACCTACTAGTGTCTTATAACATTGGACACGGTAAACCTAGTTACTGTCTTGCACATAATCCTTTCAGCTTATAACTATTTTCGTCCCTATGGTTTAAAAATTGCTTTTTTCGTCCCTGTGGTTTGCATTCCTTTCACTTTTCATCCTTCATACTAAAAAAAGTCCATTTAAACAAGGGGCAATATGGTCTTTTTAGTTTTCTAATATTTAAATGTATTTATATATTGTTGACTAACATGGGCCCCACCTGCACTTACCTCCAACCTACCCACCCCCACCATCTTCTTCATCTTCTCATTCTCTCGCATGCATTTTTAATGAATGTAAAACAAATAGTCACTCAAAATTATGACTCTTTCTTAAAATCAATCCCATTTATTTCTCATTTTATCCACCCCCATTGCATCGCATCCTTGTCTTCTTCCCTAACTTATCTACTAAAACTTTGATGTTGGCCAAATCTTTCATAATAATCTATATTAAACTGATTAGCTCCCTTTGCCCTTTCTGTTTTGTTTATAAATTTCACTTCCAATTGATTCTGTAAATGCTTCCCATTGAAGTTCCTTTGACATTTTTCCGAACTAACTTAACAAACCCAATAAGAAGTTGAAGAACAATGGAGAAGAACAACATTGAAGGTGTCGGAGGTTGCTTATGGTAACGGTGAAGGGAAGTGCAGGCGGTGGCCATGATAGAAGATGGGTTTGGAGGTGGGTTTAGTCAACAATATATAAATAATATATAAATGCATTTAAATATTAGAAAACTAAAAAGACCATATTGCCCCTTGTTTAAATAGACTTTTTTTAATATGATGGATGAAAAGTGAAAGGAATGCAAACCACAGGGACAAAAAAACAATTTTTAAACCATAGGGACGAAAATAGTTATAAGTATCAAACCACAGGGACGAAAATCGTAGTTTGCTCTAGATTATATTACGATTTTGGTCTTTGCTATTTAATATTTATTACGCTTTTTATCCCTAATCTTTAAAAACTTCTTTTTTCATCCATGTAGTTTTATTTTTATTCCATTTTCATCCTCCATCCAACTTTGTTAAATTTACTAGTTAACTCAACAAAAAATGTTTGATTAAATTACATATTGTCTCCTTATAATAAATCATTCTTTATATTTTCTATTTTCAAATTACATAATTCATATTCTGTTACTTTTTATTTATTTATTTATTTTATCAACACACTTTGTTTTATTGGTTAATAATAAACTATTATAACTTTAATCAATAAAATGATCAAATGATTTTATTAAACTATTCATAAGTACATGATATTTTTTGCCAAAGCTTTGGTCCCTAAGGTTTGTCAAATGTTATATATTTGATTCTTAAAGTTCATTTATTACAGAATAAACCTCCATGTATGCAGTTTGTTATGGGTTTTGTCCCTCATATTAACAACTATCCATTAATCCCTTAAATGAGAGGGCAAAATGACCATTATACCTTTTTAAATCAATTGTATACTTTCTTACTTGAATATAACTGTTAGGATTATGTGCAAGACAGTAACAGGGTTACCGTGTCCAATGTTATAAGACACTATTAGGTCACACCGCTGCACACTAAGTTGAAAACGTTTTGGATTATTTGTGTGAGAGAAATAATTAATTATTTATTAATTATTAAAAAGAGAAAGAAATAAATAATTAGTTAAATTATTTATATAATTGATTAATCAGTTTGATTAATTAAAGATAATTATATAGGAATAATATAATTAATCAGTTTGATTAATTAAAGGATAAATATAAAGGTATTATAGTTGGTAACAATCACTGCCTTATTTATCCATATAAATAAGGGCTTAAGTTGATTAACCAATTGACTGATAACTTTATTCCTAAAAAAATTCTCTCTCTTTCCTCTCTTTCAATCGCCGGCCGAATACACACACAAACGACCGGAGTCGTTTTTCCAATTAATCCTCGGTGGTCTAGCAACCTGTCTCACGTGGTGCCAGTTAGGGGTGTGCATCGGGTGGGTCGGGCGGGTTCGGGTGGGAAAACCAAAAACCCGATCGGATTTCGGATACGAAAATCAAAACCCAAACTTTAGGTTTTCGGATTTCGGTTTTTTCGGGTTCGGGTAAGTCGGGTTTCGTGTTTATTTCGGTCGGATTCGGATATTATTATGATGCAAAAATATATATAAATTTAACCTCTTCTAATGATAAATTCAATTGCTTGATGAAATCAAAAGTAAGTTAAAAAAAAATAAAACGTTTCGACCGACTAGATTTGACGGTTTTCAAAAGACATTTAGATAAATAAATATATTTATATAATATTTAAAGAATATATGTATATTATTTCAGGTTTTCGGGCGGTTCGGGTGACCAATTATCAAACCCAACCCGAACCCAAATATCCACACAAAAATCGGGTTTCAGTTTTTCGGATTTCGGGGTGTTCGGGTTTTGCTTAAACGTCATATTTTCGGTTCGGATTCGGGTTCGGGTTTCGGATTATTCGGGTTTTGCACACCCTAGTGCCAGTAGCGGTGTATCCCCTATTAGTGATCCGGAGTTTTTCGCAAAAGGTAAATACACTAAAACATCCTCGCATTGTGTCTGTATCGTTTAGGATTAGATCCTCGATTGGGAATCGGATTTTTATAATCCGCTGCGTATGTTTGTGACTCCGGTTCCTAACAGTGGTATCAGAGCCACTTCCTAAAACCTACAGATCAGGTTTAACATATTGTTTAGGTTTATTAAAATTTTTTGATTTTTATATGTTTTTAAGTTTGTAAAAATTGGATTTTTTGAAAAACCTAACTAATCGGAAAAGAGAGCGGTGGAACGGCGGCAGTTAGCCAACCGAACCACTAGGCCAACCACCAAGCCACCGACGGCTCACCACAGCTAGTGGTGGCCGCCGGCCGTCGCACCAAAGCCCACCGCACCACCGATTGGTGGTAGCGGCGGCTGTTGTGTAGACAACCACCACACAGCCGTGTGGTGGCGACGGGGTTACGGTACAAACCAACCACCACACCACCGATTGTGGTGGTGGTGGTATTTGATTCGACCACCAAGGCCGGCGACGGCATAGGTGGTGGTGACGATCGGAAGCCGCACCATAGCGACCAGTGGTGGCGGCGACCGATTGAGGATCAAACCGCCGATCGGCGGTGGTGGCTATCGCCACTGTCGTCGACGGTGGTGGTACTTTGTCGATTTCGCCGGGAGGCGGCGGTGGTGGTGGCGATTGCTACTGCTACCGTCGTACTCCCACAGATTGATAATTGATCGACCGCCACACCACCGTTTGTGGTGGTGGCGGGGATGGTGTTAGTTTCGTTGATCGCCGACCACGGCGATGGTGGTGGCGTCAAGCTACTACTGTCGCCAGTGGATTGGTGGCGACGATGTTTGTGGTGGTGGCGGTGGTCGACAACCGCCGCAAAGGGGTGTCGGCTACTGCCGTTTTTAGGTTTCCGGTCGAAAAGAGGGCGGCGACGGTGGCTTTTGGGCTGCTGTCGTCGTCAATCAACAGATAACTAGCTCGCGCCACGAGTAGAGGTCTCGCGCCGCGAGCAGAGACCTCACGCCGCGAGCAGAAGCTTCGTGCCGCGATCGGTGACTGACAGTTGTTGGTTGCTGTTTTTCGGTTCGCGATCAGTATGGTTAAGTTTTGTTTTGGTAAGGGTTTGAACCAGATAGGTTTGAAACCCTAGGGATTGAATTTTGTTTAATTAAGTTCAATTAATTTTTAAAATAAAATGGAATCTAGTTAAGATTTTATTTGTTGATGTCATAGTCAAACCCTTTGACCCGTGGTTGTGTTTTGATAATTGTGCGTATGTTTTATTTTATTTATTGTTGGTTACGGGAGGCCTGCGTGCCATTTACAACCCGCTTTTATTATGTAATTTTTAATAAGTAAAAAAAACCGAAGAATCAAGAAACCGAAGACGGAGCACGGAGTCAACGATGGATCTTGGAGCCAGTGGGAGCGCCGAGAAGTTCATGCCTTGTGTGTTGCTGTCACTTAGGGTTGAGACCGTCGTTTTTGTGTTGGCTCACAAAACAACAATAGTTTTGAGGGTTTTAGACTATGACATGTCTTTTAACTGCGTGGTTGATTTTATATTTAATTGCGTGGTTGTTTATATTTAATTGCGTAGTTGTCCGATAACGTTTTTGAAAATTAAATATAAACTGAATGTTTTTAAAACATAGATGGATACAAATACAGTTTGTATTTGGATCCAAGTTTTTGAAAAACTGGCATTTTTGAAACCCTTGTTAAAAATCATAGATCAGTAAGTGCAACCCACTTTAGGGACACCTCCGGTGTAAGGTACGTAGGGCATTGCGAGTGATCACACTTCAATCGCCCGCGTTCAAACCGAAATTGGAGGGGATAAAAACTCTGCGAATTATCTCCGGGTGGTACCGGCCAGAGTATGTCCAGGCCCCGGGTGGTGTGATCTGTTTTGGTAATTATTTATTCACCGGGTGGTACCGGGCCAAAGTGCACTAGAGGGACTAAATATGCACGGATTGAATATCCGATGTCCCGACGATCTAGAAGTCGTGTTTTTGTATTAAAATGCGATTGGTATAAGTTTTTACCTTCCGTAAATCACATGAGTCGGCCTGACATGATCACATGCTTGCCGACACACGTGAGATATGTATTCTAGTCTAATAAATTAATTAAGGGTTATAATTTATTACAAGTTTTATAATTTTAAACTAAATCGGAATTTTATTCTTATGTAGATGTCTAAATCTGTAGTCCCGTTTTATACACCTGAGGAATCGCTCCGCCTCATCAACGGTAAATGGAAGCTTACAGGACAAAATTTTCCAGTTTGGAAAATGCACCTTGACAACGTCTTGGGTGCACAGGGTAAGCTGTACATTTTGGAGAAACCTGTTTCACGACCCAAGAGCAATTCTCCTGAAGAGGAATTTTCTCAGTACTTTAAATATCTGGCAGATGAATCTGATGTTATGTCGATTCTGATTTTCTCTACATTACCCAAGTTTTCGGGAGATTTAAGGGATAAATCCTGTCACGAGGTCGTGAAAGACATAGAAAACCAGTTAGGTTTCTATAAACATACAGGTAATCTTCTGATCATGAAAGAGATACTTTCACTGAAGCTAAGAAAGAACCAATCAGTAAAAGATCATCTTATCGAAATGAGAAGACTCTTTAAATGCTTGACACGTCTGGGATACAAAATGGCTCATGAGGAGTTAATGCATCTCATGTGGTACTCACTCCCAAAGGAGATATGTGACACAGCTAGTGCCTACATGAAGGAACCAAGGAAAGACGTAGCAATGTTACATGAAGACATTTTGGCCAGTCTAGAGCCGAAACCAGCAGCTGCTGAACTCATGGACACTGATTGGATTGATGAGCTGGGAGATCTAAGTTGCCCAGAATGAGGTAGCCAGGATATTTGCGAGCACTCGATGAATATCGACCAGATTGAGATCGGTTTACCCGATGCTCCAAGTATCTTTATAATAGATTGCTTAATCACTTCTTATGAATCATGGGTAATTGATACAGGCAGTGGTAACCACATTTGTAATCATTTACAGGGATTCACTAGAAGAGAGACTTTGAGGAAGGACCGTTCGAACCTACGAGTTGGCGAAGGCACTCCGCTGATAGCTGAAGCTGTAGGATCTTATAGTCTTAGTTTGCCCTCGGGTCTAGTTTTGGAACTGGAAAATTGTTATTATGTTCCAAAAATGATTAAGAATGTTATGTCTTTTGATTTATTGGTAGACCAAGGATTTTATTATAAATATGATTATAAAATGCTTTATGTCTTTAAAAATAATATTTTCTATTTTAAAGCTACACCTGTGAATGGTCTATACACAGTAAATCTGCAAGACAATAATAAAGAAATCTATCATATAAGTAAACGATCCAAAGATATTGAGGATCAGACTTACCTCTGGCATTGTCGTTTAGGCCACATAAACAAGAAACGCGTTGTGTTGGGTTTTTGAGGACCCCTCGTATCGATCTGATACGAGAGTTACTGTGAATCTCAAACCTAACTGGAAGAGATACATGGTAAAAACCTAATAGTCAAACTGACCCAAAGGTTTAAACCTTATCAAACCTAACTGGTTCGATTAACGCGGAAGCTTAAGAATTAAAACCCGAAATATTCTAAAGATCTTAATCGTTTTAGACTTTTAATCTAATAGTTAATAGTTCAAGATTGTTACCTGGACTGCTTGAGCTTAATCCACCCGTGAACAATCAAACAAATCACCTTCTAGTTGGTTGAAATCCCGAGATCCCGAAACAAATTGTTTTGCAAGACGTTAACTGAAAAACCCGAACTCCGTAGGGTGTGTTTTGGCGCCGGTTGTGGGAGGAGAGAGAGAGAGAGAGAGAGAGAGAGAGATTTTTCTTGGTTTGAATGATCAAATTAGTTTGTTGATAACTGGTAACCCTTAAGCCTTTATTTATAGGATAAAGCTTCCTAGTTACCATATATCACTTATAATTATCTTTGGTAATTATCTTTTTCTTTCTCCCAAAGAAAAAGATATTTACCTAACTAGATAATTACTTATTAATATTACTATTATATATTTATCTATTTTGATAAATACATAATTTATTAACTAATAAACTTATATATATTTATTTATCTAATAAATATATATAATCCATTTCAAACCTTTATCTTTGGGTTTTCTTACATAAAATACCCAACTGGTTTATAATTAACTATTATAAACCCAATCTCTCTAAACTGGGATTTATCTTATTTGATTTACAGATTCTCACAGGTGTGACCCTCAAGTGTCTTATAACATTGGATGTGAGATCACTGGTTTGTCAACTTCTGCACATAATTCCTAACAGACTCCCACTTGTGCAAGTTGGCAATACCGTCTTGACCACACGGACCTAAGGAGGCCCCTAGACAGGTACTTAGGCTAACCAGGTTACAAGAACTCTTATACCCAGATAGGTGATAACTTATTTCCAGAAGGAAATACTATTTATGAAACTACTGTTCATAAAACGCGTATATCTTGGCTTTTCCCTTTGCATCACGATATTTCATCTTTGAGTATGAGCTTGGAATCAGTCAGCTCTTAATACTCAAGATTATGTTTCTCGACTATCCGACCTCTACTGATAGGTAAACGACAAAGAACTAATCAGTTCGTTTGGGCATGGTCATGCACTTCATCAGTATATTCAGTCAGTCAAGGGGCCCAGAAATATCTCTCTTCTGAGAAGAGGTGCAAATCCCATCTTGCATATCTGCACTTAACACCACGGCTTCCGCTGAATCTGGTCACGTCCTTTATAGCCACCCTGTTACGGCGTAGCGGTTGAACGCACCAAGTATTCAGTAGTCCTCATGATATCAAACCAGATACCTCAGGTGATAGGGACAACCACTTGAGATTTACTTATGACGATTTCCAAGAAGTAATCTCAACCGCGGATCACGTCCGATATTCGCTACTCAATCGAATACCTGTGCAACTTTTGGTCTACAACACTTGTAGCTGTTATTCAACGACTGATCATAACTACCCAAAAGTCCACAATGACTTTTACTCCCTATCAAGTTCCCACAATGATAATTTGTCACGGACAAGTTTTGAATGAAAAACTGAAAACTAATTTCATTCCTGGATAATAAAACATGCAAAATATAAAAGCAATAAAGAAACTAATTTTGTATAGTCCATATTACACTCTGTAATAATAACAAATTAATATTTCTTAATTACTTTTAAGATGTCTATTTAACGTTTGTTAAATTCTGGTCTAAAATAAAGTATTACCTTTCTTTAGTTTAGACTCTTTGATTAATGTTTACCAAATTAATCAAAATAACAACCAAAAAACAATTCAAGCTTGTATCTTTTGATACAATCTACTTGATTGTGCTAACCCTTGTTTAGCAAACACTTTAAACAAGGTTAGACTTCTTCACTTACCATATTCCCTGAACATGGAGACCTGGAAAAACTCCTAGTTACCCTGAATATGTAAGGCTAAACTGCAACTTTCCTTAGTTGCTGTGTAGATAAGTGATTTCTTCCTGAAATCTGATAAGATATTCATTCTACCAAACTGGTAAGTTTCACTGGTTTTATCCTATCTTTAAATATTCAACACAACTTAATTATTGATTTTAAAATTTGTTATAAAGACTTTTGAAACTTTTACCTTTTGAGTTAAAGGTATATTATACATCTCATAAATTCACATCCTACCTGGATTATGAATTCCTAGATATATTTAATCAATAATTATATCATCTATTCTTTATCTTAAACTAGATAGAGAATTAACTGGGCTCCCACTGACTTATATGAAAACCAACTGTCACTCAAAATTTAACTATTGATTTAGTCAAGAACTTTGATTAATCAATTCTATTTTAAGTAACACACCTGAGAATTTTATTATTTATAAAACTTAACTGGATAAAACCCTAATTCCAAAACTTGGAATTTTCTTAGTTTTATAAATACTGATATAAAAATCCTAAATTCTCTTTAAAACATTTGAGTAATTAATTTGATCATAAAATGCTTTCATAATCCTTTACTCATAAATGTTTATTTCAAAAACACATTCTCATAGTACTTTGTGTTTTTTAACTATTTTCTTATAAGTTACTTTAATTAAAACTACTAAAGTAACTTTGTCAGTGCGATAGGTAATATCTAGGATCTTTTAAATCAATCAGATTCAAATTATCATGCACAACAGATATTTCAATGTCAAGGCAATAACTTTTAAATTTAAAACCACAAAATTTAAATATATATAACCATCCAAAAGTAATTGTTTTAAATAAAAATGTCTTGACGAAAATTGAAATAAACTGGCATCTTAGATCCTTAGCAACTCCTGGGCTCTTCACTTCTGACCACCTGCAATAGGCATTTGCTCTAGGTATCAGAATACTAGTGATAGATTCTTTAAAGCAGTCATAAATATCTAAGGTTTATATACCTGCTTCATGACGCTTTGGGCAGTTCTGCCTCCAATGACCGACTTCATTACACATGAAGCAGCGATTCTCGGTCCTAGCTGTAACACCCCGCTAAAGCGGAAACACGAGGTGTGACAACTAAGATTTCAATGCGATAGGGGATAAATAACATCATTCATTCATACTAAATTATTCCAAGTCTTAAAATTTAAAATGTATTACAACCAACGGAAGTTTGAAGTTACAGACATCGCAAAGTAAATAATGTCTTGAACGATGCCAACAAACGCGCATACTAAGCTTTATCATTTACCTTCTGATTTCCTGAAAAGCATGTTAAAACAGACGTCAACTACGAGAGTTGGTGAGTTCACAGGTTTTCATATGCACAAAACAGCTTGAATGCAATAACCTTTCAGTGAATCTTTTATTCACTCACATTTTCATAAACAGAAAATCTTTATCGTAAGAACAATGGAATCCTTGGACGTTCGCTCACGCCAAAAATCACATTTATGCATAAGATATGTAAGTTCGAGCCACTACCAATCCGTTAACCCCAACGAATACCTCAGAGGTGGTAGCAAACCACATGGGCAGAGCGTTCTCACGAACTACCTCAGTGGTGGAACTTAATTCCACATGTGTAGATCGTCTGCCAACGAGTACCTCAGCGGTGGGGATTTGCCCCACATGTGTAGTCGTCAATTCTGAAATAGTGCACCCTCAACTCGTCAGTTAGTAGGGTGGGTCTTGGTACCAAATAGCGCTATCCACTAAGTCATAGGCTCCTAATGAGTTAATGGTAGTGTATATTATAAGGGGATTTACTCAACACATATCATCATAATGCATAATCACTTGCTAGAAAGCAACTTTTAATCAAAATTCACATAACTTTTGCTTGAAAGCATAATTCATAATTTTTTTTAACAACACGCTTTTCACCCCAAATACGTAACAACGGATAAAAATAGGGGCTGTGAATACTCACATTGTGTAGCTTTGCGCTTATGACAGTCGGTAGTGCGTGAACAAATCCCGACTCCAAGTCTAATTATGCCCTATCACATACGTAATTGACGTAAGTCTCATTTTAACGGTCCATATTTTAGTCAAGTCAATACCGATATCCTATTATAATGCCTTTACTTAATTTTGTTAAGTTCAACCTTGTATAAAATATCTTTTAGTTACTTTATAATAATGTCCAAACACATGGAAATTCTTGAAGTTCACAAAACAATCTTTTTGAAGAAATCAGATTCTGGCAGATTCATTATATTGCAAAAATGTTGCCTTTAAGCTTAGGTCCAAAAGGAGATAAATTACCAAAATTTTACTTACTGATATTGGGGGTATTAACATCATTCCCACCGAATTTTATAATTTTTGAAGATGTTTAAAATATTTTAAAATTCTTGCAAAATCAGTTTGCATTAATCCTTTTTGGAAATACAAGTCAGTGGTATTTGTGCCATAGAGAATTCATTTCAACTCCAAAATTTGAATTTCAAAAGGGATTTTAAGGCTAACTCAAATATCTAACAAATGAAACTTGTTTCACACGATTTGGATGCTTTTTGAATGAGATATGACCTCATGAACTCAAGCATGTGAATCTGCCATCATTGGACAGATTGCACTCCGAATTCTTTTTCATTGGTTGAACATTCAAAACTCTCCCAAATCATGTGTTTTCGGATTCTTTGGAAAGCTAACTCACTAAACTTGAATTTAGAATCAAGAATCATGTATTTTGAATAATCTATCATAGAGATATGCATGCATGAAGTTGACATAACTTTCTGACCAGAAGCTGATGAATACTAAAATGTTTTGACATGGTTAAGGGTTCAAAACTTGGAATTTTTAAACGATTCCAGTGGGGTTTGAACCCTAACACATAAAATATTGATCTATAAAAATTTCAGAGAAGAATAAGTTCAAGAACACCCTTTTTGGGTCGCACAAACAACATGCAAAAATCGGACAGCAACAGTCCAGATTCCAAAACCCTTGTTATTCACCAAAAACACATAAAATCACCAAGGTTTGGGGGTTTCTTGGATAATGAACTAAAAACTCTTAACTTATATCAAATAAATAGATGAAATACATTTAAATACCATCAACACACATGCATGAACTATTATAAAAGTTAAGCCCCAAAAAGAGAATCAAAAACATCAAACAAAAGATTTTTACTTCTAAGTCTTGTGTTCATAGGGAGGATTCATAGATTTTCACCTTCTTTGAATGTTTTAACACATTTCTAAGGTTCAATCTCATCCTCAAACATCAAGATTGTTATTCAACCATAAAAGAGGGATTAAACCTCAAAAAGAGTAGGAAAAAGCTCCAAGATGAGCAAAAATCGAAGCTAGAACATGTAATCTAACCTTACCTTGATAATACAACTACAAAAGCTTTTAAATTCTTGTTTGAATCTTCAAAATTTCCATATTTTTGATGGATATGGGGCTGGTTTTTGGAGAGTTTAGAGAGAGAGAGAAAAGAGATTAGAGAGAGAGAGAAATTTGAAAAAAAAAAAAGAAGTGAATGATGGTTCTTGGAAGAGGAGAAAGAAGAAAAAAAAATATAGGGGGAGGGGGTGGTGGCCGGCCATGGTGGCCAATCCCATCCCTCTCTCATTTCTTTTTTTTTTTTTTAAAGAGTGTTCCTAATACTGTTTATTCAAACGCAGTGTCGGTTTCGGCGTTTTTTCGGCAAAACCGACTTTTTCAAAAGTGAATTTGGATTATTTGGAACAGTTTATTTTTATTTTTAACAAGATTTCATATTTTATATAAGTTGACTTTAAATTTGGCATTATAGGGTTTTCGGGTGACTTTGGGCCGGTACGGGCTTTTTCCGGCTGTTTTCTGAACTTTTAGGTTTTTGCCTAAGTTTTTCACGCAAACTAACCTAAATTCTTCCAACAACTTAAATGACTAAATTTTTACCTACGGAAACGCTACTGAGTGATTTAACGAGTAGCTAACCTGAAGGTCAAAAATTGTCGGTTGTCACACTAGCTTTGTTAGGCTTAACCTTCTTGCCCTTGCCCTTGCCTTTACCATTCTCACGAACCTTAGGTGCACTCTGGATGGTCTGAACTGGACCCTTCCCTTTGCTGGTGCTTCCATGCCCATGCTTCTTTTTCACCCCTCCATCTCTCACCATCAGTACGTCCTTGGTTTTGTTCTTGGTCCCCATACTCAACTCAGCAGTCTTTAGCATGGAGTGCAATTCAGCTATTGTTTTCTCCATGTTATTCATATTGTAGTTGATCACAAAAGGCTTGTAATCATCTGACAGTGAGTTGAGAATCGTATCCGTTGCTAGCTGCAACGGAACTGGGTGGCCAAGCCTCTCCAGGTGATCCATGTGCCGTTTCATTTTCATGACGTGGTCACTTACTGAGGTCCCCTTGATCATCTTGCACTCGTTGAATGCCTTAGTGGCATCGTAACGTTCTGTGCGTGCTTGTGTTTGAAACATGTCCCTCAACTGGCGGATCATGTCATAAGCATTCGTATTTATGAGCCCCGTTTGCAGATCTGGGCTCAGAGTTGCAAGCATAAGACAAGCAACATCCAGCAAGTCATCGGAATGCTTCTTATGAGCGTTTCTGACAGCAGCCGATGCATTTGCTGGAGGGGCCTCTCCTAGAGGCTCTTCCAAGACGTACCATTTCCTTTCATGCCTGAGCACAATCATCAGATTGCGCTCCCAATCAAGGAAATTGGGAACAGTGAGCTTATCTTTCTCGAGGATGGAGCGGAGAGAAAGATTGTTTGTGTTGGTTACAGTGTTTGCCATCTACACATTAAAAAATTGGTTTTAACAACTGTAAATAGACTTATTCCAATAAATATCAATAAACCCTTAAATGATCAATTTATTGGACTAGGATCCTTCATTTCATACGCCCTGATGTGCGTAATGTTCTTGCTCCACCAGGTCGTACTATTTCGATAGGTAAGGACTTTTACCAATCATATCTATCTGACATGACTCCTAGATCTTTTCGGGACAACTATCTGTACATGTTTCAGTCCCTCTAAGTGCATTTTGGCCCGGTACCACCCGGTAAACTTAACAGAACCAAAATAGATCTCACCATTTTGTGACTTGGACACTTTACTCTGGCCGGTACCACCGGAGATAATTCGCAGAGTCATGTACTCTAGCTTGGGGTTTGAACGCGGATGCTTAAGGTGTGTTCTTCTTAGAACACCCGCGTACCTTACGCCGGAGGTGCCCCAAAGTAGGTTGCACTACTGATCTATAATTTTTCGGGGTTTTGATTTAATTTTTTGAAAAAAACTTTTGAAATCTAGTGTTTTGAAAAACTATGATTGTTTGAAAGGTAACTTGTGTTTTTAAACTAACTATTTCAAATACACACTCCTTTTAAAACTAGCTATTTTTAAGGTCACTTGCTAATTCAAAATATCTGTTTTGATAGCACACTAGTTGATTAAAAACTAACTGTTTTTGTCAACTTATGAAGACAATCATTTTATACATATAAGGTTTTTAAATAAAATCTACCGTTTTTAAAGGTTTTGAAAAATTGGCAATTTTAAAATTAAAAACCTATTTTCCTTGTGATATTATTTAGTTTTAAAAGCTCTCTCTATTTAAAACTATAGGCACATTAATATCACAACCACGCAGTTTAATAAAGCAACAACCACGCAGTTAAAACGAATTATAGTTTTGCCAACTGTATTCCTAAGGACCATTAATGACCTATCACTATAGTATTTCTATCTCTTCGCGAACCTCCCACTGGCTTTGGCATCTTCGATGGAACTCCGAAAGAAATACTCAATCCTTTTGGCGTGCTCCCACTGGCCTCGGCACCCTTGATGGAAAAACGGAAAGAAATACCAAAAATACTAACCTAGGGTCATTATTACAAAAAAGGGGTTGTAAACGGCACGCAGGCCTCCTCGTAAACAAGTCAAGGGTCTAAGTTGGCAAATGCTATAATCTTAACATATACACACACAGGTATATAACAAACATGCATTTATATATGGCATATAATCAAGCAACATATAATAAATCGTAAAACAAATCTAGATCCGTTAAAATTATCTTATTTCACTTTTCGTAAAAACTGGTTTTAATTTATTCATAAAACTAGCTGTTTTATAAATCCAAAATTATTTTATAAAATAATATTTATAAACGATAAATTTATTTTATAAAGCGAGAAAACAATTTTATAAAATGCTTACCAAACCGGATAATTCAAACCAACTAGTTTGAACAAAACACTGGCCCATAAACTGTGTTGTGGTTTGACCAACTGGTCAAATCACGACACCTGGTCTATTTGACCAATCGGGTCAAATTACTAGTTTGACAACATAAATTTTATTAGATAATAAAATTTTCCAAATAAAAATTATTTAAACAAAAATTAATTTTGGATAAAGAAAAAGAAAAAAACTTAAAACCAAAAGATCCCTTTTGGGCCATAACTTGGTCAAAATACTGGGCCTTGGGCCTGACAACAAAAACTTGGCCCGAACGAAAAACCCTAGACGGATGGCTCGGCAGCCCTGCTCGCGCCGTGAAGGCACAGCTCGCGCCGCGAAGGGTGAGAACGGTTCGCGTCGCAAAAGCCTTATCACGGCCTTTCTCGCGCCGCGTACCGATCATCATCATCATCAGGTGACCGATCACGACGACAGCAATCGGCTACCGCCGCTCGTCGCCTCTAATCTCCGTCACCGCCTCCGCCAATGGTCACCACCCACAGGTGGCGATCGGCGATCGAATAACAAACCACGGCTATCGATTCGACTACGGTTCGGCCACCGTTGCCGTCTACCGATCATGAAATCCAATGCCGCGACTACTATACTGTGGCCGGTGATTGCATCAACAACCGACACCGCAACCACCATCTGTGGTGCGGCCGGCGACTTCCCATGGCCAACTGCCGCGGCCTAGGTCGAACGACAACAGTAGCGCAAGGCTACCATCGCCGCCGCCGCGTTTGATTTCGATCCATTACCACCATCGCCATCGGGCGATTTCGTTTTAGCAACCAACGCTACTGCCGTTAGTCACCACCGATGCTGCACAACGCCACCGATCACCACCAATCTGGTGGCAATCCGTATGTGGCAATTGGAAGCAATTGACGCCGCCACCACCAACCACGGTGGTTTTGGCCATCGTGCAACCATCAGTTATGGTTTGGTCGTCCGACCACCGCCGCGTGCGATAACGCCGCCACAGCTACCACCACTTGCGGCTGTCGGCTTGTGGCCGAAACACCGCCATCGCCGACGGTTTAGCGACAGAACCACCGCCACCACAGCGGTGACTAGGGCAGCAAACGGCCGCCATCGTTGCTGTGGTTGGTGGTGTTAAACGACATCCGCCGCTGCCACCGATCACAGCCGCCACCACAAACGGTGGTGCAGCCGTGATCGTGATTCGGTCCGGCCACCGTTATGGCCACCGGCGATCATCAGACCACCACCATCCACCGCTGCCATCGCAGCTTCTGGTGGTTGCGGTACTCTTGTCTTACCACCAATCTGGTGGTTTGGCTAGAGGGCCTCGGTTGTATAGGGCCACGGCTACCGATCCGCTGCCACCACAAAGCGGTGGTGCAGCCGAGGTTGGGTTCGGTCACCGGTCACGGCCACCACCGATCTGGTGGTGTGGCCTCGGTGGTTCACGCTTGGTGGTAAACGGCCACCAAACTATCGGTTCGGGTTTTCGTACGATAAACAGTTTTAAATAAAAATCGAATTTTTATGTAAACTAATTTAATAAAAAACAGAGATGATTTCAGATCACAGTCAGGGTACGTCTTTACCCTAAACGGAGGCGCGATCTCGTGGAAGAGCTCGAAGCAGGATACGATTGCAGATTCAACTACAGAAGCAGAGTAATTGCAGCATCTGATGCGGCAAAGGAAGCTGTCTGGCTAGGGAATTTTCTATCGGATCTAAGAGTCGTTGCCAGTGTCTCTAGACCGATTGATATATTCTGTGATAACTCGGGAGCCGTGGCGCAAGCAAAGAAACCTAGAGAGCATCACAAGTCAAGACACGTGCTCAGAAAATATCACCTCATCCGAGAGATCATTGGAAGAGGAGATGTAAGGATATGCAAGATTCCGACGGAAGACAATGTCGCAGATCCGCTGACAAAGCCGATAGCAAGGGTGAAGCATGAGGCTCATGCAAATTCCATAGGGATGCAGTACCTGGACACCAGTAGCTAGTTTTAGTTTATTAATTATTACTATAGTTTAGTTTTGAACAATATAATCATGTAAAGTTTAATTTCACAGTGTGATGGAAATAAATGGAGGTTTTTAGTACGTGATTGTTTTAAATTAACTATTTTTCGCATATTTAACGAATCCATGATTTATGCAAAGTTTTGCAATGAAATCTAAATTTCCGTAGCCACTTGTTGAAATGGGAATTTCAATAGGGAGTTTAACGCTAATATAAATACTTGATGATTTATTCGAAGTAGAGAGTAAAAGCACAAGTGATGTGACCAAGTATTTATAGATACTCATCAGAGTGTTTGAGTATTGGAAGTGACCAGTTTCAAGTCTGCTTCATGGAGCCCCAGTCATAAGCATTGACTTGATGATAGGTTGTCCTTAGACCTGAGATATTTGGTTTGGGAACATGAGGACTACTGTACTCTTAGCGCGTTCTAACGCTGCACCGTAACAGGGCGGCCATACGGGACGTGACTAGATGCAACGGAAGCCGTGGATCCAAATGCAGATAGTCAAGAAGGGATTTGCACCTCTTTCAAAAGAGAGATATTTCCGGGCCCCTTGACGATTAAGATTTGCAGAAAACGCATGGCCACGCTCGGATAGAATAACAGTTGTTATTTAGTAATATCCGTTACTGCAGGCAATCTGAATCAGAGTCAAGAAATACTTGTTTTTGAGAAATGAATCCTCCACTCCATGTCTCAAAATCATTTTAGAAATATCGCGTGCAAAAGGAATGAACCTGTGTACAAATTCAAGCGTGAATTGTATCTCTGGATATAAGAGATCTTATAAGCTGGTTAACCTAAGTGTCTGGCTAGGGACCTCCTTAGGCTAATGGTGACAGTTCAGTTACATGTCTAGCACAAGTGGGAGTCTGTTAGGATTATGTGCAAGACAGTAACAAGGTTACCGTGTCCAATGTTATAAGACACTAGTAGGCCACACCGTTGCACACTAAGTTGAGAACGTTTTGGATTATGTGTGTGAGAGAAATAATTAATTATTTATTAATTATTAAAAGGAGAAAGAAATAAATAATTAGTTAAATTATTTATATAATTGATTAATCAGTTTGATTAATTAAAGATAATTATATAGGAATAATATAATTAATCAGTTTGATTAATTAAAGGATAAATATAAAGGTATTATAGTTGGTAACAATAACTGCCTTATATATCCATATAAATAAGGGCTTAAGCTGATTAACCAATTGACTGATAACTTTATTCCTAAGAAAATTCTCTCTCTTTCCTCTCTCTCAATCGCTGGCCGAATACACACACAAACGACCGGAGTCGTTTTTTCCAATTAATCCTCGGTGGTCTAGCAACCTGTCTCACGTGGTGCCAGTAGCGGTGTATCCCCTATTATCGATCCGGAGTTTTTCGCAAAAGGTAAATACACTAAAACATCCTCGCATTGTGTCTGTATCGTTTAGGATTGGATCCTCGATTGGGAATCGGATTTTTATTATCCGCTGCGTATGTTTGTGCCTCCGGTTCCCAACAATAACAACGTAAAATGAACACCAGTTGCACAAAATTCGTTTTTTATTGTAAGCATATACACCCAACACAATGCATGAAGTCCGTCGTACTAACATTTCGTATAACATATGTACAAACTTCGGTTTCATATAAATTCTTACTACTTATGATAAAATTTTTCACACTTTATAACCTGACGCAAAGTCCCATACATGTGTAGCAACAAAATATGGAATGAGCTTCATAGCTTAGGCCATTCGTAACATTAAGGGTTGAACCCGAAAAATGTTGATGTCACATCTGCGCCATATCGACTTTTTTCTCTCATACCCTCCTTATCCTAACTACTCATACCACTTACCCTAGATGCCCTAGTCTTTACCATACTTTTTATTATTTTATGGGTTAATTACATGGGTGTGTATCGAACTTGTCACGTTTTATCATTGTATGTACTCAACTTCTAAACTTACCATTGTATGTATCAAACTTGCTAGAATTTGCATTGTATGTATCAGATAACTTTTAACCTACAAAAATGTTGACGTGTACAGGTCATATCTAACGTGGAATTCTTTTTTTATTTTTAAAAAAAGTAAAATACAAATTTGATCCCTGAGATTTACAAAAAACAACAGATTTGGTCCCTAATGGTTAAATCTAAAACACAAGGACCAAAACTAAAAAAGTTTCTTCCCTGAAAAACTTCCTTCCCCCTCTTCCTACTCCGACCAACTAGCCCTGCCGCACCGGAGACAACTTCCGACCACCGTTCCGCCTATGGCCCCACTTAACTCCGGCGACCACCACAAAATCCCTCGAGAATTCTTCCAGAAAGCCGTCATCTCTCTCCTCAAATGGAATCGACTTAGGGTTTCTGCAGATCTAAAATCGAGATGGTGGTTATGGTGGTTTCTGCAAATCTGAAATCAATTTAGGGTTTGGGGACTAAAAGCTTTGGTGGCAGAGATGGTGGCTGTGGTGGTGGTGGTTAAGATGGTGCTTACGGTGGTTAGGGTTTCTGCATATCTGAAATCAATTTAGGGTTTGGGACTAAAAGCTATGGTGGCGAAGATGGTGGCTGTGGTGGCGAAGATGGTGGCCGTCGTCATCAGATCTGGCTTCCGCTCCTTCGTTTGAGACGTCTTCATCTCCTCCAGATCCGCGGTGGTGTGGCTTGAAGGGCGGTGGCGGTGGTGTGGTTTGAAGGGCGATGGTGGTGGTTTGGAGGCAGCGACGGTGGTGGTGGTTTGGAGGCAGCGATGGTGGTGTGGTGGCAGTGGTGGTGGTTTGGAGAGTAGTGGTGGTGCTGGTGGCAGTGGTGGTGGTTTGGAGGGTAGTGGTGGTGGTGTGGTGGTGGTGGTGGTGGTGGTGCTGGTGGTGTTGTAGATGGTGGTGGTGGTGTTGGTGGTGGTATGGATGTTGGTGTGGAGGTTGGTGGTGGTGCTGGTGGTGTTGTGGAGGGTGGTGGTGGTGGTAGTGGTGGTGGTTGATAAAACGTAATTTGTAATTTACTCAAAACAGGTCCTTGAACCTAATCAGTAACTTGGAGGGACGAAATTTGTAATTTACTCAATCTTTGAACCTATGTGTCAGCCTATGTGGCATTTCATGTGGCATTTTTACCGGTTACCTTTTTAGTAGGTAACCGGATACATACAATGACAATTTCTAGCAAGTTTGATACATACAATGGTAAGTTTAGAAGTTGAGTACATACAATGATAAAACGTGACAAGTTCGATACATACCCATGTAATTAACCCTTATTTTAAATAACATATACAAGAGAGAGAGAGAGAGAGACACACACACACACAGAGAGAGAGAGAGAGAGAGCAGGTAGGCATCGGGTGTGGAGACCTGCATGTCCTACCCGTCGGCTACACCTGCTCAAGGTGTAGCGGTGTGCCAGCCTCATCCGTTGGAGCCCGAGCATCTTACTTGAGGGCGATTCGAGTGGTTTTATAAGGGTTTTAATGTGTTTCACTCAATTGCATTTTAGTTTCTGATTATTCTATTTCTTGACGTTTAGTGTAAAAATGTAAACTAAAGGTTTGGTGGAATATGGGTGTAATGTGGGTGGGTTATGGGCGTCGTACATGTTATCTTGTATGATTGTAATAATTGTTTATACAACGAATATTCTTTTTCTGAATCTTTTATAAAACAGGTAGAATAAAAATAGATAAAAACAACTAAGCTTATTTAGCTATTTATATATGTATGACTACAAAGGATTGTAAATTTTGTTTTGTTTAAAATAAGTTTCACAGTTTTTTAATGTGGAAGTCTATTAATTTTCAACTAATTTATTGATCTATGAACTATAGATGGAATTTTTCGAATTTAAGTGTTGGTCTTGGGCCGTATTGACATTAAATAACAAAAAAGATAGGTAAGAAAAAAATAAAAATGTGTGCTCTTTTTGAAGTATAAAGTCAATAATTATTTTTTATAAGTTATTGAGGGTTGATATATTTAGGAAAAACTAATATATTTGGAGAAAAAAATTATAAGTGTAAGAGTATCTTCAATAATTTTTTTAAAATAAAGAAAATGAACAGTTTAACCCAATATTCTACTCCACTAATCTTTCTAAAATTATCTTTAAAATGAAAAAGTAGAACATGTTGTAGAATAAATGTGTCATCGTCTAAAGGATGTGACGATAGAGATTAGATAGAAATAGAGATAGAGGTTAACATTCAGAGTTAGATTAGAACTACAATATCTTTTAGTTATCTTCATGTAATTCATCCCTATATAAAGGGTTTATGATTAATGAGAATGATAGATTCACTTTCTCTATTCTATTGTTGTTCTATTTACTTTTTCCTTTAACACGTTATCAGCATGTAAGCTCGGGTTGCGGTCGCTACCGCTAGACGATCGTTTAAGCAATGCCGGTGAACAATTGTTCTGTTCTGCTATTCGCCATCGCTCGATTTTTTTCCTAACACCGCAATTCAAGTAAGTATCTTCATACAGATTCTTTTGTTATTAGCATCAAATACAGTCACAATGCGTAAACAAAGCTATACCAAACACTATTGTAAGTCTATTAATTTCCGTTCTTCGATTTTACTGTATGTTGTCTATTAAATGCATCAATGGTTTATATATGTCACCATCATCCCATAATAGTCTTGTTTCTATCTGATTAGTGAATGATCATGTGTTTTAGGATAAAACAGCTTATTAAATATTGAATCACCAGTAGAATATCCTATAAGCTATGTGCTCTAAAATTAACTAAATAGAAGATTGGAAACTATTGTAAACATACATCTTTTCTTTTTCTTGTTTGGTTGCCGCTAAAACTGACCGCCACTAGGCTACAGGAGATAATATATCTAGGTTCCTTTGTTGGTGATTTGCATGCTAATATTATTTTTTTTTCTTATGCAATTGAATCTATCCTCTGTTTTCTTTTTTTTTAATTATTTATTGGTTTGATTATCATCAGATATATGATTTTACTTTATATATTTATATATATATATATCATATTAAGTTGCAAATAAATTTAACTTTTGTTTTAATACTAAAGTATTTATTTTAAGCCCAACATCGCAATGATTGAATGATTGCCTTTTTTTATTTAACGTAAGTATATATAACTATAATTGCATTAAGATTGCTATCTTTGAATTAGTAGTTTATTTCGTATTATATAATCGATAATGCTTTGTTGTTATTTCTTGGAACAAATAATGCTTATCCTCTTAATCATTTAAGAGTAACTGATTATTTATTTTAAGGCCTTTAGTGTTATTTTAATTTCAAATATTTATCTTAAATATGAGTTTCTATTCATATTTTTCAACCTCATAATTAACGATTTTGGAAGTTACACTTCCAACCCCAAAAGCTTCAATAATGTTATTAAGATATCAACACCTTGAATTTGACTTTATGTCAAAACTAATATTTATTTGTCTAATGACAAAATATTTTAAAGTATAATTAAGGTGTTAAAGTATTAAAACTGGATTCATATGCCAAACACATATCTTTTGGCCCATTGCCAAAAACCTACAAAAATGCCACCATGGTATTAATTCAATCTCACATTTTGGTCTCATGCCAAAATCAACACAAACTATTAAAATTATTATTGTATTTCATAATCAAAGTGATTGCAAGATATCTAATGGATTTTGTCAAACGGGTGTAAATAGCCTAAGGTTTGTAGGGACTCAAGCAATCCACGTGATTCCCCTTCTTACCTGGAAGTCCAAAAGTGTTTTTGCGATTTACTTATCAAATAGTGAAATACTAGTATAACATTTTTCAACAAAAGAAACGTTTGAAAATATTCTTAAATCTTATACTGCCATGATAACGGGATTTCATGATCACCATAGATTGTGTCTTCATATATTACACCTTATTTATTATCTATGTATATGGCTGAACCAACTGATGCTGAATTTGATATATTGGATTCGATGTCCTAAACTCAAAAGAACTTGCGTACAAATAATGAATATCCATTTAAACGACTCTTTGTTAGAAAGGTAGAAGAATATACCTAAAGCCCATCAATTCCATATTGACCCTAAAACCAACCTTGTAAAATGGTACAAGCAATTACCATCATGTTTTGAGACTGCATGTCGGTCTTAGCTTTCATAGGAAATACATTCAACCATAAACCTCCAAAGAACTGTGGGATGCACTTAAAAGTTGAATTAATAGTATTCATGAATATATACTTCCCTAACTAATCGTATAGTGGAATGAAACCCGCCCATTCGATTACAAGAGATAATTGATATCAACAAAGAAATGTTGTATCTTAAAACGTGTCTTAATATTTGTGTTAAGAAACTCACAAAAGATGACATAATCCATAACATTATTTCTCTATTTTATATACCAACAAACAAAATGAACTAGTATAAGTTGGAATATTATTTTTAGATATAATGATCAACCTACTGCAAGTGGTTGAGAGACATACAATGCATTTTCGAGTGACAAAGACTAGACATTCGGGATAAAGGAAAATTCCCCAAATCAATAATGAAAGCATTAGAGGTGGAAACAACAAGGATTGTGAGTTAACAAAATTTCACACATGTAACATTTATGAGCCATGTGGATGAGATCCTCAAAGGTTCAGGGTCAGGGTAAGAGTCAAAGGATTTTTCAATACCTTGAGCAAATATACAACTATTGCCTCAAGTGATAATGGACATGTATAAATAAACATCGGTACATATGTACTACCACCGAATACTAGTTATTTAAAGCATCTCTTATAAACCAAATCATTTTTTTTTGTTGATTGTATATTAAATTATTTGAAATTTTTATTTGATGTATCAAAGTAGTTGTATTTACATATATATACACCAGAATAGATGTAAAGAAATACATCAAAACTAATACAAAACTCCAATATTCTCCATTCAATGTAGGAATGTATCGAGGAGAATTTCAATTTGTGGGACCTCCCACATAATCTAAAGTAATAGATTAATATTAATTTCCCCCAACATAATACTTAGACGATGAACTGTCATATTCATAAAAACCTTGTTAAAATACTTGTATCAATTGGAAATTATACGAATGGAAATAGGTATATATACATAAACTCTAATGATATGAAAGAAATATATATTAGAGAAATTAATGTGTCAAATTAGTGGATTCTCTAAGTTATTAAATTATATTTTGTCACCATAAATAACTTTGGGACAATGATACATTTATATTTTGACATAACCATGTGGGTACTATGGTCATGACATAGAGATCCATGTATTGAAAATATACATAGACACATTATTCAATTGAAAGGCAAAATGAAACAATTAACTGAATTCCATTATTGACTTCTGCAGCACAAGAAGTAACACCACTATCATAATATGTCATCTCGAATACCTATAACTTATATATACCTAATCCTTAGCTAAGACAGGAATGAGACCATCCTAAAGATAAGGATACAATATATAAATATTTCATTCTTACAACGAATACAAGGTTATATTTATGGACATAAAACAACCAGAAAGCGGGCCATTAAAGTACTTTATGGTTCTGGTTTCGACACGATGAAAGCATGTCGTACTATTGTCCACATGAAGTTTTGCACTCCTAGCTCTTACTATATGTCTAAGAGCTCACCACCCTATTATCTCATTAAGTCTACATGACTTAGAATGCTAGAGAATTTACATCAAAAGGACTTGATGGTTATTGCATACATATATATGTATATATATATAATGAGATCAATGTATAGTCTCATATAACCTACGAGTAGATGTAAAATCGTCTCATAGAGTAGTAGAAGTTGTTATCACAAGAACGTAGATGTTAACTACATCAATGGTTATGCGCACCAATATACAAACATCTACATGGGTTATGCAATATTACATGCAACTTTACTAATTTGTTTTTAGACCCCCTACTAGCCAACTAATATCATGCATACCAGTTGGTAACTGGATATAAGCCTGATCTTTTACATTTATGCATGTTTGGTTGTGTAGTATATGTGCCAATTGCGCCCCACCAGCGCACCCAAATGGGTCATAAAAAACGATAAAGTCGATATGTTGGTTATAAATCTCCAACAATTATCCGCTATTTAAAACCTTTGACGGGTAATTCTTATAACGCATGATTTGCGGATTGTCACTTTGATGACAGTCTTCCCAACGTTAGGGGGAGATAGGAAAAAGTATTTTCCAAAGGAACGACGGGAACTGTCATGGAACATATCCATGTTATTTTGATCCTCAAACTTTACAATGTAAAGTTGAAGTCAAACGAATCAGACTCGATACCTGATACGTTTAATGTTATATAAGAAGTAACAATATAATACATACAAGCTGCAAATATACCCTAAAGTCAAAAAGTCCCTAAACAAGGGCACAACGCCACTAGAAAGAGCATTGCAATCACACATGGTGGAGGCGTGACTGAGGCCGTAGCTCCCAAAAGGAAATGGGGGAAGCTACTTGGTTCGATATATACTCATCTAATGGAAGAGAAGAGTAAGGCACAACCATTATTTATCATCAACCTTTTATGAGATTATCTTTGATCGTAAACTATGTCCATGAATCAAACTGGAGGACGCTCCGAAGTTAATATCGATTCCAAAGATCAAGAAAATCTCGAAGGAATATGAATCGTTGGACAGATCATAACCGATGATGATATATTTACATATATCGTTGCTTATGAAATGATAAAGCACGATGACATCGAACTATGCTCAGTTGAAAAATATCAACAAGAGCAAATTGGCCTAAATAAGTAATCCAGGATAATTATATTATTTGACAAATGAACAGGTATTTGGTTTGGTAGTGCTAACCCACCAAGTGTAAAGCCTGTAGGACATAGATAAATCATTTGTCTAAGAAGCGTAATGAGACTAATTAAGTCATAATGTATAAGACTCTCCTTTGGCGCAAGGTTTCTCACAACGCCCTGGATTGACCATGATAATTACTTTCTTGTGATGAAAGTTAGAACTGATGCTAATTAGTTAACATACTAGTTTCCGAAGAACTGGAAAATGCAGCTCATTGATGTGGTTGATATATATATCTATGGGGATCTAGATTAAGACATATATAAAAGTACTTGATGGAATTACATTGACAAAATTAAGTAACTCTAAACCACAAAGTGCGTTTTCAATAAAGTTGAAACGTTCTCTTTACAGAATGATGAATCATGCCCTAGCGTATACATTAAGAAAACAAGTTCCAGATTTTCAATGTGGCTTAATATGTTGATGTATGAACATATATAGACACTCTTGATGAAATAAGAGAAACCACAAGCTACTTAAAATCTGAATTTGAGATGAAAGATCTTGGGAAAACTTGGTTTTTAATATAAGAATCCGAGTTTGTGGAATATTAATCCACCGATGCGTATATGTCCCAAAATTGATTAGGCGATTTAATGTGGACAAACGCATACGACTAGCAATCTCATGATAGGTCAAAGTGTTAGATATAAGGAAATATTTATTCCGTCTAAAGGAATATGACGAAGAGGTGTTCAGAGCTGGAATTTCGTACCTAAGTACAATAGGCGCATTATTGTACTTCAGATAATACACTTGACCATATGTCATATCTCTTAGTGAACTTGTTAGCTAAATTTAGCTCCGCGCCTACGCAATGTCATTGGAATGATATCAAATTAATAGTTTGGAATCATTGACATGGGCTTATAATTTTCCTAAAGAAAGAGGGTTGAGGTTGACAATGAAACTTCAATACTTATTTCGAATGTAAACGGCAAATGTATCAGCCCTTATAGAAACACACAAAACTACATATTGTATTTGATGACATTTGGTATCTATCTGACCATATAAAAGTTATTCCCAAATTGGACAATGAATTACCATCGGGAACATACCAATTGCTTGAAAGTAAACTAAGCGAATCTTATGTAACTACCTATTCAAACTATTTCGACAGTATTACTCTACATGAGACTTTTAAGAGTGTATATGATTGAGGACTATCATTACACATATTAAAGGAGTTAAAATTTTGGATGCTATCAATACCCTACATGCATATATGGAAATAATGCATCATGTATCAGATAAATGAAATTAAGATACATCTAGGGTAATAACACAAGCATATTCTGCTTAAGTGGTTATACTATTAGCTATAACAAACTTTCCTCTATATTCAAATAAATCAATTAAGATGTCAAAAGAATGTGACATATTTTACCAAATTAATACCTAAAACCATATTTATGAAACATGTAGAAAGTATTCAAATACTAATGTTTCCATAACTCCCTTGATTAATGCATGAATCAGGGGGAGTAGTAGACAAAAGGGGGAGTCTACTATAAATTTGATATTGGTAAGTTGTGCTCTTTCCTTCACCCAAGGTTTTATTTTTCCCACTGGGTTTTGTTCCTCGGGGTAAGGTTTTAGTGAGGCAACACTGTATATACCATCTTGTTTTCTTAATTCTCATGATTAATGTACAAATCAGAGAAAACGTTAAACTAAAGGAAAAGTCTATACTGCAAAGAAACTGGTGCGTTGTACTCTTTCCTTCGTCATATTTTTATTTTTCCCACTGGGTTTTTATTTTGGCGTAAGGTTTTAACGAGGCAACAATCATGCACCACCATTCCCTTGACTCGGCACAAGGGGGAGTGTTGTAGGATAAATGTGCCATCGTCTAAAGGATGTGACGATAGAGATTAGATAGAAATAGAGATAGAGATAAACATTCAGAGTTAGATTAGAACTACAATATCTCTTAGTTATCTTCATGTAATTCATCCCTATAAAAAGGGTTTATGATTAATGAGAATGATAGATTCACTTTCTCTATTCTATTGTTGTTCTATTTACTTTTTCCTTTAACAGAACAATTTTTTTCCCTCCAAATATGAAGATATACTAAGGCTATGTTTGGCAAGCATAGCTTATAAGCTAGCTGGTAGCTGATAAGCTAGCGGATAGCTGATAAGCTAGTTGTTGATTGATAAGCTTGCTAGTAGCTGATAAGCTAGCTGTTGAACAAATTATGTTTGGCAAAAACTAGCTTATGAGTATGTAAAATGACAAAAAAGGGTATATTTGAATTTAATAATTAATATTAATAAGGGTATAATTGGAAAAAGCTACAATAAGCTCCTCATAAGCTACTCAAAGTAGTGTTTCAAAAAGCTAGCAAAAACTAGCTTATGCTTGCCAAACAAAGCCTAAAATAATTATCAAGCTATGTTTGGCAAACTAGCTGATAAGGTAGCTTATGACTGATAAGGTAGCTGGTGACTGATAAGGTAGCTGGTGACTGAGAAGGTAGCTGATGAATAAGTTACGTTTGGCAAAAACTAGCTGATAAGGTAGCTTATGACTGTAAAAGGACAAAAAAGGACATACTTGAAAATTAGTAATGTAGAAAGTAGAAGGGTATATTTGGAATAAAAAAGATAATAGTTGTCATAATTACAATAAGTCACCAAAACGCTACTCAAAGTAGCATTTCAAAAAGCTAGCTTATAAGCTAACTTATAAGTCAGCTTATGGTCCATCCAAACATGTACCTGACTTATAAGGTGACTTATAAGCTAACTTATAAGCTACTTTATTTTTACCAGACGATGCCTAAGAGCATCAATAATAAATTTTGACTATAAATATTTAGAGAAAGAAATAATATTTAAATAGATGAATGGAATATTTAAATACTATAATTGATGTTGGATTCTTCAAAACAGGGAATCGATAAAAGTAAATTATTTTTGTTGGAAATTTTCACTTTTAGTTCTCTATTTTGAAGAAACTTTTAGAGAATCTATTACGCTGTGTTCTCGAAAAAATGAGGGAAAGAAAAAAAGAAAAGAAAAGAAAGAGAAGGAAAAGAAGAGAAAAGAAAAGAAAGGAAAGGAAAATAATATTTTTATTTGTGTTCTAGAAAATGGAAGGAAAAGAAAAGAAAGGAAAAGAAAGTTTCTTTCCTTAGTTTTCCGTCCAAATATGGGAGGAAAGTTTTGGAAGGAAACTCATCCTTATTTTTCTTACTCTTCTCTTCCGATGTTTTTTTTTACTTTTCTCCCCTTCCTTTCCTCTCTTTTCCTTTCTTTCCTAATTTTTTTTTTTGAAAACACGAGTTTTTTTTTTTTGCTTCCCTTCCATTTCCCTCATTTTCTTTCCTTTTCCTTCATAAAAAAGGTTTCAAGAACACATCGTTAGAGATTATCTAAGTACATGGTTTAAAATTGGGGGTTGCTATATGCACCCAAAAAGTGCATCGGGAATTGAAAAAGTAGTCTTTGACGTTGACATGTGTGTGTATGACACATTCACTTTTTGGATGCATTTGGTAAAAAGTTAGGTGTATTTAGCAATTGCCTTAAAATTGGGTCCCACTACCAATTGGATGTACATACAACTATGTCGATGATAAATGTGGGACCAATGCAATAAAAACGTGCCTGATGGTGGTATATATTAGTTTTATTTGAAGGAAATTCTAGCAAAACGACCCTTTAGTACCATCCACACAATTTTTTTCAAACAACACACATGAGTTGTTCAGGTACTACTCAATCAACTGAAAAGACCTTGACATATTTTCAACATAATTAAAACCTAAATTATTGTATTGTAAAATAACTGAATATTCTTTTTTTTTCCTTTTACTTTTTCGATAAAGTTATATTATTTTGTTACATATTTCACTTCGTAATTCCAAGAAAGTTATTTTAAACATTTAATAGTAACATATTTAAAACTTTCATTTTGGCTTTTCACAAAAGAAAGAGCAAACTATGTTATACTTTGTGTGGTTTATTGGAAAATTGTTACTTTTGTTTATGATTCCGAAATTACGGTGATTGTCTCCTATGGTCTAAGAATAGAGGCGTATGATGTTAAGTTGGATGTTCAATTGAAGGGCCACATTGTAAATGTATAGCTTAGATGTTTAATATAGATGTGCATTATATTCCTTAAAAACGATGTTGTTATCTAGCATAATGATTACGAATACAAATATTTATACTATAAATGCTTTGTTGTAACTCATAATTGATGAGCATTGAGTGTCTCATTTAACACCATTATGATGGTCATTATGTATGTTTGTAACTCCCATTTTCATTTATGTCTTGGCTCATCCCCTCCACTATATAAAGGGGTTGAGACCTCACTATCAAATGTACCTTACACACTTCACATTCTCTCAATATATGAGCTCTCTTGTTCTTCTCTCTATGCTTGTCTAAATCCGCCTACAACACGTTATCGGCACTTTCGCTCAAAGAAGCTAGGAATACAACTTTGTTCTTCTTGTGTTGATCATCATTTCAACCCGGAGGAAGGAAGGATACAAGTTTGTTCTTGTATAGATCATAATTTCCCGGAGGAAGGTACGATTTACTATTAACAAAACGTTGATTTTTTTTGAATAGTTAATCCATCGTATATATCTTCAAGAATCATATATATTATCTCGTTCTTTTTCCGGCAATATTTTTTTTCGAAATAAAAGAAAGTTTTTTAGATGAAGTTTATAGAACAATATATACATATATACACACATTTAAGTTGGAAAAATTATGAATCAACTCCAAATAGGCTCACCTATTTGGATACAATGTCTAGGAAAGATATAGGCGGATTGTTATTTATTCTAATGAGGTCGTGTTTTTAAATGCTTTTGAGCATACCAACCTCACCGTCTTTCCTGGTTGTGTTCGAGTAGAGCTACCGAAAGGGATTGAGTAAATAATAGTTTCCCCGAATGTGTTTTATATATTATATATATTCGTCGAACAATCAAGGAGAATTTTTTTTTCCTTAGAGCAAAACTTGTGTTTCTCGAACCTGTCGATTCGAAACAAAGTTAGTGCTAACAAAACTAGTGTTTATCGAACCAGACGTTTCGAAACATAGTTTATGCACAAAACCATAAATATATAAACCCGTCGTTTTATATGATAATTAATCCAGTTTATTTTTCTCCCGTTGTAGAAAAATGTCGATCAAACTTGAATTCCCAATCTTAGATGCCGCCGGCAAGAACTATTTGGATTGGAGTCAAGATATCCAGAACCATCTAGATGCTCAAGGCTTATTGGACGTTATCTATGATGAGGATGATCGCGAAGTTGAAGTTACCCGCGAAATGAATGCTAAAGCGATGATATTATTTCGTCGTCATTTGTCAGATACAATGAAGTCTGAATTTATAACAATCACTTCTCCAAAGGCATTATGGGACGCTTTGAAAGAGCGCTTCGACCATCAAAAGACCATATGGCTCCCTGAAGCCCGCCAAGATTGGCTAAATTTGCGATTCCAAGACTTTACTACCGTTACTGAGTATAACGCTGAAGTTTGTAGAATCCGTTCTCTTCTCCATTACTGTGGTGAAAATTTGACTAATAATGATTTATTGGAGAAGACATACACTACATTTCCTAGCTCTGACAACTTGCTTCAAAAGCAGTATCGTCAATCCAAGTTCCAAACGTTCCCTGAGTTGATTACCCAATTACTATTGGATGAGAAAAATAGCATCGTTTTAATGAGAAATAACAACTCTCGTCCTGTTGGGACAAAGGCAATTCCAATGCCGGATGTTAATGTTGTTCGTGGTCCTCACCCACGGCAAGGGAAAAGAGACAAGGGCCAGTCGTCCCGAAGGCCAGTGAATCGTGGTGAGCCTAAAACTCGCCATGCCAAGCGAGGTTCGGAAAATCATCCTTACCGACGACCTGTGGCCCCCAAACAGTCTCATGCTAGGAACAACAACAATAGAGTCAGTCGTCCCAAAGAAAGAGATGATGCAAATGATAAAACTCTATGCTACAAATGTGGTGGTTATGGTCATATGCAAAGGACTTGTAAGGCTACTCCCCAAGAAGTTGAAAACTATCATAAGGGAAGAAAAGCCGAAGCAAATGTTGTCGAAGCGGAAAATAAATTTCTTGAGACCCCGGATTTTGTGGCTCAAATAGAATAATAAGGATATGGTGTCTATTTTATAATAACTGAGCAATTGTTTAGCTCCTGGATTTTTTTTTCTCTCCATTTGGATTATGTTTTGCCATTTGGATTTGAGTATTTCTTTTGGATTATGGTTTTGTTTTTTCTGAATAACTTTCTCGATATAATTTAAAGTTATTTCCTTGTGAATCTTTTTAAGTGTGACCTACTTTAAATTATTTTTTACTTTTAGGCATGCATTGTGGGGCAGTTGATTGTCTGGTTGATAGTGGTAGTACCCACACTATCCTAAAAAATAAGTGTTATTTTATCAACTTTACGCCTAAAGTAACCTCATTGTCAACAATTTCGGGCACGTCGACCCTAATTGAAGGCTTTGGTAAAGCCCAATTCATGTTGTCAAATGGTACCGTTTTGACCATTTCAGAGGCCTTATATTCTCCAAAGTCCAGACGTACATTGGTGTGTTTTAAGGATATTCGAGAAAACAAGTTTCACATTGAAACTGCTACAGAAAATGGTATTGAATACCTATACATTACCTCCAATCAATACGACCAAAAGCGTATATTGGAGAAGTTGAGATGTCTTTCAAGTGGTTTGTATGTTACCACGATCCAAAACATTGAAAGCAATTTAATAATTCGTCGTACGCCGATTGATGAGAGCACTTATATGTTATGGCATGACCGGCTGGGACACCCGGGTCAAAATACGATGCTTCGGACAATGAACGCATCTCATGGGCATCCTCTTGGAGGAAAGAATTTTGTTATTAATCCAAAAAGCCTATGTCAAGCATGCTCAATTGGAAAGACACATCTCAAACCACTCCATGTAAAACCTACAAAAGTGGTTTCTCAGTTCCTTGAGAGAATCCAAGGAGACATTTGTGGACCGATCCAACCAACATGTGGACCATTTAAATATTTCATGGTTTTGGTTGATGCATCGACAAGATGGTCACACGTAGCATTGTTGTCCACGAGAAATGCAGCATTTCCTAAACTCCTTGCCCAGATCATTAAGTTGAGGGCTCATCATCCGGATTATCCAATAAAATCTATTAGACTTGATAATGCCGCGGAGTTCACATCGAAAACTTTCGATGACTATTGCATGACTTTGGGAATTGATGTTGAACATCCTGTAGCGTATGTTCATTCCCAAAATGGTCTTGCAGAAGCTCTTATTAAGAGATTACAGATAATTGCAAGAACTTTGGTTATGCGTACCAAACTACCCATTTCTGCATGGGGTTATGCAATATTACATGCTGCTACATTGGTCCGTCTGAGGCCCATTGCCACCCAACCATTTTCTGCGTACCAACTGGTAACTGGATATGAGCCTGATGTCTCACATTTACGCGTGTTCGGGTGCTTAGTCAATGTTCCAATAGAGCCGCCAAAGCGTTCGAAATTTGGACCTCAGAAACGACGGGGAATATACGTCGGTTATGAATCCCCATCTATAATTCGCTATTTAGAGCCCTTGACAGGCGATCTCTTCACCGCTAGACATGCGGATTGTGACTTTGATGAGACAATCTTCCCGTCGTTAGGGGGAGATTTGCACGTTGACGTTGATAAGGAACGACGCGAATTAACGTGGCATACACCCACTTTGTCTCATACAGATCCCCCTACTGCACATAGTGATAAGGAAGTGCAACGAATCCTAAGTCTTCAAAATGTTGCTAATCAGCTACCAGACGCATTTAACGACTTAGCCAATGTCACAAGATCACATATACCTGCTGCAAATGTGCCTGCAAGGATAGACGTCCCTGTGAGACGCCATGTTCCTGTTGAACATGTTGCACCAAATGTACCAACCGTGCAAAGGACGCTACCATCGGCCGTCCAGTCCACCGCTCTTCCCAAGAAAAGAGGAAGACCGGTTGGTTCCAAAGATGTTCTGCCTCGAAAGAGGAGAAATCTTGTTGCATCCGTTTTGCCACACGAGATCATTAAGGATCACGGGGATGTATTAGAGGAACGTGTTCCCGAAGAAACATCAATTTCTCATCATCCTGATAACCTAGAAATATCTGTCGAGTATGCTAGTTTAGACGATATTTTGAAGCGAAACGAGACTGTCATCGATGACGTGTTTATATTCGCAGTGGCCACTGACATTATGAGCAATGATGACATGGAACCACGTACTATTGTTGAATGTCAACGTAGAACGGACTGGCCTCAATGGAAACAAGCAATCCAGGATGAATTAGATTCCTTAACGAAAAGAAGAGTGTTTGGACCTGTCGCTCCCACACCACCCAACGTAAAACCAATTGGTAACAAATGGGTTTTCGTAAGGAAGCGTAATGAGAATAATGAGATTGTTAGATACAAAGCTCGCCTCGTGGCGCAAGGTTTCTCTCAACGCCCTGGTATTGATTACGAGGAGACGTATTCTCCCGTAATGGACGTAATAACGTTCCGCTACTTAATCAGTTTAGTAGTTTCCGAAAAACTGAATATGCAGCTTATGGATGTGGTTACAGCCTATCTCTATGGGGATCTAGACACAGAGATATACATGAGAGTCCCTGATGGACTTAAGTTGCCTGAATCAAGTAGTTCCCAACCACGGAACACGTTCTCGATTAGACTGAGACGATCACTATATGGATTGAAACAATCTGGACGGATGTGGTATAACCGTCTAAGTGAATACTTGATCGGCCTGGGATATTTGAACAATGAACTATGCCCATGCGTGTTCATAAAGAAATCCACTTCAGGATACGCGATTATCGCAGTCTATGTAGATGATATGAATCTCATAGGTACTTCGAAAGAGTTGTTGGAAACTGCTGAAATTCTGAAGAAGGAATTTGAAATGAAGGATCTTGGGAAGACACGGTATTGTCTCGGCCTGCAGATCGAGCACCGTAAAGATGGGATTTTAATCCATCAAGAAAACTACACCCAAAAGGTGTTGAGACGGTTTAGTCATCATGATGCAAAACCGTCATCTACCCCCATGATCGTCCGTTCTCTAGATATTAAAAAGGACCCGTTCCGTCCAAAAGAAGACGATGAAGAGATATTGAGCCCCGAGTGTTCATATCTGGGTGCAATAGGCGCATTATTGTACTTGGCCCAATGTACTAGACCGGACATTTCATTTGCTGTGAATTGTCTTGCTCGACATAGCAACGCGCCAACACGCCGCCACTGGAATGGCATCAAAGACATTTTCCGTTACCTTAAGGGTACTACGGATATGGGCTTATTCTATCCCTACGCGTCTTCGAGTGAGGATACCGCAATTGGTACTTCGAAAAACGCGACCCTTGTCGGCTACGCCGATGCAGGTTACTTATCAGACCCGCATAAGGGACGTTCTCAATCAGGTTATGTCTTTACCATTGGGAATACGGCGATATCCTGGAGATCTCGTAAGCAGACTCTAGTTGCTACTTCGACGAACCACTCTGAGTTACTCGCACTCTATGAGGCGACTAGAGAGTGTGTATGGCTTCGAGCAGTTATTGGCCATATCCGAAGTACATGTGATTTAGCGCATGATCCCGATGAACCGATTGTCATATACGAGGACAACGCTGCTGTTATTGATCAAGCAAAACACGGTTACATCAAAGGGGATACCACTAAACACATCTCGCCAAAGTTGTTTTTTACACATGAGCAACAAACACTTCAGAAGATTGAAGTACAACATATTGGATCGGAAAAGAATCATGCAGACTTATTCACCAAGTCACTGCCAAAGTATTCGTTCCAAAAACATGTCAAAGCAATCGGACTTAGGAAGCTATCTGAGCTACCCTAAATGACATACTTTGTTGTTATGTGTGAGTGAAGATTGCATCCTGATGAATGCTTAATGTCGTGTATCGTATACATGTGAGGGGGAGCATCCCGTTGAATGCTAGTGTACTCTTTTTCTCTTTAGTTCAAGGGTTTGTCCCATAGGGTTTACCTTGACAAAGTTTTTTTTAACGAGACACAACTTGATCCTATTCTCACTAAGTATATCGAAATCAGGGGGAGTATCCAGTAGCATACTTGTAACCATTGTGTACTCTTTTGTCCTTCGATTAGAGTTTTTTTTCCCACTGGGTTTTCTCTAACAAGGTTTTAATGAGGCACATCATGTATGGTTATATCCCTTTCACTACTGACTTTGTGTACTCTTTTGTCCTTCGACCAAGTTTTTTTCCCACTGGGTTTTCTTGGCAAGGTTTTTAACGAGGCACAATTTTTCTAGTCAGATGGCGCATACACTTGTATAGTGTGTTGGCGCACACATTTATCCAATGCATGAAGAGCTCAAGACATCCACATCGCATTTTTTCCTTCGACTGGAGTTTTTTCCAAAGGGTTTTCTCCGGCAAAGGTTTTAACGAGGCGAATGTTTGATGGATTATCAGAAGATACAAGACTTTGCAATGTAGTGCGGTTTGGTGTAAATTAGACACCCAAGGGGGAGTGTTGTAACTCATAATTGATGAGCATTGAGTGTCTCATTTAACACCATTATGATGGTCATTATGTATGTTTGTAACTCCCATTTTCATTTATGTCTTGGCTCATCCCCTCCACTATATAAAGGGGTTGAGACCTCACTATCAAATGTACCTTACACACTTCACATTCTCTCAATATATGAGCTCTCTTGTTCTTCTCTCTATGCTTGTCTAAATCCGCCTACAACATGCTTAACAAAATTCAATGTGTTCAGATGAGTCCATTAGATAATCCACATATCTACGTTATAAATACTAATCATGAAGATGACTACACTATTTACTAACGAATAAATATTAACCAATTATCACTTTATTCAACATATCTATAATGTATTCAACATGAATACATACATTGTAACTTCATCACACAAGAATTAATATGTACTTCAAACTTTTTGATGCATAACATGTACGATTTGTTTTCGTTAGAATATATTTTAAAAAAACGTCTGGAACATTATTAATATTTCTAGTATTTCTATGGTGCATGCTCTTTCCTGACCTTTCATAAGAGGGCTAGGTTGATTATGAAATTAGGCACCAACATCAAGCACTAGGTTGTCAATCTTATGGATCATTTATCAAATGAAAATAATACCTATTTAAAAAACACGAAAACGAATAAAATTACATTAAAACACTCACAGTTATTTAAAAATAGGTGTAAGCTTTTAAGCACTCATGGAGTTAGCTTATTTTTTACTAGTCAGTATATATAAGTAACAACTAAGAGTATTTCAGGTGACATTGTGAAATTTAAACATTCTCTAATATTATATTATAGTGTTGTTTTAGTAAAATCCCACATTGATGATAGAATGCTAGATTTGAGAATGGAGATGGTTTTTTAAGAAAATAATGATAGAGACTTTGAGAATTAGAAAGCTTACTTTGCTAAAATTGTTTTTTGATTAACACTCGGTAGCGAAATTTTACAAAAGATGACATAAATCTTTATATATATATATATATATATATATACATATATATATATAGAGGGAGGTTCAAATGAGAAGTGATAAAAAAGTATAAAGTAGAGAAGTGATCATAGCCTTCCATTTATTTGATCAATGGTTATTAATTAATTGATGCAGCAGATTATTAAAGGAGTACCGTAAGTTTTGTGGAATAGCGGAAGGGTATTTTGGTAATTATTCCAATTGTTCATATATGAATCATTCCAATTATTCATATATGAATCATTGTAGTATGAAGATTCATATCTGAATGTTCATATAACAACCTTTATATAACAAAACTTAATATTACAAAGATTCATATATAAATCTTCAATTCACAAAGATTCATATATGAAACATCATATATAAACCTTCATATAAAGAAGGTTCATATAACAAAGATTCAAATATGAATTACTAGTTTATGACCCCTATAATACACGGGTAATTTAAACATATTATTTTAATTCTAATAACAATATACCTTTGCATTATAAAGTTCATGGTATTTCACTACAAATCAAACGTAATATCCAAAATACATATAAAAGAGTGATATAACCATTCCATGAATAGAGGTCTCCATTATCAAAATAATAAAATCATAACGCATATAGATCAATACATTAGTATCTTGGCCGCTAAAAGAGCAATACATTACATTTTTTGTAGTACTTCCTTGTAAACTACATTGGTGGTTGTGTTCGTAGTCTCACCATTTGCATCACAAACCACCACTTTTAATCCCTCTTTACTTTTAACTCTCGTAACAGCAACATACAATTGACCATGAGTAAAGACCGGACACGACAAATATAATCCAACACGGGATAGACTTTGTCCTTGACTTTTGTTTACAGTCATTGCAAAGCAAACACACACGGGAAACTACTTTCTCTTAATCTTGAACGAAATTCTCTTATCTGATGGAGTCAACGTCATTCTTGGAATCAAAGTTATCATGCCAACATTTGTACCTGTAATATTAGATAAAAGTAAAATTAATTAGATAAAAGTCTAATATGATAAAAGTAAAATTAATTTATAAGTTAACTTATAGCTTATTTTTGATATACATGTTTAGATGAATAAAAAGGTAGCTTATATTTATATTATTCAAAATGAGTGTAATATTAGAGAAAAATGTTGCTTCCACAAATGAACAATTCGAACTTGTATCATCCAAGAATCATTTTGTGTGTTGGTTTCGTGAATGAAATTCAACGTATTTTGCGACATGGTTATAGAAGATTTAGTAGAGAAATTAAGCTTTTGCATATGTTTGAATTACAAATTACAAGCACCAACAATGCATAATTTATACAAATCTTACAAAACCGAATTGCTTAAAAAGAGGCAACATAATTTGATGTTTATGACATATGTAATTCAAATTTAAATTTCAAGAATAAAACTCTAGTAAAATCTAAAAAATATTCAAATTGTTTGGATGTTTGTCACGTAATTAGTTTACTCAATATTGTATACAGATCTTTTGGTTTTCTCATAAAGTTATAACAACCACATTAGATGTTATTTTATTTTAGGTTTTATATAAAAATAAAACAAAAAATCTACATAATTCATAAATTTTATAAACGATATACAATAGTGTTACTTTTCTGCGATTTGCGCATATTTAATTTGTAGATTTTAAATTTTAAACAATATCTCAACAATATTTAAATAATTTGTTTGGATGTTTGTAATTTAATTTGTAGATTTTAAATTTTATAAAATAGAGTTTCTTAAAAATAGGTGAGTGAGGTTAAGATTGGATAGCTTTTATCAAATGTAGAGAAAATCTAAAACTAAATTTTAATAAAATTAATATTAGTTATCTAATATTTGTTAAAACTAATAAACTATAAATAACTTAATAAAAATAATTTATAAAAATAGTTAGATGAAAAAGAGGGAATCCTTAAATTTTAAGAATATCAACAATTGAGTTTTAAATAAAATAAAAGTCCCTTATGTATAAATAATGTTTAAAAATATTTAGGCTATTAAACATGGAAACTTTAAATTTCAAGAATTTTAACAATTGAGTTTTATAAATGAACTATAAAATATAATTTTTAAACAATATCTAAACTATATTTAAATTTGTTTGGATGTTTGTGGTAATTTGTAGATTTTTTTCTGTGAATTGCATGCATATTTAATTTGTAGATTTTAAATTTTAAACAATATCTAAACAATATTTAAATAATTTGTTTGGATGTTTGTAATTTAATTTGTAGATTTTAAATTTTATAAAATAGAGTTTCTTAAAAGTAGGTGAGTTAGGTTACATTTGATGGAGATTGGATAGCTTTTATTACATATCGAGAAAATTTAAAACTAATTTTTAATAAAATTAATTTTAGGTATCTAATAGCTGTTAAAACTAATAATCTATAAATAACTTAATAAAAGTAATTTATAAGTAATTTATAAAAATAGATTATGACATCAGTATTTGAGTTTTATATTGACAAACATTCAAACAATTTAAATTTTAACAAATTAATTTATATCTATTTTTAGGGTTAATTTCATAGAATAGTAACCAAGTTTGAAAAGTGTCCCACCTAGGTCACTCATACTTTGTTTTCATTCAATAATAGTAACCAAGTTTGAAAAGTGTCTCATTTATGTGAAATTTACCGTTTATTATAGGTTACCAAGTCACCATAATTAATTTATTTATAAAAAACAATTAATAATCTAAAAAAATAATTGATTTATAAAAACAATTTAAATCCCAGGATTAATTGATTATCCTCTTTCTAATTGATTTGTCCTCCTAATTTACCTCTTTCCTAGTTGATTTATCCTCCTAATTGATTTATCCTTTTAATTTACCTTTTAATTAATTTATTCTCCAAATTTAACCTAATTTTTTTACCATATGACACTTCCTACAATCGATTGTCGGCTTCCACAATCGACTCCCACAATCGACTTCAACTTCCCACAATTGCATGGTGAAATCATGAACAAAGGACAATTGAAGCATAAATCGATGATTAAAAGGTAATTTCGCTTTGATTTTTTTATATCTTTTTTGTCGATTTTAAACTACTATAAATTTTCTATTCATCACAGAATGTCATCATCTTCAAGCACCAATCTGACTGTAGACGTGTTTTTACAATAGAGTGTTTGTCAAAAATTCATTAATATATTCATTTGGTGTGATAAAGACTATATATGAAGTTGATTTTGGGAATATGGAGTTCAATGATTTGGTGGAATTCATTGAAAAAGTAGGATAAATCAAATTGAATGTGTTCGTGTGTGTGTGTGTGTATATATATATATATTAGATTATTAATTGTTTTTTATAGATCAATTAGAAGGATAAATCAAATAAGAATGAGGTAAATTAGGAGGATAAATCAATTAGGAAGGAGGTAAATTAGGAGGACAAATCAATTAGGAAGAGGATAATCAATTAATCGTGGGATTTAAATTGTTTTTTATAAATCAATATTGATTTTTTTAGATTATTAATTGTTTTTTATAAATAAATTAATTATGGTGACTTGGTAACCTATAATAAAAGGTAAATTTCACATAAATGGGACACTTTTAAAACTTGGTTACTATTATTGAATGAAAACAAAGTATGAGTGACCTATGTGAGACATTTTTCAAACTTGATTACTATTCTATGAAATTAACCCCTATTTTTAATATTTAATAATACAATTAAATTAAAAAATATTAAATATTAGACTTATTTTGAAGATAATGTCGAGACGATTATAATGGTATAATTTATTGGAAAAAAACACAAATTTTAGTAAATTTTAATTCATATATATTATTTACCTTAATATGATAAAGATGTAAAGTGAAAAATAAAAAACTAAGGGATAAAAAGTAATTTAATCAAATAATTAAGGATACAAAATGTAAATTATAAAGAATTGTATACGTATTTAAAAGGTTGTAAAAAAAGAAAAAAAATGAAAATAGATTATGAGATCACCATTTGATAGGATTTGTTTAATTAACCAATGAAATCACTCAATTTCATTTTGATAACATCAGCACAAACCTTCTTTATATATATATATATATATATATATATATAGATTATATGAATCTTCACACTACAATGATTCATATATGAATAATACGAATGTTTCATATATGAACAATTGGAATAATTACCAAAATACTCTTCCCTATTCCAAAAAATGGAAGACTATGATGACTTCTCTACTTCGTAGTTTTTTATCACTTCTCATTTGAACCTAATACTATATATATATATATATATATATATAGAGGAACAATAAAATACACACCAAGTATCATCAAGCATTTCATTGAGATGTTGTTTTAGTCATTCCATATTAACGAGAGAATACTAGATTGAAGAATGAAGGTGTATGAAAACGAGGAGGGAGTCCTGTATAACAAATCTTGAAATATGGTGAGTTTGGTAATCCCACGATAATGATTTTTCGCATAAGATTACAAGTATTTATTGAAGAGAAGCCATGTTTATATGTGGCAGCCTCATAAGCTCGACTAATTTTAATGATCCTTTTTCTAAAAGAAATACAGTAATAATCTTCAAACTATTCATAACAACAATAATGATATCGTTGGAGTCATCTCCTTTGAGTTAAAAACTAAATAACTACAAATTTATTAATGATGCATCTCAAACTCGTCATATCGTAACAACAAATGATTACCCGTACATGCAATTAACTACTTATAGAAATACATTTGTTGTTTTAGATCGTATCTCATTAATTGTTAACCCATGGATTACTTTTTATCTTAACTTGATTTAATAGTAGCGCTAGTATTACTATTAAATGCTTAAAGTAACTTTTTTACAATTACAAAGTCAAAATCTTGTAGCAAGAGAATATATTTTTACGAAAACAAAGTAAAAGAAAGAATATTCAATTATTTTATAATATGATGATTTAAGGTTTTAATTATGTTAAAAATATGTCAACTTTTTTTCAGTTGATTGAGTTGTACGTGAACGAGTCATATTTATTCTTTAAAAAGAAAATTTGCGTGGATGGTGGGGGTCGTTTGTATGAATTACCTTCAAAGAAGAAACCAAATGTATATCACCATCAAGTCTGTCTTTGTCGCATCGGTCCTACACTTATGGTGGAGATCAATTTTACGTACATCCCACTGACAAAGGGAACTGGACTTAATCCAAGACCTTACACGTATAGAGATAATTTTATTTTTCAAGTATATTAGTGCAACAACAGTAAAAATAAAAGTTTATTGAATTTATGCTTTAAAAGAACAGATATTTTTTATTTTGTTTATTAATTTGTCTTTTTGGTTTTGTCATTTTAATAGGGGCCTAGACCAACATTTAGGCTGGAAATTTTTAACTAGAGTTCTTAGATAAATAAATCATCTGTAGTTAAGTTTATATTTAAATATTTGATTGTTTAGGCAGATAATAGTTGTATATACATATGATCCAAGTAAGATATAACATTTTGTTACAGATCGAGAACTGGAAATTAATAGAGTTCCATGTTAAAAATATATTAAACTTATTTTGAACAAAATGCAATCCGTCAAAACATATTGAAAGCAAAGCTTTGGATTCCTTTTATAAAGTATGGAGCTCTTTCCATATTTTGTTGCTCCACCTGAATGGGGGACATGTACTTTCAACAATAATAGAAAAAAAAAAAGTATTAATAAACGAAATTCTTAAGGGCAAATTGTTGAAAAAGGTATTATAAATGTCCAAAAAATCGAATCAAGTTAACGTAATTTTTTTTTTGTTGCAAAAAAAGGATTATGCATTCAATTTTATCAAGAAAATGGAAAGAGTAACCGGTAACCTGTTAAACCGGTTAACTCTTTCCTTTTCTCCCACTCTCTCTCTTCCTCTCTCTCTATCTCTCTCTTTCTCTCTTTTCTCTCTCTCTCTCTCTCTCTTAGAATTCAACAGTCAACATCACCACACCACCACCCCACCACCCCCACCACCACCGTAACAGCATCACCACCACCACCACCACCACAGTCCCCACCTCCAAATTCTAGCCCAACCACCACAGCCCCCACCTCTGAGATGGATTAGTTTTCCCGCACCGGGGGACATGACTGCTCCAGCCTCTTCCCCCTCTTCCCCAAATCCTAAATCAGCCTCTTCCCTCTTTCCCCCTCTTCCCCAAACCCTAAATCAGCCTATTCTCCATTTTCCCCGAACCCTAAATCGAGTGTATACGACAGTGTGTGTGTGTGTGTGTGTGAAGGTGTGTGTGCGATGGTGTGTGTATGTGTGTGCATGTGTGTGTGTGTGTGTGAGAAAGAGAGACTGTGTGCGTGTGTGACGGTGTGTATGTGTGTGTGCCTGCACGCGATGATGTGTGTGTGTGAAGGTGTGTGGTGGTAGGTGTGGTGGTTTGGTGGTGGTGGTGGTGGTGGCTGTGGTGGTTTGGAAGTGGCTGTAGTGGTGAATGGTGGTGGTGACTGTTGGTGATAGTGGTGGTAGTGGTGGTAGTGGCAGTGGGTTGTAACATCCCTTTTATTTATTTTCTTTTATTCTATGACTTTACTTTTAGATAATATTTTGTTGAGTTGGGTTCAAATTTGGATGAGGTCATCTGATCTCTTTTAAGATTAGGATAAGGGTGAGAGCCTATTTGGCTTTATTTAATAAGCTGGTAAACAATACTCTCATTATCATTCCAAATAGCTTGGGGGAAAGAATTGAGTAGTAGAAGAGATGGAGAGAAGAAGAGAAAGATGAGAGAGAAGGAGAGAGAGAGAGAGGAGAGAGGAAGAGAGAGGATGAGAGAGGGGAGAGAGAGGAGGGGAGGGAGAGGAGGAGAGAGGAGAGAGAGAGAGAGAGAGAGAGAGAATCAGACAAGAACAGTGGCCGGAGGGAAGGAGTGTCGCCGGAAAGAGAGAAATCGGGAGTCGTTTTCGTCGCGAGGTAATGGCTGTAACTCTCTTCCGTATTTACGTAACTAGGGTTGTACTCGTAGGGTTCCAACGACACCGCCGTGGTGGTGGTCGACGGCTGTGGTGTTGTTGCTGTTAGTGCACACCGCTGTAAGGTGGTGGCTGTGGTACGTTTGCCGCACCGGCGACACCGGATGCGGGACGTTCCAGCTGTCTCGGCCACTGCCGGAAGCGGTGGTGGTTCGTGGTTGTCGTTTAGGTCCAGCGGCCACATGGTGGCGACTGCTTGGGCGGTGGTGGTTGGCCATCGCCACGTCTTGTGCAGCGGTGGTCGGCTGCTGCCGCCGGTTGTGATTGTTGGTCGCTGTTGAAAGGATTATGTGAAAGACAGTAACTAGAGTTACCATGTCCAATGTTATAAGACACTAGTGGGTCACACTGCTACACACCCGATTCGATATCATTTGGATAATAGGTGTGAGAAATAATTAATTAAGTTTAACTATTAAAGAGATAAAGAATAAATAATAAATTGATTATTTATTATTTATTAAATAAAATTATTAACAGATTGTTAATTAAGATAATTAAAGAAGAGTTATAATTGGGTTGGGTTTCTTATTCGATACTGCCTTATTTACTTCTATAAATAAAGACACTATTCAGTTATTTGAAAAATCTGATTCATTAGTAGCTTATACACCAAAAAAACCCTCCTCCCTTTCTCTCTCTCTCTCTCTCTCTCTCTCTCTCTGCGCCGATCTCACACCCACACGAACCAGTTCGGGTTTTGTTCAATCCACGGCGGTCTAGCAGCCTATCTCACGGTGGTGCAGTAGCGGTGTATCCCTTGCTAGCTTTGGAAGTCGTTTTTGGTATCATCAAAAAGGTAAAATTGCTAAAAACCCCCTTGATATAGTATTTGATAAGTTGTGGTTGGATCTCTGTCAGGATTATTGTTTGTTTACGCTGCTTAATTGTTTTTTGTTCAAATAATCCCAACAGTGGTATCAGAGCTACTTCCGTAACTTATCAAATCTAGTTGTTCGTAGGTTTTGATAAAATTGGATTCTATTTATAAAAATCTGAAATTTATAACTTGGTTCCTAAAAATTGGATTTTTATCGAATTCCCGTAAGTTCGTGGCAATCGGCGGCGGAACGGCGGAGATCGCCGGCCGAACCGCCGGGCCGATCGCCGGACGAAACCAAGACGGCCCAATCGACGACCACCGCGATTCGGTGGCCGATCGATGGAATTCAAACCACCGAACCACCACAGCCGTAAGCGGCGATGGTGGTGTTTATGTTGATCGCCGGCCACGGCGGCATGGCAGCCGCTTGCTGCTGTCGCCGATGGCCACCGGTGGCGATGGTGGTGCTCTGGCGTTGCCGTTGCCGCCGTGATAATGGCGAATGGTGGTGGCTGTTGGTTGAAGCCACGGCGATGGCGGTGGCATTAGCTATCGTTGTCGTCGCAAGGGCTGTTGGTGGCGGCGGCTGTTGCCGTTGCCGCCAGTCGAACCCTAATCCGCCCGCCCGCCTGCCGGCTGCCTTACGGCCAAGCCTGGTGGCGGCGGTGGTCGCACCTTACTCCAATCGGTCGCCGTGAGGACGACGATGGTGGTTGTTGTTTGATTCGATCGCCGGCGCGGCGATGGTGGTGGTGTTTCACGCCACTGATGTCGCCGGTAGATAACGCCGCCGGTCGACAGTCTCAATTAGACGGGAAGCGATGGCGGTGGTGCTTGCGCCGCTACTGTCGCGGGTGTTTTCCGATCACCGAACAAAAGCCGTAAGGGTGAACGGTGGTGGCGGTTGTAGCTTTAAAAATCACCGTTAAGGCGATGGAGGTGGTGTGTGCGCCGTCGCCATCGCCGGTGATTCGGTGGTGGTTAGTTACATAACCGCCGATGGTAGTGGCTTTCTGGCGGCAGATGGTGGCGATGCGGTGGTTAGTGGTGGCCGTATGCTACAAACCACAATAAGGTTTCACGAATGGAACTTGTGTTACCAGTTGAGTAACGATATTGGGCCATGATATCAGTTCGAATCATATCAGGATTCGATCTGATAAGGGTTTATTTTTTACCCTAAAATAAAATTATTTTTGAATAATATTTTTCGGTTAAATAATTATTAATTCCTTTTTGGTTTTATAATTATTTGGAAATCCAGTTTTATCAAACCAGTATTTATATTTATTAGTTTAATTGTTAAACTGTTTTGAGTTGTCATAGCTAAGCCCTTGACCTGTGGTTGTGTTTTTAATTTTTGTTTTATCTCGTACTGGTAAGGGAGGCATGCGTGCCATTTTACAACCCTATTGTAATTTTTAATTTTAATTAATTTAGACGGGAGGTCTGCGTGCCACTTACAACCCGATTTCATTATAATTAAATGCTTTAAAGACGGTCGAAGCTTGAAGACGGAGTTTGAAAACACAACCGAAGATGTTGGAGCCAGTGGTAGCACCAAGATTTCATGCCTTGTGGTTGATTAGTCACATAGGATTTGGACCGTCGGTTCTCGTGTTGGCTCACGAAACTGACATTAGTTTTGGGCAAAGCTATGACACTATTTTGTTTTATCTGCGTGGTTTGTTGTAGTTACCTATTTTAGATAAAACAAATTATTTTTAAAAATCTAATGAATAAAAGGAGTTTGATTACATCTTGTTTTTCGAACCAGTTGTTTTTTAAAGGAAATTAAAACTGGCTAAAATCCTTAGGGAAATCTTAGATCAGTTAGTGTGATCCATTTATGGACACCTTTGGCGTAAGGTACGTTGGGGCTCGAAGAGCTCAAACCTTGGGCACCTGCGTTCAAACCCCAAGCCGAAGGGGGTGAAAATACTCTGCGATAATCGGGTGGTACCGACCAGAGTGTTAGGATTATGTGCAAGATAGTAACAGGGTTTACCGTGTCCAATGTTATAAGACACTAGTAGGTCACACCGCTGCACGCCAAAAATGAGAATATTTGGATTATATGAGAAATAATTAATTGATTATTAATTATTTAATGAGAGAGTTAATATATAAATAGTTAGTTAAACTATTTATTTATAGCTAATTAATTAAATGAATTAATTAGTTATTTATGGGAATTATATTTGGAGATAATTACCAAAGAATCTTATATGGAATAAAACTCTGCCAAGTTTTATCCATATAAATAAAGGGTTAAGGGTTTATCAGAAAATACATACAATTCAGTTTTAAACCTACAACTCAGAAAAAACTCTCTCTCTCTCCCCTAAAACCGGCGCCGAATTTCCAAGAGAAGGAGGTTCGTATTCGTTTTTCGGGTAATCCTCGGTGGTGGTCTAGCAACCTTCTCGCGTGGTGCCAGTAGCGGTGTAACCCCTGCCAGCTTTCCGGAAGTCTACTCGCAAAAGGTAAAATTGCTAAACCCACTTTGATTGTGTCTGTTAAGGTTTAAGATGGGTCCGGGTTTGGGAATCATTTTGTTATCCGCTGCGCACCGTAAGTGCCATCGGTTTCCAGCAGTGGTATCAGAGCCACTTCTTAAACCTACAGATCAGGATTAAATTGTAGTTTGCGATAAACTGGTTTTTGGTTTTGGTTAAAAATTTGATTTTTTCTTTGTCTATATTAAAAATTGGATTTTTATCATTGTTCACACGAAACCGCGATCATGGGTGGTGGAATCACGGCCGTTTGCCGATTGAAACCACAAACCCATCGCCGGCCACCACGATTGATGGCAGTGGCGTCGGTCCGACTGCAAGCCGCCCACGGCGGTGGCGTCGGGGCTGATGATCGAGAAAACGGGCAGCGGTTACGGTGGTTTTGGCCATCGTGGCCGTTCGCTAGGCTGGCGGCGATGGTGGCAGTACTGCTGCCGTCGTCGAGCGGCTGTAGGCGGTGGTGGCGACGACTATAGCCGTTGTCGCCAAGTGAACCGCAGACCACCAAGCCAAACCGCCGGCTGCCTTGCGGCCTCGCCGGGCGGCGGCGGTGGTTATTTACGTTATCACCGAACCACCAAAGAATGGTGGTAATGGCGTTGGTGTTAATCGACAGCGGCGACAGGATCGGGGTGGTGGCGGCGGCTGTGACCGTCGTCGCCAGACGAACCGCGAGCCACCAAGCCGACCGCCGGCTGCCTTACGGCCTCGCCGGGCGGCGGCGGTAGCTGTTTTAATTGAGCGATCGCAGGTCACACCACCGTACGGTGGTGATGCCGTCTGATGGTGATGAAGCCGTCGGCCACGGCGGCGATGGCAGCCTCGGCTGCTGTTGTCGTCGATCGGCCTAGCGGTGGCGGCGGTGGTGACCTAGGTTACCGCTGCTGTCGCCGGTGGTGGTTTCGCGAAGGTCGCCGACGATCGGCGGTGATGGTAGCTTCGGCTACGTTATCGTTGATCACCGGTAGTAACGATGGTAACCGTTTGTTACTTTTGTTGCTATCAGTAATGATATCGGATAAGTTTTTCGTGTGGATATGGTTGTTTCTGCCCAATAGGCTAAAACCCCGGATAAAATTAATTTTTATACTTATCTTATAAAATTAAAATTAATTTTAAGTAATTATAAAATCAGTTAGGTTTTGTAATTCTGTTAAATCCTGGTTTATCGTAACTGTATATATTTTAACTGTTAGTTGCGAGTGTCATAGCCAAGCCCTAAACCTGTGTTTGTGTTTTGTCTTTATATTTTTTGTTATTGTACTCTGTTTTGGTAAGGGAGGCCTGCGTGCCATTTACAACCCTTTTATTGTAATTTTGTTTTATATTTTAAATTACGCCAAAGACGGAGAAAACGAAAAGGATGGAGTTTGGAGGCACAACCAAGGATGTCGGAGCCAGTGGGAGCCTTGTACCTTCATGCCTTGTGTGTTGCTTGTCACTTAGGATAAAGACCGTCAGTCTAGTGTTGGCTCACTTGACTGACAATAGTTTTAAGGGCAAAAGCTATGACACAGTAGTTTCTTAAGTTCTGTTTATAATTGCGTGATTGTTTAATTTACGTAATTATTGTTAAAAATAAATTGCTTTTTTGAACAAATTGTTTAAAAATTACGAGGATACAAATACAGTTAGTGTTTGGATCAAGTTCTTCAAAGTTTTTGAAAAAGGAAACTGGCAATTTTGACCCTTGTACAAATCATAGATTAGTAAGTGCAACCCACTTTGGGGGCACCTTCGGTGTAAGGTACATAGGGCGTTGTAAGTGCACACACTATGAACGCCCGTGTTCAAACCGAAACTGGAGGGTGATAAAACTCTGCGAATTATCTCCGGGTGGTACCGGCCAGAGTTTGTCCAGGTCCCGGGTGGTGCAATCTATTTTGGTAATTATTTATTCACTGGGTGGTACCAGGCCAAAATGCACTAGAGGGACTAAATATGCACGGACTATAAATATCCGATGTCCCGACGATCTAGAAGTCGTATTTTTCGGGTAAGAATACGATTGGAATAAGTTTTACCTACCATAGATCGCATGAGTCGGTTTGACATGATCACATGCTTCCCGACACATGTGAAATATGGATTCTAGTCTAATAAATTTATTTTAAGGGTAATAATTTATTAGAATTATATAATTATAAACTAAATTGGAATTTATATTCTTCTGTAGATGTCTCCAATTAGCATTCCGTTTTATTCACCTGAGGAATCACTTCGCCTTATTACGGGCAAGTGGAAGCTTACGGGCCAGAACTTTCCAGTTTGGAAGTTACACTTACAGAATGTTTTGAGTGCCCAGGGTAAGCTTTATGTGATCAATAAGCCCATGTCACGACCTAAAAGCAATGCCCCTGAAGAGGATTTGCTGAATATTTCAGATTCATGGCAGATGAATCGGATGTAATGTCCATTCTAGTTTTCTCTATGTCACCCGAGTTCACGGGAGACTTAAGAGTAAAATTCTGTCACGAGGTTGTGAGAAATGTGGAAAACCAGTTAGGTTTCTACAAGCATACGGGCAAGCTTTTGATCATGCAAGAGATTCTCTCCCTGAAGCTGCAAAAGGGTCAGTCAGTTAAAAACCATCTTATAGAAATAAGAAGGCTTTTTAAATGTTTATCACGTCTGGGGTAGAAGATGACTCAGAGAGTTAGTGTATCTCATGTGGTTCTCCCTCACAAAGGAAGTTCAGGACACAGCTAGTGCCTACATGAAGGAACCAAAGAACGACGTGGATAAAGTCCATGAAGATATCCTGGCCAGTCTAGAGCCAGTACCAGAACCTGCAAGTCTCATGGACACTGATATAATTGATGAGCTGGGAGATCTGAGTTGACCAGAGTGTGGCAGCGAGGATATTTGCGAGCACTCGATGAATATCGACCAGATAGAGATCGGTTTACCCGATGCTCCAGGTATCTTTATGATAGATTGCTTAATCACTTCTTATGAATCATGGGTAATTGATACAGGCAGTGGTAACCACATTTGTAATCATTTACAGGGATTCACTAGAAGAAAGACTCTGAGGAAGGACCGTTCGAACCTACGAGTTGGCGAAGGCACTCCGTTGATTGCTGAAGCCGTGGGATCTTATAGTCTTAGTTTACCCTCGGGTCTAGTTTTGGAACTGGATAATTGTTATTACATTCCAAATATGATTAAGAATGTTTTGTCTTTTGATTTATTAGTAGACCAAGGTTTTTATTATAAATATGATTATAAAATGATTTCAGTCTTTAAAGATAATATTTTCTATTTTAAGGCTACACCCGTAAATGGTCTATACACTGTAAATCTACAAGACAACAGTAGTGAAATCTATCATATAAGTAAACGATCCAAGGATATTGAGGATCAGACTTACCTCTGGCATTGTCGTTTGGGCCACATAAACAAGAAACGCGTTGAACTACTCCTAAAAGGAGGTTTTCTTGGCAATTTCGATTATAAACCTTTTGATAATTGCGAATCTTGTTTATCTGGAAAAATGACAAAGCAACCTTTCAACAATGAAAATGAAAGGGCTACTGACTTGCTTGAAATAATCCACACAGATGTATGTGGACCTTTTAGTCATGTAGCAAGAGGAGGATACCGGTACTTCATTACCTTTACTGACGACTTCAGTAGGTATAAGTCTACTTGATGAGACATAAATATGAAACCTTTGAGAAATTCAAGGAGTATCAGAATGAAGTACATAATCTACTTGACAAGAGGATCAAGTTCTTACGGTCAGATCGTGGTGGCGAATATCTCAGTGACGAGTTTGACAATCATCTAATGGAGTGTGGGATCGTATCCCAACTCACACCTCCGTATACACCTCAGATGAATGGTGTATCAGAAAGGAGAAATCGTACCTTACTAGATATGGTACGAACGATGATGTATCACTCTACGCTGCCAATATCATTCTGGGGACATGCGCTCGAAACAGCAGCACACATACTGAACAGAGCGCCAACAAAGTCGGTAGAAAAGACTCCATATGAATTATGGAAGGGTAAGAAACCCAACATATCTTTTCTGAAAATTTGGGGTTGTGAGGTTTACGTCAAACGACCCACCTCAGAAAAACTCAAGCCCAAATCCGACAAGTGTTTCTTCGTTGGATATCCCAAGACCACCATGGGATATTACTTCTACAACCCTGAAGAGAACAAAGTTTTTGTTGCTCGAAATGGGAAATTTCTGGAAGAAAAGTTTCTCAGTCTAGAAAACACCAGAAAGGATGTAGATCTACAGGTAGTAGACGAAGAAAACACTGCATCAGTTGTTGAGCCAGAAATTCAACATAACAATGTTGAACCTCAATCAGAGCCGATTGAGGAAGTGCAAACACAGGACCTTCGCAGATCCAGTAGGGTAAGACAAGAACCAGATAGGTATCTTGGGTTTCTAGTCTCTCAGGATAGCGGAGACTTAAATGAACCAACATCCTATGGAGAAGCTGTGTCAGGCAGTGAGTCTGAACAATGACAGGAAGCCATGAAGGCCGAGATGCAATCCATGTACGACAACCAAGTTTGGGAGTTGACTGATTTGCCACAACACTGTAAGGCTGTTGGGCGCAAATGGGTTTTCAAGAAGAAAACCGACATCGATGGAAATGTACACACCTTCAAGGCCAGACTGGTCGCAAAAGGATTCACGCAAACTCATGGTATTGACTATGATGAAACCTTTTCACCAGTGGCCATGTTAAAGTCAATTAGGATTCTTATGGCCATCTCAGCGTACTTTAACTACGAGATTTGGCAAATGGACGTCAAGACAGCCTTTCTGAATGGAAAGTTAACAGAAGACGTCTATATGGAACAACCAGAAGGGTTTGAAGATCCTAAGAATCCTAATAAAGTGTGTAAGCTGCTAAAATCCATTTATGGATTGAAGCAAGCATCTCGAAGCTGGAACTTACACTTTGATGAGCGAATCAAAGAGTTTGGTTTCACCAAAAGTGAGTTCGAGCTGTGTGTCTACACTAAGTTCAGTGGGAGCATAGTAACCTTCTTGGTCTTATACGTAGATGACATTCTACTCATAGGAAACGATGTACCAACTTTACAGAGTGTTAAGAGTTGGTTAAGCAAATGTTTCCAGATGAAAGACCTTGGAGAAGCCGCTTACATACTTGGTATAAAGATCTACAGAAATAGATCTAAGCAGCTTATCGGGCTTAGCCAAAGTACGTATATCGATAAAATCCTGAAGAAATTCAGGATGGATGAATCCAAGAAAGGATTTATCCCAATGCAACATGGCATAGTGTTAAGTAAAACACAGTGTCCTGTTTCTAGTCAAGATCAGGACAAGATGAAATCAGTCCCATATGCTTCTGCAATTGGATCGATTATGTATGCCATGCTGTGTACTAGGCCCGATGTTGCTTACTCAGTAAGTGTTACGAGCAGATACCAACAGAATCCGGGTGAACCCCATTGGGTGGCTGTCAAGAACATTCTTAAATATCTGAGAAGAACGAAAGAAATGTTCTTGGTCTTTGGAGGTTCTGAGGATGAAATTAGTGTCACCGGATACTCTGACGCTAGTTTCCAGACCGACAGAGATGACTTCAGGTCACAGTCAGGGTACGTCTTTACCCTAAACGGAGGTGCGATCTCGTGGAAGAGCTCGAAGCAGGACACGATTGCAGATTCAACTACAGAAGCAGAGTACATTGCAGCATCTGATGCGACAAAGGAAGCTGTCTGGCTAAAGAATTTTCTATCGGATCTCAGAGTTGTTGCCAGTATCTCGAGACCGATCGATATATTCTGTGATAACTCGGGAGCCGTGACGCAAGCAAAGGAACCTAGAGAGCATCACAAGTCAAGACATGTGCTCAGGAAGTATCACCTCATCCGAGAGATCATTGGAAGAGGAGATGTGAGAATATGCAAGATTCCAACAGAGGACAATGTCGCAGATCCGCTGACAAAGCCACTAGCAAGGGTAAAGCATGAGGCACATGCGAATTCCATTGGGATGCAGTACCTGGAAGCCAAAAGCTAGTTCTTAGTTTATTAATTATTACTATAGTTTAATTTAGAAACAATGTAATCATGTAAAGTTTTTATTTCACAGTGTGTTTGAAATAAATGGAGGTTTTATTTTCATGATTGTTCTAAATTAACTATTTTTCGCATATTTAACGTATCCATGATTTTTACAAAGTTTTGTATGAAATCTAAATTTCCGTAGCCACTTATTGAAATGGGAATTTCAATAGGGAGTTTAACGCTATTATAAATACTTGATGATTTATTCAAAGTAGAGAATAAAAGCACAAGTGATGTGACCAAGTATTTATAGGTACTCATCAGAGTGTTTGGGTATTGGAAGTGACCAGTTATCAAGTCTGCTTCATGGAGCCTCAGTCATAAGCACTGACTTGATAGGTTGTCCTTAGACCTGAGATACTTGGTTTGGGAACGCGAGGACTACTGTACTCTTAGCACACACTAACGCTGCACCGTAACAGGGCGGCCATACGGGACGTGACTTGATGCAGCGGAAGCCGTGGATCCAAATGCAAGTAGTCAAGAAGGAATTTGCACCTCTTCCAAAAGAGAGATATTTCTGGGCCCCTTGACGATTAAGATTGGCAGAAAACGCGTGGCCACGCTCGGATAGAATAATAGGTGTTATTTAGTAATATCCGTTACTGCAGGCAATCGGAATCAGAGTCAAGAAATACTTGATTTTAAGAAATGAATCCTCCACTCCATGTCTTAAAACACTTTAGAAATATCGTATGCAAAAGGAATGAACCTGTGTACAAATTCAAACCTGAATTGTATCTCTGGATGTAAGAGATCTTATAACCTGGTTAACCTAAGTGTCTGGCTAGGGACCTCCTTAGGCTAATGGTAACAGTACAGTTACTAGTCTGGCACAAGTGGGAGTCTGTTAGGATTATGTGCAAGATAGTAACAGGGTTTACCGTGTCCAATGTTATAAGACACTAGTAGGTCACACCGCTGCACGCCAAAAATGAGAATATTTGGATTATATGAGAAATAATTAATTGATTATTAATTATTTAATGAGAGAGTTAATATATAAATAGTTAGTTAAACTATTTATTTATAGCTAATTAATTAAATGAATTAATTAGTTATTTATGGGAATTATATTTGGAGATAATTACCAAAGAATCTTATATGGAATAAAACTCTGCCAAGTTTTATCCATATAAATAAAGGGTTAAGGGTTTATCAGAAAATACATACAATTCAGTTTTAAACCTACAACTCAGAAAAAACTCTCTCTCTCTCCCCTAAAACCGGCGCCGAATTTCCAAGAGAATGAGGTTCGTATTCGTTTTTCGGGTAATCCTCGGTGGTGGTCTAGCAACCTTCTCGCGTGGTGCCAGTAGCGGTGTAACCCCTGCCAGCTTTCCGGAAGTCTACTCGCAAAAGGTAAAATTGCTAAACCCACTTTGATTGTGTCTGTTAAGGTTTAAGATGGGTCCGGGTTTGGGAATCGTTTTGTTATCCGCTGCGCACCGTAAGTGCCTTCGGTTTCCAACACAGAGTACATCCAGTTCAAAATGGTGCGGTCTATTTTGGTTTTTGTTACAATTCACCGGGTGGTACCGGGCCAAAACACACTAGAGGGACTAAATATGCACGGACTTTGTCATCCGATGTCCCGATGATCTAGAAGTTGTATCTTCGTTTAAAGACACGATTGGTATAAGTTGTTACCTACCAGAAATAGCATGAGATGACTTGTCACTTGTGTGATCAAACCGCTTGTCAAATCATGTGAAATATGGATTCTAGTCTAATAAATTTATTGTTCTAAGGTAATAATTTATTAGAATTATATATAATCAGATAACTAAATCGGATTTTATTTTTCTGTAGATGTCTTATATAGCTATTCCGCTTTATTCACCTTATGAATCTCTCCGCCTTATAATGGGGAAATGGAAGCTTATAGGCCAAAATTTTCCAGTTTGGAAAATGCATCTCGATATGTCTTGAATGCACAGGGTAAGCGATACGTGATTGAAAACCCATTTCACGACCCAAATGCAATTCTCCTGAAAAGGATTTTGCAGACTATTTAAATTCATGGCTGACGAATCATATGTGATGTCGATTCTATCTTTCTCTACCTCACCCGAGTTCACGGCTGATTTAAGAGTTAAGTATTGCCATGAAGTCGTGAAGAATATAGAAAGCCAGGTAGGTTTCTATAAGAATAGTGGGAAGTATCTAATCATGAAAGAGATTTATTCTCTAAAACTGGAAAATGGTCAATCCGTTAAAGATCATCTTCTGGAAATGAGGAGGCTCTTTAAGAGTTTGTCACGCATGGGATACAAGATGGTTCAGGAGGAACTAGTACATCTCATGTGGTTCTCTCTCACGGACGAGATACGTACTGTTGGGTTTTATACAAAATAAGTTTCCAAAAACTTAAATTAGACAACGGAAGCATTTTATAAATAATGTATAACAATAAACATTTTATTTCCCACCAAGGATCATCTTGCAAAACTATGGAAAGATTAAAACATCTTAATGAGATATAAAGATATACAACCTTTGTAGACTTTGAACCCTCTCGGTTTTGGGGTGTTGATGTAGATGGCAAGAACCCAAAGTAGAATTCCTCTATATGTATCCACCAAGCAAGAGTAAGACACTTCAAAATGCTTTTTTTCACTTGTATCATAAGCTTCTTAAGCCATCAAGCACTTATTCCAAAATAAGTCTTAAGGAGAATAACTCATCAACCTTCCATTTATGCAAGTAATCTTCAAAAGACAAATAAGAATAAGGAAGGAGAAAGTCTACACTTAGAGAGAACAAGAGAAGAACTCTTCAAAAACTAACTCTCACTAGTTTTTGTCACCATTTTCTTTATACTTCCACATAAGTACATGAACCATACTTTTACCATCATAAATGTATGGTAACTTGTAAGAGGTATGGGAGGTCTCTTGTAAGAGAGTATGGGAAAACAAAACTAGTCATACAAGCCATGCCCATACTCTCTTGTCTCTTCTTTGTTTTAGAATAAAATAAAGAAGACAAAATTGAGTGATTTTACATAAGTTAAATACATATATGTCCATATTATATAATGCACTTCTAGAAGTCCAAATATATGTACACAACTTATAAACATACCATATGTGTATACAAATTGTTATTTCTCTCTTAAAAAAAATATTTTTCCATAAATAACAATTTTCCAATTAAATATTATTTTCGTAAAATAATAATTATCCAATTAAATACAAGAGTTGATTATATTTATTAATAATCAAATTATTTAATAAATAATCAATAAGTGTCAACTTGCTATTAGGTGTGACCCTATAGGATCATATGTTATTAGCAAATATCATTACACAATGAATCTTGAGCATAAGGATCCTTCAATCTCCCACTTGCACAAGGCTCGTTGTGTATTGATATAGACAGTGGTCAATGTCTAGCAACACATTACTGCCCCTAATAACACACGACGAAGTGCCATTCGTCAACATCCAAATCCCTTTAGCTCAAAGCTACAATTGATGTATAAGGTAAGTTATCAGTTACCCCTTTGTTTCAGACATCATGTTAAACATGAGATACGGATCGCAATCAATCTCATTCAGTGTTCAACTTTTGTTCAGGCCTTAAATGTCTAACTCTCAACGAATAAGAGGAACAAATCCCTTCAGACTACATACGCCTCTTGGATAGTTTACACTACACCCAATAATGGTCCTTATAACTGCCTGGTCAAAGAACAGCATTAGACCATATCAAAGTATAGCATTCCCCATCCTCAAGTTCCAAATATGTATCTAAGGTCTAAGGATACAGAGATAGTACCTTTTATCAAGTATCATTCATGATAGCGATCCATGCAATGATCTTGAAGCGGGTCATGTCCAATACTTGTTCCTTAGCAAGTACCTATGAATCTTGGTTGCAACCCTTTGCCTACTATCATCTTATGATAGTCAACCAATCCAATTCACATTAGTCTTACTTCATATTTGTTCCCACAAATATGACCGACTATGGACCTTTTAGAATAACTTGATTATTCATGGATTAAACATGTTAATATAGAACACAACAAGTATTATTGAATAGATCATATCCCCATATATCTAAACCATATAATAGTTGTTGCTATAATGTTCTAATATCCAAATACTAAATCCAAATCAAATCCCATTTCTTGAATATCGAAGTCCTATTGCTCAAGTACCACATTTCGTATTTAGCATCCGGAAGGGCTTCGAGAATGGTTTCAACTTAATTTTGATTTGTATGAATTTTGCGAATACATTTATCTTTATTCCAAGTATAGATAAATTTCTGGATGATATGATTGTCTTACTAATGTGACTTAGAGCCCTTAGCTAGAGTAAGTACACTCTCGATGTCACATAATATTTCTAGGTGATCCTTGAATGGAAGGACTCAGCCTAATATATAATGAACTCATTCATTCAATCATATTAAATTGCAGTCTTCTGAAGTAGCAATGTATTCTTACTTTGTAGATTGTATAACTGTGTTTTACTTGAAGTTCCTTCCATTAAAACTTATTCTTCATTCATAATGAAGTCACAACGCAATTTTAATTTATAACTATCTGATCATTATCTAGTTCTTCGTAAGTACTTTTGTAATGTTCTTCATAGTCATCTAATGACCTTCACATATTCACAACTTGTGTCATTGCTAATGCTTGAAGTATTATAATACATCCGGTCTTATGCATATCATGGCTTAATGGATTCTATTTGCGAGGCGAATAGAACATCATCCATTCTTATTAGCTTAATCTTTATAGTAGGATTTTGAGACGAGCTCAAAATAATGCCATTTGACTTTAATAAGAATATTCTCTAAGCTTCTTGTATCTTGATCTCTTTCAAGATCTAGTCATAATATGTATTAAGACTTAACATCCGGTTGGATGTATCTCTACAGATTTTACTTTCCAAGAATGTGTTTCCTAAGTCTTTCATTTTAGAATTACTTATCGAGTCAAGATCAAAAATCTTGCATAGTCGAAATGTGATTCCTTATGATTAAGTATGTCTCATACATACAAGATTAGGAATGTCACCATGCTCCCACTTGTTTCTTGTAAACACAATTCTCATTCTCAGTTTTCAATGAAATCATACAATGTGATTTACTTATGAAAAACAAAAATTCTATTTGAGATGTTTGTCTTTAATCCATAAATGGATTACTCAAGCTTATACACTTTTATGAGGATATCTTAGATTAAGAAAACCTCCAGGCTAAACTGTATAGACAACTTCAAGAAGGTGTCTATTAAGAGAAGCGGTTTTCTTGAAATCTATTTGTCATATCTCATAATCATAATATGCAGTTATGGTAAATTATATCCCACTTGATCTAATCATGTGTGTATTGATTTCTATCCATGTTTATATTCTTTCTGAAAGAATTACTTACTCCTTCAAGTCTTCCTGTATGGAGGAAGATCAATCAAGCCCATACTTGATTATCATACATGGATTCATCTCACTATTCATGACTCCAAGTCATTTGTCGATTCGAAATCTGACATAGCGTTCAGGTAACTGATGGGTTTCATGAGAAACGATCAGAAAACATTTGTCAACTTTAAATCCGTATTTCTCGGGGTTTGACAAATTTACCAGATTAGCTAACAATTTGTGTTTTTGAATAACTATTATTCATGTTCAACAATTTCTTGTTGATAACTAGTGCCAACTTTTGCTACATCAAGCTGTGGTTCTTGATCTACTTCAAGTTCCATATGCCTCCCACTCGCTTTATCTATTAGAAACTTTCTTTCTAATAACTTGACATTCAGAGTAATAAAAGATATTATCCTTAGTGAGTTTGTATAAGCAATAACCTAAACAACCTTTTAGGGTATTCTACAAATATGTACTTTTAGTTGTTGTTGTATTCAAAATACGGGCGATGTTGATAAGAGCATAAGCCGAAAATGGTAAAGGAGGATCACTCCTACTTATTAGAAAACAAATCATATCTAATACGATTCAGTTCATCCTTTATTATTTCCAAGTCTTTTGATGGTCCTACCGGAAAATTTCTTAACATCATATTGAAATAACTTTGAACTTTTCAATAATTTCACTTTTATCATATAAAATATAATTATAACGAGTATAGTTGTTAATGAAGTTCAATTGGTATCTCGTATTATATCTAGACATTACTTTTGTAAGAACATAATACATCGCTCTGTATTATTCCTAACAAAAATTCTTTTTCTCTACCAATTAGAGAAAATAACATTAATTATCTATTATAAATAAGATTAACATATGTCAAATAAACTAAAATTATTTGCCCTCAAGAATCCTTTCCTTGAAGTTGGAATATGTTTATCTTATTTGCATAACAAAAATAATAATGTCATGTATAATTTTAGATTCAAAACATTTTGAGTCTAACGATTTTGCTTATAGAACTGTTGTTTAGACGAATATTGATATTTACTTCACAATCTTATTAAGAGATCTAATTCTCGAAATATGAAAAATCATTTTAGAATATGAATATGATCGTTATGAAAAACGATTAAGTAAATAATCAATTATCTAATCATACAACTAAGATATATAATTAGTCAAACTAAATTAAAACATTATATTGTTCAAAACAATTATAGTTTTATAATACAAGTCATTATGTTCAAAACATAAATAATAATTTCCAAAAGTGCTAGTTCGCAACTCTTGCTTCCTTGCTCGTGTAGCATTACAACTTGTTTGTTCTCAGTCGTTTACTCTTCTTGAACATCTGTAAGACATTTACAAATATCAATTTAACACTTAGTATCAAGTACTCGAGTGTTATATGAAAAGTATAAGTTCTATCAGATAGATACCTGGATTGTTGGTTTGACCAGACTTTCTCAACTCAGTGAGATAAGAGGAGCAATTCCTCTTCCAATGTCCTGTTTCTCCGCAATAGAAACAAAAACCATTTTTAGGTGCTTTCTTGGTTTTTCGTCTTTTGTACTTTTCCTTGTTCTGAACCATGGGTCTTTTAGAGCACACAGTGTAACTCTCATCGACCTTGTCAGCATCCAATGTTTCAACAGGTTTGAAGCATTTAATAATGAGTTGTTGGTATATCTGAGTCATTTGACGATACATCTTATATGCATCATCAGTATCAAAAATCTTCTGAAGATCAGGGATGACAGTTCCCATTATGATTTCAGATACACCTTCAGCATCACATTTATGCTTCCACCAAACATCATGATCAGTCCGACTGGTCAGTGGAGGTTGTTCAGGAACAGGAACTTTTAAGACATATAATTTCTCATCGTTCTTGAGAAAAGCTTTCAAAGCATGATTCCAATCGTGGAAATTAATTCCATCGAATGTCACGGTTTCTCGTAAATCGTGAAGGGATAGATAGTGAATAGGAATGAGGTTGCGTTTTGATTTCATCTACAAAATATTAACAAAATTCATTTAGCATTTTCAATATTTATATCTTTAATAATTAATACCCTTTATGTTTCTAAAACATTAAGGCTTTGTTTGGCAAGCATAAGCTAGCTTATAAGCTAGCTGATAAGCTAGTCCATCCAAACATGTACCAGGATGCTAGCTTATCAGCTAGCTTATAAGCTAGCTTTTTGAAACGCTACTTTGAGTAGCTTATGAGGAGCTTATTGTAGCTTTTTCCAATTATACCCTTATTAATATTAATTATTAAATTCAAATATACCCTTTTTGGTCATTTTACATACTCATAAGCTAGTTTTTGCCAAACATAATTTGTTCAACAGCTAGCTTATCAGCTACTAGCAAGCTTATCAATCAACAGCTAGCTTATCAGCTATCCGCTAGCTTATCAGCTACCAGCTAGCTTATAAGCTACGTTTGCCAAACATAGCCTAATTATTAGAGTCTAAGATCCAAGTTGCAAAACAAATAAATGACCAGTGACTCACTATTATCCCATTTATTTAATCCAACAAGGTAGATAACGATTATCAATTATATTCTAATATATAATTCTTAGCATTATGAGATCGCTAACAACTTTTGTTAATAGACATGATTCGATCTCATCTATGCCTCGGACCTCTCTTGGTTGGGTGACTCACCATGCAACGAAAAGAGTTCCGATCAAGTCATCCAATTAGAGAAACTTGTATAATCGGCTTATAACTGTTATAGGAATCGCGAATACACTTCGGCCAACAAAAGATAACACAAGTAGTTAGGTGACTCACCATAACCAACAAGTTTATGCAAATGAAATGCGAATGTTTCTATAGTTGGACTGCATAGACTTGTGTTTTGAAGAAGGGTCTTTTAAATGTTTTAATATTCTAGTTTTAAAACATATGATAAAATGATCCCATGGTTATTGCATGCATCCAATAAACCATGGTACCCTTTTAAAATCTCATTTTATGGTATTAATCTTATATAAAATCCTATTTTATATCTCGACGCATTCAAATTAATATCTTATATTAAAATTTGTCGTTTGAGCACTAAAGAACCATTTAGCAAACCTTTTAATAAAACACTCTTTTATAATATAAGGTTTGAAGTTTGGATAAGTTTCTAAAATCCCAATTTTAAACTTATAAATTTTAGTTGTCAAAATTTGTCGTAATTGAGTTTTATACGAAAAAAAACTCATTTTATGTAAAACAGTTTTACACACATCTTATGTTTAAAAAAACAAATTTCATAAAACCAAACTTCATGTGATCATTTTATGTTTAAAACATTATCTAGTATATAAAATCCTATTCAACATACAAGCATAATATAAACATAAAACAACTATCACATGCATAAAATATATGTGCATAAACCAACCATGATCTAGTGACATTTTGTGAGCCATCACAAAAATATCAAGTCCATTCCTAAGGGACAAGGTTGACCAAAAAATCTTCATGTTGTTCTTCATGCTCCCACTTTCTCCAACACCTTGTAACAAGTTTGATTTCTCCAAAATCGTATACATGAATGTTGATATTGAAAATGGCCACCATCTTCAATCTTGTTACAATTTTTATGAAAATAAACTAATCTATTACTTACAAAATAAACAAGATGAAAACTATCTATTTAATATTACATACCATATGAATAAATAAATATTACAACCATTTCAATTAAATCAACACAACATCACAAATGGTCTATGGCTAGTTTATGCACTAAAAAACATATATACATATAAAACAACGCCTTGTTTTTCTAAGACAACTTTTGTGACAAAAATGCATGTAAACTTTTGTCACACATAAAATAACCATTATAAACAAAACAAAGTTGTCAAAGAAAATATGTATGATATTTTCTTATAAAAGAAAACCATCCATGTTTTCCAAAAACAAAGATTATCCAAATAATCTAAAAATCTAACCAAGCTTGCAAGATGGCTCTGATACCAATTGTTGGGTTTTATACAAAATAAGTTTCCAAAAACTTAAATTAGACAACAAAAGCATTTTATAAATAATGTATAACAATAAACATTTTATTTCCCACCAAGGATCATCTTGCAAAACTATGGAAAGATTAAAACATCTTAATGAGATATACAGATATACAACCTTTGTAGACTTTGAACCCTCTCGGTTTTGGGGTGTTGATGTAGATGGCAAGAACCCAAAGTAGAATTCCTCTATATGTATCCACCAAGCAAGAGTAAGACACTTCAAAATGCTAGTTTTCACTTGTATCATAAGCTTCTTAAGCCATCAAGCACTTATTCCAAAATAAGTCTTAAGGAGAATAACTCATCAACCTTCCATTTATGCAAGTAATCTTCAAAAGACAAATAAGAATAAGGAAGGAGAAAGTCTACACTTAGAGAGAACAAGAGGAGAACTCTTCAAAAACTAACTCTCACTAGTTTTTGTCACCATTTTCTTTATACTTCCACATAAGTACATGAACCATACTTTTACCATCATAAATGTATGGTAACTTGTAAGAGGTATGGGAGGTCTCTTGTAAGAGAGTATGGGAAAACAAAACTAGTCATACAAGCCATGCCCATACTCTCTTGTCTCTTCTTTGTTTTAGAATAAAATAAAGAAGACAAAATTGAGTGATTTTACATAAGTTAAATACATATATGTCCATATTATATAATGCACTTCTAGAAGTCCAAATATATGTACACAACTTATAAACATACCATATGTGTATACAAATTGTTATTTCTCTCTTAGAAACAATATTATTTCCATAAATAATAATTTTCCAATTAAATATTATTTTCGTAAAATAATAATTATCCAATTAAATACAAGAGTTGATTATATTTATTAATAATCAAATTATTTAATAAATAATCAATAAGTGTCAACTTGCTATTAGGTGTGACCCTATAGGATCATATGTTATTAGCAAATATCATTACACAATGAATCTTGAGCATAAGGATCCTTCACATACCACAGCTAGTGAGTACATGGGAGAAACGAAGATGGACGTGGCAAAGTTTCATGAGGATATTTTGGCCAGTTTGGAGCCAAGACCTGCAGCAGCTGCTGAACTCATGAACAGCGATTGGATTGACGAGCTGGGAGATCTGAGTTGCCCAGAATGCGGTAGCAAGGATATTTGTGCTCACTCGATGGATATCGACCAGCTAGACATCGGTTTACCCGATACACCAAGTATCTTTATGATAGACTGTTTGATCACTTCTTATGAATCATGGGTACTTGATACAGGCAGTGGTAATCACATTTGTAATCATTTACAGGGGTTCAAAAGAAGGGAGACACTGAGGAAGGATCGTTCGAACCTACGAGTCGGTGAAGGCACGATGCTTGTAGCTAAAGCCGTGGGATCTTAGAATCTTAGTTTACCCTCAGGTCTAGTTTTAGAACTTGAGAATTGTTACTATGTTCCTAAAATGATCAAAAACGTTATTTCTTTCGATTTATTAGTAGACCAAGGTTTATAAACTTATTTCTTGCTTTAAAAATGATGTCTTTTATTTCAAAGCAACTCCCACTAATGGTCTATACGTATTAAATCTACAAGAAAATAGAGAAGTCTATCATATAAGTAAACGATCCAAAGAAATTGAGGATCGGACTTACCTCTGGCACTATCGTCTCGGTCATATAAACAAGAAACGCATAGAACAACTCCAGAAATGAGGACTTTTAGGGTCTTTCGATTTTAGACCATTTAACAATTGTGAATCTTGTTTATCTGGTAAGATGACAAAACAGCCTTTCAACAAGGATAATGAAAGAGCAAATGAATTGTTAGGAATAATACACACAAATGTGTGTGGACCTTTCAGTCATGAAGCCAGGGGAGGATACCGGTACTTCATTACCTTTACTGACGATTTTAGTAGGTATGGTTATGTCTACCTAATTAGACATAAATCTGAAGCCTTTGAAAGATTTAAGGAATTTCAGAATGATGTACAACACAAGATCAAGTTTCTACGGTCGGATCAAGGTGGGGAATATCTTAGTCAGGAATTCGACAATCATTTGATGGAATGTGGGATTGTCTCACAACTCACACCTCCGTATACACCTCAGATGAATGGTGTGTCAGAAAGGAGAAATCATACATTACTGGATATGGTACTATCAATGATGTGTCGTTCCTCACTACCAGTATCATTTTGGGGACATGCACTCGAAACAGCTGCCCACATACTGAACAGAGTGCCAACTAAGTCGGTGGAAAAGACCCCGTACGAAATTTGGACGGGTAAAAAGCCTAAATTGTCTTTTCTAAACATTTGGGGTTGTGAGGTATACGTCAAACGACGAACCTCTGAAAAACTCAAACCCAAATCATACAAGTGCATTTTCGTAGGTTATCCCAAGACTACTATGGTATACAACTTCTACAATCCTACCGAGAACAAAGTCTTTGTCGCTCGAAATGGAGAATTTCTGGAGGATAAGTTTCTCAGCACTGAGAATACTAGAAATGATGTAAAACTACAGGAAGTAGAGAAAGATATTACTTCACCGATAGTTGAGGCAGTCACTCAACAAGAACATGTTGAGACTCAACCGGAAACGGTTGAGGAAGTGCAAACACAGGACCTTCGTAGATCCACTAGGATAAGGTAAGAACCAGATAGGTATCTTGGGTTCCTAGTCTCTCAGGATGGTGGAGAATGAACCAACCTCCTATGGAGAAGCTGTATCAGGTAGTGAGTCTGAACAATGGCAGGAAGCCATGGAGGCAGAGATGCAGTCCATGTACGATAACCAAGTATGGGAGTTGACGGATTTACCCCAACATTGTAGGGCTGTTGGACGTAAATGGGTTTTCAAGCAGAAAACTGACATAGACGGAAATGTGCACACTTTTAAGGCTAGACTTGTAGCAAAAGGTTTCATGCAAACTCATGGTATCGACTATGATGAAACTTTTTCACCAGTAGCAATGTTAAAATCCATTAGGATTCTGATGGTCATCTCAGCGTACTTCAACTATGAGATTTGACAGATGGATGTTAAGACGGCCTTCCTAAATGGGAATTTAACAGAGGACGTCTATATGCAACAACCGGAAGGTTTTGTAGATCCAAAGAATCCTAATAAAGTGTGCAAATTGCTAAAATCCATATATGGGTTAAAGCAGGCATCCAGGAGCTGGAACTTACACTTTGATGTACGAATCAAAGAATTTGGTTTTACTAAAAGTGAGTTTGAGCCATGTGTTTACACAAAGTTCAGTGGGAGCATAGTAACCTTCTTGGTCTTATATGTAGATGATATTCTACTCATTGGAAATGACGTACCAACCTTACAGAGTGTAAAGGCTTGGTTAAGTAGATGTTTCCAAATGAAAGACCTTGGAGAAGCCGCCTATATACTTGGTATAAAGATCTATAGAAACAGATCTAGACGGCTTATCGGGCTTAGTCAAAGTACATACATTGACAAAATCTTGAAACGATTCAGGATGGATGAATCCAAGAAAGGATTTATTCCAATGCAGCATGGCATAGTGCTAAGCAAAGCACAGTGTCCTGTAACTAGTGAAGAGCAGGAAAAAATGAAGTCGGTTCCATATGCTTCTGCAATTGGATCAATCATGTATGCCATGCTATGTACAGGGCCTGATGTTGCTTACTCAGTAAGTCTTACGAGCAGATACCAGCAGAACCCAGGTGAAGCCCATTGGGTGGCTGTCAAGAACATTCTCAAGTATATGAGACGAACTAAAGAAATGTTCTTGGTCTTTAGAGGATCTGAGGATGAGATTAGTGTCACAGACTATACTGACGCTAGTTTCCAGACTGACAGATGATTTTAAATCGCAGTCAGGATATGTATTTACCGTAAATGGAGGCGCGATCTCGTGGAAGAGCTCAAAGCAAGACACCATAGCAGATTCCACTACAGAGGCAGAGTATATTGCAGCATCAGATGCAACAAAGGAAGCAGGCTCAGGAATTTTATCTTGAATCTAAGAGTTGTAGCGAGTATCTCTAGACCCATAGATATCTACTGTGATAACTCTGGGCTGTAGCACAAGCGAAGGAGCCCAAAGAACATCACAAGTCGAGACATGTACTCAGGAAATGTCACCTCATTCAACAGATCATTGGAAGAGGAGATGTGAGAATATGCAAGATTCCGACGGACGAAAATGTCGCAGATCCGCTAACAAAGCCGCTAGCTAGAACAAAGCATGAGGGCCATGCTAGTTCCATAGGGATGCAGTACTTGGATACTAGTAGTTAGTTTATGTTATCGATTATTAATGTAATATTCTGAAACATTATAAGAATTTATTATTTCACAGTGTGTTTGAAATAAGGAGATATCATTATTCATGAAATGTTTTCAAAAATTACTTTTTGCATATTTAAAGTTATCCATGATTTTTACTAAGTTTTGTGAAAAACCTAAATGTCCATAGCTACTTATTGAGGTGGGAACCTCGGTGAGGTTGTAACGCTATTATGAATGTTTTATGATCAAACATTCATAAATACTTATCAGAGTGTATAAGTATTGGAAGTGACCAGTTTCAAGTCTGCTTCATGGAGCCTATGTCATAAGCATTGACTTGATGATAGGTTGTCCTTAGACCTGAGATATCTGGTCTGTGAGCATGAGGACTACTGTACTCTTAGCACGTCCTAACGCTGCACCGTAACTGGGTGGCCATAAGGGGCATGACTAGATGCAGCGGAAGCCATGTTTACAGATGCGGATAGTCAACATGGGATTTACACCTCCTTTTTAGGAGAGATATTTCTGGGCCCCCTGATGATTAGGATTGGCAGAAATGCGTGGCCACGCTCGGATAGAATAACATTTGTTATTTGGAAAGTTCTGTAACTGCAGGCAATCAAAATCAGTATCAGGAAATACTTGAGTTTATGATTGAAAATCTCAGCTCCATGTCTAAAACTCATTTTAGAAATATCGTGTGTAAAAGAAATGAACCTGTGTACAATCAAATATGAATCGTATCTTTGGATATAAGAGATCTTATAACCTGGTTAACCTAAGTGTCTGGCTAGGAACCTCCTTAGGCTAATGGTAACAGTTAAGTTACTTGTCTGGCACAAGTGGGAGTCTGAAAGGATTATGTGCAAGATAGTAACTAGGGTTACCGTGTCCAATGTTATAAGACACTAGTGGGTGACACTGCTACTGTGACAACTCACAGTTTTGACCTTCAGGTTAGCTACTCGTTAAATCACTCAGTAGCATTTCTGTAGGTAAAAATATAGTCATCTAAGTTGCTAAAAGAATCCAGGTTAGTTTGCGTGAAAAATTTAGGCAAAAATCTAAAAGTCCCGAAAACTGCCCGAAAAAACCCGTACCGGCCCAAATTCACCCGAAAACCCTATAATGCCAAATTTAAAGTCAAATTATATAAAATATAATATTTCATTAAAAATAAAAATAAACTGTTCCAAATAATCCAATTTTGCCTTTGAAAAAGTCGGTTTTTACCGAAAAACGTCAAAAACCCGGTACTGCGTTCGAATTAACAGTATTTTTTTTAATCTCTTTAAAAAAAAAGAAGAAAAGGCAAGGGATGGGTGGGACCCACCCCTTGGCCGGCCACCCCTCTATCTCCCTCTCTCTCTCTCTCTTTGTTTTCCAAGAGTATAATCATCACACCTCTTAATCATTTTCAATTTCAAACTTTTCTTCTCCTACACACCTTTCTCTCTTCTCTCTCTCTAAATTCTTCAAGAAAAACCAGCCCCATATTCATCAAAAATCTGAAGTTTTAGAAGTTCAAGCAAGGTTTTCAAAGCCTAAGTATTTGCATCCTCAAGGTAAGAACAAAATAGGCACAATAGCTTCGGTTTTTAGCCCTTTTGGGTGTTTTTCTTGTGTTTCTTGAGGTTTAAACCCTCTTTGTTGGTTGAATGATTGTTCTTGATGTTTGAGGAAGAGAATGAACCATAGAAATGTGTAAGGACATTCAAAGATGGTGAAGTTCTATGACTCCTCCTTATGAACACAAGATTTGAAGTAAAAATCATATGTTTTGATGTTTTGTTACTCTTTTTGGGGCTGAAATTATCTATTATTTCATGCATGTGTTTTGATGATATCCAAGTGTATTTCTTCTACTCATTTGATATAAGTTAAGGGTATTAGTTCATCATCAAATAAACCCCCAAATTTTCAGATTCTAAGAGTTTTGGTCACAATGTTGGGTTTTGATTCTGGAATGATGCTGATGGGTTTTTGCATGTGTGTTTGGACGACCCAAAAAGGGGGCAAACGGATTTATTTTCTTCTAAAATTTTTATGGTACAATATTTTATGGGTTAGGGTTCAAACCCCACTGGAATCATTCAAAAATTCCAAGTTTTAAACCCTCAACTATGTCAAAACTTTTTAGTGTTCATCAGCTTCTGGTCAGAATTTTATATCAACTTCATGCATGCATATCTCCTTGATAACTTAACTAAAATACATGATTCTTGATTCTAAGTTCAAGTTCAGTGAGTTAGCTTTCCAAACAATCTGATATCACATGATTTGGTGGATTTTTGAGTGCTCAACCAATGAGAAGGAATTCGTGGTGCAATCTGTCCAAGGATGGCAGATTCACATGCATGGATTCATGAGGTCATATCTCAATCAAATATCATCAAAATCGTGTGAAACTTGTTTCATTAGTTAGATATTTGTTTTATCTTGAATATCCCTTTTGAAATTTGAATTTTGGTGTAGAAATGAATTCTCTAGGGTACAAACATCACTGACTTGTATTTCCAAAAATGATTTATGCACACTGATTTTGCAAGAATTTTTAAAATATGTTAAAAATCTTCAAAAATCATGAAATTTGGTGGGAATGTTGTTAATACCCCCAATATCAGTGGATAAAATTTTGATAACTTATATCCTTTTGGAACTAAGCTTAATGGTAGCATTTTTGAAACAAAACAAATCTGCCAGAATCTGATTTCTTCAAAAAGGATCGTTTTGCAAATTTCAAGAATTCCCATATGTTTGGATATGGTATAAAGTAACAAAACCCTATTTTATACTAAGTTGAACTTAATAAAATTAAGTAAAGGCATTATAATCGGATATCGGTATTGACTTGACTAAGTTATGGACCGTTGAATTTAGACTTACGTCAATTACGTATGTGATAGGGCATAATTAGACTTGGAGTCGGGATTTGTTCACGCACTACCGGTTGTTTTAAAACGCAAAAGCTACTCAAGATGAGTATTCACAGCCCCTCTTTTTACCGTTTTTACATGTTTTGGGGTGAAAAGCATGCTTAACAAATGATTGTGAATAATTGTGAATAATGTTGCGAGATAAAATGTGTTGTGAGCTAAATTTGATATGTTATGAGGCATGATATAGTGAGTCTGAAAAGTTGAAGTCCCCGGTAACTACTATTAACTCATAACAATGGGCCTATAATACTAGTGGATAGCGCTATTTGGTTGACATACCCACCTTAAACTGACGAGGAATAGGTGCACTGCATTGAATAAAAATTCTACACATGTGGGATTTAGTCCCACCGCTGAGGTAGAATAGGGGCGTAGCATGTCATAAATTTCAAGATTAGTAGTGACTCAAAGAATAAATATCATGCGATTAACGTTAACCCGGGAAATTTACTCACATTTTGATACTAAGCTTGAAATGGAGAGAGCAAAAACGTTCACTAATGTTAAGGCTAGTATCGGTAGTGAACAAAAAGGTTCACTATAATCTGTTTATGAAAAATTGAGTGAATAAAAACGTTCGCTGAAAATTTGTTGCATCTAAACTGTTTTATGCATATGAAAACCTGTGAACTCACCAACCCTCGTAGTTGACGCTTGATTTAACATGCTTTTCAGGAAATCCGAAGGTGATTGATAAAGCTTAATTTTGGGCAATTGTAATCACCAATCAAGACATTGTTCTTTTTGTTAAGTTTGTAAACTTTAACTTATGGTTGGTTGTAATACATTGTAAACTTTAATTATTTTGATATGAATGATTGGTGCTATTTATCTCCTATCGCTGTGAAATCTAGACTGTCACACCTCGCGTTTCCGCTTTAGCGGGGTGTTACAGATTTGGTATCAGAGCCATAGGTTATAGAGAACATCGGTTTTTCATAAAACCAAGTACTATAACCAACGTTTTTCTAAAATAAGTTAAAACTTTTAATTATAAGATTTCGAAGTATAGGAGAATTTAAATACTAGTGCGATCAGGATAGGTGCTATTCTGATATATCATAGATAGGCGGAGCCTGATCACCTACGCCTAGCCATGATATAAGTAGGATAAGACTTATGAACTAATCATACTGCTAGAGTATAAAAGTTGAAACTTTCTAGAGATTTCCTGAAAAACGTAATTTGTGTGAGTTTGCATACGACATGTACAAAAATTTTCAAAAGTGTTTTCCGTGTATTGACTAAATTCTTTTATCGCAGTTAACATGTCTCAGGAGACTGACCCCTCCGAGTACCGGTCCCACGGATCCCCTGAGCACCCCAGGAGTGGGAATGGTGCTCCTCGATCCCATACCGCTGACCGGGAACGCGACCCCTATAGCGACAGCGACGCCGACTCCCACCGACCCGTCCCTGCGACGCGAGCCGGACTTAGGGTTCGTACCACCGCTCGGAAGAGCATGCCCTTGCCTGCTAGGATGACCTTCCGCATCCCCGCTGGGGATGGGGCAGGACCATCTCGGGTAAGAGGCCGGGGTGGATCCTCGTCGTCGTCATCTTCGTCATCGACATCCCCACCGCCCTACCGACCATCATCACCGGCAGCCCCAGTCGCCCGACCACCGCCCGTCGCCCGACCGTCACTGGTTCCTAGACCACCACATGTGGCTCGTGCCCCCGTCCTGTGTCTGAGAGGAACGACTCAGACCGAGCGCCAGGAGGTTGCGCGCCTAACTCGAGGCCAGGACATCCACAAGCACATGATCGATCACCACGAGCACATGATCGACTCTCTGATCAATGTAGCTGGAGCTGATAGCCAGCAGCTCACTCGGGTGGTGACTCTCCTTAGCCACACCATGGCCTCACTCCACCACTTGTACACAGTGGTGTATTTGGTGATGGCCTTGGTGGTGCTGTTGTTTGGATGGGCTGTTTGGAGGGCTAGATTCTAGGAGTTGGGATCTTTGGTAGACCGTTATTTGATGGAACTTTCTTTTGAAACTGTTATTTTGTGGCATGATGCCTGATTGTTGAACAATTTATGATTTTCTTTTGGATGGTTGTAAAACTGTTATGATATTTTTGGGTATTTTTGGATGGTTGTTCAAAAATTTATGCTATGGTTGTTTTGAAATATAAATACTATGGTTATTTACTACTATTGTTTAAGAATGCATGCTTATTGTGGTTTGCCTTAAATTTCTAAAAGCACTATGTTAATTTGATGGCATAGAATAGTATGACACTTGAATTGTGAAAAGTAAGTAGAAGCGTAACTACACTTAGATTACGTAAGATGTCACTAAAACGATTGAATATGGTATTGTTTTAGAAACATGCCTCCAAGAAGAGAGGATCCGAACATGGCGAGACTCGTGTCGGAACAAGTAATGGCTTCGTTACCCAACATAGTCAGCCAAGTGGCTGCTGGGTTGAACACTGTAAGTGTGAATGAATCCAAATCTAACACAATCTCATCAAGATTGTGATGTAAACTTATGAATAAGAGAGAGAAAGATGTAGAGAGAGAAAGATATAGAGAGGAAGTCACAAGTCTTTGATATTGCAAATGAACGTCTAAAACTTTACAATACAAGGCATTGGGGTATTTATACCCCAACCCTAGGAAATAGAAAGTTACACTTAAGGTCCCTCAACTTCTTTAATAAACACTACATTAACATTCTCCCCCTTTTATAAAAGAAGGAGGGACACTCAAAAGGAATTAACAAAAACACTCAAGTTTGCTTGACAGCTGGTTTTCTAAGCTTGAACTTGATCTCTGCAAACCTGATGTCATTTCTGAGTCTCAATCTTCTGTCTATCTCACTAACAAAGTGCTTGATCAGAACCTTGTTGGCAACTGAGATATCATGAACATTATGCTTATCCATCTGTAATATTGTGTTCAACCCATCCATCACCATCTTCAGAGTGTCATCACAAAACAGCATTACCTCATGTGAATACATTCTCTTTTTATTGCCAAGAGAATCTGGATACACACATGAGATTCTTGATTCATCTGCATCATAGAAAACTGTATACATCACCAGATCCTTTTCTTCTCCAATCAGACTTCGTTGAGGTTTGTGACAAAACAACTTTGAAGTCCAATTCTCTAACCCCAACTGAAAGTCATACAAGTGTGCCAATGAGATAGATGCTTTGATGTGCCTAACAATTGCTGTAAGAGCAATTATTTCTTCTTCTGATCTGAAAGCCTTTCCTTTGAGATCATACAGAATCCCAAAAATAACATCAAAGCTTACATCTTGAAAATCTGCTTCAGTGATCACATACTCCTTTTCATCATCTCTGGTGAAAGTAATTACTGGGTACCAATAAACACTCAACCTGTTGGTCTTGTAGCTTTTCACAGTAGCAAACCTGTGATCAGACACCAACACTTCTCTTCTTTGCTTTTTCACCTTCCTCATGTGCACATATTCTGTTATCAACTCTTTTCTCAAATTCTCTATACCATATAGCTTCACATAGCTTAACTTCCTCTCATGGTAACAAAATCTGCTCTTGTACCTTTCTTCCAAATACTTTCCTGTGGCTCTTGTAAACCGATTCCATTCCGTTCTCTTTAAAAATTTCCCTGAACTAGCTTTCATCTTTTCCCATAGCTCAACTTTCTTTGGATCAAGTCATCTTGAGGCAATACTTCTTCTAGCAAAGGACCTTCCACATCATCCACAGCTTTTTCTTTCTCAAAATCAAATTGCACATCATCAAACATATCCTTCAGTCTATTATCTTCTGCGCACCTTGCATCCTGAATCTCCTCATTTGGTACCTGATAATCTCTGATTTCAGAAGCTACATTCTCAAGAAGCGCTAGAACTCTATCTATTTCAGACAAAGAACTAGAAGCCCCTTAAAACATAACTCCTCTTTCTTCAGCTCCTTCATCTAGCCTATCTTCTTGAACAGAACCCAAAAAATCTAGAGTAGACTGCAAGACTGGTTCTGTTTCCATCTCTTGACCTCCCGTAAGTACTATGGCATCTCTGTGTCTGCCAGGCTGCTTCTCTCTTGGTTGCCTCTCTTCAAACCGATCTACAACTCTGACTCTAGGAGAAGTTGGCTCCCTAGACGACGACTCTTCCAATCTTCTACGTTTCCTCTCCCCCTCATGACGATCATGATCATCATGATCATCATGCCTTCTGGTTGGTCGTCTCGCAGCTACTTGACATGTTTCTTCAATTCCCCGAATACGATCCGATAACTGAGATAAGCCATCGGTGAACATCTTGTTGATCTCGGTGAATGTCTTGGTGAGAGAAGCATCAAGAGACGCTTGGAATTGTTGGAATTCAGTGTGTGTAACCAGATGAGCTTGAGATCGTTGCTCTTGAATGGCACGTTGTTGCAGAGCAGTTTGTTGTTGCAGAATACCCACCAGATCACTATCTTCAGCTGAACCAGACTCCAAGAGTTTAGAGAACAATAAACCTTTTAACTCCGGAATAGTAAGAGAATCAGCCGCTGATTGAGAAGACTGGGATGGAGGATCAGGCATCGGAGCTTTGCCTTTAGCTAACAAAGCCACTTGCTTCTCCAAATCAGAAATACGAGCCGTCTGTTGCTTGATTACACTCGCCATCTGTTGGTTGTTAGCCCGAAACATAGATCGCGTGATGAGTTGATCAGCAGTAGCAACAACATGAATCTAAGAAAGATCAATGTCAGGTGATGATGCTGTGCCAGTCTGAGGTGGTACTGAGGAAGATGGTGCAGCAGATGCTGATGATACAGGTACTGTGGATGATGTAGATGCAGAAACTGAGGCAGATGAGAAACTACCAACGGGTGTTGAGGAAGAACCCAGAATGGTATACTGCTGCCGAAGTTCTGTAATGACAGTGGATGAGGGTAAACTAACACCGAGGTCACTTAGACTTCTCGTTGATCCAAGATTAAAACCTATGGAACCCGTGTTCAGCGTTGGCGTGATGTTAACACTGATGGGATTTCCCTCCGATCCTTGCGAGCCCGCAACAAATCCTTAGAGGTGAGGGTTTAGATTCCAGCAGGGCTACTGAAGCCTCCTGCAAAGGTGGTTTGCACCTGTGTCCTAGCCAAAGAAAGATTTACATTTGAAGCAAGTGGACCTAGACTCGATGAGTGAACAAGTGAAGTCGTGGGCGGGGGCAGCTGCCTCACTGTGTCGGTACCACCAACCTCCAATTGAGGAATGGGTACAAGTTGAGGTAAAACCCCGTGAGAAGATGAAACTACCATTTGTTGAGAAACGGTAGAGTGGGTGAGTTGGGTTGTGCATTGCATGAGTGGAGATCTCATGTCTTGGTCAATAGGTGGTGGCAACATATGCTCACCCCTAGTAGATGTGGCTACCCAGCTAGACTCGGCTTGGGGAGGAGTTTGTACTTCTTTTCTAGCCCCTGTTTCACTCTCACCATGTTTTTCTACGTCCCCTTCACTCAATCTCACGTCCGGATTTTCAACTAAAGCACCCTCATCCATCCTTATGTCCCCTTGAGTCAACAAACGACTCGAGCCTTGATCAGGCATATCATCATCATCATCACTATCATCATCATCAGAAGCAGGTAATTCCTCAGTCTGAGCATCCATATCACATACCGCATCAGAGTCCGAAGGAAGAAGTTGAGTATCCTCGGATGAAACAGAGTCAGAAGACTCATAACCCATCAAAATGGTAAGCCGTTGATCCATTTCGACTGGAGTGTACATATAGATAGGTGATTCAGCATGCACTTGCGGTAGTTCAATATCATGTTCACCAAAAGATTCCAGAGTGTGCATATCCAAAGGAGACAACTCATAGTCCACGAGTTGAACATCATCTTGCACTTGCTCAAACAGTTGATTGACTGCATGTGCATCATCAGCAGCAGCGAATACGTCATCCATAGGCACTTCAGAACTAATCTGGCCTATTTGAGCAGCTACATTCGCAGTAGAAGAATGAGCTGGCTGATCAGGAAGATCCCCACCAAGTCCCCTCTCGGTATTTTCCCTCTGCTCACCCTGACCAGGATCCCGTGATCTCTGGTCCCTAGAATCTAAACCCTCACCTCTAAGGATGGCACCCTGGGAAGGTCCCGCCGGTTCTGGTTGGACCATAGATGCAAACTTGGACCTATACGCTCTTACACTTGACACTTCCTGATCAGCATAGGCAAGAAGTTCACTAAACAATGGAACTTCTGGAGCAAACACAGTAGGTGGATAACGGATAGACTGAAATGGAAAAGACTTCACTTTTTGAGAAGTAAGTTGTCTGGGAATCTCCGGATTCTGTTCCATAGCGCTGGCAATCAAGATGCTAAGAAATCGAGGATAAGCCAAATGATTAACTTTCCGACCCTTGAGATCTTGAATATCATGGAAAATCAGTGCTGCATAATCATAGTGACGATTAAACAGCACCCCTTGAAACAGCAAAATCATAGATTGTATAGCCGTGTCATGAGCTGTCTTCTTCCCAGTCAAACATCGGTTAAGAATAGTGAACAAGGTGTTGTAAGTTGGTGGTAAGTTGGTCTTGTTGAAAGCTGAGGATGTATGCAAATCACCCTGATATCCAATAGAACGCACACTTGCTAAGGCTTCATCGAGGCTGTCAAAAGGTTCAAATTGAACTGCGCCTGGTCGACTGGTAGCAGACGGGAACCCCAACAAATGACGAAATTTGTTGAGTCCAAAACTGATATTAAAGTGATCAATCTTTGTTGTATAGAAACTTCGAGCCTCTGTCTCATGAAACTCTAACGACTTCCAGGCTTGTTGAACATAAATGAGAGGAACGGCAACCTCTTTGGTCAATGGAACAAATAATGGATGATTCTTCAGGATTTCGGCTATCACCGGAGCTTTTGTCTTCGCATGCACCGAGTAAACCACATTATTCGACTTTTCCTCAAGGAAGAGAGCAGCTTGTAAAATTTGTCGATCAGCATCCAGATGAGGTTGATGCAGTGAAGTACGTTCAGATATAATGTGTGGAATTTCCAGTGACTCAGTGTCAGGAAATTCGTAGTCTGCCATATCTGAGAGATACAAGAGTGATTAGATCTTTAAACAAAAACATTATCTCTTTTTCCATTTTACTTATTTTTGAAAACACATGGATTCGAATATGAAAAATCCATTAAGTGTGGGACTTGAAATTTTGAAAGAGCCAAAAACATGACCATTATTATAATATTACGAACTCAGTAAATATGTCAACCTTATTACTTTCATGACATTCGCATTTGAATTCAGTTTATTAATTTTTTTTCATGTGAGATTCAAACTGATTATAGCATCAGGATATGTATAATGTCCATTATTTGATTTACTGAGTTCAATAATATCCTTGGATTTGAAGGTCATTTACGATCAATGTATCCATCCAAGTCCACATGATTCGAACAATGAATCATTCACACTAGTTAGTAAAACTTTTACATGAATTGAGACAAACCCAACTTAGTGAACCCCGTATTAGTGATTAGTGTTTACGAAAAGAAGGAGACTACTATCCTATTCGGTACATGAGTAAGATTGAATACCTATAGGAATCGTAGTGACTCAGGAAACGATTACAAGTACACACACTTAAACACTAATACAAGAACGATAACAACAAAAAAATAAGTCTTCGGCTTCAACAATCTTCGCACGAGCAAGGAGTATCCAGAAAGATTGAATAATAGAATGAATGAAGTATTTATAGTCGCTGATTTGAAAATGATTAGCTTTCCACGTGTCACCATGTTATTGGTTTGTCAGTCTCGAGACCGCGTCCATATGAAGAGTCTCGAGACATATCAAGGGTCTCGAGACAGTCTCGAGATAAAGAATTGACACGGAGGAGACCCGAGATGGTCTCGAGACAGTCTCGAGATGAACAGTTGGACACGGAGGAGACTCGAGATAGACACGTGGCTAACTCAACTCGAGATAGATACTCGAGTTAGGTACTCGAGATAAAATCTCAAGTCAGACACTCGAGATAGGCTCGAGATAGACACGTGGTTGACATGTGGTCTAGATAGACACTCGAGATAGAGTCTCGAGATAGACACTCGAGATAGACTCGAGTTGGACACTCGAGATAGACTCGAGTTGGACACTCGAGATATACTCGAGTTGGACACTCGAGATAGACTCGAGTTGGACACTCGCGATAGACTCGAGTTGAACACTCGAGATAGACTCGAGTTGAACTCTCGAGATAGACTCGAGATATAAAACACATGCATAACACTCTCGTAGTAAAGATACAAGATAATGACCCGAGACATGTTCATCTCGAGATAGACACTCGAGACATGCACATACTTGAAATACTCCCCCTTGACTATTACTCCCCCTATACCTGAGCATACCTGAACCATCTGAAGAAATGAAACAATTACCAGTATGATAATCTGAGATACTCCCCCTGAATTATTGCAATCACTTGAAACACAGATTAGTAGACAAAATCATATTCACTATAAAACTGAGGAAAAAGAGAAATAACCAAAAATTAAAAGACATAAAATCAGGAATAGAAGAGTAATTAAAGATATACAGACTACAAGAATATACACTTAGACCACTAATTGTATATCAAAGTAATCTGTATATAGTAATTGTAGTCTTTGGTATAAATAGAAGGAGTTAGTGAGTAATTAGGAAGGAGCTTATTTGTAATATTCATATGTGTGTGTTTTAGAGAGAGAATCTAGAGAGAGAAAGTTCATATTGTAAAGATTTACATCATGGAATGAGAATTGATTGATTTGATCCATTGTTTCTTGCACTTACAAACACTAATCAAATCAATAACCAAGGGACGAGAGAAAGGGATTGTACATACAAATCCTTCAGAAGTTGCAACCCCAAAGAATTTCACGGAACCGAGGGAGCAGTCGGTTTATTAGCGTGGATTGAAGGCATGGAGTCTGTCCTCCACATTAGCAAGTGCCTTGAGAGAAACAAGGTTGAGTATGTCGCCTGTCTACTTCAAGGACGAGCTCTAACATGGTGGAACACCCAAGTTCAAACCCGTGGCCGTGACGCAACTGGCCAGATTACCTGGGAGGATTTTAAAAAGATGCTCAAGGAGGAATTCTGCCCAAGAAGTGAGATCCAAAAGTTGGAAGCTGAGTTATGGCACTATGAGATGAAAGGAAACGACGTCACCACCTACACTACCCGATTCCACGAGTTGGCCAAATTGGTACCACACCTGGTGACACCGGAGCAGAACCGGGTTGATAGATATGTTTGGGGATTATCTCCCGAGATCAGAGGAAATGTAACCGCAGCAGACCCAAAGACTCTGCAAGAAGCAGTCAATCTAGCAAACCGCCTCACCAACAACGCTATCCGATCGGGAACGTTTTCAAGTGACAAGACTAAGGGAAAGAGGAAGATGGAGGAATCTACCAAACCGTAGTTCAAGGGAAGGTCAGGCAAGGATAGAAGGGTGACCAGAAACTACGAAGTTCAGACTCAGGCAGCAGAAAAAGAGAAAGGGACATACCAGAAGTGTGGCAAGTGCGGGAATCACCATGCTGGGAGGTGCGTTATATGCCTTAGGTGCGGCAAGGGAGGCCATGTTGACAAAGATTGCAGAAGGAGAACCTGTTTTGAGTGCGGAAGCCCTAATCACTACCGAAATGCTTGTCCCAAAGTGAATCAAAGACCTTACGCGAACCCGACACAGCCAGCAAACCAAGGAAATCGTGGAGGATTAGCTCGGGGAAGAGCGTTTGTGATTGGAGCGGAAGAAGCAAAACAAAACCCTGATGTGGTCACAGGTACGTTTCTTCTCAAAAACTATCCTGCTACTGTGCTTTTTGATTCCGGAGCAGATAGGAGTTATGTGTCGTTAGAATTCAGGCCTAAGATAAACAAGAAGTCACAGAATTTGAAAGAGGAGCATATAATTGAATACTCTAACGGAGAGTTAGTTAAGGCTAACAAGGTAGTCAGAAAATGCACTCTAGGCTTATCAGGAAAGGATTTTAGCATAGATTTAATCCCGATCAAGATAGGGAGTTTTCACATAATCGTTGGTATGGATTGGATGTCTAACCACCGAGCGACGATATGTTGTGCCGAGAAGATAGTTTTGTTAGCGCTACCCGAAGGAGGTGTACTTGAAGTACACGGAGAAAAGCCAAGGAGAGACATCAAGATAGTGTCATATATGAAAATGCGAAGTCATCTACGGAAGGAATGCGTAGCATTCATGGCACACGTCATAGATAAGAAGGCGAAGGAGAAGCAAATCCAGGATATTCCAGTTGTGCGAGAATTTCCTGAGGTATTCCCGGAAGAGCTACCTGGATTACCTCCACAACGACAAGTAGAGTTCCACATTGACTTAGTTCCAGGAGCGACCCCCATAGCAAAGTCACCATATCGTCTAGCACCGTCCGAGATGCAGGAACTGTCAAATCAACTTCAAGAGCTGTTAGATAAGGGATTCGTCCGACCCAGCTCTTCACCTTGGGGAGCCCCCGTTTTATTCGTCAAAAAGAAGGATGGATCTTTTCGCATGTGCATCGATTACAGGGAGCTGAACAAGATCACTATTAAGAATCGTTACCCTCTTCCACGCATCGAGGATCTGTTCGATCAATTGCAAGGAGCGACATACTTCTCCAAGATCGATATTCGATCCGGATACCACCAGATGAGAGTCCGAGAAGATGATATTGCCAAGACAGCGTTCAGAACTCGATATGGTCACTACGAATTTTTGGTCATGCCTTTCGGTTTGACGAACGCTCCAACAGTTTTTATGGATCTGATGAACAGAGTATGTCGACCGTACTTGGATAAGTTCGTGATTGTCTTCATAGACGACATCCTGATTTATTCGCAAAGCAAGGAGGACCATGAGCAACATCTGAGATTAATACTAGAGTTGCTCAAAGCTGAAAAGCTTTATGCCAAGTTTTCAAAGTGCGAATTTTGGATTCGAGAAGTACACTTTTTGGGTCATGTGGTGAATAAAGAGGGAATACATGTCGATCCAGCTAAGATTGAGGCTATAAAGAAATGGGAAGCCCCGAAGACGCCGACAGAAATTCGACAATTTCTCGGTTTGGCAGGCTACTACCGGCTATTCATTGCAAATTTCTCCAAGATTGCGCAGCCGTTGACAACCTTAACGCAAAAAGACAAGAAGTTTATTTGGGGAGAGAAACAGGAGGAAGCGTTCCAGTTGCTCAAGCATAAGTTGTGCAATGCACCCATACTGGCATTACCCTAAGGAACGGATAACTTCGTTATGTATTGTGATGCTTCACATTAAGGCTTGGGATGTGTTTTGATGCAGAACGAGAAAGTCATCGCCTACGCATCCAGACAGCTGAAAATCCACGAGAAGAATTACACCACTCATGATTTGGAGCTCGGAGCAGTGGTGTTTGCCCTCAAGATTTGGAGACATTATCTTTACGGCACCAAATGCACCATCTTTACGGACCATAAGAGCCTCCAGCACATTCTCGATCAGAAAATGTTGAACATGAGGCAGAGAAGATGGGTCGAGTTGCTCAATGATTACGATTGTGAGATTAAATATCACCCAGGGAAAGCGAATGTTGTAGCCGATGCGCTAAGCAGGAAGGAAAGGGTGAAGCCTACAAGAAAGAAACTCTTCACAGGATGGAAAAGTCAGATACTTGAAGCCCAGAGAGAAACTTTAAAGGCTGACAATCTAAAGAAAGAAACTCTTCACAGGATGGAGAAGGAGTTTGAGGAGAAAGCGGACGGAGTGCATTATTTTAAAGAAAGAATTTGGGTTCCAAAAGTCGATCAGTTGAGGGCAATGATCATGGACGAAGCTCACCAATCAAAGTACTCGATACACCCAGGATCTGACAAGATGTACAAAGGACTGAAGGAACACTATTGGTGGCCTGGAATGAAGAAGGATATCGCCACTTATGTGAGCAAATGCCTGACTTGTGCAAGAATCAAGGCAGAACACCAGAAACCATCCGGACTTTTACAGCAACCGGAAATCCCATAATGGAAATGGGAGCAGATATCAATGGATTTCGTGACCAAGCTACCCAAGACCAAAAAGGGTCATGATTCGATATGGGTGATTGTTGACCGACTCACGAAATCTGCGCACTTCTTGCCAATACGAGAGGGTTTCAGCATTGATAGACTCGCACAATTGTATGTCAATGAGATCGTTATGCGTCATGGAGTACCAATCTCGATCATCTCCGATAGAGACAGCAGATTCACTTCGCGATTTTGGCAGTCACTACAGGCAGCATTAGGTACTAGCGTAGATTTGAGCACGGCATACCATCCTCAAACCGACGGACAGACTGAGAGAACCATACAAATGTTGGAGGATATGCTATGTGCTTGTGTGTTAGAATTTGGAGGTAGTTGGGATAATCACCTACCCTTAGTCGAGTTCTCCTACAACAACAGCTATCATGCCAGCATCCAGTGCGCTCCATATGAAGCCTTGTACGGACGCAAGTGAAGATCCCCACTTAATTGGTTGGAAGTGGGAGAAAGTCGACTAGTCAGGCCTGACATCGTTCAAGAAACCACTGATAAGATCAAGAAGGTTCAAGAGAAACTTAAAGCGGCCAGGGATCGCCAGAAAAGTTACGCTGATAATCGCCGGAAACCGTTAGAATTCCAAGTTGGCGATAGAGTACTACTGAAGGTATCACCTTGGAAAGGGCTAATACGTTTTGGAAAGAAGGGGAAATTGAGCCCCCGATTCGTTGGACCATTTGAGATCTTGGAAAGAATCGGACCAGTCGCCTACAGATTGGACTTACCCCCAGAGCTCAGCACCATTCATGACACTTTCCACGTGTCCAATTTGAAGAAATCCCTATCAGAAGAGGCAGTGATCTTACCTTTGGAGGAAATCCAAATCGATGAACAACTGCGCACCACGGAGGAACCAATTGAAATCCTTGATCGAGAAATCAAGCAGCTTAGGCGCAGTAAGATACCGATCGTCAAGGTTCGACGGAATTCAAGGCACGGGCCAGAGTTCACCTGGGAGCGGGAGGCTTTCATGAAGAGCAAATACCCTCACCTTTTCACAAAAGACCCCTGTGGTAGCAGCAAGAAGTAAATTTCGGGACGAAATTTCTTTCAACAGGGGTAAATGTGACAACTGACAGTTTTGACCTTCAGGTTAGCTACTCGTTAAATCACTCAGTAGCATTTCCGTAGGTAAAAATATAGTCATCTAGTTGCTAAAATAATCTAGGTTAGTTTGCGTGAAAAATTTAGGCAAAAATCTAAAAGTCCCGAAAACTGCCCGAAAAAGCCCGTACCGGCCCAAAGTCACCCGAAAACCCTATAATGCCAAATTTAAAGTCAAATTATATAAAATATAATATTTCATTAAAAATAAAAATAAACTGTTCCAAATAATCCAATTTTGCCTTTGAAAAAGTCGGTTTTTACCGAAAAACGTCAAAAACCCGGTACTGCGTTCGAATTAACAGTATTTTTTTTAAACTCTTTTAAAAAAGAAGAAGAAGAAAAGGCAAGGGATGGGTGGGACCCACCCCTTGGCCGGCCACCCCTCTATCTCCCTCTCTCTCTCTTTGTTTTCCAAGAGTATAATCATCACACCTCTTAATCATTTTCAATTTCAAACTTTTCTTCTCCTACACACCTTTCTCTCTTCTCTCTCTTTAAATTCTTCAAGAAAAACCAGCCCCATATTCATCAAAAATCTGAAGTTTTAGAAGTTCAAGCAAGGTTTTCAAAGCCTAAGTATTTTCATCCTCAAGGTAAGAACAAAATAGGCACAATAGCTTCGGTTTTTAGCCCTTTTGGGTGTTTTTCTTGTGTTTCTTGAGGTTTAAACCCTCTTTGTTGGTTGAATGATTGTTCTTGATGTTTGAGGAAGAGAATGAACCACAGAAATGTGTAAGGACATTCAAAGATGGTGAAGTTCTATGACTCCTCCTTATGAACACAAGATTTGAAGTAAAAATCATATGTTTTGATGTTTGTTACTCTTTTTGGGGCTAAAATTATCTATTATTTCATGCATGTGTTTTGATGATATCCAAGTGTATTTCTTCTACTCATTTGATATAAGTTAAGGGTATTAGTTCATCATCAAATAAACCCCCAAATTTTCAAAGATTCTAAGAGTTTTGGTCACAATGTTGGGTTTTGATTCTGGAATGATGCTGATGGGTTTTTGCATGTGTGTTTGGACGACCCAAAAAGGGGGCAAACGGATTTATTTTCTTCTAAAAATTTTATGGTACAATATTTTATGGTTCAGGGTTCAAACCCCACTGGAATCATTCAAAATTTCCAAGTTTTGAACCCTCAACCATGTTAAAACTTTTTAGTGTTCATCAGCTTCTGGTCAGAATTTTATATCAACTTCATGCATGCATATCTCCTTGATAACTTAACTAAAATACATGATTCTTGATTCTAAGTTCAAGTTCAGTGAGTTAGCTTTCCAAAGAATCTGATATCACATGATTTCGTGGATTTTTGAGTGCTCAACCAATGAAAAGAAATTCATGGTGCAATCTGTCCAAGGATGGCAGATTCACATGCATGGATTCATGAGTTCATATCTCATTCAAAAATCATCAAAATCATGTGAAACTTGTTTCATTAGTTAGATATTTGTTTTATCTTGAATATCCCTTTTGAAATTTGAATTTTGGTGTAGAAATGAATTCTCTAGGGTACAAACATCACTGACTTGTATTTCCAAAAATGATTTATGCACACTGATTTTGCAAGAATTTTTAAAATATGTTAAACATCTTCAAAAATCATGACATTTGGTGGGAATGTTGTTAATACCCCCAATATCAGTGGATAAAATTTTGATAACTTATATCCTTTTGGAACTAAGCTTAATGGTAGCATTTTTGAAACAAAACAAATCTGCCAGAATCTGATTTCTTCAAAAAGGATCGTTTTGCAAATTTCAAGAATTCCCATATGTTTGGATATGATATAAAGTAACAAAAACCTATTTTATACTAAGTTGAACTTAATAAAATTAAGTAAAGGCATTATAATCGGATATCGGTATTGACTTGACTAAGGTATGGACCGTTGAATTTAGACTAACGTCAATTACGTAGTGATAGGGCATAATTAGACTTGGAGTCGGGATTTGTTCACGCACTACCGGTTGTTTTAAAACGCAAAAGCTACTCAAAGTGAGTATTCACAGCCCCTCTTTTTACCGTTTTTACGTGTTTTGGGGTGAAAAGCATGCTTAACAAATGATTGTGAATAACTGTGAATAATGTTGCGAGATAAAATGTGTTGTGAGCTAAATTTGATATGTTATGAGGCATGATATAGTGAGTCTGAAAAGTTGAAGTCCCCGGTAACTACTATTAACTCATAACAATGGGCCTATAATACTAGTGGATAGCGCTATTTGGTTGACATACCCACCTTAAACTGACGAGGAATAGGTGCACTGTATTGAATAAAAATTCTACACATGTGGGATTTAGTCCCACCGCTGAGGTAGAATAGGGGCGTAGCATGTCATAAATTTCAAGATTAGTAGTGACTCAAAGAATAAATATCATGCGATTAACGTTAACCCGGGAAATTTACTCACATTTTGATACTAAGCTTGAAATGGAGTGAGCAAAAACGTTCACTAATGTTAAGGCTAGTATCGGTAGTGAACAAAAAGGTTCACTATAATCTGTTTATGAAAAATTGAGTGAATAAAAAGGTTCGCTGAAAATTTGTTGCATCTAAACTGTTTTATGCATATGAAAACCTGTGAACTCACCAACTCTCGTAGTTGACGCTTGATTTAACATGCTTTTCAGGAAATCCGAAGGTGATTGATAAAGCTTAATTTTGGGCAATTGTAATCACCAATCAAGACATTGTTCTTTTTGTTAAGTTTGTAAACTTTAACTTATGGTTGGTTGTAATACATTGTAAACTTTAATTATTTTGATATGAATGATTGGTGCTATTTATCTCCTATCGCTGTGAAATCTAAACTGTCACACCTCGCGTTTCCGCTTTAGCGGGGTGTTACAGCTACACACCCGATTCGATATCATTTGGATAATAGGTGTGAGAAATAATTAATTAAGTTTAATTATTAAAGAGAGAAAGAATAAATAATAAATTGATTATTTATTATTTATTAAATAAAATTATTAACATATTGTTAATTAAGATAATTAAAGAAGAGTTGTAATTGGGTTGGGTTTCTTATTGGATGCTGCCTTATTTACTTCTATAAATAAAGGCATTATTCAGTTATTTGAAAGATCTGATTCATTAGTAGCTTATACACCAAGAAAACCCTCCTCCCTTTCTCTCTCTCTCTCTCTCTCTCTCTCTCTCTCTCTCTCTCTCTCTCTCTCTCTCTCTCTCTCTCTCTCTCTCTCTCTCTGTGCCGATCTCACACCCACACGAACCATTCCAGGTTTTGTTCAATCCACGGCGGTCTAGCAGCCTATCTCACGGTGGTGCAGTAGCGGTGTATCCCTCGCTAGCTTCCGAAGTCGTTTTTGGTATCATCAAAAAGGTAAAATTGCTAAAACCCCCTTGATATAGTATTTGATAAGTTGTGGTTGGATCTCTGTCAAGATTATTGTTTGTTTCCATTGCTTAATTGTTTTTTGTTCAAATAATCCCAACAGTTGTTAGTGTAAGGTCGGCGGCTATGTGTTTATGGTGATGATCAGCAGCAGCCTCGCTCGATGGCTCGGCCGCTACTCGGCAGCCTCGTGCGTCGGCAGAGCTGCTACCCATAGTTGGTGGTCGGTCAGAGCAGGTCGCGCCGGCGAGGTAGCGCTGTTGTGTGCTTTGTCTGCTACGGTCGGCGATAGTTCGGTGGTTTGCGGCTGTCACCGCCGGGCCGCTTAGCGGCTGTTCGGAAGTCGTCGCGACGGCTGTTTGGGCGACCACTTGTTGAGAGGTGCGGTGGGCAGCTGGGTGTTGTCCGGTTGCATCGAGTGATACGAGTTGGGTCGCGGTAAACCCATGTAAGACCCGCTCGTTTCCTCTGAGTTGTGTTCTTTGTGCGGTATTCTTTTAGGTTATCAGTTCGTACGTGGTGAGAGGCGAGGAATTGTAGGGAGTGTGTTAGAATACTAATACTTGGTATTTAAATGCCATAATTTCAGATTTGTTATTCATTGCACTGTGTTAGTTCGTGCTTGCGAATCTTCACGTTTAAGGTGAGTACTATGATGTATGCTTATTATATAGCCTTTATGTATGCGCACGATTTGCATGAAAATGGAACCACATGCCCTTGGTGAGTTGTGGGGGCCGGCCCGTGTCCAAATTGACGGGAGGAGAAGGGAACCACATGCCCTTGGTGAGTTATGGGGGCCGACTCGTGTCCAAACTGACGGGAGTTTATTTGATAGACCTCGCGAGGGTCATGTGTTGCTAAATTAAATATATATATATATATAAATTGATGTGGTTGTCTACTAATGATTGTTGTGGATTGTGGTATGTATGCATGTTATATGATTAAGTGTACATGTATAGTAGCTCATTAAGCGTTTCGCTTACCCAGATAGTTGTTCCCCTTTTTCAGGTGTTAGTTCGGCCAAGGATAAGAGCAAGGGCCCAGCTTGACTCCGGCGACCGGGATTCCGACGGCGTTGACTCCATAACTAGACCTTTGATTATTAAATTTTTGGGGAATTAGTTTAAAAACAAAAAAAAAAACATTTGTATTGATTATTGGTTATTAATTGGGATTTCTGGTAAAAGATTATTAATTATTCTTTTGAAATTTTTAGTGTTTATTTAAATCGAAAAGTTTATTCAAAAACTTGTTTTCGGAATGCGACGTTACATGGGTGGTGGTGGTGGTGAATCTGTTGGGGGTGGGTGGTGGTGGTGAATCTGTTGGGGGTGGGCGGTGGTGGTGAATCGTGGTGAATCATGTAAGAGTTTTTCTCTCTCGCTTACCAGGTTAGAATCTCGATTGTTGTCTCGCCTCAAATGTAATAAGATTATCGGTTCTTATCATACACACCCCGTAATATGACTTACACCCCTTAAATGCTTACCTTGAAAGTGATTAATAAATAATTTGTTATGTTCAATATAAGAAGGTAAACTTTCATGCATTATTCATAATGAATAATACATGTATTTAGGATAAATAATACAATGCATTCAGGATAAATAATACAGACATTCATGATCCATGTATTATTCATCATGAACCATGAATTATTCATCTTAAATGTTTAATTATTCATCATGAATGATACATTGATCATGATGAGTAATAAATGAATACCCATGAAAGTGTGGACACATTATGCGCTCTCCATTGTCCCCTATTTCACAACAGAAACTCGGTTTCACTTGAACTCATTCCATAAAGTCTCCTTTATTTGTTGACCAATTAATTTATGTTAACTTTGCTAACCAAATCACAATCGTTGCCCACCCAACTTTGCATATTGCATAGTATGCACATACATGACTCCCATCCAGATTTGCATATTGCATATTATGCACGTTTATATTTCTGCAGCATCTTCTTCATCAACATTTTTTGAATGAACTACGTTGTTGACTATACTGGAGGGATTCATCGATAAATAAATTATGCATATTACAAAACTCCATTGAATCGAACAACATATAAAAATCAAAAACCAAAAAACGATGGAAGAAACTCCATTGAATCAGACGACATACAGATATTGAAAACCAAAAACCGATGGAAGAAACTCCATTGAATCGTACGAGGATTCATCGATAATTTGCAACCCATGGAATCGATCAAAATCCAGAAATTGAGAAACAAAAAAAAAGTTGTGAAAAATAAATTGAAATTTTAATTGATTGAATTAGTTTCATACCATATCCATAACCATGTACGATACGTAAGGAAACAAAATATTTGATTAATTTCATACCTAGACCTAGACCTAGACCTCGCTAAATTCAAACCACGTGAGATTCTTAATTTTGATTGGTTGATAGTCGGTTAACAAAGTTAACACAGACTAACTAGTTAAAAAAATGAAGGATACTCTCTCTCTCTCTCTCTCTCCCTATATATATATATATATAGACAGGTTCAAATGGAAACTCATTTTTCCTTGCGAACGTGAGAACAACAGAGAGCTAGATACATGTCACATAGTATAAATAACGAATGTAAATGTTCATGCATTATTCTTGATGAATAATAGAACATTGAAGGTGAATAATATATTATTTTGTTATCCGTACTGAATGTGACACATGTCGAGCTCTCGGCTCACATTCACAATGAATAATATTTCGCAGCCAAACTTTTGCTTATATATATACATATATATAGGGTTGAGTTCTGATGAGAAGTAGAGGTTAACATATATATGTGTGTGTGTGTGTGTGTGTGTGTGTGTGTTTAGATTTACCAAACATATATATATACAGTAGAAACTCGATAAATTAATACTTGATTATTTAATAAACTCTCTAAGATAATATTTTTTGCCGGTCCCGACTCGGGATAGGGTGCTAAATTAATAATTCGCTAAAATTATAAGATAATACATTTTTTATAATTTATTTAGACCACATATAAAATATAAATTAATAATTCCTTATATATAGCATATTACATGAATGATTTATGAAGGTTTCTTGAAAAATGACTCAATTGTCTTTTGTTTTTTGTTGAAATCAATTTCACCTTGAATCTCGTCTGTCATTGTTGTTTTTTTCACACCTTTAAGATGGGAAGCCATGTTGTGTGTATGATTTGTTTGTGTTAACCTATTTTTATCTTGTATTTATATAGAAAATATTTTTAATGTCCATAAAGTGATACATTGAACACAAGAAGCATAATAAGGTGGGAGATTGAATGTTTCTTTCAAATTGGGTCGTTCATTTGATATACATGCATTGTATACAATAATTAAGTGGAAGCTTGAAAGATGTTTGTAAACTAAGTATTCTACTATAAATTAATAAACTATTAATTAATATATAAATTAATAGTTATTAATTTATCGATTAATTAATAACGCTTTTAATTAATAAATTTTGGTGGTCCCAAGTGTATTATTTTATAGAGTTTCTACTGTATAAGGTTAGGTTCAAATGTGAACTCTAATTTGGTTGTGAACGCGAGGACCATTAAAATTGAGCCACGTAGCAATATTCACTCTGAATATTATGCATTATTTAGAGTGAATAAAGGCACCTAAGCTTTGTTCACTCTGAATAATGCATGATATTCAGAGTGAATATTGCCACGTGATGCGATTTTTAATCTACGGTTGAAATTGGTTAACTCAATTAACACAAATTATTTGGTTAATAAATGAATGGAACCCCATATACATATATAATTAGGTTCAAACAAGAACAAATGAATTTTGTAGGAATAAAAGAACTATTTTGAATCACATGTGATGTGGGCCCATGTGGGACCCACCCATTAAATAAATCGTATATGATTCAGGTGAGTCTTACCACTAAATCATATATGATTTATTTAGGGTCCCACATGGGTCCATATAACATGTGGCTCAAAATTTGTTCATTTGTTTTTCCAATGGGGTTGGTTCTTGTATGAACCCACCTCTCTCTCTCTCTCTCTATATATATATATATATATATATATATATATATAGAGAGAGAGAGAGAGAGTCAGAGAGAGGGGAAAATTCAAATTAAAACTCATTTTTCATTGTGAACGACAATTAATTGCCTTTTCTGAAAGAACATTAATAATTTCTAATATTATAACAATGTCGGAACATTTGAACCGCCCACACAAAACAAACCATAAAGAAATCAAAGAATGCATATGATTGGTTGACTTAAGTTCACATAGTTAACATAAATTCTTTAATTAAAAATTAAGTTTAAGCACAGCAAAATGTATCTAAGTTGTCACATTTTATCATTGTACGTACTCAACTTAAGAACTTACCATTGTATGTACTGAACCTACTAAAATTGTCATTCTATGTATTAAACTATCATTCTATATATTCATTTAATGTACTTAAAAACTTACCATTTAATGTACCGAACCTGCAAAAATGGTAATTTTTTAAGTTGAGTACATACAATGGTAAGTTTTTAAGTTAAGTACATACAATGATAAAAGGGTGACAACTTGAATACATTTTGGTGTACTTAACCCTAAAAATCATTAGGATTATATATATATATAAAGAGAGAGATAAATGTTAAATGAGAATTGCTAAAAAAATATGAAGTAAAAACTTCATCTCAACCATTGATACGGTTGAGATCATAGTTGACTAGTCAAAGATTATGGGTTTGACCGCAATCTTAGACTTGTCAAAATTGGGGCGGACGCACTTCATAGAAGGCATTTTCGTAAATTTACAGATAGGCTGAATGAAATCTTCATATATGATCTGTGTAGTTCATATATGAAAATTCGTATATGATCTGTGTAGTTCATATATGAAGATTCATCGTTTATAACCACAAGAGTGGTGGCGTAGTGACACAAGACCTAGGGGGTATATGGTGGAGTAGCCCATCCACCCAGGTTCGAATCCAAGCGTGCATACCTTGTGGCTAGGCTTAGTCCCTGACGGCGGAAACTTAATTTTCAAATTGCCAAAGATGTAGTCTAGGCGAAGCCTAGATGAACCTTATCCAACAAAAAGATTCATCGTTCATATATGAATCTTCATATATGATATGTGTAGTTCATATATGAATCTTCATATCCGACATGATTGTAATATTTACGAAATTGTCCCTTTGTGCCCAACAGCCTTGCGAGCAATAATCTGGTTCTTCGCGGTCAAAGCCACCATTGTTGACCAGATGAGTGGTAGACGCCACTTTTTTATTTCATATTTTTAGCACTTCTCATTTGAACCTTGTTGGGAATTAACGGGCGTAAAAACAATTTAACGCAGCGGAAATTAAACCATTAATCCCAAACAATAGATCCATCAATATCAGTATACTATTAAGGAGGTTTATCGATATTCCTTAGGTAGTCCAAAAAACGTGTCTGGAAAGCATGTGGGGAATACACCGCTACTGCACCACCGTGACACAGACTGCTATACCGCCTAGGATTACCCGATACACAAATCAAACTGATTTGTGTATGTGTGTGTATAAATCGATGGAGAGAGAGTGTGTGTGGGGTAAAGGGTTTTTCTCTGGGTTTCTTTTTTGGTAAGAAAAACTAATGAATTGGATGGGTTATAACCCTATTAGGTTTGTCATATTTATAAACATAAATATGGCAGTACCCAATTAAGAAAAATCCCATTTTAATAAAAGCCTGCTAGACTTTCAATCAAACTGAAAAACCCTTTTATTTAATTAATAAACTATTAATTAAATTTAACCCTTTAATTAATTAATTAAATATTATATAATTTCCATAAATATTAAAGTAATATTTATCTAATAATAAATAATAAACTATTTATTATTTTATCTCTCTATGTCTCTCTTTAATAATTAATTAAACTAATTAATTATTTTCCCACACAACCGGTTAATCCAAATGATCTCTATTTGGGTGTGTAGCAGTGTGACCCACTAGTGTCTTATAACATTGGACACGGTAAACCCTGTTACTGTCTTGCACATAATTCTTTCAGACTCCCACTTGTGCCAAACAAGTAACTGAATTGTTACCATTAGCCTAAGGAGGTCCCTAGCCAGACACTTAGGTTAACCAGGTTATAAGATCTCTTATATCCAGAGATACGATTCATGTTCATTCCTTTTACACGTGATATTTCTAAAGTGAGTTTTAGACGTGGAGCGGAGGATTCAATCTTAAACTCAAGTATTTCTTGACTCTGATTTCGACTGCTTGTAGTTACGGAACTTACCAAATAACAACTGTTATTCTATCCGAGCGTGGCCACGCATTTCTGCCAATCTTAATCGTTAAGGGGCCCGGAAATATCTCTCCGGCAAAAGAGGTGTAAATCCCATGTTGACTATCTGCATTTGGATACATGGCTTCTGCTGCATCTAGTCACGCCCCTTATGGCCACCTAGTTACGGTGCAGCGTTAGAACGTGCTAAGAGTATAGCAGTCCTCACATTTCCAGACCAAATATCTCAGGTCTAAGGACAACCTATCATCAAGTCAATGCTCATGACATAGGCTCCATGGAGCAGACTTGAAACTTGTCACTTCCAATACTCAAACACTCTGATGAGTATCTATGAATGTTTGGTCACATCACTTGTGCATTTACTCTTTACTTAGAATAAAACATCAAACATTCATAATAGCTTACAACCCTGTTGTAGTTCCCACCACAACAAGTAGCTACGGAAATTTTGATTTCTCGCAAAAACTTTGCAAAAATCATGGATAATTAAATATGCTAAAATTGGTTAATTTGAAACAATCATGAATAATAACCTCCTTATTTCGAGCACACAGTGAAATAATAAACTTTACATGATATAGAGTTTCAAAGATAAAACCACAGTAATAATGAACAACATAAACTATCTACTAGTATCCAGGTACTGCATCCCTATGAAATTAGCATAGTCCTTATGCTTTATTCTAGCTAGCGGCTTTGTCAACGGATCTGCGACATTCTCACGTCTCCTCATCCAATGATCTCTGGGATGAGGTGATATTTCCTGAGTACATGTCTCGATTTGTGATGTTCTCTGGGTTCCTTGGCTTGCACCACATCACCAGAGTTATCACAGTAAATATCTATGGGTCTAAAGATACAGGCAACAACTCTAAGATCCGAGATAAAATTTTTGAGCCAGACCGCTTTCTTTGCTGCGTCTGATGCTGCAATGTACTTTGCCTCTGTAGTAGAATCTGCTATAGTATCCTGCTTCGAGCTTTTCCATGAGATCGCGCCTCCGTTTAGAGTAATAACGTATCCTGACTGTGATCTAAAATCATCTCTGTTGGTCTGGAAACTAGCGTCAGTGTAACCTGTGACACTAATCTCATCCTCAGAACCTCCAAAGACCAAGAACATTTCTTTGGTCCGTCTCAAATACTTGAAAATGTTCTTGACAGCCACCCAATGGGCTTCACCTGGGTTCTGCTAGTTTCTGCTCGTAACACTTACTGAGTATGCAACATCGAGCCTAGTATATAACATGGCATACATGATTGATCCAATTGTAGAGGCATATGGAATCGACTTCATCTTGTCCTGATCTTGACTAGATTCAAGACACCGTGCTTTACTTAACACTATGCCATGTTGCATCAGGATAAATCCTTTCTTGGATTCATCCATCCTAAATCTCTTCAGGATCTTGTCAATGTATGTACTTTAACTAAGTCTGATAAGCCGTCTAGATCTATTTCTATAGATTTTAATACCAAGTATATAGGTGGCTTCTCCAAGGTCTTTCATTTGGGAACATTTACCTAACGAAGCTTTTACTCCCTGCAAGGTTGGTACATCATTTCCAATTAGCAGAATATCATTCACATATAAGACCAAGAAGGTTACTATGCTCCCACTGAACTTAGTGTAAACACATGGCTCAAACTCACTTTTGGAAAATCCAAACTCTTTGATTCACTCATCAAGGTGTAAGTTCCAGCTCCTAGATGTCTGCTTTAATTCATAGATGGATTTAAACAGTTTACACACTTTATTAGGATTCTTAGGATCTACAAACCCATCTGGTTGTAACATGTAGACATCTTCTGTTAACTTCCCGTTAAGGAAGGCGGTCTTGACGTCCATCTGCCAAATTTCGTAGTTAAAATACGTTGAAATGGCCATTAGAATCATAATAGATTTTAGCATGGCCATTGGTGAGAATGTTTCATCATAGTCGATACCATGAGTTTGGGTGAAACCTTTAGCAACCAACCTTGCTTTGAATGTGTGCACATTTCCATCCATGTCTCTTTTCTTCTTGAAAACCCAGTTGTTCCCGGCAGCTTTACAGTATTGGGGCAAATCTGTCAACTCTCGTACTAGGTTGTTGTACATGGATTACATGTCTGCCTTCATGGCTTCTAGCCATTGTTCAGACTCACTACCTAAGACAGCATCTCCATAGGATATGGGTTCGTTCAAATCCCCGTCGTCTTGGGTGATTAGAAAACCAAGATACCTATTTGGTTCTTGTCGTACCCTAGTGGATCTGCGAAGGTCCTGTGTTTGCACTTCCTCAACCGTGTCTGGTTGAGTCTCAACTTGTTCTTGTTGAGTGACTGGCTCAACAATCGGCAAAGTGATATCTTCCTCTACCTCCTGTAGATCTACATCATTTCTGGTATACTCGAAACTGAGAAATTTTTCCTCCAAAAATTCTCCATTGCGAGCCACAAAAACTTTATTCTCGATAGGATTGTAGAAGTAGTATCCCACAGTCGTCTTGGGATATCCTACGAACATACACTTTCCAAGAATTCTCCATTAAGGAAGGTAGTCTTAACATCCATCTGCCAAATCTGATAGTTAAAATACGCTGAGATGGCCATCAGAATCCTAATGGACTTTAGCATGGCTACTGGTGAAAAAGCTTCATCATAGTCGATACCATGAGTTTGCGTGAAACCTTTAGCCACCAGCCTTGCCTTGAACGTGTGCACATTTCCATCAATGTCTGTTTTCTTCTTGAAAACCCATTTCTTCCCGACAGCTTTACAGTGTTGGGGCAAATCTTTCAACTCCCATACTAGGTTGTCGTACATGGATTGCATATCTGCCTTCATGGCTTCCAGCCATTGTTCAGACTCAGTGCCTGACATAGCATCTCCATAGGATGTAGGTTCATTCAAGTCTCCCCTGTCTTGAGAGACTAGAAATCCAAGATACCTATCTGGTTCTTGCCTAACCCTAGTGGATCTACGAAGGTCTTGTGTTTGCACTTCCTCAACTGTTTCCGGTTGAGTCTCAACATGCTCTTGTTGAGTGACTAGCTCAACAATCGGTAAAGTGGTATCTTCCTCTACCTCCTGTACATCTACATCATTTCTAGTATTCTCTAGACTGAGAAATTTGTCCTCCAGAAATTCTCCATTGCGAGCCACAAAGACTTTGTTCTCGCTAGGATTGTAGAAGTAGTATCCCACAATTGTTTTGGGATAACCTACGAAGATACACTTATCTGATTTAGGCTTGAGTTTTTCTGAGGTTGCACATTTGACGTATACCTCACAACCCCAAATCTTGTCCGTCCAAATCTCGTACGGGTCTTTTCTACCGATTTCATTGACACTCTGTTCAGTATGTGTGCTGCTATTTCGAGCGCGTGTCCCCAGAATGACACTGGTAGCATGGAGCGACACATCATCGACCGTACCATGTCAAGTAAGGTACGGTTCCTTTTTTCTAACGCACCATTCATCTGCGGTGTATACGGAGGTGTGAGTTGCGATACAATCCCACATTCCACTAGATAATTGTCAAACTCCTGACTCAGATATTTGCCTCCACGATCTGACCGCAAAAACTTGATCTTTCTGTCAAGTTGATTATGTACTTCATTTTGAAATTCCTTAAATTTCTCAAAGGCTTCAGATTTATGTCTTATCAGGTAGACATAACCATACCTGCTGAAATCGTTAGTAACTGTAATGAAGTACCGGTATCCTCCTCTAGCCTCATGACTGAAAGGACCACACACATCTGTGTGTATAATTCCTAACAATTCACTGGCTCTTTCATTATCTTAGTTGAGAGGCTGCTTTGTCTTCTTCCCGGACAAACAAGACTCGCGGTTGTTAAACGGTCTAAAATTGAAAGACCCTAGAAGTCCTCCTTTCTAGAGTTGTTCTATGTGTTTCTTGTCTATATGTCCGAGCTGACAATGCCAGAGGTAAGTCTGATCCTCAATCTCTTTGGATTGCTTACTTATATGATAGATTTCCCTATTACTTTATTGCAGATTTAACACATATAGACCATTAGTGGGAGCTGCTTTGAAATAAATGACATCATTTTTAAAGCAAGAAATCATTTTATAATCATATTTAAAATAAAACCATGGTCTACTAATAAATCGAAAGAAATAATGTTTTTGATTATCTTTGGAACATAGTAACAATTCTCAAGTTCCAATACTAGACCCAAGGGTAAACTAAGACTGTAAGATCATACGGCTTCAGCTATAAGCATCGTGCCTTCACCGACTCGTAGGTTCGAATGATCATTCCTCAAGGTCTCCCTTCTATTGAATCCCTGTAAATTATTACAAATGTGATTACCACTGCCTGTATCAAGTACCCATGATTCATAAGAAGTGATCAAACAATCTATCACAAAGATATCTGGTGCATCGGGTAGACCAATGTCCATCTGGCCGGCATTGAATGAGTAGACACAGACATCTTGACTACCGCATTCTGGGAAACTCAGATCTCCCAGCTCATCAATTCAATCAGTATCCATGAGTTCAGCACTTGCTGGTTTCAGCTCCAAACTGTCCAAAATGTCCTCATGAACCTTTGCCACGTCCATCCTGGGCTCTCCCATGTAATCACTAGCTGTGACACGAATCTCCTTCGGGAGTGAGAACCACATCAGGTATACTAGCTCCTCTTGAGTCATCTTGTATCCCAATCGTGACAAACATTTAAAGAGCCTCCTCATTTCCATGAGATGGTCTTTAACTAATCGGCCCATTTCCAGCTTTTATTGAAAATATTTCATGCATGATCAGATACTTTCCGCAGTTCTTATAGAAACATACCTGGTTTTCTATATCTTTCATGACCTCATGGCAGAACTTAACTCTAAGATCGACCGTAAACTCGGGCGAAGTAGAGAAAGAGAGAATTGATATCACGTCCGACTCATCAGCCATAAATTTAAAATACTCTGCAAAATCCTTTTCTAGAGAATCGCACTTGGGTCGTGAAACGAGTTTCTCAATCATATACCGCTTATCCTTTGCACTCAAGACATTGTTGATGCGGTAAATTATATATATAAAAACGTAACCAAGTTTAACCCTTTATTTACCCAACTAGTATTACCACATATACAGGCAAGTGTACCCGATCGCGAGTAATATAGCGTAGGAAAGTACCAGGTATCGTTCTTACCACTGGGAACGGTTAAGCTAGATTTCTACCAAAGCTTTTGTTAATTAATCTAAGAAAAGGGGTTTTGCTTTTTGGAAAAGAATTTTAATTTATATAAATAAATAACCTATCTAAGAAGTGGAAAACTGACAAACAAACAAAAATCAGAGACAATTGCATTCATTATGATAATTTAAGATTTCCTTTCAGATGATTACCAAAGACATAGATTTAATGGTTATTGTAAGAATTTAAGCCAAAGCACCCTAACATGCGTATATGTGATTATCAACCAGGTTGGTCTTCCGGCCCAATTATAGGGACTGGTTGTCAGGCAGTCTAGTAAAAGTCACCATAATCAATGCTAAGTCGTGGGACCCTACAATCTAGTCTACCCTTGGTCCGAGCGGACTACTTACCACTAGAGCTGCACAAAATAACCGAATAACCGAAAAACCGAAAAAATAACCTAAACTGGTTTTAAGATAACTGGTTACAATTCTAACCGAGCATGTTATTTTTTTAACTGGTTTTCTAACTGGTTATAAATTTTCAGAATTTTTATGTAATTAACCGGTTTTTTTATTAACCGGTTTTTAACTGGTTATTTTCAATATACTAAAAAATTAAGAAATATTATGCTGTGGCGAGGGGAGATCGAACCCAGGTCACACTGAAGAAGTCGGGGAAGGATTATCACCTCCGGTCGATGTCGAAGACGACGAAGATGTCGAAGAGTGACTAGGCGGGGTGATGGCTCTGCCGATCTCTGTTCTAGTGTTCTTCTTTAATTAATATTATGGTAATTTGTAATCCAAAAATTTTAACTTATATATAGGGTTTAGTTCTCCAAAATGTATCCAACTTGTCACATTTTGCTATTGTGTGTATCCAACTTTGAAAACTACCATTTAATATACTAAAGTTTCAAAATTTTGCTATTGTATGTATTGGGTGACCTACTAAACAGGTTGCAGGTTATTTTTCTGAATTTTGATTTTTTTAATTCTAAAATATTAAAATAATTTACTGATTTGGCCCTGAGATCTATCAAATGTTACGAATTTGGTCCCAAACTCACACCACCACGTACCTCTGCCTCCTACCGTCGCACCACCACCTCCTTCTGCCGCACCGGTCATCTTCTCCGATGAACTCCGACCATCTTCTCCGGCGAAGTCCAGTCATCTTCTCCTGCGATGGTGTGCGATGGTGGTTACGGTGATGATGGTGGTTCCGGTGATGGTGGGCGATGGTGGTTACGGTGCTGGTCGACGGTGGTGGTTCTGGTAATGATGGTGGCCAGCGATGGCGGTGCGATGATGGTGGCGGCCGGTGATGGTGGCGGCTGGCGATGGTGGTGCGGTGATGGTGGTTACGGTGATGGTGGTTATGGTGATGGTGGGCGGTGATGGTGGGCGGTGATGGTGGGCGGTGATGGTGGTGGCCGACGATGGTGGGGCGGCGATGGTGGTGGCCGACGATGGTGGTGCGGCGATGGTGGCGACAGTGGTTAAGGTGATGGTGGGCGGTGGTGGTTCCGGTGATGCTGGTGTCCGACGATGGTGGTTACGGTAATGGTGGGCGGTGGTGGTTCCGGTGATGATGGTGGTCGGCGATGGTGGCGATGGTGGTTACGATGATGGTGGTGGTTCCGGTGATGATGGTGTCCGATGATGGTGGTTACGGTGATGGTGAGCGGTGGTGGTTCCGGTGATGATGGTGGCCAACAATGGTGGCGATGGTGGTTATGGTGATGGTGGTGGTTCCGGTGATGATGGTGTCCGATGATGGTGGTTACGGTGATGGTGGGTGGTGGTGGTTCCGGTGATGATGGTGGTCGGCGATGGTGGTGCGGTGACGGTGGCGATGGTGGTGCGGCGGCAGGCGGTGGAGGAAGGTGGTGGTGGCGACTTGGGGACCAAAATCGTAAGATTTAATAAAACTCAGGGACCAACCCTGCTAAAAAAGGGGGTGACTTGCTATTGAAGGTGGCAATACATACAATAGCAAAATTTTGAAACTTCAGTATATTAAATGGTAGTTTTTGAAGTACAATGCATACAATAGCAAAAGTTGACAAGTTGGATACATTTTGGAGAACTAAACCCATATCCATTGATCATCTACATGTGTGGTGGAGATTGGTTTGTATAGTTTGTACAAACTATCCGGTTTGTAACGGATACGATATTTGGATTTATATGTATTTCTATTTGAATTTATATTTATAATATTTTTATAGTAATGGTTGGTAATTTGGTATAATGGTATTTATATAATTATTTGTATTGTTTTTATTATATTTATATTTATATATTTGTATAATTATATTAAATATAATTATATAATTAAATAAACAAAACAACTAAACAAAAGAAAAAGCCCAAAAAAATTAGATTTTTAACCCAAGCCCAAAAAAAGCCCAACGAAACAGGTTTTTTTCTAACCAGTTTTTTGTCCTAACCGGTTATTACTCTAACCTAACCGGTTGAAAGTAGTATTGTATTCGAGGTCCATAACCGGTTATATGTTCGATCGGTTTTTTTCCTAACCGGTTTTTTCCTAACCGGTTTTGAAATAACCGGTTAGGCTATTTAACTGGTCGTGTGCACCTCTACTTACCATGTCTCCCCGCGTCACTGGATTGAAAGGTAAGAGAGGTAGAAATCACATTCATTAATTGTCAGATAACAAATATAATTCCAACAACGACTTCAAGTTACCACAGTTAAACCACCAAAATAGGAACCAACAGATAAACATTCAATAAACCATAAATCTAATAATTAAATTAAATCCAAAACTCAAATCATCTTTCAAAGTAATCACACCACAATGTAACGCAACGAGAAATCAACACATAGACATGTCAATCATAGATGAAAAACCAAACCAAACTAAAGACCGGCAGATTTGGCGTAACATCCTCTCGAATCGTCTCCTCCGAATGTTGATCATCGAGCCTCCATCTTCTCGGGTTGGAAACCCTAAGTGGTTCCCATTCTAACCTAATCTAGATTATGAGAGAATTTACTGAATTGAGAGATTTTTGGATGATTCAAACTAATGACCCATGGCTTCTATTTATAATAAAACTCGGCAGGTGGATCTGGCGATCGCGAAACGGCAGGTTCGCGGTGCGACACGGGTAACTAAATATTCCAGAATCTTCTATTCGATCATCTTAGCGGCGTGAAATCTTTTTTAGCGGCGCGAAATCCAACGGATTAAAGAAACTGCATAATTATCAGATATCCATAATATTCTAATTGATCTTTGTTTCCTTATCTGCTAAAAATCTTGCTTTAGGAGAAAGTAATGCATCTTGGAACATTCTGGAGTATTATGGATCTGAAACAATTGCCATATCTGATCAGATCATTTATTTGGGAAGAAGCAACTAATCTTGGAAGGGAAGAAAAGCACACAAATGGAAACCAAATAAATGATTTTTTTCATTTCTTCACAAAATCTCCATTTCTGACGCTTTTTACCCTCTTTTTCTATTTTTTCACAAAAGTGCCTCCAAAACCTGCAAAATTCATATTCAAGCCTTTTTAAGTCAAACTGTATCAAAAATACTCTCAAATTAAATACAAAAGTGGGGAACTAGCGCGAGTAAAACATGTATAATTTTGGAGTTATCAATTGTCAAGATGCGTTTTCCAAACTGGAAAATTTTGGCTTGTAAGCTTCCATTTGCCCATAATAAGGCGAAGTGATTCCTCAGGTGAATAAAACGGAATAGCAGTATAAGACATCTACAGAAAAGAATAAAATTCCGATTTAGTTATTCGATTATAAAACTTCTAATAAATTATTACCTTAGAAAATAAATTTATTAGACTAGAATTCATATATCACATGAATTGGCAAGCGGTTTGAGCACACAAGCCAACCCATGTTATTTCTGGTAGGTAATGTTAGGACCAAATTGTCCTAATTATAAAGTTTTATTAAGGAAGCTTTGAGAGGGATTAATTAGTTTTTAATTAGCTAGTTAATTAGTTATTGGGCTTGGGCTTGGGCTTTTGTGTAATGGACCTATATATAAGGTCTAGGGTTTGGAAAGGAAGGGTGTTGAAAATTATTCAATGAGAGTCGATTAAGGTGGTTGTGTGTGTGTGTTCTTGGTGTTCTTGAGAGCTCTCATAATAAAATACAAGAACTTTCCATTTTCATCTTTTGATTTCTCTTCTTTTCATCTCGTTGTTTGATTGTTTGGACCTCACAAATGGTATCAGAGCCAAACAAATCATTAGATTTGTTTGTTCCTATTAAATCAAACAACTAGAAATGTTTTTTAGTGGGTTTTGAAACTTTATTTTTTGAAAAGTTTCATTTTGAGTTTTTGGGGTTTTTGGGGTTTGGATATTGATGAAGATGATGAAATTGGGTGTTTGGGTTGTGTTTTGAAGCATCTTTGAGCTTGAAATGATGTATTTTTCAAGTTGCTTCATTTTTTGGATCTGGATTGAAGTTTTGGGCTAAATATTCAAGTTTTCCGAGTTGGAAAACTCGAATCTTCAAGTTTTCCGAGTTGGAAAACTCATATTTTCCGAATCAAAAAAAAAATAAAAACAATAAAAAAAATCCGAATCGGTGAATAGTGCTTTTCCGAATCGGAAAACACCGTTTTCCGAATCGGAATAGTAAAAAAAAAATTCCGAATCGGTGAATAGTGCTTTTCCGAATCGGAAAACATCGTTTTCCGAATCGGAATAGTAAAAAAAAAAATCCGAACCGGATGAATAGTGTTTTCCGAATCGGAAAACCCTATTTTCCGAACCGGATGAATAGTAAAAAAAAAAAAATTTGAGTGCCTTTTTGTTCTCATTTTCCGACTCGGAAAAGACGAAATACCCCTTTTGGGTTTTCGAGGTTTTCCGACTCGCTCTTGAGACGAGGGTATGCTCAAATTTTGTTTAAGTCTTGAACTACCTTGCTGTCCTTATTTTCCGACTCGGGAAACATGAAATACCCTTTCGGGTTTTCGAGTTTCTCGACTCGCCTTTGAGTCAAGGTTATGTTCAATTTTTGTTAAAACTTCCCAACTCCATTTCCGACTCGGGAAACTGTATTTCCCGACTCGGGTATCATCTCTTCATATAAGCCTTCAAGATCATATTCCGCTGCGATCTAGACCAAACCAAATTCAAATACTTTTGATGTTTCAAAACCCCTGCGCTTAAATAGCCACCTTTCTTTCCCAATTGATTCGTAAAGATCACATCAGGCCCGTTTTTAGCCCAAATTCAGTTTTCAATCGTGAAAATTGAATTTCTCTCATTTCCCCAACTGCTCCAGATTCTTTGAAGACATGTCAGATTTGTAACGATTTCAGAACGATGGTGATCGGATTCTGCATTTGGTTAGACTACTCAGAAGCCTGACGCTCTACAACCATTATTCTAGAGTTTTTATTAGATGGAATTATTCCTCGATGGAGTGCGAGTTGAGTTTTTCCTTTGGATGCCACCTTCGGTGAATGGTACTATTGTTACGTGCTCAATTCCTAGCCATTTCACCGTTGTGGAGGTTCAGTTGCGATCTAGAATTTTGAGTGACGGTCGTCATCCATCTGACTAAGAAGACTCGATCTGGATCTGATTACTTGACACTTTGGAAGATTTCAGGAAATCGACTATTTTCTGAGCAGTAGAGAGATCAAAAGCAGAGTATCTCGTTCAGCATCTACTCCCAGTTTCTCATTCCATACGGTGTTTCGGTGATCCAAGCTTCAGTGTTCCCAGTTGTGAGCTTATCAGATTTAAAGCTCTTATGCTGAATTCCTATTCAACAAGGGGTCAAAGACAGAACCTTTATCTTTCTTGCTGATCTGCACGGTAACTCACACATGCATCTATCCCTTTGTTTCTCTTGGCTGGAGATCAACATAATTGGATGAATCAACATGCTCTGGTTCAAGCTGTTGTATTCTGCGGTTATCAGACGTGTCGAGTTATTTATAGGTTGAGCTGTAGTTTGTGCAATCAGTCGCGGTTATTGCAAATCGGATCTGGTCTTTCAGTTGAAACCGAAGATGAAGAGCTACAATCGAGGGGGAGCTTGGAGATCAAAATGTAGCCGAACGCCACTAAGGTTTTCTCACGAAAGCTAGGGGGAGAAGATCAGAGATCCTTCCTTTATAAAACTTTAGGGGGAGATTGTTAGGACCAAATTGTCCTAATTAGAAGGTTTTATTAAGGAAGCTTTGAGAGGGATTAATTAGTTTTTAATTAGCTAGTTAATTAGTTATTGGGCTTGGGCTTGGGCTTTTGTGTAATGGACCTATATATAAGGTCTAGGGTTTGGAAAGGAAGGGTGTGGAAAATTATTCAATGAGAGTCGATTAAGGTGGTTGTGTGTGTGTTCTTGGTGTTCTTGAGAGCTCTCATAATAAAATACAAGAACTTTCCATTTTCATCTTTTGATTTCTCTTCTTTTCATCTCGTTGTTTGATTGTTTGGACCTCACAGGTAACTACTTATACCAATCGCATCTTAAGCGAAGACACGACTTCTAGATCGTCGGGACATCGGATATAAAATCTGTGCATATTTAGTCCCTCTAGTGCGTTCTGGCCCGGTACCACCCGGTGAATTTCGTAAAAAACCAAAATAGACCGCACCATGCGGGACTGGATATACTCTGGCCGGTACCACCTGATTATCGCATTTTAACCCCCCCCCCCCCCCCTCAACTTCGGTTTGAACGCGGGCGCTCAAGGTTTGGGCTTCCAATGCCCGCGTACCTTACGCCAGGGGTGTCCCCAAATGGGTCGCACTTACTGATCTATGATTTAACCTAAGGATTTTTAGCCAGTTTTAATTTCAAAAACTTAAAAGTGACTGATTCGAAAAACAGATTGTAATCGAACCTTTTAGGTTTTTTAGAACTATTCATTAGATTTTAGAAAAACTATATTTTTATCACAACCACGCAATTATGACAAACAACGCAAGATAAAATAATACACTGTGTCATAGCCTTGCCCTTCTACTATTGTCGTTTCGTGAGCCAACACAAAACGACGGTCTCAGCCTATTGACAACAACACAAGGCATGATCCTTGGTGCTCCACTTGATCCAACATCCATGGTTGTTTTTTATCTGATTTCCGTCTTCGGTATTTGGCATCTCATAAATTATAACTATTACATAATGGGTTATAAATGGCACGCAGGCCTCCCGACTAATCTAATTAAAATTAAAAGTACAAGAGGGTTGTAAATGGCACGCAACCTCCCTTACCAAAAACGAATTAAATTAAATAAAACAAAACCATGGATCTAAGGCTTAACTATGACAACCACAAATAGTTTAAATAATTTTAAACAAAACTAACAATTTGATAAAAACTGGATTTCCCAAAAGTTATAAAATCCTGACTGAATTTCATAAATATCCTTTAATAAATTTAACAGATAAATAAAACATTATCCGGAAAAATTATTCAGGGTAAAAAAATAATTAAACCCTATGAGATCGAAGCCTATCGTGATTCAAAATGTTATCGTGGCGCACCATCGTTACACAACTGGTAACAATGATTCTAATCGCGAAAACATCACATTTTACTGGCGGTTGACGGTAGTAAACAATTACCGCCAACCACCGCGCAGTGGTTTTCAATCTACCACCACCAGCCACATCCTGCGACAGCAGTAGCAAGGCCACCACCACCGTCACCGGATGCGACAACAACGGCAGCTACAGCCACCATCGCCGCCACGTGTAGCCGGCATACGTAGACCACCAACGACCGCCGCCACCGATCCGCCTAATCAAGGCTGTCGATCGGTGGCTTAATCTACTGGCGACAACAGCGGAGAATACGCTACCACCAAGAAAAACCACCACCGATCCGCCTAACGCGGCTGTCGACCGGTGGTTCCTTACCATCGGCGATAGCGGCAACGCAAAGCGCCACCACCATCACCATCTGTGGCGATCGCAAACAACAACGACCACCACCGCTGCCCATCGCCGACAACAGCAGCAACGCTACCGCCGCCAGCGGGCTTCAGTGACAACAGCGGCTACGGCCGCCGCTGCCTTGTGCCTCGACCAACTAACATTGCCATCGCGATACTCCGACGACGACAGCAGCGCCAAAGCACCGCCATCGCCACCGGTGGCCATCGGCAGTAGCAGCTAACGGCTACCACCGTTGTCGCCGGCGAACAACGCAAACACCACCATTGCCACCGGCGATTATCGGTCATAGGGCCGTGGCCAGCAGTTGACGATCACCACCACCATTGCCATCGGGCTTTGGTGGTTGGGTGGTTTAAAACCATCGCACGGCCACCGTAACTCGGTAGTTGGCGATTGGTTTGATCGAGCTTTGTCCGGCGATCGGCCGGTGGTTCAGTCGGCTAACTGCCGCCGTTCCACCGCCGATTGCCACGAACACGTGGTTATATGATAAAAGTCAAAATTTTAATACAACTAATAAAATTCAGATTTTTATAAAACCACAACAAGAAACGAAATCCTTTTACCAAAAACATAAACAAAAACAGATCTGAAAGATTATGGAAGTAGCTCTGATACCGCTGTTTGGAATTAACGGGCGTAAAAACAATTTAACAATTTAACGCAGCGGAAATTAAACCATTGATCCCAAACAATAGATCCATCCATATCAGTACAAATACTATTAAGGAGGTTTATCAATATACCTTAGGTAGTCCGAAAAACGTGTCTGGAAAGCTTGTGGGGAATACACCGCTACTGCACCACCGCGACACCGACTGCTAGACCGCCTAGGATTACCCGATACACAAATCAAATTGATTTGTGTATGTGTGTGTATAAATCGATGGAGAGAGAGAGAGAGAGAGAGAGAGAGAGAGACAGAGATGGGTAAAGGGTTTTTCTCTGGGTTTCTTTTCTGGTAAGAAAAACAAATGAATTGGATTGGTTAAAACCCTATTAGGTTTGTCATATTTATAAACATAAATATGGCAGTACCCAATTAAGAAAAAATTCGTTTTAATAAAAGCCCGTTAGACTTTCAATCAAATTGAAAAACCCTTTTATTTAATTAATAAACTATTAATTAAATTTAACCCTTTAATTAATTAATTAACTATTAATTAATTTCCATAAATATTAAACTAATATTTATCTGATAATAAATAATAAACTATTTATTATTTTATCTCTCTATCTCTTTAATAATTAATTAAACTAATTAATTATTTTCCACACAACCAGTTAATCCAAATGATCTCTATTCGGGTGTGTAGCAATGTGACCCACTAGTGTCTTATAACATTGGACACGGTAAACCCTGTTGCTGTCTTGCACGTAATCCTTTTAAACACAACTTAGATGATTATCCACCGCCATCACCGTCCGTGGCGCTCCACCGCCACCGCCACCTACACTGTCGTCGGCGATCGCATTCCACATCTCCGGCAACTTCCTCTTACGGTCATCTTCTAGATCTAGTTACCAAACACAACTCTGATGATTATCGGATCTGGTATTTTTTTTGTTCCATTCACCATCTTCGAGATCCATCTTTGAGATCTTTAATGATTTGATACTTTCTATGCTAGATTTTGTATTTCTAACTAAAATCCCCAATTTTTAGGGTTCAATTTCGAAGATTGTTGCTTCACAAAAGTTGTTTGTAATTTTGTTTTGAGCAACATATCTAAATTTTAACATTTTTTATGATGATTTTAGAAAATCATTTTTTGAAAATTTTGAGTTTTTGAAGTTGTGTTCTTGAAGGTTCATCATGTGTTCTTGATGTACATCATTTTTGTTATTGAAGGTTTATCATCTGTTCTTGAAGGCTGAAGTGGATGATGATGTGAAGATTCATTAGGTGAATTTACTAATATATATAGGGTGGGTTCAAATGTGAACCACTTTTTGGTTGTGAAGGTGAGGACAGCCGAGATCGCAACACATGGCGGATGACTAGGCGCCACGTCAAGTCCACAGCGGATGACTAGGCGCAATTCATGGGATGGCATTGAATTAAAGAGGGGGACCACACTCAAAGCCGCCACGTGTCGCGCTCTTAGTTGTCCTCACGTTCACAACCAAAAAGTGGTTCACATTTGAACTTTCCTCTCTCTCTCTATATATATATATATATATATACTAGGAGTATACCCGCGCAATGCAGCGGGAGCCGCAAATGTAAACGATTTTAAAGCTTTCCTAGTTTTGTTACAAAAGATTTTAAAAATTATATATTTTACACCTAGGAATCATTTACTAAACGCTCAAGAGCGTTACTTAGTAAGTAAGAGATGCAGAATCTTACCCACAAGTCTTTACATATTTATTGATCTTGATTATGTGTGTTAGTTCTATTATAGTCTCTAGATATTAGTACTTAATATTTATAAAATTATTGATGCATATGCTAAAAGTATATATGATGGAGTGCAAGTTAAACTACATATGATGATACATCGTATAATATACAAGCTTCGTAGGTATAATATACAACCACTAATGTAGGGGGAAAACAAAAAAGAAGATATCTCCATACCAAAATGATAAAGGATGTTTCCATTTTAGTCCATGTTTAAAATGCCATATCAATTAGTATACTTATTCTTTACATGCAAGTAGGTAGATATCATATATACTTAGAAAAGTAGCCCCATAACTAACCAAAAAAATATCTTCTAACAGAAACCATTTAATCTCATGGAGAAATAATTTCAAAGATTTGTGTTCAAGACATACCAGGCTAAATTAGCTCCAAGATGTAAACTTGCATAAACCAAATATTGCATGTCTGCAGTTACCATGCCCCCTCAAAACATCCTTTAAAAGGAAAGAAACAAAACAAAAACAAAGTCAGTAATTTTAAATTATTGTACCACTACAGCGAGTTGAATTTGATTTGTTCATATCATATGGGATGTGAATATCATTTTTCCATGTTCCCATTTCCCCGAGAAGATCACCGAATAAGTCACTTTCTACATCATCAAGCCGCTAACAAATCAAATGCATTTCATTAGGGTTGGGGTCGATTTGGCTGGCAATCGAACACGTTTTGGAAATCGATTTGGAATAAAGATGAAGCCAATAAAGAAGCCTGACGAAGAACCATACCTGATTTGAGAAGAAATTGTGGGAGCTCGTTTGAGAGAATAGGAAGGGCTGATTTTAACCATGAGTTGTGTTGTAGAAGCATCGTCTTGGAGAAAGAATCGACACCTGGGAAGGGAATCAGTAAAAGAGGAAAAGGAAGAGGCATCTTGAAAAATAAACCCACGTGAAGTAAAAGTTGTTTTCAAAAACAGCCTGGTTTTTAAGATGTTGAAATTTCAAGAACTGTGCTTAAAAAGTTGAACAATATGCTTAAATAGTTTGTTTTTAAGAGTTAGGTGGAGAAATGTATTATAAAGTAGTATAGATATATAGAATTAGGTTCAAACAAGAACAAAACCAATTTGCAAGAATGAAGGAACCAACAAAATCACACGTGATTTATGCATGGACGCCCACTCGCGGCTCACCCACTCGCCTTGTCGGAGAGTGGCATACACACAATTTTTCCATCGCAACACAAAATCACATGTGATTTCCTTGGTTCTTTTGTTCTTGCAAATTGGGTTGTTCTTGTATGAACCTCCCTCTATATATAAGGGTGGGTTCAAATGTGAACCATTTTTTGGTTGTGAACGTGAGGACAACCGAGAACGCGACACGTGGTAGATAACTAGGCGCCACGTCAAGTCCACGGCAGATGACTAGGCGCGATTCATAGGAGGGCATTGAATTAAAGGGGGGACCACACTCAAAGCCGCCACGTGTCACGCTCTCGGTTGTCCTCACGTTCACAACCAAAAAGTGGTTCACATTTGAACTTTCCTCTATATATGTATATATATATATTTGAATTCATTAGGTGAATTTAAATGTAAATGTATATTTTGTTTGTATTCATTAAGTGAATTAAATGTAAACGGACATTTTGTTTTGTATTCATTAGATGAATATAAATGTAAATGGATATTTGGTTTTGTATCCATAAGGTGAATTTATGTTTGTAGTCATTAGGTGATTTTAAAGTGAATCTGAAGATTTATAAGGTGAATAGAAGTTTCATCCATTAAATTTGAAGATTCATAAGGTGAATATAAAATTTCATCTGATGAATGAGTTTATATGTTTCATCTGGTGAATCTGAAGTATGTGTGTGTGTATTAAGTATATGTTTATATACATTTAGGTTCATGTGAAACCAACCTATTTTTGTGATACTTGTGGGACTATATTTTTACACTTGAAACTTTACATCAAAACATTGTAAAGGTAGAAAAATTTCAAATGTGAAAATTACCTCCCAGTGTTTTGCTAGGAAGGTTCAAGTGTAAAAGCAAGTAAAACAAAAATAATTTGGTCTCACATGATCTCAAGTTATATATATATATATATATATATATATAACGAGGTTCAAACGAGAATGATAACTTTTTAAGGAAAACTTTTTTTACGAATAACTTTTTTCATGTATAAAATCATATATGATTTTGTACTGACGAAATCATATATGATTTTGTAATGACGAAAAAAACGATGTTGACAACTTCCATGCGACTTAAAGTCGCGGGCAACTCGCGACATTTTTTTGGATAAGGTTCATCTGGGCTTCGCCTAGACTACATCATTGGCAATTTGGAACTGAAAATTTGGTCGTCTGAACTAAGTCTGGCCACAAGATGCGTACGAATGGATTCGAACCTAGGATGAATGGGATGCCATCCACATCCCCCACAGGCCTTACCGCTACGCCACAAGCCTTATGGTTAAGTCGCATACATTTTTAATCATATATTATTTTGTTCACGAATCATATGTGATTTTATACGTGAATCGTATAGATGTTGTACATTTTTTTGTACGTGAATTTTCCTATTTGAATCATATATGATTTTGTATATCAAAAAAGTTTTTTTTTTCTCTTAAAATGGTAGCATTCTTGTATGAACTCACCTCTTTATATATATAGAGGCAGCTTCATACAAGAACCACATCTATTTGTAAAAACAAAGGACCACCTTGAAGCCACATGTTTGATAAAGAAAAACTATATTATATTAGATGGCATTCTAGTAATTAGTACATGTTGAAATGTACTTTCCACCAAGGATAAATTCTTTTAGGATTAAAATCGGAATGATCAATACTAATAATATATTAATCTAATATATTATTAATATACAAATTTTGTAAAAATCAATTGATAATATATTATATTATAATTATATTATATATGATTTTACATTTATCTTTGTACATAATTACATATGAATTTACATTGACATTTGTACAAAGTCATATATCATACTGAAATCATATGTGATTTTGTTTACATATTTAGCATTAATCATGTGTGAATATCATTTGTATAAAATAATATATGATCTTACATTTACATTTGTACATAATCACATATGATTTTACACTAACATTTCTACAAAATCATATATGATACTGAAATCATATGTGATTTTGTTGACATAATTGGCATTGTATTTTACTTTGATCTAATATTTATTTAAATAGTTTAAACGATTGGGCTCTATTAATTCTTGAAAATTAGCGGGAGTTCAAATTTTGTAAAAATATTTGTGAGATCTTAATCATATATTTATTAAACATATTTATTACTTAAAATATGTGAATATCATTTGTACAAAATCATATATGATTTTATATTTACATTTGTACAAAATCACATATGATTTTACATTAAAATTTGTACAAAATCATATATGATACTGAAATTATATGTGATTTTGTTGATATAATTGGTATTCTAATAAACTTTGTAAAAATATTACCTTCAATTTTTAAAGATATTTTTGGATGAAATAATGGATTAAGGTTTGAAATGGATTATATATACTTATTAGATGAATAAATATATATAAGTTTATTAGTTAATAAATTATGTATTTGTCAAGATAAATAAATATATAATAGTAATATTAATTAATAAGTAATTATCTAGTTAGGTAAATATCTTTTTCTTTGGGAGAAAGAAAAGATAATTACCAAAGATAATTATGGAGTTTTATTACAACTAGGAAACCTTACCTTATAAATAAAGGCTTAAGGTTTACCAGTTAATTGATTCTAATTCATTAATCATTCAAGCCAAGAAAAATCTCTCTCTCTCTCTCTCCTCTCACTAAAACCGGCGCCAAAACACAACCCCACGGAGTTCGGGTTTTTCGGTTGACGTCTCGCAAAACAGCTTGTTTCGGGATCTCGGGATTTCAGCCAACTAGAAGGCGTTTTGTCTGATCGTTCACGGGTGGATTAAGTTCAAGCAATCCAGGTAACAATCTTGAACCGTTAACTGTTAGATTAAATAACTAAAAACGATTAAGATCATTAGAATGTTTTGGGTTTTAATTCTTTGCTTCCGCGATAATCAAACCAGTTAGGTTTGATAAAGTTTAAACCTTTTGGTCAGTTTGACTATTAGGTTCTATCGTGTATCTCTTCCAGTTAGGATTGAGATCCACAATGGTTCTCGTGTCAGATCGATACGAGGGACCATCAAAACCCAACAGTTGTATCAGAGCTTTGTTTTTAATCGTTTAAGTTTTATCAGATTATGTGATCTGTTAAAATAAAATTCTTGTTTCTTGCGTATCAAGTTTTAATCTTTATAAAAATCTTTTTTTTATTAAAGTTTATCGTACAAAAAACCCGAACTCGAACCGATCGCTAAGTAGCCGTTTGCCACGGCGTTTCTTGATCGCACAAACGGCCGGCGATGGTGGTGACTTTGCGTTGCCGCTGTTGCTGATCGATGGTGGCCACAACCGCACCACAGCGTCGTGGTGGCGATGTCCGCGATAACCATGGCCGGAAAACAAACCAACCGCAGCCGGACCACCAGATCGGTGGGGCCGTGTGGTGGTTGAACAGTCACCAGAATCCACACCACCAGTTCGGTGGTGGCGGGTGCCGTCGTCGCCGGATGGTGGACAAGCCGTAAGGCGATGGCGGTGGCGTTTGGTGATTGCGATGGCCACGGCCAAACCACCAGTTCGGTGGTGGCCGGCGGTACCAAACCGCAGCCGTACGGTAATCCAACCACACCAAAGCCACAACACCAGTTCGGTGGTGGCGATGGTAGATGGTGGTTGTTCGGTGGCTGAGCGCCACTCCCGGCGGACCAAAATCGCACTCGGCGGTGGCCAAAACCACCGTGTTGGTGGTGGCGGCGTTGATTCCGATCGCCAAACGGATCGCCACCGTATTGGTGGTGATCAATGGCGTAGTACGGCTTGTCGTGGTGGCGTTGGCTGCTAAACGAAATCTCCCAAACAGCGATGGTGGTAATCGATCGAAATCAAAGGCCGCGACAGTTGGCCGTGGAAGTCGCCGGCCGCACCACAGATGGTGGTTGCGGCATCGGTTGTTGTTGATCACGATCGTCGGCCACGGTGGCGGCGATAGAGGCGTTCTTTTTGCTGTCGTCACCAGTAGCAGTATCAAAACGCACCAGATGCGGCCCTCGCGGTGCGAGCAGGTCTGTGAAGAGACTCTCGCGGCGCGAGTCAATTTCACCCTTTGCGGCGCGAGCCGTGCCTTCGTGGCGCGAGCAGGGCTGCCAAACCATCCGTCTAGGGTTTTTTTCGTTCGGGCCAAGTTTGTATCAGGCCCAAGGCCCAGTATTTTGGACCAAGTTATGGCCCAAAAGGGTTCTTTTGGTTTTAAGTTTTTCCTTATCCAAATTAATTTTATAAAATTCTTTTTATCTCATAAAATTATTAAGGGATTTTGATCCCTAATATAATGATTTGATCTGATTGGTCAAATAGGCCTTGAGTCGTGTTTTGACCAGTTGGTCAAATCACAACACAGTTTATGGGCCAGTGTTTTAATATTCAAACCAGTTGGTTTAGAATATTCCGTTTGATGAATTTTTTTATAAAATTGTTTTCTCGCTTTATAAAATAAATTAGTCGTTTATAAAACTTATTTTATAAAATAATTTTTGGATTTATAAAACAGGTAGTTTTATGAATAAATTAAAACCAGGATCTACGAAAAATGAAATAAGATAATTTTAAACGGATCTAGGTTTGTTTTACGCTTTATTATATATTGCTTAATTATATGTTTTATATAAATGTGTGGTTGTTATATACTTGCATGTGTATATATATGTTACATTATAGTGTTTGCCAACTTAGACCCTTGACTTATTTGCGGGGAGGCCTGCGTGCCATTTACAACTCTTTTGTAAAATGACCTTAGGATAGTTGTTTTATCCTCTTCGGGATTTCCATCAAAAGGTGCCGAGGCTAGTGGGAGCACGCGAGAAGGATAGAGTATTCGTTCCGAAGTTCCAACAGAGATTCCAAAGCTAGTGGGAGGTTCGCGAAGAAATAGAAATTCTATAGTAATAGGTCATTAATGGTCCTTAAGAATACAGTTGGCAAAACTATAATCCGTTTTAACAGCGTGGTTGTTACTTTATTAAACTGCGTGGTTGTGATATGCCTATTGTTTTAAATAAGAGAGTTTTAAAACTGAATAATATCACAAGAGAAAATTAGGTTTTTAATTTTAAAATTGCCAATTTTTCAAACCTTTTTAAAACGGTAGATTTTATTAAAAACCTTATAAAATGATTGTTTTCATAAGTTGACAAAAACAGTTAGTTTTAATCAACCGGTATGCTATCAAAACAGTTAGTTTTGAATTAGCAAGTTGCCTTAAAAGGATTGGTTTTAGGAAGGCGTATGTGTTTTGAAACAGTTAGTTTAAAACACAAGTAACTCTTCAAACAATCAGTTTTTCAAAATTATAAGTTTTTCAAAACTCTGGATATTAAAAGGTTTTCTGAATTAAATCAAAACCCCAAAAAATCATAGATCAGTAGTGCAACCCACTTTGGGGCACCTCCGGCGTAAGGTACACGGGCGTTGGAAGTGAGTACACCTTGGACGTCCGCGTTCAAACCGAAGCTGGGAGGGGATTACATGACTCTGCGCATTATTTCCGGGTGGTACCGGCCAGAGTAAAGTGTCCAAGTCCCAAAATGGGGAGATCTATTTTGGTTCTGTTAAGTTTACCGGGTGGTACCAAGCCAAAATGCACTTAGAGGGACTGAAGCATGTACGGATAATTACCGTTGTCCCGAAAAGATCTAGGAGTCATATCAGTTAGATATGATTGGTAAAAGTCCTTACCTACCAAAATAATACGACCTGGTGGAGCAAGAACATTACGCACATCAGGGCGTATGAAATGAAGGATCCTAGTCCAATAAATTGATCATTTAAGGGTTTATTGATATTTATTGGAATTAGTCTATTTACAGTTGTTAAAACCAATCTTTATTAATGTGTAGATGGCAAACACAATAACCAACACAAACAATCTTTCTCTCCGCTCCATCCTCGAGAAAGATAAGCTCACTGGTCCCAATTTCCTTGATTGGGAGCGCAATCTGATGATTGTACTCAGACATGAAAGGAAATGGTACGTCTTGGAAGAGCCTCTAGGAGAGGCCCCTCCAGCAAATGCAACGGCTGCTGTCAGGAACGCTCATAAGAAGCATTCCGATGATTTGCTGGATGTTGGTTGTCTTGTGCTTGCAACTATGAGCCCAGATCTGCAAATGGGGCTCATAAATACGAATGCTTATGACATGATCCGCCAGTTGAGGGACATGTTCCAAACGCAAGCACGCACAGAATGTTATGATGCTACTAAGGCATTCAACGAGTGCAAGATGATCAAGGGGACCTCAGTAAGTGACCATGTCATGAAAATGAAACGACACTTGGATCACCTAGAAAGGCTCGGCCACCCAATTCCGTTGCAGCTGGCAACGGATACAATTCTCAACTCACTGTTAGATGATTACAAGCCTTTTGTAATCAACTACAATATGACTAACATGGAGAAGACAATAGCTGAATTGCACTCCATGCTAAAGACAGCTGAGTTAAACATGGGGGCCAAGAACAAGACAAAAGACGTACTGTTGGTGAGAGATGGAGGGGTGAAGAAGAAGCATGGGCATGGAGGCATCAGTAAAGGAAAGGGTCCAGTTCAGGCCGTCCAGAATGCACCCAAGGTTCGTGAGAATGGTAAAGGCAAGGGCAAGAAGGTTAAGCCTAACAGAGCTAGGACCGAGAATCGTTGCTTCATGTGTAATGAAGTCGGTCACTGGAGGCAGAACTGCCCAAAGCGTCATGAAGCAGGTATGGAAACCTCAGATATTTATGATTGCTTTAAATCTGTCACTTTTACTTGTTGACTTACAAGTATACTGATACCTAGAGCAAATGTCTATTGCAGGTGGTCAGAAGTGAAGAGCCCAGGAGTTGCTAAGGATCTTAGATGCTAGTTTATTTCAATTCTTGTCAAGACAATTTTTTTTAAGCTTATGTTTTAAAACGGTTGTTTTTGGATGGTTATAATTTAACATTTATATTTTAAAAGTTATTGTCTTGACATTGAAATATCTGTTGTGCATGATATTTTGAATATGATTGATTTAATAAAAGATTCTAGATATTACCTATCACACTGACAAAGTTACTCCAATAGTTTTAATTGAAGTAATTTTATATGAAAACTGTCAAAAACACAAAGTACTATTTTATGGGAATGTGTTTAAGACATTTATGAGTAAAGGACTATGAAAGCATTTTATAATCAAATACTCAAATGTTCTAAAGAGAATTTAGGATATTAATATCAGTATTTATAAAACTAAGAAAAATTCCAAGTTTCGGAATTTGGGGGTTTTAAAATCCAGTTAAAGGTTTTATAAATGATAAAATTCTCAAGAATGTTACTTAAAATAGAATTGATTAATCAAAGTTCTTGACTAAATCAATAGTTAAATTTTGAGTAACAGTTGTTTTTCATATAAGTCAGTGGGAGCCCAGTCAATTCTCTATCTAGTCCAAGATATAGAATAGATATAATTATTGATTAAATTCATAATCCAGGTAGGATGAGAATTTATAAGATATACAATATACCTTTCAATCAAAAGGTAAAAGAAAAGTTTCAAAGTCTTTGAAACAAATCAATAATTAAGTTATGTTGGAATATTTAAAGATAGGATAAAAACCAGTGAAACTTACCAGCTTGGTAAAATGAATATCTTATCAGATTAAGTTTCAAAAGGTAAAAGAAAAGTTTCAAAGTCTTTGAAACAAATCAATAATTAAGTTATGTTGGAATATTTAAAGATAGGATAAAAACTAGTGAAACTTACCAGCTTGGTAAAATGAATATCTTATCAGATTTCAGGAAGAAATCACTTATCTACACAGCAACAAAAGGTAAAAGAAGTCACTTATCTTATCAAAAGGTAAAAGAAAAGTTTCAAAGTCTTTGAAACAAATCAATAATTAAGTTATGTTGGAATATTTAAAGATAGGATAAAAACCAGTGAAACTTACCAACTTGGTAAAATGAATATCTTATCAGATTTCAGGAAGAAATCACTTATCTACACAGCAACAAAGGAAAGTTGCAGTTTAGCCTTACATATTCAGGGTAACTAGGAGTTTTTCCAGGTCTCCGAGTTCAGGGAATATGATAATTGAATAGTCTAATCTTGTTTAAAGTGTTTGCAAAACAAGGATTAGCACAATCAAGTAGATTGTATCAAAGGATACAAACTTGAATTGTTTTTGGTTGTCATTTTGATTAATTTGGTAAACATTAATCAAAGAGTCTAAACTAAAGAAAGGTGATACTTTATTTTAGACCAGTATTTAACAAACGTTAAATAGACACCATAAAGGTAATTAAGAAATATTAATTTTGTTATCATTACAGAGTGTAATATGGACTATGCAAAATTAGTGTTGGTCCCAATGAGGTGACCTTCAAGCAAGGATAGTGTTTGGGATTATAGAAGGGGGGGTTGAATATAATCACACAAAATTTCACTTTTAAATTCTTGTTGTATTAACAATATGAATTTACAGATTGTTGCGGAAATAGAAAAGACAATAACTCTAAACTAAACAATCTAAGCTTTCTTTCACTATGCACTAAAGTGAGAAGATGGAGAAAAGAAAGAAGATAGAGGGAATAATGAAAGAAAGGATTAGGGTATTTTTAGGTTTAAGAAGAAGTATGGAGAACATCTCTTCAAGCCCTATTTATACCCAATGCATTAAATGCATGCAGACTCACTTTTGTGTACATGTCACAATGTAAGTGGTCCTTTGTACTATTTACTATAAACAATTACTCTTAGCATGGTGTGCAAAAGAGGAAGTGTGTAAACAGTTGCCTTGAGGTCTGATAAGTACAGAGGGAACAGTAAAGTGACTGTCCTTATGTACTTTTGTGTCAGTAAAGGTGGATAATCCTTTTGTGCATTAGACTAAGACATTACACTAATCCTTCAGGATCAGGATACTGATCAGTGACTAGAGTCCTGAAACTTGTGCTGTTCAGGGTCACTTGTATCCTGATGAATCTTCAGGATGTCATACGATATTGAGCAGCCTGCTATCACTGAGTTCCGTCTTCAGATCACGAGCATGCTATTCCTGTCATCAGCTAATTCTTCGACGTCGCTGATGGTTCCTTGAGTATGATCTTGATGTCTTCAGGAGGTCTTTACTTCAGTGGACAGGATCAGTAGACTGCAGAACAGACTCGTTCGTCTCCTGATCCTGATCCTGATTACTATTAAAATAAGTTACAGCATAAGTAACATGGAATAACACTGAACGGACTCAGTGATAATTCCTCAAGCTATAATAGAAGTAAAAACCTATTCACTAAGTAAAGATTCAGGATCATTATCATTTCATCAGGTCTTAGGAGAGCTGGATCAACAATCTCCCCCTAAATGATAATGATAAGACAATGGAGAAATTGTCTAAGTCTAGAGAAAAAAAAATTCTAAGTCTAGATAAAACAGTAGGAAATAGAACTCATAAAGGTACATGTCCCATTTACTGTTTTGAGGGATCTTTTTCAGTACTATGATGGAGTAACGTACAATGCACTGAATTGCATTTTCATTAATCTCAATAAGGTTACAAGAGTAAAGAAAATACAAGAGTACATAAATGAAGTACTGAAAGAAAAATTACAAAAATATTCTAACTATCAGAGTCTTCGCTAACTTCTTCAGTTTTAACTTGTATTGGAATAGGAGTATCACTGAAGGCGATTCTATGATCGAGTATAGCTCTGACAGTGCGAATAATTTCTTTATTATCTTGGTTTGTCTTGTCCTTTTGAGCAGTGAAGAGAACAGAAACCAAGTGTTCATATGGTGCTTTGTGTAGCTCGCTAAAACGCTGAAAGCGTAGGATCTTGGAGTTGTCGCTCACACAAATACCATGAACAGGTTCTCTGATGACTTGTCCTTCAGAGAGAGAGACTCCTGGAGGGAGTGAAAGATCAAGCATCGAGAGGTCCAGTGGCTTGACAACCATTCTGGGCATGCACGGAGTTGGTCTCCTTGTTGAAGCACCCGCTGATCTTCGAACAGGAGGCTGAGGCAGTGCTGAAGAAGGTTGGAGAAGGTCATCAGGAATTTCAGTTGTTCTTCTGATGCGTGCAATAAGTCCATTTATGACTTCTTCTACTTCAGCCCGATAGTTTCTGTTGGCTTTGGGAAGTAGGCTTCTGATCTCGTTCCACTCTGACAAGTTGTATCTTTCCAACTTGTCAAGAGTGTGTTGCACATCCTTGACTCCTGAGCGTTTGACGGTGATCCATGTTTTTGCTCTTTTGCCGCGTGTTCGGCTGAGATGGATTCCAGAGATAGCAGCACCATGTTTTCTGAGGTGTAGGCGGTCTCGGCACCAGTCAAGCTCTGAGTTCACTTCTTCAGTCTGTTCCTCAGCGTGTCTGTTGAAGACCATCAGCGCGGCCTTCTGTGCTAGAACAGGATCAGCACTTATTTCGGCATCTTCATCAACAAAATCCGATGCAAGCCTTCGAGCGGCTTGAGCAGAGAGAAAAGCTTCCTTCTGCCTTTTATTATGCTCCTCCTGAGCCTGTACAGCATTGTTGTATTCCTCCTGTGATAGATAGGCGAACTCGGAGTCCCAAGAGGTACGAAGAGGAATTTTTACTCTTGTACTCTCGAGTCGCTCTATCACGGCGTCTAAACGCCCATCCCTGTTGATAGTAGCAGAGTTGTCAGGGTAATTCTCACCTTCAGATCTAGGAGAGTTAGATGGAGGAGATCTGGGAGAAGAAGCAGGGGTAGAAAAGTCATAAGAGATGAATTCATCATCTGATGAAAGGCAAATGGTTTCAGGAGGGGCTCTGATTTCAGGGGTTCTAGAAGAAGATGCTTCAGGGTTAAAGCGGGTTGGTTTAGAAGGAATAGATTCAGTGTTTAGAGGAGTTACTCTGAAAGTCATTCTGCTTAGTTCGGCTCTTGTCTGTTCCGATGGACTATTCTCCATAAGGCGAACAATCTCACCAGTGACAGAACCAAAGTTCACGTCCTGAAATTCAGAGTTGTCTTGGGTTTCAGGTTCAGGGGTTGGTGAAGGTGTAGGTTGAGGTGTTGGTTCAGGGGTAGGTTGTTTGGGTGGTTGGTAGATAACCATTTGTAGGTTATTAGTTGGTGAGTCTTCAGAGGAGGTGTCGAGGGTGATGGTTTCAGGTGTAGGTTTAGATTTAAGAAGGGTGGAGATAGGTTGGTTATCAGAAGATGAGGGAGAGGATGGTAGGAATAACGTACCAGGTGCACCGGGGTTTCTCCCCTGAGAGTGTGCAGGCCCTGGAGTGGGCGTTGAAGCTGGAACCTTCTCGACGAAGAAGGTGTCGTCGTCTTCATCATCATCATCATCTTCATCATCATCATCCTCGTTCGTCCCCCCCTGTTCATCGGTTCTCCAGTTGGTGGAGGGGGAATAAACGGAATGGTCTCTCTGGGGCTGTCTCTCCCCCTCAACAGGTGCCTGTTGTAAGGCGGCTGTTGAAACACTCCATAGGAGGAGAGAGGCCATGTTGGCGTTGAGCTTCCTAGTGATGAAGGAAGATGAGAGCAGGGACTGTAGAAGTTCTCTATCAGCCGTAGTGAACGACGGCGGTGGAGGAGGAGCAGTGGTGAGTGTGTTGACTGCAGTGGCCAGCTCAGCCACTTTCTCCTGTAGGGCTCTAAGGCCAGTCTCCTGTGCATCCAACCTCTGCACCACAAGTTGTTGGAAGTTGGTGGTGGAGGTGGAGTTGTTGTTGACCGCTGTGGAGAGAGCGGGCAGCGCCGTGGCCTTCAGGTCGTCAACAGACGCCTGAAGGGAGGAAGAAGAGGTAGCCACCTGAGATACCTTGTCATGGATCGCATCCAGACAGGGTATGGTGATGGTGACACCGGTAGGAGCAGGGGCGGCGGCGGCGGCAGCAGCAGTAGCAGAGGCTGCGGCGGCTTTGGCAGAGGCAAGCTCAAGCTCCAGAGCCTGAAGCTGGGCCTTGTGAGCTTATTCCTGTTGCTGGAGAGCCGTGCGGACCTCCTGAAGTTGCCGTTCAGTGGATTGCCGACGAAGCTCAGCGGCGTTCAGTTGACGGTCGGCGTCCGTGAAAATGAAATCGTTAAAGGGATCATCCTGATGGAGTTGAGGGTGCCCTTCAACAGCTGCTCCTAAAGAACCTGTAAACAGAGTAGCTAAGTGAGCACTAGAGGACTCAATAGCTTTCATAGAAGAAGAAACGGCAATAGTATGCTTAATAGTATTACCTGAGGCTAGGAGGGTATCAGAGCGATTACCCTCCACGTTCTCTGAGTGTTCGAGATGAACAACCTCAGGTTCTTGTTGGACAGGAGCAGTGATAGGAGTATCTGCAGGTGAAGAAGTTTTAGATAAAGGAGATGGTTTATGAAAAAGTTGAGGCAGGGTAATGTAGTATTTCTTACCAGCTGGTGCCTTCTTTTTCTTTAGCGCCTTAGATTTGGCGCGTTTGGGCTGAGGCGGAGGAGAGGAGCCAGAGGGAGGAGGGCGCTTCAGAGGCGCCGAAGAAGTTGTTGCAGCTTGAACAGGAGCAGAGATGGGTTGTTCCTCTGCGTCTGGTTGTGGTTCAGGGACAACCAGGACAGCAGACAGAGGGACATCGTCAGCTTTGGAAGACAACTGTTCCAGAAACTTCACGCCTAAGGCGTAGTTGTTGAAGTTTCCCTCTGTTGGGTAGTTGGTACCCAGGTGCAGTGCCAGGACTGCAGAGAAGAACCTGGTGTAAGGGACGTTGACCACCCTGGTTCTGTTCTTGATCTTCTTGATCATGTCGTCCCAGATGCATCGGACATAGTCAAACTTGCGATTCTTGATCGCAGAGTAGACCATGTTCTGAATCACCGTGGGGAATTGCTCCGTGCTCCCCGTCTTTCCTGTCAGACTGAGACCAAACGTGTTCCATATGTAATAGAACGTAGCGTTTAGCCCCGTCTTGTGGACAGTGGCAGCAGTCTTCACCAGAGGTTGGCCTTCTCTCACAGGCCATTTGTAGCCAATGGCATCCAGGAGCTCGATGACGTCGTCAGAGGAAGGAGCAGGAGGAAACTTCTGCTTCTTGGGGAAATTGAGGACGTTCCTCAGGGTTCCAATGCCGAACGAAATAATGTCGTCCTTTATCTGGAACTTAATCACTTCGTGCATCTTGCCCTTCGAGTTCCTTTCTTGGGCCGTGGTAGCAGTGGACCATAATTGCAGGAGTAGAGGTTTGTTGGGCGCCGGGTTCAGAGTGAAAGCCGTCTTCAGGGGACAGGAGAGGAGAAAGTCCCTGGCAGGCTTCAGAAACGCCTTGTTTGCCGGTAGGTCGAATTGCCCAATCAGATTGTTGGGTTTGAACTGTAAGTCGTGCTGGAGGATGACTATTGGAAGGTTTCCAGTAGCAGTCATCAAGGTAGTTGCCTCAGAGGAGAGCTGGGCGTCCAACGATGTAGAAGTAGTAGCAGCCATTCTGTTAAACATAAAAACAACATATGTGGATGATTAAAGATCCAAAATATGCATTTTTCTTCACTTTTAAATGAACACAGAATATGTTCATAAAAGTGGTGAAATCCTTTATACTTGGAATGGATTAGATACCAAAATACACAAAAGGAATGTGTTTTGGTATTAAAAAGAACTTCTATTTTGATGAATAGATATCAAAATAAGAGTTTATGATTGTTCTTAAAAGAAATAAGAAAAACCATATAAACTGTTTTAACAAAAATCTTAGAAGATTTTGGGAAAACTAAGCTCAAACGAAGTGATCTTAGGCTTTTTGGAAAAACGTTTAACAAAATAAGTTGTTTAGATGAAGAATACCAACTTAAAATGTGGAAAGAACAAGAGTAAAGAAACACTTACGATGATCTTGTTAAGAAAAGTGGTGAGTGTGTTCTTGGTGTTCTTGAGGGAAAACAGTTCTTGCTTTTTCTTGCTTGAGTTCTTAGAGAGAATTATGTGAGCGTAAAGAGTGTAATGGATTACGAGTGAGGTTTTTATACCTCGCGGTAGGAGAGAGAAATGGATGAGAGAGAAAAGGGCGGCTAAATTCAAACGTAATGATGAAAAAGGAAGTTCTACGCGCGTTCACGGGCCTGACACACGTAGTGGGGAACAGGAAACGTCCCATTACGTGTCAGTGCAGATGAAAAGTTTGTTTTATTTGAAAAGATAAAAACCACCTTTTCAGGGGATAATTCCATTTTGATGAAAGATTTGTTTTCTTGGAATCGGAGTACTTATCAGATAAGTACTGTTTTGGGAAAATCCTCTTATCACATTTAATGCGATAAGGTTTCAGGAGCAGAGGTACTTACCTGAGAATCATCAGTATTCGGATGTTGAACAAAGATTTTGTAAGTACTGAATAGAGTCATCCTCTGATGAGAGTTTGTTCAGGAGTTGTTAAGTAAAGAGTCCTGAGAATAGTTATTCTATAGGATTTAACAACTGTTTGTCCTGAAAAACTTCAATCATCAGGATTTAACATCCCAAGTTCACTGATGAGCATATTAAAACGCGTCACATCCAGTGGTTTGGTAAAGAGGTCAGCAAGCTGATATTCAGTAGGGACAAAATGGAGTTCAATATCACCATTCATCACATGATCCCTGATGAAGTGATATCTCACTTCAATGTGCTTTGTCTTGGAGTGTAAGACAGGATTGTTGGCAATGGCTATCGCTGAAGTGTTGTCACAGTAGATAGGAATTTTAGAAAGTTGTATGTCATAGTCCTGAAGTTGATTTCTCAGCCACAGGACTTGAGCACAACAGATTCCTGCTGCAACATATTCAGCTTCAGCAGTTGATGTGGACACAGAGTTCTGTTTCTTGCTAGTCCAACTCACCAACTTGCCACCTAGCAGGTGACACCCACCAGTGGTGCTTTTCCTGTCAATCTTACATCCTGCAAAGTCACTATCAGAATATGCAGTTAGATCGAACCCTGAGTCTTTGGAGTACCAAAGACCCAGATTAGGAGTTCCCTTCAGATATCTGAAGATCCGCTTTACAGCGGTCAGATGGGATTCTTTGGGTTAAGTCTGATAACGAGCACATAAACATGTAGAATACATGATATCAGGGCGACTAGCTGTGAGATACAGCAGAGAAGCCGATCATTCCTCTGTAGAGGGTCACATCAACAGGTTTCCCTTTGGAATCCTTGTCAAGTGACAGAGGAGGAGCCATTGGAGTCTTCATCGGTGTACAGGATGTGAGATCAAATTTCTTCAGCATCTCATGTACATATTTACCTTGATTGATAAAGATTCCCTTTTCAGATTGCTTGATCTGAAGTCCTAAAAAGAATGTTAGTTCACCCATCATAGACATTTTATATTCAGATTTCATGAGCAACTCAAACTTTTCGCAGAGTTTGGGATTTGTGGATCCAAAGATAATGTCATCGACATATATCTGGACGAAAAGGATATGCTTAGGATATTTCTTTAGAAATAAGGTGCTATCAATCTTTCCACGAACAAAACCTTTAGAGAGAAGAAAGGTTGAGAGGGTATCATACCAGGCACGAGGAGCCTGTTTTAACCCATAGAGAGCCTTGTTTAACTTGTAGACGTGATCAGGGAACTTAGGATCTACAAAGCCAGGAAGCTGAGCCACATAGACTTCTTCATTAAGTTTTCCATTCAGAAAGGCATTTTTGATGTCCATCTGATAAACCTTGAAGTTCATATGTGCTGCAAAGGCTAGGAAAAGTCGAATTGCTTCGAGCCTAGCCACAGGAGCAAAGGTTTCATCGTAATCAATGCCCTCTTCCTGCCTGTATCCCTGAGCCACAAGGCGAGCCTTGTTTCGAATAATCGTACCAATCTCATCAAGTTTATTTCGAAAAATCCACTTGGAACCAATGATAGTACGTTTTCGAGGCCTAGGGACGAGAAGCCAGACATTGTTTCTGATGAACTCTGCTAGCTCTTCCTGCATGGCTGAGACCCGGGCAGGATCACGCAAAGCATCATCTATTTCTTTAGGTTCATTTTCAGAGATAAAATTAACATAAAGACAGACGTTACCAGATTGGCGTCGAGTTTTAATGCCAGATGAGGGATTACCAAGAACTTGATCAATGGGATGATCCTTGGTCCATCGAAGAGCAGGTGGCTGATATACCTGTCCTGAAGTGGAAGCTTCATTTACAGATGGATCAGGGAGAAGATTAGTGGGAGTAGGCTCACTAACAGTGGTTTGAGAAAAGTCTTCACTGTTAGTGGGTTGATCAGGTTCAGATGGTGTGATTTGGGTAATTGGAGTGGCATTTATCAGAGGTGGAATGTGTATATCAGTGGGTGGTATTGGAGGATCTTCTTCAAAACCATCAGGAAGGTTTTGAGGAGTTGGATCAACAATGGGAGGTTCAGGGACTTGAAAGAAAGAGTCAGCCCACTGATTTATTTCAGAGTTTTCATGAGGGTGAGGAAAAGTAGGACCCGATTCATCAAACTTGACATGAATCGTTTCCTCTATTGCTTGTCTTCGTTTGTTGAACACACGGTAGGTTTTTGAGATAGAGGAGTATCCAAGGAAGATTCCATCATCAGACTTGGAATCGAACTTTCCAAGGTTATCTTTGTTGTTCAGGATGTAGCAGACACAACCAAAGATATGGAGATGTTCGATAGAGGGTTTCCTGTTACGAAAGAGTTCGTAAGGAGTTCTTCTGAAGCGCTTTACTATCAGTGATCTGTTATGAGTATAGCAAGCTGTGTTAACAGCTTCTGCCCAGAATTGAGTGGCAAGATTGGCTTCACTCAACATAGATCGTGCAGCTTCAATCAGGGTTCTGTTTCGTCTTTCAGCAACGCCATTTTGCTGAGGAGTTCTCACAGATGAGAAGTTCTGAGAGATACCTTTCTGATCGAAGAAAGTTTCCAGAGTACTGTTTTTGAATTCAGTTCCGTGGTCACTCCTGATTGATCGAACAGTAAGGTTGTTAAGTCTTTCCATCTTCCTGACGAACAGAATGATTTCTTCAGGAGCATCACTCTTGGATCGAAGAAAGAACACCCAAGTATATCTGGAATATTCATCAACGATTACCAGAGTATATTTCTTTCCAGTAATGGATTGGACGTTGACAGGTCCAAAGAGATCCATGTGGAGAAGTTGTAGAGGAGAGCTGATGGAGGAAATCTGCTTGGACTTGAAGCTAGCCCTAGTCTGTTTTCCTTTCTCACATGCTGAACAAAGAGATACCTTTGTATAGCGAAAGTCAGGAAGACCAATGACCAGATTGTTGATGCAGAGTTGATTCAGCGTCTTGAAGTTGAGATGAGAAAGACGCTTGTGCCAAAGCCAATTTGTATCAGAGGAAGCACGAGATACAAAGCAGAAGTTGTCAGTGGAAGTGTTCATGTTAATGATGTAGATATCAGCATGTCTCACTCCAGTGAGAATAACTTCCTTTCTTCTGTTTTTGACTTTGCACTTCTTCTTTGAGAAGGAGACTTTGTGATTCTTATCACACAGTTGACTGATGCTCAGAAGATTATGCATCAGGCCTTCAACATAAGCAACTCTCTTGAACGTAGTTACTCCGTTGGTCAGTGTGCCATACCCTCAGGTTTGGCCTTTACCGTTTCCACCAAAGGTCACAGCAGGACCTCTTTCTTCACGGTAATTAGAGAGGACAGATTTAGAACCAGTCATATGTCGAGAGCATCCACTGTCCAGGTACCAGATGCCCTTATCCTGTAAAATTTAGAGTTTAAGTTTTTCTTGGTACCCATAGAACTATGGATCCAGAAGTATCAGTAGGACTGGTGGAGTCAGTGGCAGCCTTAACTGAGTTATCAGTTCTTGAGGCTGGAGTCTTGACTGAAGAGACAGTCTTGATAACCTTCTTTCCTTTGACTGAGTTATCAGTCTTAGGATTTTTCTTTACCTTAGCTGATTTTTCAGCTTTGGTAGCATCAGGACACTTACTCGCAATATGGTCATTTAATCCACAGTGATAACATTTGCGATATTGAAAGCGTTTAGTGGAGTCCAGGAAGTCTTTGAACTTCAGATGAGCAGGACCAGCACCAAGTATGCCTTTAGCATTGGACAGAGGAGGAATTGGTTTCTTCTCCTGAGTCTTTTGCTTCAGGTCAATCTCCAGTCTGGGAACAGGATTTTGGGAGAAAGATTTTGATCCTGAGACTGAAGGACCACCACCCAGAACTTTGTTCTTGGGTTTAGGATTCTTGGTCTTTGAAGGTGTTACAGTTTTGGATTTTTCCTTGACTGTGTTCTTTTTGCTCTTAGGAGCACCTTCAGAGTGTGTGTTAGAAGAAGAAGGGATGTTTTCAGGAGCATTAGGATCAGGGATAGAAGAAACAAATTTTCCAAATTTGAGCATGGAACAATCAGATTTAGTTCCTCCACGAATGTATCCAAGACCCCTTTTGTTTTTAACATTTCTTCCTGAGGCTAATATTTCATCAACCTTTTCAGAGGCGTCACTCCATCCTTTGATGGTGACTTTTTCAGCATTTAACTCAGCCAGAGCTCTTTCTTTGGCAGCAAGAGCAGTTTCTCTTTCAATACAAAGAGTTTTATTAACAGTGACCTGGTCTTTATAGTTTTCTTCCAGAATGGTAAGTTGTTTTATTTTTTCTTGGCATTCTCTGAGTTGATCACGAAGATCAATGTTCATTTTCTCAGCAGAGATTTTACCATTCAGGGCTTTATAGAGATCAAGAGTAACCAGGTCCAGCTGAGTTAAGCTTTCAAGAGGGACAAGAGGAATAGGTACCTGACTGGGAGAATCAGTCGTAGAGGTGGAAGCTTCAGGAGTTGTGGAAAAAGAAGCTTCAGGAGCCTGAGTAGGAACCTCTTCAGGGACCTCTTCTATCTTAGCCATGAGAGCTAAGGTAGGTTCCTCAATAATGGCCATCAGTGCCACTTGAGTATCTTCCTCATCAGATGAGTCATCAGAGGAGACATCATCCCAATCGCAGTCTTCTGCGATAAGACCTTTACCCTTGCGCTGAATTTTCATCTTTTTGTACTTTTCTTTCAGGCGCTGGTATTTGGGGTTCTTAGAAGAAGATTTGGCAGAGGAGGGAGCAAACTGACTTTTCCTGTACCTGCAATCATTAGCAAAGTGTCCTTTGCCCTGACAGTTGTAGCAGATAGCAGTAGCCTTATCAACAGGGTCTGATTTAGGCTTGTCAGTAATAGTAAGATGTTTCTTTTTGTGGAAGTTTCCCTTTTTGGCAAACTTCTTAAAGGATCTAGTTAATAAAGCAAGAGATTCATTGAATTCAGGATCTTCTGACATGTCAGAGTCAGAGGATTCTAATTCAGTAATAGTTACTGAAGAAGGAGTAGCAACAGTGGGAACTGAATCAGAGACCAATGCAACAGAGTTACTTTTGGTATCTTTAGAATCTCTTATGAGATTCTTTTTCAGTTTCTTCTGTTGTTCACGGTTAAGAAGAATACCGTACAACTCACTTAGTGTGAGTGTCTTTATGTCTTTTGACATAGTTAAGCAGGAGGTGTAAACTTCCCAATGTTCAGGAAGAGCTTCCATGAACTTGGTAACCACCTCAGAGTTAGAGTAGGTAGTACCGATAGTCTTCAGATCAATCAGAAGACGGTTGAATCTCTGATGTAGCTGGGAGAGAGTTTCATCCTTCTGATGAATAAAGCTTTCATATTGACGAACCAAGAAAATCTTTCTTGATTCCATGAGAACAACAGTACCTTCATATTGAACACAGAGGGTGTCCCATATTTCTTTAGCAGATCGAAGGTGACAGACAGAATGGAATACATCGTCAGGGAGTGACATGGCAATGAGAGACCTAGCCTTAGTGTCAATATTGACCAGGCGTCTGTCTTCGTCATTCCAGTCAGTCACGGGCTTTACCAGTTCCCTTTCAGGTAAAGTTGGTTGGCCAGCTGCAGCAGGAATGGGGTGGACAGTTTGTGTAGGCACATGTGGTCCATTTTCCAGAAAGTATGGAATCTGGGATCAGAACCAGAAAGGAAAAGTTCCATCCTGGTTTTCCAAAGAGAGAAGTTGTCTTTGTTAAACCTAGGAGGCTTTCCAGCAGAGCCGGTATCAAAGTAGTTATCCTTAGCTTGAAGAGCCATGGATTAGAAGAGAGGATCACAAGATTTTTCTAAGAGAAGAAAATGAGAGCTTGTATCTGCTCTGATACCACTTGTTGGTCCCAATGAGGTGACCTTCAAGCAAGGATAGTGTTTGGGATTATAGAAGGGGGGGTTGAATATAATCACACAAAATTTCACTTTTAAATTCTTGTTGTATTAACAATATGAATTTACAGATTGTTGCGGAAATAGAAAAGACAATAACTCTAAACTAAACAATCTAAGCTTTCTTTCACTATGCACTAAAGTGAGAAGATGGAGAAAAGAAAGAAGATAGAGGGAATAATGAAAGAAAGGATTAGGGTATTTTTAGGTTTAAGAAGAAGTATGGAGAACATCTCTTCAAGCCCTATTTATACCCAATGCATTAAATGCATGCAGACTCACTTTTGTGTACATGTCACAATGTAAGTGGTCCTTTGTACTATTTACTATAAACAATTACTCTTAGCATGGTGTGCAAAAGAGGAAGTGTGTAAACAGTTGCCTTGAGGTCTGATAAGTACGGAGGGAACAGTAAAGTGACTGTCCTTATGTACTTTTGTGTCAGTAAAGGCGGATAATCCTTTTGTGCATTAGACTAAGACATTACACTAATCCTTCAGGATCAGGATACTGATCAGTGACTAGAGTCCTGAAACTTGTGTTGTTCAGGGTCACTTGTATCCTGATGAATCTTCAGGATGTCATACGATATTGAGCAGCCTGCTATCACTGAGTTCCGTCTTCAGATCACGAGCATGCTATTCCTGTCATCAGCTAATTCTTCGACGTCGCTGATGGTTCTTTGAGTATGATCTTGATGTCTTCAGGAGGTCTTCACTTCAGTGGACAGGATCAGTAGACTGCAGAACAGACTCGTTCGTCTCCTGATCCTGATCCTGATTACTATTAAAATAAGTTACAGCATAAGTAACATGGAATAACACTGAACAGACTCAGTGATAATTCCTCAAGCTATAACAGAAGTAAAAACCTATTCACTAAGTAAAGATTCAGGATCATTATCATTTCATCAGGTCTTAGGAGAGCTGGATCAACAATTAGTTTCTTTATCGCTTTTATATTTTGCATGTTTTATCATCCAGGAATGAAACTAGTTTTCAGTTTTTCATTCAAAACTTGTCCGTGACAACTTATCATTGTGGGAACTTGATAGGGTATTAAAGTCATTGTGGACTTTTGGGTAGTTATGATCAGTCGTTAAATAACAGCTACAAGTGTTGTAGACCAAAAGTTACACAGATATTCGATAGAGTAGCGAATATTGGACGTGATCCGCGGTTGAGATTACTTCTTGGATTTTGTCATAAGTAAAATCTCACAGTGGTTGTCCCTATCACCTGAGGTATTTGGTTTAATATCATGAGGACTGCTGGATACTTAGTGCGTTCAACCGCTACGCCGTAACAGGATGGCTATAAAGGACGTGACTACATTCAGCGGAAGCCGTGGTGTTAAATGTAGATATGCAAGATGGGATTTGCACCTCTTCTCAGAAGAGAGATATTTCTGGGCCCCTTGACTGACTGAATATACTGATGAAGTGCATGGCCATGCCCGAACGAACTGATTAGTTCTTTGTCGTTTACCTATCAGTAGAGGTCGGATAGTCAAGAAACAGAATCTTGAGTATTTTAGAGTTGAGTGATTCCAAGCTCATACTCATAGATGAAATATCGTGATGCAAAGGGAAAAGCCAAGATATACCCGTTTTATGGACAGTAGTTTCATAAATAATATTTCCTTGTGGGAAATGTATTATCACCTATCTGGGTATAAGAGTTCTTATAACCTGGTTAGCCTAAGTGCCTATCTAGGGGCCTCCTTAGGTCCGTGTGGTCAAGACGGTATTGCCAACTTGCACAAGTGGGAGTCTGTTAGTAATTATGTGCAGAAGTTGACAAACCAGTGATCTCACATCCAATGTTATAAGACACTTGAGGGTCACACCTGTGAGGATCTGTAAATCAAATAAGATAAATCCCAGTTTGGAGAGATTGGGTTTATAATAGTTAATTATAAACCAGTTGGGTATTTTATGTAAGAAAACCCAAAGATTAAGGTTTGAAATGGATTATATATATATATTTATTAGATGAATAAATATATATAAGTTTATTAGTTAATAAATTATGTATTTATCAAGATAAATAAATATATAATAGTAATATTAATTAATAAGTAATTATCTACTTAGGTAAATATCTTTTTCTTTGGGAGAAAGAAAAGATAATTATGGAGTTGTATTACAACTAGGAAACCTTACCTTATAAATAAAGGCTTAAGGTTTACCAGTTAATTTATTCTAATTCATTAATCATTCAAGCCAAGAAAAATCTCTCTCTCTCTCTCCTCTCACTAAAACCGGCGCCAAAACACAACCCCACGGAGTTCGGGTTTTTCGGTTGACGTCTCGCAAAACAGCTTGTTTCGGGATCTCGGGATTTCAGCCAACTAGAAGGCGTTTTGTCTGATCGTTCACGGGTGGATTAAGTTCAAGCAATCCAGGTAACAATCTTGAACCGTTAACTGTTAGATTAACTAACTAAAAACGATTAAGATCATTAGAATGTTTCGGGTTTTAATTCTTTGCTTCCGCGATAGTCAAACCAGTTAGGTTTGATATAGTTTAAACATTTTGGTCAGTTTGACTATTAGGTTCTATCGTGTATCTCTTCCAGTTAGGATTGAGATCCATAGTGGTTCTCGTGTCAGATCGATACGAGGGACCATCAAAACCCAACAGTGGGTTCATACGAGAATGATGTCAAGTTAAGAAAACGCAAGGACGATTCTCAGCCACACATTTTCGGTTACGGTGGACGCGATTACGGAGGATTGACGCGATATGATTAAAGGAGGGTGACGCGGTCAACGCCGCTTTTATTGTCCGGATGAGTGGTTGAGAATCATCCTCGTGTTTTCTTAAAAAGTTATGTTTCTCATATGAACCTCTATATATATATATATATATATATAGAGAGAGAGAGAGAGAGAAAGAGAAAGAGAGAGAGAGAGAGAGAGAGAGAGAGAGAGAGAGAGATAATCAAATGAAAACCATTTTAATGTGGTGAACTTGAGGACTAATCTAGGCCATTAGATTTTAATAATCAAGGGTTATTAATAGAAGAAGAACATGGTAACAATTCTTTAATTTTTATGGTACCACACTTGATTGTTAACCCAAAAGGGTAATTTAAGAATTTTTCCATTAAAACCAGATTCATTACTTCCAGAAGCATCATCATCATCACCTAATTTCACCTCAACAGCTTTCATCATCGGCTTACTCTCCTCTTCTCTCTCCACATCCATATCATCATCAATCTCAAACATACTAATCAACGATTTCGAAACCTTCTCATTTCGAAACCTTCTCATTTCGATCTGATGACCATACCACCATAACCACCTCCTGCAATCTCGATCTCGACCGCCGGAGTTTCCGAAATCAGCCGGAAAATTCACACCAGCGCTGCCGACGTCATCCTCTACCACCACAGTCGTCGTTAGATCATTACGTTCGATTTCTACGCTGCTAGTACCACCATAACCACCGCCTGCAATCTCGATCTCGACTGCGGGAGTTTTCGAAATCAACCGGAAAATCCACACCAGCGCTGCCGAGGTCGTCGTCCACCACCGCTATCGTTGTCCTCCATCAGATCCGGTAGTTTTCGAGTTTTAACTAAAACCTCCAATTTCTGGGTTCTTGAGATTTTTTTCCAAAATTATGTTAGTTTGATTCAAATTTGGAGATTGTTGCTTTACAAAACTTGTTTGTAATCTTGATTTGAGCGACATATCTTAATTTTAACATTTTTTATGAAGATTTTAAGAAATCATTCTTGAAATATTAGAGTTTTTGAAGTTGTGTTCTTGATGTTCATTTTTGTTATTGAATGTTCATCATGTGTTCTTGAAGGCTGAAGTGGATGATGATGTGAAGATTAATTAGATGAATTTAGATATACATTTAGTGAATGTAAATGTAATGCATAATTTGTTTGTATTCATTAGGTGAATTTAAATGTAAACGGATATTTTGTTTTGTATTCATTAGATGAATAAAAATGTAAACGGACATTTTGTTTTGATTCATTAGGTGAAATAAGTTGAGTGTTTATTTCATATGGTTAATCTGAAGTTTTATATGATGAATCTAAGTTCCATCTGAATATTCATATAATTAATATAAATATTCATAAGGTGAATATGAAGTTTCATCTGATGAATATGAATATATGAATATTGTTGAATATGAAGTTTCACCCGGTGAATATTCATTTGGTGAATATGAATATATTAATATTCATATGGTGAATGAACTGGGATTTTTTACCAAATGACGATCATACCCTTTATATCCATTTTCAGATCAAATGCTTGGATTGGTCCTCAAGTTTTCACTAATTATTTGGTTTTCTCTAGAAGACACCTATATATATATATAGGGGTGGGTTCAAATGTGAACCACTTTTTGGTTGTAAACGTGAGGACAACCGAGAGCGCGACACGTGGCGGATGACTAGGCGCCACGTCAAGTCCACGGCGGATGACTAGGCGCGATTCATGGGAGTGCACTGAATTAAAGAGGGGGACCACACTCAAAGCCGCCACGTGTCGCGCTCTCGGTTGTCCTCACGTTCACAACCAAAAAATGGTCCACATTTGAACTTTCCTCTATAGGTATATACATATATATATTTATATTTATATATACACATATAAGTCCTCTTATTTTACAAACTCATTAATTTGTGCAAACTCATCTAAACCGTTCAATGAAAATATTAATGAACAAGATTAAGTGCTAAAAATTAGGAAATTAGGTTACATCCAAAAAAATATAACAAGACAAACTTATCCAAAAATATAACCAACCAATAGATTCTAATTGGTGGAAACATGGTTATATTTTTGGATAAGATTGTGTGGTTATATTTTTTTGATGTGATCATGTGCATGTAACCTAATTTCCTAATTTTTAGCAATTAATCTTGTTCATTAATATTTTCATTGAACGGTTTAGATGAGTTTGCAAAGTTTTCACAAATTAATGAGTTTGTAAAAGAGGACTCTATATATGCATGTGAAAGATCGTGTAAGAAGTTGAGTTTAACATGAACAACATGAGAAGTGAATCTGAACCGTTGATCACTTTTAATCTCATAAATAAAGCTTTATAAGAGAATTGATTCAGTGCATCTTATCCCAGTGCATCTTATCCCGGTACATCTCATTCTAATATACATCCATATTTCAATAGTTGATAACCACTTTTCATGTTTCTCATATTAACCTCAACTTGTGATTAGAACCCAACTCATAGATATAAAATGTATTAATAATATAATATATTATAGGGTTTAGTTCCCCAAAATGTATCCAACTTGTCACCTTTTGCTATTGTATGTATCCAACTTTAAAAATTACCATTTAATACATTAAACTACCAAAAGTTACCATTTCATGCATCATGAAACTTGCTTAGCAGGTAGCCGGTCATCTCCTCCGGTCATCATCTCCGGTCATCTTCTCCGGCGAGATTCCGGCGACTGCACTATTTCCGGCGACCCATTTTTTTTCGGCGACCTCAACCATTTTTCCCGACGATTGTTTTTTCCGGTGTCCCGGGGGCCCGAATACATCCATGACCTCAAGAAGTTCATCTCGATCGTCGAGAAATCACTGTCTCACCGCCACAGCAGCTCCCGGAGGAGTACCGACCACCACTTCGATCCCCCACGGAGGAGCACCGATGTGTTCAAGACCTCGAGAAAGAGCACCGATCGGAGAGAAAAACCCCGGAAAACAACCACCATTGTCGTCACCGGTCGGAGCACCAATGTCGCCATCGCCGGCGACAACAATGGCGAAAACAACCACCATTGTCGTCACCGGTGGCCTTGCGATGACGGCAGCAGCAAGCGCCACTGCCACTACCGTAGCCGACGCCATTCAAAAAACCAGAAAAAACAATCGTCGGGAAAAATGGTTGAGGTCGCCGGAAAAAATGGGTCGCCGGAAATAGTGCAGTCGCTGAAATCTCGCCGGAGAAGATGACCGGATGGCCGGAAAAGTCGCGGGAGAGGGGTGACCTGCTGGTAACCTTTGATAGCAGGTCAGTGTCACGATGCATGAAATGGTAACTTTTGGTAGTTTAATGTATTAAATGGTAATTTTTAAAGTTAAATACATACAACAGCAAAATGTGACAAGTTGAATACATTTTGGGGAACTAATCCCTATATTATATTATTTACTTAAAATCTAAAATTGCAAACAAACCACCACATAACATAACATAAAACCTCCAAAAGAAATAATAATGGGTTAAGCACCTGGTCCAGCCACCCCGACCCACCTGAAACAAGCTGCCTCTTCCCCACCACGAGGGTCAGGACCAAACCGGACCCGACCACTCCATGTTAAACTTGACCTTTTCTCCACCCAAGCCCTACTTCTTATCCCAAAAAAAAAAAAACAATTCTTTATAAATGAGATATACTGATTTCGTTTGGTTTAGTTTTACCGAAAAATATAACAAAATTATAGCATTTGATAAAAAAATAAATCACAGACTCGGTGTATATCCCACCGATAGTAAACAAAAACACCAAGCAAAGTTAAAGATACAAGCCAAAAACGTTGCGCGTTTTCCAGCCTCATGTGTTTTGCCATGGTTAACCAAACGGGTTTGGATTTTTATGCGTTAGGTACAACGGGCCGATGCATGAGACCGACCCGAATACGACATGTGCTAAGAAATGGACAGCATGAAAAATGAATGACAACCCTCACCACCCATCATAACACCCCCACCTATCCAACCAAATGAAAATGACACAAAATTCTAATCTAACCATTTGCAATAACTCTTCTATTATCAATCTGCTAATTTAATTTTAACCCAAGATTTTAACCAAGATGAAATGTGCATAAAAACTTATGAACAAACAATGAAAGATTGGAGATCTCTTTTTTTTCTCATTTCATTTCAAAGAATTGCATAATGAAGGGAGCAAAATTCGATTCGATATCTACAAACCTCGCCGTTTCATTCGTTCTTTTATCTGGTTGAAATCGGGATCTAATTGCAAAAACTGCTGCGGTTCCCCTACCGCCTTTCGCTTCCTAACAACCGAATCCCGAGCTTCTTCTTCGGCCTCCGAATTCAAAGGAAAAAAAGAAAACTCTTTACTTCTTGAACCCGAGTCAACACCATCGACGCATGTCAACTCTTTCCCGCTGCTTGAAACGAGACCCAACCTCAGCGACAAGTCGCATTCCGATTCCGCCAATCCGGGTCGAGGCTCGTTCTTCGAACCGGTTCCGTCTCGATCGATCAGAAACAGTCTTTCCGGACAACCCTTTGGAAAAGACGGCTGGAAAACCGGCCGGCCAACGATTATATTGTTCGAGTTTTGGTGAGTGCTACAAAATCCCATCTGAGGTTGAAAATGGAAACCATGGTATAACGGGTAACTCGAAGAAGGTCTATTATTCTCAAACGACACCGTGTTATTAATTCTCGGAAAATTCTCAAACAACGGAGGGTGAAACGAGGAACCACAAGGGGCGACGTTAACGTTAAAATTCGGCCGTAAATCCTTATTATTGTGTTCCGAAAACGTACGTGTCCGATCCACGACATCGGGCCTACTACGAACATTCGAAGCGTTAAGATTTCGAGCATTCGTAGCAATGGCCACGGAGTCTTGGTTTCTTGGGGTTAAATAGCTTCTGGGATTACTGTTTCTTTGGCTTCTTGATGTTTTCACAATAACACAACCCAACTCAAGGGCAGCTGAAAAACACCATAAACAACACAAATACACGAAACCGTAAACACGAACTCGACTTCCGAAATACGAAAAATTAAACCGAAAGATTAAACCGAAAGATTTCAAATTGTTTAAAAGTTTTCATTACCTTCAACACAAGGGGGTATTTCTTCACCAGTTTCAGTGCTTTCATCTCTCTTAATTATGGTATCAATGGCATCATTTAGACGATCCCATAACGTTTCGGAATCGACGTATTCGGCCTAATGGGATAAAAAATGTTCAAAAGATTGATCAGAAAACACAAATTCACAACATATTCGGCCTAATGGCATCAAAAAATTGGATCAAAAACCACAAATTGACAACAAAATTGAACATGGGTACCTCAGAATTGGCTTTGGAGTACATAATTTCTTCAGATTTGAACACAACCAGTGGCAATTTCGCTTGCCATTCTCTGTTCTTTTTGGTACCAGAGGCATGGATTTCATGTACGACTCTGATCAAACACATGGTGTGCATTATTTCAAAACCCCAATTTTAAACACTTGAAACAAAATCAAAAGAAATAGTTTGGATTTCAAAGTTTTACCTGAAAATCTGTTGAATGATGGAGCCTCTAATGGGTTGATGCCTATCGCTGTGCCAAGATCTCTTCACACATTCATATGGTCTTGGCCCATGCCTTGGCATCTTCAACCAAAAAATTATCAACAAAAATTGGGGGAAAATTGAAGTATTTAAAGTGAAAATTAATCAAATCTGCTACATGGGTTTTGAAATTGAACCCATAAACAACACAAAAACCCTAACAATTGGAGGGTAAACTTAAAGAGAAAGAGAGTTAGAGAAAGAGAAAGAAAGATGCTTTCCCCTTTTTGAACAATTAATTAATGGGTCACCAATAATTGAATTTTTCAGAAATGTGATGAAACAAAGAGAGAGAAAGAGAGAGATGGGAGATGTGGGTTTAATGAAGTGGGGGAGAGAATGGTCAGGTTTATGGAGGGCAAGATCAAAGAGGGCTTTCTCATCTGGTTTGTCAATTTTAACATGTTAATGATAATGGAAGAAGGAATCTTTTTTTTTTTCTTAAAGGGTTTTTCTTTTCTTTTTTTCTTTTCTTTTCTTTCTTCTTCTAATCAAACACTTTGCTTTCTTAGAATTATTATTTCATGAGATGTAACAAAATAAAGTGGTTATTCAGCTGATTATGGTACAATCATTGGTACTACTACATTCATTCTCTCATAATTTTTCTTTTATAGTTAATTCCTTTTTTGTACTTTACAAGTTGTGTTTTAGATATATTTATATAGTGTTTTAAAAGGTTGGTTCTTATGTGAACCGCTTGTTTTCGAATGACCTGTAAGACCAAGAAAAGAAAACTATAGTGAGATATACATAAAGACATAATTAGTTCTTGAACCGTGGGAAAATCCAAATGGGATAGAGTGAACTTGGAAACAAGATCAAGAAATGTGGTAAGATCAAGCTTTAGTGTCGATTGATCAGTGGTGGAAATGTGAAGAAGTTGCATAGTCTTTCGTACCACATCTTGTCGAATAAAGTGATGGTCAATCTCTTTGTGTTTTGTTCGTTCATGTGCGCAGTCCTAATAACACCACAATGGTTGAAATCGAGAGTAGTAAAAGAAGATTATGTGACATCTATATCAGAAAGAAGTCAATTGAACTAATTTAATTCATATTTCCTGAGGTGTCAACTAAGGCACAATCATCAACTTTTGTGCTAGATAAAATGTCAAGAAATGTTTCTTGTTGTGCCAAGATAGTGAGTCGTCAACAAAGAAACAATAGTTTGTAGTAGAATGACAATCAGTTAGTTGGTAGATGAGTGAGTCATAATCAGCATCCAAGTAGCTCCTAAAAGTTAAAGATCAGTTGGTAGAAAAGGAAAAATACATGAAACATAGTACTTTGTGAGGTATCACAAATATACAAACAACTACATAATGATCTCAACAAGGAACAACCATGGACGACCTCACAATATCGAAAACATAAGCAAGTTACTACAGAGTCACTCTAAGGAATACTAACACTCTTATAAGTTGATAGTACAATGTGGGATCATGAATCGATGGTCCATCACTAAAAACAAGACAAAGATTGTATTTAATAGGTATAAAGGTAGTCTTGTTGTTAGAGATATTTAACATGAGATAGAAATTTGGAAATATACTTTACGTAGCATAAGTAGATATCAAACCAAAGTGTTAAAGAAGACTTTAAGGCCAAGAAAACAGTGGGGAGCACCAAGATTCTTCGTTATAAAGAAGGAGTTGCATTTTTTAAGGTATATATATCGTAGTGTCACTTTCCAATGATGCTCATATCATTGACATACAACATAGAAACAACGGTACTTGAGTTAGTGGTAGGAGTAAAGAGCATGGAGTCATAATGACTATAATAGAAGACTAATGAAAGAACTATAGTGTTGAATTTCTTAAACTTTGTATAAGGTACTTATTTGAGACCACAAAATTTGATGCATGGCCTGCATACAGAACCCTTTGGATGAGAAACACTTTTTTTTAGTTATGGAAGCCATAGGATACTTCCTCTTGCAGGTGAGAAAGAAGTCAGGGTGATGGTTACATGTAAACTTTCTCAAATAGATCACCATTTGAGAAATGCATTTTTAACATTTATCTATGAATCGATATGATAGTCGGTAGACTTTGCACCACTGTAACCAACGTAACATGTGGACAAGTTTCCTCTTATTTTCATGATTATCATTGTTATGTTACTCTCTTATCTCAACTTGAAAACTTCTTCTATATGGAAGCTTCTGTTGGCTCACTAATTTGAAGATGACCTCTCTAATTCTCCTTACTATAGAATTCTTGTAGTTAAAATAGGTTATGGTTCTTTGAAAAGCTCAGTCACACTTGTATGGTCGGCAAAAATTAAAGACTAACCAAATTTAGTAGGAAACCAATTCTTCAGATGCGGACCAAAGGTGGTCTCCCGAACTTCTATTGAAGTTGCTACTGAATGGAGAAAAAATCGGGAGACCTCTCTCCCAAAAGAGAAGGAAGCCTTTCCCGAAAACACCCAGTGATTCCCCATTACGCTTCATGTACTTGTATTTCCATTCTCTAATGTGTAACTTTATTTCAAGTTAGTAAAATACCTTTTTTCACTCATTGTTGCAAATTTCATTTATTCTTTAGGTTGAAATATTAAATATACTAAATGTACCCAATAATCAAAAAAATAGAGAAAAATAATGGTCTATGTGAAAAAAAAAATCCAAAAAGAGTAAAAGAGGTCAAACTAAACACGAAGATAGTTTACAAATCTTTAAGTACTTATGTTATCATCAAATAGGGGGGATTGTTGTTGGGTCATCGATTTGAAGACGGCCTCCTCTATTCTCCTTACTTTAGAATCTCTTGTACTTTAAATATCTTATGTTGAGCTCAATTATGCTTATTCTTCAAATCAGACTAAAATAGTCTCTCAAACTTCCATTTAGCTTGTTGTCGAACAGAGGACAAATCGGGAGACCCTCTCTCTCTCTCTAAAATCAATGGATCCTCCTTGTCCTTTTGCTTCTGGAGTTTCCTATATTGATATTTCATATCATGGTCTGATGGGGACATTCTATGAGCTTTTAGAAAAAGAATGTCTTTTATAACTTTCTCAGTAGTTGTCCACACCAAGGTCTGAAGGTCGATCTTTTGCCAAGAAAAAATTAAATAAGCTTTTTGTATTCTTTCAAGTACAACTTTAAAGATCAATCCCAAAGACATAAGTGTCTTATGCATTTAATGTACATGATAGTTTAAATAGAAGACTCCTTATTCAAGGTTACATTTTTTGAAGAGATCTTTAAATGCATGAAAAAATCAATAGTTTTTTCTTAGTTTTTTTAGTGTTAAAATTGTTAGAATAGTTTTAATCTATTCTATTATGCAACAATTTTGTTTTGTGGGTGTAATTCTAATTTGATAAATCAATAAAAAAAATTAAGTTAAAGTAATTTTGTATGTATTATATTCGACCTCTCATTTTACAATACTATTTGTGTGGTTGACATATTTAAGTGGGACTAACAGCTTCTACCAACAAATTTTGAACAACAAGATGAATGAAGAGCTCCAAGCTCTTCAGTATGGTCAAACATGGATTTTATTCCTTCCTCAATGTCAGTTTCAACCTAAATGCACTCTGAATTTGTAAAAATGCAAGACGCTAAGATTGTAGATCTATGTGTTGGATTTCTAGAAAATCTTGAATTGCTTAAATCAAGGTTTCGATGTGCGAGAGATATGATTAAAACTTTACAGCCTCGTAAATCAGCCAACATCTTTCTTTTGTTTTATTTATTTATTTTTGGGTTTACTTCACGAAAGTGTATCCAACTTGTCACGAAAAGTTATTGTATGTATTGTACTTCTATTTTTACCATTTGACATATCAGAGTTTAAGAAATGGTCATTGTGTGTATCCAACTTTATCAAATCCTATCATATAATGTATCTAACTTGTTATGAAAATGTATCCAAATTGTCACAAAATACATTAAATGGTAGGTTTTGATAGTTTGATACGCCAAATGGTAAAAATGAAAGTACAGTATATACAATAACTTTTCATGACAAGTTGGATACACTTTCGTGAAATAAACCCTTTATTTTTTCGTTTCATTCTTCAATCATCAATGTTGATTTCAGTTGATGAATATAAGTTGATTTTTTTAGGAATTGGACAAGTATACATATTCAGACATTTGTCAGTTTACAAAAACAGTCTTGTTGATTCAAATTTCAGATTTCACACCACCTGTTTAAATTTAGAAGTGAAATCACACTTCAAACTTCAACACTCTCTTATTAAAAAAAACAAACGTCACCTTAAGTGTTAGCAAAAACCAAATAAAGAAAAAACGAAAACAAACAAACGGTGGTTGTCAAAAGGGTAGTGAAGGGACAACCAAGGACAACCAAGTGGGACAATAATAGCAAAATACAAACCGTTAGGTTTGATTAAAATTAAATGAGATGTAACTTGTGATTTCGATTGAGACATAGATAAAATTTTAAAAAAAAATAGCAACAAACCTAGAAATTTGATACCATGTTATGATTGAAACCTTATCTAGACATTAATCCATTGATGTTCAATGGAAAACTTTATCTATCCTAGGTTTGAATCTAGACAAATCTAGACACTGTGACAGTTATTATGACCATGGAGGTTCACCTGCAAAGATTCCACTCCAAGTCATTCATGGTCACTTGACGGATTAGCCGGTGCTCATAAGCTAGCCCGAAAACCCACCGTTACAATTTTTATTTAAAGGCAACAAATCTAATGAATCATACATAAAAAGGGGGTTTGGAAATTGCATGATGTATACAAACCTTACCTTTCATCACACAAAAAAAGAAGGTAACCTAAAAGAACATGGGAAACATTTCATCACTAAGTGTTCATATGATTGTGTAATAATGGGTTCAAACCTCATACAACTGTTGAATAAATAAACTAGAAGAAAAACTTTTGAAATGTACAAACATGATGCTTGTTTTTCTTATCTACAACTCTACATGATCCTTATACCTAACCAACCAAGGTACCATTTCTGGTTCAAACACACAACATGCTCACAAAACCATCTGACTTTGTTGCAATTTGCCATCTTCCATGTTGTTCCATAAAACGCCCACCCGACGATTTCCTCTTGCATTTCCCGTCTTTGAAATGTTGTCAAGAATGATGAACTGCTTAAAATTCGATAATCTTTTCCTTTTAAGTACTTGGTTCATCTAAAGGGGGTTTTAAGAGATATAACATAATCAAGTTCTCGAAATCTTGAAAATGGTTCATGTATTCAAGATCATTGTCCATGGCATTTAATCCTGAAATGAAAGATGAACACCGGTTTATAAATTTTTCTTTGTTACATGTTTCTTAGTCTCCTTTCTGTGGGACCCGCCTCCATTCTATGTAGGGGTGAGCAAAAACCGAACCGAAAACCGAGAAACCAAAACCGGAAAAAAAAAAACGAAAACCGAATGGTTCGGTTTCGGGTTCGGTCTCAAAACCGAAAAATAACCAAACCGCATCGAAACTAACGGTTAACCGAAAAACCGAACCGATATATTCTATTAATTCAATTTTTTTAATATTATATATATAGAGGAAAGTTCAAATGTGAACCACTTTTTGGTTGTGAACGTGAGGACAACCGAGAGCGCGACACGTGGCGGCTTTGAGTGTGGTCCCCCTCTTTAATTCAATGCCCTCCCATGAATTGCGCCTAGTCATCCGCCGTGGACTTGACGTGGCGCCTAGTCATCCGCCACGTGTCGCGCTCTCGGTTGTCCTCACGTTCACAACCAAAAAGTGGTTCACATTTGAACCCACCCCTATATCTATATAGATATAATATATGTAATTTCTAAATTTCTAAATTTCTAAATTTCTAAATTTCACCCTCATATTTGTGTTTTGATGATTGATGAACCTATTTAATCTTGGTATTTTGGATTTGTATTTGTTATTGGTAAAAGTTTTGTAATCCTTACATTTACAAGTTGTGAATTGATGGTATAGAAATTTAATTTTCGATTTTATATTATACATTCAATGAATTGATTTTTAAGAATTTAAACATGATTTTTAAACAAATTAAAAAATTGACAACTTAAAAAGATGGAAAACCGAACCATTTCAGCCATTCGGTTTTAAAACCGAACCGCACCAGGGAAAAAAAAACCGAACTGCAAAAAAAAACCGAAAACCAAACAGTTTGGATTTCCAAAAACCGAACGGCTCGGTTTTCGGTTCTGTTTTGACCAAAAACCGCACCGAACCGCACCGTGCTCAGTGCTCACCTCTAGTTCTATGCATTAACTAAGTGGCTGTTTGTTTGAGACTTAAGGAGCTACAAAGTGGTTCTTACCACGGTCATTTAAACATCACTTAAATAAAAGGTTGGTTGTGTTTTCATCCATATGGGTTGTCAAATTTGCATACTTTCTAAACAAAAGTATTCTAAATGAAATCCCGATGAAAATGTTAAATGATGTTAAGCAAACAAGAAGACTAAAGAAAGATGAGTCAAAAGTACCTTTCAAAATATGAACTAATGAAAGAACCGCCTGCGGCACCGAAAAGACCCAAGCTCTTCGTACTCGGTTTTGGTGATGCACATTGCATCGAAATCCGGACTAGACGCCAAAAGTGATCCCCCTCGCCAAACACCCAATATGGGGCTGCACACACACACAACAAGTTATTTCAATAAGTTTTTTTTGGTGGGAAATCATTGAAAAGCAGCGAATTTTTTGTAGAAAAATGATATGATTACTCTTCTTGGGTTGTTATTTTCACTTGGTAGACATCTGGAACAAGAGGACGTAGCTGATTTTCTCTGCAGACAAATAAACAAATCAAAATCGAGGTCCAATAAACTTGCGCAATAGGTTAAAAAACGAGGAAAGGTGAGGTGAAACTTACAGTCTTTTGGCAAAACCTGGAAATAATGTGCTTCCGCCGGTTAAAATGATACTGCACGACAAGTTCCGAATAAAATTTTAAAACTCAGACGGGCAAACAAACAAAAGAGAACCATGGAAGCTTTCAATTTGGTATGATGGAACAGAACAGGCATAAAACAAACTTGTCCCATGTTTGACACGACATTAGACTCGGACAGGATCCGAGCACAACAAAATTACACCTTTTTGTATCAGTAAATAGGTGGAACAAAATTTGGGACATGACACAAGATTGGTATATTATCAAACTAACCATGTCAACTTAAAACCCTAAACCCTTCCACAATTCTTTCACCGCCTACCTCAGTATCACCCATCCATTCTGGTCCCATTTGCATACCAAAACACACCTTTAAAAACAAGGAAAAGACAAAATTTGTGGGACCGTCATGACATCTTTCATTCTCTTAGACAAGTGAGACCCAGAAAACAAATACATTAAATGACCTCATAGATGGCAATTAGAACATTGTAGAATACAATGCTACTCTCTTTGATCAATTAATACCGTAACATGCAACACTACCTTTCATACAGCACGGGATGAAGATGAGGATGGCAAGAATTAACAGCACGAACAATACATTCCGCCAGTCCAGCTTGGTTCATTCCTGCATTTATTCACAATTGTACGACAATTCTTAACTCAAAATAAACTGAAGAATCTCTTCCATGTCCAAAAGAACAAATCAAAGCAACACGCACCCAAATCAGCAGGACGAAAGATCATCTCAGGGACAAGAAACCGCTCATTGCTCAAGCTGAATTCCTGTTTTTTGACACACAAAAGCGCTATTAATGGTCTAATCAATACAAAGCTAATCTATAGACAAAGTGTAGAAAATAGAATACATTTTTTGTAAGATCAACTTTATTCCTTTCAGATGGTTTGCTTTTAGCTTCCGTTTGATCAGCTTCCTCGGTTCCTTCCGAGTGTGGGAGTTCACCATCCTCAGATAACGTAAGATATCTTTGAGCTTCGACAGGGTCTTTTACGAATCCTTTCGTATGTGTTATACCATCAGGAAGCACGTATGTGCACCTAAAGTAATTGTCGTTTCCACGTCTCCTGTAAATCAGATAACAAAAATGAAGATTGCAGGATAAAGAAAATGCATACAATATCAATAAGAGAAAGATTTAGTTATTGGTAACAAAAATTTCAATTATACATAGGAATAGGTACAATGCTTTTACAACCAATATTCAAGAACTTAGAATTTGACCTTTGAAGTCAAAGTTATTGCATTCAAAGTCAAAACTGACATTGGTTGTTCTTAACAGAATTACACCAAATGTTCTCTAGTTATAGAAAGGGAGGCTAATTGTATCCCTAAGATTATTAAATTACTAAATGCAGCCCTAGAATCTAAAATCCTCTTCAAACACATCACCATCACCACTAGCTTTATACATTCCCAATACGCAGAATGACGTGATTTTGACATTCATAGAGGTGCAGTTTGCAAGTTGAGCTTTTAACGAGCTACTCGAGCTCGAGCTTAATAATACTCGAGTTCAAGTCGATCTCGAGCACAAAATAGAGCTCGTTTAACTTAACGAGACGAGCTTTATAACACCAATGTGCGAGTCGACTTGTTCGAAAACTCGATTAAATTTTTCAAGTCGAGCCGAGCCATACCTTTTTTCGAGCCAAACATGTTCATATATTTGTTAATAATAGTATACAAATATAAAATATCGAGCTCAAGTTGATAAACGAGTTAATTGATCGCGAGTTCGAACCCATAAACAAACTTCGAGGCTGAGCCCGATAACTCAGAAAATATTCGAGCTCGAGCTTGAGCCCAGTATTATCTTTTGAGCTAGGCTCGATTAACCTACTACTCAACTCGACTCGGCTCGGGTCGTTAACACCCCTAGTAAGGAAGGAGTACATCATTTGGTAGGTTTTAGAACCATCCTACACTAATCCGTAGATTTTGAAGTTGTAGCAGGTACAATAGCAAAATGTGACAACTTTGAAACTCAAAAATTATGAACTTGTTACCTAGCGATCCGCAAATCGCGAGCAACGTCGCTCGAAACAAAGCACAACGTCTCCTTAACATCATCCATAAGAAACGTCTCGTCCATGACATTAATCGACCGATAACTCACCAACTCCTTCAAGTAATTCGTCAACGCCTTCCCGCCCAAATCCATCCTCTTCACCCCATAATTCACCGTAAAGTTCTGGAACACCGGTGCCGCGTGAGCAAAACTAAACCCTAGGTCCACCACAAGGCTACACTGCGCCTTCGAAACGACGTCGTAGGGCCGCCTGCTGGCCTCATACAAATGCACCAGAGACGGCGAATCGGAGACGAACAGCGACCTAAAATTGAACTCCTCGAATATAATTTCGTCGGTCGAGCGTTGGATGGAAGGGAGGTTGAACAAGGGTTCGGTGAGGAGGAGGGAGGAGGAGGAAGGTGTGATTTTGAGGAGAGAAGAGAAGATGTGTGACCAGATGGTGGATTGGAGGTCGTGGTTGATGAGGTAGCCGCGGTCGAAGGGACGGCGGAGGACGGCGGAGGTTAGGTCTTCCGATGGAGAGAGGAGCTGGTCGGCGAGGAGGAATTTCTTCGAGGAGAGGGGACGGGCGGTGCAGTTTGGGACCACGGCGGTCGGATCTCGCTCGCCGCCGATGCCGGCCTTGATTAGGCCGCCGCCGTTGTCCAGAACAACCACCACGTTCGACGACGCCATTGTTGTATTGTATGCCAAGTGAAGCTGTCAAGGACTGTGTGTTTTTCACGTGATAACAGACGACACACTTTGTTACTTTTGGTTCTTCACGTTTATATGTATCTTTGAAAGTGTATTAAACTTGTCAGCTACTTTCATTTTTATCATTTGTTGTATCAAATTACCAAAACCTATCATTTAATGTATTTATTTTGTGATTAGTTGATATAAATGTATTTTGTGACTAAACTCTGATATGTTAGATGGTAAAAAATAAAAGTACAATACATACACTAACTTTGCGTGACAAGTTGAATACACTTTCGTAAAATAAACCCTGGTTATAATTATTGTCCCTACAATTTAGGCATGTGCATCAGACGGGAAGGGCGGGTTTGGGTGGAAAAAATAAAAATCCGTTTGGATTTTGGATATGATGATAAATCCCCAAGTCTTGGTTTTTGAATTTCAGATTGCTTTAAGTTCGGGTTCACGTTAATCAGATTTCGGGTTAATGTCGGTCGTGTTCGGGTATAGGTATAATGCAAAAAACGTATATATTCAATTGATTTTATTAATGATCTCAATCAATTGTGAGAATTGATGAACTCGATAGTAGGTTTAAAAGTTAACATAAACAACAATAATTTATGATTTTTAGAAGATAATTTTGTGAATAAATGTATTTATATAATGTTAAAAATGTATATGCATGTGTATTTCGGGTTTTCGAGTGGTTCGAGTGAAATAAAACCAAACCCAACCTGACCCCGAATATCCTCCAAAATTCAGGTTTCGAATTTTGGGATTTCTAGGCATTCAGATTTAGCATTAGAACGTTATTTTCGGTTCATATTTCGGGTCATTCAAGTTTTGCACACCCCTTACTACTATTCCCATTTTGTTCTGAATATGGTCCATGGTTACTAACTTCGTTAAATATCCTCGTTAAATAAAGGGCATTTATGTCTTTTCATCATCTTTTGTCTTTACTCAGAATCAAAATTGTAGTTTTCCTGATCTCTTTACTATAATGATCAAAACAGATAAGAATAAAAGGACATAAATGTCACTTACTAAACGGAGATAGTTAACAAAGTGGCCAAAGACTATTTTTAAAGCAAAATGTAAGTAGTAAAGTCGATAATTGTAGCTACTAAAGTCTAGGGGTGTTCACGAGGCGGGGCGGGGCACGTAGTAGGATTTTGTGAACCGCGGGGGCGGGTACCCTGTTTTAATAACCGAAACCGACCCGCAGGCTGCGGGTACGCGCTCTACGGGTACCCACAGGGAGTGGGTATCCGCGGTTCGGGTTGCGGTTACCCGAAAAACGACATGTTTTTGTTTTTACTGTTTTTTCAACAAGAACTTTACAGATTTAAACACAAAACACCTAAGTTCAATAGTTCATGACCCGGACTACATTACAAAGTTCAACGGTTCATTATTCAAACGCTCGATGTCGAATTAAAAAAAAATTGGGGAGGGGAGCTGCTAGAGGTAAGTTTAGGTAGGGTTTTGAGGGATTGACGTCAAATTACGTTCAAAAAAGAATTGTTTTTGCTATTACATATTAATAAATATATATTTTTTAAATAAGTTAAAAGCATGCGGGGCGGGGCGGGTACCCGCGGATACCGAAATTTAAAATCTGAACCCGCCCCGCGTTTAACGGGTACCCGAATTTTCGGGTTTTTCGGGTTACGGGTTTTGCGGATATTGGTTTTTTCGGTTTCGATTCGTATGGAGCAAGTCGGTTACTCGGTTTTTCGGTTTTTTTGAACACCCCTTCTAAAGTCTAGGAATCACTTTCAAAGATTTATATAAAAGGTTTATATAAACTATGGGGACCAAATTTGTAGTTTGCTGGTTTTCCTTTCAATGAACCTTGACCTCAGTTATAAAGATATTTACAAAATTGCCACTCTGATTAATAAAAGTCCCTCCGTAGACCTTGTACGCCATTGCAGAGACCCTCTCTCTCTCTCTCTCTCTCTCTCTCTCTCTCTCTCTCTCTCTCTCTCTCTCTCTCTTCTCTCTCTCTCTCTCTCTCTTTCCCTCTGTCTTCCCCCTTTCTGTTCATTAATCTTAACAATAAATTAGGGTTCGTAATCTGAAATCGGTGATTGATTTTAGAGGTTTAAGGTGTTGAATTCAGCATCAGAACCAAACAGGCGCTTCTAGATCTGCTATAATCCTTCAATCGATTCTATACGCATTTAGTTAAGATCAGGTAATTCAGAATTCTTTTTTTCTACTATGTTTGAAGTATCATTTTGATTATTAGTATCAATGTTGATTGAAGAAGTGACTATTGAAATGTATTCCTCTGTAATTTCATAATTTGTATACTAACTACTTCTGTTATTTGTTGTAAGTTAATCAACTTTCTAAGGCGATATGGTTACTTATATGATTGTTGTTGTGTGTATAAGTTTCAGTAGCATAGATGCAGAATTTAGTGATTTTTGTATTTGTTTATGCTTCTCCTTTTCTCTATCTATTAACAAAAGTATCTCTGCTATTTTCTATTTTGAGTTAAAGCAATTTTTCTCTAATAAGAAAGTTGTACTTTACTTTAAGTTTTGCAAATGCAAAAAGGATGACATTAGAGACTTTGCATTTATGTATGCACAATGTAAGATGGTTTATTTTGCATTTTTGTATGCACAATGTATCTAATAGGAATCATTTTTATTAAGTGTTGCTCTATTTTGTTCTTTTGCAAGATTGATGCTTTGTTTGTAACGAACAAGGAACTATAATGGTTGAAAAAGTGAACAGCTCTTTTGTCTTAAACTATGATCTTTTTCGTACTCATTAAGTATCTCATGTTATGATCCTTGTAGTTTTCCTTTGCCATTTTGATTATCTGATTTACATTTTTTTTAAGATTCCTTATAGTAACGGCTTAACGCTCTGTAATTGTTATTCTGATTGCTTATAGTTAGACATGCTTATAAATTGGATTATTACCCAGAGCTTCTTTTGTGTCCCTTTAAGTATTTACACCGCTTGGAAGAATGGCATTCTTGTTGGTTCCTTGCCTCTGCATCACTATACTGTTTTCAACACTTCCCATTTCTTTTCGTTTTGTTCCATTTGGCTATCAATTATATCATCCATACAAATTACATTGCAGTATAATGTTGTTATGTTGTTTCTGGTTTGCCGCTACACCATTTGCATTTCAACTGATCTTGCTGATTAGTATATGCATGTTACACAGTGGTAATAGCTACTAGGGTACAGTGCACCAGAAAGGAACTTCTTGCTGGGACATTAATTGAAAATAGCACATACGAAATGGACTTATCAAACGGTATTACTACAACCTTTATCGGTTACATGAAAAATGCATCTGATTGGGTGACATTTGCATATGATGCCCCTTTTGCTCGAGCTGTTGTTTTTGGAGTTCCCATTGGAGGTACGAGTTTCTGAAATCATGTAACATCTTAACAGAGTCCGTCATTAGTCAATCTTGATGTACTTTTGATACACAAATCGATTTTTCTTGTCTATATCCCGTAGGTCATCTGTTTGTGGAAGGTCTACTCCTGGTAGTTATTCTCTTCTTACTATCTCAAAAGAGCTACAAGCCACCTAAGCGCCCTTTAACAGATAGGGTTCGAGTCCATTTTCTAACTTGATGTCTTATTTGATGATTTAATCTAACTTGCAGTAATATGTTGTTGGAGAAATCTGATAAGTGTGTTAGTCTGATGTATGTAGGAAATAGATGAGCTTTGTGATGAATGGGTACCGGAGTCTCTTATCCCACCTATAAAGGAAGAGATGGAAAAGGAAGCTCCAGTATTGGAGAGGTATGCATGCATATGCATAGATACTTACATCTTGTGTAAAAAAAGGGGGTATATGCCATCCTCTGAGGCGCCCCCACCGCACCGGTCCCACGGTCATCATGAAGGAGGTAAATCATCGCATGCATCCCATTGGCAAAGGTGCGGTGCCCATGGCTTGAACCCGGGACCTCACACATATGGATTACACCCAACTTACAGCTTACTTACATACATATTGATATAGATTTTCTATATTGGCATTCTCCACTGGCTGCAAGAGTCCAAAACATTTACTTTCACCCTCTTATTTCACCCTCTTAGAACAAGCTATATACTTTTACTTTCGTTCCCAAACAGACTTATTTTTAACTTCATGATTGTTATGGTTATTTTAATTCATAACTATATTAAACTTTGTAATAAAGACAAACATATAGAAAAATGTTGAAATTCATGTCAAAATTATCATTGGGAAATCGTCTGCCTGACCTTGAAAGACCATATGTATCCCTTTTCATCTAAACATATGTAGTTTTCTTTTATCCAATCTCGCCATCTCAGAATCTGAAAGTTCCTATGCCCCTACAAATGTTTGGAAATTGCCTAATCATGATTACCTCATTCAGTATCCTGAACTTTGTTTTGCCAACAAGATTCGGATATTTATTCTTTCATATATCATGATTCATGCATACATGGTTATATGAGTTGCATTACATGCAGTGCTGCAGGACCACATACAACAATCAATGGCAAAGATGTGGTGAATTTTGCTTCAGCAAATTACCTAGGATTGATGGGACATGAGAAGTTACTTGTGAGAAAAACCACCCTCATACTTTCTTTGCTGTTTCCTTTACTATAATGGTTTCATTTATGCAAATTCAGTATTGCAGGAATCATGTACCTCTGCTCTGGAGAAATATGGTGTTGGTTCTTGTGGTCCTCGTGGATTTTATGGAACAATTGGTACAAATAGCTACTTATGATGCAAATAGCCAAATAGTAATGAACTTAAACTCAAGTTGATCTAACTTTTAGATAATCACTACTGACGCTCTTTCAATTTTTCTTGCCTATCTAGATGTCCACCTTGATTGTGAAGCCAGAATAGCTCGGTTTCTGGGAACTCCTGATTCCATACTTTATTCTTATGGACTTTCGACTATGTTCAGTGCAATTCCAGCATTTTGCAAGAAAGGAGATATTGTTATTGTGTGAGTAGAAATATATAGTTTTTATTAGGGGTGTAAGTGAGCCGAGCTGTTCGTGAGCTACTCGGGATCGACTCGTTAAAAGCTCGACTCGAGCTCGAGTTAAACGAGCCCGAGCTCGAGCTCGAGCCTTATTTCGAGCTCGTTTAATAAACGAGCTCGAGCTCGAGCTTTTACAATTAAGCTCGCGAGCCTAAACGAGCCTAAACGAGCCTCAAATAATATATATTATATAAATATATATTAAAAAATAACTATTAAATAATTAAATAATAAATATTAAAAATATTAAAAAATAAAAAATACATAATAAATATTGATATATAGGTAAACGAGCCGAGCTCGAGCCGAGCCCGAGCTTGTTTAATTCTTGACGAGCTCGAGCTCGAGCTTGACACATAAGGCTCGAAACGAGCCGAGCTCGAGCTCGAGCTTTATACACTTAAACGAGCCGAGCTCGAGCTCGGCTCGGCTTGTTTACACCCCTAGTTTTTATATGACATTCTGCTGTTTACTCAATTGCACTACCTCTTTTCTGGAAACTAGCTATAAGTTTTGACAACCACCAAGGTGTGGCGTAGTGGTAAGTTCCTAAAGGGTGGTAGCTCCCACCCGGGTTCAAATCTATGCGTGCACAATTGGTGGCCGCTGAGTATTAATCTCAGGAGAGCATGTCTTAGCTCTCAGTAACAATTACCAAGGATGTAGTCTGGGCAAAGCCCAAATGAACCTTCTCAAAAAAAACTATAAGTTTTGACTTTTTGGGTCAAACAGGTCAGTTCTCATGTCTAAACTTTGGGATTCACAAATATTTATGCCAAAAAATTTGTTTATGATAACTTGGCTGTTTCAGAGATGAAGGGGTTCACTGGGGCATACAGAATGGATTATATCTATCAAGAAGTACGATTGTATACTTCAAGCACAACAACATGGAGTCTCTGCGAACGACGCTAGAGAAAGTCACTCAAGACAACAAGCGAGCTAAGAAGTTGAGACGCTACATCGTGGTTGAATCTGTGTACCAGGTATTTCTAGTCAAATGTGTTTTATTCTCATTCTATGAGAACTCAAATTCATATATTTACAGTGAGGTCCTACATTCCCCATCCCCCCAGGGGTAAGGGTACAAATGATAGATTATAAGTGCTACATTTACCCGTCAATAAGAAAACTAAATACACAAATACTCCCTTTGTCCCATGAAATTTGCAAATGTTTGCCAGCTACATAGTTTCTACAATACAAGTGTCAATACGCCAATATCTCTAGTACCTTTATACAATGACAAATAAGAGGATTCTTTTATGGATCCAAATGAGTGATGACAATAGATGAATTGGGATTCTAACTCGAATCTTTCTCGAAATGGGAAAGTGTTGCAATCTCATGGGCAGATGGAGTAATTAGTAAATACACAGAGAAACTTGCTGCAAGTTATGTGACTAAAATGTATTTAATTTATGTCAATCAGTGAATAATAGTTTTGCTGCTCCTACCATTGACTTCATCTTTTCTCGAGTGACTTCTGGCGATACGCTTATTAAACCCCTAAAAACATTTAAGTTTTACACATATTTATTTTGGCACCAAGGAGCAAGTAACCATTTTCCTATTTTTGTTTTTATTTTTATATGAGATAGTTAATTGATGTTTAACATAAGTTTTGCTGAAATGTTCAGAATTCTGGTCGAATTGCTCCATTGGATGAGATAATCAGACTGAAGGAGAAGTACCGGTTTCGTGTTATGCTAGATGAAAGCAACTCCGTTGGCGTGCTTGGCAAATCTGGTAGAGGTCTAACTGAACACTACAATGTTCCAGTATGTTTCATCTCTCTCTCTCTCTCTCTATATATATATATATATATATATATATATTTACACACACACACACACATATATATATATATATATATAATACATATATATATTCAACTCCTTTCCGGTGTTTGTTATCTTGTTTAATTCTTTGATGCTTATGTCACTGTTATAGATCGATAAAGTAGATATAGTAACTGCTGCAATGGGACATGCATTGGCCTCAGAAGGTGGGTTCTGCACTGGAAGTCATAGAGTTGTCGATCACCAAGTAAGCATATCTACGTAAAATTAGAGATTCCTCTGATCTAGAACTACTAAAATAGATACATTTGACTGTTAAAAATAGGCGTTATAATTGTATAAATCGGCTATTTAGCTCAATGACCATCTTCAAAGCCTGTTTTGCAAAATGACCCTCTAGTATATTTTTAAGCTATTTTTAGGGGAGGCTGTTTAACAATTAACACCAGGGGCAGGTCAGTTGAAGGTCATTGAGTTGAAAAAAAGTATACGTCGTGCTTCTAAGTAAAAACTCATTTAAAGCCATGTACCAAAGAATCCTAACAAGTTCATGTTCATAATTAACAGAAAGTATTTGTTTATTTGCCAAATATTTATAACCCCAATAAGGAATCACCCAAATCACGGCATTTATATATAACGAGGATCAGAAAAAGGTTCTTGTTTTCGTGGGTGAATGGAAGTCCAACCTACTTTTTCAGGGTTCATACTTCTAAATCTCGGTCTTTTTGTTGCTGTAGCGCCTCAGCAGCTCTGGTTACGTCTTCTCAGCATCTCTGCCACCATACTTGGCAAGTGCTGCAATTACCGCCATTGATGTCATAGAGGAAAACCCTCAACTTTTAACCAAGTTAAGGGACAATGTCAAAATATTACATACAGGTTTGTGTCTCTATGACTATGATTTATTACTCTTATCTTCAAACCAGATTTGATGATTCTGAACTGTCTGGTTTTACATTATCCACTAAAACTTATTAGACAATATGACTTTGGTTCTTACCTAATGTTTTCATATTTGCAGGATTGTTGGGAATACATGGCCTTGAAATTGCAAGCGATATACTCTCACCTATCGTGTTCCTTGTACTAAAGAAATCCACAGGGTCCTTGAAGAGTGATCTTCAGCTGCTTCAAGATATTTCTGATCGTGTAAGTCTAAATTTACTAATTCATTGATACATATTTACAGTATAAAAGATTACTTGTTATATGATCTTATCATGTGTTTAGTTAACTCAGAAGCTGATGGAATTGCAGGTACTGAAAGAAACACTCGGTTTTCGTGGCACCTTCTAAAAGATCGACTCTTGACAAATGCAATCTGCCTGTTGGGATCAGATTGTTTGTTTCAGCTGCTCATACAGAATCTGATCTGAAGGAAGCATATGAATCACTGAAGAGCGTTGCAGCTTCGGTATTGACAGGTCAAAATTGAATACTAAATTTCTGAAAGAAGAGGAATGGCGAAAAGAAGTAGACTTTAAATGGTTTTTTAGAAGCTTCAATTTATTTGACAGATTATTGTACCATTACGTTCTTGATAAATCTAGTGTTTGCTATCCTGCTGATTAAGTTAACTTTCCTCTCGAATCAAACACAATAGAGAAGTGTACCTAAATGTCAAGATAGGATCTTTATAAAACGACAAAAACGCTAATAGATCATAATGCTATGTTTGTATTGAAACCGGCCAAAATGATGCCGCATAATTTATTTAGGGAATCAAAATTCTTTTTACACAACTCGAAGATGTAAAACGAGTTGAAAATATCTTTTTTGGAAAATTCCTCTGTAGAATCGAGCATCAAAACATTAATAATATGAAGAAAAACTGATCAATAATGTGCGTAGTTATACCCTGCTTGTTGTCCCATGCCATTGTAAGTAGCAACACCAGCATTGATCATCTTTCCCATTGTAGTATTGCTTCCATTTCCGTACTGTTGCCATGTTTGTTGGCCCTGTGCAAGAAAACTCTGTTTCTTCTCCAGGTCAGCGAGCTGCACATACGGCGGAGGTGGGACCATGAGCGATGCTGCAAAAGGGTCTAGTGGGTCCACTGGCCGCACGGTTCCGTTGGGTGCAGGCAATGCTAACACAGGTGTCGTATTTCTCCCCAATCCAGATGTCGCCATGCTACTGGTACTTCCCTCGCCTACTTGATTATAACTCACCCCACCTTGCTCATATATGCCATTCAGCATTACAGGATCAAGACCACCACCCGCTACGCTAGCCTTCTGTTTGGATAGGTTGCTAGCGGATTCCACCAACGCCAGCTCCCAATCGGATTTTCCGCTCTCGGCCGTTGGCGTCTTTTCGTTCTCTCCGTTCGGAAAAACCTCCCACGACCCTTTAGTCTCTGCACTCGGAGGAGGTCCAGATAACAAAGCAACCGCCAATGTATTCCGATGATCGTCAGCTGGCGTTTTATCATCCTTCAAATTCAATAGGTCACCCATTACTTGGACCCCAGATGGCGGTGGGTTGTCGTTCATATTCGGTGGTGAACTTTCTTCCTTGTTTTTCTTGAGCCTATTCTTCTTTTCTCTTAGAAATCTCTCTAGTGTTCCCAAAACCTTATCGGTAATCTTTTGCACCTCCGGGAACTCTGCCGGTCTAGCGACCCCCAACTCCTTCGCCCATGAATAAAAATCCACAAGCTCGTCAATTGTTTTAGCTGCATTAACGTATTCATCGAAAGTCTTGACACTATTAGCGTACTCCATTTCTGGAAACCTATCGAGCAAAACTCCCAGTGCCTCACATATATCGGCATAAATCCGGAAACTTTCACTCAAAACAAGGTACAATGCAACAAGCACCATTCTGCTGCTTTTTGCACTTCCGGCGGGTCTACAACATAAGACACGATTAATAAGCCGAAGCAGCTTATTCAATCTTTCCAACACTCTATCGGGCTTCATCTCCCTAACCGGAGTTGCCACTTTCGTCTCTTTTCTATTCGCTCGTGCTACCGATTCGTATAAATCACCGTAAGATCTCGACTTGTGACTAATTCCGTAACCGGGTTCATTAAACTCCCCATACCTGTCGTTAACCGCGCTTAGTTTCCGCTCAAATGCTATGAATTCAAGCTTCTGGTCAAGATACATGGCGTAATTTTTCACAAATCCCGAATGATCCCAGTAATTCGAAAGAGCCTCAACACGGAAATCCGACATGTTCAAAACCCTTGTCCCTTTCCGGCTCGCACACATTATCTCTTGACCGAACACCGGATCCCCATCGACTAACAATCTGTGTACAAGCATTAACGCTTTCAACGCGACAACCCAATCGTGGGTTTTGCTCAGCCGCTTTGAGATATTGTAAACACACGCACTCACGTAGCCTCTCGATTGAGATATACGGTGAAGGATCTCCCTTATATACTTCTCTTCAGCAGGCTCAATATCATGGCCTGTTGCTTTTACAATAAGCACCTCAAGATCAGGTGCTACATTGCCTGCAACTTTGGCTATACTAATACTAGTTTGGTCTTTAACCACCCCGATCGCTTTCCTAATAGTGCTTGAAGACATCGAAACAAACCACTTGTTACCTGAATATCACTGCTTGCCCTTCTGGTCTCTAAAAAGCTCAAATCTGCACAAACATCAATATACTTTGAAATGTTAGATTTAATAAGTCCCAAATCTATGCTATGTAATTAAGCATTTTGGTTAAAGTGATTAAAAAACATAATCATGCATCGTTGATTAATGCATATCTTGTATAATTCAAGAATACGAATTAATACCGCTGAGGTAGAGCTTATTATAACTTTAGAATACGAGTTTATCCACATCTCAATCTCTCCTTTACTCAAATGGAGGAAATCCCCAAAAATCAAAAATCATAATATCCGTTCAGCATCGGATAAAACCATCAAAATATTAGTTTAACATCGGACAAAACCATAAATTTGAATACCATTGCATCGGACAGCTAGTTAAGACAAAACTAATACCCAGCCTGTGCAAGAGATGAATCTATTAGGGGTTGTTTATTTACCTCTTAACATTTCCATTAAGAGGCAGCCTCTGAATCGTTAAGAGGTAAATCTTGTTTGGCAAAAAAAAAAAAAAAATGGACCGCCTCTTAATGGTTCCAAAATCCTCTAAATGGTTTTGTATCTTAACCATTTCAGAGCCCTTATTATCAACAATTATCAAACCATCGTATTTAATTTTCCACCATATCATAAGAGCCTCTTAATTATTGTGACCACTTAATCATCCAGCACCAAACCATTCAAACCATTCAGCAATTGGCAAACTAATCTAACTTTTGCACTCAAAACCTAATTGAATCACAACTCGATCTGTAAACAAATTGAGATGCATCTCTTGGTTTTGAGATGGAGAAACATACGAATATCGATTAACATCATAACTCATCTATTAACATCATAAAAAAAAACACAAAGAGATGATTAAGAAATCCTAAATTTCATACACAAAATCGACGTGGAAACTATATGATTTAGGTTACAGATTACAATCCTACATTTTGATTGGAGGTAGATAGTGATTTGCCAATTGCGATCTAAAAACGAGCAAAGAGATAGATAGATTGATAGAGAGATAGAGAGATGGATGATAAATAAACTTACCGATTATTGAGAAAAAGAGAGAGAGAAATTGATGGTCGATTAACAATGGAGGAAGAAGAAGCTCTCCGATCTACGAGAAGGAAGAAAAGTGAACCAAAAATGGCGTATGTATTGTATGTATATGTATATTATGCCAACTTTATGCATAAGTAGTGGTGGTGACAAGTGTGTTCCTTTTTTCTTAAACATCTCATACTTTTTCAATTCAACCCTCAAACTATTCTTTAATTTCTTAATTACCCCCCTCCCCATGAATGACCTTTTCAATTGAAACCGTTATTTTCTATTACTATAATTTGAGTGGCTAATTTCTTTTTCTTTTTTCTTTTTCCCCTTCGATATTTTCAAAGCCAAACATGCAAAAACCCTTTAAAAAAATGAAACTAATCTCTATTTTTAAAAAGTAATATAAAAATGTGTTGAATGTTTAGTAGGGATGGCAAAAAACACCCTAATCCGATGGGGATTTTCGAACGCGAAACTTTGATTGGGCCAGGTAAATGGTTATGGGACTGGGTATGGGATTTTTTCAAAAAAAAAAAAAATCGTTGGTTTGGGACGGTTATGGTTTTAGTCAATACCCATCCATTTACCCGATCCCAAACCATATATATTTAATAAATTTATAATGTTATTATTAATATAATATATATTATAATTTTATTAATATATAGAATAATAAAAATGACAAATTGATTTTATTAGTATAGAAAATATATATTTAATTTTTTAAGAAGATTAATCTAGTAATGTTTTTGTTGGTCTCAAAGGCTGACCTTCAAGTAATAAGAGATAACTAGATGGGATTATAGAAGGGGGTTGAATATAATCACACAATTATGTCATTTTTAAATTCTGTTTATATATATAAACTATGAATTTACAGATTGTTTGTGGAATATAGAAAAAGTTAAACCTAATCTAAAACAATCTAAGTTACAATTCTTTCACTATGCACTAGTGAGAAGATGTTGAGAAAAGATAAGAGCTTAGAGGGGTTGAAGAAAGAAAGGATTGAGGTATTGGATTAAAGAAGAAGAGGTATGGAGAACATCTCATTCACGTCAATTTATACCCAATGCATTAAATGCATGGCAAACCTATTATGTGCATGTGTTGCACTCTTAGTGGTCATAGTGTACTATTTATTATAGACAATTATCTTTGCATGTTGTGCAAAAGGTTGCTTATAATAAACAGTTGCCTTATGGGCTGATAAGTACGGAGGGAACAGTAAAGTGACTGTCCTTTTGTACTATGTGTCAGAAAGGCGTGTAATCCTTTTGTGCATAAGATAAATGACATTCTTCATTCTTCAGGATCAAGATACTAATCAGTGAGGAGGGCCCTGACAATTATCTTTGCATGTTGTGCAAAAGGTTGCTTATAATAAACAGTTGCCTTATGGGCTGATAAGTACGGAGGGAACAGTAAAGTGACTGTCCTTTTGTACTATGTGTCAGAAAGGCGTGTAATCCTTTTGTGCATAAGATAAATGACATTCTTCATTCTTCAGGATCAAGATACTAATCAGTGAGGAGGGCCCTGATACTGATGATGATCATGGGTCACTGTATCTTGATACTCTTCAGGAGGTCATACATGTTGTAAGCAGCTTGCTATCACTGAGCTCCGTCTTCAGATCACGAGCAATGCTGTTCCTATCATCAACTAATTCTTCGACGTCACTGATGGGGCTTTGGGTATGACTTGATGTCTTTAGGAGGTCTTCGCTTCTGATCAGTCTCAGTAGTTTCCAAAACAGACTTTGTTAACTCCTGATCCTGATCATGATACTTTATACAATAAGTTAAATATAATCAACAAGGAATAACACTGAACAGACTCAGTGATAATTGTTGGTCCCTATGGGATGGCCAATAAGTATGTTTATAGTAAATTGTATTGTAGAAGGGGGGTTGAATACAATCAACACAGTTTCTTCCACTTAATTTAATCTATGACTCCTATGGAGTCTTTGTATAGATTAAAATAGATTGTTTGTTGAAGAAAATCAAGACTATGTCAAGATCTAAAACAATCTTAAGTATGAGACACTAAGCCTTTGCTTATGCACAAAGCAAATATAAATACCAAGAAAGAACTTAGAAGAATATAGAAGGAGGAAACAATTTGGGGTATAGAAGATGGATTAAGGTGGTTTGAAGAACAACCCATTGTTCATATTTATACCCCATGCATTAAATGCATGTCATCCCCAACTTTACACGTGTCGTGTAAAGATTGGGTCTGTTGTACTATTGTACCATAAAATAATGCCCATGCGTAGTAGGGTCATGGCTTATGGTGAACAGTTGCCTTATGGGTGATATGTACGGAGGGAATAGTAAAGAGACATCCCCTTTTGTACTATTGTCAGAAAGGCAAATCAAATCCTTTTTGTGCATATAGGACAAGAAGACAAATATGGAATTCTTGAAGGACAAGTCACTGATCCTTGGGAAGGATCAGGGAGGCACTTAGGAACGTCATGTTAGAGTAGTCCGCTTGCTGTCACTGATTTCAACTTCAGATCATAAGCATCGCTGACTCTATCATCAGCTTGCATCAATAGATGGTGCTGATGATTTCTTAGTGACATGACTATTTGTCTTCAAAGAATACTTAACTGTTATCAGCTCTCGCTATCGCTGAACGCTGTCAGAGAGACAAGCAGTTGCTGATGCTTTGTGTGAGTGATTGCTTTGAAGGGTGAAACTATCAGCGAGCAGACTCGCTATAGTTTCCAAAGCATTTTAAACTTTGTTAAGTACTTTTAGTTACAAGAGATAGGATCATTGGTATTTCATCAAGTCATAGAGGAGCTGGATCAACAATAATTCCTCAAGCTGTAATATAAGCAAAGAACCTATTCACTAAGTAAAGTTATAGGATCATTATCATTTCATCAGGTCTTAGGAGAGCTGGATCAACAGTTCTCACTTCCATTTTGTTAAAACTTTGAATTTATTTAATGTTCATGTTGCTAAATGAAAGTTTAAATAGAATCTAACTCATTCTTTGACTTGATTCGCATATAGTTCTAGGAAACAAAATTATATTTAGTAAATTTTGATCAACTAAGAATATAAATGGGATACCCGATACCCACGGGGATACCCGCAACCCCGATGGTTATTTGGTAATGGGATATCCGACGGGATGGGACCAGTTATGGGATATGGTTTTTATAACAGAATATAGGACTGAGATTATCGATACCCGTCCAATTGTCATCCCTGATGTTTAGTGTAATTAAGAAAATACACCATTGGTCGTGTAATCAAGAGAACTTTTTTAATTTGATGAAGAATAAAAGAATATATTATAATTTTGTAAAGGGAAATAATTATTAAATTTTCTTTACTTGTAATGTATTATCCTAGATATATCTACTTAGGTGGCGTTTAGTTTGCTGGAATGTTTTTGAATGAATTGGAATCCTGGTGGAATTGGAATCCAATTCCATATTTTGTTTGGTTGGCAGGAAATGGAATTGGAATCCAATTCCATAATCTGTTTGGTTGGTAGAAATGTCTGATGGAATTGAAATTCATATATGTAAAATGACAGACTTACCCTCCTTTTATTTTTTTGTTTTACTTTAGTTTGTTTTATAGGTTATATGTAAAGTATATTATATAGATATATATATATTCCATTTAATATACATATTTATGAATATTAATGTATATCATATATTGTATAATTTATAATAATATTTAATATATATTATATAATATATATATATATGTAGGGGTGGGTTCGAATGAGAACAACATCAATTTAAGAGAATACGAGAATGATTTTTAGCCACCAATTTTTCTTTTCAAATACATTACCCACATCACCTCTATAGCCACCATCACCATCTATATCACCTCCACCACCACCTTCGCTGCTGCCGCCACCGCTGCCACCACCGCCTCCGCCAGCAGCACCGCCGCCACCACCAACAGTAGCACTACCACCGCCGCTGCCACCACCAACAGCAGCACCACCACCACCTACATCACTTCCACCACTACCTCCACTACCACACCACCACCTATGGCGCCTCCACCATCACCAACACCACCACCACCATCACCAGCACCGCTGTCGGCACCACCGACATCGCCACCGGTACCTTCGAAACCACCGTCGGTTCCTCCGACACCACCCCCGGTAATTCCGAAAACACCGCCGATACCTCCGGCACCATCGACACCACCACCAGTAACTTCGAAACCACCTTCGGTAGCACCGGTACCTCCGAAACCACCGCCGGTACCTCTGGCACCATCGAAACCACCGCCGGTACTTCCGGCACCATCGTCGATACCTTCGAAACCACTGCCGGTATAACAATACCACCTCTATCGGTGGTGGTGGCGGAGGTGCTGCTACTATTGGTGGTGGTGGCGGGGTGGTGCCGGTGGAGGTGGCGTTGGTGGTGGCGGTGCTGGTAGCGGTGGTGGCGGTAGTGGCAGAGGTAGTGTAGGTGGAGGAGTGGGGTTGGTGGTGGTGATAGAGGTGGTGGCAATGGTGTTGTAGGTGCTGGCGGAGATGGTGTGGGTGGTGGTGGTGGTGTAGATGGTGGTAGCAAATGTGGTTAACATGTGATTTCAATGTAATCATATGTGATTTAATATAACTTTGATTGGTTAATATCATGTGTGATAACAATATCATATGTGATTTCAATGAAGAATCATATGTAATTTCAATGCATAATCATGTGTGATAACAATATCATATGTGCTTTCAATGAAGAATCATATGTAATTTCAATGCATAATCATGTGTGATAACAATATCATATGTGATTTCAATGAAGAATCATATGTAATTTCATTGCATAATCATGTGTGATAACAATATCATCTGTGATTAAATGAAGAATCATATGTAATTTCAATGCAAAATCATATGTGATTTAATATAAGCTGACGTGTTAACTTGTGATTTAAATGCATAATCATGTCTGATCACAAGATCATATGTGATTTCAATGCTGAATCATAGATGATTTCAATGCAAAATCATCAATGCAAAATCATATGTATAATGGCGGTGGCGAAGGTGGTGTTGTTGCTACTGACGGCGAAGGTTATACTAGTGGTGGTTTTCGAAGGTACCGACGGTGGTTTCGATGGTGCCGAAGGTACCGGCGATGGTTTCGATGGTGTCGAAGGTACCGGCGGTGGTGTCGGTGGTACCGGTGGTGGTTTCGAAGATACCGATGGTGGTGCCGATGGTGCCGGAGGTACCGGCGGTGGTTTCGATAGTGTTAGAGGCGGGGGTGGTTTCGGAGGTACCGGTGGTGGTGCCGGTGGTACCGGCGGTGGTTTCGAAGTTACCGGTGGTGGTGCCGGAAGTACCGACGGTGGTTTCGAAGGTACCGGCGGCGGTGTTGGTGGTACCGACAACGGTGCCCGTGAAGGTGGTGGTGGTGGTGATGGTGGTGTGGTAATGGAGGTAGTGGCGGTGGCGGTGGCGGAGGTGGTGGTGGCGGCGGCGGCGGCGGCGGTGGCGGAGGTGGTGGTGGCGCGGCGGCGGCGGCGGCAGCGGAGGTGGTGGTGGAGGTGGGGAAAGTGGTAGCCATAAAGATGGTGTGGGTGATGTATTTGAATTACAAAAATGGATGGGTAGGAATCATTCTCGTATTCTTTTAAAAAGTTGTCATTCTCGTTTGAACCTCCCTCTATATATATATATGTATATATAATATTATATATTAAATATTGTATATAGATTTTAATATATATATATAATTTATAATATATATCTATAATATTATATATGTATAGAGGTATATATTATACTTATATATATAGAGTTAAGTTCTCGTGAGACCAAGCATTTTTGGTGAGACCGGTGAGACCAACATATTTTACTTGAAACTTCACATCAAAACATTTGTGAAGGTAAAAAAAATTGAACATTCATCGTTAAAACATACTAAAAAACACTATTGAATTTTGTTTTCCAAAAAAAGGTTAAAAAACGAAACCTTCACAGCAGTTTTTTTTGTGAAGGTTCCATTATATATATGTAACCTTCACAGAACTTAAGCTGTGAAGGTTTCGTTTTTTAGCTTGTTTTCGATATTTTTTTGCTTCGAAAGTGAATTTTAGGTCTGCGTAATCATGTTTTATGTACATTCACGGTGTTTTTTTGTGAAGTTTCAAACGTTAGGTATTGGTCTCACGCGGTCTCACGATAACAGCTTGGTCTTACATGATCCTAAGTCTATATATATATATATAATAATATATAAAAAATATATATAATATATAAATTAAATAATGATATATATATATATACATGTATATTATATATGTTATCATATTATATATATATATATATATTATATGTATATACATATTATATATTAAATATTGTATATAGGTTATAATATATATATATATATAAATTATATATGGGTTCTCTGTATAACATTGTTTTAACCTTTGCTTTATATCTTCAATATCTAAATCAAGTCTTCGTAAATTTACTTGATAATCAAGACGTTTTTGTTTGATTGGTATGTTAATAATGGTATTCCTTTTGAAGTGTATCCTATATCACCACGTTGGGCTGTGCGCTTTTTAAAGAGAATAGGCAAATTTTTAGCATATGTTGTTTTTAATCTATTTATCACTATTAAGTGATGACATGGTGTTTTAAATATAATTTTATAAGCAATTATATCAAAAGTTACTTTATTAAATCTTTGTAGAAAGTTACTTCCTAGTAAGATATCTGAACCTTTATCATAGAAGTAAAAAGGTGGACATTTAATCATAAATGATCCTATTAATATTATAGGTTCTGGGATTCCTTTAGCTAAAGTAATTATATCTTTGGATATTCCTCTTCCTATATGAAGTCTTAAATCCTGATGGTATTCTTTAGGATAACAATCTGGTTTACATATACATATCCCTGCACCACACAGTCTATATAAGCAGCAAAATACTCTGCTTTATAATCTTTATAAGTAATTCCTATAGGAATATCTATATCTATACTATTTTATAAAACATTTGATCACCTAACTCTTAATTACAATACTTTTAAGCGGCATGTACAACTCTTTATTGCTTATTTTCTTAAATTTTCAACACCTCTCCGGCCCTCTTCGACCATTCATTTTCCAAACTGATTGATTTCCTTTGCCCAGTTGACCATTCCGTTTCCCCATATGACCATTCTCTTCCCCATGTGACCATCCATTCTCCAAGACACCGATTCCAACCTTTTATCATTACCTTTCCATCATTGATTTCTCTATTTATAGGTTTTCTTCTTCAAAGATCGGTCTCCACATTTGTTTAATCCATTGCTCGAGTGGTTCCCCCCCTAAAATCCATCCAAACTGTTTGAGGTAATAACCAATTTCAAGCTCTTTTTTTTTTTTTCATGTTTTATTCTTCTGCAGTTTTGAAAGGCATCGATTATCAGGCTGAAGACTCTGGATCCTCTCATCAAACGGGATCACAAAACGCTCCTTAAAACTCTAGATTTTTACCATCGATCTTCCTCATTTTTTCAATTTCGATTTTGCACCACTTTCACAATCGATCTTTGGGATTTCTCTCCACTTTTCCTGCTTATGCCGATTGAAAGAGTTAAACCCATTGATTTTCTTCATTATATGTGGGTAAAAGGGTCTGATTTTAAGTGGTATAAACACCACTGTCAATGTGTCTGTATAAACTCATATTGTTTGATGATATGGATATTTTCGCCACTGATACTGGTTTCTTCTATTCAAGGAAATGCTTGATGATATGGATATGATTCCCAGATAGTGATTTAAGGGAATGTGTTATACTGTTATTATCATATATTTCATATGGTAATTATATTAGGGAAAATTGCATATGTATACTTTACCATATTGATCAGCTCTCTTTATAAATCAGTTTAGTAGATAATAGAGGACATGGTTGATTTTATTATAGTGACAGAATGTTGAATTAGGCATCTTATCTATAGAAGAGACAACTATCTTATGAAAGTTCTCTTCTTACCCAAAGTTGTATTCTTATAGAAATTCTTAAAATAAACTTATAAATCAACATGTTACTGTTTCCATTTCTGTATATATATTTGTATGTTTTTGCAGAGCTATTGCTTCAGTGGTTTAGGACTTCATAATTCAAAAAGAAAAAGTGATTATAAGGTAAATATATGGAATTAGGTGCAATGTTTTTTCAGATTTTGCCACTCAACAAACATTAATGTACATAAGTATATGTGATAATAATTTGCTAACCCATTATGTCAATGGACTTGGTGGATTTGTCATTTAGTTTGTAGTATAGATAAAACTTTACCTTCCACATATTTGCAACTTAAAATTTGTAATGATTATATTTAGACAGCATGCAGTTATAAACTTTTGAATTATTATATTTCAGTCAATAAATATAGATTCATCCGAAATTTGATTCAAATCCAACATACCACCCATATGTACATAAGAAATGTATCGAAAGACTTAATGATCATTTATTTTTTTTCTTCATTTGATTAATCTGAATGTTACTTTCCACTGCCGTCGTCTTCTATTTGTCTTATTTGTTTGATTGTGGTTAGTTTTTTGTCTGCTTTGTGTGCTTTTTAAAAAAAAAATTCTAGCAGAAGTAGGGCTTACAACAAAAAAACAGACGGAATGCCTCAAGAAGAGTTGATCTTTAACGGGTGGCTTTGGAGATGCTTATAAGAAGTTGGGCCAGAGCATGCTTTAGCTTTGTGCATTCTTTAGTTTTTACAAGAGAGTAAGATTTTGCTTCTTGGTAGTTGTGTGCCTACTACTCCATAGAGGAAAAAACATATCCAAGTTTAAAATGTGCATATGTATGAATTGACAACATATTTTGAAGTTATGTATATTGAGCATGTAAAGCTTTTATGTATCTGTTTGATGCTTGTTATGAACTTTTCCCATTGTGTTATAAAAGAAATTTGGTTTATTGATAGCGAATAAGATTCGTTGTAAGGGAAAGGGGTAAAATAGTTAATTGAGATAGAGATTGGATTTTAAATGGATGGTAAACGAGAATGGATAATAATAAATGCAAAATGATTTGGATATAAGGCAAATGGTGATGGTGATTGAAGAAACTTGCAAAGAAAGGAACTCAAATTTTGAATGTTTAGCCCAGCGGTGCTAGGTAACATCCTTGCGCTTGTCTTGAAAGATACGTTGGTGCGAGTTCAAGCCTTGCGCTTGTCTTGAAAGATACGTTGGTGCTTGTCTTGCAATATCCAGCTTTTGACCGGTTTTTGGGTCGGTTCAGGAGTGAGTCCATAGGTCGGCCTTAGGGTTGGCTCAAGTAATATTTCTCTCTCCATTTTTAAAGATTTTTGAGAATTTTTTATATTTAGAGATTTCTTTAAGTTTTTCTATTTTAGAGAAAGGGATAGCAATGCTGTTGAAGCAATTTAGCAAACAAAACCTCACTTTTTTCTATTTTAGCAAAGCTGTTGGAGATGCTCTAAGTGTTTAATGGGTCATTTTACTTTATGAGGCTAACTTGAAAAAAGACTAGAATTTTATTCGGTGAGAACGATTGCATGAACCGAGAGTCTTACCCGGTAAGTGAGATTGATAACTTTTACTCATTAAGAGCTAACTGGGTAAAATGTTTGTACGATACCATTTTCAGAGATTAAAATATTGTTCAATATGATAGGTGACAACGTTCAGTTTTACCGGTAAACATTTACCGGGTAAGTGTTGATATGGTCCCTAATTTTTGCAAAGTTTTTATCGATTAAATTACCTTAGTGGAAAAATATAAACGTCATTGAGAAGAAATCAAAATTTTAGTTTTAGTAAGTGATAGTGAAAACTTTTACCCGGTAAATATTTGTCAAGTAAAATATTTCAAATAAAATTGTTCTAAATGACTATAGTTTTAATCATAAATAAAGTTATGGTAGCAAATCTTAATGTTAAAAGTGTGTAAGCTTTTGAATAACCAACCGCTTATTCTTATTTAGTTTTATAGTAATCGATTTCACTTACTGTAACGATTGACCAAGATTGCATGAACCGAGAGTCTTTACATACCAAAAAATACATTTACCGGGTAAGAGCTAACTCGGTTCAGTGAGATCGATACATTTTTTGGTATGTTCTATGAAAATATCAATGTGAAATGGTAACGACCAAGATTTTTCACCTCAAACATACACAAAAAGGCATGTACATAGTAAATACAATTTAAAATCGTTGTATTGTTGTACCATAAATTTAACAACAAAATTTTTGCATCCCTCCGCATTGCGCGGGTAGCTAACTAGTATATACTAAAAGGACTCGTCATTTTGGTATATATATCATTTTTCCATTATATGTTATTTTTAATCCATAAGAAGTTATTTGATAGGGTATAACAATTTCTAAAAAGGTTAACCCTAAAATAATTTCTAAGGTATCATTGTCATTATTCTCTTCTATTAAAAATCTTAAAGGGATTATTTCTTGTCCAAATCTTAGCACAGTTCTACTGCTTCACTTATATCATGAGGTTCTCCAATAGGGTTTATATATTGATGGGGCTCATCTAATTTGTGTTTTGGTAAATGTTTACACAATTTATAATTTATAAAATTTGCATTTGCTCCTGTATCGGGGAGAACTTTATACGTTTATCGGGGAGAACTTTGTTCCATCAAAATATTCACCAATAATTTTATAGTGTTTTACATTATCTTCTCGTGGTATTATTATAGGATTAAATCTTTCTAAATTTGATAATCTTCTTAAAGAGTAATTGCTTACTCCTGTATTTGAAAAAGATAACCTTAGGTTAGCAGAATAAGATGTTACCAAAGGTTTGTCTTGAAGATCTAGGTTCATGGGTCTAGATTCTATTTCTTCTATCTTTGGCATGTTAGGTACTTGCACTTGACATACTTCATTAAATAATAAAGGAAAATCTATTGTATTCTTTATACTAAAACAATCTGAATGATGAGTATTAGATATAGCATAAGAAATAGCATATGTTATCGAATATGGTCTATTTTGTGTTTTAAAGAAATCTCTTCTTTTAAAGTCTTGTAATAAACTTAAAGTTTTATCAAAATTTGTATATGGTTGGAAATTCTTGGATAAATATTTAATTTTAATTTTTCATATTGCAAATTTCCTTTTAATATGCCTAAACATGCTTTCTCTCTATTTCATATTCTATTGTCCATTATGGCTAATTCAATAGGGGCATCTTTTCCTTCTTTGAAGGTGGATTTTATCATTATCTGGATTGCTCCTATATGTACCCAACCTAAAGTATCTCTAATTTCAAGTTTGATTTTATTTAATTTATTTTGTATATCTTTTTTAGATAATAAAGGTATCATTACCTTATTACTAGTCATATCTATACCTAAAGTTCTTTCTTGGATGTTTAATCCATAAAATAAATGATGATTTCTAGGTTTTATCCCTAATTTTTGTAAAGCATTTATTTTAAATTCGGAATAGTTAGATAAAGAAAAGTGCTCACGTTGTATTTGTTTCAACTTTTTCTTATCTATTAAAATTTCTTGAATATATTCTCTTTTTTGTTCATCTTGATAATCTATTATTGGATTAGAAGAACTTGTGGAAGTAATATCTGATTTATTCATTTTCTGAATAAGTATATTCTGTATCAGTTAGTATAAATAAACTTTCATCGGAGTCTATATCTTGAAAATCATTAATTTGGATAAAATCTACATCATTTATCATTTTTTCAATATCTTCATCTATTTCAAACTTTTTAGCATTTCTATTAAATTTTTTGGGACATTTATTGGCATAATGCCCTATCTCTTTGCAGTAGTAACATCTACACTCTTTTGGTTTTTGCTTCCTCTTAAAGGTAGGCTTATAATTTTTATTATATCATTTTTTCTTATAATATTTTGTTTTTCTCTTTTTAAAATATTTCTTTTTATATTGATTTCTCATCTTATATTTACTTTTTATCTTTCCATAATAGTAAGAACTATCACATCCTATCATTAAAGGCATCTTTGGTTTATCACAAAGATATTCTTCTTTTTAATCATTTTGTCATTTTAGCTAAAATAACATCTCCACACCATTTGCTTAGCTTATCTCTAACATGGGTTATTCTTTTTCCCAAAGTATCTGTATATTCTGGATCATAGGTATTTATTAGATTTTGCCCCCAAGGGTCGGGTATCTTAGCAAAAAACAAGGGTAAATAAATATATGTATCTGGTACTTGGTTATAAATATGATAATAATAATCTTGAAAAACACATATATATCTATCAATTTCACACATATCACATAATTGTAATCTTAATAGAGAATCTTTTTGAAAGTGGAAGAATCTTTTTGAAAGTTTCCTTCACCACAAAATTCAATTCTAAAGGCTTCTACTGATGGAGTTACTATGTTGGCTGCCTCATTATCTGTATCAAATATAGCTTCTTTAACATTTGGATCTAAATTTTGCCAATATCTTAAGGCACTATTTAATGATGTTCTTTCTAAAAATCCTCTTATTGTATTAATTTCCATTTTGTTTACTTGGATTGCTATTCTGAGAGCTGTTTCCCATTTATCTATTGCTTCTATATTATTTATACAATCTAAACCTAAATATATTCCAAATGGATTAATCGGTTCATTTCTCATGCTTTCGTAAGGTTTATAGCTTTCATCTTTTCTTATAGTAGACATAATAGGTGCATATCCTTGAATAGGTTTATTGAATTCTTTTCTTATAGGAATGTGTTTACTAGAGCTAGGCATGTCACTAACATTAGGTATCCAATTTTCTGGTGTTGTTTCTAGTTTTATATTTATAAAATTCTCACTAATATCCATTCCTCCTATTTGTGTGACTAAATTATCAATATCTTCTTGTATCTCACTTTCTATATCAGAATCAGAATGCTTCATTTTTAACCTTTACCATATCCTTTTGGTATTTTTTAAATTAAGTAATTGGTTTATCAATTTGTCTTTATTATTATTACCTGAATAAATTTTCTCTTTATTTTGATTATTTGTTTTTATCAAAACTTCTAGTTTATTTAATTCTAAAAGTATCTTTTCTCCATAATAAATAATAGTTTTTTGTATTTCTATTAAATCTTTATCTATTTTTAAAGGGTGATCATCTTTATTTAAATGTTTAAAATTACACTTATCCATTAAAATGAATTATATCCCGAATCTGAGTCATCTACTATATGATCAGAATTTGTAAACTCATATCGATCATATGTAAAATCTTCATCAGAGATATAGTTTTCAAAATCATCGTCATAATCATCGTGACTAATTAAGTTATTAGTAATATTGAATTCATCTCTAAATAAATTTATCGAAAGCACTAAAGTTCGTGTAAAATTTATAACTCTTTCTATACCTCCCTCAGTCGAAATCTGGGTGGCTCTGATACTAATTTCAGAGTGGTCCAAAAAACCGTGTAAATAAAACAAAATCATATTTAATAAAGCGTTAATCAATGAATCTTCTAAAAAGAGTAAAATAACTCCATCAAGACATAGGCTAACATTATCTAAAATATTATCAGGTATTGTTATTGTTATAACAACCGTTAAAACCATTTATTATAATATCAAAAGTATTTAAATTTGTTTAAACTTGTTTTTAAAAGATTTACTTACAATCTCTAACATATTAAACAGTTGATCTTATTTTAAGATTACATAAATAAAGGGTCCAACATACTTCCGTACCTGTCTTCCTCTTTGACCGAAGTATCATCGGGTCATGCCATGAGACTTTTAGCAGGCGTTCCAGCCCCAACCTGATAGAGCAGGTAACTTCTCTATAGCCCCTTCAGCAATACTTAGCTCAACCTAATTTCGTTTCCTACGTTAGGTGTATAGAAGATATGGATTTTTGCTGGAATTTTTACTTAAGTAAAAGAAAAATAATCTCAACTGGATATAGGCTTAGAAGATCATAAGGAAAATAAGAGAACTTTTATTTCAATATCGTAGATAATTACATGCAAAAGGAAGGAAAAAGAAAACCGGTTGTCAAGGGTTGTTGTCCCATTTTACATTCTCCTATCTATTTATACAAGTATTTGTCCTTATCTATTCTTCTTTGAAACTTGAATCCTTGTTCGTTGTCTATGATCATAAGGAAAATATGATTTTGTTTTATTTACACGGTTTTTTGGACCACTCTGAAATTGGTATCAGAGCCACCCAGATTTCGACTGAGGGAGGTGTAGAAAGAGTTATAAATTTTACACGAACTTTAGTACTTCGATAAATTTATTTAGAGATGAATTCAATATTACTAATAACTTAATTAGTCACGATGATTATGACGATGATTTTGAAAACTATATCTCTGATGAAGATTTTACATATGATCGATATGAGTTTAAAAATTCTGATCATATAGTAGATGACTCAGATTGGGGATATAATTCATTTTAACGGATAAGTGTAATTCTAAACATTTAAAAGAAGATGATCACCCTTTAAAAATAGATAAAGATTTAATAGAAGTACAAAAAACTATTATTTATTATGGAGAAAAGATACTTTTAGAATTAAATAAACTAGAAGTTTTGATAAAAACAAATAATCAAAATAAAGAGAAAAATTATTCAGGTAATAATAATAAAGACCAATTGATAAGCAAATTCCTTAATTTAAAAATACCAAAAGGATATGGTAAAGGTTAAAAATGAAGCATTCTGATTCTGATATAGAAAGTGAGATACAAGAAGATATTGATAATTTAGTCACACAAATAGGAGGAATGGATATTAGTGAGAATTTTATAAATATAAAACCAGAAACAACACCAGAAAACTGGATACCTAATGTTAGTGACATGCCTAGCTCTAGTAAACAGATTCCTATAAGAAAAGAATTCAATAAACCTATTCAAGGATATGCAGCTGTTATGTCTACTATAAGGAAAGATGAAAGCTATAAACCTTACGAAAGCATGAGAAATGAACCGATTAATCCATTTGGAATATATTTAGATTTAGATTGTATAATTAATATAGAAGAGGCAATAGATAAATGGGAAACAGCTCTCAGAATAGCAATCCAAGTAAACAAAATGGAAATTAATACAATAAGACGATTTTTAGAATATTAAATAGTGCCTTAAGATATTGGCAAAATTTAGATCCAAGTGTTAAAGAAGCTATATTTGATACAGATAATGAGGCAGCCAACATAGTAACTCGATCAGTAGAAGCCTTTAGAATTGAATTTTGTGGTGAAGGAAACTTTCAAAAAGATTCTTCCACTGTTAAAAAATATGCTACAGCTCCGTTAAGATTACAATTATGTGATATGTGTGAAATTGATAGATATATGTGTTTTTCAAGATTATTATTATCATATTTATAACCAAGTACCATATACATATAGTTATTTACCCTTGTTTTTTGATAAGATACCCGACCCTTGGGGCAAAAACTAACAAATAGCTATGATCCAGGATATACAGATACTTTGGGAAAAAAATAACCCATGTTAGAGATAAGCTAAACGAATGGTGTGGAGATGCTATTTTAGCTAAAATGACAAAATGATTAAAAAGAAGAATATCTTTATGTTGTGATAAACCAAAGATGTCTTTAATTATAGGATGTGATAGTTCTTACTATTATGGAAAGATAAAAAATAAATATAAGAGAAATCAATATAAAAAAAATATTTTAAAAGAGAAAAACAAAATATTATAAGAAAAAAGGATATAATAAAACTTATAAGTCTACCTTTAAGAGGAAGCAAAAACAAAAAGAGTGTAGATGTTACTACTGCAAAGAGATAGGGCATTATGCCAATAAATGTCCCAAAAAATTTAATAGAAATGCTAAAAAGTTTGAAATAGATGAAGATATTGAAAAAATGATAAATGATGGAGATTTTATCCAAATTAATGATTTTCAAGATATACACTCTGATGAAAGTATATTTATACTAACTGATACAAAATATACTTCTTCAGAAAATGAATAAATCAGATATTACTTCCACAAGTTCTCCTAATCCAATAATAGATTATCAAGATGAACAAAAAGGAGAATATTCAAGAAATTTTGATAGATAAGAAAAAGTTGAAACAAATACAACGCGAGCACTTTTCTTTATCTAACTATTCCGGATTTAAAATAAATGCTTTACAGAAATTAAGGATAAAACCTAGAAATCATCATTTATTTTATGGATTAAACATCCAAGAAGAACTTTAGATATAGATATGACTAGTAATAAAGTAATGATACCTTTATTATCTAAAAAAGATATACAAAATAAATTAAATAAAATCAAACTTGAAATTAAAGATACTTTAGGATGGGAACATATAGAAGCAATCCAGATAATGATAAAATCCACCTTCAAAGAAGGAATAGATGCCCCTATTGAATTAGCCATAATGGATAATAGAATAAGAAATAGAGAAGAAGCCTGTTTCGGCATATTAAAAGGAATTTGCAATATGGAAAATTAAAATTTAATATTTTTCCAAGAATTTCCTACCATATACAAGATAAAGATTTTGATAAAACTTTAAGTTTATTACAAGACTTTAAAAGAAGAGATTTCTTTAAAACACAAAATAGACCATATTCGATAACATATGCTATTTCTTATGCTATATCTAATACTCATCATTCAGATTGTTTTAGTATAAAGAATACAACAGATTTTCCTTATGATTTTCTAAGCCTATATCCAGTTGAGATTAATTTTCTTTTACTTAAGTAAAACTTTCAACAAAAATCCATCCATATCTTCTATACACCTAATGTAGGAAACGAAATTAGGTTGAGCTGAGTATTGCTGAAGGGGCTATAGAGAAGTTACCTGCTCTATCAGGTTGGGGCTGGAACGCCTGCTAAAAGTCTCATGGCATGACCCGGTGATACTTCGGTCATAGAGGAAGACAGGTACGGAAGCATGTTGGACCCTTTATTTATGTAATATTAAAATAAGATCAACTGTTTAATATATTAGAGATTGTAAGGAAATATTTTAAAAACAAGTTTAAACAAATTTAAATACTTTTGATATTATAATAAATGGTTTTAACAGTTATTATAACAATAACAATACCTGATAATATTTTAGATAGTGTTAGCCTATGTTTTGATGGAGTTATTTTACTCTTTTTAGAAGATTCATTGATTAACGCTTTATTAGATATGATTTTATTTTATTTACACGGTTTTTTGGACCACTCTGAAATTGCGCTTATACCAATTTATCATTTTTTTCAATATCTTCATCTGAAACCAATTTCAGAGCAATACTCCATCAATATCTTCAACTGATACCAATTACCTGAAAAATGATAAATTGGTATCAGAGCAATTTCAGAGTGGTCCAAAAAACCGTGTAAATAAAACAAAATCATATCTAATAAAGCGTTAATCAATGAATCTTCTAAAAAGAGTAAAATAACTCCATCTTAAAAGTAGGCTTATAAGTTTTATTATATCCTTTTTTCTTATAATATTTTGTTTTTCTCTTTTAAAAATATTTCTTTTTATATTGATTTCTCTTCTTATATTTACTTTTTATCTTTCCATAATAGTAAGACCGTAAGAACTATCACATCCTATCATTAAAGGCATCTTTGGTTTATCACAACATAAAGATATTCTTCTTTTTAATCCTTTTGTCATTTTAGCTAAAATAGCATCTCCACACCATTCGCTTAGCTTATCTCTAAGCTGGGTTATTCTTTTTCCCAAAGTATCTGTATATCCTGGATCATAGGTATTTATTAGTTTTTGCCCCCCAAGGGTCGGGTATCTTAGCAAAAAACAAGGGTAAATAACTATATGTATCTGGTACTTGGTTATAAATATGATAATAATAATTTTGAAAAACACATATATATCTATCAATTTCACACATATCACATAATTATAACATAATTGTAATCTTAACATAGCTGTAGAATATTATTTAACAGTGGAAGAATCTTTTTGAAAGTTTCCTTCACCACAAAATTCAATTCTAAAGGTTTCTACTGATGGAGTTACTATGATATATATAAATTATAATATATATATAATATAATATTATATACGTATAGAGGTATATGATATATTGACTTAGGATCATGTGAGACCAAGCTGTTACCGTGAGACCGCGTGAGACCAATACCTAACGTGTGAAACTTCACAAAAAAACACCGTGAATGTACATAAAATAAGAATACGCAGACCTAAAATTCACTTTCGATGCAAAAAAATATTGAAAACAAGCTAAAAAACGTAACCTTCACAGCTCAAGTTCTGTGAAGGTTACATATATATAATGCAAACCTTCACAAAAAAAACTGCTGTGAAGGTTTCGTTTTTTAACCTTTTTTTGGAATTTTTTTTCCAATAGTGTTTTTTAGAATGCTTTAACGATGAATGTTCAATTTTTTTTACCTTCACAAATGTTTTGATGTGAAGTTTCGAGTAAAATATGTTGGTCTCACCGGTCTCACCAAAAAAGCTTGGTCTCACAGGAACTTAACTCCTATATATTAATGTATATATATGTATATATATATTATAATATATAAAAAATAAATATATAATATATAAATTAAATATATATATATATATATTAAATGAGGAAAGTTCAAATGTGAACCACTTTTTGGTTGTGAACGTGAGGACAACCGAGAGCGCGACACGTGTCGACTTTGAGTGTGATCCCCCTCTTTAATTCAATATCCTCCCATGAATCGCGCCTAGTCATCCGTCGTGGATCTGACGTGTCGCCTAGTCATCCGCTACGTGTCGCGCTCTCGGTTGTCCTCATGTTCACAACTAAAAAGTGGTTCACATTTGAACCCACCCCTATTATATATATATATATATATACTAGGTACTTCTTTGGGCCGTGCTAAGCACGACCCACGACGGGTTTATAGGTTGTATCAGAAATGAAATAAAATGTTATAATTTGATGGAATATTCAAAGTACGATGCCGCAGATAACTAAAAGTTTTAATTAGTGATGTCTAACAAGTAGGAAATGATGTCCACAAAATTTAGTTGGGACATAACTTATTTGGTTAATGGCGGTGTAAAGCAAATGCATCGTTGGCGCATATGTTGTTGTTTGCTTCCTTTTGCTTATCGATGTCGTACTTTTTGTACTTCTTACATATCGCGTGTAATCTCGTTTTCAAGTCGATTACTCCCATGATCTATACCTGCATTAACTCCAAATTGATTCTCGATTTCGATTTGATGTCGATCGAATTTCTGTTAATGTGTGTATATATGTGTGTGTGAAAAATGTCAACTAATCCATTGACATGCCAAATCATTCTTCCGTTTATAATTGGGAATTATATATATATATATACTAGTTTTGATCCCGTGTAATACATGGGATAATTTCAAGAAATTAAGTCATGCCAAAAACCTTATATTACAAATATGAATTGTTGTGCTATTGATCTTTTAACATCAATATTATTTTTTATCAAATACATTAATTATATTAAAAAAAAGTACAAAGTTTATTTATTTTTAATTTAATTCAATTGATATCAAATTATCAACAATGAAAATAAACAAAGATATTTTATAGATCAAACTATAAACTATCTTTGACTTTAAATGACGTTATATAAAAATATTAATTAACTATTATATTAAAACTCAATGATTATCTTCATTATATTTAAAATGAAATATTCATTTTCTATTTGATGACGTTTATCAATTAGTTACATGAATACAAATATAAATTATTATATAATGTGGAGAAGAAAACTTATTCTTCAAATAATTGCAAAAACAAATAATAAAAAAGAAGTTATGCATGAATGTTCTTCGAAAAAACGGTTGACGAACTTACCTAAGACGTTTGCAAAAAGAGTAATGGAGGAACTTGAAAAATTAAAATGAAAAAGGTAAGGTTTATACGGTTTTTGTTAAATCTGCTTAGTATTTAAATATCAATTTAGGGAGAGAGATAGAGATATAGATGACTTCATACCAATAGATAGAGATAAAGTTTGTTATATTTAATAGATAGTTTTGGATTAATTTTTAATAAATTTAAATTTTGAATCAGTGCCATGTGTCAACATATGACACATGACACATATGCATATGATGTGGCAATGGCTCACCAGAGCGCGACACGTGTCAATGAGTTACTCAGAGCGCGACACGTGTCAATAAGTTACTCTTTTATTATATATAGATAGATAGATATATATTAGGTTAAGAGATAACAATGAAAAAGAGTACCTTATAGATAAATTGCTGAAACTGTATACCACCCAATTCCACCTACAGCCAATAATACAAACACCACGTAACTCAATTCAAACTCGGATTCATAGATCAGTAGCTTAATAATAGTTTAAACTTCCAAAATCGAAGTGTTTTTCGGTGGTAAGTGAGATTGAACATGAATTCAAAAAAAAAAACTCACTTGAAACTTTCAAGCTACGGTCGATTTCACATTCGGGCCTTCGCGGGATCATTTCTATATAAAAAGCTTTATCTCCATCAGCATATAGTAGATGTGCAAATTACAGAACTAAGAATACATAGAAAGTCAAGACATTTATATATAAATATATGTGATTCGATGTGCAACATACCCCAGACACCTTAACGAACTGTCCATTCTTAGCCATTCTAACCTCGGCGTCTGGATACCCATCAATAAAGTTAATCGCAGATTTTATCCCCAACATGCACTCCAACCAGAGGCCAAACTGGCAACATAAGAAAAAAACAATAACAATGAGATAAAACAAGATTGCTAACATCAAAAACCATAAAAGCTTACGCAAATAAACCCATCCAAATAGCAAAACAAACCTGGAGAAAGAACCTCCATCCTCCTGACTAAGACGAGTTATCACCTGGTTCTTAATCATCGCGCTTCGTGACATGCCAGACCCTGCAGACTCGGGTGGACCTGTTGCCTTCCGCGGTGCACCGGATGAATTGAAGGCTCCAGATGTGATGAGACCCATGGTTGGGAGAGCCGGAGAGAGAGGTCCATAGTTGTGTCGAGAAGTCGGCATCCCTCCGCCGTAAGGCCCAGACGACTTCCTTATCGGTTCACCGTGTTTATTCAAAGAACCGGAGCTAGTTTTCTTCATTGACGTCGAACCAGGAACGCACCCACCAGAAGTGCCCATTCTATTCGCGGGATTCGATGACACTTGATTCTTATGCGAATTCCCACCACCAAAAGACCCCGTTCTCAAAGGTGCATTAGTTATAGGTCCAGATTTTCTTGATCTGGAGCTACCATGATCTCAATAAAACATTTTGACCAATTCACACCGGTAGGGCACCGCGGTGGAGGACATAGTCAGAGCCTATTCTTTCGGCTGTTCTGGCCGACCAGATATGTATAAGCCATTGTTCAGTTGACGAGAAGGAAAGCGTGAGCTCATTGGTCAAGATTTAGAGTAGATCAGCAAATGGAATGTGTGAACAAAGAATTCCTTTCTTAATATTCACCTTAAAGCATGATCAAAACCTACACAGCGATAAAATTATAAAACATTGCGAGTTTAGTTAATGTACTTCAGGAAAATGAACAGCAGAATCCAATTCAAGATTTCCATTTAACACGGAATTGGGTATAGAGCAAAAGGTCAAGATAACAACTTTAAGTACATAACTATTAACAGTAAAGGAACATTGGCATAGTTACCGTAAAATAAAAGAGAATTAATTCATTGCTTCCGATACAACAAGAAAAAAGTGGTCAAACAGATTGTTAATTTACAGGAACCAAAGAAAGTTTTTGAAGCCTTGAAATGGACCTTACCTTTAAAGCTATCATCCCAACAACGATCCCAATTCTAAACCCTTTAAGAAGATTTTTACCCGAAATAAATCTCATTTACAGATGGAGGGTTGATTCCTTGTTCTATATGTTTCACCCGTGAAAAAAGAAACCAAAAAGAATTACTTTTTTTATGAAATGGTAGTATTCGTAGGATGAGAAACGAAAGAAAAAGTTAGTAGTTCTTTCAACCGCAACACCTTCCTTATCCACATGGGTGATGGACACAGAAAAAGTTAGACAAGATAATGGAGATTAATGGCATTGCGAACACCCAAAAGAGTTTTTCGTCTTTCTTCGCCTGTTAATTATATAACCAGTTCAGTAGCTTACCTGATCGAAGAAGGAGAAACAGATGTCCACATCATACAACTATTTTGGGGCTGCCTCATTTAGTGGTATCAAGCAAAGAATGGAGAATATTGAGAACAAACTCTTAAACCAGCAATGAATATGAGATAGATCAAAGAAATATTCTAACTAACAAGTGTCAATTATAGCCCACGACAAATAATTTGGATGAAAAGGCTATTGGGTTTAATTAACATATGTAATTTATGCACAGATTACATTATGTATTTATGTTGCAACAAGAGTGGAATCAAAAGTAATCCAATGACCCTTGATGAATAGAGCATAATTTCTAGGAACGAGGAAACAAAAGTTGAAGATTTAGGTGCTGTTTGTTTTTTAAGAAGTCTGAAGTCTGAAGTGTAATTCCATGTCTGAAAAATTAGAGGTGGTGCTGAACTCTGAAATCTGAAAATATTAGACTGTTTGTTTTTATTTTTGTAGGGTCTGAAATCTGAATCTGAATCAATATATATTTTTTTAATTTGGTAATTCTGAAAATAAGCCCATTAATATTGAGTTTTTCCAAGTTACTACAAGCCCAGCTCAAAAACATAAATAAAAGAGATAAAACCTAAAATCTATTGTGAGAGCTAAAAAAAAGAAAAAAGTATGGAAATCTTTGCATCTCATCTTCTGCCGTGATATCTCCTCCGCCGCCGTATGTCTCCCTCCTCCCTCCCCCGCCGCCGTTCGACGTCGCTGCGCCTCCTTCTTCCACCGCCGTTCGCCGCTGCTGCGTCGCCCTTTTCCCCATCGTTCGACGACGCTGCGTGTCCCTCCTCCCCGCCGTTTGCCGCCGCTGCGGCTCCCTCCTCCGCCGTCGTTCGCCGCTGCTGTGTGTCCCTTCTTCCCGCCGTTCGCCGCCACCGCTGCCCAGACCTTGGATTCGTGATTTCAGAGGATTTCAGTGTTTCTTTTTCCACTTAATTTTTCCGAGCAACTTCAGAGCTTTTCAGCTCTTATTTAGAAAAAAAATCAAACAGCCTGAAATCATGAATGTCTGACCGAATCAGACTTCAGAGGATTTCAGATGATTTTTGCAAAAAACAAACAGCCCCTTAGAATCCTCGAAGAAGAAAAAAAATATCAAGTGTTGATAAGAAAGTATTCGCACAACACTTGACAAAATCAAAATAAACTACACTATAGATTGAAAACTTGCAATGAAGAAGATACTACCGATTACTGACCTGATGGACGTTGCTACTAACACTGGTAGCAGCATGCAATCAATCTTCCGAAATAGTTGGAACGCGGGAACGGTGGAGATGAGATCGTATGAAGAAGATGGCGAGGAAGCCATGGGAGAAAGAGGCAGATGAGCAAATTAAAGGAAGGATACAAGAATTGACAAGGTAAAGGGACACGTGTAACATTATAAAAGAAGATGAGTCATAGCTTATTGATGACTCAGGCAATTAGCAATCAACAAAATAAACTCAGCCTAAGGCCATCCGCTATGGTGCCAATTGGTATCAATGGTACCAGCTGCCATCTTAGTGCCGCATCAGCTTATCAACACCTTTACCAATACCTTACCAATCCATCCACATTCATACCAATTCCATAACAATCTAAACAATTAATTAAAAAAATAAAAAATAAATAAAAAGGAAGAGAGAAGGAAGAGAGAGATAGACACAAAGGAGAGAGAGAGATAGAGAGATTGGTAGAAAACTCGGCACGCCGCTACCGTACCGGCTACCGTACCGGCTACCGTGCCGGATGCCCTTGGTGGTGTTGCCGGGGGTACCGGTTCGATACCGGCCTCGTGACAGCCACCATAGCGGATGGCCTAATAAAACTAAGAGCATCTGCAGTCATGAACCTCTTCAAAGCTTCATGACTCTACCACATCAGTTCTCTCTTTCTTTCACATCAGCTTTCTCTTTCCTACACATTTTATAAGCCTTTCACTCCCAACCATAAACCGATTTATAATTTGTATACTAAAGATTATAATAGTTAATATTACTTATTGTAAGTAAAATAAAAAATAAAGTCACACTACTTAAAAATAACAAAATAATGTTAAATTAATAAAGATTATAAAAATTAAAACTACAGTTAATAATATTTAAATATAACTATATTACAATAAATAAAATTACTATGATTCTGATTTATTTAATTATAACTAGATGATAATAATTAAAATTATAATTAATCAACTTATTTTATTAAATCAATTTTTTATTAATCATATTTAGTGGAACATAGTTATTATATATGAATGAAGCTGCATGAGATATATTGTAATATTATAGGTTGATATAGTGGTGGCCCCCATACACTTTGGTTGAAAGAAGCGGTCCTCACAGAGGAACCCCTTTGCTTATGTGGCCAAAAACCTTTTATCTCGCAATGGTGTGTTGAAATTGGGAACCGGTTTTTAGTGGTTACGTGGCTTTGATGAACCTACAGTTGCAGATGCTCTAAGAATATCGAATGCTTCAAGACGTGCCAATGCGTGAGCGGATACGCGCCCTCCTAAAGCATAGGTCTTTCTTATATAGTAATGATATTATCATATTATATATTTATAATTTATAATAATATTTAATAATTATATATTAGATATTGTATTGTATATATGTTATATATATAATATAATATTATATATGTATAGTGGTATAGCGGTGGGTTCAAATACAAACCACTTTTTGGTTGTGAACGTGAGGACAACCGAGAGTGCGCCACGTGTCACTCTGAATTTTCGGCGACTTAGTGTTATTCATACTGAATAACGTTTTATTCAAGCTGAATAAAGCGTTATTCAGTATGAATAACACTAAGTCGCCGAAATTTCAGTGACACGCGCGCCTTGTAACCAAAAAGCCCGCGACTTAGTGTTATTCAGTCTGAATAACACTATTATTCAGACTGAATAACACTAAGTCGCGTGAAAAGTCGCGCGTGTCAGAAATTTTTTTGCCACGTGTCGCGCTCTGGGTTGTCCTCACGTTCACAACCAAAAAGTGGTTTGTATTTGAACTTTCACCTAGAGGTATAATATATATATATATTATATGTGTTTAGAAGGAATCAATTATTTGAGGGGTAAAAAGGTAATCTGTTAAATTCCTAAGTCTATGGAATTTGAATTCCTTCCATATGCTGAAGGATTCTAAAATCCCTCATCTGATGGAATTCATTCCCTCCTACAAATTCCAATTACATCCTCAAAAGCCAACCAAACATGGAAATCCCTGGAAATTGGATTCCAATTCCCAAGGATTCCAGCAAACCAAACGCCCCCTTAGAGTTTTGAGAGTAAGGTGCTGTTTGTTTTTTAAGTGGTGCTGAAGACTGAATCTGTTTCCGCTTCTGATTGTTAAGTGGTAGCACTGAAGACTGAATCTGAATCTGTCAAGACTGTTTGTTTTTGTAAACTGTCAGACATCTGAATCTGAATCTGATTATTCATAAGAACTAAAATCAACTAAAATATGTCAACTCAATCAAGTACAATAGTAAACTTTAACAATCTAATAAGCTTTATAGAACAATCCAAACAAGCTTAATGAGCTTAATGAATAATCTAAACAAGCTTAGTGAGCTTAATGAATAATCCAAACAAGCTTAATGAGCTTAATGAACAACCCAAACAAGTCCAAGCTTAATGAACAATCCAAACAAGTCCAAGATTAATGAAAAAGTGAACAAAAAGTGGTTTTACCATCACTTTTTCAGTAAGTGGTGAAAAAGTGATAAGTGGCACTTAATAAAAATAAAAAACAAACAGTCTGAATGGGAAAACCACTGACCGAATAAGTGATTCTCCTCCAAAAAGTGCTGAAAAAGTGATAAGTGGAAAAAACAAACACCCCCTAAGTCTTCAAAATAAAACCAAAAAAATAGCTTATGTTCTGATGTATTTGTTTGTACTCTCTATAAAAGGAAGTTTATTTGTTCTTTTCTTTTTGTTCAAATTAGTAAATTTAGTCAAAAATGGAAGTAGGTTAAATAAACCAAAAAGTATTATTATTTTAATAATTTAGTTTTGTAACCTTTTAATTATTTTTGAAATAAATATAAAAAAGACAAATCAATATTGATTTATTAACCTAGAGGAAAGTTCAAATGTGAACTCAATTTTGGTTGTGAACATGAGGACAAATCTCAGTCACTCGTCCGATCAATAAAGGCGGCTTTGACCGGGTCCCCTCTTTTAATAATCTCCACCCTCCCATGAATTGCGTCAATCCTCCGTGATCGTGCCCACCGTAACCGAAGATGTGTGGCTGAGATTTGTCCTCACATTCACAATGAAAATTGAGTTCATTTGAACCTGACCCTATCATCCTAACGTATTTCTTTTTACATGTATCAAAAAAATCCATGTTTTAACCGGATATTTAAGTGATATACCCCCACCCAATTTTTTTTGGAAAGGACTTCCGTCCAGGAAATTTTATAAAAACAAGAAAAAAGAAACGGCAAAAAGCCAAGTACAAGCCCAGAAAAGAAAATAAAAGTCAGACATCAGCCCAAACCAGGCAACCAACAGCCAGAACAAACAAAGACAAACAGACGCAAATAAGCTACTAAAGGAAATAACACTCCAACTCCGCCAATCCAAGCGACACCAAAGCCAATCATGCACGCGACTCGAAACCAGCTTATGAGGCCACATGAGTAATCACCGTTGTCACCTTCTTCTGCTTCCAAGCAACTCGATCAAGAACAGCCGAAAGAATGCGCTGAACAAGCAAGGGAACCGAATTCCTATCATCAGTGAAGATCTATATGTTCCGTTCACACCAAATAAAGTAAACTGAAGCCGCAAGAGCCAGTTGATGTGTAAGCGCAGTGGGGGCCGTTCCATTGGTCGAAATAGCATCTACAATAGCATCCCAAGAACAAGGAAAGTCAACCCAATTCACCTTGTGAAGAACTTGTATCCATACCTGCCTTGCGTAAGTGCATTCAAAAAACAGATGATTATGAGAATCAGGCATCAAACCACACAAACTACACATCAAGTCAGGTGGATCATGTTTCCAAGTTGCCAAGCGATCTTGAGTTGGAAGGCGATGCAGACAAGCAACCCACATACAGAATGAGTGTTTCGGAATATGACCCTTAAACCATACCGATCCCGCCCATTGCACCACATCAAGAGTCCCCATTAAAGAATTGTACATACCATGCACCGTACAAACACCTCTATCTAAATCATCCCAACAATGGACATCTGGTACATCATTCATAATAGTCGGCAGTTGCACGTCAGCTAAAATTGGATAACGTGTAATCCAAGCATCCGGCCAACCATCATGAAAAGTGTCTAATAATTGCCTTACCGTGGTAGTGCTAGACAATGACATACCGTGAATAAACCTGGCAGAAATCACCTCAGACAACGGGCCACAAGATAGCCAAGTATCATGCCAAGCGTTCGTCGTCAAACCGCTGCCTATACGGACCGTAACACATCGTCTTATCTCAGGTCGAATCAACATCATTTTAGCAAGTACCCAAGACCACCGATTGTTCTTTCTTACTTTCCAGAAATTGTGATTACGGAAAGAATACTGACGAATCCAATCCACCCACAAGCACTTCCGGTTAGATAAAACAGCCCAAAGATTTTTAGCAATAAGAGCTCTATTCCACACCGCAAGTCTACGAAATCCCAGGCCACCACAATTCCTTGGACGACAAACCAGAGTCCATGCAACTTTGCACCGGCCTCTAGAAGGGTCACCTTGCGTCCAAAGGAAATCACGACAAAGACGCTCAAGCTCATGAATCACTCCGGAAGGAAACATAAAGATCGCCATCCAATATAGTTGGAGTGACTGTAAAACAGAAGTAATGAGTTGCTGCCGACCACCAAAAGAAAGGAACTTAGACTTCCAATTCTGAAGTCTACCTCGAACTTTAGCAATAATACCACTGTAATCTGCAATCCTTAACGTTATCGGCGAGAGAGTAACTCCCAAGTAACGAATAGGAAACGTGCCAGTTCTGAAAGGCAAACACTGAAGAATAGTCGCTTTGTCATCCATAGAAACATTACCAAAGAAGATATCACTCTTTTGCAGGTTAGGTGATAAGCCAGAACGTAAAGCAAAAATAGATAGGGCTTTTTTCAACACCTCCACTGAAGCAACATCTCCACGAGTGAAAACAAAAAGATCATTTGCAAAACAGAGATGGGTAATACCAAAATCCTCACAAGCATGATGAAAACCAAAATCAATCGCATCCGATATACACTGCTTAAGAATCATGGAGAAACCTTCCATAACCAAGGTAAATAGATAAGGTGACAAAGGATCACCCTGTCTAATACCCCGTTTCCCATGAAAAAACCCTCTTGATTCGCCATTTACTACAACCGAGAAAGAAGGAGTAGAGACTAGCCCCTTAATCCACTTAATGATAACCGGATGAAAACCAAACCCCTCAAGCATGCCAAAAAGATAGTCCCAACTGACCATATCATACGCTTTCCGTAAGTCAATCTTAAACGCACATCTTGGTGGCCCTTTTCCCAAGTGATAGCCTGCTACAAGTTCATGCGCCATCAGAATGTTATCAACAATCCTTCTACCCGGTATGAACGCAGACTGTGAGCGGCTTACAATGCCATCCAAACAAGGTTTCATGCGATCAACAATTACCTTGGATATGCACTTATACAAGACTGAACAACAAGCGATCGGCCGGAAATCAGAGACATAAGTAGCATTAGGCGACTTCGGCAATAAACACAACAACGTGTGATTCAGCTCCTTTGCCAGGTGTCCTCTATAAAAGAAATTATGAATTGCCAACAAAATATCAGGACCAACAATATCCCAAGTAGATTTAAAAAACCTGGAAGAGAACCCATCAGAACCCGGCGCCTTATCATTCCCAATGTGAAACAAAGCATCCCGAATCTCCTCACTAAGGATTGGCCGAATCATATGTAAAGAATCAGCCAAAGAAAGTTTAGAAGAAAATAACGACTCAGGCATGAGAGGAACTACATCCGCATCCTTTGTACCAATAATCGAGACAAAATGTTCAATAAAAGCTGGGGCTACATCATCATCATAAACATACGTACCATCCGTGCGGCACACAGAATGAACATAATGTGCATGTCTCTTCTCCTCTACCACCTTATGGAAGTAGCGAGTATTTGCATCTCCCTCCGAAAGCCATTTAACCTTTGCTCTTTGTCTCGCCGCACTCACATCCGTCCAACAAGCAAGTTGATAAGCTTTTCGTAACCGACTAACATCAAGGCTCAAAGTATCATTACTAGGATCAAGATCAGCAGCTAGTTGGGCTACATCCAACTCATCCTTTAGCTTGGATGTCCGCATTGAAAGATTCCCATACGTTGATCTCAGTTTCTTTAAAGGCGCTTTGAGTAACTTTAGTTTAGAGGTGACTCTAAACATGAACGTGCCTTGAACATCCATATTCCAATAGTTTTGCACAATTCCTCGGAATTTTGGATCCTGAACCAAGAAATTATCAAACTTGAATCCATACCTCTTAGGCCGAACACCTCCTTTAAAGCTAACAATTCCCGGGGAGTGATCAGATAAACCCCTCGGCAGAAAACGAGCTTGAGCATCTACAAACAAATTCGTAAACTCAACATTAGCTAAAATTCGATCCAGCTTCCTCCTTAAACCCCCTTCCTCCTTCGGTTTCTAGCACCAGGTGTGGTGTATGCCCGTAAATCGTACATCAAACACATCAATGTCCTCCAAACAGGTTGCGAAGTCTGCCATATCCCCATTACGCCGAGAAATGCCACCCAAGGCATCATGCGGAAAAAGCAAACAATTAAAATCTCCAAGTAAAACCCACGGCTTATCACCCAAAATTGCGCGAAACTTCCTCAGCCCTGACCAAAGAGATTGTCTCTCTTGGCCACGATTAGCACCGTAGACAAAAGAAACAAAGAGGCCTTGTGTCATCCCACGAATACGTATTTCACAATGCATGAATTGACCATGGGCCTCCAACACCATAACATCAAGAGAAGAAACATCCCATGCAATAATAATCCTCGTACCATACTCTGATTGCGCTTGATTTGAGAACCATTGCCATCTCCCAAACGTACGATCACAAACAGATTTTAACGAATCAACTCGCACATGCGTCTCCAAAATTGCACATAACCGAATACCATTATTACGAATAAATGAACTAACCTCCATTTGCTTCTCCGGAGCATTTAAACCCCGGATGTTCCAACATCCAATGTTAAACATTGGATGGATGCTTAGCCGTACCTCCCACGTCCATTCTAACACTTCTAGAAACATCAACAGTTGACTTTTGTAAACCGCCCCCTTTAGCATTAGACATCGATACCCCTGGCCTAGAAGATGAATCAGTCGCTCGTTTCCTTTCCTTCCCACTATCAGCCTTGCTCACGTCCCCCTCACTCAAAGGTGAAAACCTGTTTGTGTTCTTCAAGATTGTCTTCAAAGGCACATCAAGAGGTGCCGTAAAATGACGTTCAACAGGTTTAGGGAGAGGACGTTTGTCTACATTCAGTAGAGAACCTCCAGTTGCCCCTTCTTTAAGCGGCACATCCACATTATGCTCCACATTCGGCTCTATAGGACCAGCTTCCACAACCTTCTCTTGCACATTCTGAATCACATCCACAGGAGGTGTGCATGTATTAGACAAAGTTGGTGTTCCCCCACTCGGAATCACCCCACTGTGATCCTGGGCTTTAGTGCCAGACGTAGTACCATGTTGTTTAGGTCTCCACTCCTTCCTTTGAACCTTTGTAAATCCATCATCATCAATAACAACTGATTTGCCTTTATTCTTTTGTGCCACCACCGCTTTAGCATATGATGATACTTTATGACCAAAACCATGCAGTGTGAACATTGCAAAGGTTCCCATAAGTACTCCACTCTTATCTTAACGGTTGTATCATCACCCCCAGAGAGACTTGGGATGACCACTTGCAGTTCCCTCTTAAGTTCACCTACTGCCCAGGTTTCAATAAGTACTTTAGCAAATCCCGGTCTACCCCAAGCCTTGTCACACATGGAAGCCGTGCAGGCATCCATTTGCTTCGGCACTCCCAAAGCACTAGCAATCCTGCTAATACCCTCTTTGTTAAAAGCCACCAAAGGAATATCATGAAGTTTCACCCAAAGCGGGCAAGTGTTGTGAACTGGTTTGGTTAAACCTTTCACTGGATCCCAATGCTCAACAAAAAAAATAATTGTTAGAAAATAATCAAATTGAAGTTGTTAGGATGGGAATGGTGTAACCTTTATGACAAATAGAATTTCTTGTTTCCAAGGTATCACTCTTAATTTTTATAGACCAATAAACTTCGGCTAAAACTCGAGTTTAAATGTACGGCGGCATATGAGCCTATGCTTCTTTTAGTATAGTGTCGCGTAATTAGGAGTATCCATTACCGGGACAACCGGAAACCGGCTAATCCTGGAACCTGGATCTCATTGGTCCAATTTATGGGATCCTAGTTCTAGCATTAGTCGGTCTTGGGTTGGCCCGATAACGGGTACTCCTAGTTACGCGACACTATACCGAAAGAGGCATAGGCTCACGGACCTCCGTGCATTTGAACTCAAGGTTTAGCAGAGATTTATTGGTCTATAAACACTAAGGTGGGGCCTTGCACACAAGGAATTTCTTTTGTATCAGTGGTTAACCATTCAATCCTAATAGAAATGTATTAAGTAATTTATTATTTACATTAAAAAAATATGCATTTTTAAACAATTTCTAGTCCGTTTAAAATCAATAATCAGTTAATCGTTCTTCTCTTTTTAAAGTTTCACGTGCTTGTACCGTACAAGTTTCTCATAAAAGCAAAAACAAAAACACTTAAAGTGTTGGTTGGAAAAAAATTGTTCTCCCAAATTCACACGGTTTGACACCTCGGCACCTTGCAACCGCTTTTGACACCATATTCTGGTGGTAGGTGGTGGTGGCGGAGGCGGAGGCGGAGGTAGAGTGATCTCTAAATCTAACAAAAGTCCGTTCTCCGAATGCCTCTGCATTTTACGGTATGTTGAAGCAAAACCAAAAGATTTAACAACATATATTGAAATCCTAATTTGTGAGTGTTTTTCGGTTAAATATGTTGTTGAAATACTGAAATTTCAATTGAGATTGCAATAAGTATATGCTCTTGGCATTCTGTTATTGTTCTATAACCTCTCCGGTGGTTCTGCATTTTACGGTATGTTGAAGGGGAAAAAATTAATAACATATATTAAAATCTTAATTTGTGAGTGTCTTTTTTTTGCTTAATCTGTTGTTGAAATCATGTGTGCGAAATTGAGATTGCAATTAGTGTGTTTTTGTGTTTACAATTAATTATTTTTAGAAGCTTTTGGATTCTATTAATTGTGTGTTCACAATGTAGATTAGGTGTTTTGACATGAATAAAATGTTCGTCGGAGTATGTATGTGTTTGCTAGAGTGTGGAGGTCATGTGTTTGTATTTTCTAATTTTTTATATTTTAAAGTAAATTACGCTTTTAGTTCTTGTGGTTTCGAAATGTCAGCTTTCATCCCTATGATTTTCCAATTTATTTTTGTTTTCATCCGTGAGGCTCATAGGCGGAGCCAACACTGGCCCACCATTAGCACAGGCATACCCTAAAATTTTTTGTTTAACTATCTGTATATGCTCAACATCTAATAAATCCATTTAAAGGTACACTCTTTAACAAGTGTCTCACTCTCACAAGCCCACAACAAGTATCTCATACTTTCACCGTTTCACATATTTATCCCTCTCTCTCTCATATTCACACATATATATATATATATATATATATTGATTATTGAAATCCTCACTACTTAAAAAAAAAGAAAATCCTCACCATCCATTTCATGTTAGCATACCTGCAATTGTTTGTTTATATGTAAGTATTGTTTAAAGATATTCCCTTTTGTATTGAAAAGCAATTATATATCATATGCATATAACAAGTTTATAGGATAGCTTCTTAGCATCGTAACATATTTTTAGAACAATTTCAAAATAAAGCGTCGTGTTAGCTAGCTAATCTTATAGGACTTTACAAAACAATTTCAAAATAAAGTGTCGTGTTAGCTAATCTTATAGGACACTTTTGAAACGTTCTATAAACTCATCATTTTAAAGAACACTTGTGTTTATAAGACGCTTTCTAAATAGTTAATAAGACGTTTATTTAAAAATATTTATAAATAACTTGTTACGGCTCCCAAATGGGTCCTATTAACCTTCTGTAACGCTTTTAAATAGAACACTTTTCGGTTTGATCATATAAACTTGATCATATAAAACACCTTATAAGGAGGCTTCTTTATTTTAGCAATTTTTTTAATGAGTTGTAAGTTCGTTTATATCATTACATATACGTTGGTACATAAAATCTTAACAAAATTTTCATTATTTTTTGTTAGCGTTGAGGACCACCCTTAATATAAATCCTGACTCCGCCCTTGGTGAGGCTAACTACTATTTTTAAGAACAAGAAACGAAAATAAATTGTAAACTACAACAACGAAAAAAGCAATCAAATTTAAGGTTGTGTTTGGCAAAAATAAGCTAGTACATGTTTGGGTGGACCACAAACTAGCTTATTGAAACGCTAGTTGGAGTTGCGTTTTACAAGCTTTTTCCAATTATACCCTTATTAATATTAATTATTACACCCCAAGATACATTTTTTGATCGTTTTACATACTTGGAGCATCTCCAACAACATTGCTAAAATAGAAAAAAATTGTTTTTCTTTGCTAAATTGCTCCAACAGTTTTGCTATCCAATTGCTAAAATAGAAAAATATAGAGAAATCTCTAAATTTAGAGAATTTGCTAAAATTTCTAAATGATGAGAAATAAATATTATTTTAATATCTTTCACCAGTGGCATAATTATTTGTTTAAAATTTTTAATTTTTTTATTGAAATACTAAATGTATTGTATATAATAATAATAATATAAGTAATGATTAATCTCTAAAATAGAAAAGATGTTGGGGATGCAAAGGAAAATTTTTAAAAATTTTAGGTTTTCCTTCTATATTTTAGAAAAACTATATTTTAGGTTTTCCTTCTAGTTTTTGCTAAACATAATTTATTTATAAGCTAGCTTATCAGCTACTAGCTAGCTTTATTAGTCAACAACTAGCTTATCAGCTAGTTTGTCAAATACAATGTAACGCCCCGTTTCCTAGAATTAAATAATTAACTTGTTATGTCAAATTTCAGTTAAGTTAGTGTACTTTATGTAATTTACAGGTCGGAGGACCTAGGTGTTATTTTCGATCGTAGAGGGTGGAGCCTAGCATGAATATTATAGAATTTCAAGCCCTCTCACCCTTCAGTTGCAGAAAACAATTTTGGAGAAAGGGAGAGAGAGCTTGGGGCGATTTTTGGTGCAATTTGAAAGGAGGAATTCATCCATTGTGAAATAGCAAGTAACTAGTGAATGTTGTTGGTAATTCCTTAAGGTAATTGTTGCTTTGTTCATGTATTTCGTATCAATTTGTAAGTTTATGTCAAGGGTTAGGGTTTTTGTTTTTATTTGATGAAATTGGTGATCTTTGGATCACCAATTGAGTGTAATATGATGTAGAATTGTTATAAATATCTTGCAACGGTTATTGTAGTCTTGTAGAGCTCGGAAAATCAAGAATAGGGCAAGTTGAATCGATTAAATCGGAGTTCGTATGAGTGAGTTATGTGAAAAAAGAAGAAAACACGTTTTTGGCCTCGATTTTTAGGTCTGTTAGATCCTAGCGATGCTAGGAGGGATGCTAGCGATCGCTAGCCACCTTCATGATCACTAAGCTTTCGAATGGTCGGACAAAAGTTGGAATTTGGGTACTTAGTGATCGCTAGCCTGAAGCCTAGCGATCGCTAGCGTGTTGTGTGTTTGGGTAGAAAATTGTTTCGGCCATAACTTTTTCGTTATAGCTCCGATTTTGATTTCGAAAGAACCGTTGGATTCGTAATTGAATTACCTACCCTTTGAGATCATAAAATGTAGGATTAGAGTTAACAACCTTAGAGTGAATAGCTCTAATCATGGGTTGGTGGAGTTCGGGTGTGTTTCAGAACTTATATTGAGTAGTTGTTTATACGTGCATGATGTGTAATGTTTATAGGTGCTTGAACTAGTTGTTGTGGTGATTTAAGTACGTGTTTGGGACGTTGTTGTCAGGTGAGTACATTAACCTGCGTTCATGTTAGAGCAAATATTATTGTATCCGAGATCTCAAGATGAGGAGATAATATTCAAGTCAAGCAAAGTCAAAGTATGGAGGTCAAAGAAGAAAGTCAAGCATCAAAGTCAAAGTAAAAGCATTGAATGGAAAAGTCAAAGTCAAGGAATGAAGCTTTAATGTCAAAGTCAAAGGTTTAGTTAGAGGAGTCAAAGTCTTGTAATTAGAGTGTTTGACTAATTAGTCATTAGTATAAATAGAAGAAGTTAGTGAGTAATTAGTAAGGAGCTTTATTGTAATATTCATAAGTGTGTTCTAAAGAGAGAATCTAGAGAGAGAAAGTTCATATTGTAAGATTTACATAATGAAATGAGAATTCATTGATTTGATCCATTGTTATTGCACTTACAATTGGTATCAGAGCTATGGCAGAAGATTTGTGCACAATTGGATGAAGATTTGAAGAAATTTGAAGATTTTTTTGAAGAAATGGGTTTTTATAAGATTTTTGTAAATTTGTAGATTTTTGTTGTAGATTTTTGTTGTAGATCTTGTAGATTTGTTTGTGTTTTTGTGTTTATGGTGTGTTTTCTAATCATCTCCAATCACTCTAGATCAAAATTGTACTCAAATTTGAGTTTTTGATTTTTGAAAAGCTTCAAGTTCATCCACGGAGTTTTTGAGAAATTTTTGAAAATTGGATGAATTTGATCTATTTTTGGTAAGTGTTGGTTCACAAAGGTTATTTGTAATCATGAAGTGAGCAACATATTTGAATTTGATCAAATTTGGTGAAGATTTTTGTAAATCATTCTTAAATTTTTGAGTTTGTGTTCTTGAGTGTTCTTGAGTGATTTGGTGATTTGATGTGTTTTTGATTTGTTTTTGAGTGGATTTGTTTCTAAAAAGTGTTTTTGAACATAAATCTATATTTTGTTTTTGATTTTAGAGGTTAAATTTGTGTTTTTAAAATTTTTGGGTTGAATGTGTTTGTAACATCCCAATTTCAAATGGAACCTCTATTGATGTTAAGGGTTAGTTAATGACTAAAAGTTTGCTTTTTATCGAAATCAAGGGCCAATGTGTAATTACTGGAAGTGCAAGGTTGTTAGTAGGGGTGAGCATCGGAACCGGGTACCCGCTTTTGGAACCGGAACCGCTATGGAACCGCCGGTTCCGGAACCGGAACCGGTGTGAGTGGTTCCGGTTCCGATTCCTAAAATACGGATCCGGTCGGGACCGGTTCCGGTTCTCATTTTTGTGGAACCGCTAACCGCCGGGTACCCGCCGGAACCGGTTAGGCTATATATATATGTATATATTTATATATTAATAAATGTAATTTTATATATATGATTATTATGTTTAATAGACTAAATTTAAAATTATTGTTTTACCTTTTACGTTACGCATAAACTTACGACCACTTTTTCACTCGACTTATTTATTCTATTTTTTCGATATTTTTATATTGTATTTAACATTTCAAGTTGTGTTTTTTGTTATTTTCATTTTCAAAAATTGTCGTAATTATTTATATAGTTTTTATCGGATAAGTTTTCATCGTTTTACTATTTATTTCGTTACTTTGTGACTATGTAATAACTAATAATTTCTTTTTTATAACATAAAATATTAAAAAAAACATTTAAAAAATTAGACACCGGGTACCCGGTTTCGGAACCGGAACCGGCGGTTCCGGGACCGGTTCCCAAATATGAAGAACCGGTGCAACCGGTTCCGGTTCCGGTTCCTTCATTCTTGGAACCGCCGGTTCCGGTTCCATGAATTTTGGCCGGGTACCCGGTTTTGCTCACCCCTAGTTGTTAGCATGCGATTAAATAAAAGGGGTTAGCCCTCAACTTCCCTTATTCAATTCAGTTTCCAGTAAACGTATTTGGGGAGAAAGGAGGGCGGCCATAGAGAAGGGTTCAAGAAGGTGCAATTGAGGGCTATGGTGGATCAATCGGAGTAAGATGTGAATTGCTAAGGCTAAGGTATGGGTTCTAGACTGAGAATTATGGTACAATTGATGTTAATTTCGGGTCTTGATGTCAAGTTAGGGTTGGGATGGTATAAATACCGAATTGGTGTAATTGGTTAATATTATGGTCCAATTGATGATGGATTATGATCTTGTATCCATGGATTAGCATGTTTTGAATTGTTTTAGATGCACGTAATTGTCACATATCGACCCTAGATCACGTAGAAATCGTTTTTGGGTTGTGTTGGGTCGAAACGTGAGTTGGAAGTATGATTTCCGAAGCAGAAATCGCGAAGTTGGGCTGCATGGAAGTCCCGCGACTTGGCCCGCGACCTGAGGTCGCGGGGGTCAAGCCGCGCAACTTTCTTGAAATTTTCGAATTTTGGTTTTGATCTTTTCGGAGATTTGGCTATGGGATCATGTTAGGAATGTTAAGCGAGGATGAGGCCTAGAGTTTTGGGTCAATTGGACTAGTCTAGCTATGTCTAAGACTAGCTTTTCGGTATGGATGTCATGTGGTCATGTTAAGCTTTATTTTGACATGTAATTGTATTTAATTGTTTAGGTAACTTGCCTTGAGCATCGTGCTAGCTTGTGTGTGCTTGAGCTGCTGGGAGGTGAGTACTTTATCTATGCCGATGTGATTATACCTATGTGATAGACTTACATGTGTGATTGTATGCTATATGGGTTATGTTATTGCCTAGTTGGTACTGGTTACCACTAGGAAAATAATTCCTTCGGGAACAAAGGATCAAGTTATGGATTAAGCGGCCTGGTACCAGTGTCAAAGGATCAAGTTACATGATATGTGATTGCAATGTAAATCGGTTATGTATGTATAGTTATGTCAGTATAGATATGTGCTCACTAAGCGAAAGCTTACCCGTTGTTATTTTAATCTTTTAGTGTCAGGTACTACATTGGGAAACGAAGGCAAGGCTCACGTCTGATGATTCCGATGGTAGCGGCTCAGTCAATTAGCGGATCAATTGATTACTTAGAGTTGGGAAAGACAATGTTTTTCTTAAAATAATGATGGCTACCTTCTATTTGTGCGAGATGAATTATGCTATGTTTTGGAACTTATGATGGGTTTGGATTACATTAACTACTTATCAATTTTTATAAAAATGTTCCTTTGGATTTTGTTAAAACTCAAGATTTTTGGTTTCGGCTTCCGCTTACTTCAAATGTCTTTCTAAAATATAAGTATGGAAACTTTGAGGTGTTACAATTGGTATCAGAGCCCTGGTTTAAGGGATTCAGGCATTCACCGGTAGTGAGTGTTTGAACTTAAACCAAGCGTTCTTGTTTTCTAACTAAGAATTTTCAAAATTTGGAGTTGGATAAGAAATGGATAAGAGACTGAACTGCGGACCGGGACATCAACGTGAGTTGAGCACACTATACTTGGATAAGAAAAGCATGATACTTTATTTCCTTGCTAATATGATGGATTATTATGATATAAGATGTTATGCTTGATATGTACGATAAGTTATGTTGGCTTGATATGCTATGTATGTTATGGTAGGATATGTTATGTGATTATGCGTGAGGCTGTGTTATGTATGGGCATGACAATAAGTTATGTATATTGTTATGAAGCATGAGGTCCTATATAAAGGACATAGGGAGCAGGTATCACTATGATAGTTGTGGAGAAATGAACGAGTATGAGTTCTTAAGGTTAAGTGGTTTAGAATGCGTTATTATGATGAATAGAAACTATGGAATGGTAGACATACATGTTGTGCCTTTGTGTAGACTTATGGTTATGTGGTTACGAGTAGAAGAGCATGATGCATGTTTTATGTGATTGAATGGTAGGTGAGCTGTTAAGCTCTAGTGTAAAGGTTATGTATGGGACAACTAGTCGGGAATTAGGATCTTTGTGATGGTGTCGAAGCTAGATATGTAGGATGTATTTATAGTGATACAAGGGCCCGTATCATTGCAAATACATTGTGCATATCAGGGAATTGACATAGTTACAAGGAGTTCTATGAACCTACTGGATTGTCGGGATGGGGTAGTAGCATGATAGGACCTTCGTGAGTGTCCTTAAGGTAAGTAGTTAGACCCATAAGAGGCATGTGATGAGGAGAGAATTGAAGTTAAGGTCATTAACCTGAGCTAATAGACGGCATGAGACGGAAGTAGAGTGGTGTTTAAAATGATATGTTAATTGAGCCAGTAAGGATAGACCACTCAGTAGCATGTTAGAAAAGTGATGAGAGTATGATAGATTACATGTGTACAGTCAATGGATTTGAGAGTTGTGCAGATGAGGTAGGAGAAGTTTCTATGAGATCCTTCCTGGACTTTCGAGCGTGAAGAGCAAGAATTAACCCAGGTGGTTAATAGCAGTCTAGAAGCAGTTATGGCCGCATGAGCTGGTGATGCAGTGAGCTCTCAGTCTGATCAGGCTAGGGCAGTTGGTTACGAGGGATTTCGGCTTGTCAATCGCCAATTTTCGAAGGAAGAAAGATCCAGTGGCTAAAACCATCGGATTTCTGTGACGGGAAATGCCTTCTGCACTGGTTTGCAAGGCGGAAGTGGAGGTCAGGTTGCTGTGAGCCTGCTTAGAAAAGCCGTGGAGGAATTATGGAAGTCAATTGTTCAGTACAGGACGACAAAGCAAGTGGAGGGTATGACATTGGAGCAACTCTTTGGCTTTGCGGGGAACAGAAGATACCTCGGCTAGAGATAAGAGAAGCTTCGGTGACAGTAAGGTGCACCGATTTATCAGATGCACAAGGTAACTGGGTTAGAGAGTTAGTATTGGAGAGGAAAATAAAAGAATGATACCTCCAAGAACCGGGAGCATGCGTTCTAGTCGGCAGCAGAAGAGGTAAGGACGGAGCCGGACGTTGTAAGAAAAAAGAGAGAGAGAGAGGAGAGAGAGAGAGAGAGAGAAGCAAGCAAGAAATTCCGATAGAAGTAAAGTAGCGGACGAGGAGTACCGTTGGTGTGGTGACGTGTATAAGAGAGAATGTAATAGTTGGTATAGACCGACGGAGTAGAAAACGAGTTTGCATTGATTGGGAGAAGCAGCAAGTAGTAGTTCGAACCCAAGTGGGGGAGAACATACTATCGAACGAGACAGAAGGAGACTACCGAAGGTATGTACTTTGGCTAAGGCCAGAAAGCATGTCCCACATTGAGATAGCAACTCCTTAGCGTGCGTGGTCGATAGCCGAGCTGAGACGAAGAAGAAAATGGTAACAGACGTGTCTGTGGTCAACGAGTATCGGGATGTATTTCCGAATGATTTGCCTGGCATTTTACCCGAGAAGCAAGTGGAGTATCGGATTGAGCGAGTTCCAGGGACGGTGCCGATAGCTAAGGCCCGTACCAGTTAGCACCTCTGGAGATGCAGGAATTGTTGCGGATGTGAATCGATTACTGAGAGTTAATCAAGCCTATGGTAAGGAATAGATACCCGTTGCCGAGGATCGGCGATCTTTTTGGTCAACTTCAGGGAGCCATGTGGTTCTCGAAGATAGATCTTCGCTCAGGGTGCCACCAGTTGAAGTTCGAGAAGAGGATGCGCTTGAGACGGCCCTTCGTGCTCGATATGGGCATACCGAGTCCATTGAGATGCCATTCAGGTTAACGAACGCGCCGGTAGCTTTTTACGGTTGCTTGGGCTTATAGAGATTTGATGAACAGGGTCTATAGGCCGATTCTTGATGGATTGGTGATCGTTTCCTGGGTGAATGTTATCGTAGTAAATCATGGAAGAACGCTTGATTGTTCGAAACTGTTGTTGAATTGGGTTAGGAATGAAAAAGTGAATGTAACTGTATGTGTTGAGATGTTAGAGTCGGAGATAAGAGAAGGTGTAATGGTAGTGAGGTGCATTAAGTGCACGAAGAGGGCGAGCTTGTTGTCCAGACTAATCTTTACTTGATTCTTGTGTTTCCTACACTGGTGGTTACACCCGTAGGCTTCGAGAATCAAGTAGGGACTGTCGGGACTGGGTGCTTTGGGATAAATGAAGTATGTGGACAGTGATGTAAGGGATGTTGAAAGGATTGTTGATACAAATGTGATAGGAATAGAAAGGATAAGAGTTACGTCAACCCTATAATTGGTTGTGTGTTATACGTAAGTGATAGTAGACGATAGATAACTATGTCAGAGGCGAATAGCATGTTTTGTGTGCTTATGGACAGCCTTGTACTCGTAAGGGACAAGGGGATAGTATCGTTCTTGTTAGAGGAACAGTAGGATCAGATCCGTTCTTGGAACGGAGGGCAGTTATATGTGCAGCTATGTTTACGTTACGAAATCCTTGTAATCCGTAGAAAATGATGTGGTAGTGGACGTGTTTTGGGTTGTGACCTGGACTGGGCAACTCTGAAACATAACCGTGATGGAGTAGGGGTGACCGGTTAGGGCCCTGTGTCTCCAAAACGGACAACATCGAACCACGATCGCCAGATATGGGGTTACATGGATTCTGGTTATGAGAGAGGATGAAAGAAACTTATGTTAATGATTTTTTTTAGTGATGTTTGGTACATGTATTTTTTTATGTTTCAAAAGAGGATTGGTCTCGTTTCATGTTTTACGATAGTGAACTTTTTGAAAGGTGTTGGTTTTGCTATTTTATGACTTTCCAACAAGACTTCCGTAAAGTTTTAAATAGTTTTTCCTTAAAATTTACTTTTGATTAACTTGGTGGAACTAGTACTTGTTGAAAAATGTTGTTTTACGTACATGTTTGAATTTCTAAATGTTTGACGGGACGATGCTGGTTTAATTGGATTTTATGAGTTTTCCGTTTTATTTCAAACAGTTTTTCGTCAAGTATGTGTTTTAAAAAAAAAACTTAAGGTGGCAGACAAGTTGTCAGTGATAACCTTGCTAGTAGGTATGGTTAAGTAGTCACAACGAAAAGCAAGTGATAAAGTGTTAGTCGCGTCTAGAAGTGAAGGTTGAGTTAGAGTTAGAGTTACCGGTGGGAAGTAAGAGCATGTGACGAAGGATCTGGTTACAAGGTTGGTTGTACTCTTAGGAAGTTTGATGTTTTGTGGGAGGAGATGTAGGACTCCCATCTTCTGGGGAGAGATTGGACAGGATGAATTGGGTAGTACTGGAATTATCCGGAAGGCGGCTGAGAGTATTAAGCGGAATCGTGTTAGACTGAAAACTGCTCAGGGTCGTCAGAAGAGCTTTGCGGATAAAGTACTGTCAGACCTAGAGTTCGTTGTGGAAAGACCGAAATTGATCTTAGAAAGAACGACCAAGTCTTCGAGAAATAAGGACATTGGGAAAGGGAATGTTTAAAGGTTTTACGATTGGTACCGAAAGGGATGTCGAAATCGGAGGAAGAAATGAGATGGAACTACTCAGAGTTGTTCCAAGCTTGAGCGATTTCGGGGACGAAATCCTGGTAAGTGGGGGAGAGTTGTAACATCCCAATTTCAAATGGAACCTCTATTGATGTTAAGGGTTAGTTAATGACTAAAAGTTTGCTTTTTATCGAAATCAAGGGCCAATGTGTAATTATCGGAAGTGCAAGGTTGTTAGCATGCGATTAAATAAAAGGGGTTAGCCCTCAACTTCCCTTATTCAATTCAGTTTCCAGTAAACGTATTTGGGGAGAAAGGAGGGCGGCCATAGAGAAGGGTTCAAGAAGGTGCAATTGAGGGCTATGGTGGATCAATCGGAGTAAGATGTGAATTGCTAACGCTAAGGTATGGGTTCTAGACTGAGAATTATGGTACAATTGATGTTAATTTCGGGTCTTGATGTCAAGTTAGGGTTGGGATGGTATAAATACCGAATTGGTGTAATTGGTTAATATTATGGTCCAATTGATGATGGATTATGATCTTGTATCCATGGATTAGCATGTTTTGAATTGTTTTAGACGCACGTAATTGTCACATATCGACCCTAGATCACGTAGAAATCGTTTTTGGGTTGTGTTGGGTAGAAACGTGAGTTGGAAGTATGATTTCCGAAGCAGAAATCGTGAAGTTGGGCTGCAAGGATGTCCCGCGACTTGGCCCGCGACCTGAGGTCACGAGGGTCAAGCCGCGCAACTTTCTGGAAATTTTCGAATTTTGGTTTTGATCTTTTCGGAGATTTGGCTATGGGATCATGTTAGGAATGTTAAGAGAGGATGAGGCCTAGAGTTTTGGGTCAATTGGACTAGTCTAGCTATGTCTAAGACTAGCTTTTCGGTATGGATGTCATGTGGTCATGTTAAGCTTTATTTTGACATGTAATTGTATTTAATTGTTTAGGTAACTTGCCTTGAGCATCGTGCTAGCTTGTGTGTGCTTGAGCTGCTGGGAGGTGAGTACTTTATCTATGCCGATGTGATTATAACTATGTGATAGACTTACATGTGTGATTGTATGCTATATGGGTTATGTTATTGCCTAGTTGGTACTGGTTACCACTAGGAAAATAATTCCTTCGGGAACAAAGGATCAAGTTATGGATTAAGCGGCCTGGTACCAGTGTCAAAGGATCAAGTTACATGATACGTGATTGCAATGTAAATCGGTTATGTATGTATAGTTATGTCAGTATAGATATGTGCTCACTAAGCGAAAGCTTACCCGTTGTTATTTTAATCTTTTAGTGTCAGGTACTACATCGGGAAACGAAGGCAAGGCTCACGTCTGATGATTCCGATGGTAGCGCCTCAGTCAATTAGCGGATCAATTGATTACTTGGAGTTGGGAAAGACAATGTTTTTCTTAAAATAATGATGGCTACCTTCTATTTGTGCGAGATGAATTATGCTATGTTTTGGAACTTATGATGGGTTTGGATTACATTAACTACTTATCAATTTTTATAAAAATGTTCCTCTGGATTTTGTTAAAACTCAAGATTTTTGGTTTCGGCTTCCGCTTATTTCAAATGTCTTTCTAAAATATAAGTATGGAAACTTTGAGGTGTTACAGTGTTCTTGGTGTTCTTAAGGTGTTCTTGGGAAAAAAAAGAAGATAGATCTGAGTTTTTGATCCAAGTTTTTTGTTTGTATTTTACTAAGAGTTGTTTGTGGGTTCAGATCTCATATCTCGAGCCAAAAGTTGTTAAGTCTCGAGCCTTATTAAATAAGTAATAAAAAAATATCAAATAAATAAATAAAGTCAGATCTGTTGTCTCGAGTGATGTCTCGAGTCCATAAAAGGAATTTTTTTGGTCACTGTGTACAAGTCTCGAGTCACTCTCTCATTTAAAAGCTTGGTCAACTCAAGATAAGCCGGTCAACATCTATGTGATAAGTGCTGATGTGTCAACATGTGAGAGCTGACCGACCATTCTTTTAAAAAAGAGGCGCGTGAGATGGGTCATTAAATGTCTCGAGACATGTGAGCTCATTGTTTTTTTTTTCATGAGCTTGTCACGCGGGCTGATGCATGTATTTCATTTAAAGTCACGTGAGTGCCGCATATATTTCAAGATATGTTTTAATATGTCTCGTGACATTATTTGATTGGCTCGTGGCTTGCATTTTCCATTCATAACACACGTAATTCACAAACAAACATACATTCATCTCGTAATTTTTTTAAGTCTAGAGTTACCAAATTTCAATTTTCAAAGGTTGCAACGCTTTTTTTTTTCGGTGTCTTTTTCGGTGATCTCCGTTATCTTTCGAGAATTGTTTCTATTTTCTGGATATAGAATGCCGCGAGAACTATTGAGAAAAATAGTTTTCGAAATTTTTCGGGCTTAATTGATAAGGTTTCGAGTGTTCTCAAGTCAAGCCTATGGAAAATATTGTAACACCCTAAAAATCAGAGTGAACAAAAACTTTCATTTAACGAAAGGTGGTACATGAAAGGTAACGCCATAGCGCGAGCTCTTCCCAAAAACAGGGGTATAACGTTTGTAATTGAATGAATAAATACAATAACCAACTAGTCTAGTTCCTATTAGGAAGAAGACTACAAAAGGGTTATCGCTCTACGGTCAAACTCGCGGTCTCAAGGACCGGTCTCTCCAACGCCCCCTCCCCATGCTCGCTCTAATCCCGAGCCTACTTAGGAACCGCGTCCCTAGTACCTGAGAGACACATCGACACCAAACAAGTGTTAGGCTAAAGGAGCCTAGTGAGTTGTATCAATAATATACCGTACATACAAAAAAACATGTTAAGACATGCGAGATATATATAAAGGCATGATAATAACGAAAGGTAGCATACTAAACCGGTTAATTTTATATCTTCGGAAACAATGGGAGCGACCCATTTCCCCCAACCAATACCCCATCACTCGTTACTTCCAAACACCTCGATGTCCCGAATTTAGCATGGCAACATCATCCGAGGCCCGCACACCAAGGAGCCACCCGAGATGCCGGCGACATAGGTACAAACCCCAAGACTGTTTGGTGTGGAAATATTGCGTTGGTTCGTCCATTTTATTACGTACAAGACCTCGATACTGAATTTAGCATAGTATCTTGTCCATGTTATTTGCATACAAGACCTCGATACTGAATTTAGCATAGTATCTCGTCCATGATATTTGCATACAAGACCTCGATACTGAATTTAGCTAGCATCATCAAAGGAGGTATCATTCGAGGGTCTCAGGCCATTCGCCCATTTCGTATAAGCCAACATGCTTGGAATCTAATCCCTTCACATAATTCCGTGGCATACATATTGTCACGTAATTCTCATAAATGCATTCATCATACAAACCCATGGATTTAACACACACACTAGTAGCATACGATAATCTACTTCATGTACATCACAATATAATCCAAGTCATTCCTACCAGCATAGCTCATCATACATTTCATGGAAATCCTTAAACTTGACAATTTAAGTATTGCATCCAAAATCACATTTATCCACACTAATCAAGCAAGGTATGTAAAGCCAACAAGATGATGTGCCCTCAGTTTTAACAAAATGGTTTTAGCAACTCACCTTAGGGTTTACACCCAAAACCCCAAATCACGAGATTTAGGTCAAAGACGAGAGCAACCTAAAATCAAGTAAGTCGTACCCTAGGTTAGTTCATAAATCTTATCATATATGTAGATTCAACCTACAAAGGTTTAAACCAAGCTTACTGAGTAGGATTCAAACTAAAACCCTAGAACTCGAGTTTCCCCTTTTCAAGCAACAATGGTGGTTGAGGTAGAAATGGAGAAGATGAAGTGGGTGAGATGAAGCTTCCAACCTATCTAGCTCTAAGTGTGGATCCAACTTCAAGATCTTGAAGAGCTTTGAAAATGGAGGGTGTAGAGAGAAAAATCAGCAAATTTGGATAAGGGATGAGAAAGTTATGACCAAATGAAGGTAGGGAAGCATTTAAGCCCGAAATCAGTTTTGTCAGGTACCTAGCGATCGCTAGGTGTGTATGCTAGCGATCGCTAGCCTTCAGAAATCCTATCTCGCAGTCGCTAGGCTAATCGGGAGGAAAAACAGCAGCCTTACAATGGACCCCAAGCGATCGCTAGGTGTATAGCTAGCGATCGCTAGCATCTGAATGTTTTTGGTGGAATTTTGTTTCGGCCATAACTTCTTCGTTAGAGCTCCGATTTCGATTCCGAAAGGACCGTTGGACTCGTAATTGGATCCTCTAACATACTAAACCATAAAATTCAAGATTTGGTCCAAAATTCTATTTTCCAAATTTTATTACAAGTCGCTATCACAACCGAAAAATTACGGGTGTTACAATCCTCCCCACCTAGATAAAATTTCATCCCCGAAATTGCTATACCTACGCGAACAACTGCGGGTATCTCCGTTTCATGTCCTCCTCGGCCTCCCACGTGACGTTAGCACCTCGGTGGTGCTTCCATTGGACTTTGACCATTGTCACCTCTTTATGGCGTAGCTTCTTCGTCTTACTTTCTAAGATCGCTTCCGGCTCTTCGATACATCGGTTACCGGTGTCCACTCGAATTTCCGATATGGGGATGACGCTTTCCTCCTCGGCTAGGCACTTCTGTAAATAACACACGTGAAAGGTGGGATGTATCCCTTCCATTTCGGGTGGTAACTCTAACCAATAAGCTTGTAGTCCAACTTTTTCCAAAATGGTGAACGGTCCTAGGAAACGCGGGCTAAGTTTTCCCCGTTTTTCCAAACCGTATGATACCCTTCCAAGGGGACACTTTCAACATCACGCGTTCTCCCACTTGGAAGTCTATGGGGCGATGCTTCTTGTCGCCGTAATTCTTTTGACGGTCTTAGGCGGCTTTCAAGCGTTCGCGAATACCCTTCACCTTATCCGCTGTCTCTTGTATGATTTCGGGTCCTGCAAATTGCTTCTCACCCGCTTCCAACCAACATGTCGGCGTCCTACACTTCCGTCCGTACAATGGTTCGAACGGTGCCATTCCAATGCAAGAGTGCAAACTGTTATTGTATGCAAACTCTGTTGGGTTTTTCACTGTGATCCCCAAACCAAAACTGATCCGAAGAACACTAAAGGATTGCGGAAGCGATTTATGGTTAAAACCCAGAAACCACGATCTTTTCGTTTCATTAGTTTAAACAATAAAATTAGTTAATTTACCTGGATTGCTTGAGTATTAATCCACCTAGTGAACAACCGTACGAACACTCCTCTAGCAGAGTTCAAACCCGATGGCAAAAATCACAAAACCCGAGCTGGTTTAAAGTGGTGGTCGGCGCCGGAAATAAGGAGAGAGGGAGAGAGATTTTTAGGTGAAAAACTGAAAAAGGGATTGAATGAATTAATTCCTTCACCTTGAGGGTTTATTTAAATTGAAGGGAAATCTAAACTGATTCAGTTTCCTCAATTACCTGATAATTATCTTGACCCTTTCTTTTCCTTTAAGAAAAGCCTTCTAGATAATTATCTCTTAATTAATTTGATATTACTATTATTTATTTATTCTAATAAATAAATAATCTATCTAGTTAATTAATTAATAACCCTCATACTTTGGGATTTCTAACTGAAACAACCCAACTAGTTTATAATTAACTATTTATAACTCAATCTCTCCATTTCTGGGTTTATTTGACTTATTCGATTTATAGGTTCTCACAGGTGTGACCCTCAAGTGTTTTATAACATTGAACGCGCAATCACTGGTTTGTCAACTTATGCACACAATTACTAACAGACTCCCACTTGTGCAAGTTGGCAATACCGCTTTGATTACACTGACCTAAGGAGGCCCCTAGACAGGCACTTAGGCTAACCAGGTTACAAGAACTCTTATACCCAGATAGGTGATTCAAACTTTTCCGCAAGGAAATAACTTTTATGAAACAACTGTTCATAAAATGGGTACATCTTGGCTTTTCCCTTTGCAACACGATATCTCATCTATGAGTATGAGCCTCGAAAGTGTCAACTCTAAATACTCAAGATTTTGTTTCTCTTGACTATCTGACTTTTACTAATAGGTAAACTACAAAGAACTAATCAGTTCGTTTGGGCATGGTCATGCACTTCATTAGCATATTCAGTCAGTCAAGAAGGGCCCAGAAATATCTCTCTTCAGAGAAGAGGTGCAAATCCCATCTTGCATATCTGCATTTAATACCACGGCTTCCGCTGAATCTAGTTAAGCCCTTTATAGCCACCCTGTTACGGCGTAGCGGTTGAGTGTACTAAGTATTCAGCAGTCCTCATGACATCAAACTAGATACCTCAGGTGATAGGGACAACCACTGTGAGATTTACCTATGACTATTTCCAAGAAGTAATCTCATCCGCGGATCACGTCCGATATTTGCTACTCTATCAAATATCCGTGCAACTTTTAGTCTACAACACTTGTAGCTGTTATTCAACAACTGATCATCACTACCTAAAAGTTCACAATGACTTTAACACCTTATCGGGTTCCCACCACGATAAGTTGTCACGGACAAATTTTGAATGAAAAACTGAAAACTAGTTTCACTCCTGGATTATAAAACATGCAAAATACAAAAGTGATAAAGAAATTAATTTTGTATAGTCCATACTACACGCTGTAATAATAACAAAATTAATAACATTTCTTAATTACTTTTATGGTATCTATTCAACGTTTGTTAAATACTGATCTAAAATACAAAAGTGAACGAACCCGCATCCGGCTGTGGCCGGATTGCGGTTGAATCGTGGGCGTCACCACCAGTTCGGTGGTGGTCGCTAGTTGATGGTGGTGGTGGTGCTTGTGGCGATGGCGGCAGGGTACTACTGCTGTCATCATACGCCGCCGGCGATGGCGACGAGAGACGTCGTCGCTGCCGGTAAGGCCGAGACCCCACCCGACGGTTGTCGAGAATCGCCTAGTGACGGTGGCCGTACGACGATCGAACCACCAGCGTGGTGGTGGGCGACGGTTCTTAATCACGAGTCGCGTTGATAGTCGCCGCCGTTGGCCACGATGATTTGTTGCTTGCCGTCCACGGGTACGGCGGCGGTGGTCGTTGATTGCGATTGTCGTCGCCGGTGCCACACGATCACCAGCGACGGTGATTGATGGTGATGGACGACGGCTACCGCGGGCCGAGTGAAGGCAGCAGTGACGGTGGTTGTTTTGTGAAAGCCGACGAGTGGCGACGGTGGTGGCGTATTTGCTGCTGCTGTCGTCGCCGGTACCGTACGACCACGGCGACGATGGCGGCCGATTGATGCTGCTGTCGCTGGTGGTGACGGTATGTCGTTGGTGGCAGTTGCGTGATCGGCAACGATTTGTCAATAGATCACGGGTCGTACCTAGGGTTTTTCGTATAGTTGGGCCAAAATGGTAACGAGCCCAAAGCCCAGATTTTGGACCCAGTTTGAGGCCCAAAAGGGAATTTTGTTGGTTTTAATTTTTATCCAAATTAGCTATAAGATATTTCTTTAATTAGAATATTTTATAAAATCAATTTTAATGGGATTTTGATTGATAATTATCCCTAAATAAAATTGTGATTATCAAACCAGTTATTTGATCCGGTTGATCAGATAGGTCCAGTGTCATGTTTGACCAGTCTGTTGAACCACGACACAGTTTATGGGCCAGTGATTGATGTTTCGACTAGTTAGTTCGAAATATCAGGTTTGATATATTTTTTTTGGATAGATTGTAAATATTTTAGAAAATTGGTTTTTGATTTATAAAATAGGATATATAGTTTATAAGTCTAGATGATTTTATAAATCAGGTAAAAACTAATTTCAGATTAAAATATTGTTTAGGTTTATAAAACAGTTTGTTTTTATAAATCAGTTAAAACCAAGCTTTGCGATAAACAGAACGAGATAATTTTTGACGGATCTAGGATTATTTTTACGCTTTCTATATTTATTGCTATTGCTTTATATATGAATTGCGTAGTTAGTTTTAATTATATACCTGTTTGCATGTATATAATGTTTATTATAGCATTTGCCAACTTAGACCCTTGATTTTATTATGGGGAGGCCTGCGTGCCATTTACAACCCCTTGTAATGTATAATGACCATAGGATAGTTTTATTTTATTTTCTTTTGGAGTTCCATCGAAGATGCCGAGGCCAGTGGGAGCTACGCGAGAAGACTGAAGAACTACAGATGTTAGGTCATTATTGGTCTCTTAGGAACTAGTTGGCAAATCTATAATTAATTTTATTTTTAACTGCGTGGTTGTTGATATATTAACTGCGTAGTTGTGATTATATGCTCGTGATTGTTTTAAAATTAGAAAGTTTTTAAGACTAGATAAAATCACAAATGCATATAGGTTTTACAATTAAAATTACCAGTTTTTATAAACCTTTTTAAACGGTAGATTTTATTTAAAACCTCGGTAATAAGATTGTTTTCATATCAGAAAGGCAGGTTGACTAAACAGTTAGTTTTGGTCAACAGATATGCTATCGAGACAGTTAGTCTTAATTAGCAAGTATGCTTATTAAAACAGTTAGTTTTAATTAGCAAGTGCTATAAAACAGTTAGTTTTAAAATAGCAAGCATGTTTAAACAGTTAGTTTAAAAACATCAGTTGCCTTTTGAACAATCAGTCAGTTTTTCAAAATACTGGAACTAAAAGGTTTTTCAAAAATTAACCAAAACCCCGATAAATCATAGATCAGTAGTGCAACCCATCTGGGGACACCTCAGGCGTAAGGTACGCGGGTGTTCTAAGAAGAACACACCTTGAGCATCCGCGTTCAAACCCCAAGCTAGAGAGGATGCTACGACTCTGCGAATTATCTCCGTGTTGTATCGGCCAGAGTAAAAGTGTCCAAGTTCCCAAATGGTGAGATCTGTTTTGGTTCTCATATGTTTACCGTGCTGTATCGGGCCAAAAAGCACTTAGAGGGACTAAAACATGTACGGATAATTACCGTTGTCCCGAAAAGATCTAGGAATCGTGTCAGTTAGATATGATTGGTAAAAGTCCTTACCTACCTAATTAGTACGTGGGCCTGGTGGGACGTGAACACACCGGTCATCAGTGCGTATGTAATTAGGATCCTAGTCCAATAAATTGATCATTTAAGGGTTTATTGATATTTATTGGAAATAGTCTATTCACAGTTACTAAAACCAAAGTTTTTTGTGTAGATTGCTAACACAGTAACCAACACTAATCTTTCTCTTCGCTCCATTCTCGAAAAGGACAAACTTACTGAATCTAATTTTTCTCGTTTGGAAGCGCAATTTGATGATTGTACTCAGGCACGAGAGAAAGTGGTATGTCCTAGAAAAACCTCTAGGAGAAGGCCCCTCCAGCAAAAACTACTGTCACTGTCAGGAACGCTTATAGAAAGCATTCCGATTATTTGCTGGACCTAGGCTATCTTATGCTTGCAACTATGAGCCCAGATTTTCGTACAAGGCTCATAAACAAAAATGCCTATAACATAATCCGCCAGTTGAGGGACATGTTTCAGACGCAAGCACGCACAGAGTGTTATGATGCCAGTAGAGCACTGAACGCGTGCAAGATGGCAAAGGGGACCTCAGTTAGTGATCATGAAAATAAAGAGGCACATTGATCACCTAGAGAAGCTCGGTCGCCCAGTTTCGTTGCAGTTAGCAACATATACGATACTCAACTCACTGTCTGAAGATTATAAGTAATTGAGTTGAGAATGGGGACCAAGACCAAAGATGTGCTTATGGTCAAGAATGGTGAAGTAAAGAAGAAGAGTGGGCATGGGAACACCAGTAAGGGAAAGGGCCAAGTTTCTGGCTACCCTGAGTGCACCCAGTGTTTATGATATAGGCAAAGGCAAGGGTAAAAAAAGGTTAAGCCTAACAGAGTAATAACCGAGAATCAATACTTCAAGTGCCATGAAGTCGGTCATTGAAGGCATAACTGCCCGAAGCGTTACAAAGCAGGTATAAACACCTCAGGTATTCGTGACTGCTTCAGTTTATCACTTTCGCTTGTTAGTTTACGAGTGTGTTGACACCTAGAAGCAAAAGTTTAATTGCAGGTGGTCATTAAAAGTGAAGTGCCCAGATTGCAAAGATCAGCATGCAAGTAGATATTATCAAAGACAATTTTTAAAAAAATCTTGTTTTTCCAAAATTTGGATTTTTGGATATTTGTTCACTGGTTTTAAAATTTAAAATTATTGTCTTGATTTAAATATCTTTATGCATGGTATTTTGAATCTGATTAAGTCAAATTTGACTTGATTCAAAATTAGATCCTAGATGTTGCCTATTACACTAAAAGTATTACTTCAATTAAAATAATTTGAAGTAATATATATGAAAACTGTCAAAAACACACGAAGTACTATAATTATAGGAATGTGTTTTTGAACATTTATGAGTAAAAGATTATGAAAGTATTTTATGATCAAAATTTATTACTCATATGTTTTTTTAAGAAGAATTTAGGATATTATCTCAGATATCGTTGATAATATCAATATTTATAAAACTAGGAAAAATTCCAAGTTTTCGAAATTAGGATTTAATAAAATCCAGTTAAGTTTTATAAATGTTAAAATTCTCATATTCATTACTTGAAATAGAATTGACTAAGTAATCAAGTTTTGACTAAGTCAATAGTTAATTTTAAGTAATAGTTGGTTTTCATATAGGTTAGTGGGACCCCAGTTTATTCTCTATCTAGTCTATGATAAAGAATAAAAGATAAGATTATTGATTTAGTATATATCTCGGAATTCATGATCCAGGTAGGACGTAAATTCATAAGATATACGAATCTATCTTTTAGTCAAAAGGGTAGAACGAAAGTTTCAAAGTCTTTGAAACTAAAGTCATAATTGACTTTGAGAGAAATCAATAATTAAAGTGTGTTGGAATAATTATTAAAGATATTAATTATCTTTTAAAAGTGTCGTAAACACTAGAATAAATTTCTTGAAATTTGCCAGCTTGGTAAATGGAAATTTTATCTGATTTCAGGTAGAAATCATTCATCTACACAGCAACTAAGGGAGGTTGCAGTTTAAACTTTACATATTCAGGGAAACTATGAGTTATTCCAGTATCTCCAAGTTCAGGGAATATGGTAAAGAAAAGTCTAATCCTTGTTTAAAAGTGTTTGCAAAACAAAGATTAACAAAATCAAGAAGATTGTATCAGATGATACAAACTTGTATTGTTTTGGTTGTTACTTTGATTAATACGGTAAACATTAATCAAAGGGTTTAAACTGAAGTTAGGTGATGCTTCGTTTAAATCATTTTTTAGTAAACGTTGAATAGACACCGTAAAAGTAATTAAGAAATGCTATTAATTTTGTTATTATTACAGAGTGTAATATAGACTATACAAAATTAGTTTCTTTATAGCTTTTATATTTTGCATGTTTTATAATCCAGGAATGAGACTAGTTTCCGGTCTTTCATTCGAAATTTGTCCGTGACAACTTATCGTGGTGGGAACCCGTTAGGGCGTTAAAGTCATTGTGAGCCTCTGGGTAGTTATGATCAGTGGTTGAATAACAGCTACAAGCGTTGTATACCAGGAGTTGCACAGATATTTGATAGAGTAGCAAATATCGGACGTGATCCGCGGTTGAGATTACTTCTTGGATTTTGTCATAAGTAAATCTCACAGTGGTTGTCCCTATCACCTGAGGTATCTGGTTTGATATCATGAGGACTGCTGGATACTTAGTGCGTGCAACCGCTACGCCGTAACAGGGTGGCCATAAAGTGCGTAACTAGATTCAGCGGAAGCCGTGGTGTTAAATGCGGATCTGCAAGACGGGATTTGCACCTCTTCTTTGAAGAGAGATATTTCTGGGCCCCTTGACTGACTGAATATACTGATGAAGTGCATGGCCATGCCCAAACGAACTGATTAGTTCTTTGTCGTTTACCTATCAGTAGAGGTCGGATAGTCAAGAAACAGAATCTTGAGTATTAAGAGTTGACTTAATCCAGGCTCATACTCACAGATGAAATATCGTGTTGCAAAGGGAAAAACCAAGATATACCCAATTTATGAACAGTTGTTTCATAAATGTTATTTCCTGATGGAAAAGTTTAAATTACCTATCTGGGTATAAGAGTTCTTGTAACCTGGTTAGCCTAAGTGCCTGTCTAGGGGCCTCCTTAGGTCCGTGTGAATAAGGCGGTGTTGCCAACTTGCACAAGTGGGAGTCTGTTAGTAATTATGTGCAGAAGTTGACAAACCAGTAATCACACATCCAATGTTACAAGACACTTGAGGGTCACACCTGTGAGAACCTATAAATCGAGCAAGTTGAATAAAACCCAGAAATGGAGAGTTTGGATTTATAATAGTTAATTATAAATCAGTTGGGTAATTTCAGTCAGAAATCCCAAAGTTAGAGGGTTGTTAAATTAATTAAGATAACTATATATTTATTAAGTAAAATAAATATATAATAGGTAATCTAATTAATTAAGATAATTATCTAGAAAATCATTTCTTAGGGAAAAAGAAAAGGTTAGATAATTATAAGGAAACTGAATCAGATAGGGATTTTCCTTCTGATAAGCTATATAAATAAGGCCTTGGGGTCTCAGATTAATTCATTCAGTTTCAATCCCCAGAATAGTTTCTAGAAAAATTCTCTCTCCCTCTCTCTCTCTCCCTTGGCGCCGCCCATAGAAGCCAAACCAGTTCAGTTTCGGTTCCAGTCGGGTTTTTTGAGTTCTGCTAGAGGAACGCTCGTAGGGTTGATCACAGGTGGATTTAGCTCAAGCAATCCAGGTAACAATTTCTAGTCCTTAACATTAATTGTATAAATAAAATAAGCGATAAAGATCTGTAATAGTTTTTTTCGGGTTTTATTATTATCGCTTCCACACAGATCAAACCAGTTTGGTTTGATCGTATAAAATCTTTGGGTCAGTTTGATCTAAAAGTTTTGTCGTGTTTTCTCATCCAGTTAGGATTGAGACTCACAGGAACTCGTATCAGTTTGGTACGTGGATCACACAAAAACCCAACACAAGCCTCTCCAGATGATCCAAGTGCTGTTTCATTTTCATGACGTGGTCACTTACTGATGTCCCTTTAATCATCTTGCATTCATTAAATGCTTTTGTGGCATCGTAACGTTCTGTACGAGCCTGTGTCTGGAACATGTCCCTCAACTGGCGGATCATGTCATAAGCATTTGTGTTTATGAGCCCTGCTTGTAGATCTGGGCTCATAGTTGCAAGCATGAGACAGGCCACATCTAGCAGATCATCTGAATGCTTCTTGTGAGCATTTCTAGCAGCAGCCGGAGCATTTGCTGGAGGAGCCTCTCCAAGAGGCTCTTGAAGGACATACCATTTCCTTTCGTGTCTGAGCACAATCATCAGATTGCGCTCCCAGTCGAGGAAATTAGGACCGGTTAGCTTGTCCTTTTCAAGGATAGAGCGGAGGGAAAGATTGTTTGTACTGGTAACAGTGCTTGCCATCTACACATTTAAAACTTTTGGTTTTTAGCAACTGTAAATAGATTGATTTCCAACAAATATCAATAAACCCTTAAATGATCTATTTATTGGACTAGGATCCTTATTTCATACGTCCTGATGTGCGGTATGTTCTTGCTACACCAGGCCCGTATTATTTCGGTAGGTAAGGACTTTTACCAATCATATCTAACTGATATGAATCCTAGATCTTTTCGGAACCACGGTAACTATCCGTACATGTTTCAGTCCCTCTCAGTGCATTTTGGCCAGGTACCTCCCGGTGAACTCAACAGTACCAAAATAAATCTCACCATTTTGGGAACCTGATCACTTTACTCTGGCCGGTACCATCCGGAGATAATTCGCAGAGTTATGTAACCCCTCCAGTTTCGGTTTGAACGTGGACATTCATGGTGTGATCACTTAAAATGCCCATGTACCTTACGCCGGAGGTGCCCCTACATGGATTGCACTACTGATCTATGATTTTTCGGGGTTTTCTCTTATAGTCCAGTTTAAAGAAAAATTGTAATTTTGAAAAACTGATTGTTTAAACTGATGTTTTAAACTAACTGTTTCAAACATACGCTTGTTCTAAAACTAAGTGTTTTTAAAGGGTTCTTGCTGTTTAAAACTAACTGTTTTAAAAGCATTTTGTTTAATCAAAACTATCTGTTTTGATGGCATTCTAGTTGATAAAACTGACCGTTTTGTCAACCTGCCTTTAAACAATCATTTACAATTTCACTGGTTTCAAATAAAATCCACCGTTTAAAAATTTAAGAAAAACTGATGATTTTCAAAATTTAAAACCTATTTCCTTTTGTGATATTATCTAGTTCTAAAAACTACCATTTCAAAAATTACTTATCATGCAATGTCTCGCAAATAAGCAACCACGCAGTTAAAAATATAACTACACAGCTTAAAGGTAACTTATTATAGGTTTGCCAACTTATATTCCTAAGGACCATTAATGACCTAAAAGCATAGCTACCACTGGCTTTAGCATGTTCATTAGGACTCTAGACATTTTTCTTGCGTAGCTCCCACTGGCCTTAGCATGTTTGTTAGGTCTCCAGACATTTTTCTTGCGTAGCTTCCACTGGCCTCGGCATCCTCGATGGAACTCCAAAAAGAAAAATAAAATCTATCCTAAGGTCATTATTACACTAGGGGTTGTAAGTGGCACGCAAGCCTCCCCAGAAAATAACCAAAAAGGACCTAAGTTGGCAATCCCTATAATAGATATATGCACAAACAGATATATATACAAGTATGTATATAATTTAAACAACCATGCATTCATATATAAAACAAGCAATATATATATATAACATATAAAGCAGTCCTAGATCCGTAAAAATTATTCTGTTCCGTTTATCACAAAACTTGGTTTTTACTGATTTATAAAACAAACCAAGATTTATACTTTAATCTGAAAACGGTTTTTCACTTGAATTATAAAATTAATTTAAGATTTATAAACTATAAACCTATTTTTATAAAACAAAACCAATTTTCTAAAATAATTACCCTTTTATTTAAAAAACTGTATCAACCCGGACTGAACAAATTGATCGTTTAAAAATGTGTGAGTTTTAAACTGTGTCGTGTTTGACTAGCCAGTCAAGACATGATAAAAAACCTATTTAACCAAGTTGGTCAAAATAACTGGTTTGATGAAAATGTTATATATAAAATATCAATTAATTTGGATAAAAGAATAATTGAAACCAACAAAACTCGAAAATTTTTGGTCCATGAACTGGGCCTTGAGCCCATTACCAAACTGGCAATTATTGGGCCTTGTTAGGGTTTCGCGATTTGTTCGAAGAACAATCGAAGACCGAAAAACCCAAATCACCGTCGTGTACTTCGGGTTTCGTAACCACCGCCATTCCGACGACAGCAGCAATTGAGCCACCATCGCCGCCGCTGGTGGTGGTGATAGCAATCGGCTACCACCACCTCGACTTCCGGCTTCGGAATTGAACAACCACCACAATCCGCCACCGCCACCAATGTCTGGTGTGTGGTCGGTGATTCATTCGTCGACGGCAATCGACACCACCCAAGGGCGAATGTCGATCACCGCTTAGTGCGGTTTGGTTCGTTGGCCGCGGCAGTGGCTTAATTGCCACCATCAAAACCGTCGGCCACCACCATACTGGTGGTTCGGCCTTGGCGTCGACCACGGCCTTGTCGCGGTTTGATGATCGAAATTGTTGGGTGCAAAATCGGATTGTATCCGAGATCACAAGTTGATGCTCAAAGTGAAGACAAAGGCAAAGTCAAAGAGGACTACAAAGTCAAAGTTTGCTTTTAATGCTTTAGTTGTTTTATATGTGCTTTGTAATAGTTTTGTTATAATAGGGTAGTTTGTGTAATTCTTGTAAACCTTGAGGGTTTAGATGTTTGGGTATAAATACCCAAAGTGAGTTAGTTTGTTAGTTGAGATCATGCATACGTACATGATTGTGAAAGAGAGTGAATATTGAGAGATATAGTTCTTAAGTGTGTGTGTTCTTGGTGTGTTAGTGTGTGTAAACTTTTCATCCAAGAATCAATGACATATGGCTTTCAAATCATTCTCTACTTGATTGCATGCTGATTAGAACTTGAATCTGGAACAACAAGTGGTATCAGAGCTGGAAATTCATTGAATTTGGTATGATTTCTTAAGCTTTTGGTGTTTTTTTAAAAAAAATGGAGGTTTGAGGTTTGATTTTCTTATTTTGATCATTGATTTGGATGTAAATTTGATTGTGTATGGTTAAAATGATGTTTTTACTGTGTTTGTGAGTGATTTTGAGTCAAAATTTGGTGATTTGAGCAGTAATTTTTGAGTTTTTTTACCTTCTGCTCGGTTTTTTCTCGTTTTTCCGAATTCTGTTCATATTTTCCGAATTGGAATATTCAAAAATTCCGAATCGGAAAATATCAGTTTTCCGAATCGGATTTTTGAAATTTTCCGAATCGGAAAATTTTTTGGACTTGAATTGTTGTTTAGATCTGATCTTATTCGTTTTCCGACTTGGTATTAGTCAAATTCCGATTCGGAAAACATCATTTTCCGATTCGGAAATTGCCCAAATACCAACTCGAAATTTTTCTCGGAACTCTATCAGGTTTATTTTTCCGATTCGGAAAACCATATTTTCCGATTCGGAAAATTGAAAAATCCGAATCGGAATATAGTGTTTTCCGAATCGGATTAGTTTAAGCAAAAAAAAAAAAAAAAGTCTGGAAGCGTTTTTCGGGCGTTTTTTCACGTAAACTTTTTAAGACTTCTTATCTGATTCTACGGTGAAAAAGTTCAGTCATTTTTAAGAAGGTCATTTTTTCCCGAAAATTGCCGGTTTTTCCGAGATTTTGGTGATTTCCGAGAGGTTGTATTTTTGGACTAAGATTTCAATTTCGCGGTCAAAATCAACTTTCAAATTTTTGAAAAATATTTTTTCTCGGGATTTCGCTATTCACCAGTTGACTTTTCTGTTGACTTTTTGACTTTTGTCACTAACCTTTTCGTTGATCAAAAGAAGTGTTCAGATTAGCTACAGATTCTCAGATTTGTATACCTCCAGAAGTTCGGAAGAAATCTACCAGTTTCAGTGAATTTTCGATCGTGTTCAAGTTCTACGAAGATGTCAAGAGATCTATTAAGCATGGGTTCAAAGTCCAAACCTCCGGTTCTTCAAATTGGAGAATATCCGCAATGGCGTGTAAGGATGATTCAATTCCTTAACAACATCGACAAGACTCTCATGACAAGCATTCAGGAAGGTCCACTTAAGCCTTTCATTGACATTCCCGGTACTCCTGAGACTGCTACTACTCCCGCAATTGAACCAAGAAGAGTGTATAAACTCTTTCGGCATTACAATGAGCTCGAGAAGATCAGAGCGGAAATTGATGACAAAGCTCTTACTTTTCTAACGATGGCAATTCCGAACGATTTATTCAATCGTGTTGATAGTCGAAAGACAGCAAAAGAATTGTGGGATGAGTTAGAGAAGCAGTTTCAAGGGACGGAGAGATCAATCCAAGCCAAGCTAAATCAAGCAATTGGTGCTTATGAAGGTTTTAAGGCGTTAGAGGGAGAAACACTTGCTGATTCTTACAGTCGGTTCAACATCATTCTGAATGATTTGAGGAGAAATGGAATGCATAAGTCTACTTCTGAGACAAACTTCAAGTTTCTAAAGAATCTCAATTCGGAATGGGATCACTACTCGGTTAATCTTCAGATGAACAAGAATTTGGCAGAAGAAGACTTGCATGACTTGTATTCTATTCTTAGTCAACATGAAGTGAAAGTCAAAGATATTGTGACGAAGCAGAAGAGTATTTCTAATTCTCTGGCTCTATTGACTGAAAAGAAGAAGAGTGTGCTCCCTAGCGCTAGTTCAAAGAAGAAAAGCCATTCAAAGGCTTTAGTCACCGAGTTGTCTGATTCTGATTCAGAAACACCTGAAGATGAAAGTTCTGAATCCGATGTTGATTTTGAAGCGAGTTGCCGACAAGCTTGCTCTTTTGTCTAGTTCGATTCACAAACGTTATGGGAAGAAGAAGTTCTATTCGAAACCCAAGTTCGATAACTACAAAAGAGACAAGTACAAGCCAAAGGATTATGAGAGAAGGCCGGAGAGAAAGAGTTATGAGAAAGAAAAGACAGATGAGAAAGGAAACGTATGTTTCAACTGTGGCAAACCTGGCCATTTTGTCAAAGATTGTAGAGCACCGAAAGTCAGGGATTTTGACTACTACTCAAAGAAGGCTCAACTTGCGAAACGCAAGAGTGAAGGTAAAGTCTTGATGGCGGAAGAAGAATGTTGGTATGATGATACTTCTGATGATGAGGATTCTGCCCATTTCACACAAGTTCACTACAATCTCATGGCAAGTGTGGAAGAAACCATCAACCTTCACAAAGAGACCGAAGCATCAAATGAGGTAAGTCAAACTCCTTCTGACTTGGATATGACTGATAATGATGAATGCTCTTTAGAAGAACAGTTTTTAATTTTAAAAACTGAATTTGATGACTTGAAGGAAAAGATTAAGTTCGAAAGAGCTCGAGTCATTGAATTCAGTAATGAGTGTGAGTTATATAAATCTTTAGCTGATGATCGTGAGCTTGAAAAGGCTGAGATTAGGAAAGAGAAAGCCAAACTAGAATCTCAAATTTCTGAGATGAAGAGTGCTTTAGTAAATTTGGAGTCTGAAAAAGCTGAATATATGATCAAATATGAAGTTTGTTTTCAAGATAGGTCTGAGGCTTATGCCAAAATCAAACAGTTGGAGGATCTTAATATCAAAAGAGGTCAGACTCAACAGACGCTTAAGCTTTTGACAAATAATCTAAAAGATACTAGGTTTTACAATCCGAAAATGGGGTTAGGTTTACCTAAAAATGATGTTTTAAAGAAAGCCCCTAAAGGTCTTTATCAGTTTGATAACTTAAGTTTTCCAAAATTAAATGAGACCTTTGTAAAATCTGGTAGTTCATCATCTGATTCTTCGGATAAAGGTAAAGAAAAAGTTGTTGATGACTCAAGTGATAGTTTTTCAGATTCAAAGCCAAAGAGAAAGAATAACTTTGATTTCACATGTGATTTTAAATATGATGATTTAAATCAAAGTTATAAAACAAGAAAACCCGAGTTTTCTCATACTCAGTGTGTTTCTTTGTATTCTCAAGATGTAAAGTCTTTTTCAAGTGAATCTGAAAAGCTTAGTAACAATATTGAAAATGAGTCAACGACTACTGATTCTACTCCTAAATCTGAAGATACGACAAGTGAACTTGAAAAAGAAACAGATTGTGAAAATCTTTCTGAGTTTATTCAAGTTAATAATCTTTCAGAAAATAAAAGCGTTTCTGATTATGAGTCTGATTCTGATTCTGATGAGACCAAACCATGTTTTGATTCTGATAATGATGATGATATCGAAAAGGGTTTTGCAAAAGAAAAGATAAATTTTATTTCAAACCCCATGTTTGAGTCTCAAGAAACTCCACCTTGTTTTGATCAAAGTAGTAAGACTGAAGTCACTGATTTAATTACATATGCTGTTATTGACAAAGATGGTTACCTTGTGTACAAAAGTTTAGATAGTATGGTTGAAGGTGATATCCTTAAATCAGAACTCAAACTACCAGATGTGGAACTTGGTGCTGTTTTTGAAAAACCAAAGTCGAGTACACAAGATAAACCAAATGTTGTAAATGTTTCAAGTGATAGTGGAATTTCTAAAGATAAGAAATCCTCGTGTATTTTGATAAAGTCTGAAACTTGTTCAATTAATTTTGATGCAAGTATTTTTGAGGTAGGAAGTACTTCTTGTGCTACACTTGAAACATCTTCAAAAGATTCATCTGATGTATGTTCAGTTCCTAAGACACCTATTAACTCTAGTTCTTCTGATTATACAGATTTAAAAAGTTTTAAACGACATGGCCTAGGGTGGAAGAAGAAAGATTCAAAGAAGAAAAAGCGTTTTGTTAAAAAGTCATCCGTTGATGATGCAAATAAATGTAATATGAATGTTAGATTCAATAAGTGTCAAAACTCTTTTGAGTCTGCCTTAATGTTTTTTGCTATGCAACGTTTGCATTGTACTCATTGTGGTGATAACTCTTTTTCTTTGAACTCTAGTCATGTTAACAAGAAGAGATCTAGTGGTGTTTCTCATGATAAATCTCGTGCTTACTCGTTTGATCATCGTGCTAAAGTGTTTAGTGCTAAAAAGAAAAATCTTTCACAAGCAAAAGATAAATCAGTTGATGTGAAATTTGTGTGCAAATGGATTCCTAAAGATTTATTGAATGCACAAATTTCAAAGTCTGGTATAAACTGTAAGATTTTAGGTTCATCTTCTGATTTGTTAAAGATGTATGAGACCAACAAGAAAGGACCCATTTGGATATGGGTTCCCAAGATGAACTAACATGTTTCTACAGGCCAGGCATATGTGGTATGTCGATTCCGGTTGTTCAAGACATATGACTGGCTACAAGGAGTTGTTGCACAATTATGTGGAACGACCAGGAGGAACAGTTAGTTTTGGGAATAAGACGACTGGTGTCATCAAAGGTTACGGCATTCTTACAAATGGTAAGGTATCCATAAAGAAGGTACTTTATGTTGAGGGGTTAAGTCATAATCTTTTTAGTGCAAGTCAGTTTTGTGATGGTTATAACATTGTTCTATTTTCCATCATTAACTGTCTTATCATTAATAGTGATGGTGTTGAGATTTTTGAAGGGAGAAGGTTTTACAATCTCTATGTGGTTGACTTTCCGGTGATAGATTCGTCGAAACCCGTTTGTTTGTTTTCAAAGGCAACAAAAGGCGAAAGTTGGCTATGGCATAGAAGATTTTCTCATCAAAATTTCTCAGATATTAGCAAACTAGCTAATGGTGGATTGGTGAAAGGTCTTCCAAAGTTGACATTTGATAGAGATTCTTTATGTCCGGCTTGTCAAATGGGAAAGATGAAGAGAAGTTCTCACAAGTCAAAGACAGAATCTTCGTGTCAATCACCACTCGAGATGCTCCACATGGACTTATGCGGACCGATGAGAATTCAATCAATTAGTGGAAAGAAGTACATTCTTGTTATGGTTGATGAATACTCACGGTACACGTGGCTAGAATTTCTGAGAATGAAATCTGAAGCTCCCGAGTTGATCATAAAGTTTATCAAGAGCATCCAAGTTCTTTTGCAACTTCCAGTTCGAAAGATTAGGAGTGATAATGGCACTGAATTTAAAAATGCTACTTTAGATGCTTATCTAACATCTGTTGGTATTTCTCATAATTTTTCAGGTGCTTATACTCCACAACAAAATGGAGTTGTAGAAAGATGAAACCGAACCTTAGTGGAAGCGGCACGAACGATGCTAGCTTACTCCGGATTACCGCTTACCTTTTGGGCCGAAGCTGTTTCAACGGCTTGTTTTACACAAAATCGAACCATCATCACTAAGCGCTTTCAGAAAACTCCTTATCATATAATCAACCATAGAGTTCCTAATGTGAAATTTTTTCATGTTTTTGGTTGTAGGTGTTACATTCTTAACAACCGTGACAATCTCGGTAAGTTTGACAAGAAAGCCGACGAGGGATACTTTCTTGGTTATTCGCTAACGTCAAAGACTTTCGCGGTCTACAACAAAAGAACCAAGATGGTTATGGAAACCGTTTATGTGACCTTTGATGAAACTGTGTCGATGACTTCTGAACATAGCAGTTCAGAACTCGGAATTCATAGTCAAGCTTCTACTACGACTTCTGATTCTATTACTGATCCAAATAGTTCAGAACTCGATTTACTGTTTATGGATGCTTTTCTGGATATTTGTGCAGATAATGAAGATCTCGTTCTTTCTAGAAATCCAAGAGTTGATATTCACGATGTCCCAGAACCTTCAAGCGTGAATGATTCCGGACCATCGGAGAATATTTGTTCTACATCTAACTCTGATCAAGCCATACCAGTTCCAAGTGTTGAGCAATCAGAGTTAACCCCCGATGATCAATTAGAGATTCCTGCAATCATTGATGAAAATGATAGTTAGAACAATCTAGATGATCTCGCAATTCTTCCTGCTCAGTTGAAATGGACTAGAGCACATCCACTCTACAATGTGATTGGTGATGTCAATGATGGTGTTAAAACGCGATCTGCATCTGCAAATTACTGCCTATACAAAAGTTTCTTGAGCAGAATTGAACCAAAGAATGTCTCTCAAGCCTTAGACGATTCTGATTGGCTTTTAGCAATGCAAGAAGAGCTTCTACAGTTCAAAAGAAACAAAGTGTATCGCTTGGTTCCTAGACCGCAAGATAAATCAATCATTAAAACCAAGTGGATCTTCAGAAATAAGAAAGATGAATCCGGATTGATTGTCAGAAACAAAGCGCGATTGGTTGCTAAAGGTTACTCTCAACAAGAAGGTATTGACTACGATGAGACTTTTGCACCGGTAGCGCGGATCGAGGCAATTCGAATCTTTCTGGCCTATGCGGCTCACAAGAACATCAAGGTATTTCAAATGGATGTCAAATCTGCGTTCTTGAATGGAGTCTTGCATGAAGAGGTCTATATAGAGCAACCTGAAGGGTTCGTCGATCCAGATTTTCCCGATCATGTATGCATCTTGGGCAAAGCTTTGTATGGCTTAAAACAAGCTCCAAGAGCATGGTATGAAACTCTGACTAATCATCTCTTATCCAAAGGATTCAAACGAGGTACGATCGATACTACACTTTTTCTGAAGAAAGAAGGTGATGACTTGCTTTTAGTTCAAATTTATGTTGACGACATTATTTTCGGTTCTACTAATCCAGAGTTGTGTACAAAGTTTTCTAAAATCATAGAGACCGAGTTTGAAATGAGCATGATGGGTGAATTGAATTTCTTTCTAGGAATTCAAGTCAAACGAAACCCGGATGGCATCTTTATAAATCAGTCAAAATATATTAAAGATATGTTGAAAAAGTTTAACATGACTGATTGTTTTTTTTGGAAGAGGTATCACAGACCACATTGGGTCCAAACTAATCCTCGGCAATTTTTGGGCCGAAGCCCGACTGCTAAAGCATGCAGCCCGGGGTCGGAACCCCCGTACCTCCAGAATGCATCCCCCAGGGCTCGAACTCGGGTTCACCACTATGTAGTGCCCAAGCCTTACCACTAGGCTATCACTCCTTTGGTACATGACTGATTGTTCTCCAATTAAAACACCAATGCCAACTGGAAATCTTTTGGGTCCTGATTTAGCCGGTAAACCCGTTGATCAAAAGATTTACAGAAGCATGATTGGTTCTCTTTTGTACCTCACTGCGACTAGACCGGACATTATGTTCGCCACATGTTTTTGTGCTCATTTTCAAGCTAATCCTAAAGAGTCACACCTTGCGGCAGTTAAAAGGATCTTACGATATCTCAAAGGCACACCTGAGTTGGGCCTTTGGTATCCGAAAGATTCTAGTTTTGAGCTAATATCTTTTACAGATTCAGATTATGGTGGTTGCAAACTGGATAGGAAAAGCACTTCTGGATCATGTCAGTTTTTAGGTGATAAACTTGTTAGTTGGACTTCGAAAAAGCAAAATTGCGTCTCCACTTCTACGGCCGAAGCAGAATATGTGGCCGCCGCAAGTTGTTGTTCGCAAGTGCTTTGGATGAAGACACAACTACTAGACTATGGTTACAAGTTGAAAAGAGTCCCTATCTACTGTGATTCGGAAAGCGCCATTGCGATAACGTCAAATCCGGTTCTGCATTCCAAGACCAAACACATCGACATTCGTTATCATTTTATTAAAGATAATGTGGAGAAAGGTAATATCGAAATGTTCTTTGTTCAAACAGATTATCAACTTGCTGACCTTTTCACTAAACCTTTAGATGAAAAGCGTTTTAACTTTTTGGTTAGCAAGCTTGGCATGCTTACTCCTACTTAAATCTGTTACGGATCTTAATTTAAGGGGGAGTTGCTTAATTATTCTGGATTGGATACTATCTGACTAACATCTAAGGATTCATTTTCAATGAATACCAATTTCTACTTTGTTTTGCAGATTATCCATTTGAGGGGGAGTTCTTAAAAGTGATATTCATTTTAGGGGGAGAGTTCAAATAAGCTTTAATGCTTACATATTTGAAAGATGAACAACTTTCAGGTATGAAAAATGTTTTTAAATGTTCAAACTCACTTCTCGATTCTCAAATGATTTTTCGAATTAGAAGTGTGATTTTACATGTTTTCATATCATGATGAGTTGACGGATATTTTCTAACCGTGTGTTTCCAAAGGTTAATACTTGCGTATTATCTTTTCATATACTTTTCAAGTATTCATACACACCGGTTTAGCTTCTTTTGTCTTAGTTATTACCACGTCTCTATATGACCATATTTTTCGGTGGTAATACACTCGCTTGCTATCTTCCTATTTGTGCTTCATCGTTTATTTGATCAGATACGTTCTTCATTGCTATATCTATATCTTGATCGTATAGATAACATTTATTCATTTTGTGTACACCAAAGATTTTCAAGAACATATCTCACATCATATGATGAATCAGTTCTCTCAAACAAGTTTATATCATTCATGTTCTTCATTTCATATACTTGTTTGAAGAAATTTTTTATGCTCCTATATTCTACATATATATTTGTTCAAGCATGTTTCATATTGGCTCATTGATTCGCCCGATGAATCGTTGTACTATCATGTTTAGGAAACTTTTTTCATGGGATGTGTGAGCTTAACAGAACTTCTATGGATTTCCAGAACCGGCAATCCTACCCAAGAAGTTATCCTTGAGAAATGAGTGAGGGGTCTACATCAAAGAGTGGGGGAGATAACTCAGGTGGTCGAGTTATTCTCATAGTGATTGAGAGGAAAAATACTATATGAGAGATTGGTTAGAAGTGAGAATGTTTAAAAGCATTGGAGGGTGTGAGAACAGAGTTAAAACAAACATAATACTCTGCACCAACCACTTCTAAGCCGGGCAACCACATCATCTATTGGTTCACATTCTTTGGTGACCGATATTGAAACAAGGCAAAGCCCAATGCCGACTCTCGTTTTTACCCCACTAGCTACTCATTTCCTTCTTAACAAGGAGATGTTTCATTTCATCACGGGGACGCATCACATAATCTATCAGGTTTTCATTTGGAAAATCGATATTGAAACAGAAGGAAGCTGCCCTGCCTTCGAACTTCATTTCTACACATCGAGTCGTGAAATGTTTTCACATTTTGAGCCTTATGAAAGCACATGATGCTATTTTCCTTCATCACAAATACACACAAAGAATTTGTTTCTTTGTCGGAACGTTCATAGGAATACTTTTAGTGTTTGCGACGATTGAACGGAAGCCCTGGGGAGTGATCATCACTAAAGCTCTTTATATAGTGCATTCGTTGTACTGAGTTGCTTTGTGCTTCTCACAGGCATTCAAACTGATTCATGTGTTGTTTCAGGATTTTCCCACTTAAATCTGAATTTGAAAAGATTCGGATTACTTTATGGAATTGACGGTATTTCTGTGGAGTAATAAGGGGAATTCTGGAGTAACAAGGTGAAGATGGTTATGTGAGATGGTTTTTGATATCTATGGTGGTTTGTTCACATGTTTGTATCTTTACGAGACGAGTAATCTGATCTTACATTTCTCGAGTTTTGATGATTATTTCATATTTCATCAAAAAGGGGGAGATGGTTTAGAAATGTAAAGTTGAGGAATGCTTTGAAGATACTTTGGGGAGGTGGTTCCGAAATGTCAAGTCAAGGAGAAGATTACGAGTTATGACAAGAGATGTTTGCGAGAGATGTTTGAAGTTTGATGATTATTTGAAGATATCTCGATTCGTTAAAGCTTCTCGTTCAAAGTTTGTTAAAGCTTCATGAAGATTTGGATGATTCGTGAAGATTATTACGAAAGCTTATCGTTCAAGGAAGCTTATTGTTGATGCTTAAAGTGTTGATGCTTTCTTGAAGATGTTTGCCTAATTCTTTTTGTGATCTCGAATCCAAAGGGGGAGATTGTTGGGTGCAAAATCGGATTGTATCCGAGATCACAAGTTGATGCTCAAAGTGAAGACAAAGGCAAAGTCAAAGAGGACTACAAAGTCAAAGTTTGCTTTTAATGCTTTAGTTGTTTTATATGTGCTTTGTAATAGTTTTGTTATAATAGGGTAGTTTGTGTAATTCTTGTAAACCTTGAGGGTTTAGATGTTTGGGTATAAATACCCAAAGTGAGTTAGTTTGTTAGTTGAGATCATGCATACGTACATGATTGTGAAAGAGAGTGAATATTGAGAGATATAGTTCTTAAGTGTGTGTGTTCTTGGTGTGTTAGTGTGTGTAAACTTTTCATCCAAGAATCAATGACATATGGCTTTCAAATCATTCTCTACTTGATTGCATGCTGATTAGAACTTGAATCTGGAACAACAGAAAAACGCCGGCCACCACCACGCTGGTGGTTTGGCCTCGTCGTCCACATTCGGCCCAAAAATAACATCGCCACACAGTCGCCACCGTTATGCACCGTACGGCCGACTCATCGAACAAAACTACCATCGTCGCCGTTACGAACACCGCCATCCACCACCGCGTGAGCGGTTTCTGGTGGTTGCGGTGCGGCCACCGTCGATTGGCGATGCGGCCTCGGCCCCATCGACGTGGATTCGGCCATGGCTTGTGGTGGGACTCGGCCACAGCCGAGCGGCGCTCCAACCACGGCCACCACCAATCGTCGCCTCGTCCGGTGACGACGACAGTGCAAACGCAATCGCCGCCACCCCGCCTTGGTCCAGCTTCGATTCGGTGATCAAACGACCTTCGTGGTTCGACCACGGTCGCCGAGCACAGCCACGGGACTGTGGCGTAGTTCGGTCAATCGGCCACCATCACGATCGGTGATGTAGCCACGGTTCGCCTATCGCAAACACCGCCAAGTGCGGGTTCGGTCCTCGGACCGTGGTGCGATTCACCCATGATCACCACCATTCGCCACCACCACCACGCTGTGGTGCGGTCCGGTGGTTTGCCATCGTCAGCCGATGCCGCCACCGCTAGGCGCGGTGCAGTCCGGCGATCGCAGCAGACATCAGCCGTTGCCGCAACCACCGTTGTTGTGCGGCCGGCGATCTTGCTGCCGATACTTTCGGTCGGCGACTTCAACCACCACCGATCTGGTGGTGTTGTTTTTGGTGTTTTCGGTTCGAACGGTGCCATTCCAATGCTAGAGTGCAAACTGTTATTGTATGCAAACTCTGTTGGGTTTTTCACTGTGATCCCCAAACCAAAACTGATCCGAAGAACACTAAAGGATTGCGGAAGCGATTTATGGTTAAAACCCAGAAACCACGATCTTTTCGTTTCATTAGTTTAAACAATAAAATTAGTTAATTTACCTGGATTGCTTGAGTATTAATCCACCTAGTGAACAACCATACGAACACTCCTCTAGCAGAGTTCAAACCCGATGGCAAAAATCACAAAACCCGAGCTGGTTTAAAGTGGTGGTCGGCGCCGGAAATAAGGAGAGAGGGAGAGAGATTTTTAGGTGAAAAACTGAAAAAAGGGATTGAATGAATTAATTCCTTCACCTTGAGGGTTTATTTAAATTGAAGGGAAATCTAAACTGATTCAGTTTCCTCAATTACCTGATAATTATCTTGACCCGTTCTTTTCCTTTAAGAAAAGCCTTCTAGATAATTATCTCTTAATTAATTTGATATTACTATTATTTATTTATTCTAATAAATAAATAATCTATCTAGTTAATTAATAACCCTCATACTTTGGGATTTCTAACTGAAACAACCCAACTAGTTTATAATTAACTATTATAAACTCAATCTCTCCATTTCTGGGTTTATTTGACTTATTCGATTTATAGGTTCTCACAGGTGTGACCCTCAAGTGTTCTATAACATTGGACGCGCAATCACTGGTTTGTCAACTTATGCACACAATTACTAACAAACTCTACCAATGGTAGGTGTGTATCCCAATTCCCACCAAAGTCGATAATGCATGACCGCAACATATCTTCTAACGTCTGTATCGTCCGTTCGCTTTGCCCGTCGGTTTGAGGGTGGTAAGCGGTGCTCAACTTGAGTTTCGTACCCAAGCCTTCTTGCAATCCATGCCAAAACTAGGAAGTAAATCGGCTATCTCTATCCGAAACGATCGATAAGGGTACACCGTGCCTCCTCACGACTTCGTTTATGTATAGCTTGGCCAATTTGTCCAGGGGTAGGGTCTCTTGCATCTCGAGAAAGTGTGCACTCTTGTACCAAGTTGAACTTAATAAATTTAAGTAAAGGCATTACAATAGGATATCGGTATTGACTTGCTAAAAATGGACCGTTGAATTTAGACTTACGTCAATTACGTAATGTGATAGGGCATAAGTAGACTTGGAATCGGGATTATTCACGCACTACCGATTGTTAAACGCAAAACTACTCAAGGTGAGTATTCACAACCCCACTTTTTAGCGTTTTTACGTGTTTTGGGGTGAAAAGCATGCTTACAAATGATTGTGAATAATTTTGAAAATGTTGCGAAATGAAATGTGTTGTGAGCTAAATTTGATATGTTATGAGACATGATATATTGAGTAAAAGTCCCATGTTGAATACACTACTATTAACTCGTTTCGAGCCAATGGTTATTGTGGATAGCGTTATTTTGTAGAGTGGACCCACCCTTGTTTACTTACGAGTATAGGGTGCACGTAATCATATGTGGTACTACACATGTGGGATTTAGTCCCACCGCTGAGGTAGTGCAGCGTCTACACATGTGGGGTTTTAGTCCCACTGCTGAGGTAGTTCGCGAAAACGCTCTACACATGTGGTTCGCTACCACCTCTGAGGTAGATCGTTAGGGCAAATTGGTTTTAGGTTTAGTAGTGGCTCAAAGAATAAATATCATGTGATTAACTTGACCCGGGAAATTTACTCACATGTGATACAAAGCTAGAAATGGAGTGAGCAAAAACGTTCACTAATGTCCAGGCTAGTATCGGTAGTGAACGAAAGGGTTCACTATAACTAGTTTATGAAAAATTGAGTGAATAAAAAGGTTCACTAAAAATTTGTTGCATTTAAACTGTTTTGTGCATATGAAAACCTGTGAACTCACCAACTCTCGTAGTTGACGCTTGTTTTAACATGCTTTTCAGGAAATCAGAAGGTTTGTGAAAAAGCCTAATTTGCGCGTTTGTTGGCATCAACCAAGACTATATTTATTTTGTCACGTTTGTAATGTTGAACTTCAGTTGGTTGTAATACAATTTGTAAACATTAAATATTTTGATATGAATGGTTGATGTTGTTTATCTCCTATCGCTATGAAATCTAGACTGTCACACCTCGCGGTTCCGCTTTAGTGGGGTGTTACAGATTTGGTATCAGAGCCATAGGTTATAGAGAACATCGGTTTTTCATAAAAATCAAGTACTATAACCAACCTTTTTCTAAGATAAGTTAAAACTTTTAAACATAGATTTTGAAGTATAGGAGAATTCAAATGCTTATACGATTAGGATAGGTGTTATTCTGATATATCATAGACAAGCGGAGCCTGATCACCTACGCTTAGCTATGATATAAGTAGGATAGGACTTATGAACTAAGCGTACTGTTAGAAAAATAAAAATTGGTACCTTCGAAAAATTTCCTGAAAAGCGAAAACTGTGTGAGTTCACATAAGCATATCATGAGGTTGATATTCATTATGGCACTTACGCGTTTAAGTAAAGTAACGCCACTGTTGAACACTCCTGCGTTAGCGCTAGGATGTCACTAGTATTTTGAATGCGTGTTAATAAGTTTCGCGGACACTACAATCACTATGTCGAACACTATTACTTAGACTTCGGAGAAGGACCCGTCTAAGCATTATGATTCCGACGCTAGAGTAACAAGTAAGGATATTTAAGCGATCCACCTTCGATTACCCCAACAAGTGTCTTACCTGAACCTACACCAGTTATTCCTACGCCTAACCCGAACCTGCCAGCACCTCATACGAGACAACTCAGAAGACAGTTGCGGCAACCATTCGGAGCGGACTGGCGATAACTCATCTAGATAACGCAAGATCATTTCATATCCTTTCGGGATATTGATCGGTTATATTATTAGTATGGCACAAGGAGAGGCTCGAGTTATGCGAACACTCGCCGACGGACTGCAAAATAGTCGAAGCAGGGCATTAAGATAGAATCAGGCCATAATTTAGTTGACAAACTTGGCGCATCTCTTGGAGGAAGGTACCACCAACGTTGTAGAAAATGTTATGACGGCAAGAAGGACGACTAGGAGAGTTGACTTGTGCTGGCAAGTTGTGGTGATACCGTTGGCAAAGTTGATCCTTTCGAATGTAACTCTCATGAATTTGAAAGAATTTCAAAAATGCACTTTTTGGTTGTTCCATTTAAACCTCAATATGGGCAGGTAAGATATTTTAAGGATACATTAGTATCAAATTTCTACCCTTCAGATATGTGTTAAACTTTTACGAAATTAATTTTTATTAAATCACAAGGACGTTCTTAGCGAGTTTATTTTAAAGAAATTATCATAAATAAAATACAAATATTTTCGAACATTCATTAGAGACAACTTTTAATCAAACATACATTAACAAATGATTTAGAACCGTATTTTCCAGAAGAAACACACGTAGCTAGAAAGTGAACCGTGAAAATTAATCGATCAACATTGCTCAACTGATAGCCCAACAAGTCCAGGAAGTCGTACCTACCATAGTCACTCAAGTTACTACCGACCTTGTCGCAAATAGAAGAAATAAGGACGTCATAGTACCCATCGAATGGAAAGATGGTAATACAAGAAAATTTGAGCACCAGTCAGAGGAAACGACTCGTGTTAATTTAATCAAAAGTTGAAAAGTAGTCAGAAATTTTGGAGTAAGGACACATGAGTCAAGACAGTATATGGACTCTCATCCAAAATGTACTAGACACAACTGTAATCACCCAGGAGCTTGTATTTTGGGTACCAAGGACAATCTAGTCGGTTACACTACTCGTTACCATAGAAAGGAAAGGAAGGTCAGAAGGACTGGAAAGGGTGCTAAGAGTGCGGAACCCTAAACCACTCTAAAGATAGGTATTCCATGCTGAAAAGCGGCATGATCAACACCACGAGGAGGAACAGAGCAACGCAAGCCAAACAAAGAGATTAAGGATACAAGGCTCAAGGAAGGGCATTCGCAATTGGAACTAAAGAGGTTCACCAAGATCTAGCATAATGATAGGCAAAAAAAAATGCGGAGTCATTTAAGGAAGGAGAGCGTTGCATATTTAGCACACATTGTGGATAAGGAATTAAAAGAAAAGCGAATTCAGGACTTTCCAGTTGTACGAGATTATCCCGAAGTGTTCCCGGAGGAGTTACCCGGACTACCTCTGCATAGGCAGGTGGAGTTCCATATCGATCTAGTCCAAGGAGCGGCCCCTGTAACAAAGTCACCGTCTAGTCTGGCGCCATCAAAAGTGTAGGAATTGTCGAATCATCTTCGAGAACTGTTAGATAAAGGACTCATCTGACCCAGCCCTTCACCCTGGGGAGCCCCGGTCTTGTTCGTCAAAAAGAAGGACGGATACTTTCGAATGTGCATAGACTTTAGGGAGCTGAAACAAGATCACCATTAAGAACCGTTACCCTCTTCCATGCATGGATGATCTGATTGACCAATTGCAAGGAGCCACTTACTTTTCCAAGATTGACCTTCGATCCAGATACCATCAGACGAGAGTGCGAGAGGAAGATATCGCCAAGACAGCATTCAGGACTCGATATGGGCATAACGAGTTTCTGGTCATGCCCTTCGGTTTAACAAACGCGCCAGCCGTTATCGTGAATCTGATGAGCAGGGTATGTTGGCCATATCTAGATAAGTTCGTAGTAATGTTCATAGATGACATCCTGATTTACTCACGAAGCAAGGAGGAGCATGAGCAATAATTGAGATTGATACAGTAGATGCTCAAAACCGAGGAGCTTTACGCAAAATTCTCTAAGTGTGAATTTTGGGTTCGTGAAGTGCACTTTTTGGGTCATGTAGTGAACAAGGAAGGAATCCATGTCGATCCAGCGTAGATTGAGGCCATAAAGAAATGGGAAGCACCGAAGACGCCAACAGAAATTCGACAATTTCTTGGTTTGGCAGGCTACTATCGGGGATTTATCGCAAATTTTTCCAAGATTGCGCAGCCACTGACAACCTTAACGCAAAAGACAAGAAGTTTATGTGGGGAGAGAAACAAGAAGAAGCGTTTCAATTGCTCAAGCATAAATTGTGCAATGCACCCATTCTGGCATTACCCGAAGGAACGGACAACTTCGTGGTGTACTGCGATGCTTCACACCAAGGCTTAGGATGTGTGATAATGCAAAGTAAGAAGGTCATTGCTTATGCGTCGAGGCAGTTAAAGGTTCGTGAAAAGAATTACACCACACACGATCTTGAGCTAGGAGCTGTGGTGTTTGCACTTAAGATCTGGAGGCATTTCCTTTATGGTACAAAGTGCACGATCTTCACAGATCACAAGAGCCTTCAGCACACCCTCGATCAGAAGATGTTGAACTCGAGGCAAAGGAGATGGGTTGAGTTACTCAATGACTACGATTGTGAGATAAAGTATCACTCAGGGAAGGCGAACGTGGCAGCTGATGCGCTGAGCAGGAAAGAAAGGGTGAAGCGTATAAGAGCACGAGCCATAGGAGTATTAGTGCAAACCAGTTTGAAAAGTCAAATACTCGAAGCCCAAGGAGAAACTTTGAAAGATGACAACTTAAAGAAGGAGACTCTTCACCAGATAGAAAAGGAGTTTGAGGTGAAAGCTGATGGAGCACGTTATTTTAAGGACAAGATGTGGACACCAAAGGTCGATCAGTTAAGGTCAACGATCATGGATGAAGCTCATCTGGCAAAATACTCGTTACACCCAGTATCTGAAAAGATGTACAAAGGAATAAAAGAGCACTACTGGTGGCCTGGGATGAAAGAGGATATAGCTCTGTATGTTAGTAAATGCTTGACCTTTGCCACGATCAAGGCAGAACACCAGAAGCCATCCGGACTCCTGCAACAGCCGGAAATTCCAGAATGATAGTGGGAGCAGATAACAGTGGATTTTGTGATCAAATTGCCCAAAACCAAGAAGGGTCATGACTCAAAATGGGTAATTGGGGATCGCATTACGAAATCGGCGTTCTTTTTACCAATTCGAGAGGACTTCAGTATAGGCAGAATTGCGCAACTCTACGTGAACGAAATCGTTATACGCCATGGATTACCTATTTCAATTATTTCAGATAGAGATAGTCGCTTTATTTCACACTTCTGACAATCATTAAACAAAGTGATGGGCACAAGGTTAGATCTAAGCACCTTATATCATCCTCAAACGGATGGACAGACAGAGGAAGTCATACAAACGCTGGAGGACATGTTGTGTGCCTGTGTGATGGAATTCGGAGGAAGTTGGGACAACCATCTACCATTGACTGAATAACAGTTACCATACCAACATTCAGTGCGCTCCATACGAAGCTCGTTAGGGACGTAAATGCAGATCACAACTTAGTTTATTAGAGATTGGAGAACGACAACTAACTAGGCCCGATATCGCTCAAGAAACGACGGACAAAATTTAAAACAATGCAGCAAAGGCTGAAAAGCAGCCAGGGATCGTTATAAGAGTTATGCTGATAATCGCAGGAAGCCTTTGGAATTTCAAGTTGGTGACAAGGTACTTTTGAAAGTATTACCATGGAAAGGATTACTAAGGTTTGGAAAGAAAGGAAAAACTGAGTCCTAGATTCATTGGACCATGTGAGATACAAGAGCAAGTCGGACTAGTTGCATACAAATTTGATTTACCTTTGGAACTCAGTGCCCTCCATGATACCTTCCATGTTTCGAAACTGAAGAAAAGTTTGTCCATGGAAACAGTGGTTCTACCATTAGAGGAAGTTCAAATCAATGAGCAGCTACGCATTACAGAGGAACAAATTGAAATTCTTGACCAAGAAGTTAAGCCGTTGAGGCGTAGTATGATACCAATTGTCAAGGTCCGTTGGAACACAAAGCATGGACCGGAGTTTACCTGCAAACGAGAAGCTTTTATAAAGAGCAAGTACCCTCACCTGTTTACAAAAGAGCCTCCTGAATATGGCAAATAGTAAATTTCGGGACGAAATTTCTTTCAACAGGGGGTAAATGTGACAACCGACAAAATTCGGCTCTCAGGTTAGCAGCCCGATAATCACTCATTAGTATAATTCTTAGTGAAATCTTAATCCTATATTTATTTAGGAAGAATTAAGGTTGAGAGTGCAAAAAATTTTTTGGAGATAACCTAGAATTCCCGAAAATTTGCCCGAAAAAGTCCGTACCGGCCCAAAGTCGCCCGAAAATCCTATAATGCCAAATTTTAAAGTCAACTTGTATAAAAATATTGTATTTTACATAAATAAAAATAAAATGTTCTAAATAACCTAATTTCGTGCTCGAAAAGTCGGTTTTGTCGAAAAACTGTCGCGAACCGACACTGCGTTTAGATTTAACAGTATAAAACCTAGCTTATTTAAAAAAAAAAATAAAGAGGTGGGTGGGCCCCACCATGGCTGGCCACCACCCCCCGCCCCCTATCACCTCTCTCCCTTTCCCATACATAAAGATTTTCTACACTTTCCAATTCATTTCATCATTTCCAAATTCAAAATTTCTCTCTTCTCTCTCTATTCTCTCTCTAAACCTTCAAGAAATCAGCCAAATACCTTCTAAAAATCTGAGTTTTTGAGATATTCAAACAAGGTTTTGAAGCTCTTATAGTTGTATTATCAAAGGTAAGGTTAGATTGTATGTTTTAGATTCGATTTTTAGCAATTTTGAAGCTTTTTCTTGTATTTCTTGAGGTTTAAACCCTCTTTTGTTGGATGGATGTTGTTCTTGATGTTTGAGGATGAGAATGAACCTTAGAAATGTGTAAGAACATTCAAAGAAGGTGAAATTCTATGACTTCTCCTTAAAAACACAAGTTTGGGGTGAAAATCTTACATTTTGGGTATTCTTGATGCTTCCAAGGAGCTGAAATTTATTGTTATTTCATGCATGTGATTTGATGATGTTCAAGATTAGTTCATCTATTTATTTGGTATATTATTGGGGGATTTTAGTTTTATATCAAATAAACCCCCAAATTTTAAAGATTATAAGTGCTCATGGTGAAAAGGCTAAGTTTTGATTCTGGAATAAAGCTGACAGAATGTTGCATGGTGTTTGGACGACCCAAAAAGGGTGTTTTTTGGATTCATTTTTCTCTGAAATTTTTATGGTTCAATATTTTATGTGTTAGGGTTCAAACCCCACTGGAATCATTCAAAAATTCCATGTTTTGAGCCCTTAACCATGTTAAAACTTTTTAGTGTTCATCAGCTTCTGGTCAGAATTTTATATCAACTTCATGCATGCATATCTCCTTGATAACTTAACTAAAATACATGATTCTTGATTCTAAGTTGAAGTCCAGTGAGTTAGCTTTCCAAAGAATCTGATATCACATGATTTGGTGGATTTTTGAGTGCTCAACCAATGAAAAGGAATTCGTGGTGCAATCTGTCCAAGGATGGCAGATTCACATGCATGGATTCAAGAGGTCATATTTCACTCAAAAATCATCAAAATCGTGTGAAACTTGTTTTATTAGTTAGATATTTGTTTTATCTTAAATATCCCTTTTGAAATTTGAATTTTGGTGTAGAAATGAATTCTCTAAAGTACAAACACCACTGACCTGTATTTCCAAAAATGATTTATGCACACTGATTTGTAAGAATTTTTAAAATATGTTAAACATCTCCAAAAATCATGAAATTTGGTGGGAATGTTGTTAATACCCTCAATATCAGTAGGTAAAATTTTGGTAACTTGTCTCTTTTTGGAACTAAGCTTAAAGATAACATTTTTACAACATAATGAATCTGCCAGAATCTGAATTCTTTCAAAACATGGGTTTGTGAACTTCAAGACTTCTCATGTGTTTGAATATTAAAATAAAGTAACAAAAACCTATTTTGTACCAAGTTGAACTTAATAAATTTAAGTAAAGGCATTACAATAGGATATCGGTATTGACTTGCTAGAAATGGACCGTTGAATTTAGACTTACGTCAATTACGTAATGTGATAGGGCATAAGTAGACTTGGAATCGGGATTATTCACGCACTACCGATTGTTAAACGCAAAACTACTCAAGGTGAGTATTCACAGCCCCACTTTTTAGCGTTTTTACGTGTTTTGGGGTGAAAAGCATGCTTACAAATGATTGTGAATAATTTTGAAAATGTTGCGAAATGAAATGTGTTGTGAGCAAAATTTGATATGTTATGAGACATGATATATTGAGTAAAAGTCCCACGTTGAATACACTACTATTAACTCGTTTCGAGCCAATGGTTATTGTGGATAACGTTATTTGGTAGAGTGGACCCACCCTTGTTTACTGACGAGTATAGGGTGCACGTAATCATATGTGGTACTACACATGTGGGATTTAGTCCCACCGCTGAGGTAGTTCAGCGTCTACACATGTGGGGTTTTAGTCCCACTGCTGAGGTAGTTCGCGAAAACGCTCTACACATGTGGCTCGCTACCACCTCTGAGGTAGATCGTTAGGGCAAATTGGTTTTAGGTTTAGTAGTGGCTCAAAGAATAAATATCATGTGATTAACTTGACCCGGGAAATTTACTCACATGTGATACAAAGCTAGAAATGGAGTGAGCAAAAACGTTCACTAATGTTCAGGCTAGTATCGGTAGTGAACGAAATGGTTCACTATAACTAGTTTATGAAAAATTGAGTGAATAAAAAGGTTCACTAAAAATTTGTTGCATTTAAACTGTTTTGTGCATATGAAAACCTGTGAACTCACCAACTCTTGTAGTTGACGCTTGTTTTAACATACTTTTAAGGAAATCAGAAGGTTTGTGAAAAAGCCTAATTTGCGCGTTTGTTGGCATCAACCAAGACTATATTTATTTTGTCACGTTTGTAATGTTGAACTTCAGTTGGTTGTAATACAATTTGTAAACATTAAATATTTTGATATGAATGGTTGATGTTGTTTATCTCCTATCGCTATGAAATCTAGACTGTCACACCACGCGGTTCCGCTTTAGCGGGGTGTTACAGTAATCCGGGCAAGTCTTCTGGAAAGACGTCCGGAAACTCCCGCACCACATCGACAGCGGCAATCTCTTTCTTTTCTAACTTAGTGTCAATGACGTAAGCTAGGTACGAAGCGCATCCCTTAGCTAGGCACTTTCTTGCCTTTATCATAGAGATGGTCGTGTTAGTGCCCTTCTTCTTATCCCCGTACACGGTGATCGTTCCCCCTTGAGGCGTTGGTATAGTGACCATCTTCTTGCCGCACCCTATGTTGGCGTCGTGTGCGTGCAACCAATCAATTCCTAGCACTACGTCGAAACTACCAACATTCATGGGTATGAGGGTTGCGGAGAAGGTTTCCCCATCTAGTTCTATCGTGCACCCCTCAAGGCAATCCCGAATAGTCACAAGAAATCCACCCGCTACTTCTACTACTAACGCATCAGATAATGGAGTGGTAGGCATACTGAATTTCCTAACTAAAATGTCATTTACAAAGGAGCGTTCGGCACCCGTATCAAACAAAACTAGTGCGGGTATGGAGTTAACGAGAAACGTACCCGATACAAGATCGGATGCCTCCCTCGCCTCCGTGGCCATCATCTGGAAGGCTCGACTAGTCACCTTCGGCGGATTTTCTCGCTTTGCGAGCGATCCGCTCGAACCCCCGGTGGTCGTCTTCTTGAACTTCGGACAAGCATCTCGATAATGCCCCGGTTCCTTGCAATCGTAACACACCGGCACTCGGGCCGCGCAGTCTTGGGTCGCATGGCCCCTCCTCCCACACTTCCCACAATTAGTGGGGCTTAGGGGGGAATCACGATGACACGACCCAAAGTGCTTGCTTCGACATTTGTTGCACCATTTCGCCTCGTTTCAGCTTCCACCCCGCTTCCCATCTTGAAAAGTCTTGTTTGGTCGAGCCGACGCGGTAGCCTCCTCAAATCTCCTCTTTTGCCCGGCTTGGTAGCTTTCTACCCAGGCTTGGGTGATGTCGTCCTCCATCCTCAACGATTCCTCGATCGCCTCATGCAAGGTGGTGACCTTTGCGATCCTAATCGCTGATTTCATCTCGGCCGGTAGCCCACGCGAATAAGCCTTTATCTTTGCCTTCTCATCGGGAGCCAAGTGCTCCACCATCCCCAATTTCTCCAAGAACTCCTTTGCATAAAAAGAGATGGGAGAGTTTCCCTTCTTCATCGCTCGGAACTCCTCTTCGATTTTGTCAAGGGCCCGCTCGCTACAATACTTCTCGAGCATCTTTTTCTTGAATTCGGCTCACAAGAGCCTAGCATAGACCTCCGGTGTGAGAGAAAAACGGGTCAAGTTCCACCACGTTAAGGCCTCGCCCTTAAGAAGGTGTGATGCGAACCTGACTCGTTGGGAGTCGTCGCATTCACTCGCCTCGAAGGCCATCTCCATCTCACGGAGCCAATGTAAACAAGTTACCGGCTCACTACACCCACGAAACTCCGGCGGCTTGCATCCCAAGAAGTTCTTGTAGGAGCACCCCTTCGCCTTAGCCTTCTCTTTCTCCTTGTCTCCGATGATCCGGGTCTCCTCGGTGACCACCACTACCTCGGCATCCCCGGAACCATTTCCGGCATTTTCCCCCACCGCTTCATTCCGGCGTTGGCTAGCTTCGCGATCCTCCAACATTTTCACGAAGGATTCTTGTTGTTTGTTCATGGCCTCGTTAGCACGGGGACATCGAACATCCTCATCTCCGGGGTCACCTCGGTTAGCACCGGGTCTGGGTCCTCAAGGTTGAACCTTGGGACGTGTTCCGTTCCCCCACCTAGAACTTGAAGCCTCGGTGGGCTCTCAACCGTCTCGACTCGGACATGTTGGTCGACGGTTGAAGCGGTTTGGTCGAGTGGTCCTCGTGCGGCACCTGTCTAACTACGAGTGTTCGCCATAACGATCTGTCACACACATACGTACGAGAGATAGGATAAGAATAGACTAATTTACGATGGTAACATTTATCATCCTCATAACAATAGTTATTCAAAAACACTCGTGTAACAATACATTCATAGATCAGTAGCTAAGTGATTTATGAACAGATCATACATAAGGATTTTCGTCACCATCATTATAATTCCGATCAATGTGATCTCGTAAGCCCTAACGCTCTCCCCACCTAAGACTTTACCCAAGGTAGGTGACATGTCTACTAGTGCCTTAAGTTTAAGTCTAGGTATTCTACGGCCAACACCTAGTTCGCTTAAACTAAAGCTCTGATACCAACTTGTAACACCCTAAAAATCAGAGTGAACAAAAACTTTCATTTAACGAAAGGTGGTACGTGAAAGGTAACGCCATAGCGCGAGCTCTTCCCAAAAACAAGGGTATAAGTAATGTATAATTACAACGTTTGTAATTGAATGAATAAATACAATAACCAACTAGTCTAGTTCCTATTAGGAAGAAGACTACAAAAGGGTTATCGCTCTACGGTCAAACTCGCGGTCTCAAGGACCGGTCTCTCCAACGCCCCCCCCATGCTCGCTCTAATCCCGAGCCTACTTAGGAACCGCGTCCCTAGTACCTGAGAGACACATCGACACCAAACAAGTGTTAGGCTAAAGGAGCCTAGTGAGTTGTATCAATAATATACCGTACATACAAAAAAACATGTTAAGACATGCGAGATATATATAAAGGCATGATAATAATGAAAGGTAGCATACTAAACCGGTTAATTTTATATCTTCGGAAACAATGGGAGCGACCCATTTCCCCCAACCAATATCCCATCACTCGTTACTTCCAAACACCTCGATGTCCCGAATTTAGCATGGCAACATCATCTGAGGCCCGCACACCAAGGAGCCACCCGAGAAGCCGGCGACATAGGTACAAACCCCAAGACTGTTTGGTGTGGAAATATTGCGTTGGTTCGTCCATTTTATTACGTACAAGACCTCGATACTGAATTTAGCATAGTATCTTGTCCATGTTATTTGCATACAAGACCTCGATACTGAATTTAGCATAGTATCTCGTCCATGATATTTGCATACAAGACCTCGATACTTAATTTAGCTAGCATCATCAAAGGAGGTATCATTCGAGGGTCGCAGGCCCTTCGCCCATTTCGTATAAGCCAACATGCTTGGAATCTAATCCCTTCACATAATTTCGTGGCATACATATTGTCACGTAATTCTCATAAATGCATTCATCATACAAACCCATGGATTTAACACACACACTAGTAGAATACGATAATCTACTTCATGTACATCACAATATAATCCAAGTCATTCCTACTGGCATAGCTCATCATACATTTCATGGAAATCCTTAAACTTGACAATTTAAGTATTGCATCCAAAATCACATTTATCCACACTAATCAAGCAAGGTATGTAAAGCCAACAAGATGATGTGCCCTCAGTTTTAACAAAATGGTTTTAGCAACTCTCCTTAGGGTTTACACCCAAAACCCCCAAATCACGAGATTTAGGTTAAAGACAAGAGCAACCTAAAATCAAGTAAATCGTACCCTAGGTTAGTTCATAACTCTTATCATATATGTAGATCCAACCTACAAAGGTTTAAACCAAGCTTACCAAGTAGGATTCGAACTAAAACCCTAGAACTCGAGTTTCCCCTTTTCAAGCAACAATGGTGGTTGAGGTAGAAATGGAGAAGATGAAGTGGGTGAGATGAAGCTTCCAACCTATCTAGCTCCAAGTGTGGATCCAACTTCAAGATCTTGAAGAGCTTTGAAAATGGAGAGTGTAGAGAGAAAAATCAGCAAATTTGGATAAGGGGTGAGAAAGTTATGACCAAAGGAAGGTTGGGAAGCATTTAAGCCCGAAATCAGTTTTGTCAGGTACCTAGCGATCGCTAGGTGTGTATGCTAGTGATCGCTAGCCTTTAGAAATCCTATCTCGCGGTCGCTAGGCTAATCGGGAGGAAAAACAACAGCCTTACAATGGACCCCTAGCGATCGCTAGGTGTATAGCTAGCGATCGCTAGCATCTGAATGTTTTCGGTGGAATTTTGTTTCGGCCATAACTTCTTCGTTAGAGCTCCGATTTCGATTCCGAAAGGACCGTTGGACTCGTAATTGGATCCTCTAACATACTAAACCATAAAATTCAAGATTTGGTTCAAAATTCTATTTTCCAAAATTTATTACAAGTCGCTATCACAACCGAAAAATTACGGGTGTTACAAATATCTCAAAAGTTTATGTGACTTTTGTGACAAACGGTGATTTTGCGGGACGTTTTCGGTAATCGAGATGAATTTGTCGGGAAATATTTCTATTTTCTAGACGTAGAGTGTCGCGAGACCTTTTGAGAAAAATGTTTTTCGGGAACTTTCGAGGTTAATTGATAAGGTTTCGAGTGATCTCAAGTCAAGCCCACGCAAAGAATTTCATCATTTCATGTGACTTTCATGAAAAACGTGTTGGGAACCGTAGGCACTAACGGTGCGCAGCGGATAACAAAAACGATTCCCAATAACGGACCCAACTTAAACCTTATCAGATACAATCAAAGCGGAGTTTGATGGTTTACCTTTATGCGATTAGTTTTCTGGAAGGCAAGCAGGGGGTACACCGCTACTGACACCACGCGAGAGGGTTGCTAGACCACCGTAACTGATCGGAAAAACCGATCGCTGTGTGAGAGAGAGAGGAGATCGACGGTTTGGGGAGAGAGAGGGGGCGAGAGATTTTTCGTAGGATTTTCCAACTCATCATCAAAGCCTTTAACCTTTTATTTATAGGTTTAGATAAGGCAGTGATTTAGCCTGACTATAATTCCTCTTATAGTTATCCTTTTAATCAATTCCTTAATTAATTAATTAATCAATTAATTAATTTATTTATTGATTAAAGCTAATAAATAATTATTAACCTATAAATATTTATTTCCCTCTTCTCATCTATCTCTTTCACGCAATTTCTAAATTAGGCGTGCAGCGGTGTGACCTACTAGTGTCTTATAACGTTGGACACGGTAACCCTGTTAATGTCTCGCACACAATCCTAACAGACTCTCACTTGTGCTAGACATGTAACTGTGCTGTTACCATTAGCCTAAGGAGGTCCCTAGCCAGACACTTAGGTTAACCAGGTTATAAGATCTCTTATATCCAGAGATACAATTCACTCTTCAATTTGTACACAGGTTCATCCTTTTGCACACGATATTTCTAAAGTGATTTTAAGACATGGAGTGGAGGACTCATTTCTTAAAATCAAGTATTTCTTGACTCTGATTTCGATTGCCTGCAGTAACGGATATTACCAAATAACACCTGTTATTCTATCCGAGCGTGGCCACGCATTTTCTGCCAATCTTAATCGTCAAGGGGCCCGGAAATATCTCTCTTTTGAAAGAGGTGCAAATCCCTTCTTGACTACTTGCATTTGGATCCACGGCTTCCGCTGCATCTAGTCACGTCCCGTATAGCCGCCCTGTTACGGTGCAGCGTTAGGACGTGCTAAGAGTACAACAGTCCTCATGTTCCCAAACCAAGTATCTCAAGTCTAAGGACAACCTATCAAGTCAATGCTTATGACTGAGGCTCCATGAAGCAGACTTGATACTGGTCACTTCCAATACTCAAGCACTCTGTTGAGTATCTATAAATACTTGGTCACATCACTTGTGCTTTTATTCTTTACTTCGAATAAATCATCAAGTATTCATAATAGCATTAAACTCCCTATTGAAATTCCCATTTCAATAAGTGGCTACGGAAATTTTGATTTCTTACAAAACTTTGTAAAAAATCATGGATACGTTAAATATGCGAAAAATAGTTAATTTAGAACAATCATGAAATAAAACCTCCATTCATATTATCACACTGTAAAATTTACATGATTGTATTGTTCAAAATTAAACTACAGTAATAATTAATAAACTAAAAAACTAGCTACTGGCTTCCAGGTACTGCATCCCAATGGAATTTGCATGTGCCTCATGCTTTACCCTTGCTAGTGGCTTTGTCAGCGGATCTGCGACATTGTCTTCTGTTGGAATCTTGCATATTCTCACATCCCCTCTTCCAATGATCTCTCGGATAAGGTGATATTTTCTGAGCACGTGTCTTGACTTGTGATGCTCTCTAGGTTCCTTTGCTTGCGCCACGGCTCCTGAGTTATCACAGATTATATCAATCGGTCTAGAGACACTGGCAACCACTCTGAGATCCGATAGAAAATTCCTTAGCCAGACAGCTTCCTTTGCCGCATCTGATGCTGCAATGTACTCTGCTTCTGTAGTTGAATCTGCAATCGTGTCCTGCTTCGAGCTCTTCCACGAGATCGCGCGTCCGTTTAGGGTAAAGACGTACCCCGACTGTGATCTAAAATCATCTCTGTCGGTCTGGAAACTAGCATCAGAGTATCCTTTGACACTGATTTCATCCTCAGATCCTCCAAAGACCAAGAACATGTCTTTCATTCTTCTCAGATACTTGAGAATGTTCTTGACAGCCACCCAGTGAGGTTCTCCTGGATTCTGTTGATATCTGCTCGTAACACTTACTGAGTAAGCAACATCGGGCCTGGTACATAACATGGCGTACATAATTGATCCAATTGCTGAAGCATATGGAACTGATTTCATTCTGTCCTGATCTTGACTAGAAACAGGACATTGTGATTTACTTAACACTATGCCATGTTGCATTGGGATAAATCCTTTCTTGGATTCATCCATCCTGAATCTTTTGAGGACTTTATCAATGTATGTACTTTGGCTAAGTCCGATAAGCCGCTTAGATCTGTTTCTGTAGATCTTTATGCTAAGTATATAAGCGGCTTCTCCAAGGTCTTTCATCTGGAAACATCTGCTTAACCAACTCTTTACACTCTGTAAAGTTGGAACATCGTTTCCTATGAGTAGAATATCATCTACGTACAAGACCAAGAAGGTTACTATGCTCCCACTGAACTTAGTGTAGACACACGGCTCGAACTCACTTTTGGTGAAACCAAATTCTTTGATTCGCTCATCAAAGTGTAAGTTCCAGCTTCGAGATGCTTGTTTTAATCCGTAAATGGATTTTAGCAGTTTACACACCTTGTTAGGATTCTTAGGATCTTCAAACCCCTCTAGTTGTTCCATATAGACGTCTTCTGTTAACTTTCCATTCAGAAAGGCTGTCTTGACGTCCATTTGCCAGATCTCGTAGTTAAAGTACGCTGAAATGTGTTAGGAATAATGTGCAGAGTTGACAAACCAAGTGATTACACATCCAATGTTACAAGGCACTTGAGGGTCACACCTGTGAGGACGTATAAGTCGAACAAGTTAGATGAAACCCAGAAATGGAGAGTTAGGATTTATAATAGCGTATTATAAATCAATTGGGTAGTTACAGTCAGAATTACCAAAGTTGGAGGGTTATTAATTAATTAGGATATTATATATTTATTAGATAAATAAATATATAATAGTTAATTAATAAGGTTTTATATATATATTAGATAAATATATATATAATTATAATTATCGTATGCAAATTCTTTTCCAGCTATTTAAAAGGAAAAAGATTAGAGATAATTATAAAAGGGAACTGAATCTTATACAAACTGTATAAGTTCTCCATATAAATAAGCCTTATAGGGTTAAGGCAAATAAGAAGCTTTCAGCTAAGAAAACAGTTTTCAGTTTCCTCTCTCTCCCTCTCTCCCTCAATCGGCGCCAACCCCCCCCTGGGTCGGATTCCAGTTTTTGTTGTTCGGGTTTCATACAGTTCAGCTAGAAGGACGTTCGTTGGTCGATCACCGGTGGACTATCATCAAGCAATCCAGGTAAATTGACCTAATCTGATCTGTTAAGATTAAAACTAAAACGATTAAAGATCATTAGGCTAATAATGGGTTTTTAGTTTTATCGCTTCCGCACGATTAGATTAGAAACAGTGTGTTTCTGATTGCGTAGGTTTTATCAGTTGATTAACCTATGAGATATATCAAACCAGCGAGGTTCGATAGATCTGAGTTAATCCTCGAGTCAGTTTGATCCGAGGACACCACAAAAAATCAACAGTGGTATCAGAGCCATTAGTTAAAATCGTTTCAGTTTTTTTTTATCAGCTTATCTGTTAATAAGTGATCCGTTTAAAATTTTTGTTTCTTGCATATCGAGGTTTAAAAATCTAATTTTTTGTTGGTTTACATAAATTTCGATTATTATATGAAAAACCCGATCACACCACGTCGGTCCCGGCTGCTGTTTGCAAGCCACCAAACCATGCCACCAGTGTGGTGGTGGTGGCCGGACCGATTACCAAAAACCACCAGGCCACGCCACCAGTTAGGTAGCGTTGGCCGAAACAACCCTCGCAAAACCAAGCCGCACCACCAGCACTGGTGGTGGCGGCGTTAGTTGTTGACCCAAACACCGGCCAAGACCACCAGCCTGGTGGTAACGACGGCGGCTGTTGCTGCTCGTACGATCGATGGCCGCACCGCGCATAGCGGTGGCGGCTCCTGGCTGCCGTGTCAAGACCGAACGCACCACAGTGGTGGAGGCGTCGGTTGTAAAAATTGCCGCCGTTAGGCGGTGATAGTGGGTTTTATTCAATTCGCCGGAAAATCACAGCGGTAGCGGCGGCTGTTCGCGATGGCGATGAATGGTCACTGGTTGTGCCGCATCAAGTAATGCCGGCGTGCGGCTGCTGTACCTCAATCACGTCCAGCGGGCGACGGTGGTGTTCGTGGCAGCGGTGGCTGCTGATCGAGCGATAGCCGGCCGCACCACAGATGGTGGTGGCGGCGGAGGTTACTGGGTGATTGTGATCGACGACCGGACGGTGGCGGGGAAACAATTCTCCCTGCTAATGGCAACCGTGGCCAAAACCACCGGTTTGGTGGTGGCGGTATGTGATTCTGTTCGCAATGACCACGGCTTAACCACCAGTTTGGTGGTGGCCGGCGGCGTTTAAGCTACGGCATGGATCAGCCACCGCACCACCACTTGTGGTGGCGGTGTTGATTGTTGTTTTCGGACCACCGATCGAAAGCCACACCACCGTTTGTGGTGGTGACGATCGACGGATTTGATGGTGGCCGATCACCGGAGTCGTTGATATGGCGAAGGTAATCGCTGAGCACAGTGACGATGATAACTCGGTTGTTGCCATCATCGGTGGTGATAACGATCGTTGGTTACGATTATCGTTACCACCAGATACGACCTTCGTAACGCAAATAATGCTTCCGATCAAACCTAGGGTTTTTCCGTTCTGGGCCAAATTCCCTTATCAGGCCCAAAACCCAGCCTTTTGAACCAAGTCTATGGCCCAAGAGGGGTTTTATCAGTTTTTAGTTGTTTTATCAAAACAGTTATTTTGACCAGCATGGTCAAATAGGTTTTGTGTCGTGTCTTGACCAGCTAAGTCAAACACGACACGGTTTAAAGTTCACTCCTTTTAGACAATCAATTTGTTTGGTAAAACCCGGTTTGATATAACTTTGGATAAAAGGATTTTTTCTCTTGCAAATCAGTTTTATTTATAAAAGTGTATATTTATAAAACTAATTTTAGTTTCAATTTATAAAACTGTTGTTTTTATAAATCAGTTTAAAACCAAGTTTTGCGATAATTGAGACAAGATAATTTTAACGGATCCAGATTTATTTCTCGTGATTATAATATTGCTTTTGTTATATTGCATATATATATATATAATTGCGTAATTGCTTGAGCTCGATATATGGATTTCAGTTTGATTTTACATATATATATCTATTATAGTGTTTTGCCAACCTAGACCCTTGACATATTTGCGGGGAGGCCTGCGTGCCATTTACAACCCCTTATGTAATAATGACCTTAGGATAGAAATTCTTTTTTCTTCTTTCTTTCGGGATAACGAGGCCAGTGGGAGCTACTAAAATTCTTCATCCTACCGGAGTACTAACAAAACATGGCGAGGCCAGTGGGAGCTACGCGAGTTTTGAAGCTTTTAGTAAAATAGGTCATTATTGGTCCCTAGGAAACGTTGGCAAAAACTATAATTAGGTACTATGTGATTAATTATTGTTTAATTGCATGGTTGATTGATTATTTGTGATATCTTGCTTGTTAATAGTTTTAAATAGAGTTGTTACTTTAAAACTAGTTTATATCACAAAAGGAATATAGGTTTTAGTTAAACTTTTCAAAACGATAGTTTTTGTTTTAAAACCTATAGATGATTGTTTTATATAAAAGGCAGAGTTGACAAAAACAGTTAGTTTTAATCAACTAGATGTGCTATTAAAACAGTTAGTTTTAACTAGCAAGTGATTTTAGAACAGCTGGTTTTAAAATTACGTGTATGTTTGAAACAGTTAGTTTAGAACATCAGTAGCCTTTATAACAATCAGTTTTTCAAAATCCTGGAAATAAAGTTTTTCAAAACCCCGAAAATCATAGATTAGTAGTGCAACCCATTTAGGGGCACCTTCGGCGTAAAGTACATAGGCGTTGTAAGTGATCACACATTCAACGTCCGTGTTCAAACTGAAGCTGGAGGGGTTACATAACTCTGCGAATTATCTCCGGGTGGTACCGGCCAGAGTATAGTGATCAGGTCCCCGAAATGGTGAGATCTGTTTTGGTACTATAATGTTCACCGGGTGGTACCGGGCCAAAAAGCACTTAGAGGGACTAAAACATGCACAAGTAGTTGCCATAGTCCCGAAAAGATCTAGGAGTCATGTCAGCTAGACATGATTGGTAAAAGTCCTTACCTACCAAAATAAATACGGGTCTGGTGGAGCAAGAACATTACGCACATCAGGACGTATGAAATAAGGATCCTAGTCCAATAAATTGATCATTTAAGGGTTTATTGATATTTTATTGGAAATTAGTCTATTTACAGTTGCTAAGACCAAAAGTTTGATTTTGTGTAGATGGCAAGCATTGTTACCAGCACTAACAATCTTTCCCTCCGCTCTATCCTAGAGAAGGATAAACTGACCGGCTCTAACTTTCTCGACTGGGAGCGCAATCTAATGATTGTGCTCAGACATGAGAGAAAATGGTATGTGCTAGAAGAGCCACTTGGGGAGGCACCTCCGGCAAATGCTCCGGCTGCTGCCAGAAATGCCCACAAGAAGCACTCAGATGATCTCCTTGATGTCGCCTGTCTGATGCTAGCAACTATGAGCCCAGATCTGCAAACAGGGCTCATAAATACAAATGCTTACGACATGATCCGCCAACTGAGGGACATGTTTCAGACTCAGGCTCGTACAGAACGCTACGATGCCACCAAAGCATTCAATGAGTGCAAGATGGTAAAAGGGACATCAGTAAGTGACCATGTCATAAAAATGAAACGGCACTTAGATCATCTGGAGAGGCTAGGTCATCCTGTTCCGTTGCAGCTAGCAACAGACACCATACTCAATTCACTGTCAGAAGACTACAGGCCCTTCGTAGTCAATTACAATATGAATAACATGGAGAAAACAATAGCAGAATTGCACTCCATGCTTAAGACAGCTGAACTGAATATGGGGAACAAGAACAAGACAAAGGATGTCTTGATGGTGAAAGACGGAGGGGTGAAAAAGAAGAATGGGCAAGCTAGCACCAGTAAAGGAAAAGGACCAGTCCAGGCCATCCAGAGTGCACCCAAGAAAGGCAAGGGCAAGGGCAAGGGCAAGAAGGTTAAGCCAAACAAAGCTAGGACCGAAAACCGCTGCTTTATATGCAATGAGATCGGTCACTGGAGGCAAAACTGCCCTAAGCATCATGAAGCAGGTATATAAACCTCAGAGATTTATGATTGCTTTATTTTTGTCACTTCTTACTTGTTAGCTTACAAGTATTCTGATACCTAGAGCAAATGATTATTGCAGGAGGTCAGAAGTGAAATGCCCAGAGGTTGCTGAGGATCTGAAGCACAAGTTTATTTCAATTTGAGTCAAGATATTTATGGATTTAAGACAGTTATTTCTATTTTTCATGTTTTAAACAAGTCTTTGGATGATTGTAATTCTATGGTTTTATTTTTCAAGAAATTATTATCTTGACATTGAAATATCTGATTGTGCTTAGTGTGTATGATCCTAGTTGTTGCCTGTTATAGTTACTTCAATAAATTCTATTAAATTGAAGTAATTTGTATAAAAACTATCAAAACACACGAGATTCTATAGGAATGTGTTTTGAGAATAAAACATTTATGAATAATTGTTTTATGATCAAATCTTTAAAAGGAGAACTCAGGATATTAACTCAGATAGCGTTAATAACAGTATTTATAAAACTAGAAAGATTCCAAGTTCTGGAATTAGGATTTTAACAAATCCAGTTAAGTTTTATAAAAGAAATTCTCAGAATTAACTAATCAAATTTGATCAAGTTTTATTATTCAAATGTTCTAAAATGAGAATTCAGGATATTAACTCAGATAACGTTAATAACAGTATTTATGAAACTAGAAAGATTCCAAGATCGGGAATTAGGATTTGACCAAATCCAGTTAAGTTTCATAAAAGGAAATTCTCAAAGCTCATTACTTAGAATTAGAATTGACTAATCAAAGTTTTGACTAAGTCAATAGTAAAATTCTGAGTAATAGTTAGTTTTTATATAAGCAAGTGGGAGCCCAATTTATTCTCTATCTAGTCTCAGGTAAAGAATAAAAGTTGCAATTATTGATATATCTCGGAATTCATAATCCAGGTAGGATAAGAATTCATAAGATATAATTTACCCTTTTAGTCAAAAAGATAAGAGTTTCAAGATCCTTGAAACAACGGTCGTAACTGACTTTAAAATCAATAATTAAAGTGTTGGATTAAAATATAGGATTCCAGTAGATTTGCCAAGATTGCAAATGGAATCTGATTTCAGGTAGAAATCATTCATCTACACAGCAACTAAGGAAAGTTGCAGTCTTACATATTCAGGAACTGGAAGTTAGTCCAGGTCTCCGAGTTCATGGAATATGATAAAAGTCTAGTTATTGTTTTTTATAAGGTGTTGCAGAACAATAATTAGCAGATACAAGTAGATCGTATAAACAGACTTGTATTTTTGGTTATCACTTTGATTAAAATGGTAAACTTTAATCAAAGGGTTTAAACTAAAGATAGGTGATACTTTATTTTAGACCAGTATCTAACAAACGTTAAATAGATGTTATGAAAGTTATTAAAGAAAAGATATTTGATTTTGTTATCATTACAGCGTGTAATGTGGACTATACAAAATTGATTTCTTTATCACTTTCACATTTTGCATGTTTTAATATATCCAGGAATGAAATTAGTCTCCGATTTTTCATTCAAAATCTGTCCGTGACAACTTATCATTGTGGGAGCATGATAAGGTGTTAAAGTCATTGTGGACTTTTAGGTAGTTATGATCAGTTGCTGAATAACAACTACAAGTGTTGTAGACTAAAAGTTGCACAGATATTTGATAGAGTAGCAAATATCGGACGTGATCCGCGGTTGAGATTGCTTCTTGGAGTAAAGTCATAAGTGAATCTCACAGTGGTTGTCCCTATCACCTGAGGTATCTGATTTGATATCATGCGGACTACTGAATTCTTAGTGCACTCAACCGCTACGCCGTAACAGGGTGGCTATAAAGGGTGAGACTAGATTCAGCGGAAGCCGTGGTGTCAAAGGCAGATATGCAAGATGGGATTTGCACCTCTTCTCAGAAGAGAGATATTTCTGGGCCCATCTTGACTGACTAAGTATACTGATGAAGTCCATGGCCATGCACAAACGAACTGATTAGTTCTTTGTCGTTTACCTATCAGTGAAAGTCAGATAATAAAGAAAACAGAATCTTGAGTATTTAGAGTTGACACTTTCCAAGCTCATACTCACAGATGAAATATCGCGATGCAAAGGGAAAAGCCAAGATATACCCAATCAATGAACAGTAGTTTCATAGATACCAATTCCTCACGGAATGTTTATATCACCAGTCTGGGTATAAGAGTTCTTGTAACCTGGTCAGCCTAAGTGCCTGTCTAGGGGCCTCCTTAGGTCAGTGTAATCATAGGCGGTATTGCCAACTTGCACAAGTGGGAGTCTGTTAGGAATAATGTGCAGAGTTGACAAACCAAGTGATTACACATCCAATGTTACAAGGCACTTGAGGGTCACACCTGTGAGGACCTATAAGTCGAACAAGTTAGATGAAACCCAGAAATGGAGAGTTAGGATTTATAATAGCGTATTATAAATCAATTGGGTAGTTACAGTCAGAATTACCAAAGTTGGAGGGTTATTAATTAATTAGGATATTATATATTTATTAGATAAATAAATATATAATAGTTAATTAATAAGGTTTTATATATATATTAGATAAATATATATATAATTATAATTATCGTATGCAAATTCTTTTCCAGCTATTTAAAAGGAAAAAGATTAGAGATAATTATAAAAGGAAACTGAATCTTATACAAACTGTATAAGTTCTTCATATAAATAAGCCTTATAGGGTTAAGGCAAATAAGAAGCTTTCAGCTAAGAAAACAGTTTTCAGTTTCCTCTCTCTCCCTCTCTCCCTCAATCGGCGCCAACCCCCCCGGGTCGGATTCCAGTTTTTGTTGTTCGGGTTTCATACAGTTCAACTAGAAGGACGTTCGTTGGTCGATCACCGGTGGACTATCATCAAGCAATCCAGGTAAATTGACCTAATCTGATCTGTTAAGATTAAAACTAAAACGATTAAAGATCATTAGGCTAATAATGGGTTTTTAGTTTTTATCGCTTCCGCACGATTAGATTAGAAACAGTGTGTTTCTGATCGCGTAGGTTTTATCAGTTTGATTAACCTATGAGATATATCAAACCAACGAGGTTCAATAGATCTGAGTTAATCCTCGAGTCAGTTTGATCCGAGGACACCCACAAAAACCCAACAAAATGGCCATAAGAATCCTAATAGACTTTAGCATGGCCACTGGTGAAAAGGTTTCATCATAGTCGATACCATGAGTTTGCGTGAATCCTTTTGCGACCAGTCTGGCCTTGAAAGTGTGTACATTCCCATCCATGTCGGTTTTCTTCTTGAAAACCCATTTGCGTCCAACAGCTCTACAGTGTTGTGGCAAATCAGTCAACTCCCAAACTTGGTTGTCGTACATGGATTGCATCTCGGCCTTCATGGCTTCCTGCCATTGTTCAGACTCATTGCCTGACACAGCTTCTCCATAGGATGTTGGTTCATTCAAGTCTCTGCTGTCCTGAGAGACCAGAAACCCAAGATACCTATCTGGTTCTTGTCTTACCCTACTGGATCTGCGAAGGTCCTGTGTTTGAACTTCCTCAATTGGTTCTGATTGAGGTTCAACATTCTCATGTTGAATTTCTGGCTCAACAATTGGTGTAGTGTTTTCTTCGTCTACTTCCTGTAGATCTACATCCTTTCTAGTGTTCCCATAGCTGAGAAACTTTTCTTCCAGAAATTTTCCATTTCGAGCAACAAAGACTTTGTTCTCTTCAGGGTTGTAGAAATAATATCCCACGGTGGTTCTGGGATATCCTACGAAGAAACACTTGTCGGATTTGGGTTTGAGTTTTTCTGAGGTGGGTCGTTTGACGTAAACCTCACAACCCCAAATTCTTAGAAAAGATATGTTGGGTTTCTTACCCTTCCATAATTCATATGGAGTCTTTTCTACCGACTTTGTTGGCGCTCTGTTCAGTATGTGTGCTGCTGTTTCGAGCGCATGTCCCCAGAATGACATTGGCAGCGTAGAGTGACACATCATCGTTCGTACCATATCAAGTAAAGTACGATTTCTCCTTTCTGACACACCATTCATCTGAGGTGGGATACAATCCCACACTCCATCAGATGATTGTCAAACTCGTCACTAAGATATTCGCCTCCGCGATCCGACCGTAAAAACTTGATCTTTCTGCCAAGTTGATTCTGTACTTCATTCTGAAATTCTCTGAATCTTTCAAAGCTTTCAGATTTATGTCTCATAAGATAGACATAACCATACCTACTGAAATCGTCAGTAAAGGTAATGAAGTACCGGTATCCTCCTCTTGCCACATGACTAAATGGTCCACACACATCTGTGTGAATTATTTCTAACAAGTCAGTAGCCCTTTCATTTTCTTTGTTGAAAGGTTGCTTTGTCATTTTGCCAGATAAACAAGACTCGCAGTTATCAAAAGGTTTATAATCGAAAGTTCCAAGAAAACCTCCTTTTAGGAGTAGTTCAACGCGTTTCTTGTTTATGTGGCCCAAACGACAATGCCAGAGGTAAGTTTGATCCTCAATATCCTTGGATCGTTTACTTATATGATAGATTTCACTACTGTTGTCTTGTAGATTTACTGTGAATAGACCATTTACGGGTGTAGCTTTAAAATAGAAAGTATTATCTTTAAAGACTGAAATCATTTTATAATCATATTTATAATAAAATCCTTGGTCTACTAATAAATCAAAAGACAAAACATTCTTAATCATGTTTGGAATATAATAACAATTATCCAGTTCCAAAACTAGACCCGAGGGTAAACTAAGACTATAAGATCCTACAGCTTCAGCTATCAGCGGAGTGCCTTCGCCAACTCGTAGGTTCGAACGGTCTTTCCTCAGAGTCTTTCTTCTAGTGAATCCCTGTAAATGATTACAAATGTGGTTACCACTGCCTGTATCAATTACCCATGATTCATAAAAAGTGATTAAGCAATCTATCATAAAGATACCTGGAGCATCGGGTAAACCGATCTCTATCTGGTCGATATTCATCGAGTGCTCGCAAATATCCTCGCTGCCGCATTCTGGGCAACTCAGATCTCCAGCTCATCAATCACATCAGTATCCATGAGATCAGCAGGTTCCGGTACTGGCTCTAGACTGGCTAGAATATCTTCATGAACTTTATCCACGTCTTTATTTGGTTCCTTCATATAGGCACTAGCTGTGTCTTGAATCTCTTTCGTGAGGGAAAACCACATGAGGTACACTAGCTCTTCCTGAGTCATTTTGTACCCCAAACGCGATAAACATTTAAAGAGCCTTCTCATTTCAATAAGATGGTCTTTAACTGACTGACCCTTTTTTAGCTTCAGTGAAAAAATCTCTTGCATGATCAGAAGTTTACCTGTGTGCTTATAGAGACCTAACTGGTCTTCCATATCTTTCACAACCTGGTGACATGATTTAACTCTTAAATCTCCCGTGAACTCGGGTGATGTCGAGAAAATCAGAATGGACATTACATCCGATTCATCTGCCAGATATTTAAAATACTGAGTAAAATCCCTCTCGGGAGAATTACTCTCTGGTCGTGAAACAGGTTTTTCCAAAACATACAGCTTACCCTGTGCACGCAAGACATTGTCAAGGTGCATTTTCCAAACTGGAAAATTTTGGCCTGTAAGCTTCCATTTACAGTTGATGAGTCTTAGGGATTCCTCAGGGGTATAAAACGGAATTACAGATTTCGACATCTACAAATTAAGAACAAATTCCAATTTTAGCTTATAATTACAAAATTCTAATAAATTATTACCCTTAAAATAAATTTATTAGACTAGAATCCATATTTCACATGTGTCGGGAAGCATGTGATCATGTCAAACCGACTCATGTGATTTATGGTAGGTAAAACTATACCAATCGCATTTTAATACGACTTTTAGATCGTCGGGACATCGGATATATAATCCGTGCATATTTAGTCCCTCTAGTGCATTTTGGCCTGGTACCACCCAGTGAATAAATAATTACCAAAATAGACTGCACCACCCGGGACCTGGACAAACCCTGGCCGGTACCACCCGGAGATAATTCGCAGAGTTTTATCACCCTCCAGTTTCGGTTTGAACACGAGCGTTCATAGTGTGTGCACTTACAACGCCCTATGTACCTTACACCGGAGGTGCCCCTAAAGTGGGTTGCACTTACTAATCTATGATTTAAACAAGGGTCATAAAAGCTAGTTTTCAAAACTTTGGATCCAAACACAAACTGTATTTGTATCCAATTTTATCTTTAAAACATTTAAAAATTACGTAACTAAAACAACCACGCAATTATAACTGATAAATATAAACAACCACGCATAAAACCATGTCATAGTCAAAAAAACCCTTAACTATTGTCGTTTCGTGAGCCAACACAAAACGACGGTCTTTATTCCTAAGGGACAAATCTTCTCGGCGCTCCCACTGGCTCCAAGCTCCATGACTGTCTCCTTGGCTCCGTCTTCAGGTCTCAATATTATTTATTGAAATTACATTACAAGAAATCGGGTTGTAAATGGCACGCAGGCCTCCCGTAACCGAATATAATAAACAGATAAAAAAATACAAGATCACAACCATGGGTCTTAAGGGATTAACTATGACGTAAAATTAAAACCTCAACTAGATTTTAATTATAAACTACAAATTAATTTAAATACGATGAATTAATTTTTTTTTATCCTGAAAGGTTTTTAAAACTATCTGGTTAAAAACAATTCTTACTTAGAAGCCTATCTGGAAACCGATCTCACACGGGACTCGTTAATGATAATGCTTCAAAACGTTATCGTTTCCAAATCCGGCACCGATGGTGACAATCGAAACCACCATCATCGATACCGATCCGGATCCACACATCAGCTGACCATCGTTGACCCTCCGCCGGTGGTTGCAGTCCTAATCGCCGCCGACTCCCACCACTGATCCGCCTGGCGGTCGTCGATCGGTGGCAGGAAGTCGCCGGCGACAGTAACGGTACGAACACCGCCACCGTCGTCGTCCGGCGATCGAAACAAAACAGCCATCGCCACCGCTTGCGGTGCGGCGATCAAACAATCAACCACCACCACCTGCCACGGGCGGCCTTCGGCAACAACAACAGCCACCGCTGCTGCTGGTGGTTGCGACGGTGGCTTCGGCCACCGCCGTCATGCGGCACACACCACCATCGCGTTTGACGACAGCAGCCACAACCGTCGTCGCCGTTTGGCGATTAACGAACCGAAAAAACACCGCCGCCGTGGCTGAAACAACAATCGATCGCCGCCGCCACGGTTCTGTGGTGCGGCTTTCGATTTTGCGACCTTCGCTGCCGTCAACGACAGCGGCAACAGCCACCATCGCCACCCGGCGACCTTTGCTCCTCGATCGACGCCACCACCACCACAATCGGTGGTGTGGTGGTGGTTCCTGGCCGTAGTCGACACCGCCGCCACGTTGTTGTGGTCAGGTTTTTCGATCGTGGCCAACGACAGCGTCACCACCGCTACCGCCTTGACCAACCGCCACCGCCTCCACAATCGGTGGTGCGGTGGTGTTCGTTGTCCACAGCCGCAACCACCAACTGTGGTGCGGTGTGGTGGTTGTTTTGACGGAAAGCCACCAGCTACCACAAACGGTGGTTTCGCCGGTGGTCGCGGTGATTTGGTGGTTACGGTGGTTCAGTCGGCTAACTGCCGCCGTTCCACCACCAGTTTCCGATTCGTTAGGTTTTTTTTTTAGAAAAAATTCAATTTTTAACAATTCAGAAACATATAAAAATCAAATTTTTAAACCTAATCATCAAACAATTAAACCTGATCTGTAGGTTTAAGAAGTGGCTCTGATACCACTGTTGGGAACCGTAGGCACTAATGGTGCGCAGCGGATAACAAAAACGATTCCCAATAACGGACCCAACTTAAACCTTATCAGATACAATCAAAGCGGAGTTTGATGGTTTACCTTTATGCGATTAGTTTTCCGGAAGGCAAGCATTGGGTATACCGCTACTGACACCACGCGAGAGGGTTGCTAGACCACCGTAACTGATCGGAAAAAACCGATCGCTGTGTGAGAGAGAGAGGAGATCGACGGTTTGGGGAGAGAGGGGGCGAGAGATTTTTCGTAGGATTTTTCAACTCATCATCAAAGCCTTTAACCTTTTATTTATAGGTTTAGATAAGGCAGTGATTTAGCCTGACTATAATTTCTCTTATAGTTATCCTTTTAATCAATTCCTTAATTGTTTAATTAATTAATTAATTAATTTATTGATTAAAGCTAATAAATAATTATTTACCTATAATTATTTATTTCCCTCTTCTCATCTATCTCTTTCACGCAATTTCTCAATTACGCGTGCAGCGGTGTGACCTACTAGTGTCTTATAACGTTGGACACGGTAACCCTGTTAATGTCTCGCACACAATCCTAACAAAACGGTCATTTTGCGGGACAATTTCGATGATCAAGCGGATCTTGCCGGGAAATCATTTTTGTTTATTTTGAAATTTTGACTGATTGAGTATTGACTCGTGAAATTTCAGGTTCAATCGGCAAGTTCTCGACGTTATTCGACGAGCGTTAATAGTGACACGAGAAACATTTTTTCTCGCATTTTTCGAGATCAATTCGAGGCTACCTTGAGACGTTTCGATCGTGGTTCGGTCTTACGGTTTGATAGATAAGGAAGTTGGTTATCTTTTGGTTTCCTTTTGTAATTTTTCGGTGTCGTTCGATAGTGTTTTGTTAAGCTTTTGTATGTTCCGTAACTGGTTCTGTTAGTTTTATGATTTTTTAGTCCTTTGTTTCGTTAAGTCCGTTAGTTTTATAACTTTCAACTTTTGTCACATTTAGTACCTGGACTTTAAGTTTCAAAAAGTTTCATTTTCAACCCTTGGACTTTCAAATTTTCAAAGTTTATCATTTTTAGTCCCTGAACTTGAAACTTTTCACACTTTTACACTTTTAGTCCTTGTACTTGTGATTTAAAGTTGTTGAGTCGTTTACGTTTCTGATTTTGTCATTTTTAGTCCTTCAAGTTTATTTTTACCCATTTTCTTCATAATTTTTGATTAGTTCGATTTACATTGTGTGTGCACAATTCATACTTCTAATCGAAGTTTCTGTTGACGATCCTTATCTTCATTTACGCAGGTAACAATGGATTCTAATGATGAAATACGATATGGAAAAGATTGGGATAAAATAAAGAGCCTTGAACGTGAGAAGGCTGATCTTACAATGCAGGTTGCCAAAGCAATTGCCCAAGTTAAAGAAAAAGATCTTCATATGAATAATCAGATCAAAGAGCAGGAGCTTCAAATAAAAAATCAGATTAAAGAGAAAGAGTTTCAAATGAAAAATCAGATCAAAGAGAAAGAGCTCGAGTTTGCAAAACAGATTGAGGAGACAAAGCTTCAGTGTAAAAAGCAGCTTAAGGAATCAAGCAAGATAATCCAAATGTTAGATGAGAAGCTTCACATGATTGGTCAATCTGAACGGACCATTTTTCTGAATCAACCAAATGCGCTCAGAGATTATTATGATGTAAAATGGGGTTTAGGATATAAGAATCCTAATTTGTTGCAACAAGCAATAGAAGAGAAACCTGCTTTCTACAATTTAACCGATCTGCGAATGTGTGCAAGGTTTCCTATCCTGAAAGGTTTTACAATGGAAGAAGAATTTTCTGAGATGCAGGAAATGAAGAAACATGATCCACTGTTTCACGATGATAAATATCATAGGGTCAAGTTTGTATATAATTCTGACAATCTGAGAATCAAATCAAAAGACTCGTCTAATTCTTCTGATTTTCTGGTTTATATTGCCTTATCTCAAAAATCAAATGTAGAACATAAACCCTATGTTCCTACATTGGTTTTAGAAGAGAAATTAAGAGAGCTTGAAAATCTTCTCAACGCTACTCAATTTGAGTATGAATCTCTCAGAATCAAAGAAAAGACTGAGCACAATGTTGAAAGAGATATGCTTCTTGAGCAAATCCAGTCTCTACGAAAAGCTGTGAATGAAAGTGAGCATGCATTGGTTATTGAAAGACACAAGTTTGCAAAAGACAGAGAAGAATATGTTAAAGAGATTTTAGAGCTTCAAAAGACAGTGGCTGATTTTCAGAAATTGTTAGAAGACAAAGGTGGACAGGAGAAGCAAAATGTGGAATTAGCGTTTGCAAAAGAAAGACACATGTTTGAAACAGAAATTGAGGAGCTTACAAAGACTGTTTCTGATCTTCAAAAAACTTTAACAGAAGAAAGAAAGGTATTTGATTTGAAAAGTGTTAATCTTTCAAAAAAAATATCTGAGTTAGAGAGGAAGATTATCCTAGATAAGAAGAGTTCTTTGAAGAAGCCGAGTCTTCGTGTTGGGAAATATCAGAATATGATGCTTGATTTTGAAGAAGAGATCCAAGTTGTTCAATCTGAGAGGAAATTTGATGAAAAGAAAAGTTTTGAGCTTCAAAAGCATATTGTAGACTTACAAAATCAGTTATCTGATGAAAGAAGTCAATTTAAACGAAAGGAGAAGGTGCTTCAGCATGAGAAGTCTGTTTTGGAAAAGATAATTGCTGAACCTAAGAAGAAGAGTGTTGAGGAAAAGGATTTTGAGAATCAAAAGGTGTTGTTTGAGAATGAAATAAAGAAGCTTACAACCAAGTTATCTGGATTATCAACTGATATCATGAATGAGCAAAGGATGTGATCTGATCAACAGCAGAAGCTTGATGATCTTCTTGAAGAGAGAAACAAACTATCTGCTAAAGTAAAGGAACTTGAGGAGATAGTATTCATAGTAAATTTGACTGAACAAAGGAGTCCCGATGTTATCTTACAATCATCATATCATGATGATACTAACTCTGTTTGTTCTTTAAAAACAGCTCATGATTTCTTTCATGTGGATGTTGCTCCACGGCGTAATATTAATTCAAGTGGTCAGATTCGTTCTTCTAATCTCTTCTATGATTGTCGTGTTGATCGTTCAGGTAATCATCATTCTCCAAAAGGTAAGGTTGTTTGGAAAATTAAGGAATCTAATCAAAAGGTAGATCAAACAAAATCTTTTGTTTCAAAACCAAAAGTTCATAAGAACATATCATTTCAAGACACATCTTTTGGTAAGTCTAACTTGGTTTATTCTCGAAATCACCATATTAGGCCTTTCAAAAGACAATCTTATGGTTCTTCTTTGAAAACAAATGATTTTGTTTGTGATGATTATATAGATGATAGATTTGGAATTTATAAAATTTCATCTTACAAATCATCTCTTTCTAACAAAAGAGGATCTACATCCATGTAGATACCAAAATCTTTTTTATCTTGATTTTGCAGTGGCTCCTGAATAGTTTAGTTCAGGACCCGATCTTCAGTGATTAGTGGTTTTTGAATGCTTCACTTTAGCACCCCTACCTCAGATATGAGGTTCAATGTAAGTATCTTTCTAAACCCTTAGTTTAGAACCTGAGCTTAACTGTCTTTGATCGTGGTAGTCATCATAAGAAATTTTTACTTGTGTTAATTTCTTTCCGATTCTAAATTGTTTCAAGAATTACCACGTGTCATATTTTTCTTGACATATTTATTTCCACATCTCATATATTCGTTGAAATTATTCGGTGGAAATACACTCGCTTGAATTCCTATTTGATTTCAATGCACGTTATTTCATTTCAATGATTCAATTCTTATTCAGATTATTAATTGTGAATTGTTCTTCACAGTTAAACTTTCTAATCATTGATTCATTTCTTGAATACACTGTGCTTACTGAGTCTATCTGTTTCGCGTTTGAATTTTGTTCTTTGCAATTCATGATCAAGAATTTTGATTTTTACAATCAATCATCACTTGTTTGAGCAATATTTCTCTTCAACATATGATATCTTCAACTTATATTCCCTATTTCTTTTCAAAATATGTTCCTCATATACATATTGTATCACATATGAATCACCATCATATCACGTTCTAGAATGAAGACACTCAGAAGTTTCAAAGAATATCATTTCATGATATTAAGTATGTGTGATAGGATATAGAAGTTTCTATGATCAATCCAGAGCCGGAGGATCTACCCAAGAAACACACCCGTAGGTTAGACCTAGTGTGTGAGGGTGTGAATGAGGTAAAATGTCTGAGAGCTTGAGTGTAGGGGAGCTAAAAGAAAATGGTGAGTGTGAGACAGGATCAAAAAGAATAAAAGAAGATCCTTCCCAAACCTATACAGTTATCCGGGTAACCACATCATCTATTCATTCTCGATTCTTTGGAGATGAATATTGAAACAAGACATGGACCTAGGGTCGATAACTCGTGTCACCCCACCAAGCTACTCAAATATCTCTTAAAAGATGTTTGTTTCAATTCTCACGGAGGATTAGCATATTATCTATCTAATCTTCACTTGGAAGATTTAGATATTAAAACAAGGAAGGCATCCTCTCCGGTCTCCGAACTTCATATTCTATGCACAAGAGTCATTGATTTTCAATCTGCGTCTCAGGTTGAATCAATATTTGAGCCTAATGATTATGATGATATTTCTTTGACACTTGCACGAGTCTTTGTGATTCAAATTGCATATCTTTGTGATACTACCGGAACAGTCTGAGAACTTCGTTTTATAACTTTGATTCGGTGATGACTGGAAGTCCTATCAGTGCTACCCCATTGCCAACACTGAAAATAGGCCACACAATTCTATGAGTTGTTGTGTTAATAGTTGCTAAATGTGCTTCTATGTTAGCCGATTACCCATTATTTGAGGGGGAGCAACTTGAGCTTGCAGGGGAGTAATCTGATATTGTTGCGATATGTGTTTGAGGGGGAGCAATTTTATTTGAAAACTAAAACAAGTCTTGAGGGGGAGTATTTCACCGATTACTCCTTATTCGGTGTTGTCTTTGTTTATTCATGATGCTCAGGATTCTCCTAATCATCATGAGGGGGAGAAGTTTCATCAAAGACATATGCGAAGACATGAGGAAGATTTGAGAGGTATGTTGAAAAGTTCAAGATTCAGTTGAATGGTTCATAATAACCGTTGATTTGAAGAGTTCAAGATTCAGTTGAAGAATTCAAGACATCAAGTATGGTTAATTGAAGATTTCAAGATGTTAGTTCAATCAAGTTTTGAGGTTATATGTGAAGAATTGATTTGTGAAGTAACAATGTTGATCGTGATACAAGTGTTGATATTTCATGAAGAAAAAGATGATTGTGTCAAGAGTTGAAGATGAAAACATTTGAAGATTATTGAGAGGATATATGAATGAAGAGGAATAATTGATGAAGGGTTTCAAAGAAGAAAGCAAGGGTTAAGGGGGAGCTAAAAAGAATTCTGAATTTGAATCTTTTGAATCTGAGGTTGAAAAGCCTTGGATTTAAAGATTGATATCAAGTTGTGAAGATTGATGAAGAATGTTGGATTGATAAAAGATATCAAAGTTGGTTGAGAAGCTTGACAATATAGTGAATTGATTCAAGAGATCTACAATGTTCTTGATTCAAGAGAAGAATTATGTTTTTCTAAAGATGATTTCAAGACTGAAGACTTTGCTCTGAAGATGATGCTTGTATAAATGGGGAGATTGTTAATTGTTTGGCATATGTAACCGACAAATTTTGTTTTACTTGAAGACAGAAGATCGTTAAAGCTGAAGTTCATTTTGAAGAGAGATCTCGAATACAAAGGGGGAGATTGTTAGAGCAAATATTATTGTATCCGAGATTTCAAGATGAGGAAATATTATTCAAGTCAAACAAAGTCAAAGTATGGAGGTCAAAGAAGAAAGTCAAGCATCAAAGTCAAAGTAAAAGCATTGAATGGAAAAGTCAAAGTCAAGGAAGGAAGCTATAATGTCAAAGTCAAAGGTTTAGTTAGAGGAGTCAAAGTCTTGTAATTAGAGTGTTTGACTAATTAGTCATTAATATAAATAGAAGGAGTTAGTGAGTAATTAGTAAGGAGCTTTATTGTAATATTCATAAGTGTGTTCTAAAGAGAGAATCTAGAGAGAGAAAGTTCATATTGTAAGATTTACATGATGAAATGAGAATTCATTGATTTGATCCATTGTTATTGCACTTACAGTTCATGATTGCTATGTTCATGATCATGTAGTGTATGTTGTTATGTAACTGACATGTAATTTTATGATAGTACATATGGTGGTGTTTCACCCCTAGGGAAGTTGGAATTATAAGGCCTGGTATCAGTGTCAGTCATGATACTCTTGATGTTTACATCTCGAGTAAAGGTCACAATACATGTTCAGTTTACAGTTTATGCTTATGATTGTTTATGTACATGCATAGACCCTAGGTTTGTGCTCACTAAGCTTTATACTTAACCCGTTGTGGTTTATGTGGTTTAGTGTCAGGTACCTCTTCCAAGGATAAAGGAAAGTGTAACACCCGTAAATTTTGATAGATTAACCCCGAAGTCATCCCACTCTTTTCGTAAGAAAGATTTATTTAATGAGTTAGTTTTAACTTATAGTTGGATCCCTTCTAGGCAAGGTTACTTCAAAATATAAAAAGTGAGATTTTGGCCTCGGTACGAGTTTTGCGATTGTGACTGCGATTGTGCCATATGGCACAATAGCATGCCACAATAGCGGCTTCAAGTTATGAAAAGTGAGACTTTGGCCTCGGTACGAGTTTTGCGATTGTGACCGCGATTGTGCCATGTGGCACAATAGCATGGCACAATAGCGGCGATAGTGCCCGCGATTGTGACACTGGCACAATCGCCTGTCACTATAGCCCGCGTGTACCAGAACCTTATATTCACCCTTCCAGCTTTTCTTCTCATTTCCCACCCACAACTTCATCTCTCTTCTTCTCCCTTCTTTGAAAACGATTTTTGGGCTATGGATGCTCCACCTCCATATGATTCCATGAACCAATCTTCAAGCTAGCAAGTTATGATAGCTAAACCTTCTTCACCTCTTTCACCTTAAGCTTCCATTTCCACCATTGGAGAGTTCTTCATTTTAGGTCTTCAACCAAGATCTTGAAGGGTGAGTTTTATCTATGGTTTTAAGTGTAAATCTAGTAATATATGTTGTAGATCTAGTAATATATGTTGTAGATCTGAACTAATCTAAGAGTATTAACCTTTTATCAGTTGAGGTGGTCATCTAAGCAACTAATCTAGGGTTTCATGAGATTTGGGGCTTTTGGCTTTACGAGCCTCAAGGTGAGTTGCTAAAACCGTTTTGTTAAAACTGAGAGCTCATCATCTTGCTTGATTTACATATATTGTTGGTCATTGTGAATAAACATGATTTTGGATGAAATGCCTAAATTGTTAGGTTAAGGATTGTTATGAAATGAATGATTAACGATGCTTGTATGAATGGCTTGACTTGGAATATCGTATACATGAAATAGATTATCGCATGCTACTAATGTATGAGTTGAATCTATGTGATTATATGATGAATGTATTTATGAGAAATACGTGTTATTATGTATGCCATGGAATTATGTAAAGGAATTGAATCCCGAACATGTTGGTTTATATGAAATGAATGGAGGGCTTGAGACCCTCGATCAATACCTATGAAAGGTTGAGATAATGGTATGAGTCTTTTGAGACAGTACGTATGTGTAATTAAGTATATTCCGCGCCATGTTTCCTCACCAAACAGTCTTGGGAGGTCCTGAAATAGGATGCACCTATGTCGCCGGCTCTCGGGTTGCTCCAAGGTGCGCGGGCCCCAGTGGATGATGCCAGGCCAAATTTGGCATCGGGGTGTTTGGAAGTAATGAATGATGGGGTTGGCGGCGAATATACGACTATGTAAATAACATGGACGATCCAACGCAATGTGTCCACACCCAACAGTCTTGGGAGGTCCTGAAATAGGGACGCACCTATGTCGCCGGCTCTCGGGTGGCTCCGAGATGCGCGGGCCTCGGAAGGTGTCATAGTGGAAATGGCATCGAGGTGTTGGGAAGCAACGAATGTAGGGGCATTGGTTGGTGGAAATGGGTCACTCCCATTGTTTCCGAAGATAATAATAAACCGCTTTAACGTGCTACTTATGTTGTTATTCACTTTTGTAAAGCTTGCTTTTCTATTCATGAAATCGCATGTAATGTCTATTAACTGTTACAACTCACTAGGCTCCTTTAGCCTAACACTTGCTTGGTGTCGATGTGTCTCTCAGGTACTAGGGACGCCGTTCCCAAGTAGGCTTCGGACGTAGAGTGAGCACGGGGGGCATTGGATAGACCGGTTTTCTAAGACCGCGAGTTTGACCGTAAATCACCGACCCTTTGTAGTCTTCTTCCTATCGAGGAACTAGACTAGATGGTTAAAGTATTGTTTTATTAGTTACAGACGTTGTAATTATATTACTTATACCCCAATTTTGGGAAGAGCTCACGCCTTGGCGTACATTGTATACCACCTTTCGTTCAAATGAAAGTTTTTGTTTACCCTAAATTTTGGGGTGTTACAAGTTGGTATCAGAGCTTTAGTTTAAGCGAACTAGGTGTTGACGGTAGAATACCTAGACTTAAACTTATTGCACTAATAAACATGTCACCTACCATGGGTAAAGTCTTAGGTGGGGAGAGCACTAGGGATACGGAATACATGGATCGAGAATTTGCGTCAATAGAGGCAGGGAATCTCGTGTACGGTCTATTCATAAATCACTTAGCTACTGAGTTATGAATGTATCGTCATTTGAGTATTCTTGGTTACTATCGATGCAATGATTGATAAATGTTGGTACGTATGATAGTCTATTCTTATTTTCTTGATTTCCTTGTGATAGGATAAATGCTCGGTCGTAAAGGACCCCTAGTTATATTAAGTTTATTTAAAGATTATGTTTTGATGATTGGTTTGAAAGCAATATGAGTGCCTTGACTCGAGTTTGATTTAGTGGTAAGATTATTATTCAGGATTGGAAGGCATGTTTTTGGAAAAACGTTTACTTCGTCAGATTGTGTGGATATTAGAGGTATGGAGAATAAATGCATCTTATATATAAAAACGATAACGAGCGATTAAGTAATATGTCATGCGAGTAGGTTACGGAGATCTAAGCCTTAAACTGACTCGATTACGAAGAGGGTGCTTGTTAGGAATAGGAATAATCCTTCTTGTAATAAGACCTGTTTGAATTGTTGAATTGAGTAGTCGATTTATACATGGGTCTTACTTCTAGAGATCCCTCGCTCTTAGTGTCGCCGTGTCAATCATCTAGATTTATAGAGGAAGACCGTAAGAGGAATTGGATAGCTTTAACTTGAGATTGAACCTTGAGATAAAATAGGGTGACTCGTAACTGACCAGAGGTCGAGCGGCTAGTGGAGAAAGACCAATACCTTGAATGGGTAAGAACTTGTGGAGATACCTTAGGCAATATCGAGGGTAGAAGTCTAAGATCCAGTCTAAAATAGGAGTCTATCAATGTAACACTTGGATGGTGTTATCTAGTACGATATAAAGGACTTGCACCTTATATGAGATCGCTTAGATGATTGTGAAACACCGATGGTAATATAGGAGGAGTGTAAGTGGTTGTCTTTGGGGAACAGGTAGCCTACCAACTTTGTAGTGTTTTATACAATGTGGCCGTCTTGTCACGTGAATAATACCAAATTGTTTTGCAAAATGGCGTATGTGCCAAACAAAGTTTTCCAAAACATTGAGTGTTCCATAAAGTTATCTCTAATCAAACGGTTGTCGAGCTTGTTACCGGGTGCGTTTATCGAATGAATTTTAATAAAATAACCGTATATGAGATTTTGAGATGACTTGAATTACAATGATTATAAATATAGTCTTACATAATTTACCGCTTAAACGAGATTTATAAAGGTGTGGACCCATTTGGGTAACAGTTTTGTTAAACTGTGTTGGGATTTTGGGTCAAATGACTTCGTGGGTTACATCCACCCTAATGGAGTGAACTAAATAAAATTATTTTAAGACCGTTAATTTTGGGTCTATTGAGTTTAGAGCTATTGCTCGGTTTTGACTATAAGAACTTGGGGAACAAGTCTCGATTTCTAAACTAGCTCGATCATGAGCTTTGATTTTAAAGGGCTCGGTTATGAATTTGATTTCTAAAATAGTTCGATTATGAGCTTTGATTTTAAAGGGCTCGGTTATGAAATTGGTTTCTAGAATAGCTCGGTTGTGAACTTTGATTTCTAAACAGCTCGGTTACGAGCTTTGATTTGTAATAGTTTGGTTATAAGCGTTGATTTTAAATAGCTCAGTTATGAGCTTTGGGTTCTAAAATAACGAAGTGGTAAGCTTGGATTATTAATCGTACGTCGATGAGCTTTAGGACTTTGTTGCATTTGATGCTTTTACACTTAAGTCAGTCGTGGTTGTTGGGACTACTAGGTGTCGCAAAATGTTGTTGGGAACCCGTGTCGCATGACGGTTAACTAGTTAGTGGTCACTAAGAGGGTAAACCTGAGAAGCCTACCATGGTTGACAGTCATATTATGGACCTCTTGTTATGAGGGTTGATCTTCGATGAGTAGCCTTAAGTGTGCAGATTCGAGTTGGATTTTCGTTAAGTAGCCCCGAATATTGTTGAGCTCTAGGAGTGCGACTCATAGGTGTCTGGTACGAAATTAGTTGTCTCTTGGTAAGACTAGTTGGGGGTCATAGCAAACACTTAGAGATTTGGGGGTTGAAGTGTTGTACAATTAATATGGTATAAGTTATGTATTCTATGTGCCTTCACACTATCCGAGAATATGCGCCATGCCGTTGTTGTCAAGTCTTTATGTAAAATACATGTGTGCTTGTATCCGATTATGTGCTTGCGATAAATGTTTACCATGCATAATTTTGGAGTTATCGAATTCCTTGATGTACAAAAATTTTGGTTAAAAATCGATGCCCATGTGCGAACTAATTGCATACTATCCTCCAATGTGTTACATGAATTAATTTGGTTTTATATTTTATGAACGTGCTATTATATAGTGGAGTAACACTTGGAAGGTTGGACGAAGTTGTGTTGTGCCCGATGTGGGTCGGAACTATATTCCATAGGGCTTTGGTTTCGTATCTCTCTTACGAGAGTGTTGTTGAGGAGCACCGTGTTGCCCATGATCACGAGCAGACGGGTGGTCTGATGGGAACCCTCATCTAGAAGGAATTATGTTATTAACTAGGTAAAGACATTGTTAAGTGGACAGGTCTAAGTATGGGGAAAGGGGTTAGCACCACCTAAGTGGATGTACGATGTGCATACCGGCTATTACAAAGAGAAGTCCTATAGGTTATCGGAGCATGTTTTTAGAGATTGTAGCGAACCGGCTAGAACGATGACTTGTTCGGGTGGATTACGTGACCATGTTTTGGAGGTCTTCGTGAGGCGATACTAACTTGTTATGAGTGGTTTAGAAGAAACAATAATGGTTGTGTGTACTAAGTGGCTTACCAAATTGTAATTATAGAGGACGTAGTAGGAATGTAATTGCGTGAGTGGGCTAATAGCTGAATTGTGTAGTTAAGAATCGAGAAAACGTTATCATTAGTACAAGAGTGGTGATGTTGTGATTTGCTAAGGGCATTGCATGCCGTGTGAGAGGTGCAAGATACCAATATGTTAAATTGCCATAGAGAGATAAGCCTTTTAAGAGTGTAAAATGATCTTGGAAACGTCGCTTATAATTGATTTATGAGGAGTTCGTACTTAGAAATTCAAGGTTAAGTCACCCAAGGCAAGGTTAGAATTGCGTAGGTGATTGGACAATTAGAAGAGTTATGATAGTGCGAATGTGGAAATTTATGGATTTATGGAAATTAGCGATTTGCTGAGTGAAGAAACTTACCTTCCTTATGGAATTCATAGGCGAGGTGGACGGAAATTTCGAGTTTCTTTGAGAATTAATGACGACGGCTGGACACCGTTAGTGAGAGTGTGTAGACATTCCTTGGTAGTAAGGTGGCTCTTAGTCGAGTGATCGAATTTAATAGGAGGCGAATGATGTATGGTACCTTGAACCATAGAATTTAGTCGACTTGGTTTGGTTAAATTGTACAAAGACCTAAGGTTGCGTATTCTAGTGATATTATCTTCATAAACGAGTCATGTTTCGAAGGATAGGCGTAAAGTAGTGACTTGTGATGTTTTGATGAGTTACCCTTAAGTTAGAAGGTTATACCGGTGCTTTCTTTGGGTACATAATTGAGACTAGTGTTGGTTTAACCGACTGGTATGGAGAGAGCATGGTCGTCTACTTTTGGGAAGTGATTGAACGAAGTTGTTTTTGTGGTTCGGAAAAAGATTAGGAATTTCGGGGACGAAATTTTATTTAGGTGGGGAGGATTGTAACACCCGTAAATTTTGATAGATTAACCCCGAAGTCATCCCACTCTTTTCGTAAGAAAGATTTATTTAATGAGTTAGTTTTAACTTATAGTTGGATCCCTTCTAGGCAAGGTTACTTCAAAATATGAAAAGTGAGATTTTGGCCTCGGTACGAGTTTTGCGATTGTGACTGCGATTGTGCCATATGGCACAATAGCATGGCACAATAGCGGCTTCAAGTTATGAAAAGTGAGACTTTGGCCTCGGTACGAGTTTTGCGATTGTGACCGCGATTGTGCCATGTGGCACAATAGCATGGCACAATAGCAGCGATAGTGCCCGCGATTGTGACACTGGCACAATCGCCTGTCACTATAGCCCGCGTGTACCAGAACCTTATATTCACCCTTCCAGCTTTTCTTCTCATTTCTCACCCACAACTTCATCTCTCTTCTTCTCCCTTCTTTGAAAACGATTTTTGGGCTATGGATGCTCCACCTCCATATGATTCCATGAACCAATCTTCAAGCTAGCAAGTTATGATAGCTAAACCTTCTTCACCTCTTTCACCTTAAGATTTGGGGCTTTTGGCTTTACGAACCTTAAGGTGAGTTGCTAAAACCGTTTTGTTAAAACTGAGAGCTCATCATCTTGCTTGATTTACATATATTGTTGGTCATTGTGAATAAACATGATTTTGGATGAAATGCCTAAATTGTTAGGTTAAGGATTGTTATGAAATGAATGATTAACGATGCTTGTATGAATGGCTTGACTTGGAATATCGTATACATCAAATAGATTATCGCATGCTACTAATGTATGAGTTGAATCTATGTGATTATATGATGAATGTATTTATGAGAAATACGTGTTATTATGTATGCCATGGAATTAGGTAAAGGAATTGAATCCCGAACATGTTGGTTTATATGAAATGAATGGAGGGCTTGAGACCCTCGATCAATACCTATGAAAGGTTAAGATAATGGTATGAGTCTTTTGAGACAATACGTATGTGTAATTAAGTATATTCCGCGCCATGTTTCCTCACCAAACAGTCTTGGGAGGTCCTGAAATAGGGATGCACCTATGTCGCCGGCTCTCGGGTTGCTCCGAGGTGCGCGGGCCCCAGTGGATGATGCCAGGCCAAATTTGGCATCGGGGTGTTTGGAAGTAACGAATGATGGGGCTGGCGGCGAATATACGACTATGTAAATAACATGGACGATCCAACGCAATGTGTCCACACCCAACAGTCTTGGGAGGTCCTGAAATAGGGACGCACCTATGTCGCCGGCTCTCGGGTGGCTCCGAGATGCGCGGGCCTCGGAAGGTGTCATAGTGGAAATGGCATCGAGGTGTTGGGAAGCAACGAATGTAGGGGCATTGGTTGGTGGAAATGGGTCGCTCCCATTGTTTCCGAAGATAATAATAAACCGGTTTAACATGCTACTTATGTTGTTATTCACTTTTGTAAAGCTTGCTTTTCTATTCATGAAATCGCATGTAATGTCTATTAACTGTTACAACTCACTAGGCTCCTTTAGCCTAACACTTGCTTGGTGTCGATGTGTCTCTCAGGTACTAGGGACGCCGTTCCCAAGTAGGCTTCGGACGTAGAGTGAGCACGGGTGGCATTGGATAGACCGGTTTTCTAAGACCGCGAGTTTGACCGTAAATCACCGACCCTTTGTAGTCTTCTTCCTATCGAGGAACTAGACTAGATGGTTAAAGTATTGTTTTATTAGTTACAGACGTTGTAATTATATTACTTATACCCCAATTTTGGGAAGAGCTCACGCCTTGGCGTACATTGTATACCACCTTTCGTTCAAATGAAAGTTTTTGTTTACCCTAAATTTTGGGGTGTTACAGAAAGACACCAGCTTGATGACTCGGATCAGCTCAGTTCAGAAGTTTACTAGAGATGTTTGGGAGATGAACATTAAACACTTTTTCTTGAAATGTTTTGGTTTGCAAACCGGATTAAATTGAGATTGTTTCTTTTAAAGTTATTACCTTTGGACTCGGAAAAATTGTTACTTTTACTTTTTAATTAAAGATTCCGCAACTTTCTGGTTACTTATTCTGTTAAATGTTTATAAAAATGGAACTAGTCGTTACACACAACCTAAATTATAAGGATAAAAATAATAATGAATTACCAACCATGAAAACAAAATCTGAAACTTTTAAAATTACATAAACAAATATAGAATTTTCAACGGCTACAAAGATGAAAAAATAATTTACTACATATTTATATGTAGAGTTGGGTTCCGGTGAGACCAAGTCAATTTGGTGAGACCGGTGAGACCAAATTCTGTCCATAGATCACTTTTACAAGGTAATGTATAAGTGTTTTGTACTTTATAAATGCCTTGTTTTGTTTTTCTACTTTTATTATATTATATTATCTTAATTAAATTATGTTTTTCTATTACCAAAATTTCTGGACTTGTCAATATTGCTTCAAAATCCATAAAATACGACGCCAAATGATAATATCTTATTTAATATGGACATTTACATAAAATACGTTGTTTCCTTTCTGTTTAATCGTTATAAATAAAAATAACATTTTATTTAATAATATTTTGTTTCGGATAATTTACTTCAAAATCCCTTTTAAACTATAATTTAATTCAAAATTTCAGATGATATGACATAAAATTATCGCAAAAATATAAAATATATAAAGATAATTTATAAAGATAATAGATGTAAGAACGGTATTAACAATCTATATAATCAAGCCAAAGAAAGAATATATATATACTTTAAACATTCTTTTTGATGTAAACCGATATTTGTATCAAAATAAAGTAAACGAGAGATATGGATATGTTGGACCTAAAGATTGAACTCCTAGTTATATTCTTTTCACTTTTATCTGAATAGTTAATGACTTTGTTAAAAAAATCTTCGTTTTTAACGGATCCAGTTAAAAGACAAAAAAGAAACAAATTTGTAGAAGAAGAAATAAAGTTAACGAACCGAAGTCTATAAAAATTATTATTTTTTTCAAAAGGGAAATCAAATAGAATCATTTTTAAATGATTTTTTAGCTGGGTCCTTTAAAAATGGACCCTTTTAATGAATCCACTAGGGGATTGAACCGCGCGTTGCGCGGTGTGTAAACTTATTTTAAGAAATCTTTTAAAATAGTATCATTATTTTTTGGGAGGTGATCCCTACACAACACTTTTTGACCATACACAATAATTTTATATCAATTGACCATTTTACCCTTTCTTAATTAACTTTCAATAAATTGTTTCAATTCCCCTTCACCTTCATTGCCCATTTGCCCTCAATTTCCCCTTACCTTCTTCACTACCCCTTCACTACCCTTAACCTTCACTGCCCTCATATCACCGGAGAAACAACAAGTGACCACCGCCGGACACCACCAATATCTTGCCATGGTCTATGCCTACTCCGATGAGTTCACGACGGAGAGTTCCACATGGCAAGCGACCTTCGATTTCACTCTTTACGCCGGTGGTGTTTTCCGATCTAAAAAACTCCTTTTCTAACTTTGATCATATCGCCGCCGTCGTTTTCCTCCTTCTTCATCCCCTCACCTTCTCCTCGGATCTGTTCCTTTCCATTCTCATCAAATTCATTATTCAAATTCTCACCTTCATCGGAAGAAGAGTTCGTTTTCGAAGACAACCAAGAATCAAACAACCGGTCGCCGATTTCCAACATCGGCGGCCTTTACACTCATCTGCCGCCGTATCTCGACGCGTAGAGTCGCCATGGTCGTCGCCGTCGTTTCTCCGATCTTCGACGTGTCTAATAACGCCATTATTGAACAAAAAATAGCTTAAAACGAATGCATTTTAAGAAGAAATTGTAAATAAACAATAGCACAAGGGATGGTTGATGAAAAAGAAGAAGTAATTGAGATCAAAGACACGGGAATTGGAATTGGATGGAGTTCAGATTCATGCAGATTAGCAAATTGAAGGATTGGGGAAGAAATTAGGCGGTTGATTGGAATATTTGGAAATTGTATCTGTATATTTATTATTTCTCCCTCGGTATTGGTGATGATAAATACATACATATACAACTATATTACATAAAGAGGAAAGTTCAAATGTGAACTCAATTTTGGTTGTGAACGTGAGGACAAATCTCAACCCTTGATCTTAGCCAAATATAAAGTCAGCTTACTAATATGGCTTGGGGGTATTTTGGTCAGATCTGGCTCTTTCTATTCTCTATGTTCAAACATATACATCAACGACCACACCCACCATTGGCATCTCTCCTCCATCTCTAGTATCAACACCTCCATCAATGGTGATTTCTTCACCTCTCTCTAGTTGATTTCTTGCATCTACATCGAATTAAATCAAAATTTTGATTTTTGAATTTTGAAAATTGAAATTGTAAATTTTGTTCTTGATATTTTTCTTCAAATTAGGTTAGTTTGACTCGTTTTTTGTGATTGTTGCTTTACATAAGTTGTTTGTACTCATGATTAGAGTAACATATCCAAACCTTAACAATTTTCGTGTTGATTTTGGAAAATTGAAATTTTAGGGTTTGTGTTCTTGAGATTTTTCATCAGATTAGGTTAGTTGGATTCTTTTTTGTGGTTGTTGCTTTTCAAAAGTTGTTTGTAATCATAAGTAGAGCAATATATCCGAACTTTAACAATTTTCATAATGATTTTAGAAAATCATTGTTTGAAAATTGAAATTTTATGGATTGTGTTTTTGAATGTTCATCATATGTTCTTGAACAAAAAGGTAATAAATCTGTGTTTGATCTATTTTGGTTGTGTTTAATTGTTTTTCTTGTATTTGAATACAAAAAACATCGAGAAATGGAATTTTGGCACCATTTGGCTCTTGAAGATGAAGATGAATTGATTTTTGGATTATTGAAGATGGATTTTGTTGAAGATGAAGATGTATTCTTGAAGATGAAGATGAAATTATTAAAATAGAAATGTTATATAGAATTATTTGTTATTCACTTTGAATAAATCTTTATATTCAAACTGAATAAAACTATAAATATAAGCTTAATAGAAATATTGCTAAAAATAGCTTGTTATTCGTTCTGAATAAAACTTTTATATTCAGACCGAATAAAACTGTAAATGTAAATTATATATAAATATTAATTGAAGTTACTTGTTATTCACTCTCAATAAAACTTTTATATTCATACTAAATTACTTGTTATTCACTGTGAATAAAGCTTTCTATTCAGATTGAATAAAACTATAAATGTAAGCTTAATAGAAATGTTGATCAATTGTTATTCACACTAAATAAAACTTTATATTTAAAATGAATTGCTTGTTATTCACTTTGAATAAAGCTTTTATTCATTAAGCCATGAAAAAATTACCTTGCCGGGATTAGTCGGGGCAAAGCCTCGGATACCCTTCAAAAAAAAATTATAATCATTTTAATTTAATTCACCTTGAAAGAAATAGTGTTATTCAAAATAAATAAAACCTATATTCACTCTGAATCATATTTAGAGTGAATTAATAAAAGCATAAGCTATATTGAATTCATATAACTCTCAATGTTATGCTGAGGATAAGCTATATGCACTCTAAGTAATACACAATATTCATACGGAATAAAAGCACAAGTTATATTCCCAATTTTTAATTGGGTTAATTTCATGTATGCCCTTATTAAAACTCAAAATATCATATTTACCCGACTTAATCTATAAATATCATATATGCCCTTCCTAACTTATCAAAATATCATATTTACCCAAATGACAAATTTTATTAATTTTTAATTATTTTAGATCTGATTTAATAATCAAAAATGCTAAATGACCATTATACCCTTTCAGTTTTTTGTTATCTTCAAACTTTTATTCCTAATTTCTTTAAGAAACTATAAATTTATTATAAAACTATATATTTATTAATTATATAATATATTATATTATATATGTATATCAAATATATTTATGTTATCTAGATGGCACATGGTCCCTTTCGTCATCCTCTGTTCATCTTCCTCCAAGGATTTTATCCTTGTTTTGTTTTTCCATCTTCCCCAACTTGGCTGGCTTATGTGTTCATATTCTCAGGTGAAAGCACAAGCATAAATTCTGTGAATCCATCTTACCTATCTTGATTTTCTTGTTTTCAATATCATTCTCCTCCATATTCTTCATCAATTGCCACTGCCCCTTCCTTCTCCTACTTGAACTTCAATAGAACTACGCACCCTATTAGATTTGGTTCTTTTTGTAATAACCAAGACTTTATTTGATGTTATAACCCTCGCTTTCCAAATTCTTTTCTTTCTTATCTGTTACAGGAGTAGCCCGAGGGAAAGAGAAGGGCAAGGATAAGGTCTGACGTCTAGATAGAGTCGGCCTTGGTTTATTTCTTTTACGCACTCTAGATACCTAAAATTGTTATCTCGGCTGTGGAAGGTTGTTCCGCAGGCTTTTTTTAAAGCATCAGATCAATATTACCATTATACCCTACAGGCTTTTTTTATTAGAGCCATGGTCATAGTTTTCATGTTATTTTCAAAAATGCCACCGCCCCTTTTAACCCTTGATCTAATCAGCTTTAGTTTGATCAAAGGCTCACATTTGTCCTCATGTTCACAACTAAATTTAAGTTCACATTTGAACCCAACCCTATAGATATATAATTAATAAAATTTGGTAAAGGGTGTCAAAGGTTGAAAGGTTGTGTTATGGGATTTGAAAGGTGGTGATGATTTGAGTGTGGGATAGAGATGGGCAAAAAGCCCGGCCCGGCCCGAGCCCGAAAAAATGCCCGGGCCCGGCCCAATGAAAAGCCCGGCCCGACCTGGCTCGACCAAAGCCCGGGCCTAGCCCGGGCCTAGTTTTAGGAAATTTGAAAGCCCGGCCCGACCCGGTTCAATGGCAATTTCGTAATTATATAGTTTAGTTTTATATAATAAATTACTATAATTATTTGTTCTATATAATTATAATAAATGTATTTTATAGTATATTTGTTTTATATAGTTTAGTTTTATATAACAAATTACTATAAGTACTTGTTATATATAATAAATGTATTTTTTGATTTGTTTTATATAGTTTAGACTTTAGAATTATAAAATAAATCTAGTTTATATTGTATATTATCATTATTATTGAAATTATAAAATAATTTAGTGTTTTTTAAGTTGGAAAAAGCCCTTAAAAAGCCCGGTCAAACAAAGACCCGAAAAAGCCCGGTCTTTTTTAAGTTGGAGATTGTTGGATGCAAAATCAGATTGTATCCGAGATCACAAGTTGGTGCTCAAAAGACAAAGGCAAAGTCAAAGTCGTCAAAGAAGTCAAAGCTTACTTTGTTTGTTTACTTGCTTTAATGTTCCTTTTGTAATGTTTTGTATTCTTAGGGTAGAAAGTGTAAGAGTTGTAAAGTGTAAGGGTTGTTAGTGTTGGGGTATAAATACCCTTTGTAAGTATGACATGCATGTACGTATTGAATTGTGGAAAGGAGAGTGAAGAGAGAAAGTTAGTTCTTAAGTGTGTGTGTTCTTGGTGTGTTAGTGTGTGTAAACTTTTCATCCAAGAATCAATGACATATGGCTTCTCAATTCATTCTCTAGTTGTTGCATGTTGATTAGAACTTGAATTGTACATACCATGCACCGTACAAACACCTCTATCTAAATCATCCCTACAATGGACATCTGGTACATCATTCATAATAGTCGGCAGTTGCACGTCAGCTAAAATTGGATAACGTGTAATCCAAGCATCCGGCCAACCATCATGAAAAGTGTCTAATAATTGCCTTACCGTGGTAGTGCTAGACAATGACATACCGTGAATAAACCTGGCAGAAATCACCTCAGACAACGGGCCACAAGATAGCCAAGTATCATCCCAAGCGTTCGTCGTCAAACCGCTGCCTATACGGACCGTAACACATCGTCTTATCTCGGGTCGAATCAACATCATTTTAGCAAGTACCCAAGACCACCGATTGTTCTTTCTTACTTTCCAGAAATTGTGATTACGGAAAGAATACTGACGAATCCAATCCACCCACAAGCACTTCCGGTTAGATAAAACAGCCCAAAGATTTTTAGCAATAAGAGCTCTATTCCACACCGCAAGTCTACGAAATCCCAGGCCACCACAATTCCTTGGACGACAAACCAGAGTCCATGCAACTTTGCACCGGCCTCTAGAAGGGTCACCTTGCGTCCAAAGGAAATCACGACAAAGACGCTCAAGCTCATGAATCGCTCCGGAAGGAAACATAAAGATCGCCATCCAATATAATTGGAGTGACTGTAAAACAGAAGTAATGAGTTGCTGCCGACCACCAAAAGAAAGGAACTTAGACTTCCAATTCTGAAGTCTACCTCGAACTTTAGCAATAATACCACTGTAATCTGCAATCCTTAACGTTATCGGCGAGAGAGTAACTCCCAAGTAACGAATAGGAAACGTGCCAGTTCTGAAAGGCAAACACTAAAGAATAGTCGCTTTGTCATCCATAGAAACATTACCAAAGAAGATATCACTCTTTTGCAGGTTAGGTGATAAGCCAGAACGTAAAGCAAAAATAGATAGGGCTTTTTTCAACACCTCCACTGAAGCAACATCTCCACGAGTTAAAACAAAAAGATCATCTGCAAAACAGAGATGGGTAATACCAAAATCCTCACAAGCATGATGAAAACCAAAATCAATCGCATCCGATATACACTGCTTAAGAATCATGGAGAAACCTTCCATAACCAAGGTAAATAGATAAGGTGACAAAGGATCACCCTGTCTAATACCCCGTTTCCCATGAAAAAACCCTCTTGATTCGCCATTAACTACAACCGAGAAAGAAGGAGTAGAGACTAGCCCCTTAATCCACTTAATGATAACCGGATGAAAACCAAACCCCTCAAGCATGCCAAAAAGATAGTCCCAACTGACCATATCATACGCTTTCCGTAAGTCAATCTTAAACGCACATCTTGGTGGCCCTTTTCCCAAGTGATAGCCTGCTACAAGTTCATGCGCCATCAGAATGTTATCAACAATCCTTCTACCCGGTATGAACGCAGACTGTGAGCGGCTTACAATGCCATCCAAACAAGGTTTCATGCGATCAACAATTACCTTGGATATGCACTTATACAAGACTGAACAACAAGCGATCGGCCGGAAATCAGAGACATAAGTAGCATTAGGCGACTTCGGCAATAAACACAACAACGTGTGATTCAGCTCCTTTGCCAGGTGTCCTCTATAAAAGAAATTATGAATTGCCAACAAAATATCAGGACCAACAATATCCCAAGTAGATTTAAAAAACCTGGAAGAGAACCCATCAGAACCCGGCGCCTTATCATTCCCAATGTGAAACAAAGCATCCCGAATCTCCTCACTAAGGATTGGCCGAATCATATGTAAAGAATCAGCCAAAGAAAGTTTAGAAGAAAATAACGACTCAGGCATGAGAGGAACTACATCCGCATCCTTTGTACCAATAATCGAGACAAAATGTTCAATAAAAGCTGGGGCTACATCATCATCATAAACATACGTACCATCCGTGCGGCACACAGAATGAACATAATGTGCATGTCTCTTCCTCTACCACCTTATGGAAGTAGCGAGTATTTGCATCTCCCTCCGAAAGCCATTTAACCTTTGCTCTTTGTCTCGCCGCACTCACATCCGTCCAACAAGCAAGTTGATAAGCTTTTCGTAACCGACTAACGTCAAGGCTCAAAATATCATTACTAGGATCAAGATCAGCAGCTAGTTGGGCTACATCCAACTCATCCTTTAGCTTGGATGTCCGCATTGAAAGATTCCCATACGTTGATCTCAGTTTCTTTAAAGGCGCTTTGAGTAACTTTAGTTTAGAGGTGACTCTAAACATGAACGTGCCTTGAACATCCATATTCCAATAGTTTTGCACAATTCCTCGGAATTTTGGATCCTGAACCAAGAAATTATCAAACTTGAATCCATACCTCTTAGGCCGAACACCTCCTTTAAAGCTAACAATTCCCGGGGAGTGATCAGATAAACCCCTCGGCAGAAAACGAGCTTGAGCATCTACAAACAAATTCGTAAACTCAACATTAGCTAAAATTCGATCCAGCTTCCTCCTTAAACCCCCTTCCTCCTTCGGTTTCTAGCACCAGGTGTGGTGTATGCCCGTAAATCGTACATCAAACACATCAATGTCCTCCAAACAGGTTGCGAAGTCTGCCATATCCCCATTACGCTGAGAAATGCCACCCAAGGCATCATGCGGAAAAAGCAAACAATTAAAATCTCCAAGTAAAACCCACGGCTTATCACCCAAAATTGCCCGAAACTTCCTCAGCCCTGACCAAAGAGATTGTCTCTCTTGGCCACGATTAGCACCGTAGACAAAAGAAACAAAGAGGCCTTGTGTCATCCCACGAATACGTATTTCACAATGCATGAATTGACCATGGGCCTCCAACACCATAACATCAAGAGAAGAAACATCCCATGCAATAATAATCCTCGTACCATACTCTGATTGCGCTTGATTTGAGAACCATTGCCATCTCCCAAACGTACGATCACAAACAGATTTTAACGAATCAACTCGCACATGCATCTCCAAAATTGCACATAACCGAATACCATTATTACGAATAAATGAACTAACCTCCATTTGCTTCTCCGGAGCATTTAAACCCCGGATGTTCCAACATCCAATGTTAAACATTGGATGGATGCTTAGCCGTACCTCCCACGTCCATTCTAACACTTCTAGAAACATCAACAGTTGACTTTTGTAAACCGCCCCCTTTAGCATTAGACATCGATACCCCTGGCCTAGAAGATGAATCAGTCGCTCGTTTCCTTTCCTTCCCACTATCAGCCTTGCTCACGTCCCCCTCACTCAAAGGTGAAAACCTGTTTGTGTTCTTCAAGATTGTCTTCAAAGGCACATCAAGAGGTGCCGTAAAATGACGTTCAACAGGTTTAGGGAGAGGACGTTTGTCTACATTCAGTAGAGAACCTCCAGTTGCCCCTTCTTTAAGCGGCACATCCACATTATGCTCCACATTCGGCTCTATAGGACCAGCTTCCACAACCTTCTCTTGCACATTCTGAATCACATCCACAGGAGGTGTGCATGTATTAGACAAAGTTGGTGTTCCCCCACTCGGAATCACCCCACTGTGATCCTGGGCTTTAGTGCCAGACGTAGTACCATGTTGTTTAGGTCTCCACTCCTTCCTTTGAACCTTTGTAAATCCATCATCATCAATAACAACTGATTTGCCTTTATTCTTTTGTGCCACCACCGCTTTAGCACATGATGATACTTTATGACCAAAACCATGCAGTGCGAACATTGCAAAGGTTCCCATAAGTACTCCACTCTTATCTTAACGGTTGTATCATCACCCCCAGAGAGACTTGGGATGACCACTTGCAGTTCCCTCTTAAGTTCACCTACTGCCCAGGTTTCAATAAGTACTTTAGCAAATCCCGGTCTACCCCAAGCCTTGTCACACATGGAAGCCGTGCAGGCATCCATTTGCTTCGGCACTCCCAAAGCACTAGCAATCCTGCTAATACCCTCTTTGTTAAAAGCCACCAAAGGAATATCATGAAGTTTCACCCAAAGCGGGCAAGTGTTGTGAACTGGTTTGGTTAAACCTTTCACTGGATCCCAATGCTCAACAAAAAAATAATTGTTAGAAAATAATCAAATTGAAGTTGTTAGGATGGGAATGGTGTAACCTTTATGACAAATAGAATTTCTTGTTTCCAAGGTATCACTCTTAATTTTTATAGACCAATAAACTTCGGCTAAAACTCGAGTTTAAATGTACGGCGGCATATGAGCCTATGCTTCTTTTAGTATAGTGTCGCGTAATTAGGAGTATCCATTACCGGGACAACCGGAAACCGGCTAATCCTGGAACCTGGATCTCATTGGTCCAATTTATGGGATCCTAGTTCTAGCATTAGTCGGTCTTGGGTTGGCCCGATAACGGGTACTCCTAGTTACACGACACAATACCGAAAGAGGCATAGGCTCACGGACCTCCGTGCATTTGAACTCAAGGTTTAGTAGAGATTTATTGGTCTATAAACACTAAGGTGGGGCCTTGCACACAAGGAATTTCTTTTGTATCAGCGGTTAACCATTCAATCCTAATAGAAATGTATTAAGTAATTTATTATTTACATTAAAAAAATATGCATTTTAATACAATTTCTAGTCCGTTTAAAATCAATAATCAGTTAATCGTTCTTCTCTTTTTAAAGTTTCACGTGCTTGTACCGTACAAGTTTCTCATAAAAGCAAAAACAAAAACACTTAAAGTGTTGGTTGGAAAAAAATTGTTCTCCCAAATTCACACGGTTTGACACCTCGGCACCTTGCAACCGCTTTTGACACCATATTCTGGTGGTAGGTGGTGGTGGCGGAGGCGGAGGCGGAGGCGGAGGCGGAGGCGGAGGCGGAGGCGGAGGCGGAGGTGGAGGTAGAGTGATCTCTAAATCTAACAAAAGTCCGTTCTCCGAATGCCTCTGCATTTTACGGTATGTTGAAGCAAAACCAAAAGATTTAACAACATATATTGAAATCCTAATTTGTGAGTGTTTTTCGGTTAAATATGTTGTTGAAATACTGAAATTTCAATTGAGATTGCAATAAGTATATGCTCTTGGCATTCTGTTATTGTTCTATAACCTCTCCGGTGGTTCTGCATTTTACGGTATGTTGAAGGGGAAAAAATTAATAACATATATTAAAATCTTAATTTGTGAGTGTCTTTTTTTTTGCTTAATCTGTTGTTGAAATCATGTGTGCGAAATTGAGATTGCAATTAGTGTGTTTTTGTGTTTACAATTAATTATTTTTAGAAGCTTTTGGATTCTATTAATTGTGTGTTCACAATGTAGATTAGGTGTTTTGACATGAATAAAATGTTCGTCGGAGTATGTATGTGTATGCTAGAGTGTGGAGGTCATGTGTTTGTATTTTCTAATTTTTTATATTTTAAAGTAAATTACGCTTTTAGTTCTTGTGGTTTCGAAATGTCAGCTTTCATCCCTATGATTTTCCAATTTATTTTTGTTTTCATCCGTGAGGCTCATAGGCGGAGCCAACACTGGCCCACCATTAGCACAGGCATACCCTAAAATTTTTTGTTTAACTATCTGTATATGCTCAACATCTAATAAATCCATTTAAAGGTACACTCTTTAACAAGTGTGAACTCTCACAAGCCCACAACAACAAGTATCTCATACTTTCACCGTTTCACATATTTATCCCTCTATCTCTCATATTCACATATATATATATATATTGATTATTGAAATCCTCACTACTTAAAAAAAAAAGAAAATCCTCACCATCCATTTCATGTTAGCATACCTGCAATTGTTTGTTTATATGTAAGTATTGTTTAAAGATATTCCCTTTTGTATTGAAAAGCAATTATATATCATATGCATATAACAAGTTTATAGGATAGCTTCTTAGTAGGGATGTAAATGAGCCGAGCTACTCGTGAGCTACTCGAGCTCGGATCGTTAAAAGCTCGAAACAAGCCGAGCTTAAACGAGCTCGAGCCCGAGCTCGAGCCTAGTTTAAGGCTCATTTATTAAACGAGCCCGAGCTCGAGCTTTGTATACGAAACTCGTTAGAGCTTGCAAGCTTATACGAGCTTATATATACACATATATATTTTTTATATTTTCTTACAATTACATATATATTTTACATTATATTATTTGTATTTCTTTTAAAATTAAATCTCAATTTGATAATGATCACTCCACACACACGACCCTACATCTTCTCAATTGAATTTCCAATTGCTAAAATTTAGCCCTTTTCCACTTTTCCCTCTCATTCTCTCAAAATCTGATACACGACTTATACCAATTTGCAAACCCTAGTTTTTGATTGCAGGTTAGACGATCAAAGGTGAGTCAAAAATCAAAATCTTCGTTATTCGATCATTGGGTTTTATCACTGATTTTGATTATCGATTTTTTATCACTGGTTACGAACTTTTGATTACAGGTAAGTTTCTAACTTGTTTACAGGTCATTAAACTCACTGATTATCATCTTCCAAAGGTTAGTCGATCGAACTCCTGATTTTCTTTACTGATTCATCTTCTTAATAGAGACCTAACCTATTCATATTTTCAATTTCGAAAAAATACAGAAGGTTATGTTGGTTAAAAAACACAGAAGCCATTCATCTCTCGTTTGTATGTTCAATATTTTACACTTTTACTTCTTATACACAGAAGATGAATTAGTATTTCATTTGGGTAGAAGGTTTTGATGAATTGTATAAATTTAGTACTAGTAGACTAGTAGTCAAACTAGTTGTGTTTCTGCTTTTGGAAGTAGTATTATTGTATATTTGTATTAGACTTTGGTTTACTATATTTGTCTTTCTTCCTAAATTTTCAGTTTCATTATATTGGTTTGTTGATAAGGATGGCAGGAGAAACAAATCCAATCAATCCTATGCAAGGTTGTACATTGAATCAACCACATATGGGTGAAACTGAAACCGATGGAGTTGTCGATAATCAGCCTATCAATGAGGAGGAGAACCTTCCAGCTAATAACATGGCAAATGATCAAAATGAAGGTAGGGAAGGAAATACTCAAACTGGTGATGGTGTAGATAAAGTGTAAATAAAGCGTAAACGTCAAAAGACTTCGGTTGTGTGGGAGGAATTTGTCGAGGTGACTCTACCAAATGGCAAGCAAAAAGCTGAGTGCATTCATTGCAAGACACGATTGGCTAAAGCTGGAACCGGAACTACAACGACATATAAACGACATTTGGAAAGTTGTGCAAAGCGCAAACAATACCAACGAGCCCAACAATTGCTTAATTTTCAACCAGAAACTTTTAATGGAGATAATACGTTGCATCCGTTTATTGCACCAGATACAAAGTATGATTCTAACAAGGCGAGAGAAGCAATAGCTAATTGGATAATGGGTACCGAGCAACCGTTCACTGTCGTGGAAGACGATCTGTACACATGCATGATGAAAAGGGGTGGTCCTATGTATCAGAAGATAAGCAGGGCTACAGCAAAGGCAGATTGTTTTAAAGTTTATGAGCATGAGATAAAAAAGTTGAAAGGTCTTACAAAAACTGCCTCAAAAATTAGCTTAACCACCGATTGTTGGAAGTCGAGTCATCAAAAGATTGAGTATATGGTCATCACAGGGCACTTTATTGATCAAAACTGGAGGTATTACTGTATTACATAGATTTTGTTCAAACTTGTTTGCTTTAGCCTTTAGCTTATGAATCTCTTTTGAGTCTTATAAGTCTTTTGTTCTCATAGATTGCAAAAACGAGTTCTAAGTTTTGTTCATGTGCCTCCTCCTCGTACCGGGCTTGATATTGTTGATGGCATTTATAAATGCTTAAGGGAGTGGGAAATTGAGGAGAAGATTTTCTCCATATCTGTAGATAATGCCGCGTATAATGACCGGGTCGTTAATACTTTGAAAACCAACTTTAGTAAAGTGAAGAAACTTCCATGTGGTGGTAGATTGTTCCATGTGAGGTGTTGTGCACACATACTAAATCTTCTAGTCAAAGATGGCCTTTCAAAGATCCATCACGTTATTGAAGAAGTTCGTGAAGCTGTGAAGTATATTAATCATTCTGAGGCACGACGTCAAACATTCTCAAATGCTGCACACCAACTTCAAGTACATGATAGAAAACTATTGGTTGATGTCCCAACAAGGTGGAACTCAACCTACGACATGTTGTCTCTTGCTCTCAAGTTTAAAGATGTTTTCCCAAGGTTTGTGTCTAATATGAATATAAATATTTTTGTAAATCTTGGAACTTAAGGTGTGTCTTTTCTAAGTTCTATGTTTGTTTTAGATATGCCGAGTACGAGCCGCTTTTCCATCACTTGCCATCTGAGACAGATTGGTAAAATGTGGATAGCGTATGTGAGGTATTAAAGGTTTTTAAGGTGCGTGTATCTTTATTAACTTATGTCTCTTTACTAATACAACTTTGCTCACTAATTTTTGATGTTTTTATTCTTAGGTGTGCACAAACATTATTTCAGGGAGTGATTACCCTACATCAAATCTGTATCTTATTGAGGTTTACAAAGTCAAAGAAACATTGGATAAAGCTGTACAATCCAAAGATGAGTTTATTCGTGAAATGGCGAAGAAGATGAAGGAAAAGTTTGACAAGTATTGGGGGGAGTGCCATTTACTTATGGCCATTGCTTCTGTGTTGGATCCGAGGTTTAAGATGAAACTAGTTCAATTTAGCTATCCAAGGTTGTATTCACCAACTGAAGCTACCAAGAACATTAAGGAAGTGGAGAAAGCACTTGAGGATATGTATTCAGACTACTTGGAGATGCACAATTCATTAGTTAGGGAAGCTTCAACCCATGGAAGTGGATCGTCTGGAGGGAGCAATGCTTGCGTTTCTAATGAAGACGCATCGGGATGGGAGGCATATGGGCAGTTTATTGAAAGTGTAGACGTGGAAGGTCCAGAGAAGTCAGAACTTGCTATGTACTTGGAAGAAGGTGTACATAGGGTGCAAGGACAAGCTGGAATGCAATCTTTTAATGCTTTGGAATGGTGGAAAATACACAAGTTGAAATATCGCGTGCTGTCACAAATGGCTATGGATGTACTTGCAATTCCTATTTCCACGGTTGCTTCTGAGTCAACATTTAGTGCGGGAGGTAGAGTCATTGATCCATATCGATCTTTGTTGGGGGCTGACACGGTACAAATGTTTATTTGTGGAAGGGATTGGATTAGACAAATGTATGGAACGAAACAGATTCTAAGGTGCAGTTTAACGCTTTTAATACTTAAAAATTGTTTTAAATTATCAATTTATAAAATTACTGATTGATTTTTGTTTTGCAGAAGGAAGACTTACCTGTTGAAATTATACTACCTACTGTGAAACAAGCTAATTAAAGGTACATTTTTCTATTTACAAGTTTGAATTTACTCTCATGAGTATAATGACCAGTAAAGTACTAATGTTAGATAAAATGAAAGAGCTTTATATTACTAATTTTTTAATAGGTTATTTTCTTTAGTTTTGACACTTACATTCAAAGAGATATAAACCAATATATTTGACACAAGTGCTTTTTTAATGCAGGATTGCAGCAGGTACATTTTCATATGGAGGCAATTTTTGTGGATATCAGTTTTGGTCCTCTTGGATAGTTGGATTATGAATTCGAACTAGTACATTTTTTGTGAATATCAGTTTTTGATCCTCTACTGTTTGGTGATGTTAGTTTGTCGTTAATATTTTGGCGTATATGTACGCGTTACTTGAACCCATTCGAATTAAAGTACGATTATATGTAGGCTATTCAGCAATTGTAGTTGTTTGAAACTTAAAACAACCTGTATTAGTTTGTGGTTTTATTTTTTTTGGAAATACACGAGCTCTTTAACGAGCTTGATTTTGCCTATAGACGAGCTCGAGCTTTGTTACTTAATGAGCCGAGCTTGAGCTCGTTTAGGCTTGTTGAACACTCGAGTAATAACGAGCCGATCCCGAGCTCTTCTACATGCAAAACGAGTCGAGCTCGAGCTAAAAAACACATGCTCGAGCGAGCTCGAGCTCGAGCTCGAGCTTCTATAACCTTAAGAGAGCCTAGCTCGATAAGTATGAAGCTCGGCTCGGCTCGGCTCGTTTACATCCCTACTTCTTAGCATCGTAACATATTTTTAGAACAATTTCAAAATAAATAGTCGTGTTAGCTAGCTAATCTTATAGGACTTTACAAAACAATTTCAAAATAAAGTGTCGTGTTAGCTAATCTTATAGGACACTTTTGAAACGTTCTATAAACTCATCATTTTAAAGAACACTTGTGTTTATAAGACGCTTTCTAAATAGTTAATAAGACGTTTATTTAAAAATATTTATAAATAACTTGTTACGGCTCCCAAATGGGTCCTATTAACCTTCTGTAACGCTTTTAAATAGAACACTTTTCGGTTTGATCATATAAACTTGATCATATAAAACACCTTATAAGGAGGCTTCTTTATTTTAGCAATTTTTTTAATGAGTTGTAAGTTCGTTTATATCATTACATATACGTTGGTACATAAAATCTTAACAAAATTTTCATTATTTTTTGTTAGCGTTGAGGACCACCCTTAATATAAATCCTGGCTCCGCCCTTGGACTGAGGCTAACTACTATTTTTAAGAACAAGAAACGAAAATAAATTGTAAACTACAACAACGAAAAAAGCAATCAAATTTAAGGTTGTGTTTGGCAAAAATAAGCTAGTACATGTTTGGGTGGACCACAAACTAGCTTATTGAAACGCTAGTTGGAGTTGCGTTTTACAAGCTTTTTCCAATTATACCCTAATTAATATTAATTATTACACCCCAAGATACATTTTTTGATCGTTTTACATACTTGGAGCATCTCCAACAACATTGCTAAAATAGAAAAAAATTGTTTTTCTTTGCTAAATTGCTCCAACAGTTTTGCTATCCAATTGCTAAAATAGAAAAATATAGAGAAATCTCTAAATTTAGAGAATTTGCTAAAATTTCTAAATGATGAGAAATAAATGTTATTTTAATATCTTTCACCAGTGGCATAATTATTTGTTTAAAATTTTTAATTTTTTTATTGAAATACTAAATGCATTGTATATAATAATAATAATATAAGTAATGATTAATCTCTAAAATAGAAAAGATGTTAGGGATGCAAAGGAAAATTTTTAAAAATTTTAGGTTTTCCTTCTATATTTTAGAAAAACTATATTTTAGGTTTTCCTTCTAGTTTTTGCTAAACATAATTTATTTATAAGCTAGTTTATCAGCTACTAGCTAGCTTTATTAGTCAACAACTAGCTTATCAGCTAGTTTGTCAAATACAATGTAACGCCCCGTTTCCTAGAATTAAATAATTAACTTGTTATGTCAAATTTCAGTTAAGTTAGTGTACTTTATGTAATTTACAGGTCGGAGGACCTAAGTGTTATTTTCGATAGTAGAGGGTGGAGCCTAGCATGAATATTATAGAATTTCAAGCCCTCTCACCCTTCAGTTGCAGAAAACGATTTTGGAGAAAGGGAGAGAGAGCTTGGGGCGATTTTTGGTGCAATTTGAAAGGAGGAATTCATCCATTGTGAAATAGCAAGTAACTAGTGAATGTTGTTGGTAATTCCTTAAGGTAATTGTTGCTTTGTTCATGTATTTCGTATCAATTTGTAAGTTTATGTCAAGGGTTAGGGTTTTTGTTTTTATTTGACGAAATTGGTGATCTTTGGATCACCAATTGAGTGTAATATGATGTAGAATTGTTATAAATATTGTTGTTCCAGATTCAAGTTCTAATCAACATGCAATCAAGTAAGAATGATTTGAAAGCCATATATCATTGATTCTTGGATGAATTGATTACACACACTATCCACACCAAGAACACACACACTTAAGAACTATAACTCTCAATTCACTCTCAATTTACACAATGATACGCATGCATGTTCTAACTACCAAACTAACTCACTATGGGTATTTATACCCAAACACTCAAACCCTCAAGGTTTACAAGAATTACACAAACTACCCTATTATTACAAAACTATTACAAGTAAAGTAATAAAGCACTAAAACAATGAAGCTTTGACTTTCTTTTAACAACTTTGACTTTGCCTTTGACTTCAACATTAGCACAATCTTGTGATCTCGGATACAATCCGATTTTGCACCCAACAATCTCCCCCTTTGGATTCGAGATCACAAAAAGAATTAGGCAAACGTCTTCAAGAAAACATCAACACTTTAAGCATCAACAATAAGCTTTCTTGAATGATAAGCTTCCGTAATAATCTTCACGAATCATCCAAATCTTCATGAAGCTTTAACACACTTTGAACACGAAGCTTTAACAAATCGAGATATCTTCAAATAACCATCAAACTTCAAACATCTCTTGCAAACATCTCTTGTCATATCTCGTAATCTTCTCCTTGACTTGACATTTCGGAACCATCTCCCCAAAGTATCTTCAAAAAGCATTTCTCGACTTTACATTTCTAAACCATCTCCCCCTTTTTGATGAAATATGAAATAATCATCAAAATCTATAGAAATGTATGATCAGAACAACTCGGCTCGTAAAGATACAAACATGTGAAAGAACCACCATAGATAACAAAAACCATCTCACATAACCATCTCCTCCTTGTTACTCCAGAATTCCCCTTTTTCCTCCAAAGAAGTACCGTCAATTCCATAAAGTAACCTGAATCTTTTCAAATTCAGATATAAGTGGGAAAATCCTGAAACAACACATGAATCAGTTGGAATGCCTGTGAGAAGCACAAAGCAACTCAGTACAACAAATGCACTATATAAAGAGCTTTAGTGATGATCACTCCCCAGGACTTCCGTTCAATCATCGCAAACACTAAAAGTATTCCTATGAACGTTCCGACAAAGAAACGAATTCCTTGTGTGTATTTGTGATGAAGGAAAATAGCAACAAGTGCTTTCATAAGGCTCAAAATGTGAAAACATTTCACGACTCGATGTGTAGAAATGAAGTTCAAAGGCAGGGCAGCTTCCTTCTGTTTCAATATCGATTTTCCAAATGAAAACCTGATAGATTATGTGCTGCGTCCCCGTGATGAAATGAAACATCTCCTTGTTAAGAAGGAAATGAGTAGCTAGTGGGGTAAAAACGAGAGTCGGCATTGGGCTTTGCCTTATTTCAATATCGGTCACCAAAGAATGTGAACCAATAGATTATGTGGTTGCCCGGCTAAGAAAAGGTTGGTGCAGAGTTTTCTTTTTTTTTTAACTCTGTTCTCACACCCTCCAAATCTTTTAAGCATCCTCACATCTAACCAATCTCTCATATAATATTTTTCCGCTCAATCACTATGAGAATAACTCGACCACCTGAGTCATCTCCCCCACTCTTTGATGTAGACCCCTCACTCATTTCTCAAGGATAACTTCTTGGGTAGGATTACCGGTTCTGGAAATCCATAGAAGTTCTGTTAAGCTCACACATCCCATGAAAAAAGTTTCCAAAACATGAAAGTACAATGATTCATCGGGTGAATCAATGAGCCAATATGAAGCAAGCTTGAACAAGTATATATGTACAATATAGGAGCATAAGAATTTCTTCAAACAAGTATATGAAATGAATAACCAAGAATGATATAGACTTGTTTGAGAAAACTGATTCATATGATAAGATGTGAGATATGTTCATGAAAAGTTGTGGTTCACAACAAAATGAATGATTATCTATACGAACAAGATATAGATATAGCAATGAAGAACGTATCTGATCAAATAAACGATGAAGTACAATGAGGAAATATCAAGCGAGTGTATTACCACCGAAAAATATGGTCATATAGAGACGTGGTAATAACTAAGTCAAAAGAAGCTAAACCGGTGTGTATGAATACTTGAAAAGTATATGAAAAGATAATACGCAAGTATTAAACTTTGGAAACACACGGTTTAGAAAATATCCGTCAACTCATCATGATATGAAAACATTTAAAATCACACTTCTAATTCGAAAAATCATTTGAGAATCGAGAAGTGAGTTTGAACATTTAAAAACATTTTTCCATACACGAAAGTTGTTCATCTTTCAAATATGTAAGCATTAAAGCATATTATAACACTCCCCCTAAAAACAATATCTCTTTTATGTACTCCCCCTCAAATGGATAATCAAACGTTTACTTAAAATTCTCCCTCAAAGTAAGAATAATACCTTGAGAACCATTGAAGACCGGGTCTTGAACTGAGTTATTCAAGAGCCACTTGCACATTGAAGGTCGGGTTCTAAACTGGCATATTTAGAAGCCACTTGTCATTGAGGAACGGGTCCTAAACTGATATATTTAGGAACCACTTGTACATTGAGGAACGGGTCCTAAACTGGTTTGATTAGGAGCCACATGCTTGCAGAAACTCCCCCTTGAATAATGCATTAAAGATATGGGGACCTGCAAAAACAAAATCATACAGATTTTGGTATCCACTTGAAAGTGGATCCTCTTTTGTTAAAAGAAGTTGGTTTATAGTTCGGAATACTGTAAGTACCATACCAACTTTCTGACTTTTCTTTTCGAACAAACTTATTTGTTCCACAGTAAGAACAACATATTTTCTTTTGAGATAATCTGATCATATGATTTACAGAGTAAATTGGATCAGATTTAACAAAAGATTTAGCTTTAAAAACATTGTTCTTTTGAACATTTTGTTTGGGAACAAATAACTTTGGTTTATCTACCTTTGGTGTAGACCCTTTAACTCTCCAAACAAACTTACCTTTCTTCGAATGATTTTTACCTGAACCATCAATCTGATGATCATAGAAAAGATTAGAAGGACGAATCTGATTAGTTGGTGTAAAACTTTTTGTTGAAGAAACATCTGCATGAAGAGAACTTGGAGCAGTTTTGAATGAACAAACAGAATCAGCATAATCAACATATGGTGATTGTACTATAACATCGGGACTCTTTGGTTCATTCAAATTAACTTTAAAAACAATATCTTCAAGATCTTTCACCATCGCAGATAAAAGATTCTTTTCTTCAACTGTTTCATCAAGTTTCTTTTTCAGATTAGAACTTATAATCTGTTCTTTCATGATGTCAGAAGACAATTCAGATAATCTTAATGTAAGCTTCCTTACTTCTGTCTCAAAAACCCTCTTTTCCTCTTCAAAATCATTTTTCTCAAAGGTTGGTTTCTTTAGTTCAGCAATCAGTTGCTCAAAACCTTTTATCTCACACTTTAAAAGGTGTTCTTTTCTTTTAAAAGCACTTCTCTCATCCGAAAGTTGCACTTCTAAATTAGCAATTTTCTTCCTAAACAGAACACTCTTTTCTTCAAAAGCTTTTCTTTCTTTTTCAAAACCTTTATTCTCTTCCTCAAAATCAAACTCAACACATCTATCTCTTTCAACACGAACATTCTTTTTCTTCAAACCTTTCTTCTTACTTTCAAAAACATTCTTCTTTTTCTCAAAATCTTTTCTTTCATTCACAATCTGTCTCTCTAAATCAGAAATCTTCTTTGAAAGTTTATCACTTTTCAACTCAAAAGATTTTCTCTCTTTCTCAAGAACCTTTCTTTCTTCTTCAAAAACCTTTCTTTCATCTTGTAACTTCTTTTCAATCTTAACCAACTCACTATCCACAACATTCTTCTTGTTGGTACAAGAATCGGTACAAGACTCAAGAGAATCAAAAACATTCATTCCATCATAAGAGTTGGAATCATCATCATCATAACAACAATTAACATAACATGTTGATTCAGAAAACTCTTTGAAAATCTTGTTTTCTTTTTGCTCATCAAAAACTGATATCTTCAAAGAAAGTTCGTTAATCTTTGCTTCAAAAGCTCGTCTTTCTTTCTCAAAGTTACTTCTTTCGATGATCACGATTTTCTCAAAATCATTTACTTGGTTTGAAAGCTCTATCACTCTTGAATGAGAAGATATAAGTTTGTTTTCAAAGACTTTCTTATCTTCTTCTAACTCATGAACTTTCTTTTGCAAACATTCATTTTCTTTCCTCAAAGAAGTTACAAGTTTTAAGTTTTGAGCATTTTCAAACGAATGTTTTAACAATTCATCATGCTCATTTTGCAAATCAATTTTCAAACTTGTAATTAAACTTCTTTCATTAGAAAGTGACTCTTCAAGATCAGTAACTTTAATAAGAAGATCAGCTTTTTCAGCATTTGATATAGATAAAGTTTTCTGAAGCTCAGTTATCTGTTTTGACAATTCTGAATTTTCCGATTCTTGCCCTTTTTCACTCTGTAATAACTTCTCTAAATCCACAATCTTCATTTCTAACAAAGATTTGTCAGAACTCAACTTTAGATTTTCCTGGTTTAGCTCAAAGACACGATGACTGTATGTCATATAATTCTTCCATAATGTATGATGGTCAACTAGCTCCGTCATCTTGACTAATACGAAAATAGAACTTGAAAATGATCGATAATTCACTGAAACTGGTAGATTTCTTCTGAACTGCTGGAGGTATGCAACTCGGAACACTTCTTTTGATCAAAGATAAGGTTAGTGATAAAAGTCAAAAAGTCAACTGTAAAGTCAACCGGTGAATAGTGAAATCCCGGGAAAAAATATTTTTCAAAAATTTGAAAGTTGATTTTGACTGCGAAATTGGAAGTTTAGTCCAAAAATACAATCTCTCGGAAATCACCAAAATCTCGGAAAAACCGGCATTTTTCGAGAAAAAATGACCTTAAAAATGACTGAACTTTTTCACCGTAGAATCAGATAAGAAGACTTAAAAAGTTTACGTGAAAAAATGACCTTTTTTTTTCCGAACTCTTAAAATAACCCGATTCGGAAAACACTAAATCCGAATCGGATTTTTTTCAATTTTCCGAATCGGAAAATGATGTTTTCCGAATCGGAAAAGAAATTATGAACAGAGTTCCTAGATAAAATTCGAGTTGGTATTTGGTCAAATTCCGAATCGGAAAATGATGTTTTCCGAATCGGAGTTTGATTAATACCAAGTCGGAAAACGAGTAAAACTACCTTCGAACACAATTTCCGAATCCAAAAAAATTTTCCGATTCGGAAAACTTCAAAAATTCCGATTCGGAAAACTTGAATATCCCAATTCGGAATTTATGAATATTCCGATTCGGAATATATGAACACCAATTCGGAAAACGAGAGAAAAACCGAGCAGAAGGTAAAAAACTCAAAAATTACAGCTCTAAACACCAAATTTTGACTCTAAATCACTTCTAAACACAGTAAAAACATCATTTTAACCACAAACAATCACATTTACATGCAAATCATGATCAAATGAAGAAAATCAAAACTCAAACCTCCATTTTCAAAAAAACATAAAAAGCTCAAGAAATCATACCAAATTCAATGAATTTCCAGCTCTGATACCACTTGTTGTTCCAGATTCAAGTTCTAATCAACATGCAATCAAGTAGAGAATGATTTGAAAGCCATATGTCATTGATTCTTGATGAATTGATTACACACACTATCCACACCAAGAACACACACACTTAAGAACTATAACTCTCAATTCACTCTCAATTTACACAATGATACACATGCATGTTCTAACTACCAAACTAACTCACTATGGGTATTTATACCCAAACACTCAAACCCTCAAGGTTTACAAGAATTACACAAACTACCCTATTATTACAAAACTATTACAAGTAAAGTAATAAAGCACTAAAACAATGAAGCTTTGACTTTCTTTTAACAACTTTGACTTTGCCTTTGACTTCAACATTAGCACAATCTTGTGATCTCGGATACAATCCGATTTTGCACCCAACAAATATCTTGCAACGGTTATTGTAGTCTTGTAGAGCTCGGAAAATCAAGAATAGGGCAAGTTGAATCGATTAAATCGGAGTTCGTATGAGTGAGTTATGTGAAAAAAGAAGAAAAACACGTTTTTGGCCTCGATTTTTAGGTCTGTTAGATCCTAGCGATGCTAGGAGGGATGCTAGCGATCGCTAGCCACCTTCATGATCACTAAGCTTTCGAATGGTCGGACAGAAGTTGGAATTTGGGTACTTAGCGATCGATAGCCTGAAGCCTAGCGATCGCTAGCGTGTTGTGTGTTTGGGTAGAAAATTGTTTCGGCCATAACTTTTTCGTTATAGCTCCGATTTTGATTTCGAAAGAACCGTTGGATTCGTAATTGAATTACCTACCCTTTGAGATCATAAAATGTAGGATTAGAGTTAACAACCTTAGAGTGAATAGCTCTAATCATGGGTTGGTGGAGTTCGGGTGTGTTTCAGAACTTATATTGAGTAGTTGTTTATACGTGCATGATGTGTAATGTTTATAGGTGCTTGAACTAGTTGTTGTGGTGATTTAAGTACGTGTTTGGGACGTTGTTGTCAGGTGAGTACATTAACCTGCGTTCATGTTAGAGCAAATATTATTGTATCCGAGATCTCAAGATGAGGAGATAATATTCAAGTCAAGCAAAGTCAAAGTATGGAGGTCAAAGAAGAAAGTCAAGCATCAAAGTCAAAGTAAAAGCATTGAATGGAAAAGTCAAAGTCAAGGAATGAAGCTTTAATGTCAATGTCAAAGGTTTAGTTAGAGGAGTCAAAGTCTTGTAATTAGAGTGTTTGACTAATTAGTCATTAGTATAAATAGAAGAAGTTAGTGAGTAATTAGTAAGGAGCTTTATTGTAATATTCATAAGTGTGTTCTAAAGAGAGAATCTAGAGAGAGAAAGTTCATATTGTAAGATTTACATAATGAAATGAGAATTCATTGTTTTGATCCATTGTTATTGCACTTACAATTGGTATCAGAGCTATGGCAGAAGATTTGTGCACAATTGGATGAAGATTTGAAGAAATTTGAAGATTTTTTGAAGAAATGGGTTTTTATAAGATTTTTGTAAATTTGTAGATTTTTGTTGTAGATCTTGTAGATCTTGTAGATTTGTTTGTGTTTTTGTGTTTATGGTGTGTTTTCTAATCATCTCCAATCACTCTAGATCAAAATTGTACTCAAATTTGAGTTTTTGATTTTTGAAAAGCTTCAAGTTCATCCACGGAGTTTTTGAGAAATTTTTGAAAATTGGATGAATTTGATCTATTTTTGGTAAGTGTTGCTTCACAAAGGTTATTTGTAATCATGAAGTGAGCAACATATTTGAATTTGATCAAATTTGGTGAAGATTTTTGTAAATCATTCTTAAATTTTTGAGTTTGTGTTCTTGAGTGTTCTTGAGTGATTTGGTGATTTGATGTGTTTTTGATTTGTTTTTGAGTGGATTTGTTTCTAAAAAGTGTTTTTGAACATAAATCTATATTTTGTTTTTGATTTTAGAGGTTAAATTTGTGTTTTTAAAATTTTTGGGTTGAATGTGTTTGTAACATCCCAATTTCAAATGGAACCTCTATTGATGTTAAGGGTTAGTTAATGACTAAAAGTTTGCTTTTTATCGAAATCAAGGGCCAATGTGTAATTACTGGAAGTGCAAGGTTGTTAGTAGGGGTGAGCATCGGAACCGGGTACCCGCTTTTGGAACCGGAACCGCTATGGAACCGCCGGTTCCGGAACCGGAACCGGTGTGAGTGGTTCCGGTTCCGGTTCCTAAAATACGGATCCGGTCGGGACCGGTTCCGGTTCTCATTTTTGTGGAACCGCTAACCGCCGGGTACCCGCCGGAACCGGTTAGGCTATATATATATGTATATATTTATATATTAATAAATGTAATTTTATATATATGACTATTATGTTTAATAGACTAAATTTAAAATTATTGTTTTACCTTTTACGTTACGCATAAACTTACGACCACTTTTTCACTCGACTTATTTATTCTATTTTTTCGATATTTTTATATTGTATTTAACATTTCAAGTTGTGTTTTTTGTTATTTTCATTTTCAAAAATTGTCGTAATTATTTATATAGTTTTTATCGGATAAGTTTTCATCGTTTTACTATTTATTTCGTTACTTTGTGACTATGTAATAACTAATAATTTCTTTTTATAACATAAAATATTAAAAAAAAACATTTAAAAAATTAGACACCGGGTACCCGGTTTCGGAACCGGAACCGGCGGTTCCGGGACCGGTTCCCAAATATGAAGAACCGGTGCAACCGGTTCCGGTTCCGGTTCCTTCATTCTAGGAACCGCCGGTTCCGGTTCCATGAATTTTGGCCGGGTACCCGGTTTTGCTCACCCCTAGTTGTTAGCATGCGATTAAATAAAAGGGGTTAGCCCTCAACTTCCCTTATTCAATTCAGTTTCCAGTAAACGTATTTGGGGAGAAAGGAGGGCGGCCATAGAGAAGGGTTCAAGAAGGTGCAATTGAGGGCTATGGTGGATCAATCGGAGTAAGATGTGAATTGCTAAGGCTAAGGTATGGGTTCTGGACTGAGAATTATGGTACAATTGATGTTAAATTCGGGTCTTGTGATGTCAAGTTAGGGTTGGGATGGTATAAATACCGAATTGGTGTAATTGGTTAATATTATGGTCCATTTGATGATGGATTATGATCTTGTATCCATGGATTAGCATGTTTTGAATTGTTTTAGACGCACGTAATTGTCACATATCGACCCTAGATCACGTAGAAATCGTTTTTGGGTTGTGTTGGGTCGAAACGTGAGTTGGAAGTATGATTTCCGAAGCAGAAATCGCGAAGTTGGGCTGCATGGAAGTCCCGCGACTTGGCCCGCGACCTGAGGTCGCGGGGGTCAAGCCGCGCAACTTTCTTGAAATTTTCGAATTTTGGTTTTGATCTTTTCGGAAATTTGGCTATGGGATCATGTTAGGAATGTTAAGCGAGGATGAGGCCTAGAGTTTTGGGTCAATTGGACTAGTCTAGCTATGTCTAAGACTAGCTTTTCGGTATGGATGTCATGTGGTCATGTTAAGCTTTATTTTGACATGTAATTGTATTTAATTGTTTAGGTAACTTGCCTTGAGCATCGTGCTAGCTTGTGTGTGCTTGAGCTGCTGGGAGGTGAGTACTTTATCTATGCCGATGTGATTATACCTATGTGATAGACTTACATGTGTGATTGTATGCTATATGGGTTATGTTATTGCCTAGTTGGTACTGGTTACCACTAGGAAAATAATTCCTTCGGGAACAAAGGATCAAGTTATGGATTAAGCGGCCTGGTACCAGTGTCAAAGGATCAAGTTACATGATACGTGATTGCAATGTAAATCGGTTATGTATGTATAGTTATGTCAGTATAGATATGTGCTCACTAAGCGAAAGCTTACCCGTTGTTATTTTAATCTTTTAGTGTCAGGTACTACATCGGGAAACGAAGGCAAGGCTCACGTCTGATGATTCTGATGGTAGCGGCTCAGTCAATTAGCGGATCAATTGATTACTTGGAGTTGGGAAAGACAATGTTTTTCTTAAAATAATGATGGCTACCTTCTATTTGTGCGAGATGAATTATGCTATGTTTTGGAACTTATGATGGGTTTGGATTACATTAACTACTTATCAATTTTTATAAAAATGTTCCTCTGGATTTTGTTAAAACTCAAGATTTTTGGTTTCGGCTTCCGCTTATTTCAAATGTCTTTCTAAAATATAAGTATGGAAACTTTGAGGTGTTACAATTGGTATCAGAGCCCTGGTTTAAGGGATTCAGGCATTCACCGGTAGTGAGTGTTTGAACTTAAACCAAGCGTTCTTGTTTTCTAACTAAGAATTTTCAAAATTTGGAGTTGGATAAGAAATGGATAAGAGACTGAACTGCGGACCGGGACATCAACGTGAGTTGAGCACACTATACTTGGATAAGAAAAGCATGATACTTTATTTCCTTGCTAATATGATGGATTATTATGATATGAGATGTTATGCTTGATATGTACGATAAGTTATGTTGGCTTGATATGCTATGTATGTTATGGTAGGATATGTTATGTGATTATGCGTGAGGCTGTGTTATGTATGGGCATGATAATAAGTTATGTATATTGTTATGAAGCATGAGGTCCTATATAAAGGACATAGGGAGCAGGTATCACTATGATAGTTGTGGAGAAATGAACGAGTATGAGTTCTTAAGGTTAAGTGGTTTAGAATGCGTTATTATGATGAATAGAAACTATGGAATGGTAGACATACATGTTGTGCCTTTGTGTAGACTTATGGTTATGTGGTTACGAGTAGAAGAGCATGACGCATGTTTTATGTGATTGAATGGTAGGTGAGCTGTTAAGCTCTAGTGTAAAGGTTATGTATGGGACAACTAGTCGGGAATTAGGATCTTTGTGATGGTGTCGAGGCTAGATATGTAGGATGTATTTATAGTGATACAAGGGCCCGTATCATTGCAAATACATTGTGCATATCAGGAAATTGACATAGTTACAAGGAGTTCTATGAACCTACTGGATTGTCGGGATGGGGTAGTAGCATGATAGGACCTTCGTGAGCGTCCTTAAGGTAAGTAGTTAGACCCATAAGAGGCATGTGATGAGGAGAGAATTGAAGTTAAGGTCATTAACCTGAGCTAATAGACGGCATGAGACGGAAGTAGAGTGGTGTTTAAAATGATATGTTAATTGAGCCAGTAAGGATAGACCACTCAGTAGCATGTTGGAAAAGTGATGAGAGTATGATAGATTACATGTGTACAGTCAATGGATTTGAGAGTTGTGCAGATGAGGTAGGAGAAGTTTCTATGAGATCCTTCCTGGACTTTCGAGCGTGAAGAGCAAGAATTAACCCAGGTGGTTAATAGCAGTCTAGAAGCAGTTATGGCCGCATGAGCTGGTGATGCAGTGAGCTCTCAGTCTGATCAGGCTAGGGCAGTTGGTTACGAGGGATTTCGGCTTGTCAATCGCCAATTTTCGAAGGAAGAAAGATCCAGTGGCTAAAACCATCGGATTTCTGTGACGGGAAATGCCTTCTGCACTGGTTTGCAAGGCGGAAGTGGAGGTCAGGTTGTTGTGAGCCTGCTTAGAGAAGCCGTGGAGGAATTATGGAAGTCAATTGTTCAGTACAGGACAACAAAGCAAGTAGAGGGTATGACATTGGAGCAACTCTTTGGCTTTGCGGGGAACAGAAGATACCTCGGCTAGAGATAAGAGAAGCTTCGGTGACAGTAAGGTGCACCGATTTATCAGTGCACAAGGTAACTGGGTTAGAGAGTTAGTATTGGAGAGGAAAATAAAAGAATGATACCTCCAAGAACCGGGAGCATGTGTTCTAGTCGGCAGCAGAAGAGGTAAGAACGGAGCCGGACGTTGTAAGAAAAGAGAGAGAGAGAGAGAGAGAGAGAGAGAGAGAGAGAGAAGCAAGCAAGAAATTCCGATAGAAGTAAAGTAGCGGACGAGGAGTACCGTTGGTGTGGTGACGTGTATAAGAGAGAATGTAATAGTTGGTATAGGCTGACGGAGTAGAAAACGAGTTTGCATTGATTGGGAGAAGCAGCAAGTAGTAGTTCGAACCCAAGTGGGGGAGAACATACTATCGAAGGAGACAGAAGGAGACTACCGAAGGTATGTACTTTGGCTAAGGCCAGAAAGCATGTCCCACATAGAGATAGCAACTCCTTAGCGTGCGTGGTCGATAGCCGAGCTGAGACGAAGAAGAAAATGGTAACAGACGTGTCTGTGGTCAACGAGTATCGGGATGTATTTCCGAATGATTTGCCTGGCATTTTACCCGAGAAGCAAGTGGAGTATCGGATTGAGCGAGTTCCGGGGACGGTGCCGATAGCTAAGGCCCGTACCAGTTAGCACCTCTGGAGATGCAGGAATTGTTGCGGATGTGAATCGATTACTGAGAGTTAATCAAGCCTATGGTAAGGAATAGATACCCGTTGCCGAGGATCGGCGATCTTTTCGGTCAACTTCAGGGAGCCATGTGGTTCTCGAAGATAGATCTTCGCTCAGGGTGCCACCAGTTGAAGTTCGAGAAGAGGATGCGCTTGAGACGGCCCTTCGTGCTCGATATGGGCATGCCGAGTCCATTGAGATGCCATTCAGGTTAACGAACGCGCCGGTAGCTTTTTACGGTTGCTTGGGCTTATAGAGATTTGATGAACAGGGTCTATAGGCCGATTCTTGATGGATTGGTGATCGTTTCCTGGGTGAATGTTATCGTAGTAAATCATGGAAGAACGCTTGATTGTTCGAAACTGTTGTTGAATTGGGTTAGGAATGAAAAAGTGAATGTAACTGTATGTGTTGAGATGTTAGAGTCGGAGATAAGAGAAGGTGTAATGGTAGTGAGGTGCATTAAGTGCACGAAGAGGGCGAGCTTGTTGTCCAGACTAATCTTTACTTGATTCTTGTGTTTCCTACACTGGTGGTTACACCTGTAGGCTTCGAGAATCAAGTAGGGACTGTCGGGACTGGGTGCTTTGGGATAAATGAAGTATGTGGACAGTGATGTAAGGGATGTTGAAAGGATTGTTGATACAAATGTGATAGGAATAGAAAGGATAAAAGTTACGTCAACCCTATAATTGGTTGTGTGTTATACGTAAGTGATAGTAGACGATAGATAACTATGTCAGAGGCGAATAGCATGTTTTGTGTGCTTATGGACAGCCTTGTACTCGTAAGGGACAAGGGGATAGTATCGTTCTTGTTAGAGGAACAGTAGGATCAGATCCGTTCTTGGAACGGAGGGCAGTTATATGTGCAGCTATGTTTACGTTACGAAATTCTTGTAATCCGTAGAAAATGATGTGGTAGTGGACGTGTTTTGGGTTGTGACCTGGACTGGGCAACTCTGAAACATAACCGTGATGGAGTAGGGGTGACCGGTTAGGGCCCTGTGTCTCCAAAACGGACAACATCGAACCACGATCGCCAGATATGGGGTTACATGGATTCTGGTTATGAGAGAGGATGAAAGAAACTTATGTTAATGATTTTTTTTAGTGATGTTTGGTACATGTATTTTTTTATGTTTCAAAAAAGGATTGGTCTCGTTTCATGTTTTACGATAGTGAACTTTTTGAAAGGTGTTGGTTTTGCTATTTTATGACTTTCGAACAAGACTTCCGTAAAGTTTTAAATAGTTTTTCCTTAAAATTTACTTTTGATTAACTTGGTGGAACTAGTACTTGTTGAAAAATGTTGTTTTACGTACATGTTTGAATTTCTAAATGTTTGACGATGCTGGTTTAATTGGATTTTATGAGTTTTCCGTTTTATTTCAAACAGTTTTTCGTCAAGTATGTGTTTTAAAAAAAAAACTTAAGGTGGCAGACAAGTTGTCAGTGATAACCTTGCTAGTAGGTATGGTTAAGTAGTCACAACGAAAAGCAAGTGATAAAGTGTTAGTCGCGTCTAGAAGTGAAGGTTGAGTTAGAGTTAGAGTTACCGGTGGGAAGTAAGAGCATGTGACGAAGGATCTGGTTACAAGGTTGGTTGTACTCTTAGGAAGTTTGATGTTTTGTGGGAGGAGATGTAGGACTCCCATCTTCTGGGGAGAGATTGGACAGGATGAATTGGGTAGTACTGGAATTATCCGGAAGGCGGCTGAGAGTATTAAGTGGAATCGTGTTAGACTGAAAACTGCTCAGGGTCGTCAGAAGAGCTTTGCGGATAAAGTACTGTCAGACCTAGAGTTCGTTGTGGAAAGACCGAAATTGATCTTAGAAAGAACGACCAAGTCTTCGAGAAATAAGGACACTGGGAAAGGGAATGTTTAAAGGTTTTACGATTGATATCGAAAGGGATGTCGAAATCGGAGGAAGAAATGAGATGGAACTACTCAGAGTTGTTCCAAGCTTGAGCGATTTCGGGGACGAAATCCTGGTAAGTGGGGGAGAGTTGTAACATCCCAATTTCAAATGGAACCTCTATTGATGTTAAGGGTTAGTTAATGACTAAAAGTTTGCTTTTTATCGAAATCAAGGGCCAATGTGTAATTATCGGAAGTGCAAGGTTGTTAGCATGCGATTAAATAAAAGGGGTTAGCCCTCAACTTCCCTTATTCAATTCAGTTTCCAGTAAACGTATTTGGGGAGAAAGGAGGGCGGCCATAGAGAAGGGTTCAAGAAGGTGCAATTGAGGGCTATGGTGGATCAATCGGAGTAAGATGTGAATTGCTAACGCTAAGGTATGGGTTCTAGACTGAGAATTATGGTACAATTGATGTTAATTTCGGGTCTTGATGTCAAGTTAGGGTTGGGATGGTATAAATACCGAATTGGTGTAATTGGTTAATATTATGGTCCAATTGATGATGGATTATGATCTTGTATCCATGGATTAGCATGTTTTGAATTGTTTTAGACGCACGTAATTGTCACATATCGACCCTAGATCACGTAGAAATCGTTTTTGGGTTGTGTTGGGTAGAAACGTGAGTTGGAAGTATGATTTCCGAAGCAGAAATCGCGAAGTTGGGCTGCAAGGATGTCCCGCAACTTGGCCCGCGACCTGAGGTCACGGGGTCAAGCCGCGCAACTTTCTGGAAATTTTCGAATTTTGCTTTTGATCTTTTCGGAGATTTGGCTATGGGATCATGTTAGGAATGTTAAGAGAGGATGAGGCCTAGAGTTTTGGGTCAATTGGACTAGTCTAGCTATGTCTAAGACTAGCTTTTCGGTATGGATGTCATGTGGTCATGTTAAGCTTTATTTTGACATGTAATTGTATTTAATTGTTTAGGTAACTTGCCTTGAGCATCGTGCTAGCTTGTGTATGCTTGAGCTGCTGGGAGGTGAGTACTTTATCTATGCCGATGTGATTATACCTATGTGATAGACTTACATGTGTGATTGTATGCTATATGGGTTATGTTATTGCCTAGTTGGTACTGGTTACCACTAGGAAAATAATTCCTTCGGGAACAAAGGATCAAGTTATGGATTAAGCGGCCTGGTACCAGTGTCAAAGGATCAAGTTACATGATACGTGATTGCAATGTAAATCGGTTATGTATGTATAGTTATGTCAGTATAGATATGTGCTCACTAAGCGAAAGCTTACCCGTTGTTATTTTAATCTTTTAGTGTCAGGTACTACATCGGGAAACGAAGGCAAGGCTCACGTCTGATGATTCTGATGGTAGCGGCTCAGTCAATTAGCGGATCAATTGATTACTTGGAGTTGGGAAAGACAATGTTTTTCTTAAAATAATGATGGCTACCTTCTATTTGTGCGAGATGAATTATGCTATGTTTTGGAACTTATGATGGGTTTGGATTACATTAACTACTTATCAATTTTTATAAAAATGTTCCTCTGGATTTTGTTAAAACTCAAGATTTTTGGTTTCGGCTTCCGCTTATTTCAAATGTCTTTCTAAAATATAAGTATGGAAACTTTGAGGTGTTACAGTGTTCTTGGTGTTCTTAAGGTGTTCTTTGGAAAAAAAAGAAGATAGATCTGAGTTTTTGATCCAAATTTTTTGTTTGTATTTTACTAAGAGTTGTTTGTGGGTTCAGATCTGATATCTCGAGCCAAAAGTTGTTAAGTCTCGAGCCTTATTAAATAAGTAATAAAAAAATATTAAATAAATAAATAAAGTCAGATCTGTTGTCTCGAGTGATGTCTCGAGTCCATAAAAGGAATTCTTTTGGTCACTGTGTACAAGTCTCGAGTCACCCTCTCATTTAAAAGCTTGGTCAACTCAAGATAAGCCGGTCAACATCTATGTGATAAGTGCTGATGTGTCAACATGTGAGAGCTGACCGACCATTCTTTTAAAAAAGAGGCGCGTGAGATGGGTCATTAAATGTCTCGAGACATGTGAGCTCATGTTTTTTTTTTCATGAGCTTGTCACGCGGGCTGATGCATGTATTTCATTTAAAGTCACGTGAGTGCCGCATATATTTCAAGATATGTTTTAATATGTCTCGTGACATTATTTGATTGGCTCGTGGCTTGCATTTTCCATTCATAACACACGTAATTCACAAACATACATACATTCATCTCGTAATTTTTTTAAGTCTAGAGTTACCAAATTTCAATTTTCAAAGGTTGCAACGCTTTTTTTTTCGGTGTCTTTTTCGGTGATCTCCGTTATCTTTCGAGAATTGTTTCTATTTTCCGGATATAGAATGCCGAGAGAACTATTGAGAAAAATAGTTTTCGAAATTTTTCGGGCTTAATTGATAAGGTTTCGAGTGTTCTCAAGTCAAGCCTATGGAAAATATTGTAACACCCTAAAAATCAGAGTGAACAAAAACTTTCATTTAACGAAAGGTGGTACATGAAAGGTAACGCCATAGCGCGAGCTCTTCCCAAAAACAGGGGTATAACGTTTGTAATTGAATGAATAAATACAATAACCAACTAGTCTAGTTCCTATTAGGAAGAAGACTACAAAAGGGTTATCGCTCTACGGTCAAACTCGCGGTCTCAAGGACCGGTCTCTCCAACGCCCCCCCCCCCCATGCTCGCTCTAATCCCGAGCCTACTTAGGAACCGCGTCCCTAGTACCTGAGAGACACATCGACACCAAACAAGTGTTAGGCTAAAGGAGCCTAGTGAGTTGTATCAATAATATACCGTACATACAAAAAAACATGTTAAGACATGCGAGATATATATAAAGGCATGATAATAACGAAAGGTAGCATACTAAACCGGTTAATTTTATATCTTCGGAAACAATGGGAGCGACCCATTTCCCCCAACCAATACCCCATCACTCGTTACTTCCATACACCTCGATGTCCCGAATTTAGCATGGCAACATCATCCGAGGCCCGCACACCAAGGAGCCACCCGAGATGCCGGCGACATAGGTACAAACCCCAAGACTGTTTGGTGTGGAAATATTGCGTTGGTTCGTCCATTTTATTACGTACAAGACCTCGATACTGAATTTAGCATAGTATCTTGTCCATGTTATTTGCATACAAGACCTCGATACTGAATTTAGCATAGTATCTCGTCCATGATATTTGCATACAAGACCTCGATACTGAATTTAGCTAGCATCATCAAAGGAGGTATCATTCGAGGGTCTCAGGCCCTTCGCCCATTTCGTATAAGCCAACATGCTTGGAATCTAATCCCTTCACATAATTCCGTGGCATACATATTGTCACGTAATTCTCATAAATGCATTCATCATACAAACCCATGGATTTAACACACACACTAGTAGCATACGATAATCTACTTCATGTACATCACAATATAATCCAAGTCATTCCTACCAGCATAGCTCATCATACATTTCATGGAAATCCTTAAACTTGACAATTTAAGTATTGCATCCAAAATCACATTTATCCACACTAATCAAGCAAGGAATGTAAAGCCAACAAGATGATGTGCCATCAGTTTTAACAAAATGGTTTTAGCAACTCACCTTAGGGTTTACACCCAAAACCCCAAATCACGAGATTTAGGTCAAAGACGAGAGCAACCTAAAATCAAGTAAGTCGTACCCTAGGTTAGTTCATAAATCTTATCATATATGTAGATTCAACCTACAAAGGTTTAAACCAAGCTTACTGAGTAGGATTCAAACTAAAACCCTAGAACTCGAGTTTCCCCTTTTCAAGCAACAATGGTGGTTGAGGTAGAAATGGAGAAGATGAAGTGGGTGAGATGAAGCTTCCAACCTATCTAGATCTAAGTGTGGATCCAACTTCAAGATCTTGAAGAGCTTTGAAAATGGAGAGTGTAGAGAGAAAAATCAGCAAATTTGGATAAGGGATGAGAAAGTTATGACCAAATGAAGGTAGGGAAGCATTTAAGCCCGAAATCAGTTTTGTCAGGTACCTAGCGATCGCTAGGTGTGTATGCTAGCGATCGCTAGCCTTCAGAAATCCTATCTCGCAGTCGCTAGGCTAATCGGGAGGAAAAACAGCAGCCTTACAATGGACCCCAAGCGATCGCTAGGTGTATAGCTAGCGATCGCTAGCATCTGAATGTTTTTGGTGGAATTTTGTTTCGGCCATAACTTCTTCGTTAGAGCTCCGATTTCGATTCCGAAAGGATCGTTGGACTCGTAATTGGATCCTCTAACATACTAAACCATAAAATTCAAGATTTGGTCCAAAATTCTATTTTCCAAATTTTATTACAAGTCGCTATCACAACCGAAAAATTACGGGTGTTACAATCCTCCCCACCTAGATAAAATTTCGTCCCCGAAATTGCTATACCTACGCGAACAACTGCGGGTATCTCCGTTTCATGTCCTCCTCGGCCTCCCACGTGACGTTAGCACCTCGGTGGTACTTCCATTGGACTTTGACCATTGTCACCTCTTTATGGCGTAGCTTCTTCGTCTTACTTTCTAAGATCGCTTCCGGATCTTCGATACATCGGTTACCGGTGTCCACTCGAATTTCCGATACGGGGATGACGCTTTCCTCCTCGGCTAGGCACTTCCGTAAATAACACACGTGAAAGGTGGGATGTATCCCTTCCATTTCGGGTAGTAACTCTAACCGATAAGCTTGTAGTCCAACTTTTTCCAAAATGGTGAACGGTCCTAGGAAACGCGGGCTAAGTTTTCCCCGTTTTTCCAAACGGTATGATACCCTTCCAAGGGGACACTTTCAATATCACGCGTTCTCCCACTTGGAAGTCTATGGGGCGACGCTTCTTGTCGCCGTAACTCTTTTGACGGTCTTGGGCGGCTTTCAAGCGTTCGCGAATACCCTTCACCTTATCCGCTGTCTCTTGTATGATTTCGGGTCCTGCAAATTGCTTCTCACCCGCTTCCAACCAACATGTCGGCGTCCTACACTTCCGTCCGTACAATGGTTCGAACGGTGCCATTCCAATGCAAGAGTGCAAACTGTTATTGTATGCAAACTCTGTTGGGTTTTTCACTGTGATCCCCAAACCAAAACTGTTCCGAAGAACACTAAAGGATTGCGGAAGCGATTTATGGTTAAAACCCAGAAACCACGATCTTTTCGTTTCATTAGTTTAAACAATAAAATTAGTTAATTTACCTGGATTGCTTGAGTATTAATCCACCTAGTGAACAACCGTACGAACACTCCTCTAGCAGAGTTCAAACCCGATGGCAAAAATCACAAAACCCGAGCTGGTTTAAAGTGGTGGTCGGCGCCGGAAATAAGGAGAGAGGGAGAGAGATTTTTTGGTGAAAAACTGAAAAAGGGATTGAATGAATTAATTCCTTCACCTTGAGGGTTTATTTAAATTGAAGGGAAATCTAAACTGATTCAGTTTCCTCAATTACCTGATAATTATCTTGACCCTTTCTTTTCCTTTAAGAAAAGCCTTCTAGATAATTATGTCTTAATTAATTTGATATTACTATTATTTATTTATTCTAATAAATAAATAATCTATCTAGTTAATTAATAACCCTCATACTTTGGGATTTCTAACTGAAACAACCCAACTAGTTTATAATTAACTATTATAAACTCAATCTCTCCATTTCTGGGTTTATTTGACTTATTCGATTTATAGGTTCTCACAGGTGTGACCCTCAAGTGTTTTATAACATTGAACGCACAATCACTGGTTTGTCAACTTATGCACACAATTACTAACAGACTCCCACTTGTGCAAGTTGGCAATACCGCTTTGATTACACTGACCTAACGAGGCCCCTAGACAGGCACTTAGGCTAACCAGGTTACAAGAACTCTTATACCCAGATAGGTGATTCAAACTTTTCCGCAAGGAAATAACTTTTATGAAACAACTGTTCATAAAATGGGTACATCTTGGCTTTTCCCTTTGCAACACGATATCTCATCTATGAGTATGAGCCTGGAAAGTGTCAACTCTAAATACTCAAGATTTTGTTTCTCTTGACTATCTGACTTTTACTAATAGGTAAACTACAAAGAACTAATCAGTTCGTTTGGGCATGGCCATGCACTTCATTAGCATATTCAGTCAGTCAAGAAGGGCCCAGAAATATCTCTCTTCAGAGAAGAGGTGCAAATCCCATCTTGCATATCTGCATTTAATACCACGGCTTCCGCTAAATCTAGTTAAGCCCTTTATAGCCACCCTGTTACGGCGTAGCGGTTGAGTGTACTAAGTATTCAGCAGTCCTCATGACATCAAACCAGATACCTCAGGTGATAGGGACAACCACTGTGAGATTTACTTATGACTATTTCCAAGAAGTAATCTCATCCGCGGATCACGTCCGATATTTGCTACTCTATCAAATATCCGTGCAACTTTTAGTCTACAACACTTGTAGCTGTTATTCAACAACTGATCATCACTACCTAAAAGTTCAAAATGACTTTAACACCTTATCGGGTTCCCACCACGATAAGTTGTCACGGACAAATTTTGAATGAAAAACTGAAAACTAGTTTCACTCCTGGATTATAAAACATGCAAAATACAAAAGTGATAAAGAAATTAATTTTGTATAGTCCATACTACACGCTGTAATAATAACAAAATTAATAACATTTCTTAATTACTTTTATGGTATCTATTCAACGTTTGTTAAATACTGATCTAAAATGAAGTATCACCTATCTTCAGTTTAAATCCTTTGATTAAAGTTTACCATTTTAATCAAAGTGACAACCAAATAATACAAGTTTGTATCTACTGACACAATCCACTTGATTATGCTAATTATTGTTTTACAAGCACTTAAACAAAATTAGTCTTTTATTTTATCATATTCCCTGAACTTGGAGACTTGGAATAACTCCTAGTTTTTCCCTGAATATGTAAAATTAAACTACAACTTTCCTTAGTTGCTGTGTAGATGAATGATTTCTACCTGAAATCAGATTCCATTTACTATGCTGGCAAATTTACTGGAATTCTATCTTTATTAATTATTTCAACATTTTAATTATTGATTTACAGTCATTTAAGACACTTGTTTCAAATACTTTGAAACTTTTATCTTTTTGACTGCAAGGTATCTTATGAACTCTTATCCTACCTGGATTATGAATTCTGAGATATATTGAATCAACAAAGATATCTTTCATTATTTATCTTAAACTAGATAAAGAATAAACTGGGCTCCCACTAGTCTGTATGAAAACTAACTATTACTCAAAATTTACTATTGACTTAGTCAAAGCCTTTGATTAGTCAATTCTATTATAAGTAATGAATTTTGAGAATTCTATTTATAAAACTTAATTGGATTTTGTCAAATCCTATTTCCAAAAAATTCCCAGTTTTATAAATACTGTTATTAACGCTGTCTGAGTTAATATCCTAAATCCTCTTTTAAACATTTGAGTAATTAAAACTGTTCACCAAATTTATTACACATATATGTTTTATTCCAAAAACACATTCCTATAGTATTTCGTGTGTTTTTGATAGTTTTCATATACATTACTTCAATTTAATTAAAACTATTGAAGTAACTATAATAGGCAATATCTAGGATCATATCAAGTCAAAACTTGACTTTTGTCGGATTTAAAAAAATCTTCATGCATAACAGATATTTATTCAAGACAATAACTTATAAAATTTAAAAATCATTCAATAAATTATAAGTATTTAAAATGTAGCCATAAACCAAAAATAACTGTTTAAAATGATAAAAAATGTCTTGAAGGAAAATATCTAAAATGAACTTTTATCTTGATCCTTGCAACTCCTGGGCATCTCACTTCTGACCACCTACAATAGTCATTTGCTCTAGGTATCAGTATACTTGTAAACTAACAAGTGACTAAAGCAATCATAAATATCTGAGGTTTACATACCTGCTTCATGACGCTTTGGGCAGTTTTGCCTCCAGTGACCGACCTCATTGCATGTGAAGCAGCGGTTCTCGGTCCTAGCTTTATTTGGCTTCACCTTCTTGCCCTTGCCCTTGCCTTTGCCTTTCTTGGGTGCACTCTGGACGGCCTGAACTGGTCCTTTCCCTTTGCTGGTGCTTGTATGCCCATGTTTCTTTTTCACCCCTCCATCTCTTACCATCAGGACGTCCTTGGTTTTGTTCTTGGTCCCCATATTCAATTCAGCTGTCTTAAGCATGTAGTGTAATTCTGCTATTGACTTCTCCATGTTATTCATGTTGTAATTGACTACAAAGGGCTTGTAGTCATCTGACAGTGAATTGAGTATAGTATCCGTTGCTAGCTGCAACGGAACTGGATGACCAAGCTGTTAGTAATTATGTGCAGAAGTTGACAAACCAGTAATCACACATCCAATGTTACAAGACACTTGAGGGTCACACCTGTGAGAACCTATAAATCGAGCAAGTTGAATAAAACCCAGAAATGGAGAGTTTGGATTTATAATAGTTAATTATAAATCAGTTGGGTAATTTCAGTCAGAAATCCCAAAGTTAGAGGGTTGTTAAATTAATTAAGATAATTATATATTTATTAAGTAAAATAAATGTTGGATGCAAAATTGGATTGTATCCGAGATCACAAGATGGTGCTAAAGTTGAAGTCAAAGGCAAAGTCAAAGTGGTCTTCAAAGTCAAACCTTGCTTTATAGTTTTAGTCCTTTTATATGTACTTTGTAATAGTTTTGTAATAATAGGGTAGTTTGTGTAATTGGTTCAAAGTTGAAGGGTTGTAAGGGTTTGGGTATAAATACCCAAAGTGAGTTAGTTTGGAAGGATAACACATGCATACGCATCATAGTGATATTGAGAGTGAATTGAGAGTTATAGTTCTTAAGTGTGTGTGTTCTTGGTGTGGATAGTGTGTGTAATCAATTCATCAAGAATCAATGACATATGGCTTTCAAATCATTCTCTACTTGATTGCATGTTGATTAGAACTTGAATCTGGAACAACAAGTGGTATCAGAGCTGGAAATTCATTGAATTTGGTATGATTTCTTAAGCTTTTTGTGTTTTTTAAAAATGGAGGTTTGAGGTTTGATTTTCCTATTTTGATCATTGATTTGGATGTAAATTTGATTGTGTATGGTTAAAATGATGTTTTTACCGTGTTTGTGAGTGATTTTGAGTCAAAATTTGGTGATTTGAGCAGTAATTTTTGAGTTTTTTTTACCTTTTGCTCGGTTTTTGTTCGGTTTTCCGAACTGGTGTTCATATTTTCCGAATCGGAATATTCATAAATTCCGAATCGGAAAATACAAGTTTTCCGAATCGGAAAATTTTTGAAATTTTCCGAATCGGAAAATTTTTTGGATTTGTATTGTTGTTTAGATCTGATCTTACTCGTTTTCCGACTTGGTATTAGTCAAACTCCGATTCGGAAAACATCATTTTCCGATTCGGAATTTGCCCAAATACCAACTCGAATTTTATCTAGGAACTCTGTTCAAAATTTCTTTTCCGAATCGGAAAACATCATTTTCCGATTCGGAAAATTGAAAAAAATCCGATTCGGATTTAGTGTTTTCCGAATCGGGTTATTTTAAGAGTTCGGAAAAGAAAAGAAAAAAAAAAAAAAAGAAAAAAAAAAGTCTGGAAGCGTTTTTCGGGCGTTTTTTCACGTAAACTTTTTAAGACTTCCTATCTGATTCTACGGTGAAAAAGTTCAGTCATTTTTAAGGTCATTTTTTCCCGAAAAATGCCGGTTTTTCCGAGATTTTGGTGATTTCCGAGAGGTTGTATTTTTGGACTAGCATTTCAATTTCGCAGTCAAAATCAACTTTCAAATTTTTGAAAAATATTTTTTCTCGGGATTTCGCTTTTCACCGGTTGACTTTTTAGTTGACTTTTTGACTTTTATCACTAACCTTATCTTTGATCAAAAGAAGTGTTCCGATTTGAATACCTCCAGCAGTTTAGAAGAAATCTATCAGTTTCAGTGAATTATCGATCATTTTCAAGTTCTATTTTCGTATTAGTCAAGATGACGGAGCTAGTTGACCATCATACATTATGGAAGAATTATATGACATACAGTCAGCGTGTCTTTGAGCTAAATCAGGAAAATCTAAAGTTGAGTTCTGACAAATCTTTGTTAGAAATGAAGATTGTGGATTTAGAGAAGTTATTACAGAGTGAAAAAGGGCAAGAATCGGAGAATTCAGAATTGTCAAAACAGATAACTGAGCTTCAGCAAAATTTATCTATATCAAATGCTGAAAAGGCTGATCTTCTTATTAAAGTTACTAATCTTGAAGAGTCACTTTCTAATGAAAGAAGTTTAATTACAAGTTTGAAAATTGATTTGCAAAATGAGCATGATGAATTGTTAAAACATTCTTTTGGAAATGCTCAAAACCTAAAACTTGTAACTTCTTTGAGGAAAGAAAATGAATGTTTGCAAAAGAAAGTTCATGAATTAGATGAAGATAAGAAAGTTTTTGAGAACAAACTTATATCTTCTCATTCGAGAGTGATAGAACTTTCAAACCAAGTAAATGATTTTGAGAAAATCGTGATCATCGAGAGAAGTAACTTTGAGAAAGAAAGACGAGCTTTTGAAGCAAAGATTAACGAACTTTCTTTGAAGATATCAGTTTTTGATGAGCAAAAAGAAAACAAGATTTTCAAAGAGTTTTCTGAATCAACATGTTATGTTAATTGTTGTTATGATGATGATGATTCCAACTCTTATGATGGAATGAATGTGTTTGATTCTCTTGAGTCTTGTACCGATTCTTGTACCAACAAGAAGAATGTTGTGGATAGTGAGTTGGTTAAGCTTGAAAAGATGTTACGAGATGAAAGAAAGGTTTTTGAAGAAGAAAGAAAGGTTTTTGAGAAAGAGAGAAAATCTTTTGAGTTGAAAAGTGATAAACTTTCGAAGAAGATTTCTGATTTAGAGAGACAGATTGTGAATGAAAGAAAAGATTTTGAGAAAAAGAAGAGTGTTTTTGAAAGTAAGAAGAAAGGTTTGACGAAAAAGAATGTTCGTGTTGAAAAAGATAGATGTGTTGAGTTTGAGTTTGAGGAAGAGAGTAAAGGTTTTGAAAAAGAAAGAAAATCTTTTGAAGAAAAGAGTGTTCTATTTAGGAAGAAGATTGCTAATTTAGAAGTGCAACTTTCGGATGAAAGAAGTGCTTTTAAAAGAAAAGAACACCTTTTAAAGTGTGAGATAAAAGGTTTTGAACAACTGGTTGTTGAACTAAAGAAACAAACCTTTGAGAAAAGTGATTTTGAAGAGGAGAAGAAGGTTTTTGAAACAGAAGTAAGGAAGCTTACATTAAGATTATCTGAATTGTCTTCTGATATCATGAAAGAACAGATTATGAGTTCTAATCTGAAAAAGAAACTTGATGAAATAGTTGAAGAAAAGAATCTTTTATCTGCAATGGTAAAAGATCTTGAAGATATTGTTTTTAAAGTCAATTTGAATGAACCAAAGAGTCCCGATGTTATAGTACAATCACCATATGTTGATTATGCTGATTCTGAGTGTTCATTCAAAACTGCTCCAAGTTCTATTCATGCAGATGTTTCTTCAACAAAAAGTTTTACACCAAAGAATCAGATTCGTCCTTCTAATCTTTTCTATGATCATCAGATTGATGGTTTAGGTAAGAATCATTCAAAGAAAGGTAAGTTTGTTTGGAAAGTTAAAGGGTCTACACCAAATGTAGATAAACCAAAGTTATTTGTTCCCAAACAAAATGTTCAAAAGAACAATGTTTTTAAAGTTAAATCTTTTGTTAAGTCTGATCCAATTTATTCTGTAAATCATATGATCAGATTATCTCAAAAGAAATTATGTTGTTCTTGCTGTGGAACAAATAATTTTGTTCGAAAAGAAAAGTCAGAAAGTTGGTATGGTACTTACAGTATTCCGAACTATAAACCAACTTTATTTAACAAAAGAGGATCCACTTTCAAGTGGATACCAAAATCTGTATGATTTTGTTTTTGCAGGTCCCCATATCTTTAATGTATTATTCTAGGGGGAGTTTCTGCAAGATTGTGGTTCCTAAATATATCAGTTTAGGACCCGGATTTCAATGTATTGTGGTTTCTAAACACACAGTTTAGGACCCGATCCTCAATGTACAAGTGGCTTCTAAACATTCAGTTTAGGACCCGGTCTTCAACGGTCTTCAATGGTGTTCAAGGTATTTTTTTACTTTGAGAAATAAATAATTGGTTATCCATTTGAGGGGGAGTACTTAAATGCGATATCATTTTTTAGGGGAATGAACAGTTAAAAACATTTTTCATACCTTGTTTTCACTTGAAAGAGATATTCGTTTTAGGGGGAGAGTTCAAATAAGCTTTAATGCTTACATATTTGAAAGACGAACAACTTTCAGATATGAAATGTTTTTAAATGTTCAAACTCACTTCTCGATTCTCAAATGATTTTTCGAATTAGAAGTGTGATTTTACATGTTTTCATATCATGATGAGTTGACGGATATTTTCTAACCGTGTGTTTCCAAAGGTTAATACTTGTGTATTATATTTTCATATACTTTTCAAGTATTCATACACACCGGTTTAGCTTCTTTTGTCTTGTTATTACCACGTCTCTATATGACCATATTTTCGGTGGTAATACGCTCGCTTGATATCTTCCTATTTGTACTTCATCGTTTATTTGATCAGATACGTTCTTCATTGCTATATCTATATCTTGATCGTATAGATAACATTCATTCATTTTGTGTACATCAAAGCTTTTCAAAAACATATCTCACATCATATGATGCATCAGCTTTCTCAAACAAGTTTACATCATTCATGTTATTCATTTCATTTACTTGTTTGAAGAAATTATTTATGCTCCTATATTCTACATATATGTTAGTTCGAGCATGTTTCATTTTGGCTCTTTGATTCACTTGATGAATCATTGTTTTTTCATGTTTAGGAAACTTATTTCACGGGATGTGTGAGCTTAATAAAACTTCTATGGATTTCCAGAACCGGCAATCCTACCCAAGAAGTTATCCTTGAGAAATGAGTGAGGGGTCTACATCAAAGAGTGGGGGAGATAACTCAGGTGGTCGAGTTATTCTCATAGTGATTGAGCGGAAAAATATTGTATGAGAGATTGGTTAGAAGTGAGGATTTTAAAAGAATTAGAGGGTGTGAGAACAGGGTTAAAAGAAAAATAAAACTCTGCACCAACCACTTCTAAGCCGGGCAACCACATAATCTATTGGTTCACATTCTTTGGTGACCGATATTGAAACAAGGCAAAGCCCAATGCCGACTCTCATTTTTACCCCACTAGCTACTCATTTCCTTCTTAACAAGGAGATGTTTCATTTCATCACGGGGACGCAGCACATACTCTATCAGGTTTTCATTTGGAAAATCGATATTGAAACAGAAGGAAGCTGCCCTGCCTTCGAACTTCATTTCTACACATCGAGTCGTGAAATGTTTTCACATTTTGAGCCTTATGACAGCACATGATGCTATTTTCTTTCATCACAAATACACACAAGGAATTTGTTTCTTTGTCGGAACGTTCATAGGAATACTATTAGTGTTTGCGATGATTGAACGGAAGCCCTGGGGAGTGATCATCACTAAAGCTCTTTATATAGTGCATTTGTTGTACTGAGTTGCTTTGTGCTTCTCACAGGCATTCCAACTGATTCATGTGTTGTTTCAGGATTTTCCCACTTAAATCTGAATTTGAAAAGATTCGGATTACTTTATGGAATTGACGGTATTTCCTTGGTGTAATAAGGGGAATTCTGGAGTAACAAGGCGGAGATGGTTCTGTGAGATGGTTTTTGATATCTATGGTGCTACTTTCACATGTTTGTATCTTTACGAGCCGAGTTGTTCTGCTCATACATTTCTATAAATTTTGATGATTATTTCATATTTCATCAAAAAGGGGGAGATGGTTTAGAAATGTAAAGTCGAGAAATGCTTTTTGAAGATACTTTGAGGAGATGGATCCGAAATGTCAAGTCAAAGAGAAGATTACGAGATATGACAAGAGATGCTTGCAAGAGATGTTTGAAGTTTGGTGATTATTTGAAGATATCTCGGTTTGTTAAAGCTTCGTGTTCAAAGTTTGTTAAAGCTTCATGAAGATTGGATGATTCGTGAAGATTATTACGGAAGCTTATCGTTCAAGGAAGCTTATCGTTGGTGCTTAAAGTGTTGTTGCTTTCTTGAAGACGTTTGCCTAATTCTTTTTGTGATCTCGAATCCAAAGGGGGAGATTGTTGGATGCAAAATTGGATTGTATCCGAGATCACAAGATGGTGCTAAAGTTGAAGTCAAAGGCAAAGTCAAAGTGGTCTTCAAAGTCAAACCTTGCTTTATAGTTTTAGTCCTTTTATATGTACTTTGTAATAGTTTTGTAATAATAGGGTAGTTTGTGTAATTGGTTCAAAGTTGAAGGGTTGTAAGGGTTTGGGTATAAATACCCAAAGTGAGTTAGTTTGGAAGGATAACACATGCATACGCATCATAGTGATATTGAGAGTGAATTGAGAGTTATAGTTCTTAAGTGTGTGTGTTCTTGGTGTGGATAGTGTGTGTAATCAATTCATCAAGAATCAATGACATATGGCTTTCAAATCATTCTCTACTTGATTGCATGTTGATTAGAACTTGAATCTGGAACAACAATAAATATATAATAGGTAATCTAATTAATTAAGATAATTATCTAGAAAATCATTTCTTAGGGAAAAAGAAAAGGTTAGATAATTATAAGGAAACTGAATCAGATAGGGATTTCCCTTCTGATAAGCTATATAAATAAGGCCTTGGGGTCTCAGATTAATTCATTCAGTTTCAATCCCCAGAATAGTTTCCAGAAAAATTCTCTCTCCCTCTCTCTCTCCCTTGGCGCCGCCCATAGAAGCCAAACCAGTTCGGTTTCGGTTCCAGTCGGGTTTTTTGAGTTTTGCTAGAGGAACGCTCGTAGGGTTGATCACAGGTGGATTTAGCTCAAGCAATCCAGGTAACAATTTCTAGTCCTTAACATTAATTGTATAAATAAAATAAGCGATAAAGATCTGTAATAGTTTTTTTCGGGTTTTATTATTATCGCTTCCGCACAGATCAAACCAGTTTGGTTTGATCGTATAAAATCTTTGGGTCAGTTTGATCTAAAAGTTTTGTCGTGTTTTCTCATCCAGTTAGGATTGAGACTCACAGGATCTCATATCAGCTTGGTACGTGGATCACACAAAAACCCAACAGTGGTATCAGAGCCACAGGTTTAATCGCTTATTTTATCTATTAGATCCGTTAAAATATTGTTTTGTATAAAAATTGAATCTTTATCTGTTTGTGTAAAGATTTGATTTTATCAGTTTATATAAAATTGAATCTTTATCTGTTTGCTTAAAGATTTGATTTTATCAGTTTGTATAAAATTGAATCTTTAACAGTTTGTTTAAAGATTTGATTTTATCAGTTTAAAATTGAATCTTTATCAGTTTGTTTAAAGATTTTGATATTTATCAGTTTCAAATAAAATCTGTTTAGGTACTTTTTTTTGATTTTATTAAGTTTCAAATCTTTATATGTTTGTTTATCTCGCAAAACACGAAAAGCTAATACGAAAATCTATCACGAGATCACCACGGCGGCGGAACGACGGCAACAGCCGACCGAACCGCCAAGGCCAAACCACCAGTTCCGGTGGTGACCGAACCGCATACGGCAATGGCCGGATTGCGGTTAAACCGCGACCGCACCACCAGAGTGGTGGTGGCGGCGTTTTGCGGTGGTCGATGGTGATCTCGCGGTGGCTGTACCGCATCCACGCGGTGGCCGGACACACATCACACCGCGTGAACGAACCCGCATCCGGCTGTGGCCGGATTGCGGTTGAATCGTGGGCGTCACCACCAGTTCGGTGGTGGTCGCTAGTTGATGGTGGTGGTGGTGCTTGCGGTGGCGATGGCGGCAGGGTACTACTACTGTCATCATACGCCGCCGGCGATGGCGACGAGAGACGTCGTCGCTGCCGGTAAGGCCGAGACCCCACCCGACGGTTGTCGAGAATCGCCTAGTGACGGTGGCCGTATGACGATCGAACCACTAGCGTGGTGGTGGGCGACGGTTCTTAATCACGAGTTGCGTTGATAGTCGCCGCCGTTGGCCACGATGATTTGTTGCTTGCCGTCCACGGGTACGGCGGCGGTGGTCGTTGATTGCGATTGTCGTCGCCGGTGCCACACGATCACCAGCGACGGTGATTGATGGTGATGGACGACGGCTACCGCGGGCCGAGTGAAGGCAGCAGTGACGGTGGTTGTTTTGTGAAAGCCGACGAGTGGCGACAGTGGTGGCGTATTTGCTGCTGCTGTCGTCGCCGGTACCGTACGACCACGGGGACGATGGCGGCCGATTGCTGCTGCTGTCGCTGGTGGTGACGGTATGTCGTTGGTGGCAGTTGCGTGATCGGCAATGATTTGTCAATAGATCACGGGTCGTACCTAGGGTTTTTCGTATAGTTGGGCCAAAATGGTAACGAGCCCAAAGCCCAGATTTTGGACCCAGTTTGAGGCCCAAAAGGGAATTTTGTTGGTTTTAATTTTTATCCAAATTAGCTATAAGATATTTCTTTAGTTAGAATATTTTATAAAATCAATTTTAATGGGATTTTGATTGATAATTATCCCTAATTAAAATTGTGATTATCAAACCAGTTATTTGATCCGGTTGATCAGATAGGTCCAGTGTCATGTTTGACCAGTCTGTTGAACCACGACACAGTTTATGGGCCAGTGATTGATGTTTCGACTAGTTAGTTCGAAATATCAGGTTTGATATATTTTTTTTGGATAGATTGTAAATATTTTAGAAAATTGGTTTTTGATTTATAAAATAGGATATATAGTTTATAAGTCTAGATGATTTTATAAATCAGGTAAAAACTAATTTCAGATTAAAATATTGTTTACGTTTATAAAACAGTTTGTTTTTATAAATCACTTAAAACCAAGCTTTGCGATAAACAGAACGAGATAATTTTTGACGGATCTAGGATTATTTTTACGCTTTCTATATTTATTGCTATTGCTTTATATATGAATTGCGTAGTTAGTTTTAATTATATACCTGTTTGCATGTATATAATGTTTATTATAGCATTTGCCAACTTAGACCCTTGATTTTATTATGGGGAGGCCTGCGTGCCATTTACAACCCCTTGTAATGTATAATGACCATAGGATAGTTTTATTTTATTTTCTTTTGGAGTTCCATCGAAGATGCCGAGGCCAGTGGGAGCTACGCGAGAAGACTGAAGAACTACAGATGTTAGGTCATTATTGGTCTCTTAGGAACTAGTTGGCAAATCTATAATTAATTTTATTTTTAACTGCGTGGTTGTTGATATATTAACTGCGTAGTTGTGATTATATGCTCGTGATTGTTTTAAAATTAGAAAGTTTTTAAGACTAGATAAAATCACAAACGCATATAGGTTTTACAATTAAAATTACCAGTTTTTATAAACCTTTTTAAACGGTAGATTTTATCTAAAACCTCGGTAATAAGATTGTTTTCATATCAGAAAGGCAGGTTGACTAAACAGTTAGTTTTGGTCAACAGATATGCTATCGAGACAGTTAGTCTTAATTAGCAAGTATGCTGTAATAACCTGAATTCTAGGTTAGATTATCGGTTAACTTTAACTGTGACTTTGTGTGTAAGGCTTTTTGAGTGGAGGGGCTAATTGTGTAAGTTCTTGGAAAGTTGTTGTGTTTGTTGGGTTTTAAGCTTGTTAATGGGCTTGGCCTTGTAAGCCCAGAGTATTTATAGGAGGAAAAACTAGGATTTTGTCATTTTGGGAATGAGGCAAGTGTGTGAAGTGTGTGTTTTTGGAAGAGAGGCTCCATCATCATCTTCATCAATTTCTCTCATCATCACCATCATCAAGGGTGTTCTTCACAAATCAAGGTAATATCTATGGTTTTAAGCTCTAAATTAATTGTATTATGATTGTGATATAAGATAAAACCATTCCGGGGCTTTTTGGATCGAATTGAGGGCTGTAAGGATCGATTTTGGTCATTTTTTGGGCAAAGTTTTGGGTATTCATGTTACCCGAATCGGGTATTCCGGATTCCCGAACCGGGAGGTCTTGTGATGTTCAAATGCCTTTCCGAATTGGAAATTATGATTTCCGAATTCGGAATTTCGCCTTCCTTAGATGAGATGCTTTTCGTTTTGGAAATGGAGTTTCCCTCATTGAGTTTCCCTCATTGGGTTTATTTATTGAGTTTCCCTCATTGAGTTTCCCTCATTGAGTTTACTTATGGAGTTTCCCTCATTGAGTTTCCGTCATTGAGTTTCCCTCATTGGGTTTATTTATTGAGTTTCCCTCATTGAGTTTACTTATGGAGTTTCCCTCATTGAGTTTCCCTCATTGGGTTTATTTGTTGAGTTTCCCTCATTGAGTTTACTTATGGAGTTTCCCTCATTGGGTTTATTTATTGAGTTTCCCTCATTGAGTTTCCCTCATTGAGTTTACTTATGGAGTTTCCCTCATTGAGTTTCCCTCATTGGGTTTATTTATTGAGTTTCCCTCATTGAGTTTCCCTCATTGAGTTTACTTATGGAGTTTCCCTCATTGAGTTTCCCTCATTGGGTTTATTTGTTGAGTTTCCCTCATTGAGTTTATTTATGGAGTTTCCCTCATTGAGTTTCCCTCATTGAGTTTACTTATGGAGTTTCCCTCACTGAGTTTCCCTCATTGGGTTTATTTGTTGAGTTTCCCTCATTGAGTTTACTTATGGAGTTTCCCTCATTGAGTTTACTTATGGAGTTTCCCTCATTGAGTTTACTTATGGAGTTTCCCTCATTGAGTTTCCCTCATTGGGTTTATTTGTTGAGTTTCCCTCATTGAGTTTACTTATGGAGTTTCCCTCATTGAGTTTCCCTCATTGAGTTTACTTATGGAGTTTCCCTCATTGAGTTTCCCTCATTGAGTTTACTTATGGAGTTTCCCTCATTGAGTTTCCCTCATTGAGTTTCCCTCATTGAGTTTCCCTCATTGGGTTTATTTGTTGAGTTTCCCTCATTGAGTTTACTTATGGAGTTTCCCTCATTGAGTTTACTTATGGAGTTTCCCTCCTTGAGTTTCCCTCATTGAGTTTACTTATGGAGTTTCCCTCATTGAGTTTCCCTCATGGAGTTTCCCTCATTGAGTTTCCCTCATTGGATTTACTCATTGAGTTTCCCTTATTGGGTTTCCTTGTTGAGTTTCCCTCATTGGGTTTCCTTGTTGAGTTTCCCTCATTGGGTTTACTTGTTGAGTTTCCCTCATTGGGTTTCCTTGTTGAGTTTCCCTCATTGGATTTACTCATTGAGTTTCCCTTATTGGGTTTCCTTGTTGAGTTTCCCTCATTGGGTTTCCTTGTTGAGTTTCCCTCATTGGGTTTACTTGTTGAGTTTCCCTCATTGGGTTTCCCTCATTGTTGCTATCATTCCATGCAACCCTTGCTACCTTGTTATCATTTCATGTGAGAGCAATTGGCATATCGGGTGTCATTTCATGTAACCCTAGCCTTATCATTTTATGTGAAATCGGCTATCGTCTTGAGTAGGCTTGGTTATCGTTTCAGGCTGTCATTTCTTGTGAATCTGTTCCTCATCACGAGTGAGTTTATGTATCATTTTAGATGACGTTGATCTATCATGCCGTGTATCATCTCTTGAGGTCGTGGTACCTTGTCATCATTTCTTGAGATATCAGTTCATGGAAAAACCTAATCGCATTCATTTCTTGAAAACCCTAGTTGGTTATCCGAGAAACCCTAGTCTGTTATTCCATGTTGATTTGGGTCGGATGATGATGAGAGCTAAGATTTGGTAACTAGGAAAGAGTCTTCCTAGTGGGTTAGTATGATCTGATTGGGATTTGTGTTGTAGGTGCGGATAAGGCAGAGCGTAGCTCAGTTGGGGCAGGATCAGGTGTGTTCCCTTGCCTGAAATGAATGGATTGTTTTTACTGTTTTAAATATCCATTCGAATTTGCAAACTGATTTGAAATGTGAAATTTTGTGGATGTTTGTTATAAGACATGAAATGATATTACATTTAAAGCATGCTTAAAATGGTAATGACTTGATGACTTGACTGATGTGTTGCACTATGGACACTGGGTACCTTGGAACCTCGCGTTCCTTGGGAGTTTACCATTTGGTCTGATCCGCCACTTGGGGGTACCTTGGGACTACGTCCCTTGGGAGTTATTGTCAGGCGACCTGGACTGGGCCTGGGCTGTGTTTTCTTTGTCCGCACACATTCAGTGGTTTGATTTGAAATACGGCCAGTGGGCCGGAACTGTTGTTTAAACTGTTTTGAGGGAATTCACTACACCTTTCGGTCTAACCCTCGTTTTCAAAATCTAAAACCTTTTCAGGGAAAGATCGAGTTGCTAGAGGCAAAGAGATGTTGAGCGCTTAGAGTAGCGTGGTCAGTCAGGAGTTATGATTCTTATCCTTTTAGAAATCTCAGCTGTGGAGGGTTTGTTCCGCATGCACTCTTAACTATTGTACCTTTTGAGAAAAGATTTTTTTATGTTATTGCGATTTAGATCACTGGGATTTATTGCTGTTATGTTGTTTTTTTATTGCCTGGGTTTTGGGGCGTTACAAATTGGTATCAGAGCATTAGTTTAAGAGAATTAGGTGACCAGGATTGGGCCTAGTCTTAAACTGTAGGATTGGAAACACAACTGAGATTGTAGGACTCTAGGATTTTGCCTAGAGAGTCGTGTTTGGTATGAAAGTGCGAGGACTAGTGTGTATCGCGAGTTAGTGACTTCATGTGAATTTGGGCACTGTCTGTGATTGGGTCGTTTAGAGTAGTCTAATCTTCAGGTTGCTATTTTAGAACTTGATGCATTAGGAAAGAGTTTGTTTGTGTTTATGACTTATGTCATGGTTTCGGGTAAGGAAAGGTTAGATGTGCGAGATGTCGAGTTGTATGGAATACCCTGAGGTGTTCCCGGTCGATCTAGATAGTCTACCGCCTGATCGAGAGACCGAGCTTGCTTGAATGGTCGGAGCGACGCCTATCGCCAGAGCATCGTATCGGCTGGCACCTGCGGAGATGAAATTGATGACGACGCGGCTGCGAGGACCGGTTAGCCAGGGATTTATTAGCCCTAGCTCTTCACCTTGGGAGCGCCAGTTCTGTTCGTGAGAAGGAGAGTCGACACCATGTGGATGTGCATCGACTAACGAGAGAGTTCAACAGACTTACCGTCAGAGACGAGTAGCCACTGCTGAGGATTTACAACTTATTTGACCAATTGCGAGGTGCCAAATGCTTCTCAAAGATTGGTATGCGATCGAGTTACCGTCAGCTCAAGATTTGAGGGGAAGACGTTTTGAAGACGGCCTTTCGGACTTGTCATGGATAATGTGAATCTCGTAATGACGTTCGGACTTACGAGCGTGCCGCCAACATTTATGGACTTGATGATTGAAGTGCGTAACACTATTTCTGGACGAGCTCATTTTAGTCTCCAACGACGACATCTTGAACTACTCGAGGACTGCGGAGGAACTATCCAACGCATGGCATGAGGTTAGCGGCTGTGGTTTTCGCACTAAAGATTTGGAGACACTATCTTTACGAGACGAAGTATCAGTCTACACCAACCATGAAGAGCCTTCCGTACCTGTTCAACAGGAAAGAGTTATCTTGAGGATTGGACGTTGCTGTGTAATGGACTAACGTGGTACCAGACATTGGATCAAAGATCAAGGGACGTCAAGAAGAGACTTTAGATGAGCAACATCTAGAGTCGGAGCGGATGGTGGGAGCCTTGGGGACCCTCGGAGCGAGCATCAAAGGAGCTGTAATATTTTGGAAAGCGGTTATGACTTCCAAAGCTTGTGGGTATACGTCAGAAGATTCTGAAGAATGTGCACGCAAACCGAAGTACTCGGTTCGTCCCAGAGCAAATGAGATATACCGTGGCTTGAGTCAGCATATCGGCGACCGGGGATGAAGAAAGACATCGCTCATTTCGTTGAAAGATGCGTGGCGTGCTTTCAAGTGAAGATCGAACGCCAGCAACCGTGTGGCAACTGCAATAGTTACCGTTAGCAGTATGGACTTGGAAGCATATCGATGGTTTTCGTGACGAGACTTTCCCGTAGGCCTAAGGGCTTTGTTTTGCTGTGGGCTGTGGTCATTAGACTTTTGAAGTTAGCTTACTTCCTATAGTTGTAAGAGGCACATTCTATCGCGAGGCTGCGTGGCGGAGATTGTACGACGACGCGACATTCCATTATTTACCGTGTCGGATCGAGATGCCAGATTGTACCTTGACGCTTGGCGGAGCTTTCAGCTGGACTTGAGGACGCGGGTCACCATAACTACCGCGAATGGTCTGCATAGCGACGGACAAAGTGAGCGGGTCATCCAACTTTGGAAGATCCGTTGAGGACATGTGTTCTGGATTTCAGAGGTTCTTGGGGTAATCATCTACCGGTTGAGGCAAGTAGAATGCGCAGTACGTGTCACGTGACGAACCTGATGGCTTGTTTTGCAGAATCCGACCTGCGAACGAAGTACGTGTGCCTGTTCAGCAAGTGAATTCCGGGACGGAATTCTTTTGAGGGGGAAGTGATTTAATAACCTGAATTCTAGGTTAGATTATCGGTTAACTTTAACTGTGACTTTGTGTGTAAGGCTTTTTGAGTGGAGGGGCTAATTGTGTAAGTTCTTGGAAAGTTGTTGTGTTTGTTGGGTTTTAAGCTTGTTAATGGGCTTGGCCTTGTAAGCCCAGAGTATTTATAGGAGGAAAAACTAGGGTTTTGTCATTTTGGGAATGAGGCAAGTGTGTGAAGTGTGTGTTTTTGGAAGAGAGGCTCCATCATCATCTTCATCAATTTCTCTCATCATCACCATCATCAAGGGTGTTCTTCACAAATCAGGTAAGATCTATGGTTTTAAGCTCTAAATTAATTGTATTATGATTGTGATATAAGATAAAACCATTTCGGGGCTTTTTGGATCGAATTGAGGGCTGTAAGGATCGATTTTGGTCATTTTTTGGGCAAAGTTTTGGGTATTCATGTTACCCGAATCGGGTATTCATGTTACCCGAATCGGGTATTCATGTTACCCGAATCGGGTATTCATGTTACCCGAATCGGGTATTCCGGATTCCCGAACCGGGAGGTCTTGTGATGTTCAAATGCCTTTCCGAATTGGAAATTATGATTTCCGAATTCGGAATTTGGCCTTCCTTAGATGAGATGCTTTTCGTTTTGGAAATGGAGTTTCCCTCATTGAGTTTCCCTCATTGGGTTTATTTATTGAGTTTCCCTCATTGAGTTTACTTATGGAGTTTCCCTCATTGAGTTTCCCTCATTGGGTTTATTTATTGAGTTTCCCTCATTGAGTTTACTTATGGAGTTTCCCTCATTGAGTTTCCCTCATTGAGTTTCCCTCATTGGGTTTATTTGTTGAGTTTCCCTCATTGAGTTTACTTATGGAGTTTCCCTCATTGGGTTTATTTATTGAGTTTCCCTCATTGAGTTTCCCTCATTGAGTTTACTTATGGAGTTTCCCTCATTGAGTTTCCCTCATTGGGTTTATTTATTGAGTTTCCCTCATTGAGTTTCCCTCATTGAGTTTACTTATGGAGTTTCCCTCATTGAGTTTCCCTCATTGGGTTTATTTGTTGAGTTTCCCTCATTGAGTTTACTTATGGAGTTTCCCTCATTGAGTTTCCCTCATTGAGTTTACTTATGGAGTTTCCCTCATTGAGTTTCCCTCATTGGGTTTATTTGTTGAGTTTCCCTCATTGAGTTTACTTATGGAGTTTCCCTCATTGAGTTTACTTATGGAGTTTCCCTCATTGAGTTTCCCTCATTGAGTTTACTTATGGAGTTTCCCTCATTGAGTTTCCCTCATTGAGTTTCCCTCATTGGGTTTATTTGTTGAGTTTCCCTCATTGAGTTTACTTATGGAGTTTCCCTCATTGAGTTTCCCTCATTGAGTTTACTTATGGAGTTTCCCTCATTGAGTTTCCCTCATTGAGTTTCCCTCATTGGGTTTATTTGTTGAATTTCCCTCATTGAGTTTACTTATGGAGTTTCCCTCATTGAGTTTACTTATGGAGTTTCCCTCATTGAGTTTCCCTCATTGGGTTTATTTGTTGAGTTTCCCTCATTGAGTTTACTTATGGAGTTTCCCTCATTGAGTTTCCGTCATTGAGTTTACTTATGGAGTTTCCCTCATTGAGTTTCCCTCATTGAGTTTCCCTCATTGGGTTTATTTGTTGAATTTCCCTCATTGAGTTTACTTATGGAGTTTCCCTCATTGAGTTTACTTATGGAGTTTCCCTCATTGAGTTTCCCTCATTGAGTTTACTTATGGAGTTTCCCTCATTAAGTTTCCCTCATGGAGTTTCCCTCATTGAGTTTCCCTCATTGGATTTACTCATTGAGTTTCCCTTATTGGGTTTCCTTGTTGAGTTTCCCTCATTGGGTTTCCTTGTTGAGTTTCCCTCATTGGATTTACTCATTGAGTTTCCCTTATTGGGATTCCTTGTTGAGTTTCCCTCATTGGGTTTCCTTGTTGAGTTTCCCTCATTGGGTTTACTTGTTGAGTTTCCCTCATTGGGTTTCCCTCATTGTTGCTATCATTCCATGCAACCCTTGCTACCTTGTTATCATTTCATGTGAGAGCAATTGGCATATCGGGTGTCATTTCATGTAACCCTAGCCTTATCATTTTATGTGAAATCGGCTATCGTCTTGAGTAGGCTTGGTTATCGTTTCAGGCTGTCATTTCTTGTGAATCTGTTCCTCATCACGAGTGAGTTTGTGTATCATTTTAGATGACGTTGATCTATCATGCCGTGTATCATCTCTTGAGGCCGTGGTACCTTGTCGTCATTTCTTGAGATATCAGTTCATGGAAAAACCTAATCGCATTCATTTCTTGAAAACCCTAGTTGGTTATCCGAGAAACCCTAGTCTGTTATTCCATGTTGATTCGGGTCGGATGATGATGAGAGCTATGATTTGGTAACTAAGAAAGAGTCTTCCTAGTGGGTTAGTATGATCTGATTGGGATTTGTGTTGTAGGTGCGGATAAGGCAGAGCGTAGCTCAGTTGGGGCAGGATCAGGTGAGTTCCCTTGCCTGAAATGAATGGATTGTTTTTACTGTTTTAAATATCCATTCGAATTTGCAAACTGATTTGAAATGTGAAATTTTGTGGATGTTTGTTATAAGACATGAAACGATATTACATTTAAAGCATGCTTAAAATGGTAATGACTTGATGACTTGACTGATGTGTTGCACTATGGACACTGGGTACCTTGGAACCTCGCGTTCCTTGGGAGTTTACCATTTGGTCTGATCCGCCACTTGGGGGTACCTTGGGACTACGTCCCTTGGGAGTTATTGTCAGGCGACCTGGACTGGGCCTGGGCTGTGTTTTCTTTGTCCGCACACATTCAGTGGTTTGATTTGAAATACGGCCAGCGGGCCGGAACTGTTGTTTAAACTGTTTTGAGGGAATTCACTACACCTTTCGGTCTAACCCTCGTTTTCAAAATCTAAAACCTTTTCAGGGAAAGATCGAGTTGCTAGAGGCAAAGAGATGTTGAGCGCTTAGAGTAGCGTGGTCAGTCAGGAGTTATGATTCTTATCCTTTTAGAAATCTCAGCTGTGGAGGGTTTGTTCCGCATGCACTCTTAACTATTGTACCTTTTGAGAAAAGATTTTTTTATGTTATTGCGATTTAGATCACTGGGATTTATTGCTGTTATGTTGTTTTTTATTGCCTGGGTTTTGTGGCGTTACATATGCTTATTAAAACAGTTAGTTTTAATTAGCAAGTTCTATAAAACAGTTAGTTTTAAAATAGCAACCATGTTTAAATAGTTAGTTTAAAAACATCAGTTGCCTTTTGAACAATCAGTCAGTTTTTCAAAATACTTGAACTAAAAGGTTTTTCAGAAATTAACCAAAACCCCGATAAATCATAGATCAGTAGTGCAACCCATCTGGGGACACCTCAGGCGTAAGGTACGCGGGTGTTCTATGAAGAACACACCTTGAGCATCCGCGTTCAAACCCCAAGCTAGAGAGGATGCTACGACTCTGCGAATTATCTCCGTGTTGTATCGGCCAGAGTAAAAGTGTCCAAGTTCCCAAATGGTGAGATCTGTTTTGGTTCTCATATGTTTACCGTGTTGTATCGGGCCAAAAAGCACTTAGAGGGACTAAAACATGTACGGATAATTACCGTTGTCCCGAAAAGATCTAGGAATCGTGTCAGTTAGATATGATTGGTAAAAGTCCTTACCTACCTAATTAGTACGTGGGCCTAGTGGGACGTGAACACACCGGTCATCAGTGCGTATGTAATTAGGATCCTAGTCCAATAAATTGATCATTTAAGGGTTTATTGATATTTATTGGAAATAGTCTATTCACAGTTACTAAAACCAAAGTTTTTTGTGTAGATTGCTAACACAGTAACCAACACTAATCTTTCTCTTCGCTCCATTCTCGAAAAGGACAAACTTACTGAATCTAATTTTTCTCGTTTGGAAGCGCAACTTGATGATTGTACTCAGGCACGAGAGAAAGTGGTATGTCCTAGAAAAACCTCTAGGAGAAGGCCCCTCCAGCAAAAATTACTGTCACTGTCAGGAACGCTTATAGAAAGCATTCCGATTATTTGCTGGACCTAGGCTATCTTATGCTTGCAACTATGAGCCCAGATTTTCGTACAAGGCTCATAAACAAAAATGCCTATAACATAATCCGCCAGTTGAGGGACATGTTTCAGACGCAAGCACGCACAAAGCGTTATGATGCCAGTAGAGCACTGAACGCGTGCAAGATGGCAAAGGGGACCTCAGTTAGTGATCATGAAAATAAAGAGGCACATTGATCACCTAGAGAAGCTCGGTCGCCCAGTTTCGTTGCAGTTAGCAACATATACGATACTCAACTCACTGTCTGAAGATTATAAGTAATTGAGTTGAGAATGGGGACCAAGACCAAAGATGTGCTTATGGTCAAGAATGGTGAAGTAAAGAAGAAGCGTGGGCATGGGAACAACAGTAAGGGAAAGGGCCAAGTTCTGGCTACCCTGAGTGCACCCAGTGTTTATGATATAGGCAAAGGCAAGGGTAAAAAAGGTTAAGCCTAACAGAGTAATAACCGAGAATCAATACTTCAAGTGCCATGAAGTCGGTCATTGAAGGCATAACTGCCTGAAGCGTTACAAAGCAGATATAAACACCTCAGGTATTCGTGACTGCTTCAGTTTATCACTTTCGCTTGTTAGTTTACGAGTGTGTTGACACCTAGAAGTAAAAGTTTAATTGCAGGTGGTCATTAAAAGTGAAGTGCCCAGATTGCAAAGATCAGCATGCAAGTAGATATTATCAAAGACAATTTTTAAAAAAATCTTGTTTTTCCAAAATTTGGATTTTTGGATATTTGTTCACTGGTTTTAAAATTTAAAATTATTGTCTTGATTTAAATATCTTTATGCATGGTATTTTGAATCTGATTAAGTCAAATTTGACTTGATTCAAAATTAGATCCTAGATGTTGCCTATTACACTAAAAGTATTACTTCAATTAAAATAATTTGAAGTAATATATATGAAAACTGTCAAAAACACACGAAGTACTATAATTATAGGAATGTGTTTTTGAACATTTATGAGTAAAAGATTATGAAAGTATTTTATGATCAAAATTTATTACTCATATGTTTTTTTAAGAAGAATTTAGGATATTATCTCAGATATCGTTGATAATATCAATATTTATAAAACTAGGAAAAATTCCAAGTTTTCGAAATTAGGATTTAATAAAATCCAGTTAAGTTTTATAAATGTTAAAATTCTCATATTCATTACTTGAAATAGAATTGACTAAGTAATCAAGTTTTGACTAAGTCAATAGTTAATTTTAAGTAATAGTTGGTTTTCATATAGGTTAGTGGGACCCCAGTTTATTCTCTATCTAGTCTATGATAAAGAATAAAAGATAAGATTATTGATTTAGTATATATCTCGGAATTCATGATCCAGGTAGGACGTAAATTCATAAGATATACGAATCTATCTTTTAGTCAAAAGGGTAGAACGAAAGTTTCAAAGTCTTTGAAACTAAAGTCATAATTGACTTTGAGAGAAATCAATAATTAAAGTGTGTTGGAATAATTATTAAAGATATTAATTATCTTTTAAAAGTGTCGTAAACACTAGAATAAATTTCCTGAAATTTGCCAGCTTGGTAAATGGAAATTTTATCTGATTTCAGGTAGAAATCATTCATCTACAAAGCAACTAAGGGAGGTTGCAGTTTAAACTTTACATATTCAGGGAAACTATGAGTTATTCCAGTATCTCCAAGTTCAGGGAATATGGTAAAGAAAAGTCTAATCCTTGTTTAAAAGTGTTTGCAAAACAAAGATTAACAAAATCAAGAAGATTGTATCAGATGATACAAACTTGTATTGTTTTGGTTGTTACTTTGATTAATACGGTAAACATTAATCAAAGGGTTTAAACTGAAGTTAGGTGATGCTTCGTTTAAATCATTTTTTAGTAAACGTTGAATAGACACCGTAAAAGTAATTAAGAAATGCTATTAATTTTGTTATTATTACAGAGTGTAATATAGACTATACAAAATTAGTTTCTTTATAGCTTTTATATTTTGCATGTTTTATAATCCAGGAATGAGACTAGTTTCCAGTCTTTCATTCGAAATTTGTCCGTGACAACTTATCGTGGTGGGAACCCGTTAGGGCGTTAAAGTCATTGTGAGCCTCTGGGTAGTTATGATCAGTGGTTGAATAACAGCTACAAGCGTTGTATACCAGGAGTTGCACAGATATTTGATAGAGTAACAAATATCGGACGTGATCCGCGGTTGAGATTACTTCTTGGATTTTGTCATAAGTAAATCTCACAGTGGTTGTCCCTATCACCTGAGGTATCTGGTTTGATATCATGAGGACTGCTGGATACTTAGTGCGTGCAACCGCTACGCCGTAACAGGGTGGCCATAAAGTGCGTAACTAGATTCAGCGGAAGCCGTGGTGTTAAATGCGGATCTGCAAGACGGGATTTGCACCTCTTCTTTGAAGAGAGATATTTCTGGGCCCCTTGACTGACTGAATATACTGATGAAGTGCATGGCCATGCCCAAACGAACTGATTAGTTCTTTGTCGTTTACCTATCAGTAGAGGTCGGATAGTCAAGAACAGAATCTTGAGTATTAAGAGTTGACTTAATCCAGGCTCATACTCACAGATGAAATATCGTGTTGCAAAGGGAAAAACCAAGATATACCCAATTTATGAACAGTTGTTTCATAAATGTTATTTCCTGATGGAAAAGTTTAAATCACCTATCTGGGTATAAGAGTTCTTGTAACCTGGTTAGCCTAAGTGCCTGTCTAGGGGCCTCCTTAGGTCCGTGTGAATAAGGCGGTGTTGCCAACTTGCACAAGTGGGAGTCTGTTAGTAATTATGTGCAGAAGTTGACAAACCAGTAATCACACATCCAATGTTACAAGACACTTGAGGGTCACACCTGTGAGAACCTATAAATCGAGCAAGTTGAATAAAACCCAGAAATGGAGAGTTTGGATTTATAATAGTTAATTATAAATCAGTTGGGTAATTTCAGTCAGAAATCCCAAAGTTAGAGGGTTGTTAAATTAATTAAGATAATTATATATTTATTAAGTAAAATAAATATATAATAGGTAATCTAATTAATTAAGATAATTATCTAGAAAATCATTTCTTAGGGAAAAAGAAAAGGTTAGATAATTATAAGGAAACTGAATCAGATAGGGATTTTCCTTCTGATAAGCTATATAAATAAGGCCTTGGGGTCTCAGATTAATTCATTCAGTTTCAATCCCCAGAATAGTTTCCAGAAAAATTCTCTCTCCCTCTCTCTCTCTCCCTTGGCGCCGCCTATAGAAGCCAAACCAGTTCAGTTTCGGTTCCAGTCGGGTTTTTTGAGTTCTGCTAGAGGAACGCTCGTAGGGTTGATCACAGGTGGATTTAGCTCAAGCAATCCAGGTAACAATTTCTAGTCCTTAACATTAATTGTATAAATAAAATAAGCGATAAAGATCTGTAATAGTTTTTTTCGGGTTTTATTATTATCGCTTCCACACAGATCAAACCAGTTTGGTTTGATCGTATAAAATCTTTGGGTCAGTTTGATCTAAAAGTTTTGTCGTGTTTTCTCATCCAGTTAGGATTGAGACTCACAGGAACTCGTATCAGTTTGGTACGTGGATCACACAAAAACCCAACACAAGCCTCTCCAGATGATCCAAGTGCCGTTTCATTTTCATGACGTGGTCACTTACTGATGTCCCTTTAATCATCTTGCATTCATTAAATGCTTTTGTGGCATCGTAACGTTCTATACGAGCCTGTGTCTGGAACATGTCCCTCAACTGGCGGATCATGTCATAAGCATTTGTGTTTATGAGCCCTGTTTGTAGATCTGGGCTCATAGTTGCAAGCATGAGACAGGCCACATCTAGCAGATCATCTGAATGCTTCTTGTGAGCATTTCTAGCAGCAGCCGGAGCATTTGCTGGAGGAGCCTCTCCAAGAGGCTCTTCAAGGACATACCATTTCCTTTCGTGTCTGAGCACAATCATCAGATTGCGCTCCCAGTCGAGGAAATTAGGACCGGTTAGCTTGTCCTTTTCAAGGATAGAGCGGAGGGAAAGATTGTTTGTACTGGTAACAGTGCTTGCCATCTACACATTTAAAACTTTTGGTTTTTAGCAACTGTAAATAGATTGATTTCCAACAAATATCAATAAACCCTTAAATGATCTATTTATTGGACTAGGATCCTTATTTCATACGTCCTGATGTGCGGTATGTTCTTACTACACCAGGCCCGTATTATTTCGGTAGGTAAGGACTTTTACCAATCATATCTAACTGATATGAATCCTAGATCTTTTCGGAACCACGGTAACTATCCGTACATGTTTCGGTCCCTCTCAGTGCATTTTGGCCAGGTACCTCCCGGTGAACTCAACAGTACCAAAATAAATCTCACCATTTTGGGAACCTGATCACTTTACTCTGGCCGGTACCATCCGGAGATAATTCGCAGAGTTATGTAACCCCTCCAGTTTCGGTTTGAACGTGGACATTCATGGTGTGATCACTTAAAATGCCCATGTACCTTACGCCGGAGGTGCCCCTAGATGGATTGCACTACTGATCTATGATTTTTCGGGGTTTTCTCTTATAGTCCAGTTTAAAGAAAAATTGTAATTTTGAAAAACTGATTGTTTAAACTGATGTTTTAAACTAACTGTTTCAAACATACGCTTGTTCTAAAACTAACTGTTTTTAAAGGGTTATTGCTGTTTAAAACTAACTGTTTTAAAAGCATTTTGTTTAATCAAAACTATCTGTTTTGATGGCATTCTAGTTGATAAAACTGACCGTTTTGTCAACTTGCCTTTAAACAATCATTTACAATTTCACTGGTTTCAAATAAAATCCACCGTTTAAAAATTTAAGAAAAACTGGTGATTTTCAAAATTTAAAACCTATTTCCTTTTGTGATATTATCTAGTTCTAAAGACTACCATTTTAAAAACTACTTATCATGCAATGTCTCGCAAATAAGCAACCACGCAGTTAAAAATATAACTACACAGCTTAAAGGTAACTAATTATAGGTTTGCCAACTTATATTCCTAAGGACCATTAATGACCTAAAAGCATAGCTACCATTGGCTTTAGCATGTTCATTAGGACTCCAGACATTTTTCTTGCGTAGCTCCCACTGGCCTTAGCATGTTCGTTAGGTCTCCAGACATTTTTCTTGCGTAGCTTCCACTGGCCTCGGCATCCTCGATGGAACTCCAAAAAGAAAAATAAAATCTATCCTAAGGTCATTATTACACTAGGGGTTGTAAGTGGCACGTAGGCCTCCCCAGAAAATAACCAAAAAGGACCTAAGTTGGCAATCCCTATAATAGATATATGCACAAACAGATATATATACAAGTATGTATATAATTTAAACAACCATGCATTCATATATAAAACAAGCAATATATATAACATATAAAGCAGTCCTAGATCCGTAAAAATTATTCTGTTCCGTTTATCGCAAAACTTGGTTTTTACTGATTTATAAAACAAACCAAGATTTATACTTTAATCTGAAAACGGTTTTTCACTTGAATTATAAAATTAATTTAAGATTTATAAACTATAAACCTATTTTTATAAAACAAAACCAATTTTCTAAAATAATTACCCTTTTATTTAAAAAACTGTATCAACCCGGACTGAACAAATTGATCGTTTAAAAATGTGTGAGTTTTAAACCGTGTCGTGTTTGACTAGCCAGTCAAGACATGATAAAAAACCTATTTAACCAAGTTGGTCAAAATAACTGGTTTGATGAAAATGTTATATATAAAATATCAATTAATTTGGATAAAAGAATAATTGAAACCAACAAAACTCGAAAATTTTTGGTCCATGAACTGGGCCTTGAGCCCATTACCAAACTGGCAATTATTGGGCCTTGTTAGGGTTTCGCGATTTGTTCGAAGAACAATCGAAGACCGAAAAACCCAAATCACCGTCGTGTACTTCAGGTTTCGTAACCACCGCCATTCCGACGACAGCAGCAATCGAGCCACCATCGCCGCCGCTGGTGGTGGTGATAGCAATCGGCTACCACCACCTCGACTTCCGGCTTCGGAATTGAACAACCACCACAATCCGCCACCGCCACCAATGTCTGGTGTATGGTCGGTGATTCATTCGTCGACGGCAATCGACACCACCCAAGGGCGAATGTCGATCACCGCTTAGTGCGGTTTGGTTCGTTGGCCACGGCAGTGGCTTAATTGCCACCATCAAAACCGTCGGCCACCACCATACTGGTGGTTCGGCCTTGGCGTCGACCACAACCTTGTCACGGTTTGATGATCGAAAAAACGCCGGCCACCACCACGCTGGTGGTTTGGCCTCGTCGTCCACATTCGGCCCAAAAATAACATCGCCACACAGTCGCCACCGTTATGCACCGTACGGCCGACTCATCGAACAAAACTACCATCGTCGCCGTTACGAACACCGCCATCCACCACCGCGTGAGCGGTTTCTTGTGGTTGCGGTGCGGCCACCGTCGATTGGCGATGCGGCCTCGGCCCCATCGACGTGGATTCGGCCATGGCTTGTGGTGGGACTCGGCCACAGCCGAGCGGCGCTCCAACCACGGCCACCACCAATCGTCGCCTCGTCCGGTGACGACGACAGTGCAAACGCAATCGCCGCCACCCCGCCTTGGTCCAGCTTCGATTCGGTGATCAAACGACCTTCGTGGTTCGACCACGGTCGCCGAGCACAGCCACGGGACTGTGGCGTAGTTCGGTCAATCGGCCACCATCACGATCGGTGATGTAGCCACGGTTCGCCTATCGCAAACACCGCCAAGTGCGGGTTCGGTCCTCGGACCGTGGTGCGATTCACCCATGATCACCACCATTCGCCACCACCACCACGCTGTGGTGCGGTCCGGTGGTTTGCCATCGTCAGCCGATGCCGCCACCGCTAGGCGTGGTGCAGTCCGGCGATCGCAGCAGACATCAGCCGTTGCCGCAACCACCGTTGTGGTGTGGCCGGCGATCTTGCTGTCGATACTTTCGGTCGGCGACTTCAACCACCACCGATCTGGTGGTGTTGTTTTTGGTGTTTTCGGTTCGAACGGTGCCATTCCAATGCTAGAGTGCAAACTGTTATTGTATGCAAACTCTGTTGGGTTTTTCACTGTGATCCCCAAACCAAAACTGATCCGAAGAACACTAAAGGATTGCGGAAGCGATTTATGGTTAAAACCCAGAAACCATGATCTTTTCGTTTCATTAGTTTAAACAATAAAATTAGTTAATTTACCTGGATTGCTTGAGTATTAATCCACCTAGTGAACAACCGTACGAACACTCCTCTAGCAGAGTTCAAACCCGATGGCAAAAATCACAAAACCCGAGCTGGTTTAAAGTGGTGGTCGGCGCCGGAAATAAGGAGAGAGGGAGAGAGATTTTTAGGTGAAAACTGAAAAAAGGGATTGAATGAATTAATTCCTTCACCTTGAGGGTTTATTTAAATTGAAGGGAAATCTAAACTGATTCAGTTTCCTCAATTACCTGATAATTATCTTGACCCGTTCTTTTCCTTTAAGAAAAGCCTTCTAGATAATTATCTCTTAATTAATTTGATATTACTATTATTTATTTATTCTAATAAATAAATAATCTATCTAGTTAATTAATAACCCTCATACTTTGGGATTTCTAACTGAAACAACCCAACTAGTTTATAATTAACTATTATAAACTCAATCTCTCCATTTCTGGGTTTATTTGACTTATTCGATTTATAGGTTCTCACAGGTGTGACCCTCAAGTGTTTTATAACATTGGACGCGCAATCACTGGTTTGTCAACTTATGCACACAATTACTAACAAACTCTACCAATGGTAGGTGTGTATCCCAATTCCCACCAAAGTCGATAACGCATGACCGCAACATATCTTCTAACGTCTGTATCGTCCGTTCGCTTTGCCCGTCGGTTTGAGGGTGGTAAGCGGTGCTCAACTTGAGTTTCGTACCCAAGCCTTCTTGCAATCCATGCCAAAACTAGGAAGTAAATCGGCTATCTCTATCTGAAACGATCGATAAGGGTACACCGTGCCTCCTCACGACTTCGTTTATGTATAGCTTGGCCAATTTGTCCAGGGGTAGGGTCTCTTGCATCTCGAGAAAGTGTGCACTCTTCGTGAGTCGGTCCACAATCACCCAAATGGTGTCGTGACCCCTCAAGGTCCTCGGTAATTTAGTCACAAAATCCATTGTGACATACTCCCATTTCCATTCCGGAATCTCCAAGGGTTGCAAGCTACCATAAGGCTTTTGGTGTTCCGCGTTGACTTAGAGACACCTGACACACTTCTCGACGTAACTAGCCACATCAAGTTTCATAACCGGCCACCAATAATTCATTTTCAAGTCTCGGTACATTTTGGTGCTCCCGGGATGTATGGAATACTTGGACTTGTGGGCATCGTCCAAAAGTAACTCCCGATTGCCACCAAGTTTCGGTACCCAAATTCGACCTTGAAACAATTTAAGTCCGCGGCTATCTTCGGTCAACAACTCCTTTTGCTTCACCATCACCTCATTTTTGAGGTTTTCTTCTCGGAGAGCTTCCGTTTGACTCGCCTTGATCTTTTTCATCAAGCTCGACACCACGCTAATCCGGTTGAGGGTCACACCAACGCTATTACCATGGTTCTTATGGCTCAAAGCATCGGCGACTACGTTCGCCTTACCGGGATGGTACAATAAATCGCAATCGTAGTCCCTTAGTAGCTCGAGCCATCTTCTTTGTCGCATATTGAGCTCCTTTTGATCGAAAATGTGTTGGAGACTCTTGTGATCGGTGAATAGAGTACACTTGGTCCCGTAAAGGTAGTGTCGCCACAATTTCAAAGCAAACACCACCACCGCTATCTCCAAATCGTGCACCGGATAATTTCTTTCGTGGTCCTTTAATTGGCGAGAGGCGTAGGAGATCACCTTGCCTCTTTGCATGAGCACGCAACCAAGTCCCATCTTTGACGCGTCGCTATAGACCACAAAGTCTTCCATCCCGTCGGGTAATGACAATATCGGCGCTTGACATAACTTCTTCTTGAGTGTCTGAAATGCTTCTTCTTGCTTGTCGGTCCATAGGAACTTGGTGTTCTTCTTTGTTAGCACCGTGAGCGACGAAGCAATCTTCGAGAAATCTTGAATGAATCTTCGGTAGAAACCCGCCAAGCCTAGGAAGCTTCTTATTTCTGATGGGTTCGTTGGCGACTTCCAATTCATCATGGCCTCGATCTTCGCCGGATCCACTTTGATTCCATCTCGCGACACCACATGACCCAAAAACTACACCTCGTGGAGCCAAAACTCACACTTGGAAAACTTGGCGTACAACTTCTCGTCTCTAAGCACGTTCAACACCTCTCGCAAGTGTCGCTCATGTTCGGCCTCATCCTTGGAATAGACCAAGATATCGTCGATGAAAACTATGACCGACTTGTCTAAAAATGGTCTACACACTCGGTTCATCAAGTCCATGAATACCGCCGGTGCGTTGGTTAAACCGAACGGCATCACTAAGAACTCGTAGTGTCCGTACCTCGTTCGGAAAGCGATCTTAGGCACGTCGTCCTCCTTCACCCTAACTTGGTGATACCCGGATCGTAGATCGATCTTTGAAAAGCACCCGGCACCTTGAAGTTGGTCGAAAAGATCGTCAATCCGAGGCAAAGGGGTATTTATTCTTTACCGTCACTTTGTTTAGTTCACGGTAGTCGATGCACATTCGCATGGAGCCGTCCTTCTTTTTGACGAAAAGAACCGGCGCTCCCCATGGCGACAGACTAGGTCGGATGAACCCCTTTTCGGAGAGTTCTTGCAATTGCGTCATCATCTCCCTCATCTCGGTCGGAGCCAATCGGTACGGAGCGCGTGCTATCGGAGCCGCTCCTGGTGTAAGGTCGATATAGAATTCTACTTGTCGTTCCGGTGGTAATTGTGACAACCGACAAAATTCAGCTCTCAGGTTAGCGGCCCGATAATCACTCATTAGTATAATTCTTAGTGAAATCTTAATCCTATATTTATTTAGGAAGAATTAAGGTTGAGAGTGCAAAAAAATTTTTGGAGATAACCTAGAATTCCCGAAAATTTGCCCGAAAAAGTCCGTACCGGCCCAAAGTCGCCCGAAAATCCTATAATGCCAAATTTTAAAGTCAACTTGTATAAAAATATTGTATTTTACATAAATAAAAATAAAATGTTCTAAATAACCTAATTTCGTGCTTGAAAAGTCAGTTTTGTCGAAAAAACTGTCGCGAACCGACACTGCGTTTAGATTTAACAGTATAAAACCTAGCTTATTTAAAAAAAAAAGAAATAAAGAGGTGGGTGGGCCCCACCATGGCTGGCCACCACCCCCCTCCCCCTATCACCTCTCTCCCTTTCCCATACATAAAGATTTTCTACACTTTCCAATTCATTTCATCATTTCCAAATTCAAAATTTCTCTCTTCTCTCTCTATTCTCTCTCTAAACCTTCAAGAAATCAGCCAAATACCTTCTAAAAATCTGAGTTTTTGAGAGATTCAAACAAGGTTTTGAAGCTCTTATAGTTGTATTATCAAAGGTAAGGTTAGATTGTATGTTTTAGATTCGATTTTTAGCAATTTTGAAGCTTTTTCTTGTATTTCTTGAGGTTTAAACCCTCTTTTGTTGGATGGATGTTGTTCTTGATGTTTGAGGATGAGAATGAACCTTAGAAATGTGTAAGAACATTCAAAGAAGGTGAAATTCTATGACTTCTCCTTAAAAACACAAGTTTGGGGTGAAAATCTTACATTTTGGGTATTCTTGATGCTTCCAAGGAGCTGAAATTTATTGTTATTTCATGCATGTGATTTGATGATGTTCAAGATTAGTTCATCTATTTATTTGGTATATTATTGGGGGATTTTAGTTTTATATCAAATAAACCCCCAAATTTTAAAGATTATAAGTGCTCATGGTGAAAAGGCTAAGTTTTGATTCTGGAATAAAGCTGACAGAATGTTGCATGGTGTTTGGACGACCCAAAAAGGGTGTTTTTGGATTCATTTTTCTCTGAAATTTTATGGTTCAATATTTTATGTGTTAGGGTTCAAACCCCACTGGAATCATTCAAAAATTCCATGTTTTGAGCCCTTAACCATGTTAAAACTTTTTAGTGTTCATCAGCTTCTGGTCAGAATTTTATATCAACTTCATGCATGCATATCTCCTTGATAACTTAACTAAAATACATGATTCTTGATTCTAAGTTGAAGTCCAGTGAGTTAGCTTTCCAAAGAATCTGATATCACATGATTTGGTGGATTTTTGAGTGCTCAACCAATGAAAAGGAATTCGTGGTGCAATCTGTCCAAGGATGGCAGATTCACATGCATGGATTCAAGAGGTCATATTTCACTCAAAAATCATCAAAATCGTGTGAAACTTGTTTTATTAGTTAGATATTTTTTTTTATCTTGAATATCCCTTTTGAAATTTGAATTTTGGTGTAGAAATGAATTCTCTAGAGTACAAACACCACTGACCTGTATTTCCAAAAATGATTTATGCACACTAATTTGTAAGAATTTTTAAAATATGTTAAACATCTCCAAAAATCATGAAATTTGGTGGGAATGTTGTTAATACTCTCAATATCAGTAGGTAAAATTTTGGTAACTTGTCTCTTTTTGGAACTAAGCTTAAAGATAACATTTTTACAACACAATGAATCTGCCAGAATCTGAATTCTTTCAAAACATGGGTTTGTGAACTTCAAGACTTCTCATGTGTTTGAATATTAAAATAAAGTAACAAAAACCTATTTTGTACCAAGTTGAACTTAATAAATTTAAGTAAAGGCATTACAATAGAATATCGGTATTGACTTGCTAGAAATGGACCGTTGAATTTAGACTTACGTCAATTACGTAATGTGATAGGGCATAAGTAGACTTGGAATCGGGATTATTCACGCACTACCGATTGTTAAACGCAAAACTACTCAAGGTGAGTATTCACAGCCCCACTGTGAAAAGCATGCTTACAAATGATTGTGAATAATTTTGAAAATGTTGCGAAATGAAATGTGTTGTGAGCTAAATTTGATATGTTATGAGACATGATATATTGAGTAAAAGTCCCATGTTGAATACACTACTATGAACTCGTTTCGAGCCAATGGTTATTGTGGATAGCGTTATTTGGTAGAGTGGACCCACCCTTGTTTACTGACGAGTATAGGGTGCACGTAATCATATGTGGTACTACACATGTGGGATTTAGTCCCACCGCTGAGGTAGTGCAGCGTCTACACATGTGGGGTTTTAGTCCCACTGCTGAGGTAGTTCGCGGAAACGCTCTACACATGTGGTTCGCTACCACCTCTGAGGTAGATCGTTAGGGCAAATTGGTTTTAGGTTTAGTAGTGGCTCAAAGAATAAATATCATGTGATTAACTTGACCCGGGAAATTTACTCACATGTGATACAAAGCTAGAAATGGAGTGAGCAAAAACGTTCACTAATGTTCAAGCTAGTATCGGTAGTGAACGAAAGGGTTCACTATAACTAGTTTATGAAAAATTGAGTGAATAAAAAGGTTCACTAAAAATTTGTTGCATTTAAACTGTTTTGTGCATATGAAAACCTGTGAACTCACCAACTCTCGTAGTTGACGCTTGTTTTAACATGCTTTTCAGGAAATCAGAAGGTTTGTGAAAAAGCCTAATTTGCGCGTTTGTTGGCATCAACCAAGACTATATTTATTTTGTCACGTTTGTAATGTTGAACTTCAGTTGGTTGTAATACAATTTGTAAACATTAAATATTTTGATATGAATGGTTGATGTTGTTTATCTCCTATCGCTATGAAATCTAGAGTGTCACACCTCGCGGTTCCGCTTTAGTGGGGTGTTACAGATTTGGTATCAGAGCCATAGGTTATAGAGAACATCGGTTTTTTATAAAAATCAAGTACTAAAACCAACCTTTTTCTAAGATAAGTTAAAACTTTTAAACATAGATTTTGAAGTATAGGAGAATTCAAATGCTTATACGATTAGGATAGGTGCTATTCTGATATATCATAGATAAGCGGAGCCTGATCACCTACGCTTAGCTATGATATAAGTAGGATAGGACTTATGAACTAAGCGTACTGTTAGAAAGATTAAAATTGGAACCTTCGAAAAATTTCCTGAAAAGCGAAAACTGTGTGAGTTCACATAAGCATATCATGAGGTTGATATTCATTATGGCACTTACGCGTTTAAGTAAAGTAACGCCACTGTTGAACACTCCTGCGTTAGTGCTAGGATGTCACTAGTATTTTGAATGCGTGTTAATAAGTTTCGCGGACACTACAATCACTATGTCGAACACTATTACTTAGACTTCGGAGAAGGACCCGTCTAAGCATTATGATTCCGACACTAGAGTAACAAGTAAGGATATTTAAGCGATCCACCTTCGATTACCCCAACAAGTGTCTTACCTGAACCTACACCAGTTATTCCTACGTCTAACCCGAACCTGCCAGCACCTCATACGAGACAACTCAGAAGACAGTTGCGGCAACCATTCGGAGCGGGCTGGCGATAACTCATCTAGATAACGCAAGATCATTTCATATCCTTTCGGGGATATTGATCGGTTATATTATTAGTATGGCACAAGGAGAGGCTCGAGTTATGCGAACACTCGCCGACGGACTGCAAAATAGTCGAAGCAGGGCATTAAGATAGAATCAGGCCATAATTTAGTTGACAAACTTGGCGCATCTCTTGGAGGAAGGTACCACCAACGTTGTAGAAAATGTTATGACGGCAAGAAGGACGACTAGGAGAGTTGACTTGTGCTGAAAAGTTGTGGTGATACCGTTGGCAAAGTTGATCCTTTCGAATGTAACTCTCATGAATTTGAAAGAATTTCAAAAATGCACTTTTTGGTTGTTCCATTTAAACCTCAATATGGGCAGGTAAGATATTTTAAGGATACATTAGTATCAAATTTCTACCCTTCAGATATGTGTTAAACTTTTACGAAATTAATTTTTATTAAATCACAAGGACGTTCTTAGCGAGTTTATTTTAAAGAAATTATCATAAATAAAATACAAATATTTTCGAACATTCATTAGAGACAACTTTTAATCAAACATACATTAACAAATGATTTAGAACCGTATTTTCCAGAAGAAACACACGTAGCTAGAAAGTGAACCGTGAAAATTAATCGATCAACATTGCTCAACTGATAGCCCAACATGTCCAGGAAGTCGTACCTACCATAGTCACTCAAGTTACTACCGACCTTGTCGCAAATAGAAGAAATAAGGACGTCATAGTACCCATCGAATGGAAAGATGGTAATACAAGAAAATTTGAGCACCAGTCAGAGGAAACGACTCGTGTTAATTTAATCAAAAGTTGAAAAGTAGTCAGAAATTTTGGAGTAAAGACACATGAGTCAAGACAGTATATGGACTCTCATCCAAAATGTACTAGACACAACTGTAATCACCCAGGAGCTTGTATTTTGGGTACCAAGGACAATCTAGTCGGTTACACTACTCGTTACCATAGAAAGGAAAGGAAGGTCAGAAGGACCGGAAAGGGTGCTAAGAGTGCGGAACCCTAAACCACTCTAAAGATAGGTATTCCATGCTGAAAAGCGGCATGATCAACACCACGAGGAGGAACAGAGCAACGCAAGCCAAACAAAGAGATTAAGGATACAAGGCTCAAGGAAGGGCATTCGCAATTGGAACTAAAGAGGTTCACCAAGATCTAGCATAATGATAGGCAAAAAAAATGCGGAGTCATTTAAGGAAGGAGAGCGTTGCATATTTAGCACACATTGTGGATAAGGAATTAAAAGAAAAGCGAATTCAGGACTTTCCAGTTGTACGAGATTATCCCGAAGTGTTCCCGGAGGAGTTACCCGGACTACCTCTGCATAGGCAGGTGGAGTTCCATATCGATCTAGTCCAAGGAGCGGCCCCTGTAACAAAGTCACCGTCTAGTCTGGCGCCATCAAAAGTGCAGGAATTGTCGAATCATCTTCGAGAACTGTTAGATAAAGGACTCATCTGACCCAGCCCTTCACCCTGGGGAGCCCCGGTCTTGTTCGTCAAAAAGAAGGACGGATACTTTCGAATGTGCATAGACTTTAGGGAGCTGAAACAAGATCACCGTTAAGAACCGTTACCCTCTTCCACGCATGGATGATCTGATTGACCAATTGCAAGGAGCCACTTACTTTTCCAAGATTGACCTTCGATCCAGATACCATCAGACGAGAGTGCGAGAGGAAGATATCGCCAAGACAGCATTCAGGACTCGATATGGGCATTACGAGTTTCTGGTCATGCCCTTCGGTTTAACAAACGCGCCAGCCGTTATCGTGAATCTGATGAGCAGGGTATGTTGGCCATATCTAGATAAGTTCGTAGTAATGTTCATAGATGACATCCTGATTTACTCACGAAGCTAGGAGGAGCATGAGCAATAATTGAGATTGATACAGTAGATGCTCAAAACCGAGGAGCTTTACGCAAAATTCTCTAAGTGTGAATTTTGGGTTCGTGAAGTGCACTTTTTGGGTCATGTAGTGAACAAGGAAGGAATCCATGTCGATCCAGCGTAGATTGAGGCCATAAAGAAATGGGAAGCACCGAAGACGCCAACAGAAATTCGACAATTTCTTGGTTTGGCAGGCTACTATCGGGGATTTATCGCAAATTTTTCCAAGATTGCGCAGCCACTGACAACCTTAACGCAAAAAGACAAGAAGTTTATGTGGGGAGAGAAACAAGAAGAAGCGTTTCAATTGCTCAAGCATAAATTGTGCAATGCACCCATTCTGGCATTACCCGAAGGAACGGACAACTTCGTGGTGTACTGCGATGCTTCGCACCAAGGCTTAGGATGTGTGATAATGCAAAGTAAGAAGGTCATTGCTTATGCGTCGAGGCAGTTAAAGGTTCGTGAAAAGAATTACACCACACACGATCTTGAGCTAGGAGCTGTGGTGTTTGCACTTAAGATCTGGAGGCATTTCCTTTATGGTACAAAGTGCACGATCTTCACAGATCACAAGAGCCTTCAGCACACCCTCGATCAGAAGATGTTGAACTCGAGGCAAAGGAGATGGGTTGAGTTACTCAATGACTACGATTGTGAGATAAAGTATCACTCAGGGAAGGCGAACGTGGCAGCTGATGCGCTGAGCAGGAAAGAAAGGGTGAAGCGTATAAGAGCACGAGCCATAGGAGTATTAGTGCAAACCAGTTTGAAAAGTCAAATACTCGAAGCCCAAGGAGAAACTTTGAAAGATGACAACTTAAAGAAGGAGACTCTTCACCAGATAGAAAAGGAGTTTGAGGTGAAAGCTGATGGAGCACGTTATTTTAAGGACAAGATGTGGACACCAAAGGTCGATCAGTTAAGGTCAACGATCATGGATGAAGCTCATCTGGCAAAATACTCGTTACACCCAGTATCTGAAAAGATGTACAAAGGAATATAAGAGCACTACTGGTGACCTGGGATGAAAGAGGATATAGCTCTGTATGTTAGTAAATGCTTGACCTTTGCCACGATCAAGGCAGAACACCAGAAGCCATCCGGACTCCTGAAACAGCCGGAAATTCCAGAATGATAGTGGGAGCAGATAACAGTGGATTTTGTGATCAAATTGCCCAAAACCAAGAAGGGTCATGACTCAAAATGGGTAATTGGGGATCGCATTACGAAATCGGCGTTCTTTTTACCAATTCGAGAGGACTTCGGTATAGGCAAAATTGTGCAACTCTACGTGAACGAAATCGTTATACGCCATGGATTACCTATTTCAATTATTTCAGATAGAGATAGTCGCTTTATTTCACACTTCTGACAATCATTAAACAAAGCGATGGGCACAAGGTTAGATCTAAGCACCTTATATCATCCTCAAACGGATGGACAGACAGAGGAAGTCATACAAACGCTGGAGGACATGTTGTGTGCCTGTGTGATGGAATTCGGAGGAAGTTGGGACAACCATCTACCATTGACTGAATAACAGTTACCATACCAACATTCAGTGCGCTCCATATGAAGCTCGTTAGGGACGTAAATGCAGATCACAACTTAGTTTATTAGAGATTGGAGAACGACAACTAACTAGGCCCGATATCGCTCAAGAAACGACGGACAAAATTTAAAACAATGCAGCAAAGGCTGAAAAGCAGCTAGGGATCGTTATAAGAGTTATGCTGATAATCGCAGGAAGCCTTTGGAATTTCAAGTTGGTGACAAGGTACTTTTGAAAGTATTACCATGGAAAGGATTACTAAGGTTTGGAAAGAAAGGAAAAACTGAGTCCTAGATTCATTGGACCATGTGAGATACAAGAGCAAGTCGGACTAGTTGCATACAAATTTGATTTACCTTTGGAACTCAGTGCCCTCCATGATACCTTCCATGTTTCGAAACTGAAGAAAAGTTTGTCCATGGAAACAGTGGTTCTACCATTAGAGGAAGTTCAAATCAATGAGCAGCTACGCATTACAGAGGAACAAATTGAAATTCTTGACCAAGAAGTTAAGCCGTTGAGGCGTAGTATGATACCAATTGTCAAGGTCCGTTGGAACACAAAGCATGGACCGGAGTTTACCTGCAAACGAGAAGCTTTTATAAAGAGCAAGTACCCTCACCTGTTTACAAAAGAGCCTCCTGAATATGGCAAATAGTAAATTTCGGGACGAAATTTCTTTCAACTGGGGGTAAATGTGACAACCGACAAAATTCGGCTCTCAGGTTAGCAGCCCGATAATCACTCATTAGTATAATTCTTAGTGAAATCTTAATCCTATATTTATTTAGGAAGAAATAAGGTTGAGAGTGCAAAAAAATTTTTGGAGATAACCTAGAATTCCCGAAAATTTGCCCGAAAAAGTCCGTACCGGCCCAAAGTCGCCCGAAAATCCAATAATGCCAAATTTTAAAGTCAACTTGTATAAAAATATTGTATTTTACATAAATAAAAATAAAATGTTCTAAATAACCTAATTTCGTGCTCGAAAACTCGGTTTTGTCGAAAAACTGTCGCGAACCGACACTGCGTTTAGATTTAACAGTATAAAACCTAGCTTATTTAAAAAAATAAAAATAAAGAGGTGGGTGGGCCCCACCATGGCTGGCCACCACCCCCCTCCCCCTATCACCTCTCTCCCTTTCCCATACATAAAGATTTCTACACTTTCCAATTCATTTCATCATTTCCAAATTCAAAATTCTCTCTTCTTCTCTCTATTCTCTCTCTAAACCTTCAAGAAATCAGCCAAATACCTTCTAAAAATCTGAGTTTTTGAGAGATTCAAATAAGGTTTTGAAGCTCTTATAGTTGTATTATCAAAGGTAAGGTTAGATTGTATGTTTTAGATTCGATTTTTAGCAATTTTGAAGCTTTTTCTTGTATTTCTTGAGGTTTAAACCCTCTTTTGTTGGATGGATGTTGTTCTTGATGTTTGAGGATGAGAATGAACCTTAGAAATGTGTAAGAACATTCAAAGAAGGTGAAATTCTATGACTTCTCCTTAAAAACACAAGTTTGGGGTGAAAATCTTACATTTTGGGTATTCTTGATGCTTCCAAGGAGCTGAAATTTATTGTTATTTCATGCATGTGATTTGATGATGTTCAAGATTAGTTCATCTATTTATTTGGTATATTATTGGGGGATTTTAGTTTTATATCAAATAAACCCCCAAATTTTAAAGATTATAAGTGCTCATGGTGAAAAGGCTAAGTTTTGATTCTGGAATAAAGCTGACAGAATGTTGCATGGTGTTTGGACGACCCAAAATGGGTGTTTTTGGATTCATTTTTCTCTGAAATTTTTATGGTTCAATATTTTATGTGTTAGGGTTCAAACCCCACTGGAATCATTCAAAAATTCCATGTTTTGAGCCCTTAACCATGTTAAAACTTTTTGGTGTTCATCAGCTTCTGGTCAGAATTTTATATCAACTTCATGCATGCATATCTCCTTGATAACTTAACTAAAATACATGATTCTTGATTCTAAGTTGAAGTCTAGTGAGTTAGCTTTCCAAAGAATCTGATATCACATGATTTGGTGGATTTTTGAGTGCTCAACCAATGAAAAGGAATTCGTGGTGCAATCTGTCCAAGGATGGCAGATTCACATGCATGGATTCAAGAGGTCATATTTCACTCAAAAATCATCAAAATTGTGTGAAACTTATTTTATTAGTTAGATATTTGTTTTATCTTGAATATCCCTTTTGAAATTTGAATTTTGGTGTAGAAATGAATTCTCTAGAGTACAAACACCACTGACCTGTATTTCCAAAAATGATTTATGCACACTGATTTGTAAGAATTTTTAAAATATGTTAAACATCTCCAAAAATCATGAAATTTGGTGGGAATGTTGTTAATACTCTCAATATCAGTAGGTAAAATTTTGGTAACTTGTCTCTTTTTGGAACTAAGCTTAAAGATAACATTTTTACAACACAATGAATCTGCCAGAATCTGAATTCTTTCAAAACATAGGTTTGTGAACTTCAAGACTTCTCATGTGTTTGAATATTAAAATAAAGTAACAAAAACCTATTTTGTACCAAGTTGAACTTAATAAATTTAAGTAAAGGCATTACAATAGGATATCGGTATTGACTTGCTAGAAATGGACCGTTGAATTTAGACTTACGTCAATTACGTAATGTGATAGGGCATAAGTAGACTTGGAATCGGGATTATTCACGCACTACCGATTGTTAAACGCAAAACTACTCAAGGTGAGTATTCACAGCCCCACTTTTTAGCGTTTTTACGTGTTTTGGGGTGAAAAGCATGCTTACAAATGATTGTGAATAATTTTGAAAATGTTGCGAAATGAAATGTGTTGTGAGCTAAATTTGATATGTTATGAGACATGATATATTGAGTAAAAGTCCCATGTTGAATACACTACTATTAACTCGTTTCGAGCCAATGGTTATTGTGGATAGCGTTATTTGGTAGAGTGGACCCACCCTTGTTTACTGACGAGTATAGGGTGCACGTAATCATATGTGGTACTACACATGTGGGATTTAGTCCCACCGCTGAGGTAGTGCAGCGTCTACACATGTGGGGTTTTAGTCCCACTGCTGAGGTAGTTCGCGAAAACGCTCTACACATGTGGTTCGCTACCACCTCTGAGGTAGATCGTTAGGGCAAATTGGTTTTAGGTTTAGTAGTGGCTCAAAGAATAAATATCATGTGATTAACTTGACCCGGGAAATTTACTCACATGTGATACAAAGCTAGAAATGGAGTGAGCAAAAACGTTCACTAATGTTCAGGCTAGTATCGTTAGTGAACGAAAGGGTTCACTATAACTAGTTTATGAAAAATTGAGTGAATAAAAAGGTTCACTAAAAATTTGTTGCATTTAAACTGTTTTGTGCATATGAAAACCTGTGAACTCACCAACTCTCGTAGTTGACGCTTGTTTTAACATGCTTTTCAGGAAATCAGAAGGTTTGTGAAAAAGCCTAATTTGCACGTTTGTTGGCATCAACCAAGACTATATTTATTTTGTCACGTTTGTAATGTTGAACTTCAGTTGGTTGTAATACAATTTGTAAACATTAAATATTTTGATATGAATGGTTGATGTTGTTTATCTCCTATCGCTATGAAATCTAGACGGTCACACCTCGCGGTTCCGCTTTAGTGGGGTGTTACAGATTTGGTATCAGAGCCATAGGTTATAGAGAACATCGGTTTTTCATAAAAATCAAGTACTATAACCAACCTTTTTCTAAGATAAGTTAAAACTTTTAAACATAGATTTTGAAGTATAGGAGAATTCAATTGCGTATACGATTAGGATAGGTGCTATTCTGATATATCATAGATAAGCGGAGCCTGATCACCTACGCTTAGTTATGATATAAGTAGGATAGGACTTATGAACTAAGCGTACTGTTAGAAAAATAAAAATTGGAACCTTCGAAAAATTTCCTGAAAAGCGAAAACTGTGTGAGTTCACATAAGCATATCATGAGGTTGATATTCATTATGGCACTTACGCGTTTAAGTAAAGTAACGCCACTGTTGAACACTCCTGCGTTAGCGCTAGGATGTCACTAGTATTTTGAATGCGTGTTAATAAGTTTCGCGGACACTACAATCACTATGTCGAACACTATTACTTAGACTTCGGAGAAGGACCCGTCTAAGCATTATGATTCCGACACTAGAGTAACAAGTAAGGATATTTAAGCGATCCACCTTCGATTACCCCAACAAGTGTCTTACCTGAACCTACACCAGTTATTCCTACGCCTAACCCGAACCTGCCAGCACCTCATACGAGACAACTCAGAAGACAGTTGCGGCAACCATTCGGAGCGGACTGGCGATAACTCATCTAGATAACGCAAGATCATTTCATATCCTTTCGGGGATATTGATCGGTTATATTATTAGTATGGCACAAGGAGAGGCTCGAGTTATGCGAACACTCGCCGACGGACTGCAAAATAGTCGAAGCAGGGCATTAAGATAGAATCAGGCCATAATTTAGTTGACAAACTTGGCGCATCTCTTGGAGGAAGGTACCACCAACGTTGTAGAAAATGTTATGACGGCAAGAAGGACGACTAGGAGAGTTGACTTGTGCTGGCAAGTTGTGGTGATACCGTTGGCAAAGTTGATCCTTTCGAATGTAACTCTCATGAATTTGAAAGAATTTCAAAAATGCACTTTTTGGTTGTCCCATTTAAACCTCAATATGGGCAGGTAAGATATTTTAAGGATACATTAGTATCAAATTTCTACCCTTCAGATATGTGTTAAACTTTTACGAAATTAATTTTTATTAAATCACAAGGACGTTCTTAGCGAGTTTATTTTAAAGAAATTATCATAAATAAAATACAAATATTTTCGAACATTCATTAGAGACAACTTTTAATCAAACATACATTAACAAATGATTTAGAACCGTATTTTCCAGAAGAAACACACGTAGCTAGAAAGTGAACCGTGAAAATTAATCGATCAACATTGCTCAACTGATAGCCCAACAAGTCCAGGAAGTCGTACCTACCATAGTCACTCAAGTTACTACCGACCTTGTCGCAAATAGAAGAAATAAGGACGTCATAGTACCCATCGAATGGAAAGATGGTAATACAAGAAAATTTGAGCACCAGTCAGAGGAAACGACTCGTGTTAATTTAATCAAAAGTTGAAAAGTAGTCAGAAATTTTGGAGTAAAGACACATGAGTCAAGACAGTATATGGACTCTCATCCAAAATGTACTAGACACAACTGTAATCACCCAGGAGCTTGTATTTTGGGTACCAAGGACAATCTAGTCGGTTACACTACTCGTTACCATAGAAAGGAAAGGAAGGTCAGAAGGACCGGAAAGGGTGCTAAGAGTGCGGAACCCTAAACCACTCTAAAGATAGGTATTCCATGCTGAAAAGCGGCATGATCAACACCACGAGGAGGAACAGAGCAACGCAAGCCAAACAAAGAGATTAAGGATACAAGGCTCAAGGAAGGGCATTCGCAATTGGAACTAAAGAGGTTCACTAAGATCTAGCATAATGATAGGTAAAAAAAAATGCGGAGTCATTTAAGGAAGGAGAGCGTTGCATATTTAGCACACATTGTGGATAAGGAATTAAAAGAAAAGCGAATTCAGGACTTTCCAGTTGTACGAGATTATCCCGAAGTGTTCCCGGAGGAGTTACCCGGACTACCTCTGCATAGGCAGGTGGAGTTCCATATCGATCTAGTCCAAGGAGCGGCCCCTGTAACAAAGTCACCGTCTAGTCTGGCGCCATCAAAAGTGCAGGAATTGTCGAATCATCTTCGAGAACTGTTAGATAAAGGACTCATCTGACTCAGCCCTTCACCCTGGGGAGCCCCGGTCTTGTTCGTCAAAAAGAAGGACGGATACTTTCGAATGTGCATAGACTTTAGGGAGCTGAAACAAGATCACCATTAAGAACCGTTACCCTCTTCCACGCATGGATGATCTGATTGACCAATTGCAAGGAGCCACTTACTTTTCCAAGATTGACCTTCGATCCAGATACCATCAGACGAGAGTGCGAGAGGAAGATATCGCCAAGACAGCATTCAGGACTCGATATGGGCATTACGAGTTTCTGGTCATGCCCTTCGGTTTAACAAACGCGCCAGCCGTTATCGTGAATCTGATGAGCAGGGTATGTTGGCCATATCTAGATAAGTTCGTAGTAATGTTCATAGATGACATCCTGATTTACTCACGAAGCAAGGAGGAGCATGAGCAATAATTGAGATTGATACAGTAGATGCTCAAAACCGAGGAGCTTTACGCAAAATTCTCTAAGTGTGAATTTTGGGTTCGTGAAGTGCACTTTTTGGGTCATGTAGTGAACAAGGAAGGAATCCATGTCAATCCAGCGTAGATTGAGGCCATAAAGAAATGGGAAGCACCGAAGACGCCAACAGAAATTCGACAATTTCTTGGTTTGGCAGGCTACTATCGGGGATTTATCGCAAATTTTTCCAAGATTGCGCAGCCACTGACAACCTTAACGCAAAAAGACAAGAAGTTTATGTGAGGAGAGAAACAAGAAGAAGCGTTTCAATTGCTCAAGCATAAATTGTGCAATGCACCCATTCTGGCATTACCCGAAGGAACGGACAACTTCGTGGTGTACTGCGATGCTTCGCACCAAGGCTTAGGATGTGTGATAATGCAAAGTAAGAAGGTCATTGCTTATGCGTCGAGGCAGTTAAAGGTTCGTGAAAAGAATTACACCACACACGATCTTGAGCTAGGAGCTGTGGTGTTTGCACTTAAGATCTGGAGGCATTTCCTTTATGGTACAAAGTGCACGATCTTCACAGATCACAAGAGCCTTCAGCACACCCTCGATCAGAAGATGTTGAACTCGAGGCAAAGGAGATGGGTTGAGTTACTCAATGACTACGATTGTGAGATAAAGTATCACTCAGGGAAGGCGAACGTGGCAGCTGATGCGCTGAGCAGGAAAGAAAGGGTGAAGCGTATAAGAGCACGAGCCATAGGAGTATTAGTGCAAACCAGTTTGAAAAGTCAAATACTCGAAGCCCAAGGAGAAACTTTGAAAGATGACAACTTAAAGAAGGAGACTCTTCACCAGATAGAAAAGGAGTTTGAGGTGAAAGCTGATGGAGCACGTTATTTTAAGGACAAGATGTGGACACCAAAGGTCGATTAGTTAAGGTCAACGATCATGGATGAAGCTCATCTGGCAAAATACTCGTTACACCCAGTATCTGAAAAGATGTACAAAGGAATATAAGAGCACTACTGGTGACCTGGGATGAAAGAGGATATAGCTCTGTATGTTAGTAAATGCTTGACCTTTGCCACGATCAAGGCAGAACACCAGAAGCCATCCGGACTCCTGCAACAGCCGGAAATTCCAGAATGATAGTGGGAGCAGACAACAGTGGATTTTGTGATCAAATTTCCCAAAACCAAGAAGGGTCATGACTCAAAATGGGTAATTGGGGATCGCATTACGAAATCGGCGTTCTTTTTACCAATTTGAGAGGACTTCAGTATAGGCAGAATTGCGCAACTCTACGTGAACGAAATCGTTATACGCCATGGATTACCTATTTCAATTATTTCAGATAGAGATAGTCGCTTTATTTCACACTTCTGACAATCATTAAACAAAGCGATGGGCACAAGGTTAGATCTAAGCACCTTATATCATCCTCAAACGGATGGACAGACAGAGGAAGTCATACAAACGCTGGAGGACATGTTGTGTGCATGTGTGATGGAATTCGGAGGAAGTTGGGACAACCATCTACCATTGACTGAATAACAGTTACCATACCAACATTCAGTGCGCTCCATACGAAGCTCGTTAGGGACGTAAATGCAGATCACAACTTAGTTTATTAGAGATTGGAGAACGACAACTAACTAGGCCCGATATCGCTCAAGAAACGACAGACAAAATTTAAAACAATGCAGCAAAGGCTGAAAAGCAGCCAGGGATCGTTATAAGAGTTATGCTGATAATCGCAGGAAGCCTTTGGAATTTCAAGTTGGTGACAAGGTACTTTTGAAAGTATTACCATGGAAAGGATTACTAAGGTTTGGAAAAAAAGGAAAAACTGAGTCCTAGATTCATTGGACCATGTGAGATACAAGAGCAAGTCGAACTAGTTGCATACAAATTTGATTTACCTTTGGAACTCAGTGCCCTCCATGATACCTTCCATGTTTCGAAACTGAAGAAAAGTTTGTCCATGGAAACAGTGGTTCTACCATTAGAGGAAGTTCAAATCAATGAGCAGCTACGCATTACAGAGGAACAAATTGAAATTCTTGACCAAGAAGTTAAGCCGTTGAGGCGTAGTATGATACCAATTATCAAGGTCCGTTGGAACACAAAGCATGGACCGGAGTTTACCTGCAAACGGGAACACAAAGCATGGACCGGAGTTTACCTGCAAACGAGAAGCTTTTATAAAGAGCAAGTACCCTCACATGTTTACAAAAGAGCCTCCTGAATATGGCAAATAGTAAATTTCGGGACGAAATTTCTTTCAACAGGGGGTAAATGTGACAACCGACAAAATTCGGCTCTCAGGTTAGCAGCCCGATAATCACTCATTAGTATAATTCTTAGTGAAATCTTAATCCTATATTTATTTAGGAAGAACTAAGGTTGAGAGTGCAAAAAAAATTTTGGAGATAACCTAGAATTCCCGAAAATTTGCCCGAAAAAGTCCGTACCGGCCCAAAGTCGCCCGAAAATCCAATAATGCCAAATTTTAAAGTCAACTTGTATAAAAATATTGTATTTTACATAAATAAAAATAAAATGTTCTAAATAACCTAATTTCGTGCTCGAAAACTCGGTTTTGTCGAAAAACTGTCGCGAACCGACACTGCGTTTAGATTTAACAGTATAAAACCTAGCTTATTTAAAAAAAAATAAAGAGGTGGGTGGGCCCCACCATGGCTGGCCACCACCCCCCGCCCCCTATCACCTCTCTCCCTTTCCCATACATAAAGATTTTCTACACTTTCCAATTCATTTCATCATTTCCAAATTCAAAATTTCTCTCTTCTCTCTCTATTCTCTCTCTAAACCTTCAAGAAATCAGCCAAATACCTTCTAAAAATCTGAGTTTTTGAGATATTCAAACAAGGTTTTGAAGCTCTTATAGTTGTATTATCAAAGGTAAGGTTAGATTGTATGTTTTAGATTCGATTTTTAGCAATTTTGAAGCTTTTTCTTGTATTTCTTGAGGTTTAAACCCTCTTTTGTTGGATGGATGTTGTTCTTGATGTTTGAGGATGAGAATGAACCTTAGAAATGTGTAAGAACATTCAAAGAAGGTGAAATTCTATGACTTCTCCTTAAAAACACAAGTTTGGGGTGAAAATCTTACATTTTGGGTATTCTTGATGCTTCCAAGGAGCTGAAATTTATTGTTATTTCATGCATGTGATTTGATGATGTTCAAGATTAGTTCATCTATTTATTTGGTATATTATTGGGGGATTTTAGTTTTATATCAAATAAACCCCCAAATTTTAAAGATTATAAGTGCTCATGGTGAAAAGGCTATGTTTTGATTCTGGAATAAAGCTGACAGAATGTTGCATGGTGTTTGGACGACCCAAAAAGGGTGTTTTTGGATTCATTTTTCTCTGAAATTTTTATGGTTCAATATTTTATGTGTTAGAGTTCAAACCCCACCAGAATCATTCAAAAATTCCATGTTTTGAGCCCTTAACCATGTTAAAAATTTTTAGTGTTCATCAGCTTCTGGTCAGAATTTTATATCAACTTCATGCATGCATATCTCCTTGATAACTTAACTAAAATACATGATTCTTGATTCTAAGTTGAAGTCCAGTGAGTTAGCTTTCCAAAGAATCTGATATCACATGATTTGGTGGATTTTTGAGTGCTCAACCAATGAAAAGGAATTCGTGGTGCAATCTGTCCAAGGATGGCAGATTCACATGCATGGATTCAAGAGGTAATATTTCACTCAAAAATCATCAAAATCGTGTGAAACTTGTTTTATTAGTTAGATATTTGTTTTATCTTGAATATCCCTTTTGAAATTTGAATTTTGGTGTAGAAATGAATTCTCTAGAGTACAAACACCACTGACCTGTATTTCCAAAAATGATTTATGCACACTGATTTGTAAGAATTTTTAAAATATGTTAAACATCTCCAAAAATCATGAAATTTGATGGGAATGTTGTTAATACCCTCAATATCAGTAGGTAAAATTTTGGTAACTTGTCTCTTTTTGGAACTAAGCTTAAAGATAACATTTTTACAACACAATGAATCTGCCAGAATCTGAATTCTTTCAAAACATGGGTTTGTGAACTTCAAGACTTCTCATGTGTTTGAATATTAAAATAAAGTAACAAAAACCTATTTTGTACCAAGTTGAACTTAATAAATTTAAGTAAAGGCATTACAATAGGATATCGGTATTGACTTGCTAGAAATGGACCGTTGAATTTAGACTTACGTCAATTACGTAATGTGATAGGGCATAAGTAGACTTGGAATCGGGATTATTCACGCACTACCGATTGTTAAACGCAAAACTACTCAAGGTGAGTATTCACAGCCCCAATTTTTAGCGTTTTTACGTGTTTTGGGGTGAAAAGCATGCTTACAAATGATTGTGAATAATTTTGAAAATGTTGCGAAATGAAATGTGTTGTGAGCTAAATTTGATATGTTATGAGACATGATATATTGAGTAAAAGTCCCATGTTGAATACACTACTATTAACTCGTTTCGAGCCAATGGTTATTGTGGATAGCGTTATTTGGTAGAGTGGACCCACCCTTGTTTACTGACGAGTATAGGGTGCACGTAATCATAAGTGGTACTACACATGTGGGATTTAGTCCCACCGCTGAGGTAGTGCAGCGTCTACACATGTGGGGTTTTAGTCCCACCGCTGAGGTAGTTCGCGAAAACGCTCTACACATGTGGTTCGCTACCACCTCTGAGGTAGATCGTTAGGGCAAATTGGTTTTAGGTTTAGTAGTGGCTCAAAGAATAAATATCATGTGATTAACTTGACCCGGGAAATTTACTCACATGTGATGCAAAGCTAGAAATGGAGTGAGCAAAAACGTTCACTAATGTTCAGGCTAATATCGGTAGTGAACGAAAGGGTTCACTATAACTAGTTTATGAAAAATTGAGTGAATAAAAAGGTTCACTAAAAATTTGTTGCATTTAAACTGTTTTGTGCATATGAAAACCTGTGAACTCACCAACTCTCGTAGTTGACGCTTGTTTTAACATGCTTTTCAGGAAATCAGAAGGTTTGTGAAAAAGCCTAATTTGCGCGTTTGTTGGCATCAACCAAGACTATATTTATTTTGTCACGTTTGTAATGTTGAACTTCAGTTGGTTGTAATACATTTTGTAAACATTAAATATTTTGATATGAATGGTTGATGTTGTTTATCTCCTATCGCTATGAAATCTAGACTGTCACACCTCGCGGTTCCGCTTTAGCGGGGTGTTACAGTAATCCGGGCAAGTCTTCTGGAAAGACGTCCGGAAACTCCCGCACCACATCGACAGCGGCAATCTCTTTCTTTTCTAACTTAGTGTCAATGACGTAAGCTAGGTACGAAGCGCATCCCTTAGCTAGGCACTTTCTTGCCTTTATCATAGAGATGGTCGTGTTAGTGCCCTTCTTCTTATCCCCGTACACGGTGATCGTTCCCCCTTGAGGCGTTGGTATAGTGACCATCTTCTTGCCGCACCCTATGTTGGCGTCGTGTGCGTGCAACCAATCAATTCCTAGCACTACGTCGAAACTACCAACGTTCATGGGTATGAGGGTTGCGGAGAAGGTTTCCCCATCTAGTTCTATCGTGCACCCCTCAAGGCAATCCCGAACAGTCACAAGAAATCCACCTGCTACTTCTACTACTAACGCATCAGATAATGGAGTGGTAGGCATACTGAATTTCCTAACTAAAATGTCATTTACAAAGGAGCGTTCGGCACCCGTATCAAACAAAACTAGTGCGGGTATGGAGTTAACGAGAAACGTACCCGATACAAGATCGGATGCCTCCCTCGCCTCCGTGGCCGTCATCTGGAAGGCTCGACTAGTCACCTTCGGCGGATTTTCTCGCTTTGCGAGCGATCCGCTCGAACCCCCGGTGGTCGTCTTCTTGAACTTCGAACAAGCATCTCGATAATGCCCCGGTTCCTTGCAATCGTAACACACCGGCACTCGGGCCGCGCAGTCTTGGGTCGCATGGCCCCTCCTCCCACACTTCCCACAATTAGTGGGGCTTAGGGGGGAATCACGATGACACGACCCAAAGTGCTTGCTTCGACATTTGTTGCACCATTTCGCCTCGTTTCAGCTTCCACCCCGCTTCCCATCTTGAAAAGTCTTGTTTGGTCGAGCCGACGCGGTAGCCTCCTCAAATCTCCTCTTTTGCCCGGCTTGGTAGCTTTCTACCCAGGCTTGGGTGATGTCGTCCTCCATCCTCAACGATTCCTCGATCGCCTCATGCAAGGTGGTGACCTTTGCAATCCTAACCGCTGATTTCATCTCGGCCGGTAGCCCACGCGAATAAGCCTTTATCTTTGCCTTCTCATCGGGAGCCAAGTGCTCCACCATCCCCAATTTCTCCAAGAACTCCTTTGCATAAAAAGAGATGGGAGAGTTTCCCTTCTTCATCGCTCGGAACTCCTCTTCGATTTTGTCAAGGGCCCGCTCGCTACAATACTTCTCGAGCATCTTTTTCTTGAATTCGGCTCACGAGAGCCTAGCATAGACCTCCGGTGTGAGAGAAGAACGGGTCAAGTTCCACCACGTTAAGGCCTCGCCCTTAAGAAGGTGTGATGCGAACCTGACTCGTTGGGAGTCGTCGCATTCACTCGCCTCGAAGGCCATCTCCATCTCACGGAGCCAATATAAACAAGTTACCGGCTCACTACACCCACGAAACTCCGGCGGCTTGCATCCCAAGAAGTTCTTGTAGGAGCACCCCTTCGCCTTAGCCTTCTCTTTCTCCTTGTCTCCGGTGATCCGGGTCTCCTCGGTGACCACCACTACCTCGGCATCCCCGGAACCATTTCCGGCATTTTCCCCCACTGCTTCATTCCGGCGTTGGCTAGCTTCGCGATCCTCCAACATTTTCACGAAGGATTCTTGTTGTTTGTTCATGGCCTCGTTAGCACCGGGACATCGAACATCCTCATCTCCGGGGTCACCTCGGTTTGCACCGGGTCCGGGTCCTCAAGGTTGAACCTTGGGACGTGTTCCGTTCCCCCACCTAGAACTTGAAGCCTCGGTGGGCTCTCAACCGTCTCGACTCGGACATGTTGGTCGACGGTTGAAGCGGTTTGGTCGAGTGGTCCTCGTGCGGCACCTGTCTGACTACGAGTGTTCGCCATAACGATCTGTCACACACATACGTACGAGAGATAGGATAAGAATAGACTAATTTACGATGGTAACATTTATCATCCTCATAACAATAGTTATTCAAAAACACTCGTGTAACAATACATTCATAGATCAGTAGCTAAGTGATTTATGAACAGATCATACATAAGGATTTTCGTCACCATCATTATAATTCCGATCAATGTGATCTCGTAAGCCCTAACGCTCTCCCCACCTAAGACTTTACCCAAGGTAGGTGACATGTCTACTAGTGCCTTAAGTTTAAGTCTAGGTATTCTACGGCCAACACCTAGTTCGCTTAAACTAAAGCTCTGATACCAACTTGTAACACCCTAAAAATCAGAGTGAACAAAAACTTTCATTTAACGAAAGGTGGTACGTGAAAGGTAACGCCATAGCGCGAGCTCTTCCCAAAAACAGGGGTATAAGTAATGTATAATTACAACGTTTGTAATTGAATGAATAAATACAATAACCAACTAGTCTAGTTCCTATTAGGAAGAAGACTACAAAAGGGTTATCGCTCTACGGTCAAACTCGCGGTCTCAAGGACCGGTCTCTCCAACGCCCCCCCCCCCCCCCCCCCCATGCTCGCTCTAATCCCGAGCCTACTTAGGAACCGCGTCCCTAGTACCTGAGAGACACATCGACACCAAACAAGTGTTAGGCTAAAGGAGCCTAGTGAGTTGTATCAATAATATACCGTACATACAAAAAAACATGTTAAGACATGCGAGATATATATAAAGGCATGATAATAATGAAAGGTAGCATACTAAACCGGTTAATTTTATATCTTCGGAAACAATGGGAGCGACCCATTTCCCCCAACCAATATCCCATCACTCGTTACTTCCAAACACCTCGATGTCCCGAATTTAGCATGGCAACATCATCTGAGGCCCGCACACCAAGGAGCCACCCGAGAAGCCGGCGACATAGGTACAAACCCCAAGACTGTTTGGTGTGGAAATATTGCGTTGGTTCGTCCATTTTATTACGTACAAGACCTCGATACTGAATTTAGCATAGTATCTTGTCCATGTTATTTGCATACAAGACCTCGATACTGAATTTAGCATAATATCTCGTCCATGATATTTGCATACAAGACCTCGATACTTAATTTAGCTAGCATCATCAAAGGAGGTATCATTCGAGGGTCTCAGGCCCTTCGCCCATTTCGTATAAGCCAACATGCTTGGAATCTAATCCCTTCACATAATTTCGTGGCATACATATTGTCACGTAATTCTCATAAATGCATTCATCATACAAACCCATGGATTTAACACACACACTAGTAGAATACGATAATCTACTTCATGTACATCACAATATAATCCAAGTCATTCCTACTAGCATAGCTCATCATACATTTCATGGAAATCCTTAAACTTGACAATTTAAGTATTGCATCCAAAATCACATTTATCCACACTAATCAAGCAAGGTATGTAAAGCCAACAAGATGATGTGCCCTCAGTTTTAACAAAATGGTTTTAGCAACTCACCTTAGGGTTTACACCCAAAACCCCCAAATCACGAGATTTAGGTTAAAGACAAGAGCAACCTAAAATCAAGTAAATCGTACCCTAGGTTAGTTCATAACTCTTATCATATATGTAGATCCAACCTACAAAGGTTTAAACCAAGCTTACCAAGTAGGATTCGAACTAAAACCCTAGAACTCGAGTTTTCCCTTTTCAAGCAACAATGGTGGTTGAGGTAGAAATGGAGAAGATGAAGTGGGTGAGATGAAGCTTCCAACCTATCTAGCTCCAAGTGTGGATCCAACTTCAAGATCTTGAAGAGCTTTGAAAATGGAGAGTGTAGAGAGAAAAATCAGCAAATTTGGATAAGGGGTGAGAAAGTTATGACCAAATGAAGGTTGGGAAGCATTTAAGCCCGAAATCAGTTTTGTCAGGTACCTAGCGATCGCTAGGTGTGTATGCTAGCGATCGCTAGCCTTCAGAAATCCTATCTCGCGGTCGCTAGGCTAATCGGGAGGAAAAACAACAGCCTTACAATGGACCCCTAGCGATCGCTAGGTGTATAGCTAGCGATCGCTAGCATCTGAATGTTTTCGGTGGAATTTTGTTTCGGCCATAACTTCTTCGTTAGAGCTCCGATTTCGATTCCGAAAGGACCGTTGGACTCGTAATTGGATCCTCTAACATACTAAACCATAAAATTCAAGATTTGGTTCAAAATTCTATTTTCCAAAATTTATTACAAGTCGCTATCACAACCGAAAAATTACGGGTGTTACAAATATCTCAAAAGTTTATGTGACTTTTGTGACAAACGGTGATTTTGCGGGACGTTTTCGGTAATCGAGATGAATTTGTCGGGAAATATTTCTATTTTCTAGACGTAGAGTGTCGCGAGACCTTTTGAGAAAAATGTTTTTCGGGAACTTTCGAGGTTAATTGATAAGGTTTCGAGTGATCTCAAGTCAAGCCCACGCAAAGAATTTCATCATTTCATGTGACTTTCATGAAAAACGTGTTGGGAACCGTAGGCACTAACGGTGCGCAGCGGATAACAAAAACGATTCCCAATAACGGACCCAACTTAAACCTTATCAGATACAATCAAAGCGGAGTTTGATGGTTTACCTTTATGCGATTAGTTTTCCGGAAGGCAAGCAGGGGGTACACCGCTACTGACACCACGCGAGAGGGTTGCTAGACCACCGTAACTGATCGGAAAAACCGATCGTTGTGTGAGAGAGAGAGAGGAGATCGACGGTTTGGGGAGAGAGAGGGGGCGAGAGATTTTTCGTAGGATTTTCCAACTCATCATCAAAGCCTTTAACCTTTTATTTATAGGTTTAGATAAGGCAGTGATTTAGCCTGACTATAATTCCTCTTATAGTTATCCTTTTAATCAATTCCTTAATTAATTAATTAATCAATTAATTAATTTATTTATTGATTAAAGCTAATAAATAATTATTAACCTATAAATATTTATTTCCCTCTTCTCATCTATCTCTTTCACGCAATTTCTCAATTAGGCGTGCAGCGGTGTGACCTACTAGTGTCTTATAACGTTGGACACGGTAACCCTGTTAATGTCTCGCACACAATCCTAACAGACTCTCACTTGTGCTAGACATGTAACTGTGCTGTTACCATTAGCCTAAGGAGGTCCCTAGCCAGACACTTAGGTTAACCAGGTTATAAGATCTCTTATATCCAGAGATACAATTCGCTCTTGAATTTGTACACAGGTTCATTCCTTTTGCACACGATATTTCTAAAGTGATTTTAAGACATGGAGTGGAGGATTCATTTCTTAAAATCAAGTATTTCTTGACTCTGATTTCGATTGCCTGCAGTAACAGATATTACCAAATAACACCTGTTATTCTATCCGAGCGTGGCCACGCATTTTCTGCCAATCTTAATCGTCAAGGGGCCCGGAAATATCTCTCTTTTGAAAGAGGTGCAAATCCCTTCTTGACTACTTGCATTTGGATCCACGGCTTCCGCTGCATCTAGTCACGTCCCGTATAGCCGCCCTGTTACGGTGCAGCGTTAGGACGTGCTAAGAGTACAGCAGTCCTCATGTTCCCAAACCAAGTATCTCAGGTCTAAGGACAACCTATCAAGTCAATGCTAATGACTGAGGCTCCATGAAGCAGACTTGATACTGGTCACTTCCAATACTCAAGCACTCTGTTGAGTATCTATAAATACTTGGTCACATCACTTGTGCTTTTATTCTTTACTTCGAATAAATCATCAAGTATTCATAATAGCATTAAACTCCCTATTGAAATTCCCATTTCAATAAGTGGCTACGGAAATTTTGATTTCTTACAAAACTTTGTAAAAAATCATGGATACGTTAAATATGCGAAAAATAGTTAATTTAGAACAATCATGAAATAAAACCTCCATTCATATTATCACACTGTAAAATTTTACATGATTGTATTGTTCAAAATTAAACTACAGTAATAATTAATAAACTAAAAAACTAGCTACTGGCTTCCAGGTACTGCATCCCAATGGAATTTGCATGTGCCTCATGCTTTACCCTTGCTAGTGGCTTTGTCAGCGGATCTGCGACATTGTCTTATGTTGGAATCTTGCATATTCTCACATCCCCTCTTCCAATGATCTCTCGGATAAGGTGATATTTTCTGAGCACGTGTCTTGACTTGTGATGCTCTCTAGGTTCCTTTGCTTGCGCCACGGCTCCTGAGTTATCACAGATTATATCAATCGGTCTAGAGACACTGGCAACCACTTTGAGATCCGATAGAAAATTCCTTAGCCAGACAGCTTCCTTTGCCGCATCTGATGCTGCAATGTACTCTGCTTCTGTAGTTGAATCTGCAATCGTGTCCTGCTTCGAGCTCTTCCACGAGATCGCGCCTCCGTTTAGGGTAAAGACGTACCCCGACTGTGATCTAAAATCATCTCTGTCGGTCTGGAAACTAGCATCAGAGTATCCTTTGACACTGATTTCATCCTCAGATCCTCCAAAGACCAAGAACATGTCTTTCATTCTTCTCAGATACTTGAGAATGTTCTTGACAGCCACCCAGTGAGGTTCTCCTGGATTCTGTTGATATCTGCTCGTAACACTTACTGAGTAAGCAACATCGGGCCTGGTACATAACATGGCGTACATAATTGATCCAATTGCTGAAGCATATGGAACTGATTTCATTCTGTCCTGATCTTGACTAGAAACAGGACATTGTGATTTACTTAACACTATGCCATGTTTCATTGGGATAAATCCTTTCTTGGATTCATCCATCCTGAATCTTTTGAGGACTTTATCAATGTATGTACTTTGGCTAAGTCCGATAAGCCGCTTAGATCTGTTTCTGTAGATCTTTATGCCAAGTATATAAGCGGCTTCTCCAAGGTCTTTCATCTGGAAACATCTGCTTAACCAACTCTTTACACTCTGTAAAGTTGGAACATCGTTTCCTATGAGTAGAATATCATCTACGTACAAGACCAAGAAGGTTACTATGCTCCCACTGAACTTAGTGTAGACACACGGCTCGAACTCACTTTTGGTGAAACCAAATTCTTTGATTCGCTCATCAAAGTGTAAGTTCCAGCTTCGAGATGCTTGTTTTAATCCGTAAATGGATTTTAGCAGTTTACACACCTTGTTAGGATTCTTAGGATCTTCAAACCCCTCTAGTTGTTCCATATAGACGTCTTCTGTTAACTTTCCATTCAGAAAGGCTGTCTTGACGTCCATTTGCCAGATCTCGTAGTTAAAGTACGCTGAAATGGCCATAAGAATCCTAATAGACTTTAGCATGGCCACTGGTGAAAAGGTTTCATCATAGTCGATACCATGAGTTTGCGTGAATCCTTTTGCGACCAGTCTGGCCTTGAAAGTGTGTACATTCTCATCCATGTCGGTTTTCTTCTTGAAAACCCATTTGCGTCCAACAGCTCTACAGTGTTGTGGCAAATCAGTCAACTCCCAAACTTGGTTGTCGTACATGGATTGCATCTCGGCCTTCATGGCTTCCTGCCATTGTTCTGACTCATTGCCTGACACAGCTTCTCCATAGGATGTTGGTTCATTCAAGTCTCCGCTGTCCTGAGAGACCAGAAACCCAAGATACCTATCTGGTTCTTGTCTTACCCTACTGGATCTGCGAAGGTCCTGTGTTTGAACTTCCTCAATTGGTTCTGATTGAGGTTCAACATTCTCATGTTGAATTTCTGGCTCAACAATTGGTGTAGTGTTTTCTTCGTCTACTTCCTGTAGATCTACATCCTTTCTGGTGTTCCCAGAGCTGAGAAACTTTTCTTCCAGAAATTTTCCATTTCGAGCAACAAAGACTTTGTTCTCTTCAGGGTTGTAGAAATAATATCCCACGGTGGTTCTGGGATATCCTACGAAGAAACACTTGTCGGATTTGGGTTTGAGTTTTTCTGAGGTGGGTCGTTTGACGTAAACCTCACAACCCCAAATTCTTAGAAAAGATATGTTGGGTTTCTTACCCTTCCATAATTCATATGGAGTCTTTTCTACCGACTTTGTTGGTGCTCTGTTCGGTATGTGTGCTGCTGTTTCGAGCGCATGTCCCTAGAATGACATTGGCAGCGTAGAGTGACACATCATCGTTCGTACCATATCAAGTAAAGTACGATTTCTCCTTTCTGACACACCATTCATCTGAGGTGGGATACAATCCCACACTCCATCAGATGATTGTCAAACTCGTCACTAAGATATTCGCCTCCGCGATCCGACCGTAAAAACTTGATCTTTCTGCCAAGTTGATTCTGTACTTCATTCTGAAATTCTCTGAATCTTTCAAAGCTTTCAGATTTATGTCTCATAAGATAGACATAACCATACCTACTGAAATCGTCAGTAAAGGTAATGAAGTACCGGTATCCTCCTCTTGCCACATGACTAAATGGTCCACACACATCTGTGTGAATTATTTCTAACAAGTCAGTAGCCCTTTCATTTTCTTTGTTGAAAGGTTGCTTTGTCATTTTGCCAGATAAACAAGACTCGCAGTTATCAAAAGGTTTATAATCGAAAGTTCCAAGAAAACCTCCTTTTAGGAGTAGTTCAACGCGTTTCTTGTTTATGTGGCCTAAACGACAATGCCAGAGGTAAGTTTGATCATCAATGTCTTTGGATCGTTTACTTATATGATAGATTTCACTACTGTTGTCTTGTAGATTTACTATATATAGACCATTCACGGGTGTTGCTTTAAAATAGAAAATATCATTTTTAAAGACAGAAATCATTTTGTAATCATACTTATAATAAAAACCTTGGTCTACTAACAAATCGAAAGACAAAACATTCTTAATCATATTTGGAATATAATAACAATTATCCAGTTCCAAAACTAGACCCGAGGGTAAACTAAGACTATAAGATCCTACAGCTTCAGCTATCAGCGGAGTGCCTTCGCCAACTCGTAGGTTCGAACGGTCCTTCCTCAGAGTCTTTCTTCTAGTGAATCCCTGTAAATGATTACAAATGTGGTTACCACTGCCTGTATCAATTACCATGATTCATAAGAAGTGATTAAGCAATCTATCATAAAGATACCTGGAGCATCGGGTAAACCGATCTCTATCTGGTCGATATTCATCGAGTGCTCGCAAATATCCTCGCTGCCGCATTCTGGGCAACTCAGATCTCCCAGCTCATCAATGACATCAGTATCCATGAGATCAGCAGGTTCCGGTACTGGCTCTAGACTGGCCAGAATATCTTCATGAACTTTATCCACGTCTTTCTTTGGTTCCTTCATATAGGCACTAGCTGTGTCTTGAATCTCTTTCGTGAGGGAAAACCACATGAGGTACACTAGCTCTTCCTGAGTCATTTTGTACCCCAAACGCGATAAACATTTAAAGAGCCTTCTCATTTCAATAAGATGGTCTTTAACTGACTAACCCTTTTTTAGCTTCAGTGAAAAAATCTCTTGCATGATCAGAAGTTTACCTGTGTGCTTATAGAGACCTAACTGGTCTTCCATATCTTTCACAACCTGGTGACATGATTTAACTCTTAAATCTCCCGTGAACTCGGGTGATGTCGAGAAAATCAGAATGGACATTACATCCGATTCATCTGCCAGATATTTAAAATACTGAGTAAAATCCCTCTCGGGAGAATTACTCTCTGGTCGTGAAACAGGTTTTTCTAAAACATACAGCTTACCCTGTGCACGCAAGACATTGTCAACGTGCATTTTCCAAACTGGAAAATTTTGGCCTGTAAGCTTCCATTTACAGTTGATGAGTCTTAGGGATTCCTCAGGGGTATAAAACGGAATTACAGATTTCGACATCTACAAATTAAGAACAAATTCCAATTTTAGCTTATAATTACAAAATTCTAATAAATTATTACCCTTAAAATAAATTTATTAGACTAGAATCCATAATTCACATGTGTCGGGAAGCATGTGATCATGTCAAACCGACTCATGTGATTTATGGTAGGTAAAACTATACCAATCGCATTTTAATACGACTTCTAGATCGTCGGGACATCGGATATATAATCCGTGCATATTTAGTCCCTCTAGTGCATTTTGGCCTGGTACCACCCAGTGAATAAATAATTACCAAAATAGACTGCACCACCCGGGACCTGGACAAACCCTGGCCGGTACCACCCGGAGATAATTCGGAGAGTTTTATCACCCTCCAGTTTCGGTTTGAACACGAGCGTTCATAGTGTGTGCACTTACAACGCCCTATGTACCTTACACCGGAGGTGCCCCTAAAGTGGGTTGCACTTACTAATCTATGATTTAAACAAGGGTCATAAAAGCCAGTTTTCAAAACTTTGGATCCAAACACAAACTGTATTTGTATCCAATTTTATCTTTAAAACATTTAAAAATTACGTAACTAAAACAACCACGCAATTATAACTGATAAATATAAACAACCACGCATAAAACCATGTCATAGTCAAAAAAACCCTTAACTATTGTCGTTTCGTGAGCCAACACAAAACGACGGTCTTTATTCCTAAGGGACAAATCTTCTCGGCGCTCCCACTGGCTCCAAGCTCCATGACTGTCTCCTTGGCTCCGTCTTCAGGTCTCAATATTATTTATTGAAATTACATTACAAGAAATCGGGTTGTAAATGGCACGCAGGCCTCCCGTAACCGAATATAATAAACAGATAAAAAAATACAAGATCACAACCATGGGTCTTAAGGGATTAACTATGACGTAAAATTAAAACCTCAACTAGATTTTAATTATAAACTATAAATTAATTTAAATACGATGAATTAATTTTTTTTTATCCTGAAAGGTTTTTAAAACTATCTGGTTAAAAACAATTCTTACTCAGAAGCCTATCTGGAAACCGATCTCACACGGGACTCGTTAATGATAATGCTTCAAAACGTTATCGTTTCCAAATCCGGCACCGATGGTGACAATCGAAACCACCATCATCGATACCGATCCGGATCCACACATCAGCTGACCATCGTTGACCCTCCGCCGGTGGTTGCAGTCCTAATCGCCGCCGACTCCCACCACTGATCCGCCTGGCGGTCGTCGATCGGTGGCAGGAAGTCGCCGGCGACAGTAACGGTACGAACACCGCCACCGTCGTCGTCCGGCGATCGAAACAAAACAGCCATCGCCACCGCTTGCGGTGCGGCGATCAAACAATCAACCACCACCACCTGCCACGGGCGGCCTTCGGCAACAACAACAGCCACCGCTGCTGCTGGTGGTTGCGACGGTGGCTTCGGCCACCGCCGTCATGCGGCACACACCACCATCGCGTTCGACGACAGCAGCCACAACCGTCGTCGCCGTTCGGCGATTAACGAACCGAAAAACACCGCCGCCGTGGCTGAAACAACAATCGATCGCCGCCGCCACGGTTCTGTGGTGCGGCTTTCGATTTTGCGACCTTCGCTGCCGTCAACGACAGCGGCAACAGCCACCATCGCCACCCGGCGACCTTTGCTCCTCGATCGACGCCACCACCACCACAATCGGTGGTGTGGTGGTGGTTCCTGGCCGTAGTCGACACCGCCGCCACGTTGTTGTGGTCAGGTTTTTCGATCGTGGCCAACGACAGCGTTACCACTGCTACTGCCTTGACCAACCGCCACCGCCTCCACAATCGGTGGTGCGGTGGTGTTCGTTGTCCACAGCCGCAACCACCAACTGTGGTGCGGTGTGCTGGTTGTTTTGACGGAAAGCCACCAGCTACCACAAACAGTGGTTTCGCCGGTGGTCGCGGTGATTTGGTGGTTACGGTGGTTCGGTCGGCTAACTGCCGCCGTTCCACCACCAGTTTCCGATTCGTTAGGTTTTTTTTTTAGAAAAAATTCAATTTTTAACAATTCAGAAACATATAAAAATCAAATTTTTAAACCTAATCATCAAACAATTAAACCTGATCTGTAGGTTTAAGAAGTGGCTCTGATACCACTGTTGGGAACCGTAGGCACTAACGGTGCGCAGCGGATAACAAAAACGATTCCCAATAACGGACCCAACTTAAACCTTATCAGATACAATCAAAGCGGAGTTTGATGGTTTACCTTTATGCGATTAGTTTTCCGGAAGGCAAGCATTGGGTACACCGCTACTGACACAACGCGAGAGGGTTGCTAGACCACCGTAACTGATCGGAAAAACCGATCGCTGTGTGAGAGAGAGAGAGAGGAGATCGACGGTTTGGGGAGAGAGAGGGGGCGAGAGATTTATCGTAGGGTTTTCCAACTCATCATCAAAGCCTTTAACCTTTTATTTATAGGTTTAGATAAGGCAGTGATTTAGCCTGACTATAATTTCTCTTATAGTTATCCTTTTAATCAATTCCTTAATTAATTAATTAATCAATTAATTAATTTATTTTATTGATTAAAGCTAATAAATAATTATTAACCTATAATTATTTATTTCCCTCTTCTCATCTATCTCTTTCACGCAATTTCTCAATTACGCGTGCAGCGGTGTGACCTACTAGTGTCTTATAATGTTGGACACGGTAACCCTGTTAATGTCTCGCACACAATCCTAACAAAACGGTCATTTTGCGGGACAATTTCGATGATCAAGCGGATCTTGCCGGGAAATCATTTTCGTTTATTTTGAAATTTTGACTGATTGAGTATTGACTCGTGAAATTTCAGGTTCAATCGGCAAGTTCTCGACGTTATTCGACGAGCGTTAATAGTGACACGAGAAACATTTTTTCTCGCATTTTTCGAGATCAATTCGAGGCTACCTTGAGACGTTTCGATCGTGGTTCGGTCTTACGGTTTGATAGACAAGGAAGTTGGTTATCTTTTGGTTTCCTTTTGTAATTTTTCGGTGTCGTTCGATAGTGTTTTGTTAAGCTTTTGTATGTTCCGTAACTGGTTCTGTTTGTTTTATTATTTTTTAGTCCTTTGTTTCGTTAAGTCCGTTAGTTTTGTAACTTTCAACTTTTGTCACTTTTAGTAACTGGACTTTAAGTTTCAAAAAGTTTCATTTTCAACCCTTGGACTTTCAAATTTTCAAAGTTTATCATTTTTAGTCCCTGAACTTGAAACTTTTCACACTTTTACACTTTTAGTCCTTGTACTTGTGATTTAAAGTTGTTGAGTCGTTTACGTTTCTGATTTTGTCATTTTTAGTCCTTCAAGTTTATTTTTACCCATTTTCTTCATAATTTTTGATTAGTTCGATTTACATTGTGTGTGCACAATTCATACTTCTAATCGAAGTTTCTGTTGACGATGCTTATCTTCATTTACGCAGGTAACAATGGATTCTAATGATGAAATACGATATGGAAAAGATTGGGATAAAATAAAGAGCCTTGAACGTGAGAAGGCTGATCTTACAATGCAGGTTGCCAAAGCAATTGCCCAAGTTAAAGAAAAAGATCTTCATATGAATAATCAGATCAAAGAGCAAGAGCTTCAAATAAAAAATCAGATTAAAGAGAAAGAGTTTCAAATGAAAAATCAGATCAAAGAGAAAGAGCTCAAGTTTGCAAAACAGATTGAGGAGACAAAGCTTCAGTGTAAAAAGCAGCTTAAGGAATCAAGCAAGATAATCCAAATGTTAGATGAGAAGCTTCACATGATTGGTCAATCTGAACGGACCATTTTTCTGAATCAACCAAATGCGCTCAGAGATTATTATGATGTAAAATGGGGTTTAGGATATGAGAATCCTAATTTGTTGCAACAAGCAATAGAAGAGAAACCTGCTTTCTACAATTTAACCGATCTGCGAATGTGTGCAAGGTTTCCTATCCTGAAAGGTTTTACAATGGAAGAAGAATTTTCTGAGATGCAGGAAATGAAGAAACATGATCCACTGTTTCACGATGATAAATATCATAGGGTCAAGTTTGTATATAATTTTGACAATCTGAGAATCAAATCAAAAGACTCGTCTAATTCTTCTGATTTTCTGGTTTATCCTGATATTGCCTTATCTCAAAAATCAAATGTAGAACATAAACCCTATGTTCCTACATTGGTTTTAGAAGAGAAATTAAGAGAGCTTGAAAATCTTCTCAACGCTACTCAATTTGAGTATGAATCTCTCAGAATCAAAGAAAAGACTGAGCACAATGTTGAAAGAGATATGCTTCTTGAGCAAATCCAGTCTCTACGAAAAGCTGTGAATGAAAGTGAGCATGCATTGGTTATTGAAAGACACAAGTTTGCAAAAGACAGAGAAGAATATGTTAAAGAGATTTTAGAGCTTCAAAAGACAGTGGCTGATTTTCAGAAATTGTTAGAAGACAAAGGTGGACAGGAGAAGCAAAATGTGGAATTAGCGTTTGCAAAAGAAAGACACATGTTTGAAACAGAAATTGAGGAGCTTACAAAGACTGTTTCTGATCTTCAAAAAACTTTAACAGAAGAAAGAAAGGTATTTGACTTGAAAAGTGTTAATCTTTCAAAAAAAATATCCGAGTTAGAGAGGAAGATTATCCTAGATAAGAAGAGTTCTTTGAAGAAGCCGAGTCTTCGTGTTGGGAAATATCAGAATATGATGCATGATTTTGAAGAAGAGATCCAAGTTGTTCAATCTGAGAGGAAATTTGATGAAAAGAAAAGTTTTGAGCTTCAAAAGCATATTGTAGACTTACAAAATCAGTTATCTGATGAAATGTGACAACTGTCAGTTTTTGACCTTCAGGTTAGCTACTTGTTTAATCCACTCAGTAGCGTTTCCGTAGGTTAAAAACTAGTTATTTAAGTTTCTAAATGAAACTAGGTTAGTTTGCGTGAAAATTTTAGGTTAAAACCTAAAAGTCCCGAAAATTTGCCCGAAAAGCCCGTACCGGTCCGAAATCGTCCGAAAATCCTATAATGCCAAATTAAAGTTGACTTTTAGAAAAAATTAAGTTATTTTATTTAAAAGTAAGTAAACTAGTTTAAATGATCCGAAATTTTCCCTCGAAAAATCGGTTTCTACCGAAAAAGCGCCAAAACCCGGTACTGCGTCGAATTTACAGTATAAGGACTACACTGTTTTTATTAAAAAAAAAAAGATTAAAAGGGTTGAGGTGGGCCCCATGTGGCCGGCCACCACCCCTTCCCCCCCATACATCTCTCTTTCTTTTTCTCTTTCCCATAACTTCTTACACACACACTCCATCATTTTCAATTTCAAATCTCTACTCTCTCTCTCTAACCTTTCTCTCTCTAAATTTTCTCTAATTTCTCTCTAGAAATCAGCCTACAACTCACCTAAAATCTGAGTTTTAAGAGATTAAAACAAGAAATCTTGAAGCTCTTATAGTTACATCATCAAAGGTAAGATTAAATGTAGGTTTAAACTTTGATTTTGAACCCATTTGGGTACTTTTCTTCATCCTTTATGAGGTTTTAATCCTCTTTGTTGGATGAACATCATCCTTGGTGTTTGAGGAAGAGATTTAACCATGATAATGTGTTAAAACATTTGAAAGTGGTGAAAATCTATGACTTCTCCATAAAAACACAAGTTTGATGAGTAAAATCACTTGTTTTTGATGTTTTGATACTTGTTTTGAATAGAAAATTGTTTGATGATGCATGCATGTGTTTTATTGTTCTTCAAAGTTATTTCACTAAAATATTTACTAAACAATATGAGTTTATGGTTAATAGCAAGAAACCCCCAAGAAAAACTTATGATTTTATGTGTTTGATGGTTGAAAAGGGAGTTGTGAATCTGGACAGAATCTGTCTGATTTTGCATGTGTGTTTAAACGTTGCAAAAGTATAGTAAACTGAGGTATTTTCTTACAAAAATTTGATAGATTGAAATTTAATGAGTTAGGAAGAAAATCTCTTTTGAATCACTCAAAAATTCGAGGGGAAACCCATTCAACCAACTAAAAACTTTTTGAAACTCATCAGCTTTTAGTCAGAAAAGTTATTCATCTTTATGCATGCATATCTCTTGAACAAACTATCCAAAATGCACAATTTTTAATTCAAAACTCAAGTTCTCTGAGTTAGCTTTCCAAAGAATCCAAAATCATGTGATTTGGTGGACTTTTGAGGCTTCAACCAATGAAAATAAGTTAGTGGTGTAGGCTGTCCCATTGTGGCAGATTGCACATGCACGACTTTAAGAGGCCATATCTTCCTCAAAAACCACCCAAATGATATGAAACTTGTCTCATTAGCTTGGTATATGTGTCCTCTATAAAATCCCTTTTGAAATTCATGATTTGGTGGAGAATTGAATTATTTATGAAGAAAACTCCCCTGACATGTTTTTCTGAAAATAAAAAGTGCCTACTGATTTTATAAAAATTCTTAAAATATGAAGAACACTTCCAAAAATTATGAAAAATTGTGGGATTGTTGCTAACATCCCAAATTACAGTAGGTAAAATTCTTGAGATCTAACTCTCTTTGGAACTAAGTCATTTGGTGACACCTTTGCATGGGATAAAATCTGCCAGATTTGGAATTATTCAAAAATGTTATTTTACAAACATTCCTAATTCCAATATGTTTGGATCATAATTTTAAATAACAAAAAGTCATTTTATATCAAGTTTGAACATAACAAATGTAGTAAAGGCATTATATAGGATATCGTTACGATTTATTAAAATTTGGACCGTTGGACTTGGAACTTATGTTAAATACTTATGATTTAGGGCAATTCTAGTTTCGGAGCCGGGACTCGTACACGCACTAACGTTTGTTGAACGCTTTAATCACTCGAGGTGAGTATTCACAGCCACGTTTTTAACGTTTTTACGTATTTGGGGTGAAAAGCATGTTGTTAATAAAAGTTATGGAAATTTGCTTTTTAGCAAGGTTTGGTGAATTATGTACATGTATGCTTCTTAGCATGGTTGAATGAATTATGTACATGTATGTTTCTTAGCATGGTTAAACGAATTATGTACACGTATGCTTCTTAGCATGGTTAAATGAATTGTGTACACGTATGCTTTTTAGCATGATTTTTGTGAGTATGCATTGTGACGATATGTGCGAGTAAAGTTTGCCCCTTAGAATATACACTACCATTAACTCATTTAGGAGCCTATGGACTTAGTGGATAGCGCTATTTGGTACCAATACCCACCCGAAGGACTGACGAGTGAAGGGTGCACTATTTCTGAAGTAACGACTACACATGTGGGGCAAAGGATCCCCCACCGCTGTGGTACTCGTTGAAAGACGACCTACCCATGTGGACGTGAGTTCCACCGCTGAGGTAGTTCGCACGAACGTTCCGCCCATGTGGTTAGCAACCACCTCTGAGGTATTCGTTGGGGTTAACGGTTTGGTAGTGGCTCGAAGTTTTACATATCTTATGCATAATTGTGTATTTTGGCGTGAGCGGACGTCCAAGTATACACGTGTTTGTGAACGGTTAAAAAGATTCTGCAAATTTTCTTTATAATATGTCTGCATGTAAAATTGTTTTGTGCATATCAAAACCTGTGAACTCACCAACTCTCGTAGTTGACGTCTCTTTTAACATGCTTTTCAGGAAATCCGAAGGTTTGATAGGGCTTTTATGGAATTTAGTAGTCACCAATCTCGTCATGCTAGTTATTTTTGTTTTGTGAACAATTGTAAACGATTAAACTTATGGTTGGGATGTACTTTTGTAAACACTGTTTAAATCTTATTTATGAATGGTTGGTGTTATGTATCTCCTATCGTTATGAAATCTTGACTGTAGCACCTCGTGTTTCCGCTTTAGCGGGGTGTTACATGAAAGAAGTCAATTTAAACGAAAGGAGAAGGTGCTTCAGCATGAGAAGTCTGTTTTGGAACAGATAATTGCTGAACCTAAGAAGAAGAGTGTTGAGGAAAAGGATTTTGAGAATCAAAAGGTGTTGTTTGAGAATGAAATAAAGAAGCTTACAAGCAAGTTATCTGGATTATCAACTGATATCATGAATGAGCAAAGGATGCGATCTGATCAACAGCAGAAGCTTGATGATCTTCTTGAAGAGAGAAACAAACTATCTGCTAAAGTAAAGGAACTTGAGGAGATAGTCTTCATAGTAAATTTGACTGAACAAAGGAGTCCCGATGTTATCTTACAATCATCATATCATGATGATACTAACTCTGTTTGTTCTTTAAAAACAGCTCATGATTTCTTTCATGTGGATGTTGCTCCACGGCGTAATATAAATTCAAGTGGTCAGATTCGTTCTTCTAATCTCTTCTATGATTGTCGTGTTGATCGTTCAGGTAATCATCATTCACCAAAAGGTAAGGTTGTTTGGAAAATTAAGGAATCTAATCAAAAGGTAGATCAAACAAAATCTTTTGTTTCAAAACCAAAAGTTCATAAGAACATATCATTTCAAGACACATCTTTTGGTAAGTCTAACTTGGTTTATTCTCGAAATCACCATATTAGGCCTTTCAAAAGACAATCTTATGGTTCTTCTTTGAATACAAATGATTTTGTTTGTGATGATTATATAGATGATAGATTTGGAATTTATAAAATTTCATCTTACAAATCATCTCTTTCTAACAAAAGAGGATCTACATCCATGTAGATACCAAAATCTTTTTTATCTTGATTTTGCAGTGGCTCCTGAATAGTTTAGTTCAGGACCCGATCTTCAGTGATTAGTGGTTTTTGAGTGCTTCACTTTTGCACCCCTACCTCAGATATGAGGTTCAATGTAAGTATCTTTCTAAACCCTTAGTTTAGAACCTGAGCTTAACTGTCTTTGACCGTGGTAGTCATCATAAGAAATTTTTACTTGTGTTAATTTCTTTCCGATTCTAAATTGTTTCAAGAATTACCACGTGTCATATTTTTCTTGACATAGTTATTTCCACATCTCATATATTCGTTGAAATTATTCGGTGGAAATACACTCGCTTGAATTCCTATTTGATTTCAATGCACGTTATTTCATTTCAATGATTCAATTCTTATTCAGATTATTAATTGTGAATTGTTCTTCACAATTAAACTTTCTAATCATTGATTCATTTCTTGAATACACTGTGCTTACTGAGTCTATCTGTTCGCGTTTGAATTTTGTTCTTTGCAATTCATGATCAAGAATTTTGATTTTTACAATCAATCATCACTTGTTTGAGCAATATTTCTCTTCAACATATGATATCTTCAACTTTTATTCCCTATTTCTTTTCAAAATATGTTCCTCATATACATATTGTATCACATATGAATCACCATCATATCACGTTCTAGAATGAAGACACTCAGAAGTTTCAAAGAATATCATTTCATTATATTAAGTATGTGTGATAGGATATAGAAGTTTCTATGATCAATCCAGAGCCGGAGGATCTACCCAAGAAACACACCCGTAGGTTAGACCTAGTGTGTCAGGGTGTGAATGAGGTAAAATGTCTGAGAGCTTGAGTGTAGGGGAGCTAAAAGAAAATGGTGAGTGTGAGACAGGATCAAAAAGAATAAAAGAAGATCCTTCCCAAACCTATACAGTTATCCGGGTAACCACATCATCTATTCATTCTCGATTCTTTGGAGATGAATATTGAAACAAGACATGGACCCAGTGTCGATAACTCGTGTCACCCCACCAAGCTACTCAAATATCTCTAAAAAGATGTTTGTTTCAATTCTCACGGAGGATTAGCATATTATCTATCTAATCTTCACTTGGAAGATTTAGATATTAAAACAAGGAAGGCATCCTCTCCGGTCTCCGAACTTCATATTCTATGCACAAGAGTCATTGATTTTCAATCTGCGTCTCAGGTTGAATCAATATTTGAGCCTAATGATTATGATGATATTTCTTTGACACTTGCACGAGTCTTTGTGATTCAAATTGCATATCTTTGTGATACTACCGGAACAGTCTGAGAACTTCGTTTTATAACTTTGATTCGGTGATGACTGGAAGTCCTATCAGTGCTACCCCATTGCCAACACTGAAAATAGGTCACACAATTCTATGAGTTGTTGTGTTAATAGTTGCTAAATGTGCTTCTATGTTAGCCGATTACCCATTATTTGAGGGGGAGCAACTTGAGCTTGCAGGGGAGTAATCTGATATTGTTGCGATATGTGTTTGAGGGGGAGCAATTTTATTTGAAAACTAAAACAAGTCTTGAGGGGGAGTATTTCACCGATTACTCCTTATTCGGTGTTGTCTTTGTTTATTCATGATGCTCAGGATTCTCCTAATCATCATGAGGGGGAGAAGTTTCATCAAAGACATATGCGAAGACATGAGGAAGATTTGAGAGGTATGTTGAAAAGTTCAAGATTCAGTTGAATGGTTCATAATAACCGTTGATTTGAAGAGTTCAAGATTCAGTTGAAGAATTCAAGATTCAGTTGAAGAATTCAAGACATCAAGTATGGTTAATTGAAGATTTCAAGATGTTAGTTCAATCAAGTTTTGAGGTTATATGTGAAGAATTGATTTGTGAAGTAACAATGTTGATCGTGATACAAGTGTTGATATTTCATGAAGAAAAAGATGATTGTGTCAAGAGTTGAAGATGAAAACATTTGAAGATTATTGAGAGGATATATGAATGAAGAGGAATAATTGATGAAGGGTTTCAAAGAAGAAAGCAAGGGTTAAGGGGGAGCTAAAAAGAATTCTGAATTTGAATCTTTTGAATCTGAGGTTGAAAAGCCTTGGATTTAAAGATTGATATCAAGTTGTGAAGATTGATGAAGAATGTTGGATTGATAAAAGATATCAAAGTTGGTTGAGAAGCTTGACAATATAGTGAATTGATTCAAGAGATCTACAATGTTCTTGATTCAAGAGAAGAATTATGTTTTTCTAAAGATGATTTCAAGACTGAAGACTTTGCTCTGAAGATGATGCTTGTATAAATGGGGAGATTGTTAATTGTTTGGCATATGTAACCGACAAATTTTGTTTTACTTGAAGACAGAAGATCGTTAAAGCTGAAGTTCATTTTGAAGAGAGATCTCGAATACAAAGGGGGAGATTGTTAGAGCAAATATTATTGTATCCGAGATTTCAAGATGAGGAAATAATATTCAAGTCAAACAAAGTCAAAGTATGGAGGTCAAAGAAGAAAGTCAAGCATCAAAGTCAAAGTAAAAGCATTGAATGGAAAAGTCAAAGTCAAGGAAGGAAGCTATAATGTCAAAGTCAAAGGTTTAGTTAGAGGAGTCAAAGTCTTGTAATTAGAGTGTTTGACTAATTAGTCATTAATATAAATAGAAGGAGTTAGTGAGTAATTAGTAAGGAGCTTTATTGTAATATTCATAAATGTGTTCTAAAGAGAGAATCTAGAGAGAGAAAGTTCATATTGTAAGATTTACATGATGAAATGAGAATTCATTGATTTGATCCATTGTTATTGCACTTACAGTTCATGATTGCTATGTTCATGATCATGTAGTGTATGTTGTTATGTAACTGACATGTAATTTTATGATAGTACATATGGTGGTGTTTCACCCCTAGGGAAGTTGGAATTATAAGGCCTGGTATCAGTGTCAGTCATGATACTCTTGATGTTTACATCTCGAGTAAAGGTCACAATACATGTTCAGTTTACAGTTTATGCTTATGATTGTTTATGTACATGCATAGACCCTAGGTTTGTGCTCACTAAGCTTTATGCTTAACCCGTTGTGGTTTATGTGGTTTAGTGTCAGGTACCTCTTCCAAGGATAAAGGAAAGTGTAACACCCGTAAATTTTGATAGATTAACCCCGAAGTCATCCCACTCTTTTCGTAAGAAAGATTTATTTAATGAGTTAGTTTTAACTTATAGTTGGATCCCTTCTAGGCAAGGTTACTTCAAAATATAAAAAGTGAGATTTTGGCCTCGGTACGAGTTTTGCGATTGTGACTGCATTGTGCCATATGGCACAATAGCATGGCACAATAGCGGCTTCAAGTTATGAAAAGTGAGACTTTGGCCTCGGTACGAGTTTTGCGATTGTGACCGCGATTGTGCCATGTGGCACAATAGCATGGCACAATAGCGGCGATAGTGCCCGCGATTGTGACACTGGCACAATCGCCTGTCACTATAGCCCGCGTGTACCAGAACCTTATATTCACCCTTCCAGCTTTTCTTCTCATTTCCCACCCACAACTTCATCTCTCTTCTTCTCCCTTCTTTGAAAACGATTTTTGGGCTATGGATCCTCCACCTCCATATGATTCCATGAACCAATCTTCAAGCTAGCAAGTTATGATAGCTAAACCTTCTTCACCTCTTTCACCTTAAGCTTCCATTTCCACCATTGGAGAGTTCTTCATTTTAGGGCTTCAACCAAGATCTTGATGGGGTGAGTTTTATCTATGGTTTTAAGTGTAAATCTAGTAATATATGTTGTAGATCTAGTAATATATGTTGTAGATCTGAACTAATCTAAGAGTATTAACCTTTTATCAGTTGAGGTGGTCATCTAAGCAACTAATCTAGGGTTTCATGAGATTTGGGGCTTTTGGCTTTACGAGCCTCAAGGTGAGTTGCTAAAACCGTTTTGTTAAAACTGAGAGCTCATCATCTTGCTTGATTTACATATATTGTTGGTCATTGTGAATAAACATGATTTTGGATAAAATGCCTAAATTGTTAGGTTAAGGATTGTTATGAAATGAATGATTAACGATGCTTGTATGAATGGCTTGACTTGGAATATCGTATACATGAAATAGATTATCGCATGCTACTAATGTATGAGTTGAATCTATGTGATTATATGATGAATGTATTTATGAGAAATACGTGTTATTATGTATGCCATGGAATTATGTAAAGGAATTGAATCCCGAACATGTTGGTTTATATGGAATGAATGGAGGGCTTGAGACCCTCGATCAATACCTATGAAAGGTTAAGATAATGGTATGAGTCTTTTGAGACAGTACGTATGTGTAATTAAGTATATTCCGCGCCATGTTTCCTCACCAAACAGTCTTGGGAGGTCCTGAAATAGGATGCACCTATGTCGCCGGCTCTCGGGTTGCTCCGAGGTGCGTGGGCCCCAGTGGATGATGCCAGGCCAAATTTGGCATCGGGGTGTTTGGAAGTAATGAATGATGGGGCTGGCGGCGGATATACGACTATGTAAATAACATGGACGATCCAACGCAATGTGTCCACACCCAACAGTCTTGGGAGGTCCTGAAATAGGGACGCACCTATGTCGCCGGCTCTCGGGTGGCTCCGAGATGCGCGGGCCTCGGAAGGTGTCATAGTGGAAATGGCATCGAGGTGTTGGGAAGCAACGAATGTAGGGGCATTGGTTGGTGGAAATGGGTCACTCCCATTGTTGCCAAAGATAATAATAAACCGCTTTAACGTGCTACTTATGTTGTTATTCACTTTTGTAAAGCTTGCTTTTCTATTCATGAAATCGCATGTAATGTCTATTAACTGTTACAACTCACTAGGCTCCTTTAGCCTAACACTTGCTTGGTGTCGATGTGTCTCTCAGGTACTAGGGACGCCGTTCCCAAGTAGGCTTCGGACGTAGAGTGAGCACGGGGGGCATTGGATAGACCGGTTTTCTAAGACCGCGAGTTTGACCGTAAATCACCGACCCTTTGTAGTCTTCTTCCTATCGAGGAACTAGACTAGATGGTTAAAGTATTGTTTTATTAGTTACAGACGTTGTAATTATATTACTTATACCCCAATTTTGGGAAGAGCTCACGCCTTGGCGTACATTGTATACCACCTTTCGTTCAAATGAAAGTTTTTGTTTACCCTAAATTTTGGGGTGTTACAAGTTGGTATCAGAGCTTTAGTTTAAGCGAACTAGGTGTTGACGGTAGAATACCTAGACTTAAACTTAGTGCACTAATAAACATGTCACCTACCATGGGTAAAGTCTTAGGTGGGGAGAGCACTAGGGATACGGAATACATGGATCGAGAATTTGCGTCAATAGAGGCAGGGAATCTCGTGTACGGTGTATTCATAAATCACTTAGCTACTGAGTTATGAATGTATCGTCATTTGAGTATTCTTGGTTACTATCGATGCAATGATTGATAAATGTTGGTACGTATGATAGTCTATTCTTATTTTCTTGATTTCCTTGTGATAGGATAAATGCTCGGTCGTAAAGGACCCCTAGTTATATTAAGTTTATTTAAAGATTATGTTTTGATGATTGGTTTGAAAGCAATATGAGTGCCTTGACTCGAGTTTGATTTAGTGGTAAGATTATTATTCAGGATTGGAAGGCATGTTTTTGGAAAAACGTTTACTTCGTCAGATTGTGTGGATATTAGAGGTATGGAGAATAAATGCATCTTATATATAAAACGATAACGAGCGATTAAGTAATATGTCATGCGAGTAGGTTACGGAGATCTAAGCCTTAAACTGACTCGATTACGAAGAGGGTGCTTGTTAGGAATAGGAATAATCCTTCTTGTAATAAGACCTGTTTGAATTGTTGAATTGAGTAGTCGATTTATACATGGGTCTTACTTCTAGAGATCCCTCGCTCTTAGTGTCGCCGTGTCAATCATCTAGATTTATAGAGGAAGACCGTAAGAGGAATTGGATAGCTTTAACTTGAGATTGAACCTTGAGATAAAATAGGGTGACTCGTAACTGACCAGAGGTCGAGCGGCTAGTGGAGAAAGACCAATACCTTGAATGGGTAAGAACTTGTGGAGATACCTTAGGCAATACCGAGGGTAGAAGTCTAAGATCCAGTCTAAAATAGGAGTCTATCAATGTAACACTTGGATGGTGTTATCTAGTACGATATAAAGGACTTGCACCTTATATGAGATCGCTTAGATGATTGTGAAACACCGATGGTAATATAGGAGGAGTGTAAGTGGTTGTCTTTGGGGAACAGGTAGCCTACCAACTTTGTAGTGTTTTATACAATGTGGCCGTCTTGTCACGTGAATAATACCAAATTGTTTTGCAAAATGGCGTATGTGCCAAACAAAGTTTTCCAAAACATTGAGTGTTCCATAAAGTTATCTCTAATCAAACGGTTGTCGAGCTTGTTACCGGGTGCGTTTATCGAATGAATTTTAATAAAATAACCGTATATGAGATTTTGAGATGACTTGAATTACAATGATTATAAATATAGTCTTACATAATTTACCGCTTAAACGAGATTTATAAAGGTGTGGACCCATTTGGGTAACAGTTTTGTTAAACTGTGTTGGGATTTTGGGTCAAATGACTTCGTGGGTTACATCCACCCTAATGGAGTGAACTAAATAAAATTATTTTAAGACCGTTAATTTTGGGTCTATTGAGTTAACGGATCCAGTTAAAAGACAAAAAAGAAACAAATTTGTAGAAGAAGAAATAAAGTTAACGAACCGAAGTCTATAAAAATTATTTTTTTTTTCAAAAGGGAAATCAAATAGAATCATTTTTAAATGATTTTTTAGCTGGGTCCTTTAAAAATGGACCCTTTTAATGAATCCACTAGGGGATTGAACCGCGCGTTGCGCGGTGTGTAAACTTATTTTAAGAAATCTTTTAAAATAGTATCATTATTTTTTGGGAGGTGATCCCTACACAACACTTTTTGACCATACACAATAATTTTATATCAATTGACCATTTTACCCTTTCTTAATTAACTTTCAATAAATTGTTTCAATTCCCCTTCACCTTCATTGCCCATTTGCCCTCAATTTCCCCTTACCTTCTTCACTACCCCTTCACTACCCTTAACCTTCACTGCCCTCATATCACCGGAGAATCAACAAGTGACCACCGCCGGACACCACCAATATCTTGCCATGGCCTATGCCTACTCTGATGAGTTCACGACGGAGAGTTCCACATGGCAAGCGACCTTCGATTTCACTCTTTACGCCGATGGTGTTTTCCGATCTAAAAAACTCCTTTTCTAACTTTGATCATATCGCCGCCGTCGTTTTCCTCCTTCTTCATCCCCTCACCTTCTCCTCGGATCTGTTCCTTTCCATTCTCATCAAATTCATTATTCAAATTCTCACCTTCATCGGAAGAAGAGTTCATTTTCGAAGACAACCAAGAATCAAACAATCGGTCGCCGATTTCCAATATCGGCGGCCTTTACACTCATCTGCCGCCGTATCTTGACGCGTAGAGTCGCCATGGTCGTCGCCGTCGTTTCTCCGATCTTCGACGTGTCTAATAATGCCATTATTGAACAAAAAATAGCTTAAAACGAATGCATTTTAAGAAGAAATTGTAAATAAACAATAGCACAAGGGATGGTTGATGAAAAAGAAGAAGTAATTGAGATCAAAGACACGGGAATTGGAATTGGATGGAGTTCAGATTCATGCAGATTAGCAAATTGAAGGATTGGGGAAGAAATTAGGCGGTTGATTGGAATATTTGGAAATTGTATCTGTATATTTATTATTTCTCCCTCGGTATTGGTGATGATAAATACATACATATACAACTATATTACATAAAGAGGAAAGTTCAAATGTGAACTCAATTTTGGTTGTGAACGTGAGGACAAATCTCAACCCTTGATCTTAGCCAAATATAAAGTCAGCTTACTAATATGGCTTGGGGGTATTTTGGTCAGATCTGGCTCTTTCTCTTCTCTATGTTCAAACATATACATCAACGACCACACCCACCATTGGCATCTCCCCTCCATCTCTAGTATCAACACCTCCATCAATGGTGATTTCTTCACCTCTCTCCAGTTGATTTCTTGCATCTACATCGAATTAAATCAAAATTTTGATTTTTGAATTTTGAAAATTGAAATTGTAAATTTTGTTCTTGATATTTTTCTTCAAATTAGGTTAGTTTGACTCGTTTTTTGTGATTGTTGCTTTACATAAGTTGTTTGTACTCATGATTAGAGTAACATATCCAAACCTTAACAATTTTCGTGTTGATTTTGGAAAATTGAAATTTTAGGGTTTGTGTTCTTGAGATTTTTCATCAGATTAGGTTAGTTGGATTCGTTTTTTTGTGGTTGTTGCTTTTCAAAAGTTGTTTGTAATCATAAGTAGAGCAATATATCCGAACTTTAACAATTTTCATAATGATTTTAGAAAATCATTGTTTGAAAATTGAAATTTTATGGATTGTGTTTTTGAATGTTCATCATATGTTCTTGAACAAAAAGGTAATAAATCTGTGTTTGATCTATTTTGGTTGTGTTTAATTGTTTTTCTTGTATTTGAATACAAAAAAACATCGAGAAATGGAATTTTGGCACCATTTGGCTCTTGAAGATGAAGATGAATTGATTTTTGGATTATTGAAGATGGATTTTGTTGAAGATGAAGATGTATTCTTGAAGATGAAGATGAAATTATTAAAATAGAAATGTTATATAGAATTATTTGTTATTCACTTTGAATAAATCTTTATATTCAAACTGAATAAAACTATAAATATAAGCTTAATAGAAATGTTGCTAAAAATAGCTTGTTATTCGTTCTGAATAAAACTTTTATATTCAGACCGAATAAAACTGTAAATGTAAATTATATATAAATATTAATTGAAGTTACTTGTTATTCACTCTAAATAAAACTTTTATATTCATACTAAATTACTTGTTATTCACTGTGAATAAAGCTTTCTATTCAGATTGAATAAAACTATAAATGTAAGCTTAATAGAAATGTTGATCAATTGTTATTCACACTAAATAAAACTTTATATTTAAAATGAATTGCTTGTTATTCACTTTGAATAAAGCTTTTATTCATTAAGCCATGAAAAAATTACCTTGTCGGGATTAGTCGGGGCAAAGCCTCGGATACCCTTCAAAAAAAAATTATAATCATTTTAATTTAATTCACCTTGAAAGAAATAGTGTTATTCAAAATAAATAAAACCTATATTCACTCTGAATCATATTTAGAGTGAATTAATAAAAGCATAAGCTATATTGAATTCATATAACTCTCAATGTTATGCTGAGGATAAGCTATATGCACTCTAAGTAATACACAATATTCATACGGAATAAAAGCACAAGTTATATTCCCAATTTTTAATTGGGTTAATTTCATGTATGGCCTTATTAAAACTCAAAATATCATATTTACCCGACTTAATCTATAAATATCATATATGCCCTTCCTAACTTATCAAAATATCATATTTACCCAAATGACAAATTTTATTAATTTTTAATTATTTTAGATCTGATTTATTAATCAAAAATGCTAAATGACCATTATACCCTTTCAGTTTTTTGTTATCTTCAAACTTTTATTCCTAATTTCTTTAAGAAACTATAAATTTATTATAAAACTATATATTTATTTGTTGTTCCAGATTCAAGTTCTAATCAACATGCAATCAAGTAGAAAATGATTTGAAAGCCATATATCATTGATTCTTGGATGAATTGATTACACACACTATCCACACCAAGAACACACACACTTAAGAACTATAACTCTCAATTCACTCTCAATTTACACAATGATACGCATGCATGTTCTAACTACCAAACTAACTCACTATGGGTATTTATACCCAAACACTCAAACCCTCAAGGTTTACAAGAATTACACAAACTACCCTATTATTACAAAACTATTACAAGTAAAGTAATAAAGCACTAAAACAATGAAGCTTTGACTTTCTTTTAACAACTTTGACTTTGCCTTTGACTTCAACATTAGCACAATCTTGTGATCTCGGATACAATCCGATTTTGCACCCAACAATCTCCCCCTTTGGATTCGAGATCACAAAAAGAATTAGGCAAACGTCTTCAAGAAAGCATCAACACTTTAAGCATCAACAATAAGCTTTCTTGAATGATAAGCTTCCGTAATAATCTTCACGAATCATCCAAATCTTCATGAAGCTTTAACACACTTTGAACACGAAGCTTTAACAAATCGAGATATCTTCAAATAATCATCAAACTTCAAACATCTCTTGCAAACATCTCTTGTCATATCTCGTAATCTTCTCCTTGACTTGACATTTCGGAACCATCTCCCCAAAGTATCTTCAAAAAGCATTTCTCGACTTTACATTTCTAAACCATCTCCCCCTTTTTGATGAAATATGAAATAATCATCAAAATCTATAGAAATGTATGATCAGAACAACTCGGCTCGTAAAGATACAAACATGTGAAAGAACCACCATAGATAACAAAAACCATCTCACATAACCATCTCCTCCTTGTTACTCCAGAATTCCCCTTTTTCCTCCAAAGAAGTACCGTCAATTCCATAAAGTAACCTGAATCTTTTCAAATTCAGATATAAGTGGGAAAATCCTGAAACAACACATGAATCAGTTGGAATGCCTGTGAGAAGCACAAAGCAACTCAGTACAACAAATGCACTATATAAAGAGCTTTAGTGATGATCACTCCCCAGGACTTCCGTTCAATCATCGCAAACACTAAAAGTATTCCTATGAACGTTCCGACAAAGAAACGAATTCCTTGTGTGTATTTGTGATGAAGGAAAATAGCAACAAGTGCTTTCATAAGGCTCAAAATGTGAAAACATTTCACGACTCGATGTGTAGAAATGAAGTTCAAAGGCAGGGCAGCTTCCTTCTGTTTCAATATCGATTTTCCAAATGAAAACCTGATAGATTATGTGCTGCGTCCCCGTGATGAAATGAAACATCTCCTTGTTAAGAAGGAAATGAGTAGCTAGTGGGGTAAAAACGAGAGTCGGCATTGGGCTTTGCCTTATTTCAATATCGGTCACCAAAGAATGTGAACCAATAGATTATGTGGTTGCCCGGCTAAGAAAAGGTTGGTGCAGAGTTTTCTTTTTTTTTTAACTCTGTTCTCACACCCTCCAAATCTTTTAAGCATCCTCACATCTAACCAATCTCTCATATAATATTTTTCCGCTCAATCACTATGAGAATAACTCGACCACCTGAGTCATCTCCCCACTCTTTGATGTAGACCCCTCACTCATTTCTCAAGGATAACTTCTTGGGTAGGATTACCGGTTCTGGAAATCCATAGAAGTTCTGTTAAGCTCACACATCCCATGAAAAAAGTTTCCAAAACATGAAAGTACAATGATTCATCGGGTGAATCAATGAGCCAATATGAAGCAAGCTTGAACAAGTATATATGTACAATATAGGAGCATAAGAATTTCTTCAAACAAGTATATGAAATGAATAACCAAGAATGATATAGACTTGTTTGAGAAAACTGATTCATATGATAAGATGTGAGATATGTTCATGAAAAGTTGTGGTTCACAACAAAATGAATGATTATCTATACGAACAAGATATAGATATAGCAATGAAGAACGTATCTGATCAAATAAACGATGAAGTACAATGAGGAAATATCAAGCGAGTGTATTACCACCGAAAAATATGGTCATATAGAGACGTGGTAATAACTAAGTCAAAAGAAGCTAAACCGGTGTGTATGAATACTTGAAAAGTATATGAAAAGATAATACGCAAGTATTAAACTTTGGAAACACACGGTTTAGAAAATATCCGTCAACTCATCATGATATGAAAACATTTAAAATCACACTTCTAATTCGAAAAATCATTTGAGAATCGAGAAGTGAGTTTGAACATTTAAAAACATTTTTCCATACACGAAAGTTGTTCATCTTTCAAATATGTAAGCATTAAAGCATATTATAACACTCCCCCTAAAAACAATATCTCTTTTACGTACTCCCCCTCAAATGGATAATCAAACATTTACTTAAAATTCTCCCTCAAAGTAAGAATAATACCTTGAGAACCATTGAAGACCGGGTCTTGAACTGAGTTATTCAAGAGCCACTTGCACATTGAAGGTCGGGTTCTAAACTGGCATATTTAGAAGCCACTTGTCATTGAGGAACGGGTCCTAAACTGATATATTTAGGAACCACTTGTACATTGAGGAACGGGTCCTAAACTGGTTTGATTAGGAGCCACATGCTTGCAGAAACTCCCCCTTGAATAATGCATTAAAGATATGGGGACCTGCAAAAACAAAATCATACAGATTTTGGTATCCACTTGAAAGTGGATCCTCTTTTGTTAAAAGAAGTTGGTTTATAGTTCGGAATACTGTAAGTACCATACCAACTTTCTGACTTTTCTTTTCGAACAAACTTATTTGTTCCACAGTAAGAACAACATATTTTCTTTTGAGATAATCTGATCATATGATTTACAGAGTAAATTGGATCAGATTTAACAAAAGATTTAGCTTTAAAAACATTGTTCTTTTGAACATTTTGTTTGGGAACAAATAACTTTGGTTTATCTACCTTTGGTGTAGACCCTTTAACTCTCCAAACAAACTTACCTTTCTTCGAATGATTTTTACCTGAACCATCAATCTGATGATCATAGAAAAGATTAGAAGGACGAATCTGATTAGTTGGTGTAAAACTTTTTGTTGAAGAAACATCTGCATGAAGAGAACTTGGAGCAGTTTTGAATGAACAAACAGAATCAGCATAATCAACATATGGTGATTGTACTATAACATCGGGACTCTTTGGTTCATTCAAATTAACTTTAAAAACAATATCTTCAAGATCTTTCACCATCGCAGATAAAAGATTCTTTTCTTCAACTGTTTCATCAAGTTTCTTTTTCAGATTAGAACTTATAATCTGTTCTTTCATGATGTCAGAAGACAATTCAGATAATCTTAATGTAAGCTTCCTTACTTCTGTCTCAAAAACCCTCTTTTCCTCTTCAAAATCATTTTTCTCAAAGGTTGGTTTCTTTAGTTCAGCAATCAGTTGCTCAAAACCTTTTATCTCACACTTTAAAAGGTGTTCTTTTCTTTTAAAAGCACTTCTCTCATCCGAAAGTTGCACTTCTAAATTAGCAATTTTCTTCCTAAACAGAACACTCTTTTCTTCAAAAGCTTTTCTTTCTTTTTCAAAACCTTTATTCTATTCCTCAAAATCAAACTCAACACATCTATCTCTTTCAACACGAACATTCTTTTTCTTCAAACCTTTCTTCTTACTTTCAAAAACATTCTTCTTTTTCTCAAAATCTTTTCTTTCATTCACAATCTGTCTCTCTAAATCAGAAATCTTCTTTGAAAGTTTATCACTTTTCAACTCAAAAGATTTTCTCTCTTTCTCAAGAACCTTTCTTTCTTCTTCAAAAACCTTTCTTTCATCTTGTAACATCTTTTCAATCTTAACCAACTCACTATCCACAACATTCTTCTTGTTGGTACAAGAATCGGTACAAGACTCAAGAGAATCAAAAACATTCATTCCATCATAAGAGTTGGAATCATCATCATCATAACAACAATTAACATAACATGTTGATTCAGAAAACTCTTTGAAAATCTTGTTTTCTTTTTGCTCATCAAAAACTGATATCTTCAAAGAAAGTTCGTTAATCTTTGCTTCAAAAGCTCGTCTTTCTTTCTCAAAGTTACTTCTTTCGATGATCACGATTTTCTCAAAATCATTTACTTGGTTTGAAAGCTCTATCACTCTTGAATGAGAAGATATAAGTTTGTTTTCAAAGACTTTCTTATCTTCTTCTAACTCATGAACTTTCTTTTGCAAACATTCATTTTCTTTCCTCAAAGAAGTTACAAGTTTTAAGTTTTGAGCATTTTCAAACGAATGTTTTAACAATTCATCATGCTCATTTTGCAAATCAATTTTCAAACTTGTAATTAAACTTCTTTCATTAGAAAGTGACTCTTCAAGATCAGTAACTTTAATAAGAAGATCAGCTTTTTCAGCATTTGATATAGATAAAGTTTTCTGAAGCTCAGTTATCTGTTTTGACAATTCTGAATTTTCCGATTCTTGCCCTTTTTCACTCTGTAATAACTTCTCTAAATCCACAATCTTCATTTCTAACAAAGATTTGTCAGAACTCAACTTTAGATTTTCCTGGTTTAGCTCAAAGACACGATGACTGTATGTCATATAATTCTTCCATAATGTATGATGGTCAACTAGCTCCGTCATCTTGACTAATACGAAAATAGAACTTGAAAATGATCGATAATTCACTGAAACTGGTAGATTTCTTCTGAACTGCTGGAGGTATGCAACTCGGAACACTTCTTTTGATCAAAGATAAGGTTAGTGATAAAAGTCAAAAAGTCAACCGTAAAGTCAACTGTGAATAGTGAAATCCCGAGGAAAAATATTTTTCAAAAATTTGAAAGTTGATTTTGACCGCGAAATTGAAAGCTTAGTTCAAAAATACAACCTCTCGGAAATCACCAAAATCTCGGAAAAACCGACATTTTTCGGGAAAAAATGACCTTAAAAATGACTGAACTTTTTCACCGTAGAATTAGATAAGAAGACTAAAAAAGTTTACGTGAAAAAGTGCCCGAAAAACGCTCCCAGACTTTTTTTTTTTTTTTTCTTCCGAACTCTTAAAATAACCCGATTCGGAAAACACTAAATCCGAATCGGATTTTTTTTCAATTTTCCGAATCGGAAAATGATGTTTTCCGAATCGAAAAAGAAATTTTAAACAGAGTTCCTAGATAAAATTCGAGTTGGTATTTGGTCAAATTCCGAATCGGAAAATGATGTTTTCCGAATCAGAGTTTGATTAATACCAAGTCGGAAAACGAGTAAAACTACCTTCGAACACAATTTCCGAATCCAAAAAATTTTCCGATTCGGAAAACTTCAAAAATTCCGATTCGGAAAACTTGAATATCCCAATTCGGAATTTATGAATATTCCGATTCGGAATATATGAACACCAATTCGGAAAACGAGAGAAAAACCGAGCAGAAGGTAAAAAACTCAAAAATTACAGCTCTAAACACCAAATTTTGACTCTAAATCACTTCTAAACACAGTAAAAACATCATTTTAACCACAAACAATCACATTTACATGCAAATCATGATCAAATGAAGAAAATCAAAACTCAAACCTCCATTTTCAAAAAAACATAAAAAGCTCAAGAAATCATACCAAATTCAATGAATTTCCAGCTCTGATACCACTTGTTGTTCCAGATTCAAGTTCTAATCAACATGCAATCAAGTAGAGAATGATTTGAAAGCCATATATCATTGATTCTTGGATGAATTGATTACACACACTATCCACACCAAGAACACACACACTTAAGAACTATAACTCTCAATTCACTCTCTTTACACCATAAAGCACGTATGTTCTAACTACCAAACTAACTCACTATGGGTATTTATACCCAAACACTCAAACCCTCAAGGTTTACAAGAATTACACAAACTACCCTATTATTACAAAACTATTACAAGTAAAGTAATAAAGCACTAAAACAATGAAGCTTTGACTTTCTTTTAACAACTTTGACTTTGCCTTTGACTTCAACATTAGCACAATCTTGTGATCTCGGATACAATCCGATTTTGCACCCAACATTATTAATTATATAATATATTATATTATATATGTATATCAAATATATTTATGTTATCTAGATGGCACATGGTCCCTTTCGTCATCCTCTGTTCATCTTCCTCCAAGGATTTTATCCTTGTTTTGTTTTTCCATCTTCCCCAACTTGGCTGGCTTATGTGTTCATATTCTCAGGTGAAAGCACAAGCATAAATTCTGTGAATCCATCTTACCTATCTTGATTTTCTTGTTTTCAATATCATTCTCCTCCATATTCTTCATCAATTGCCACTGCCCCTTCCTTCTCCTACTTGAACTTCAATAGAACTACGCACCCTATTAGATTTGGTTCTTTTTGTAATAACCAAGACTTTATTTGATGTTATAACCCTCGCTTTCCAAATTCTTTTCTTTCTTATCTGTTACAGGAGTAGCCCGAGGGAAAGAGAAGGGCAAGGATAAGGTCTGACGTCTAGATAGAGTCGGCCTTGGTTTATTTCTTTTACGCACTCTAGATACCTAAAATTGTTATCTCGGCTGTGGAGGGTTGTTCCGCGTGCACTTAGACACGTTTCTTTTGCTGGTTAATTAGTAATATTTCCGTTGCGTTAGATCACTGGGATTGTTACTATTATTGTTGTCATATCTGTTTGGGAAATTGGGGTGTTACACTTTTATCTGCTTTGTTTCAGAGTTTCTTTTAATGTTGTTTTGATTTTGATCACAAGCTTAGGGTTTGAGGGTGGGGATTCATAGTTTAGGGTTTACGATGGTGGTTAAGGTGAGAGGCCACAATGACGGATGTTGTAGGAATCGTCGGAAAAGATAAATGTTGGTTGTGGCGAGGTAGCGTTGGTCGCCGGAGGTATTACATTGTGACGGGATTATTGTGAAAGGTGCCGACAAATAGGGTTGGGAATTGGAATGTTTCAATTTGGTTTTGTTGTGAACTTGTATAATAATAGAAACAATAATAATAATAATAATAATAACAACAACAACAACAACAACAACAAGGGGTATACTAGTCATTTAAGTATTTTTTGTTAGTAAATCTGATTTATAATAATTTAAAATTAATAAAAGTTGTTATTTGGATAAATATGATATTTTGATAAGTTAAGAAGGATATATATGATATTTGTAATTTAAGTTGGGTAAATATGATATTTTGAGTTTTAACAAGGGCATACATGAAATTAACCCTTTTTAATTTCAAGTTATCTTCACTCTGAATATTGAGAATTATTCAGAGTGAAGAATTCATAATATATGACTATTCAAACTGAATAATCAAATCCCATTACTGCAAGTTATATTCATTCTAACTGTTGTATGTTATTCAGAGTGAATATAAATACATGTTATATTCAAGTTGTATCACTCTGAATAATTATTTAAACTGAATAATATATGATTATTTAGATTGAATAATACAAAAGACAAAGATCTTTCTTTAGTTAGTATTTTTATTCAGTTCCATTACTGCAAATTATATTCACTTTGAAAAATATATAATATTCAAAATGAATTAAACAACAATCTTATTTAGTCAATTTAAATACAAAGTAATATTATCCACAACTATATTATGTGATAAAATTAATCTTCGTATCTGTAAAATACAAACATCAATATACATTCACTAATTAATCAATATTTTACATCATGTAATAAACATACATATACCTAAAACCAACTATTTAAAAACCATATACTAATTGTTTAATTCTTCTTCAACAACATAAAACCAACTTTTGATAGTCTTATTTCCAATCTATCAATGATTTGTCATTTGGATACATCTTCAATGCTTCATTCATTTTGAATGCTAGTTCTGCCTTGTTTGCGTGCAACTCTTCCAAATCTTGATCAAGTAATTTGACAAGTTCCTGTTTATTTTTGTAATTAGTAAACTAAACAAAGTGATTCAAATATGAATCAAAGTGTATTAACTTTGAATATGATATATTTTATTCATAGTGAATAATGTTATTCACTTTGAATAAGATTAATCAATATTCATTTTCTACTTGTTATTCAGTCTGAATAACAAGTCTTAGACTGAATAAGAAGACTACTTATTATTTAGACTGAATAACAAAACTACTTGTTATTTAGATTGAATAACAAATCTGCTTTAACAAATCTACTTGTTATTCAGATTGAATAACAAGTAGGCTTGCTATGCAGATTGAATAACAATTCTACTTGTTATTCAAAGAAAACTTGTTATTCCGTCTGAATAACAAGCATAGTTCTTAAAGTTAAGTTTATTTTAACAAATCTAATAATTATTCAGTTTGAATAATAAGTATTCAACATGAAAAAAAGTATACTTGTACAAATAACAATTATTATTCAGTCTAAATTAATAGTTTATGCAAATATGCAAAATGAATATATTTGTTGTAAACTCAAAATCATATATAAGCAACATTTCTATTAATCTTACACTTTAAAGTTTTATTTAGTCTGAATATAAAAGCTTTATTCAGAGTGAAAAAAAATTATTCAATCTATATATAAAGTTTCATTCAGAATGAATAACAAAGATTTTCAATCAACATTTTTATTCAACTTACATATACAGTTTTATTCATTCTGAATATATAGCTTTATTAACTCAAAACTCAGAAACTTAGATTTATTAACCTTTTCACTATGAAAATGGATCAAAACTCAGATTTATTAACTTTTTATTCAAGAACACATGATGAACAATAACAAAACCATAAAATTTCAATTTTCATACAACGATTTTCCAAAATCATTATGAAAATTGTTAAGATTTGGATATGTTATTCTAATTATGATTACAAACAACTTTTGAAAAGCAAGAATCATCAAAAACGAATCAAACTAAGTAGATCTGATAAAAAAATCTCAAGAACACAAACCATAAAAATTTCAATTTCAAACAACGATTATCTAAAATCATCATGAAAATTGTTAATCATCGAATATGTTGCTCTAAATATGATTACAAACAACTTTTGTAAAACAACAATCAACAAAAACGAATCAAACTAACCTAATCTGATGAAATATATCAAGAACACAAACTATGAAATTTCAATAATACTTACTTATAATGAAGCTTGAAGCTATTGAAAGATCATCCATTTAATTTTCGTATGATTCAGACATGTTTTTTGTTCAATAATGCTTGAAAATTATCATCTTTGATCCATGCTTTTAGAGAGAGAGAGATGAAGGGATTTCTTTGAGAGGAAATTTTTAGAAAGAGGGTTTTCCAGATTTGAAACCCTAAAATTCACTTTAAAGCATCAGATCAATATTACCATTATACCCCTACAGGCTTTTTTTATTAGAGCCATGGTCATAGTTTTCATGTTATTTTCAAAAATGTCACCGCCCCTTTTAACCCTTGATCTAATCAGCTTTAGTTTGATCAAAGGCTCACATTTGTCCTCATGTTCACAACTAAATTTAAGTTCACATTTGAACCCAACCCTATAGATATATAATTAATAAAATTTGGTAAAGGATGTCAAAGGTTGAAAGGTTGTGTTATGGGATTTGAAAGCTGGTGATGATTTGAGTGTGGGATAGAGATGGGCAAAAAGCCCGGCCCGGCCCGAGCCCGAAAAAATGCCCGGGCCCGGCCCAATGAAAAGCCCGGCCCGGCCCGACCTGGCTCGACCAAAGCCCGGGCCTAGCCCGGGCCTAGTTTTAGGAAATTTGAAAGCCCGGCCCGACCCGGTTCAATGGCAATTTCGTAATTATATAGTCTAGTTTTATATAATAAATTACTATAATTATTTGTTCTATATAATTATAATAAATGTATTTTATAGTATATTTGTTTTATATAGTTTAGTTTTATATAACAAATTACTATAAGTACTTGTTTTATATAATAAATGTATTTTTTGATTTGTTTTATATAGTTTAGACTTTAGAATTATAAAATAAATCTAGTTTATATTGTATATTATCATTATTATTGAAATTATAAAATAATTTAGTGTTTTTTAAGTTGGAAAAAGCCCTTAAAAAGCCCGGTCAAACAAAGACCCGAAAAAGCCCGGTCTTTTTTAAGTTGGAGATTGTTGGATGCAAAATCGGATTGTATCCGAGATCACAAGTTGGTGCTCAAAAGACAAAGGCAAAGTCAAAGTCGTCAAAGAAGTCAAAGCTTACTTTGTTTGTTTACTTGCTTTAATGTTCCTTTTGTAATGTTTTGTATTCTTAGGGTAGAAAGTGTAAGAGTTGTAAAGTGTAAGGGTTGTTAGTGTTGGGGTATAAATACCCTTTGTAAGTATGACATGCATGTACGTATTGAATTGTGGAAAGGAGAGTGAAGAGAGAAAGTTAGTTCTTAAGTGTGTATGTTCTTGGTGTGTTAGTGTGTGTAAACTTTTCATCCAAGAATCAATGACATATGGCTTCTCAATTCATTCTCTAGTTGTTGCATGTTGATTAGAACTTGAATCTGGAACAACAAGTGGTATCAGAGCTGGAAATTCACTTGAATTTGGTATGATTTCTTGACTTTTTTATGGTTTTTCGAAAATGGAGTTTTGAGGTTTGATTTTCATCTTTTGATCATTGTTTGCATGTAAATGTGATTGTGTATGGTTAAAATGATGTTTTTACTGTGTTTGTGAGTGATTTTGAGTCAAAATTTGGTGATTTGAGCAGTAATTTTTGAGTTTTTTTACCTTCTGCTCGGTTTTTGTTCGGTTTTCCGAACTGGTGTTCATATTTTCCGAATCGGAATATTCATAAATTCCGAATCGGAAAATACAAGTTTTTCGAATCGGATTTTTGAAATTTTCCGAATCGGAAAATTTTTTGGTCTCGTATTGTTGTTTAGATCTGGTCTTACTCGTTTTCCGACTTGGTATTAATCAAACTCCGATTCGGAAAACATCATTTTCCGATTCGGATTTTGACCAAATACCAACTCGAAATTTTTCTCGGAACTCTATCATTTTTGTTTTTCCGATTCGGAAAACTACCTTTTCCGATTCGGAAAATTGAAAAATCCGAATCGGAATATAGTGTTTTCCGAATCGGAATAGTTTAAGCAAAAAAAAAGTCTGGGAGCGTTTTTCAGGCGTTTTTTCACGTAAACTTTTTTAGACTTCTTATCTGATTCTACGGTGAAAAAGTTCAGTCATTTTTAAGGTCATTTTTTCCCGAAAAATGCTGGTTTTTCCGAGATTTTGGTGATTTCCGAGAGGTTGTATTTTTGGACTAAGATTTCAATTTCGCGGTCAAGATCAACTTTCAAATTTTTGAAAAATATTTTTTCTCGGGATTTCACTATTCACCGGTTAACTTTTAGGTTGACTTTTTGACTTTTGTCACTAACTTTATCTTTGATCAAAACAAGTGTTTAGATTTGCATACCTCCAGCAGTTCAGAAGAAATCTATCGTTTCAGTGAATTAACGATCATTTTCAAGTTCTATTGTTGATTAGTCGAGATGACAGAGCCTGTTGACTATCATACATTATGGAAGAATTATATGACATATAGTCATCGTGTCTTTGAGCTAAACCAGGAAAATCTAAAGTTGAGTTCTGACAAATCTTTATTAGAATTGAAGATTGTGGATTTAGAGAAGTTAATACAGAGTAAAAATGGCAAGAATCAGATAATTCAAAGTTGCTAAATCAAATAACTGAGCTTCAGCAAAGTTTATCTGTTACAAAAGCTGAAAATGCTGAGCTTCTTCTTAAAGTTACTAATCTTGACAATTTACTTTCCAACTAAAGAAGTGTGATTACAAGTTTAAAAATTGATTTGCAAAATGAGCATGATGAACTGTTAAAACATTCTTTTGGAAATGCTCAGAACTTAAAACTTGTAACTTCCTTGAGGAAAGAAAATGAATGTTTGCAAAAGAAAGTTCATGAATTAGATGAAGATAAGAAAGTCTTTGAAAATAAACTTATATCTTCTCATTCAAGAGTGATAGAACTTTCAAATCAAGTACATGATTTTGAAAAAATCGTGATCATCGAGAGAAGTAACTTTGAGAAAGAACGACGAGCTTTTGAGGCAAAGATTAACGAACTTTCTTCGAAGACATCAGAATTTGAAAAGACAAAAGACAACGAGATTTTCAAAGAGTTTTCTGAATCCAACTGTTATGTTAACTGTTGTTATGATGATGATGATTCTAACTCTTATGACGGAATGAATGTGTTTGATTCTCTTGATTCTTGTACCGACAAGAAAAATGTTGTGGATAGTGAGTTGGTTGATTTTGAAAAGATTTTACAAGATGAAAGAAAGGTTTTTGAAGAAGAGAGAAAGGTTTTTGAGAAAGAGAGAAAATCTTTTGAAGTGAAAAGTGATAAACTTTCGAAAAAGATTTCTGATTTAGAGAAAGAGATTGTGAGTGAAAGAAAAGGTTTTGAGAAAAAGAAGAGTGTTTTTGAAAGCAAGAAGAAAGAGTTAAAGAAAAAGTCTCTCCGTGTTGAAAGAGATAGATGTGTTGAGTTTGTTTTTGAGGAAGAGACTAAAGGTTTTGAAAAAGAAAGAAAAGCTTTTGAAGAAAAGAGTGTTCTATTTAGAAAGAAGATTGCTAATTTAGAAGTGCAACTTTCGGATGAAAGAAGTGCTTTTAAAATAAAAGAACACCTTTTAAAGTGTGAGATCAAAGGTTTTGAGCAAATGATTGCTGAACTTAAGAACAAAACCTTTGAGAAAAGTGATTTTGAAGAGGAAAAGAGAGTTTTTGAGATGGAAATAAGGAAGCTTACAAGAAACTTATCTGAATTGTCTTCCGATATCATGAAAGAACAGATTATGAGTTCTAATCTGAAAAAGAAACTTGATGAAACAGTTGAAGAAAAGAATATTTTATCTGCAATGGTGAAAGATCTTGAAGATATTGTTTTTAAAGTTAATTTGAATGAACCAAAGAGTCCCGATGTTATAGTACAATCACCATATGTTGATTATGCTGATTCTGTGTGTTCATTCAAAACTGCTCCAAGTTCTCTTCATGCAGATGTTTCTTCAACAAAAAGTTTTACACCAACTAATCAGATTCGTCCTTCTAATCTTTTCTATGATCATCAGATTGATGGTTCAGGTAAGAATCATTCGAAGAAAGGTAAGTTTGTTTGGAGAGTTAAAGGGTCTACACCAAATGTAGATAAACCAAAGTTATTTGTTCCTAAACAAAATGTTCAAAAGAACAAGGTTTTTAAAGCTAAATCTTTTGTTAAATCTGATACAATTTACTCTGTAAATCATATGATCAGATTATCTCAAAATAAAATATGTTGTTCTTACTGTGGAACAAATAAGTTTGTTCGAAAAGAAAAGTCAGAAAGTTGGTATGGTACTTATAGTATTCAGAATTATAAACCAACTTCTTTTAACAAAAGAGGATCCATTTTCAAGTGGATACCAAAATCTGTATGATTTTGTTTTTGCAGGTCCCCATATCTTTCATGCATTATTCAAGGGGGAGAATCTGCAAGCAGGTGGTTCCTAAATATCTCAGTTTAGGACCCGACCTTCAATGTACAGGTGGCTTCTAAACATTCAGTTTAGGACCCGGTCTTCAATGGTATTCGAGGTATTCTTCTTACTTTTAGGAAGAAATTACAATGTCATTATTTGATTATTCATTTGAGGGGGAGTTTTTAAAAAGAGATATCATTTTTAGGGGGAGTGTTCAAAGTGATATTTTTTTAGGGGGAGTGTTCCCATAAGCTTTTATGTTTCCATATTTGAAAGATGAACAACTTTCATGTATGAAAAAAATGTTTTTAACTGTTCAAACTCACTTCTATGTTCTCAAATGTTTTTTTCGAATTAGAAGTGTGATTTTTCATGTTTTTATATCATGATGAGTTGACGGATATTTTCTAACCGTGTGTTTCCAAAGATTAATACTTGCGTATTATCTTTTCATATACTTTTCAAGTATTCCTACACACCGGTTTAGCTTCTTTTGTCTTGTTATTACCACGTCTCTATATGACCATATTTTTCGGTGGTAATACACTCGCTTGCTATTTCCCATTTTGTGCTTTATCGTTTATTTGATTGGATACGTTCTTCAATGTTATATCTATATCTCGTTCGTATAGATAACATCATTTTTTGTGTGACCACAGTTTTTCAAGAACTTATCTCACCACATATAATGAATCAGTTTTCTCAAATACTTTTGTATCATTCATGTTCTTCATTTCATATACTTCTTTGAAGAAATTTTTATGCTCCTATATTGTTCATATATATTTGTTCGAGCATGTTTCATATTGGCTCATTGATTCACTCGATGAATCATTGTACTTTCATGTTTAGGAAACTTATTTCATGGGATGTGTGAGTTTAATAGAACTTCTATGGATTTCCAGAACCGGCAACCCTACCCAAGAAGTTATCCTTGAGAAATGAGTGAGGGGTCTACATCAAAGAGTGGGGGAGATAACTCAGGTGGTCGAGTTATTCTCATAGTGATTGAGCGGAAAAATATTATATGAGAGATTGGTTAGAAGTGAGGATGTTTAAAAGAATTGGAGGGTGTGAGAACAGAGTTAAAAGAAAAATACAACTCTACACCAACCTTTTCTAAGCCGGGCAACCACATAATCTATTGGTTCACATTCTTTGGTGACCGATATTGAAATAAGGCAAAGCCCAATGCCGACTCTCGTTTTTACCCCACTAGCTACTCATTTACTTCTTAACAAGGAGATGTTTCATTCATCACGGGGACGCAGCACATAATCTATCAGGTTTTCATTTGGAAAATCGATATTGAAACAGAAGGAAGCTGCCCTGCCTTCGAACTTCATTTCTACACATCGAGTCGTGAAATGTTTTCACATTTTGAGCCTTATGAAAGCACTTGATGCTATTTTCTTTCATCACAAATACACACAAGGAATTTGTTTCTTTGTCGGAACGTTCATAGGAATATTTTTCGTGTTTGCGATGATTGAACGGAAGCCCTGGGGAGTGATCATCACTAAAGCTCTTTATATAGTGCATTTGTTGTACTGAGTTGCTTTGTGCTTCTCACAGGCATTCCAACTGATTCATGTGTTGTTTCAGGATTTTCCCACTTAAATCTGAATTTGAAAAGATTCGGATTACTATATGGAATTGACGGTATTTTTCTTTGGAGAAAAAAGGGGAATTCTGGAGTAACAAGGAGGAGATGGTTATGTGAGATGGTTTTTGATATACTTGGTGGTTTGTTCACATGTTTGTATCTTTATGAGATGAATTATCTGATCATACATTTCTATAGTTTTGATGATTATTTCATATTTCATCAAAAAGGGGGAGATGGTTTAGAAATGTTTTTGACGATACTTTGGGGAGATGGATACGAAATGTAATGTCGAGAAATGATTCTTGAAGATACTTTGAGGAAGTCGAGAGATACTTACGAGATACTTCAATATGATCAGAATTTTCCAAGTATTGAAGTTTGAAGATTGTTTGAAGATTCTTCGTTCGTTAAAGCTTCTTGTTCAAAGTTTGTTAAAGCTTCATGAAGATTTGGATGATTCGTGAAGATTATTACGGAAGCTTATCATTCAAGGAAGCTTATCATTGATGCTTAAAGTGTTGATGCTTTCTTGAAGACGTTTGCCTAATTCTTTTTGTGATCTCGAATCCAAAGGGGGAGATTGTTGGATGCAAAATCGGATTGTATCCGAGATCACAAGTTGGTGCTCAAAGTGAAGACAAAGGCAAAGTCAAAGTCGTCAAAGAAGTCAAAGCTTACTTTGTTTGTTTACTTGCTTTAATGTTCCTTTTGTAATGTTTTGTATTCTTAGGGTAGAAAGTGTAAGAGTTGTAAAGTGTAAGGGTTGTTAGTGTTGGGGTATAAATACCCATTGTAAGTTCATTTGTAAGTATGATATGCATGTACGTATTGAATTGTGGAAAGGAGAGTGAAGAGAGAAAGTTAGTTCTTAAGTGTGTGTGTTCTTGGTGTGTTAGTGTGTGTAAACTTTTCATCCAAGAATCAATGACATATGGCTTCTCAATTCATTCTCTAGTTGTTGCATGTTGATTAGAACTTGAATCTGGAACAACAGAGATAACAAGAGAGTGTACAAAAAAGAGGAGGGTGTCGTCGCATGTATGACTAGAAGCTTTGTAGTGTGCTCTTCCTGCTATTGAAATTATTCCGCTTATCAAAAGGTTTTTCTAACCCTTTCCTTTATATTAGTTTAGTTATTACTTGTATTTTGATTGTAATCAGATTTTTGAAAGATTGTGTATCTCTTTCGCTTCTATTATTTATTTATGATCTGAATGTCTTTTTTTTATTCTACACACAATCCAACAATTAGCACGACTTGATTCATTCTCAAAGATCACTTTTTACGGTCTAAATAAAAGTAATTCATATATATATATATATATATGTCTATACTTTATTAGTTTGTTCTAAAACAAGTGTTCATTTAAACATAAATGTTTGTTTCTTCAGTTTTATTCTTAACTAGGTATTAAGAGCCCGAACTTTGCATCGGGTTATAAACTGTAATAGATTTTATGATAAGTAGTTGTCTATTTGGTCATTAATATTTGATTATTTATTAACTTTAATTAATAAAAATCATAATAAATAAGAATTAAATGTGATCAATGAATGAAGGTGAACACGGGCATATGGTTATGTTTTTTATTAAAGTTATAATAATTTATAATTACTCAATAAAACAAAATGCATTGATAAAATAAATAAAGTAAGAAGTAAAAAATGTGAATTATGTAATTTGAGAATACAAAATATAAAAAATGATCTACTATAATGACCAAATGTGTAATTTAATAAAATATTTTTTTTGGATGATTAATCACTTAATTTAACAAAGTTGAATGGAGTGATTAAAATGGAATGAAAATAAAAACCACGGGGATGAAAAAAACAGTTGTTAAAGAGTATGAGATGAAAATCATTATAAATATCATATAACGGGGACTAAAGCGTAGTCTTGTAATTTAACCACAAAGGCAATCTTGTACTTTAATAACGATGGCAGTCTTGTAATTTAAGCGATGTCCAAGGTCACATTTATTTTTTCATGCATATTGTATGGTATACTAATATACTTTCTTGGTAATTGTAGAGTTATATAATTATTTAATTGTCTTTTTTTAAGTTATAATAGTTTATAATTAATCAACAAAATGTGTTGATAAAATAAATAAAGATAGTAAAAAAAAAGTAAAAAATGTGAATTATGTAATTTAAGAATAAAAAATACAAAGAATGGTCTACCATAAGGACCAAATGTGTAATTTAATAAAACATTTTTTTGAATGAGTTGACTACTTACTTTAACAAAGTTGGGTGGATGATTAAAAATGAAATGAAAATAAAAACCACATGGATGAAAAAAGTAATTGTAAAAGATCAAGGACAAAAATCGTTAAATATATCAAACTACAGGAACTAAAATTGTAGTTTGTTTTATTATTTTAATATTACAATGGCAATATCGTAATTTATGCAATTTTTAAGGTTAGTCTTGTTTTCCTCTACAATGGAAATATCGTAACTTTATGCTACTTTTAATGGCAATCTTTTTTTTCCTCGTAAATGTATGAATATACAATTACAACATAGAAAAAGTTGTATCTTTATTTCAAACTTCAAAGGTAAAATTATCATGTAAATAATTAAAACTAGTTATTAAGAGCTTGGGCTTTCCACCGAGTTATAAAGTGTGATAGATTTTATTGTAAGTAGTAAGATGGATTTATATGAAACAAAAGTTTGTCCATATGTGTCATACGAAATGTTAGTATCACGGATTTCATGCATTGTGTTGAGTGTTTACCTATATGTTAAAATGGTATAATGGTCATTTTTCCCTCTCAATTAAGGGAAATGGATGGCGGTTAACATGAGGGATAAAATCCATAAGAAACTTCATATTTAGAAGTTTATATTGTAATAAATGAACTTTAAGGACCAAATCCATAATATTTGACAAATCTTAGGGACCAAAACTTTGAAAAAAAATATCATGTACTTATCAATAGTTTGATTAAATTATTTGATTATGTTGTTGATCAAAGTTATAATAGTTTATAATTAACCAATAAAACAAAATGTGTTGATAAAACAAAAAAAAAAAAGTAAAAGATAACAGAATATAAAACGTGTAATTTGTGAATAAAACCATAAAGAATAAGTCTACTACAAGAACACAATATGTGATTTAATCAAAAGATATTTTGAATGAGTTAACCATTAAATTTAATAAAGTTGGATGAAGAGATGAAAATAGAACAAAAATAAAACTACAAGGATGAAAAAAGAAGTTTTTTAAAATCAAGGACGAAAAACGTTATAAATATCAAACAACGGGACTAAAGTTGTAATTTAGTCTATTATTTTTCGAACTTCTTTTCATATGAAACCATATGCACATATGAATTATATAATTGAAGAATAAAACTTATAAAACATAGTCTACTATAAGAACCAAATATGTAATTTAATGAAATATTTTTTTGGATGAGTTAACCACTTACTTTAACAAAAATTAGATGGAAGGGTGAAAATTGAATAAAAATAAAAACCATAGAAATGAAAATATCATGGACGAAAATCGTTAAGAATATCAAACTATAGGGACGAAAATCATAGCCAACTTTATTATTTTATGATTACAATGGCAAGGTTGTAATTAAAGGAATTTTTAAAGTCAATCTTTTGTTTTTCTATTTTATAATTACAATGGCAATATTGTAATTAAAGGAATCTTTAAAGTCAATCTTTTGTTTTTCCTCGTAATTGTAATGTATAACAATAGTTGCACATTTTTTAAAGTGTGGCTTTTTTTCATTGAACTTAGCAAGCACTGCATACACCATCTACTATGGTAAAATTGTAAAACCAACTTTTTAAATACAAACATCAGCTTTAACAATTATTTTAGGATGTTATATGGACCTCTTTAGCTTTTGATGCACTCACATAAAAATATACATAACCCTACCCATTCTCCTCTAGGGGGTCCATTTATAATTCTCCTTATTTTACACCTCTACTACTGTAATTGAATAATTAATGGCCTAATAGTAATAAAAAGTAAAATATGAATTAACTTGATTTAGGAAAGGGTTTATCAAATCTTAATGACAATTAATGGATGAAATAATAGTAAGGAACATTTGATTAGAGCAAGTAAAAAAGAGACATAAAAACTTTTGTATACTTAACACAACCTTCTTGACAACATATTTTGAAACAGATTTTGCTTTACACCATCATCATCTATACCATTACCAATTAACTGATTCTCATTCTATAAAAACACTCTCTTACTACTACATTCTTCCAGACTGCCTAAACTACCCTAACTATGGAAATCTTTTAAGGTTTGTTTGGTTTGGTTTGGTTACCTCTGTGGTTGGTCGGCCGTTGTACTTGTGGCACCTGCGGTGGGGCCACCGCCATTTTCAACGGGAGGCGAGGTCCCCCATTTCCCTTCCGACTCTTGTGGCTCCAACACAATGACCCCACCATCGGTCAGTCCTAACGCAAATTGATTCGCTTCACTTGGATGTGCAGCTATCACAAGCGGATACACCCTTGAACTGCAAATAAACAAACATCAATCCATCGTAAAGGTGCACTGCATTTGGGACGCAAAAGAATTATCTGGCATGGGTAGTTTAGTAATTTACGGATCTTGCCATGTCTTCCTAATTTCGTTATGAAATTTGCGTTTTTGTCCCATTATGTCTTGTCTTGGTCTTAAGGCAGCGCTTGGTAAGCAGACAGGATGGAACAGGACTGGATGGGATGGATGGGACTGAACTGGACGGGATGGATGGGACTTAACTGGACAGGACGGACTAACTGTTTATCCTACGTTTGGTAGGACCAGAACAAGATTGGACTAATTTCCTGTCTTGTGTTTGGTAAGCTAGACAGGACAGGACAAAACTGTTAAAATTACCGAATTGCCCCTAAACTGTTTAATGCCATTCCAAAAAACTACATAATTTAAAAACATTCAACGCAACAATTAAGATTTAGTTTCAGTTTATTCTTCTTGTTCTTGGGCTTTTATGCTATGTTTGTGACAAGCGTGAGACAGGTTTTTTGTTCTGTCATGTCGTAACCTATCCCACGTACCAAAAACCATCACAATTGGCGGGACAAGAGTAAGATAGCCGAGTGAAAGAATTATACAAGTCTTTAGGGTTCAATTTGGCATGGGTAGTTTAGTAATTTACCAAGTTTGTCTCATATCCTTGACTTTGGTGGGATAGAAAAAATGCATTTTTGTCCCACTCAGTATTGTCCGGTCTCGGTCTAAATGTCTAATTGTTGCACTAAATGTGGGACGAGTTCTTGTTCTGTCCTATCATGTATTGTTCCATGTAGAAAACACAAGCTAAAGAAATATGCTCACTTTGGATTGGAAGGCAAGTAGGCGGTGGAACTGATTCGACATCGCAATCTGAGCGTTGAAGCAGTAAGAATACCGACACTTCCGTCCTCAAAACTCACGTAAATCGATTGGCTATCGCATGAGTAAGTAGCATGTGTGATCAAACCACTTGTCTCTGGAGGCACCCACTGTTTTAATCAATCATAAAAATGTGTCAAGAGATCATCACTAGAGACAATCATTTACAAACCCAATATTCTTGTAATTGTTTCACATATGAATTCAGTATGTGTGAAAACGAGTGCGCTTAATTATACAGTGTTGTTTCATATGTGAAACGTGCAACACAGTTGTTTCATGTGATGTTCAGCTTTTGGTTGAATTTTAGATCAACATAAAATAGCATCGTTCGATCACAACATTTATATCTAAACAGGACCTAAAAGATGAATGGTTTACAAAATGAAACGAACCTGCTTAAGGCGTTCGAGTTTAGGTGCTTCATAGATGGCTATCTGAGTTTCGTGGACTGCTAGCAAATGTGTCTGATCATTATGAAATTGTACGCGGGTATCCACTATGGGAGCCGCCACACGTCCAGGTGGAATTTGCAAGTGTTTACTCGTTTGTTTCTCCCATCCTTCTGTGCTCCAAACACACACCTGAGGAAAGCCACTATTGCTATAATTATCTGAATCTTTGGAAGGAAAAAAAAGTTCATACTTTGATTAAATGTTTAAAGTTTTTTCTTCTCACCTGAGAATCAGCACCAGAAGATACTAGCACATTAAGCACATTAGAGAAGGCCAGGCCCGTTATCCGTTTATTATGGCCTTTAAGCTTGGTTTTGACCTGTTTACAAGAAGAACGAATTCATCAGTGCATTTGTCAAAAGATTTGAGGTTTGATTTAGGTTTCAATATAACAAAACTAGGAACAACCTCATCTATGCGGACATTGTATATTTGAATAGAAGAGTCCTCCATGCCTATGGCTATAATGTTATTGTCTTGTGGATGGAACGCCAGAAAGGTGGCAGCAGGTGGAGGGGGCATGAATGTAGTCATAGTCTGCAAACAAGAGACGATATTAAGTATACGTTTAGCAAAAAAAACAGGAATGAGAAACATCTTAACAAATTGCTTGTGCTATCTGGACATAGATCTATAAGGGCACCTAAAATGAGAACTGTAAATATTTTGAGAACCAACTATGCATGATGAATGTCATGATAGATATTCATGACGAAAAATTATTCATAGTGAAAATACACCATAAGTTGTAAAAATACTCATGAATGTTTAGGCTGATGCATCATGAATAATAGTACTTGTTTCCCAGGTTATCAAAGTATTTATATTTCTCATTCAAACTTTACCTTAGATCCATAACCCACATGAGAAACAAGACGGAAGTAGATACAAGAAAGAACTATGTCACCTTAAATGTCATCATATTGAAGAGAGAGATCTTCCCGCCCGAAGCAGACATCACATAAGAGTCATTCTTCGATAGTGCAAAGCACGGAACAGCTTCTTCAGGGTTTGTATCACTGATAACATTGGTCATCAAAATACCACTTGTCGGTTGCCATAATTGAGGGACAACATTGGCAGTAGCCTAAAAGAGGAAAGAAAGAGTAAGCGGCAAATTTAGGTTAATATCTGATATTGGGATTAAGAAAAAATAAAAGAAAATACCTTCCCGGTTGAATTCCGATCATTTCGCTGCCATTTCCATAGTTTATGGACGGCATTGGCTGCTAGAGCCAATATGGCAAGTCCCGAATTTGTGTAAATCAACCTTGAAACCTGTAATGTGAATATGGAGGAAGTCGCTTTAGTTTGATAAATACCATGTCCGTTAAATGGCACTTAGGTAGTGTTTAGTAAGCAGAAAGGACAAAACTGTTAAAATGATGGGATTGCCCCTAAATCTTGTTTAACGTTTTTACGTAAGTGATGATGGTTATAAGTGACATAAATTAGAGTAAAGAAAAAAGATGATGATAGAGGCAAACATGCAAGATACGTGTCTCTAGAAGAAACATAGACCATTATGCAATCATGACTAGAGTGATGAAATACCCGCATTGCTGAAGATGTATTATCTGGAAGCCTTAAAGATCGGCATTGTGCCGGTTCTGTGATTTCTGTCAGTTTCCATATTCTAGATTTGTCCATGGACTCGTCTCCGATTCTAGGCTTAACATCAACCAAACTTCGATTATCACCATTCTGCAAGTACACCACATGTAAAAAGGTTAACATTATGATTACTAATACGGACGTATCAATATCAAGAGGAAAGTTCAAATGAGAACCATAAATATCTTGAGAACCAACTTACCAAGTATTTTATTTACTATTCATAATGATAATCATGAATATCATTCATTTTTGTAATTCATGATATTATGCATGTTCATGGTGATTATCATGTATTTTTATCATGAATATCTACCGCTTCATTCATTATGAATAAAGCATGAATAGTTGATTCTCGGGTTCTCGAAATATTTACGGTTCTTATTTGAACCTGCCCTCTATATCAATGCAAGTGTAAGATGAGCACAATGTTAGAACAACATAAAGTTCAACATCTGATAACAACTTATGGACAAACATGTGAAGGAAAGGAACATTATCATCACAATTCCACAAACAGAAAAGGCTCACCATAACTACCATTGAGGGCATTGGTGCAACTCTATCCATAATGCTTGGTCCAGCAGATGCATTAGCAGCAGCAAATGTATGCATTGCAGAACTCTGTGCATGTTAAAACATTCAGATAAGTATAATAACATAGACCCATCCAAGATATAGCCTGAGACTATAAGTATTCCCTCCGTCCCAAAACAAATGTCCACATTTCTATCATAAATCGTCCCAAACTATATGTCCACTTTCAAAAGTAATCGTCTAGTTTCCAATTCTACCCTTAATTATGAGATGGGAAATTCATTATTCCCATTCTTATAGAAGATAAAATCGTCAGTTAGTTAACTAAAAAGTGCAACAATGACACTTCTAAAACCGTCTGCCTTTTTCAGTGTCGATATTTTTTGGGACAAAGGGAGTATAAAATCAATTTACCTTCACAACAGACGCAGATGCAACTCTGGAGGGATCAAACGAACGATTCTCCATGGTTCTTAGTAGCCTAATCCCATCTGGATTAGCTAAAATTTTGATACCATTGTCATTTGTTGAGACAGCCAACAGAATCCCTTCCTTGTTAAACCGTATGCAAGGAGAAGCCTGCAGATATATTAGGAACCAACATAACCTCTTAGCAGAAAGTCACAAGCATATAAGAGCGAGATCATATCTAAAAGAAGGCATATGATGGGTACCGGTAGACCACCCTCAGCATCAATGGTTGTCAATAAGTTAACACTATCCATATCCCAGAATTTAACCATAAACTCATCACCAGCAGCAAGAAAACGATTCTTGGTAGTATCAAACTGCACAACACCCACAGATCGCTTCCCGAGCCCGTTATATGTACGCTTGACAGCTCCTTCGCTTTCATTCCATTCCACAATGTAAGATTCTCCTTCTTTATTTGTTCCACACGAGAATAACCTATTAGGTGTCCACAAACCACAGATGTTCGAATTAGCATCAGAAGCAACCAGTATACACCCCTAATATCCTAAATTCTAGATACAAAAGGAGCACAAAAGCATTGAACTTTTCCAACCTTGTTCCATCTGCATTGTAGGCCATAGTGGTCGATGAATGACCTGGTGCATCATAGTCCACTCTTGAACCCATATTGTCATACAACCACGCTTTTATTTTTCCATCAGTTGCCGTCGAGAAAATAAACTGGTATAAGAAGAAATTAATAGAGACATTATTGATTGCTATTCAATGCATAAAAGGACCGAAGACTTTTCATCAGATGGAACAGCAAGGGTGCCACATTTTCCAAGTTATCGATATCTTAATGCTACAGGTTGTGAATTGCAAGCTTAATCAAGCACCAGTAAACTTGAAGCTACTAATTTGTAGCATTTAGATTTTAGAGCATAGAGAAGTGTCTCTAATTTTCATAAAAAGAAACAACACGTCAGTTTAAGGAAGAGGTTATACCTGAATGTTTTCTTTGAAATGTGGACATACAGAATATACAGGTGCTTCATGACCCTCGAATGAATACTGTTTTGCCCCTGTAACCGCATCCCAGACCTGTATAAACATTAACGTATACATCAGGGAGTGTGAATCATCACAATCCTGAACAGCACAAGAGAAGCAAGTGACAAACCTTTATTAACCTGTCTTCTCCACAAGTTACAATGCAAAGTTGTTTGTTTGGGTAGGAGAAAGCAAGGTCATTGACACTGCCAACATGAGCCTCGATCTGTATAACAACCAAGTAAGCGTATAATATGCATCTAATATAAAAAATAGACATCATTCAAGAAAAATAAAGAAACAGCAAAAGAAAAAGATAATGGGACCATACGAACCTCTAAGTGGTTTCGGAGATCATCACCACCATGGTAAGAGTATATCTGCACAATGTGCTTTGAGTATGCAACACCTGTATCAAAGTTCCCGATGCTGATGTAAATCTCTAACAGTTACCCCAATTTTAAACTATTCACCACATTAAGGAACATTTTCTACAGGTCTTATTGAAAGAAAAAATAACCATTAACATACCAAAGAGGGTTCCATCAGGGCTCCAAGTTACACGGTTGATTGATGCAGTATAGTCACTGGCCAAAGATGCCTATGAAAACACAAAAGCGCACAGCAGCGTCGAAAGAAATAAGATCAATAAAAGGTATCAACAGTCAAGATGATATACAATGGATGTTTAAAAATACTCTCCATCGGTAAGGTAAGTGCTTCTCGTTTCAAATTCATCAAATCTAACTGTAGTTAGAATGCAAACCTGCAAAGGCATTGAGCAAACCCCAAGATCCCAAACCTTGAAATTCTTATGAGCAAGCTTCTCTCTGCTACCTAGTTCCCATATCATGACATCTCCGGTACTTGTTCCAACTAATATTAATCAAAGCATAAAAAAAAATGGTGACAGACTATACGACTAACAGGAAGTCGTGAAAGCAGAAACAAGCAACAGAGCATAACTTAATTTATAGTGCAAATGAGAACTAACCAAGAAGCAGAATTTGCTGTACTGGATGGAAATCCATGCTCTTTACTGATGAACCCTGATTTAGGGTCATCACCATAGCTTTAGGTAAATCATCAGATGAATATGAGCTTTGACCATGACTCTGGCCACTGTAACCAACAGGTAAGATATTTACAGGCAGGTGATTGACCTGCTAAAAAATAGATAGGCGTGTCAGCCTTAAGTATCAATTAACTTCCAACACTGTATAAATTGAGCCCCATTAAGAAATTAAGACTTCCATATCACTTCAACATTAATCCATTTCTAGAGTAATATAACCACACTTATGAGATCAAAACTGATGCTGCAAAGGAACTTAATGCTGGGTTGATGGGATAAACCAGTCCCTAATCATATCATTTTAATCAGCCAGGGATTTTAGCTTTAAGATGTGAAAGGAATCAAATTTACACACATGGAACTTAGGTAATCAAGCAATATAATTTTCGAACTGGAAAGAAGCTGTCTTGATCACATTCGCAAAAATATGAGAAAGCTTAGCTAGAATGTGTCATACTTCGTCAGATATGCCAAATGTCCTCGTTCTCTTCATTACATGTTCAGAGTCAGCTGTTTGATAGTCTACAGCAGGATTGTTGGTCGGAGGAGTCCTAGGGCGCTTTAATAGAGCTGTCATGAGAAAGGGGGCAAGCAACTGCATCAGAATCATTAAGTAAACCGCTCCACATGATGCTAGTATTACTTAACCAATTACATACCAGCATTATTTGGTGGATTAAAACCAAGAGGGCCAGCAGATGCCGACGGATGAGGCACGGGGGAAGGATTTGCCATCCAACCAGCAAGAGATGTTGGCAGTGTTGCTGGTGCAGGCTGAAAAGGCTTTATACACGAAGAGAAGGATAAAAGAAAATAGCATACGTTAGAACACTCGATTGTAGATTTCAAACCACAAACAGTGAAGACACAAAGCAGAATGTTTCCACTTACACCATGAGCACCAAGAGGTGGAAAGCCTGCAGGCTTTGGTACAGTACCCATTAATGGATTATTTACAGGGGATGGAGCCCTTGCACCATTTGGCTGTGACTGTCCACAAGAATGGTCAACGAACAGAGTTTTTATGTCCGGATTCGGCTTTGGGTTTTTACACAGCTGATGTTGCCAGTTCAAGCTACAAATCAAAAGGAAATGTCAAAGGAAAACATAAACTTGATAAATAAAAAAACTCAGCCCCCAAAATACAGAGAATATCCGAACCTTTGATTGATAAGGGTCCGCAATCTCGAGTTCTTTAAAGTTGGAAAGTTTAGCTTATCACGAAACAGAGGATTTGCTTCAATCAGCTTCTTAAGCTCACCCAGCATTATACTCCTGGCAGACTTGGTGTCTCCATATTTTGATAATTGCTCATTATCTCTGCACACATGTATTTTTATCAGAAAACACCCAAGTTTTATAACAAAATTTAGATGAAGTATACAACTTATAATATGAAAAGAGAAACTCCTAATCGATAACCCTTTCACACCTGAAATTCTCCAGAGTCAAAAGTTGTGTTATTTCTTTAAAAAGATCTTCATTAAAAGCGGAGAACACCTTCAAGTCCTTCACTAGAATTTCAACAGCTTTAGCACGATCCTTCCTACAAGTTGGATAATGAAAAGAATTTGTCACATCATTCTGACCTCATTATGACCAGAGATGATTCCATCCAAACCAAAAGTTCATATAAAGAAATCACTAGAAGACGAATCAGTGACCGCAATACACACACACACACACACGCATATGTATATATATATATATATATGGAAACAAAGCATTAAAAAGCTTTCGGCTTCATCTAGCATTAAATGCATTTCTAGTTGTATCGTATAACCACTAACCACCTCGATAATAAACGCCAAGGCAATGCAGCCACGTACAAACGCACTCAATTTAATAAAAAAAATTCACGTAATAACATACTTATCTAGAGCTTCTAGGTACTTCTGCTTTCGTATCTCAAAGAAGATCTTCATGGAATATCTGTTATCATCCACCTTTGTGAATCCAGAGAGATACTTTTCCACCTCATCCCAATCACCATTCGTCACCATTTCCTCAAAATAACGAATGTTGAAGAAAAACCCCGACTCTTGCTCCAACCTCAACAATAAAACAAACATAATAACACATAAAGACAACAACACAACCAATTTTCAAAGCAGTAAACACCAAAAAATTAAATTGTATATCTAAATTCAGCAGTAAATATGGAAATGAAAATCATCAAATTCATAAACCCTACCTGTGAACAGTCTCCTTAAACTTCTCTTCGTCTAGAAATTGAAGTATTAAAAACACAAGCTCTCTGCTAAGCGACGACATCGTTTCCCTTTCTTCCAAAACTCTGCATAAAATTAAAATTAAACATAACCTTATAAACACAATTAAACAACAAAAACCCTAAATAATCCTCACGGATCGAACAACAATAGTTTTTTCAACCTCTAATTCAGCTCAAAAACCAAAACCCTAACGAACAAGCTCCAATTACAAAAACCTAAAATTTCCGTAAACAAAACGACTATATATATATATATATACACACATATAAAATCATCAACACACATAATACGAACAATCTATACATAGAATTACGCAGAAACAGATGATATATATAATTATAATCCACAGACGTAATGAAATCACTAGGTTTTATGCAGAAAATTACAAGTTTCGTACCTTGGAATTGGATGATGGAAGAAGATATGAGAGACAGATCTGAAGGTTTTTTAGAGAGAGAAAACGAAACGAATTCCACTTTTACTGATACTAATTTTCTCTCCCACCTCCTCCTTTTTTAGGGATTTCTAGAGAGAGAAAAGTACAGAGAGATGTGAACCGAAGAACAAGACACACACGATATAAATAGTGGTGAAAGAATACGAGTTATTAGTAGTACCACTACGAGATGATAAGATAAGATATGATAACCAGAAATGCTTATCAGTGATAAGTCAACTTTCTTATTATAAGTTCATTTCATTTTGCTTATTATTACATTAACGTTTTAATTTAAATACTCAAAAATTAATATTGTTCTTTAATGTATGTTTATTACATAATCCTGTTCTTCAATTAATGCACCTTTGTCATTTTATGCAAAATAATAATTTTATTTATTAAAGTTGCGTAAAATTAGGTCTCCTCTGTAATAGATGAAATATATATATATATATATATATATATTTTAAATAAATCTACCTTATTATTGGCTATTTTTAAAGATAAACTAATTTATTAATTTCAAACAATTATTAAATGATAAAATAACAAAAGTATTTTAATAGCTATATTAAAATGAAAAAATAAATAAATGTTAGTAATTTTTTGTTTGAATAGTTATACCATCTTACACGTTATAAATAGGAAAAAGATAAAAGAAATGATAAAAATTTTCAAATTTAAAGAAATTTTTAAAAGAGAAAGAAATATTATTTTATTTTCATTTTCAATTGGAAACATTGAATTTTTATATATAAGAAAAAAAAGATAATATTTTATTATATATCGAATATTTTATTAATTTATTTAATATTAAAATTATTAAAATAAAATAGCTTTTAAAAATATTTAAAGAATTTCATTTTTTAAATGTTTAGAGAATTTTACTTTTCATAAATTTTTATAAAAAAAGTATAAAATACATATTAAAAATGTTATAAGATCATATAAAAACTTATCAACAATATATAATTTTACATGATTCGAAAAGTCGTAATAAATTTTATAATGAATTTTTAGTCAAAATCATATGGGAGGTTTTGAATTCCATTTTGGTTGGACGTTATTAACCTTTGTCCATTAGGGGATATATTTTTCAATTTAATAGTATTTTTTTTATTTTGAAACATTATCGAACTGTTAAATCACATTTTTATAATTTATTTATTTTGTACATTTTAGGGTATTTAACATAAATTTATTTATACTTTATATACTAAATTATATAGTTTAATTAAAATGATAGTTTTTTTAGTTTTTAAGAACATCTTTAACAATTATTTTAAAAAAACTCTAAAATAAAAACCAATATCCAATATTTATAGCAAATTTGTATTAAACTCCAAAGATTCTTCGTTTTAAAAATAGCATCACTATTTATATTACTATATATATCTATTAACAAAATATTATTTATTTCTCGTAAAAGAGTTATTTAAAATTTATTTATTGAAAGAATATAATAAATTCTTTTCTAATGGTAATTTTTTTAGAAATTTCTTCAAATTTAAAGATTTGTGCATTCTCTTTCCTACTTTCTTTATTTTTGAAAAAGTTTTAGAAAATTTGTTGAAGTTTTATCCAATATCTTTATCTTTTTCTATTTTTTGAAAAGTTGTTGAAGATGCTCACTATAACATTTTTAAAGAATATGATTCTAATTTATACTAATTTATTATACATTGTAAAAACATTTATAAAATCAACTAACGGAAACGTTTGAATTTAGAATAAGGTTGTGTTTGGCAAAAATAAGTTAGTTTATAAACTCGTTTATCAAAACATGTACCATAAGCTAGCTTATAACCTAACTTATTGAAGCGCTAATTATACTTTTCTTAATATTAATTATTAAATTAAAATATATCTTTTTTGGTATTACCCTATTAGAGCATCTCCAACAGCTTTGCTAAAGTTTTGCTATAATAGAGAATGATAAAGTAAAATTTTCTAAAAACATTTTTTTTCATCTTCAACAGCTTTGCTATTTTAGAAAAAGTAAATTAGTATTTTAATAAATTTTTGACCAACTTTTGATAGAAATGCACTAAAAAATTATTTCTCTCTTCAATTTAGCAAACTATTGGTTGGAATGCATTAAAAGTTGTCTCTCTCTTCCAATTTAAAGATTTTGGAGGAATTTCTATATTATAAAAATCTTAAAATTTTTCTATTGTTGGGAATGGTTTAACAAACCTGTTGGAGAGGTTTAGCAAAAAAAAAAAATTCATTTTTTGCTATTTTAGCAATTGGAGATGCTCATAAGCTAGTTGTTGTCAAACATGATTTGTTCATTAACTAGTTTATCAACAATTGACTAGCTTATCAACTATCAGCTAGTTTATTGACTAGTTTATCAAATATAGCCTAAGTATGATAAATTACTTTATTTATTTCAAAAAGAAAAATTAATAAATTTAAAAGTTATCAATTTATTTCCCTTTTTTAATTCTGGTTTATTACATTTGCTCCCAATAAATAGCTAGGTATTTAAATAATTTATTTTATGAGTCATAGTGGGAAACGCTAAGGTGTGCACGACCTCACGTCAAAGTGTTTGTTCCAGTGGACCAACTCTCTGCTTTTTTGTCTCAAAAGTTGCGTGGATCCAAAATCTCTCTCATGAATTTAGTTAAATTTTATTTTTATTGTCAAATTTAAGCTTTATGAAAATATCTCTATTTTTGCCTATTCTTTAATAATTTGTTAATTATCTTATATTAAAAAACATCAACAATAAATAGGGTTGTTAATCATTTATTTCTTTTATAAGATTTAGGCATCAGATGTCATGTTACACTGTTTTTTGAAGGTAGATTTAGATTATAAAAAAAAAAACTAAAAAGGAGACATAAAAGAAAAATAAAGAAATATGAAAAACTTCTGCAAGTTGCGGAACTGACCCAAAATGCAACTACAAAAAGACTAAAAAACTAGAACTCTAAGGAGAAGCAGCGATCGAAACACCCGAGAGGCAAGAGCCACAATCGAAACAGTCGCCAAAGAAAGGAAACTCACGTCATCTCGTAGAAGGCCAAAAAAAGTGTCGATAACCACAAACCATGTTAGAGGCTACCATTCTGAGTCCTTCTCGAAATTCATAAATTGTTTTAGATAGTGTTTTAGATACTAGAGAATGATAAATACGTTTTTACATTATATTGTTTTATGTAATATCGTGTATAATACAAGAAACAATTTTATCATATGACGAGGCAATGTAAGTCATGAGTAAGATGCGACGATAAAACATTGCGTGAGGGTAAGAGTTTCAACCAAATACTCATGAAGGACTCACATGACAATTCGTTGAGTAGAATTTGATGTATCATTTTGTAAATAAATGTATTCGGTTCATTTCACATTTACATCTGTTTTGTTTTTAATTTTACGTATATTGAAGGTGGAAAGATACATACATGTTTCTACTACCAGTTGCTTATGTGTTCAATATAGTATATCTTTTATAAGATTCTAGTGCTAAATCTTGTCTTACATTCTTGTTCAATGACCCGCTGTTAATTTTTGTTTTTGCTAAATATGTTTTTAAATGATAGTTTTCATCAATGTTTGTGTAATAAAACATAAACGATTTTATTTATTTAAATCCAATGTACTTATTCGAGTCAAGGTAACATGCATTAAATAAAGAAATGTGTGAGGAAAATAGTTGCAACAATGTGGAAGGTTTAGACGGGAAATTATTAAGTAGAATGAGATGCATTTGCCTGAAACATCTGTATATAAACTAACCATGTTTGTTTTATTTTTGGGAAAAGTGTAAGGTAAGTTTTTACATCTTAATTTATAGTTGACAATCTCATATGTTTTGAAATCGATAAACAACCCTAAATTTAAAAACTAATATTTTCCTTTTATCGTTCAAGAAAAATGTTTTTATGCCTTTAATGTATCATAAAGTGAAGAAACCAATAATTGTTTCAAGATGTGCGTAGCTTCGGATTCAAATAATTTATTTGTTGGAAAACATGTTGATAGGTGGGTGTACACTTTCCTAACATCTAATAGCATGTCTACAGTGTCAAATCAAGTAACACGTAGTAATTGCAAGTACGAAACAAAAGTAACTAAGAGATTGAGGAGTCGTTTACTCGGGAAACGCTTACTGGCAATAGAATCAACAATTTCACATAATTTATCAGGTAAATTTTAGTCCATTTAACCCCAATGGGGCAGCCTACTGGTTAAGGCTTGGTGTTGGGGAAAAACCCACCCAAGTTCGAATCCGGGGGTGAGCAACCAGGGGCCACTGAGTATTAATCCCAGGGGAGCATGCTTTAGCTCTCGGTAAAAATTGCCAAGGATGTAGTCTGGCCAAAGTCCAGGTGAACCTTCCAAAAAAAAAAAAAAAAAAAAAAAAATTTTAGTCCATTAAAGGGGAATTGTATGCAAAAATGTATCTGGTAAACCCTTATTGGTGAGATTCGTTACTTTTACTTACTAGGTAAGACTCTCTTTGCCATCGCTCTTATCAGGTAAGATTTTCAATCGTTGTTATGTTCATCTACTAAGGTAAAGTGACACAATAAGCACTTATCGGGTATGCGTTTAGTAAGTGGCCTTAAATGATCACAATGACTATAATAGTTATTAACTAACATGTGTAATAAGAGACTGATTTAATCAAATACTAATCGAAGCAAGAAAATTCAGGCAAACCAACAAAACAACAAAGACTAGAACCATATAAGGAAGGAATGCATTTGGGAATTTAAATCCGATTGGTTTTTAAAGAAAGTCCTTGGGTTGTGACATCAAGTCAAACAATTAAATGAAGACACAATTCACTTTTTATCTCTTAAAAGAGTCAATTAATTCTCGATTTTGATAGGTGAAATCAATAATTTTATCAAGATTGCCACTTTGTATTTTAGCTTAATTCATATATTTCTATCCAGATTCTCGCGTTAGTCACATGACTTTGTAATCCAATTGTACACAATCATTGTATCAATTGCAAGGTAATCAGACAATAATAGTATTAAACACAAAATATGTTTCATTAATCATAAAAAGCAATAAAGGTAAAAAATCATACTCGTCATACAAAATTTCATCCAACCCCCCACACCTAAATGTTAATTCATGTTGGGGTGGTAGCAAACAACCAAAAAGCAGAAGAATTCTTACAGTTAGAGATGGTTTCTGAATCAAAATCTAAAACAAAATAAAAAATCCCCCTATTTCATAATGAATACCCAAGACTAATAGTTGAATATTGTTTTACATGTTTAACGCTTAAGTTTCTTTGGCACTTTGTCCCTCCATTGTAGCCCAAAATCGCCCAAAACTATCAAGTTTTCTAGTTGGGTGTTTAATGATTTGAAAACTCTAGCTACATGCCTTCAATTGGCAAACCAAGGGATTACACAATTGACCTACTATGTGACCGAGTCGCATGGAGGGTCATGCAATTCACTTTGTAGTTACGACTTGCTCGTTTTATGGGTCAATATATCTCTCTGTTTGGTTCGCTTTAGGTGCCATTTTAATGTAACTTTCAAGAGGAAACACTCTTCAATACTTCTCTTCGAACTCCAACTTCATGAATGAAAGCTTTAATCTTCCCGAATTAAGCTCGAATTCCTAGATTTATGTATTGTAATTCTCTTTGATAAGTTGATTCATGTACGATACTTATAATAAACTATCAAACAACACTAAATTTACTCGATTACAAAGTAAAACCACATGGAGTCTGGCATATCAATAACATCGAACTCAATGTTATCAAAAGTCACGAAGAAATCAACAATAGATCAATTCCAAAACCAAGACTTTCTTAAAAAATTGGATCAGTTTTTATATAAGTAATTTTATAAAACTTACAAATCTTTTCAAATCTTAAAAGAGTTAAACAAAATCTGTGTCCATGATCTCAGTAAGAGAACAATAATTTTTTACATAAATAATTTTGTATAAAAAAACAGTTATCATGATAAGCCATTTTGACTTGTTTACAATTTGTCATTTTTGCCTTATTAATTGTAGTAACTATTTTGCACAATATGTCGTGTTTTATGCCATATTATGCTTAAATTGATATTTGATGCATATAAGTTTTTCATATTGTAATTTGTTATATGCTAATATGTAGTTTGAACGTACAAATATGTTGTTTTCTATGTTAAATAGTTCTGTCTTTTTCTGAAATTCTAGTAGATAGGGCACCTCATAAAAATTTGGATGTCGGTATAGATCATAACTAAGATGGTTTTAACCAAATTAAATTGAACAACTTAACCTAAACGATCATTGTTTTCTCTCTCTGTTTATAAAAGTATTGATTTTAATAAGTAAGCTTTTTCCTCTACAATCTTTTAACACCTTTAAAACATCTTATCCAAATAACTAATGTTTAAGATTTTTATCCAATATTATTAATTTTTTATAAAAATCTTTTTAAAAATAGAAATATACTTTTACATATAATTATTAAAAAACGAACATATTATTATAATCATAACTAAGAAGTCCCAGGTAAAGTGAATATGGTGGTGTGGAGGATCTCTCATAAAAGCTTGCCGACTCTCGTTAACCGGCAAAAAAGAGGAATACAACTGGTGTCTACGGCTTGCTCCTTTTGTGGCGAAGACGACTAGCTTGAGGAGCACCTGTTCGGGAGGTGCAATTTATTCAAAAATTGGCTCTCAATTTTTTTCCGCTTGGTGGAGAGTCCCCTTTCCCGCCCTCAATTTAGAACTCTTGGTGCAATGGGGCTCCATTTTGAAGTTAAAAGGGGATAAGGAGAAGGCTTTCATGGGGGCCCTCTACGTCCTAATCTGGTTGGTTTGAAACCAAAGAAACAACATCATTTTCAGATCTTCTTCGACGATCCAACATGGGAAGCTTCAAGCTGTTTCGTTCTTCTGGTTGAAAAACAGGTGGGGAAAGAACTTGTTCGTCGATTGGAATGCCTGGTGTAGTGATCCATCTAATGCGTTCTAGTTGTTCTTGGTTTGTTTGTTTTTTTCCGCTTTGTTTCCTCGCTTGTTTGTACTCTTTGTTGCAAGCTTCTTGCTTGTTGGTTCTTAATAAATTTCTAGGGCGTCTAGGCGGGGTAATGGCGTTGCCCAAGCTCTTAGCTTAGTTGCTCTTCCTTTGCCGTTCAAACAAAATAAAATAAAAATAAAAACGAAAGTTATTCCATATCTTTTTTATTTTTTGCGGAACTAAAGTGATTTTTTTAAGTTTTAACTAAATTTTTAGGTTTAAAATAAAAGATATTTAATACTTTATGTTAATTATGCAAGAGAAAAAATCAAAGATTTAAAATGAGTTGTTTAGGTGAAAAATGTTTGATCACGAGTATGCGATACCCAAATGTTGGATATTTTAGTGTAATTGGATTAACTTGTTTGACCAATTTCATCATAATAAGACATCATTTAGGCTTGGAGGTGCGGAGTGCATACCTACTTGAATTTATTATGATTTTAGGGGCGAAACCCCTAAGGAACGGGGGTCCGGGGGCAGCTCCCCTGGTAGCGGGGTCCAAGGGGCGGCAGCCCCTGGCAGGGTCCAAGGGGCAGCGCCGTTTCATCATTATATATATGATTTTTGGTCGTTATTTGTGGCTCTCTCTGGTTCAAAAAATATCTCAGATATAACATACAGAAAATTCTCGATCTCTGGATTGTATCCGATTGAATAATTCGGGAGAACCACCGAATTGATTCGATCTGAAAGTGTTCACACGCCTTTCAAAGATTTAAGCATATCTATATTGTTTGCTACTGTTTATCCCCTACACCAAAACTATTATACATCTGAAGAACTAGACAACTAGTTATTAATCCTAGACAATTATCCTATCTTTTGATTTTAAAGCTTAACACCAAACCCAAATTTTATTTTGATTTGATAGATTAAAAATTCATCTAAAAATAACAGCTAATCTAACACCACTAACACATGTCTAACACAAGTGAGCTAGCAATACAATACGGTTACATTTTAATAAGATAATGTACAGTAAATATAACTGAAAGAATGATCCTAAAGTTCATCACTAAATCTATTGATTACACCAACGCAAACATATACATTTAGTTAGCCTGTTCAAAAAAATTTAGTTAGCGTCATGCACATATTCAAAAATATATGGTGTTTTCATAACATTTAAGTGCCATAAGCACAATCACGACATATTAGATACAAATATGATATATTGTTTTCATAACATTTATTGCACTTCATTCAAAAATAACTATTCAAGAACTATTTTGAGAAATAGATAATTATAAGCTTGTTAGGTTATAAGCAGTAATTACAACTAGAGAACAAACTCAACATGCATATTTGCAAATTGGAATAGCTTCCCTAGATATTAAGGAGTCCGATACTAGTTCGTCATTTCAACTAAATCTAAAAAACTACTAACTCGCTTATATAACAATAAAAAAACCATTAAAATCATGTTCATGTTCCCATTTTAAATAAAAAAATATCCAACTAAAACCCTCAAAATAAATATATCAAAAATGCCATAGAGGTTCCCTACCCATATCTCAATTATCAAAACATGATCAAGCGAATTGTCTATGCCCTTCTACCCAAACTATAAGACCGTGCATGTTTTTTCTTATGATTGGAGCATAATCGTGCAATTTGCCTTGCTTCTTGTATGCAACTACTGCTCTTCTTTTATGCATCACTAATTAGCACTCAAATTCAACCAAATTCAATACGACATAATGCAATCATCCATCGTTAATATAACACAGAGGACAAATGAGGTGATTCTTATTTATTCTTATCAGTAGTTTATGCATTAAATTTGAGCCCAGTCATATCAGTATAAATTACAGTTAAAATAGATCAATTATATATAGTTTATACATGTTGTTGACTCCCCTTGTAAATAAGAATTCAAAATTCAATAAGTTTGGTATAAAACATTTGGTTTCTTAAATTAACAAGGATCAAATATTCCATCATCCAAATTACGATCAAAACGAACAACTTTTTTTTGTTGTTGAAAACTTGGCATGGCACATGACTATATTTCGACTCTCTGCCAATTTGAAACCCTAGCTTTAAACTCCAGCGCCGCTCCCCTTCTCCGGCCGTCGGCGCTGGCCGGCGGCCCGGACGACCTTCTCCTACCCCCTCCTCCTTCCGTTATTCCTTCCCGTCGAGTTTTTTTTTCTTCTTTCTTGCGGTTGTAGAAGTTTTGGTCTCGTGTTTTTGGTGTTTAAGGTTGCATTGAGTTGCTAACGAGATCGAGTTTCAGACGAGAGATTCGGGTGCGGTTACAAAGTTGATAGGGCGCGCCGAGTTATCAGCTGTGGGTCGAGGTCGTTTCGGGTACCAAGTCGTAGATCGAATTGTCAGGCCTTTCAAGCCCTCCAAACCATTCGTGTTTTCAGGTCGTATATCGAGTTCTTTGTTGCCGCCGTTCAGATGTAGGTATGGTAAAAGGTAAAAGGTAAAGGTAAAGGTAATGTCGTTTTCGCGGTTCGTGCTTCGTGGTTCACGGTTCGAGACCTGTTTGCTCGTGAGGTTTGGAGGCTGGACGGCTCGGCTGTTTAATCTTATTTCGTTGGTATGGTATGTGGGTATGGTAAAAGGTGAAGTCATTTTCGTGGTTCGGTTGGTTTGTCGCTGGTTGATCTCGTGGCTTGTGGGTTTCGCCGGTCGTTTTTCGCGTCTCGTTGGTTTCGTGGTTTAAGTTTGGGTTCAATGTTTTGGTTCGTGGATCGTGCGGCGTGGTTGTTGGTCCGATGGGTCGTCTTGTTCTTTGGTTCGTGGTTTATTGGTTTCGGTGGATGGTTGGTTAGGTGGTTCGTTTAGTTCGATGGGTCGTTTAGGTAGAGTGGGCTTTGTTCTTTTTATTGGTTAGGTTCGAGGAGTTGGTTGTTTAGTTTCGTTGGTTGTGGCTGGTAGGTTCTTTGTAGTGTATTGGTGGTGTTTTTTGCTTTCGATGTTGCGTATTGCAACCTTGAAAGCTTTTTTTGTGTATTTTTGTTGGTTTTAATGAATTTGTTGCCGTTCAAAAAAAAAAAAAAAAAAAAACATGACTATATTTCGACACCAAAACTCAATGACCTCATGCATTTAATGTGGTTGCTGACTATCTAATTTGACATGAGAGAGTATAATTTCATATTAAATCATTGACTCAATAAAATTATAATTTAACGGTTGAAAATCATATAATTTCAATTTTCATCCTTCAATTTAATATATGTAATATGTTTTTACACTTGATAATTAATCACAAATCTTGTAGAAATTGTACATATCAGGTTGATCCTTCTAAAACCATATTATATCCCGAATATGATGAAATATGATAAACTAATTCGACTCTACCCAAACTTTCCTAGTTCCCCCCAATATTCTCCACTAAAAATAATTATTATACGAAAGGTTTTAAAGTCATCCACAGTATTTATAACTTTTCAAAAGAAAAAAGTCGACTCAATATTTCATTAATAACTTTTATAATTATATTCAACACATTAGTTTGTCCGATGAGCGACTCAAATCTCAGCATGCCACGGCCCATGGCTTGGCCGGCCACGGGTCGGAGGGGGAAAAGGGGGGGGGGGGGGGGGGGGAACAGACCCCATAGTACCCCCTATATATACCTTGTGAACCAAAAGATAAGTGACAAGAACAAACATTGGTTTTTTCTATTTATCATAATTTTTAAAACCTGACCAAACGAACTTCGTTTTGGACGAAACTTTGTGTGATGTCTCGTGAACATATACTAGGAGGATCTGGGCAGAAAAATAGGGTTTTGGGGGTCGGGATTTTCCCATGGCCGGGGTTGGAAGTGTCAGGACGACTTTTGAGGCATGCAAGTTCGAAACCCGACCAAACGGACTCCGTTTTGGATGAAATTTTACATGATGCCTAAGGAACATATATTAGGTGGATCCGGATAAAAACTTTCAGTTTCCGGTGTTAAGATTATTATGTATTACTCAAAAAGGAATTTATTTTGACGCTTGTATTCAAAATTCATTTAAGGAGAAAATACTCTTTTCCTCTTAAAATAAAATATCGACAACAAAGATTTAAATTTTAGATACGAATAAACATTATACCTCTTTAGTAAACAAATAACAACTTTACTTCTTACTAATATATTTATCTTATAAAATATTAAATATATTCTAATATTAATTAAGATAAAAATACAAAAACTTATTGAATAATTTATATTATGTTGAAAAAGATGCAAAGGATATAATAAGTAATTTACGGGAGGCGTAGAAAAAGTGACAAAGACACATTTTGTGTGGCAGTTGGCCACAATCACACGACTCGCACCCCACTGGATAAAGTTTATCTCACGATATTTTCATTCTCAATATATCCTATCGTTTCAAATTATCGTACTTTTTTTTCTTCCCAATTTTTTAAATTTCAAAATGGATGCTTTCCATGTAATCACCATCACATGTTGCAGTTTTATTGTCGCTTTCCTTATTTTGCAAGATAATCACATAATATAATACTATATTTGGTCGCAAAATTAAAAAAATATTCTTTTTATTTAATTGGTCTTAAAATAAAATGTTTAATTCCAAAAATAGTTGTTTTTCATTTTTAATTCCTAGTTTTTTAAAGCCACATCTATCGAGAAGCCACCAAACAAATACAAAGAGCACCTCCAAAACCAGGAAAGCAGAAACATCAATAGAAAAAAAACCTATAAATAACACAAAAATAAAAACAATTAAAAAACCAAGATCTGTAACCAAATCAAACAGATCAAAAGCTAAAAGACGATGCTTCAACAAACCCACTTGAGATGTTAAGACCCATAGATTGGACGAAATTGAGCTGAAATAGGACCATCTAGAACTTAAGCAAAAAAAAAAAAAAAAATAAGACCATCTAGAACTGAAGAAAAACTAAATACAAAATAGACGAACTAGAGAATAAATAGAACCATCAGAACTCGAGCAAAATAGAACCAACATGAGCAAAATCATCCTCTAGGACTACGATACGTATATATCTACTCACAATGTGTTAAAGCCTATAACAATTAACTTATCATTGATACAACAATAACAAAATATCAAAGACTAAGTGTTATTGTGAAGGGCCTTGTTAGAAAATCATCATTTTATTTTAAATGACCTCAAATCACAAACATAGCAATCGCAAAATCCCGTGTAATAACCTTTTCTTTGTAGAAGTGGAGAACAAGAAATGATCACAAAGCGAAAGAAAGACCTCAATGGAGGTTGCATTAAAGAGGACTAAACCTTGCCACTAAATTTTTTTTCCCACGCCTGAAATACCTCATTGGAATTAACAACACAACGATTAATAACCTCAAGTTCATACCACAAAAATGGACATAAAGAAGAATGAAGATCAATACCAACACTGTAAAGCACCGATAAAATTGTTGAAACCAATAAAACATTTGTCGAAACCAACTTGCTTCAAATTGTTTCAACAACATGATTCTAGGACCCGATAAAAAATTTGTTAATCTCACATCTAGCTCTTTGAATGAAAAAAATTCCAATCCTAATGAAAGAGCCATGAGATAGATAAAATTTCTCAATGTTTTTTTTGGAATATTGAAGGTAAAATTGTCATTTAATTAATAAAAATTTGTAAGACTATATACAATTGTGATCTCCTAACGATCTTAAACCACTAAAAACATCCACAGTGGTGGAACCTCTATGAACCTCACTTACCATATTTTTTCCTGTCACGTCATTGTCATCTCAACAAACCAAAAACCCCCTTAAAACTCTACAATGGAGATTCTTACAAAAAACTCACTTCCATTTTCTTATTTATAATATAATTTTTATTTATGTAAACTACTATATAACAAAAAAGGAAACTATTACAAGAACCTGAGTTCTTGTTCAAGCACCTGAGTTCCAATAAGAACCTATGATCGAACAAAAACCTTTGTCCCACAATGAACGTTCTTGTAAAACCCCGATGAAGAACCTTCATTATGGATGCTCTAAGGCCAAAAAAAGAACAAAGATATTAATGGAAGCTCCTCAAACAATGTCATTCACCGAACCAAGATGCTGGACAAATTGTTTGTATAAAAATGACAAGTAGCATCTTTTTATTGGTTTAGTTTAAATTCACAAAATAAAACTTATGTGGTTAAAAATCAGATTTTTATACAAAATAAAAAATTTAAAAATATATCAAAATTCATTGTATTCAGTTTCTTACAAATAGAAATCAATATTAACATATTTTCATCGCATCATTTTTTCTCTTCATTTCAATCATCTTGTTATCTTGTTACTTTTTAACAAAAAACATTTTTTTTAAATTGATAATTGTTCGTCCGTTTAACCTATTTTTATCAATGTTCGAAAAAGCTCGCCGCAACGGCCGCCATGGCACGCCGTGGCTTAGGGCTTGTGTCTCACGCCACGTTATGCCTGAGGCACGCCATGGGGTAATGCGCGGTTTTTGTAACACAATATTTTGATGTAACTTATCTTTCTAATGTCTTATTTGTTAGTTTATGATATATAACTTGCTTTAAATTGTTTATTATAATTTATTTATTGAATAATAGTAGGAAAACGCATGTTAATATGTATAATATTATATAAGATATAGAGATTTGCCGCCATAAGTCACGCCTTGAAAAACGCCGCGACCTCGCCGTGGCTTCCAAGGCTTGAGGCTTGGCTTTGCCGCCACGCCACGCCTCGCGCTATTTGGAACCTTGATTTTTATACTTATGATTAAAAAAATAATTAAATGTATAAAAAATAAAATATACAATTTTTATAAATTAATATTTTAGATTAGATTGGATTGTGGGAGAATGTGATTGAAGTATGAAAAATTTAGGACTATGTTTGGCAAACTAATTGATAAGGTAACTTATGACTAAAAGGTAGCTGATGACTGATAAGTTAGCTGATGAATAAGTTGCGTTTGGCAAAAACTAGCTCGTAAGGTAGCTTATGACACTAAAATGACAAAAAAGGAACATATTTAAAAATTGGTAGTGTAAAACTTAGCAGGGGTAAATTGGAATAAAAAATAAGAAGTCCTATAAGTCATCGAAACGCTAGTGAGATTAGCTTTTCAAAAAGACAGCTTATAAGCTAGCTTATGGTCCATCCAAACATGTATTTGACTTATAAGCTATCTTAATTTTACCAAACAATGTCTAAGATTGGATTGGAGTTGAGTAGTTGACTATTATATAGAAGAATGAGAGAGAAATTAATATTTTAATTGAGATTGAATTGGTTGAGATTGTGAATATGGGTAATCTAATTACACTATTACATATTTCTATAGAATTTTTATCATGGACATTTATTTTAAGACATAAATAACATCTTCTTTCATTAGGGTGATCCTTCTACTTTTCTTGCCACATCAGCTTTTTACTCTATCTCTTCCACCATTCTAACCCTACGAAACCCTTGTAGTGGTCACCCCTCCTCACAATTTTTTTGTGTTTTTACATTATATAACTCAAAAATATATTCGTTGCTTTTGGGACGATAAAAATTGGGTTTCCAGAATTGAGGGCCCATATTTCTTCCCTGCCCTCTTCCTTTCGTTGATTTAGATTTTTCTCTATTATCCATTTGAATTGATGTAGAAAGAGTTGATGTATAGAGAGACTTGGTGTATAGCGAAGTTTGTGTAGAAAAAATGTAAAGGGTAAAGGGTGTATATATATAGGGTTAATTTAAAAAAATGGTAATGGTCGGATTTTTGACCGTTGAGAGGGTAACGGTCGGGGTAGCCAACACTCATTGGGTTGAGAAAAGCTATCCCGGCAGGGTGGGGGTGGTGTACCCCGTGACCCCACGACCACACCCATCATCTTGTCTACCGGGTTCACCACTCCGTTCCCCCTTAAAGAATTTAATATATATATATATATATATAGAGGGAGGTTCATACGAAAAACATAACTTTTTAAGAAAACGCGAGAAGCATTCTTAGCCAATCATTTAATTAACATTTTTATTATTAATACATTTTTTTAGTAAGGGCAAAAGGGTCATAATTTATATTAGGTCAACTTAGAATATACTTTTCGTATGAACCAGATACTGTTGTCTCCATAATCAAAATTTCCTGTTCTCCAAGTCAACTTCTCTTCATGTCGGATTCAAATCGAAATTGAATCCATTCTTTGTTTTTCGATCAATTGCCAAATTGATCGTCAATTGCCAATTTTTGTTCTTAATAGGTGTGTTGTTCATGTAATCGGTGATTGAGATGACGATAGGCAATTTTGCTAATGCTATTCATTCTTATTCTTCAATCGATTTATCAAATCAGTGTAGTACTTCTCAAATCTGCGACAAAAACGAAATTCTCACTGAAATTAATGTGGATTCTGCATCAGATTTCAATAGAGATTCAAGAATTCATAGCGCAAATCAGTCAAATAGGTCAGAGGATGTCGAATTGATCGATGATGTGATAATGGAGGATTGTGATGGTATGTTTATCTATTTTAACCTTAATTTAATGTTTAGATTATGTTAAAGAATTGGTATTAGCTATCAATTGATGAACTTTGGTGTTTATTGATTGTAGAATGAATTTTTAGTCTGATACATTATTCTGTTTTCTACTTGAAGTATCACATATGATTTAATTCTATACTAATATTTGTAAGTGCAAGAAACAATGGATTAAACAATCAAATCTTCATTCCATGATGTAATCTTTACAATATGAACATTCTCTCTCTAGATTCTCTCTCTAAAACACACACATATGAATATTACAAATGAGCTCCTTCTAACCATCCTACTAACACTCCTTATCACTTACTATTTATACCTTTGACCTCACTAACAATTACATTGACATTTCTAATTAAGACTTTGACTAATCTAATTAATACTTTGACTTTTGACTTTGATGCTTGACTTTCTTCTTTGACTTCCATCCTTTGACAATGTTTGACTTGAATATTATTTCCTCATCTTGAGATCTCGGATACAATAATATTTGCTCTAACAATCTCCCCCTTTGTATTCGAGATCACTCTTCAAAATGAGCTTCAGCTTTAACGATCTTTTGTTTTCAAGTCAAACAAACTTTCTCCAATTACAAAAGCCATACACCAAACAATCTCCCCATTTATGCAAGCATCATCTTCAGAGCAAAGTCTTCAAACATGAACTCGTCTTTCATAAAAGCATAATTCTTCTCTTGAATTACAAACACTGTAGATCACTTGAATCAATCCACTACACTGTCAAGCTTCTTAACCAACTTTGATATCTTTGACCAATCCAACATTCTCATCAACCTTCAGAACTTGATATCAACCTTTAAATCCAAGGCTTTTCAACCTCAGATTCAAAAGATTCAAATTCAGAATTCTCTTTAGCTCCCCCTTAACCCTTGCTTTCTTCTTTCAAACTCTTCATCAATTATTCCTCTTCATTCATATTTCCTCTCAATCTACCATCAGAATGTTCTTCAAATGTTTTCATCTTCAACTCTTGACACTACCATTTTTTCCTTCATGAAATATCAAAACTTGTATCACGATCAACATTGATACTTGATTTACCCAAACATCTTGAAATCTTCAATCAACCATACTTGATATCTTGAACTCTTCAACATATATCATTTTGAACTCTTACACATAGTTCCCATACCTTCATTGTCTCTTCGCATATGTCTTTGATGAAACTTCTCCCCCTCATGATGATTAGGAGAAACCTGAGCATCATGAACAATCAAAGACATCATCATCAAATATCTCATTCACAGGAACTACTCCCCTCAAAAGTTGGTTTACCATTCAAAGAACCAGATGTCCCCCTCAATCAAATATCTCATCCATATCAGAGTGCTCCCCCTCAAATCCAGGTCAAGTTGCTCCCCCTCAAATGATGGGTAATCGGCTAACATAGAAGCACATTTAGCAACTATTGACACAACAACTCATAGAATTGTGTGGCCTATTTTCAGTGTTGGCAACAGGGTAGCACTGATAGGACTTCCAGTCATCACTGAATCAAAGTTATAAAACTAAGTTCTAAGACTGTTCTGGCAATATCACAAAGATATGCAATTGGAATCACAAAGACTCGTGCAAGTGTCAAAGAAATATCATCATATCAATTAGGCTCAAATATTGATTCAACCTGGGACGCAGATTGAAAATCAATGACTCTTGTGCATAGAATATGAAGTTCGAAGACCGGAGAGAATGTCTTCCTTGTTTCAATATCTAAATCTTCCGAGTGAAGATTAGATAGATGATGTGCTAATTCTCCGTGAGAAATTGAAACAAACATCTTTTAAGAGATATTTGAGTAGCTTGGTGGGGTGACACGAGTTATCGACACTGGGTCCATGTCTTGTTTCAATATTCATCTCCAAAGAACGAGAATGAATAGATTATGTGGTTACCCGGATAACTGTATAGGTTTGGGAAGGATCTTCTTTTAATCTTTTTGATCCTGTTTCACACTCACCATTTTCTTTTAACTCCCCCTACACTCAAGCTCTTGGCATTTTACCTCATGCACACCCTCACAAACTAGGTCTAACCTAGGGATGTGTTTCTTGGGTAGATCCTCCGGCTCTGGATTGATCATAGAAACTTCTATATCCTATCACACATAAGCTGATATCATGAAATGATATTCTTTGAAACGTTGAGTATATTCATACTAGAACGTGATATGATGGTGATTCATATGTGATACAATATGTATATGGGGAACATATGTTGAACAGAAACGGAAAACATATGTTGAAATAAAATGGGAAACATATGTTGAAGTAAATCATATGTTGAAGAAATTCATTCAATTGCTCAAACATTTGATGATTGATTGAAGAAATCGAAATTCTTGATCTTGAATTCCAAAGAACAAAATTCAAGCGCTAAACAGATAGACTCAATAAGCACATTGTATACAAGAAATGAGTCAATGATTAGAAAGTTTAATTGTGAAGAACAATTCATAATTAATAAGTTGAATAAGAATTGAATCATTGAAATGAAATAACGTTCATTGAAAACAAAATGGAATTCAAGCGAGTGTATTTCCACCGAATAATAACAACGAATATTAGAGATGTGGAAATAACTATGTCAAGGAATTCATAACACGTGGTAATTCTTGAAATGATTTAGAATCGGAAAGAAATTAACACAAGTAAATTTCTTAGGATGACTACCACGGTTAAAGACAGTTAAGCGCAAGTTCTAAACTAAAGGTTTAGAAGGATACTTACATTGAAGCGTACAAATGAAGTACGGGTCCTGAACTGAGTTATTCAAGAGCCACTTACCTGCAAAATCAAGACAAGAAAGATTTTGGTATCCACTTGAATGTGGATCCTCGAATGTTAGTTGCATTTGATTTATAAGAAAAAATTTTATAAATCCCAAATCTATCATCGATATAATCGTCACATACAAAATCATTTCTTGGAGAGTAAGAACCATATGATGTTCTTTTGGAAAGACTAAGAAGTTTACTTCTAGAATAAACTAACTGAGACTTACCAAAAGATGTATCATGAAAAAATTTGTTCTTTTGAACTGACGATTCCGAAGCAAAAGATTTTGTATGATTTACCTTTGCATTAGATCCCTTGACTTGCCAAACAAATTTACTATTTGAAAAACGATGATTACCTGAATAATCAACACGACGATCATAGAAGAGATTTGAAGTACGAATCTGACCACTTGAGTTGATATTACTCTGTGAAGAACTATCCACATAGCTTGAATCATGAGCTTTGAAAATAGTCTTCTCAAGTTCCTTCACTTTAGAAGAAAGCTTGTTTCTCTCTTCAAGAAGATCATTAAGCTTCTTCTGTTGATCAGATCGCATTCGTTGCTCATTCATGATATTAGTCGATAATTCAGATAACTTGCTTGTAAGCTTCCTAATTTCAGCCTTAAACACTTCCTTTTGATCCTCAAAATCTGTTTCCACAAGAGTTGGCTTTTTAGGTTCAGCGATTATCTGTTCTAAAACAGTTTTTTCATGTTGAAGAACCTTCTCTTTTTGTTTAAATTGATGTCTTACATCAGATAACTGATTCTGTAAGTCAACAATCTGCTTTTGAAGCTCAATACTTTTCTTGTCATCAACTTTCCTCTCTGAGTGAACAACTTGGATCACTTCTTCAAATTCATGCATCATATTCTGATATTTCCCGGCACGAAGACTCGGTTTCTTCAAAGAATTCTTCTTGTCTAGGATAATCTTCCTCTCTAACTCAGATATTTTCTTTGAAAGATTAACACTTTTCAAATCAAAAACATTTCTTTCTTTTGATAAAGTATTTTGAAGATCAGAAACAGTCTTTGTAAGCTTCTCAATTTCTGTTTCAAACATGTGTCTTTCTTTTGCAAACTCTAATTCCACATTTTGCTTCTCCTGTCCACCTTTGTCTTCTAACACTTTCTGAAGATCAGCCACTTTCCTTTGAAGCTCTAAAATCTCTTGAACATATTCTTCTCTGTCTTTTGCAAACCTGTTTCTTTCATTAACCAGATCCCGCTCACTTTCATGCACAACTTGTTGTAGAGACTGGATTTGTTCAAGAAACATCTCTCTTTCAGCATTGTGCTCAGTCTTTTCTTTGAACTTGAGAGATTCATACTCAGATTGAGTCGTTTTGAGAAGATTTTCAAGATCCACAATCTTCTCTTCTAAAACCAATGTAGGAACATAAGGTTTAGCTTCGACATCTGAGTCTTGAGATGAATTAATATCAGGATAAACTAGAAAATCAGAAGAATTAGATGAATCTTTTGATTTGATTCTCAGAGTGTCTGAATTATATACAAACTTGACCCTATGATATTTAGGATCATAATATAAAGGATCATGTTTTTTCATCTCTTGCATCTCTGAGAATTCTTCCTTCATTTCAAAACCTTTTAAAGAAGGAAATCTGGTGCTCATTAACATACTTGAAAGATCATAAAATGCAGATTTCTCCTTAAGAGCCTTTTTCAACAAATTTGGATTCTCATATCCTAAACCCCATTTAACATCATAAACATCTCTGAGAGCATTGAGTTTGTTTAGAAAAATTGTTCGTTCAGATACACCAATTTTGTGAAGCTTCTCATCTAAGAATTGAATTATCTTGCTTGATTCCTTAATCTGCTTTTTACATTGAAGCTTTGTCTCTGTAATCTGTTTTTCAAAATCAAGCTCTTTCTCTTTAATCTGATTTTTCATTTGAAGCTCTTTCTCTTTAATCTGATTTTTCATTTGAAGCTCTTGTTCTTTGATATGATTTTTCATATGAAGCTCTTTTTCTTTAAATTGAGCAACTGCTTTTGCAAGCTGTGTTGTAAGACTAGCCTTCTCACGTTCAAGTCTCTTTGTTTTATCCCAATCTCTTTCATACTGTAATTCATCATCAGAATCCATTGTTATCTGCACAAAAGATAATAAGGATCGTCAACAGAAACTTCGATTAGAAGTGTGAATAGTGCACAAACGAATTATGTCGAACAAATCAAAAATCTGAAGAAAATGGGTAAAAAATAAACTTGAAGTACTAAAAACGACAACACATGAAACTTAAACGACTCACAATCTTGAAATCACACGTACAAGGACTAAAGGTGAAAATAAAAAAAAAATGAAAAGAAAACACAACAACTATTTAATAAAAAAAAAATAGTTTCTGTTTGTCCTCTGTCTATTAATGTTTCATAAGCTTTTTTATGTTTTTCATATTGCATTTGATTTGATTTGATTATGTAGGTCATAAAACATTCTATTTTTAACTTCCTTGTAGTTATTCCTGAGATGATGGACTCACTTGCAAGCTCTAATGTAACAAATAAGGATGGGTTTACTGTACACATAGATGTCATACTGAATGTCCCAGAAGGAGTTACACCGGTTGTTGGTACAGTTTTTGAAACGATTGGACATTGCATTGATATGTATAAAAAGTATGCATTTCATGCCGGCTTTGATATAAGGCGCTCTACAGAACACACTTTTAGGGATAAATCTATAAGGATGAAATATTTGGTATGTCATAGGTCTGGTGTTCCTAACAAACGATCTGTTGATAGCACTACTGATGGTAAACGCCGAAAAAACTCTTCGTAACTCGAGTTTTAAAGTTACCGACTGCAAAGCTCAGGTTAGATTTCGAAGGGTTAAGGGTACGACACAGTTTCTGCTGTATTATTTCTATCCTAATCACAATCATAGTTTGTTTGATGAGAGTGACCGGTTGTTATCTCGAAATAGTAGGCAGATGAAGTTTTCAGATAAAATGTTGGTTCATCGTGTGGCAAGAGCAAATATTGGTGCATCGAAGGCACACAAAATACAAGTTTGTTTGAAGGGTGGTTATGAGGAAGTTGGTTGTAGTAAGAGTGACTATACAAATTATAAAAGAGATTTAGAATCTTTTATTTAGAATGCATGACCAGATGTCGATTATGTTAGAATGAACGTGTGTGTCATTTAACATCGTTTCAAATTGCATCCTTAATCCGATTTTCGCCTCCTTTGACCTGTAAATTCCTTCCCTGTAAAATCAAATAAAATATTCATTAATTATTAAATTGAAAACATTATTTTCATATAAACATAAAAGATTGGGTTGTTTAGGAACTTACTCTCTATTCCCTTTCTTTGCCGTTATCCATTTCAACACAAGCTTTTCATCATCTGTGATTTTTTTCATCAATTACCACCTTCCGATCTATATACGGCGAGCATAATGACAATGCAACTTTTTTCTCACGCTTTGCTGGCACTTCTGTTGATGGTTCCACAATTTGCTGGCACTTCTGCTTTGCTGACACTATTGTTGATGGATCCAGAACTTGTTGGCACTTCTGCTTTGCTGGCACTTCTGTTGATGGATCTTCATCATTCCCATTAGGTGTGCTTACATTTTTCTCATTCCCATCCGCAAGCTCTTGTGTCATTCCAATGCTGAATGATGGACCTTCATCATTATGCTTTTCCATGGTATCTGAATATGAGAAGTTAACAAAATACATTATGTGTTTGTCATCATTTGTGAACAAAATGTCAATGATCATATGTGATTTAAACCAACCCAATCACTGATGTTACATTCTACAGTCACTAATGTTATTAGATTAGTATATCTAATTTCCAAAATTTGAATTTATGAATTAAACATGTTACCTTCATTAATGGTTGGTGTCTGATCATTAATCTGCACTTCACCACCATCCAAGCATGATTTTGCATCAAAGTCTATAGCAGACCCTGCAGTAACTAATAGCAACCCAATCATTGATGTTGTTAGATTCTATAATTTTGTAGTCTTCAAATTCTATACTTGTATATTAATCATATTAGCTTTGGTGTTCTGTTTGTACATCCTCACTATTTCATCGCATGTTTCCAAAACATCTCCATGCTGAAAAAACTGCGTTGGTGTCTCGTCGTTTCCCAACACTGCACCACTCCCCATCAATGGTGTTACAACACCCTCTACAACAGTCTCTACAGCAACATCTACAGTCACTATTGTGAAATTAGATTAGTGTATCTAATTTCCAAAATTAGGAATTATGAATTAAACATGTTACCTTCATTAATTGTTGGTGTCTGATCATTAATGTGCACTTCACCACCATCCAAGCATGATGTTGCGTCAATGTGTACATCAGACCCTGCAGTAACTAATAGCAACCCAATCATTGATGTTGTTAGATTCTATAATTTTGTAGTCTTCAAGTTCTATACTTGGATATTAAACATATTACCTTTGGTTTTCTGTTTGTATATCCTAACTATTTCATCGCATGATTCCAAAACATCTGCATGCTGAAAAAACTGTGTTGGTGTCTCATCGTTCCCCAACACTGCACCACTCCCCATCAATGGTGTTACAACACTTTCTATAGCAGTATCTACAGTCAATTGATGACTTGATTAGTAACTAACGTTATTAGATTAGTATACGTAATTTCCAAAATTTGTATACTACGAATAAAACATATTACCTTGATTTTTCTCTGGTGATCCATATGAGTCATCTGCAACAAGATTCTCCACACATTCTGGACTCTTGGCGAACATTTGTTCTTCTTTCTTCCTTCACTCATCAATTAGAGCTACTCCCGGGAATTTATTTGAAGCTCTTTCGATTGATGACTTGAAAGCATTTCTTAGTGCTATCAGTTTGTTATATGTCTCATCAAACTCATTCAAGTAACCCTACAGATGTAATCACAAATGATTATATCATATATCATATATGATACTACATAGTTAATCATTGGTAAACTATTATAAATCACATAATAATAGTATGCGATCATGGAGCTTTTACAAAATTAATCTTTTTACCTCAATGTTAGAAGGTGATGGAACTGGTTGGTCATCAAGGTTCTCCTCAGTTGGAAGGTATGGTTCTGCAGCCTCTACTAATCCTAGTGAGCTGCGTTCATTGATCTCCGATTCCATTCTCAGCTTCAACATGCTAAATGACCACCCCTTTATTGCAGGTCTCTGTCTTACAACTGGTGGGATTTGCCACTTCAAACTATCAACATACACCAACTACAATTAAAACCAACAATATATTAGTATTTAGGCAAGTAGGTTATAAAATTAAATTGTGCAAGTTCAAAAGTTACCACTAATGTTGCCAACGGGCCGCAAAAGAAAACTGTTTCATCCTCACCGGTCCATTTGTTCTTACAATACCTCAATCGGTTCACTATATACTCACACCAGTTAATGTCTTGGAATCTTGTTTCCGGTGTCACTCGATTTAGAACATCTAAATCACATACGCCATTGTACTTGCACTCACCCATTGTGTTGCAAAATAGAACAATGAAGTTCATTTTGAAGTTCGGATCAGCAACACTTGACATCATAATTTGCTTGCTTACATCAGTGGGCCGTATGCTTTGATCATTGAACTGGTTTTTCCATTCTCTTTTCACCGAAGCACCAAAGTCTTCGGATTCACATGTATCATAGCTGATATGCCCTATTGGTGCTCCAATCATGTCCTTAACGGTTTGTTCATTTATTTGGATTGGACCACTGAATGAGTTAAGTGTCATCGTTTCTGGATCAAAAACTTTTGCAACATGCATTCCTAAAGTTGATGGTATACTATCCATCTTCATGCCAATAAGTCCTCCAAAACCCATTTCAGTTATACAGTTCAATTGGGCAGTAGACATTGATGTTAAAGCAGTGAACAATGGGTATGGTGTTGTCTTCAGCCGTATTCCACAACTTGAGTTGTTTTGCTTCTTCTTTGTTGTTTGTACTATCTCTTTTCCTTTCTTTCTTCTTTTAGATGCCACATTTTCTTTCATTGTTTTATCACCGATCTCCACAAGTGCAAGCTTATCTTTGTTTTTGTCTCTTTTGCGCTTTGTAGTCCTACTAGTTGTAGGCGCTGCACGTAATATATATGTTAGCAATCACATATGATCTAATAAAAAGATAAGCTCATATACATTTTATAAGCACTTACAAAACACTTTTTAATTCAACATTTTCTAATAAGCATTTATGAACACTTTCCTACAGCACTAAGAATCATTTATGACTAGTATTATTAAGTAACACATTTTGAATGAATATACTTGTTTTAAAATAATCACAAATGATCAAAATAAGCATTTATAGTAAACAAATAACATGTTTGATTCAAAAAGGAAAACATGATTAAGGAACAGATTACAGAGTATGTTTAATCATACATGTTTTTACAATTAAATATGTATTCATATAGTAACAAACAATGTTTTAAGTGATAAAGAGCATGTTTTCATCAATCGTTAAAAATATTTTTCTATAATCAAATATGTTCTAATATGTTTAATAAGCTCATATTCATGTTATAGGCATTTACAAAACACTTTTTTAATTTAACAGTTGCTAATAAGCACTTATGAACACTTTTCTACAGCTCTAACAATCACTTATGAATACACTTGTTTTCAACTAATCATAAATGATCAATATGAGCATTTTTAGTAATATCATGTTTGATTCAAAAAGAAAAACATGATTAAGGAACAGATTAAACTTATTAACAGAATCAGACATTGTTGATAGTCACTTATTAACACTTTTACTAATCATTTATATTAAGCTTACTAAAACACATGTTTAGTAATCATATACGATTTTAATATTTTGAAGTTTTTTGTGAACAAAGCAAGACACTAACAATCATTTATGAACACTTTCAATAATCATAATCTGTGAACATATTAACATATTTTATAACAATAATCATTTATGCTTAACACTTGTTTCAAAGTGAAGTTAACATTTCAATCATAATCTGTGAAATTTTTTTATAACAATAATCATAATCTGTGAACATACATAATCATCATCTGTGAACATATTCTTAACATCATTAAGCCCTAAATTTGAGATATTAATAAAATAGAATATGATTTCAATGATTCTCATGCTAAAAAATACTTTTCGATCACTAGATTCAATCATCAAAACATTTTTCTGCTGATTTGCTTGATTTTTGCTTCGTGATGCTATACTTCCTTTTGATCGAAGACCTAAAATGATAACAGAAGATTTTGTGATTGAAAAGCTAGGGTTTAAGCTTCAAAATAGCAAAAACGAGTTGAAAACTTGATGTTTACCTTGAATCTGCATGTTCTTTGCTGAAATCTAGTACGATTTAGACCTAAAAGTTGCAATCTCGCGATTGATTTTGAACGAAAATGAGATCGGCGATAGATATTGAATGAGATTTGAGAGAGAAATTGAATGATATTTGAGAGAGAAATCAGTGTGATTAATGAAGCGTATGATTCCCTACAACTCTAGAACTGACATTGAATTAGACCCGCCTAAATGGCCGTTCAATTGAATTTTTTGTTTTCCAATTTTACCCCTGAAATTTAATATGTGCGCTGTTTTTAATTCCATTTTAATTGAAATTGATTAGAAAAACCCCTTTTAATATAAACCCTTGATCTAGTGGGTTTAATGGTTGAGATTGCTTCTCGCTTTTTCTTAAATTGATATGCTTCTCGTTTGATCCTTCCCCATATATATATATATATATATATATATATATATTCATATATAAAGGCAGGTTCATACAAGAACCACCCCAATATGTAGGAATAAAGAAACCTTATTCTAACCATATACTTTGTAAAAAGATAATTGTATTATATTGAATGATACTATAGTAATTAATGAGGAAAGTTTCTTACTTTCCACCAAGGGTTATTACTTTTAAGAGTAAAATTGATAGAGTTGAAAAACAATAATATATTATTATAATGTATTATTACTATTTTAATAAATTAGTATTATTCTAATATATTATTAATATACAAATTTTATAAAATCAATTGATAACATATTAGAATGTTATATTTTATTATACTATAATTATGTCATATATAATTTTACATTACCTATTTACAAAATCACATATGAATTTATATTAACATTTGTACAAAATCATATGTGATTTTGTTGACATATTTAGCATTATAATTATGTGTGAATATCATTTGTATAAAACCATATATAATTTTACATTTAGATTTGTACAAAATCATATATGATTTTACATTTGTACAAAATCACATATGATTTTACAATAACATTTGTTCAAAATCATATATGATTTTACAATAACATTTGTTCAAAATCAAATATGATTTTACATTAACATTTGTACACAATCACATTGGATATTGAAATCGTATGTGCTTATGTTGACATAATATCATATTGTAATTTATCTTGATCTTATATTTTTTAAATAGTTTAAACAACTGAGCTCTATTTTAATTCATGAAAATTAGTATGGGTTTGAATTTTGTAAAAATATTTGTGAGATCTTAATCTAATATTTATTAAATATATTTAATATTTAAAATGTGTGAATATCATATGTGATCTATTTAGCTTACACGTCTAATATCCAATTCAATATCACATGATTTTTATAATTACATAAAAAATCATTTGTGATTTTACAAGTGATTTTAAACTAAGCAAAATCATATGATCACAAGTGATTTTATAAGTGATTTTAAACTAAACAAAATCACATTTATTCTTCTTGTTCAAACCAAAATCATAAGTGATTTTACAAGTAATTTTACATATTGCATTTTATAAGTGATTTTAAGTTAAGCAAAATCATATGATCACAAGTGTTTTTACAAGTTATTTTAACCTAAGCAAAACCACTAAATTAGCAACATGGATTACAAAGAAATGAAACAAGTATGATATATAAAACAATGGAATATGAATCTGGTGAAATGATAGAGCTATTACAATCAAATTTATTAAGATATTTTATTTTTAAAAGAGGAAATATAAAATATATAAACAAATTTGGTAAGATATTTATCTTGAAAGAAAGGAGGGAAATCAAATTTGGTAAAGATATTTTATGTTTAAAAGTAAATCAGCTATGAATAGTGTATTGCCAAAAAGTAATAGTTTACCAAAATGCCCTTCAAGTAATTAAATTGATATTGAATTATTTTAGGTTTACAAAATAAAGATATATGGCTAGTATTTATTCTTTTGTTCCTACAAAATGGTTTTGTTATTGTTTGAACCTAATTATATATATATATATATATATATAGGGGTCGGTTCAAATGTGAACCAAAATTTGGTTGTGAACATGAAGACAAATATGGGCCCTTGGATCAATTTTCACTCATTAAATCAAAGGCATCTGGACACGGTGGCATTTTTGCAATTAAGATGAAAACTCAGTCCATGGCTCAAAGGAAAATAAGGCATCTAGGGGTAAAAATAGAAAACAAAATACGGTCAAATCAATAGATAATAGACTTCATCATCATCAAACATGGAAAACTCCTATTTCTCTCTCTCTAAAATCCATCTGGTAAAAAAAACATCTCTCTAAAACCTCCATTAGCAATCGTTCAAAGAAATCAAAAGAGAGAAATATGTCTGAATCACCGCTGTCTACCTTTGCCGCCACCTCCACCATCGCCACCACCACCACCGTCTACCTTTACCATCATCGTCGTTCATCCTTCTGGATCTGGGCGTCATCGGAATCCTGCACAACACCGGTGAGATCTTAGACTTTTGCACCACCTTATGGCTCCACCACCGTCCAATCACCGTCGTGGCTCCACCACCGATCGTTCATCATCGCCAGATTTGATAATTTTTTATTTCTAACTAAAACCCCAATTTCTAGGGTTCTTAAGATTTTTCCCAAATTTAGGGGTTTCCAGATCTAATAAAAATGTTGATTGGAATTATTTGTTATTCATATTCACTTTCAATAAAACTTTTTATTCAGACTAAATAGCAAGTAGATTTGTTGGTTTGAGTATACTTGTTATTCATTAAGAAGAATATTACTCAGATTTGTTGTTCTGAGTAACCTTGTTACTCAGATTGAATAACAAGATTAGCAAGTAGATTTGATGTCGTGAGTATGCTTGTTATGCAGACTGAATAACCTTCTTTGAGTAACCTTCTTTAATAAGTTTGTTATACATACTGAATAGCAAGTAGATTTGATGTCCTGAGTATGCTTGTTATTTAGAGTGAATAACGAAAAAGATTGTTGAGATTTGTTGTTCTGAGTATCCTTGTTATTCAGACTGAATAACACGAACAAGAAGATTATTCCTTAATAATCTTGTTATTTAGACTGAATAACAATGAATAACAAGAACAAGAAGATTATTCCTTAATAATCTTGTTATTTATACTGAATAACAAGTATATTTGTTGTTCTGAGTATGCTTGTTATTCAGACCGAATGACAAGAAGATTTATAATTTACTTGTTATAGTAACTAAACTAAACTAAACTTCATATTCAAACTGAATAACAAAGTAGATTTACTTGTTAATCTAACTATGTTTGTTATTGTCTTCTAGTGCTGTGGCAGATTGGTTATCGCTCGGGGGGTTCATAGCATCCTAACCGAGTTTGAGCCTTCCCGTATGCATGTCTGAGGACATTTAAGTGGGGCCATGTTTAGCCCCCAAAATTGTCGAGGATTAGTCGGGCTTTGGCTTGGACACCCTTAAAAAAACTATGTTTGTTATTTAAACTGAAAAACAACTATACTAGATATTCATTAGGTTAACAAATACATTTGAAATTCAATCTGAAATAACAAGTAGATTTGTTGTTCTAAGTATCCTTGATATTCAACTGAATAACTTTAAAAATAGATTTGTTGTTCTGAGTATGTTTGTTATTCAAATTAAATAACAAGTAATGTTAAAAATCTACTTTGGATAACAAAAACACTTGTTACTTACATGATACAAAATGCAGGTTTTATATATTGACTCAACAACATGCAATGAGGTTCCACATAAGAGGAAGATTAGTTCGAGGAAAAAAAAAGAACTACAAAGATCATGGCATAGTCATTATGAGGCATATGAAAACTTTCTTAGGAGTTCATGGAAGGAATTGGGAATGTGGACTACAAGATGACAATGAACAACAAAATAGGAAACTAAAGATGTTAAGGTATAAATGTCACAGATAAACTTTTTTTTGACATGAATGAAAAGAAAGAATGCGTTCTAAAGGAAGCAAGTGATTTTGCAAAATTGCCAGCACAAGGTATGACATGACTGAAATAGATAAAAATGCATAAAAAGAAATCAAGGAGAAGCGTCTAAAAAACATTGTTTAGGAGCAAAAAAGATAGAGAAAGTGGATAATGAACATTTGGTTTTGTTTGATATGAAACAATTGTCGTGGTTTAAATTCGGGTTTTTGTGGTGCTATAATTGGTTTGGTTGTGTAGTTGATATGCTCTTGTTGAACTGCAATTTGTTGGATGCAAAATCGGATTGTATCCGAGATCACAAGTTGGTGCTCAAAGTGAAGACAAAGGCAAAGTCAAAGTCGTCAAAGAAGTCAAAGCTTACTTTGTTTGTTTACTTGCTTTAATGTTCCTTTTGTAATGTTTTGTATTCTTAGGGTAGAAAGTGTAAGGGTTGTAAAGTGTAAGGGTTGTTAGTGTTTGGGTATAAATACCCATTGTGAGTTAGTTTGTAAGTAAGATCATGCATGTACGTATCATTGTGTAAAGAGAGTGAATTGAGAGTTTGTGTTCTTAAGTGTGTGTGTTCTTGGTGTATTGAGTGTGTGTAAATTTCATTCAAGAATTCAATAGATTACTCTTTCAATTCATTCTCCAATTGTGTTCAAAGGTAGTCTTACTCGTTTTCCGACTTGGTATTAATCAAACTCCGATTCGGAAAACCTCATTTTCCGATTCGGATTTTGACCAAATACCAACTCGAAATTTTTCTCGGAACTCTATCAATTTTGTTTTTTCCGATTCGGAAAACTACCTTTTCCGATTCGGAAAATTGAAAAATCCGAATCGGAACATAGTGTTTTCCGAATCGGAATAGTTTAAATCAAAAAAAAAAAAAAAATAAAGTCTGGAAGCATTTTTCGGGCGTTTTTTCACGTAAACTTTTTTAGACTTCTTATCTGATTTTACGGTGAAAAAGTTCAGTCATTTTTAAGAAGGTCATTTTTTCCCGAAAAATGCCGGTTTTTCCGAGATTTTGGTGATTTCCGAGAGGTTGATTTTTTGGACTATTCTTTCATTTTCGCAGTCAAAATCAACTTTCAAATTTTTGAAAAATATTTTTTTCTCGGGATTTCACTATTCACCGGTTGACTTTATGGTTGACTTTTTGACTTTTGTCACTAACCTTTTCGTTGATCAAAAGAAGTGTTCAGATTAGCTACAAATTCTCAGATTTGTATACCTCCAGAAGTTCGGAAGAAATTTACCACTTTCATTGAATTATCGATCATTTTCAAGTTCTATTTCAGTCAAGATGACAGATTCAGATGTTAATCATAGGTTGTGGAAAGATTGTATGACATACAGTCATCATGTCTTTGAGCTAAACCAGGAAAATCTAAAGTTGAGTTCTGACAAATCTTTGTTAGAAATGAAGATTGTGGATTTAGAGAAGTTTATACAGAGTGAAAAAGGGCAAGAATCAGAGAATTCAGAGTTGTCAAATCAGATAACTGACCTTCAGCAAAGTTTATTCATATCAAATGCTGAAAAGGCTGACCTTCTCATTAAAGTTACTGATCTTGAAAAGTCACTTTCTAATGAAAGAAGTATGATTACAAGTTTAAAAATTGATTTGCAAAATGAGCATGATGAACTGTTAAAACATTCTTTTGGAAATGCTCAAAACTTAAAACTTGTAACTTCTTTGAGGAAAGAAAATGATTGTTTGCAAAAGAAAGTTCATGAATTAGATGAAGATAAGAAAGTCTTTGAAAACAAACTTATATCTTCTCATTCGAGAGTGATAGAACTTTCAAATCAAGTTAATGATTTTGAAAAAATTGTGATCATCGAGAGAAGTAACTTTGAGAAAGAAAGACGAGCTTTTGAAACTAAGATTAACGAACTTTCTTTGAAGACATCAGTTTTTGATAAACCAAAAGACAACGAGATTTTCAAAGAGTTTTCTGAATCCAACTGTTATGTTAACTGTTGTTATGATGATGATGATTCTAACTCTTATGACGGAATGAATGTGTTTGATTCTCTTGATTCTTGTACCGACAAGAAAAATGTTGTGGATAGTGAGTTGGTTGATTTTGAAAAGATGTTACAAAATGAGAGAAAAGTTTTTGCAGATGAGAGAAAAGTGTTTGAAGAAGAGAGAAATGTTTTTGAGAAAGAGAGAAAATCGTTTGAATTGAAAAGTGAGAAACTTTTAAAGAAGATTTCTGATTTAGAGCGACAGATTGTCAGTGAAAGAAAAGATTTTGAGAAAAAGAAGAGTATCTTTGAAAGCAAGAAGAAGGATTTGAAGAAAAAGTCTCTCCGAGTTGAAAGAGATAGATGTGTTGAGTTTGTTTTTGAGGAAGAGACTAAAGGTTTTGAAAAAGAAAGAAAATCTTTTGAAGAAAAGTGTGTTCTGTTTAGGAAGAAAATTGCTAATTTAGAAGTGCAACTTTCGGATGAAAGAAGTGCTTTTAAAAGAAAAGAACACATTTTAAAGTGTGAGATAAAAGGCTTTGAGCAACTGATTGCTGAACTAAAGAAACCAACCTTTGAGAAAAATGATTTTGAAGAGGAAAAGAGGGTTTTTGAGACAGAAGTAAGGAAGCTTACATTAAGATTATCTGAATTGTCTTCTGATATCATGAAAGAACAGATTATGAGTTCTAATCTGAAAAAGAAACTTAATGAAACAGTTGAAGAAAAGAATCTTTTATCTGCAATGGTGAAAGATCTTGAAGATATCGTTTTCAAAATTAATTTGAATGAACAAAAGAGTCCTGATGTTATAGTACAATCACCGTATGCTGATTATGCTGATTCTGTTTTGTTAGGAATTATGTGCAGAGTTGACAAACCAAGTGATTACACATCCAATGTTGCAAGACACTTGAGGGTCACACCTGTGAGGACCTATAAGTCGAACAAGTTAGATGAAACCCCGAAATGGAGAGTTAGGATTTATAATAGTGTATTATAAATCAGTTGGGTAATTTCAGTCAGAATTACCAAAGATGGAGGATTATTAATTAATAAGGTTTTATATATTAAGATAAATATATAAATTATAATTATCGTATGCAAATTCTTTTCCAGCTAATTAAAAAGGAAAAAGGATTAGAGATAATTATAAAAGGAAACTGAATCTTATACAAACTGTATTTTTCCTCCATATAAATAAGGCTTATGGGTTAAGGAAAAATTGTAGCTTTTCAGTCAAGAAATCGGTTTCTGTTTCCTCCCTCTCCCTCTCTCTCCATCGGCGCCGATCACCCCCCAGGTCGGATTCCAGTTTCGGTTGTTCGGGTTTTCATACAGTTCAACTAGAAGGACGTTCGTTGGTCGATCACCGGTGGACTATCGTCAAGCAATCCAGGTAAATTGATCTAACCTAAACATTAGGTTTAGAACTATAAACGATTAAAGATCATTAGGCTTTAATGGGTTTTTTTTTTAGCTTTTATCGCTTCCGCACAAATAAGATCAAAACAGCGTGCTTCTGATCGCGTAGGTTTTATCAGTTTGATTAACCTATAAGATATATCGAACCAGCTAGGTTTGATAGATCTGAGATAATCCTCGAGTCAGTTTGATCCGAGGATACCCACAAAAACCCAACATGTTTGTTCATTCAAAACTGCTCCAAGTTCTCTTCATGCAGATGTTTCTTCAACAAAAAGTTTTACACCAGATATTGGTTCAGGTAAAAATCATTCGAAGAAAGGTAAGTTTGTTTGGAGAGTTAAAGGGTCTACACCAAATGTAGATAAACCAAAGTTATTTGTTCCCAAACAAAATGTTCAAAAGAACAATGTTTTTAAAACTAAATCTTTTGTTAAATCTGATCCAATTTACTCTGTAAATCATATGATCAGATTATCTCAAAAGAAAATATGTTGTTCTTACTGTGGAACAAATAAGTTTGTTCGAAAAGAAAAGTCAGAAAGTTGGTATGGTACTTATAGTATTCCAAATTATAAACCAACTTCTTTTAACAAAAGAGGATCCACTTTCAAGTGGATACCAAAATCTGTATGATTTTGTTTTTGCAGGTCCCTATATCTCTTATGCATTATTCAAGGGGGAGAATCTGCAAGCAAGTGGTTCCTAAATATATCAGTTTAGGACCCGATCTTCAATGTGCAAGTGGTTCCTAAATATATCAGTTTAGGACCCGATCTTCAATGTGCAAGTGGTTCCTAAATATATCAGTTTAGGACCCGATCTTCAATGTGCAAGTGGTTCCTAAATATATCAGTTTAGGACCCGATCTTCAATGTGCAAGTGGTTCCTAAATATATCAGTTTAGGACCCGGATTTCAATGTATTATGGCTTCTATACATTTAGTTTAGAACCCGATCTTCAATGTGAGGTGGCTCATAAAAAAATTCAATTCAAGACCCGGTCTTCAAGGTATTATTCTTACTTTGAGGGAGAATTTTAAGTAAATGTTTGATTATCCATTTGAGGGGGAGTACATAAAAGAGATATTGTTTTTAGGGGGAGTGTTATAATATGCTTTAATGCTTACATATTTGAAAGATGAACAACTTTCATGTATGGAAAAATGTTTTTAAATGTTCAAACTCACTTCTCGATTCTCAAATGTTTTTTTCGAATTAGAAGTGTGATTTTAAATGTTTTCATATCATGATGAGTTGACGGATATTTTCTAACCGTGTGTTTCCAAAGATTAATACTTGTGTATTATCTTTTCATATACTTTTCAAGTATTCATACACACCGGTTTAGCTTCTTTTGACTTAGTTATTACCACGTCTCTATATGTCCATATTTTTCGGTGGTAATACGCTCGCTTGATATCTTCCTATTTGTGCTTCATCGTTTATTTGATCAGATACGTTCTTCATTGCTATATCTATATCTTGATCGTATAGATAACATTCATTCATTTTGAGTACACCCTAGCTTTTCAAGAACATATCTCACATCATATGATGAATCAGTTTTCTCAAACAAGTTTATATCACTCATGTTCTTCCTTTCATATACTTGTTTGACGAAATTCGTATGCTCCTATATTGTTCATATATATTTGTTCGAGCATGCTTCATATTGGCTCATTGATTCACTCGATGAATCATTGTACTTTCATGTTTAGGAAACTTATATCACGGGATGTGTGAGCTTAACAGAACTTCTATGGATTTCCAGAACCGGCAATCCTACCCAAGAAGTTATCCTTGAGAAATGAGTGAGGGGTCTACATCAAAGAGTGGGGGAGATAACTCAGGTGGTCGAGTTATTCTCATAGTGATTGAGCGGAAAAATATTATTTGAGAGATTGTTTAGAAGTGAGGATTCTTAAAAGAATTGGAGGGTGTGAGAACAGAGTTAAAAGAAAAATACAACTCTGCACCAACCTTTTCTAAGCCGGGCAACCACATAATCTATTGGTTCACATTCTTTGGTAACCGATATTGAAACAAGGCAAAGCCCAATGCCGACTCTCGTTTTTACCCCACTAGCTACTCATTTCCTTCTTAACAAGGAGATGTTTCATTTCATCACGGGGACGCAGCACATACTCTATCAGGTTTTCATTTGGAAAATCGATATTGAAATAGAAGGAAGCTGCCCTGCCTTCGAACTTCATTTCTACACATCGAGTCGTGAAATGTTTTCACATTTTGAGCCTTATGAAAGCACTTGATGCTATTTTCTTTCATCACAAATACACACAAGGAATTTGTTTCTTTGTCGGAACGTTCATAGGAATACTTTTTGTATTTGCGATGATTGAACGGAAGCCCTGGGGAGTGATCATCACTAAAGCTCCTTATATAGTGCATTTGTTGTACTGAGTTGCTTTGTGCTTCTCACAGGCATTCCAACTGATTCATGTGTTGTTTCAGGATTTTCCCACTTAAATCTGAATTTGAAAAGATTCGGATTATCTTATGGAATTGACGGTATTTTTCTATGGAGTAAAAAGGGGAATTCTGGAGTGACAAGGAGGAGATGGTTTTGTGCGATGCTTTTTGATTTCCTTGGTGGTTTGTTCACATGTTTGTATTCCTTACGAGACGAGTTATCTGATCATACATTTCTATAGTTTTGATGATTATTTCATATTTCATCAAAAAAGGGGAGATGGTTTAGAAATGTTTTTGAAGATACTTTGGGAAGATGGATTTGAAATGTAATGTCGAGAAATGATTCTTGAAGATACTCTGAGGAAGTCGAGAGATAATTACGAGATACTTCAAGATGATCAGAATATTCCAAGTATTGAAGTTTGAAGATTGTTTGAAGATTATTCGTTCGTTAAAGCTTCGTGTTCAAAGTTTGTTAAAGTTTCATGAAGATTTGGATGATTCGTGAAGATTATTACGGAAGCTTATTGTTCAAGAAAGCTGTTTGTTGATGTTTAAAGTGTTGATGCTTTCTTGAAGACGTTTGCCTAATTCTTTTTGTGATCTCGAATCCAAAGGGGGAGATTGTTGGATGCAAAATCGGATTGTATCCGAGATCACAAGTTGGTGCTCAAAGTGAAGACAAAGGCAAAGTCAAAGTCGTCAAAGAAGTCAAAGCTTACTTTGTTTGTTTACTTGCTTTAATGTTCCTTTTGTAATGTTTTGTATTCTTAGGGTAGAAAGTGTAAGAGTTGTAAAGTGTAAGGGTTGTTAGTGTTTGGGTATAAATACCCATTGTGAGTTAGTTTGTAAGTAAGATCATGCATGTACGTATCATTGTGTAAAGAGAGTGAATTGAGAGTTTGTGTTCTTAAGTGTGTGTGTTCTTGGTGTATTGAGTGTGTGTAAATTTCATTCAAGAATTCAATAGATTACTCTTTCAATTCATTCTCCAATTGTGTGCATGTTGTTTAGAACTTGAATCTGGAACAACACAATTGAACAATTAATTTATGATTTGTAAATGTTTTGTATTAGATGGTTTTAGGTTTATGTAAGTTTATTATATTATACAATCTTTGGAAAACATTAAACATGTCATTTGAATAACATAATCACAAACAACAAGTCTACCTTTTATCTAGTCTAAATAACAAACTTATTAAGGAATATATCTTCTTGTTATTCAGTCTGAATAACAAGCATACTCAGAACAACAAATATACTTTTGACATGTTTATTTGTTATTCAGTTTGAATAAGAAAGCATAATCAAAATAACAAGTATACTTACTTCTTATTCATATTGAATAACAAGCATACTCAAATTAATAAATCCATATGTTATTCAGTTTGAATAACAAAGAAGATTACTAAGATTATTGCAGGGTAAGGAATGGGAATGGTAATGAAAACTGCTGCTTGGTCTGATATTATATAATGGAATGATTCCTGCAGATTCATTAATTTCCATTCTTGACCAAATTGGGGGGAATGAAAAATTTTCTTTCTACCCAGTTCTTTTTTTCATATATCATTCCATCTTGTGATGTTAAATGGAACATCTATTGTATTTTCAAAGTGGAGAAAAATATTTTTGTAATATGAAAACAATTTTTCATTGATTATAGTGGGTTAACCAAGCAGCATCAATACAATGCTCATTTTCATACCCATTCTCCTGCATTCCCATTTTCATTCCCATTCCCATTCCCTAAAATGAACCAAGCACCCCCTTATTGTTATGAGTATCCTTGTTATTCAGATTGAATAACAAGTACATTTGTTGTGAGAATGCTTGTTTTCAGATCGAATAACAAAAAAATGATTCCTTAATAAGCTTTTCATTTAGACTAAATAGCAAAGCAGATTTGTTGTTCTAAGTATGTTTGTTATTCAGACTAAATAACGAAGAAGATTATTGAGGTTTGTTGTTCTGAGTATCCTTGGTATTAAGGTTGAATAACAAGAACATTCTTACTTAATAAGCTTGTTATTCAGACTAAATAACAAGTAGATTTATTGTTTTGAGAAAGCTTGTTATTCAGAGTGAATAAGAGGAAGATTATTCCTTAATAAGCTTTTTATTAAGACAAAAATAACAAGTAGACCTGTTGTTCTGAGTAAAAAATCCATTTGTTATTCAGTCTGAACAACATACATATATACTTGCAGAATATATAAGTTTTATTCGGATTGAATATAGGTGTGGACAATATACTTGTAGTAATGGGACTTGGCTATTCAATCTGAATAATACTGAATATATGTTCTATTAAGCACAACACTGAGAGTGGTCTGAATTCAATATAGTGTATGCTTTTATTCACTCTACATAATATACAATATTCACAGTGAATATAGCTTTTATTCATTGTGAATAACACTACTTCTTTCAAGGTGAATGAAATCAGAATATCAAACTAAATTGAAAAATTCAATGAATTTTTTTATTCAATATAAAAGATGAATACAAAAATGAATTATCACTACCACTATTTCCAACTAGAAAAATCTATCTAAAAAATCATCTTTTTATAGGAAATTCCTTGAGTTATGGTTACATATTTCTTTACACAACCTATACAATCTTGGCGCATTTTGACTCTTTTCGTTTGCAATTTCCTTACCGCTCTTCAGCATCTAAACTACTCCATCACTTATTATGATTGCTTTCGGATTACGAATATCAACATTATCAGATTTTGACACAACAAGCAATGACTCCATCACCTATTCTGTATTCCGATAAGGAACACTACATCTACTTGCCTTCAAATTACTCTTCAAATCTTCCATTTCCGAAACAGAATCTTCATGTTTCTCCATATCATTTACAACTAGACCAAGACAATGATTAAAAGAAGCTTGAGCATCAAGTTTGTCACGACACTCATTTCCTTTTCCATTCCAATGATGCTTCTTCAAAATTTCGGAAAAAATAAGGTCTTTTTGCCAACACTTCAATATGTATTGAAATGGTATCTCTTTAAGAGAATGATTGTGTCGACATAACAACCCATAATGATGATAGAACAAACAGATACAATCAAAAGAAGCATTGTCTTTATTATGCACAACCTGTATAATATAGTTAAAACAACATTATGATCTACTCTGAATAGTATAATTTTTTTTTAATCATGTATTCTTCAGTGTGAACATTACATAATTGAGGATAATTTAGTTACAGTAAAGGAACCTGATTATTGAGTCTGAATAATCATGTATTATTTAATATGCTTGTTATTCAGACTGAATAGCAACTTTATTGGGGATAATCTTCTTGTTATTCAGACTAAATAACAAGCATATGTAGAACAACAAATTTACTTTTAACAAGTTTAGTTAATATTTGGCAAAATAACATGTAATTATTCAGTCTAAAAAACAAACATAGTCAGTTAAAAATTAAATCTACTTTGATATTCAATGTGAATATGGAGTTATTTAGCATAACAAGTAAATGTACTTATTAGTTTGACTGAATAAGAAAACAAGAAGTAGATTTACTTGTTATTCAGTCTAAATAACCAACATATTCAAAACAACAAGTCTACTTGTTATTCAGACTGAATAACAAGCTTATTGGGAATAATCTTCTTGTTATTCGAAATGAATAACAAGCATATGCAGAACAATCAATACGAATAATGCTTTAATTAGGACTGAATAATGTTATTTCTTAATCAAAGTACTATTGAACCTAAATAATAAAACTTAATATTACAAAACATAATTAGAACACAAAATCTACAAAAATCTCAACCAAAGTATAATACAAAATAGTTAATTCAGAAGAATACTTACAGCTTGATGAATTTTCATCATTGGATGAACTGGAAGAACATTCCTCAATTTCAAACAATGATTTTCTAAAATCATTATAAAAATTGTTAAAATTTGGATATGTTGCTCTACTTATGATTACAAACAACTTTTAAAAAACAACAATAACCAAAAACGAATCCAACTAATCTAATTTGATGAAAAATCTCAAGAACACAAACCCTAAAATTTTAATTTTCAGAAATCATCACGAAAATTGTTAAGCTTCAGATATGTTGTTCTAATTATGATTACAAACAACTTCTGAAAAGTAACAATCACAAAAAACGAATCAAACTAACCTAATTTGATGAAAAATATCAAGAACAAAATTTACAATTTCAATTTTCAAAATTCAAAATTCAAGACTCAAAAATTTGATTTAATTCAATGTATAGGAAAGAAATCAACTGAAGAGAGATGAAGAAATCACCATTAATGGAGGTGGTCATGCTAAAGATGGAGAAGAGATGCCAATGGTGGTGTAAGAGGGAGCCATCAACTAAATAGATGCCTGATACGTTTGAATACAGGGAAAAAAAGGAATCAGATCTGACCAAATTACCCCCAAGCCATATTAGTAAGCTGATTTTAAATTTGGCTAAGATGAAGGGCTAAGATTTGTCCTCATGTTCACAACCAAAATTAAATTCATATTTGAACTTTCCTCTCTATACATATATATATTTTACTTTTATGCTATTTTTTGAAATAAAATGTATTATATGAAATATGCTTTATTTTCTTTTTAGTTTGTGTGATGGCCTTCTTTTTGTATCATTGTATCATTATTTCAAATATTTAAAACAAAAAATGGTACACAAATAAGGATAAGACCAAAACTGGTTCCACTTTCATCGATTCTCGTGTGTAAACTACTATGTATGATTGAAATCCTAATTGAAGGGTACCAAAATGAAGGTTTTAAAACTCTGCAAACTATATTGTATTTTCATACAATTTGTCATTTTCTAAAAATTATTTTTATTTAATTTATGAAATGTTGTTATTTGTTGTGGAATTAATTAAGTATTTAGGATATTGTTTTGTTAAATAACGTTAATTTCATCTCAACCGATCAGTGTCAGATTTATGAACTTTGGTGACAGAGATTAATTAGATTGAAGTCATACTCATATAGTTGCAAAGTAATTTAAGTAATTGTTTAGAGTGATACATCACAACCCTTTTCTTTCACGAGGATTCAAAGACAGATCATTCAAATCAACCTTTTAGACTTCAAATGAGTAGAGCTAGCTAGTTGATAAATATTACAAAATTATAATCACCACTATCAATTCGGGTATTGGTATTTTACAAAAACAAATCATATTTGTAGCAAGATAATAACACAAATAACAAAAATATAATAATTAGACATCAACTTATAAATCCTAACCCTAAATTCCTAAGGCCACCCGTACTGCCCTAGGGTGAGGGCGCGGTGATGTGGAACCTTGAGGGTGAGGCCCTCGGGTCCCTACACCCGCTCAGTTTCAAGGCGCTCTCTCTCCTTTCTTCCTTCTTTCTCTCTCTTATATGTATTAATTAAAATAATAAAAAAGTGAGGTAAAGATTATGATATTGGTACGATGGTACTCCACCTTCGGGGTAAGGAGGGTAGGAAAGAGAAAAGTTGATGTGGCGTCGAGGTGACAACAGGGTAAAGCCGTGCGTAGCACACAACGGGTAAGGGTTTGGGTAGGGGAGGGTTCAGGCAGGTAGGCGGGCTTGGTGATATGGGGACTGTGGCTTGGGGAGGGCACCCATCGATTACTAACAAAAAACGAACAAGTTAGTCTGATTTACAAATATAACTTAATCCACGCAATTAGCTTTATCTATATAGAGTTTGATGAACAAAAAACGAATAACCCCTAAATTAAATTATAATCTTATGAAAACATTATGTGTCTTTTAAATGATTGGAGAAATGTTCATTTTCTTGGGTGAATGATTAGAGGGAGTACCGTAATCTTCATTTGTGTCGTAAGGGACAAGGAAGATTTATAAGAATCTCAAAAAGAGGCACAAAAAAAGACCTTCAAAAGAATAAACAAAATATTACTATTTAGCCAAGATAAATCTTTTTGTTATTTAAAATCTCTAAAATAAAAAATTTGTTCAAGTTGAATATAATTTAGATTAAATTTATATATAAAAAAACTTGTTAGAGATTCTCTTACAATTTTAATCAGACAAAATAACATACATTCATTTTCCAGATAGAATATCTAACATGGTTTTGTTATATCTTTTGTTTTTATAAATATGATAGAAAATAATGAATATAGTACAAGGTATTTTTATGAGTCGGTATTTAATGCTTTTAGAAAAGCTTGCAACCTAACAATAAATGATGACTTGTGAGTTATCATATATTATATAGGAACCTTATAAATTAATGGAATATTTTTATAGAACAAACTTCATCGTATTTTGATCAACCAATTTTTACACAGTCAAAAATCTTGATTACATTTTTACTCGTATACTTGAAGATTTTTATCACCCCTTTGAAAATTTTGACCAAAAAAACATAGAAAATTCATTACACATTATCGACTGAGGAATCATATGCAATTTTGAAATTTGTCATATGAACATGTTTTTTCTGAAAAACAAATGATCGGTTTGCCCCATTCCCCACATGTCCTTCGTTCATCTCCATCCTCATCCTCATCTTCATCATCCATCACTATCACCATTCACCAATCACAAAAATATCGACATCGTAGACTAATCTCATGTAGAGACAGATCCAAATTTTTTTCCAAATAGTTGCACCAACTAACTATAATAATATAAAATAAAAACAATTAAAAATATGGGTTTTATTATTCTCAAAAAATTCAAAAAAACCAATCATCAACAAACATTAAGACATGTATATTTGATAATGATTAAATATTGCACTTATCGTACGTGTATTATATTCAATATTGGATTCATTTTGAAGTTTTGGACAAGACCTTTTTAATGGGTAATTTGAAAGAAAAAACTTTTTTTATTATTTTTTAGCTAAAATCTAATTAATTAACCAATATGATATGGGTATAAAATGAAAAAAGGAAAAAGAAAGATGTAAACTGAAAACATTAGAGTCTTTAAAGGGTAAAACACTAACTTATCATCACATGTGAGGAAATCGTGGAATTTTATGTATTAAATTTTCACATATAACCCTTTAAGGTTTAATGGTTTTATCCTAAAATAGCTTATGGTTTCACCCCCAACAAATTTATGATTTCACATGTAAGAATTTTAAAAACATATTTAAACCCCCAAAATTTTATGGTAACATATACAAGCACTTCGTAAATTATTTGCAAATTTACCTGTCACACCCCGCTAAAGCGGAAACACGAGGCATGACAGGTAGTAGCACATCACTTTAGGATATAACAAACATTAACCATACATTTCAAATATAACCATACGAATTATAAGTTTTATAAATCCAAATCAAAGTTCATTAACTATAGAGAAGTTTTTAAAACAAAATTTTAATCCGAAAAGTCCATGGTTGATGCAAACGTGCACGCATGATTAGCTATTTCTCAAATACCTTCTTAATTCCTGAAAAACATGTTAAAACAAGTGTCAACTACAAAGAGTTGGTAAGTTAATAGGTTTCATATGCACAAAACAATTTTAAATGCAGAAAATTTTCATAGCGAACTAATGTTCACTTCAAACTTTGAGTTAAGAGATTTATGAGCATTAACTTAAGACAACGTCATACACAAGATAAATATCGTTGAGCCGCTACTAAACCTATACAAATTCAATGCCTCACGAATTACCTCAGTGGTAGTAGCTAACCACATGGGTAAAGCATTTTTACGAACTACCTCAATTGTGACTATATAAAGCCACATGGGTAGAGCATACTTTATGATTAAGTACACCCCTACTTGTCAATAAAAAAGGTGAGTATGACAACCAAATAGTGCTATCCACAAAGATCACGAGCTCAAATTAGAATTAATAGTAGTGTAAACAAACATGGACTTTCAATACTCAACAATCATCAATAGTGCATGCATTCCATTGCTCATAATCAAGATTCATATAACGATATAAAATCCAACATTTATTAAATTAAACATGCTCTTCACCCTAAATACATAAAAACGATAAAAGAGGGGCCGTGAATACTCACCTTGGAATACGATACGCAAAAAGGAAGGGTTAACTTGAATCTCGGTCCGAACGTCTAATAGTGCCCTATAGAAATCATTAAGCTTATAAGTCCTAAAATCCCAACTCTTATGGCCAAGTTAAGTCTTTGATCACATCTTATATAATGCCTCTAAATGTATGTTCAATAAATAAATGGTGGGTTTTGATACACTTATTAGGTATAAAAACAAGTAAAAGGTTTGAAAAGCTTAAAATAACAAATTTTTGGTTTCTGAAAATGCTGACAAATTTTAGATGCTTGCAAAAAGGTCATTTTTAACCCTATTCTATAAGAACAAAAGTTCCCAAAATTTTATCTATTGAAGTTTACTGAGTTAAGACTAATCTGATCAAATTTCATAAAATTTTGAGGTGTTTAAGGCACCCAAACAATTCTTGCAAAACAATGGTGCACATCACAAATATCAGATTGCATACCTCCAATAATACATTCATTTGGTGGTCTGAATCTTCATCATTTTTAGAGATTTAAATGGGGTTTCAAAGCTTAATCCATAAAGCTAACAAATGAGGTGAAAATCACTTAACTCCAACCATTTTTTAGAGAGATATGGCCATTGATAAAGGTAAAATAGTTACCCTTATTTAGGCACTTTAAGCGTCATTTTAGAATAGATTTTTATTAATTATAGTAGTTTTTATATAGATTTTGCTATAATTAGGAGTTTTTATTATCTGACGTAACTTTCATGCAATCCTCACTTTTAACGCTAAAAATGTCATGTTTTTGATCCTTTTTCGTCTCAACTGTTTCAGGTGATTTTTTTGGACCCGAGATGGTGATGGGTCGTTTGTAAATATGGATCAATAGCTAGAAGATGGTGATAAAGTTGGACCAAAGATTGGATCGAGCTAGGAGATGGGCTAAGAGATGGTGATGTTGGGCCATAAGGAAGCTGGGCCGAAGAAGAAGCTGTTGGGCTGCTGCGTTGTTGTTGGGCTGAAGCCGGCTGGGCCGCATACATGCGGTTGGGCCGCAACCTTGTGAAAAGGTTGTGGGTCGTTTTTTTGTTTATCGATTTTGGGCTCGTACATTACCAACACTTTTCTCTTGGACTTGTTTTTCGTTTGGATGGGCCGGTTGTATGGATTTTGGGCCGACCGGTTGGATACATTTTGGAACACCACTTTGGGCTCGTTTTATCACCTAAACTATCGGGTTTAACCCATTATTAGAATATTCTAGAAACGGACCATGAGCCCGAGACGTTTTATATATATGTACGCTTGGCTAGCTTTAGAAGCCACTCCTTAACTAATCAATATATTTGATAGTTTAAAATCAACTTTCTAAACATGCATGCAAGAATCTGCCATTGTTGGACATATTGCGCAACATTTTTGTTCTTGATGGTTGCTGTGACAACCGGCAAATTTCAGCTCTTAGGTTAGCAACCCGTTAAACACTCAATTAGTATAAGTTTTTAGTGAAATTTTATAACATAGTCATTTTGGAAGATTTAGGTTTGTTTATGCTAAAAATTCTAGAAATAGTTTAGAAATCCCGAAAACCGTTTAGAAAAGCCTTGTTTTGGTCCGTATCCGTCAGAAAATCTTATATAATTCCGAATTGACCCAACTAAAGTCTATTATATATAAAGTATTATATTTTAAATTACTAGTATAAAAACATTCCACTGTATGTAAGTAAATGTATGACTTGTGCAAGGGTCAAGGCGGAACACCAAAAGCCATACGGCCTCCTGCAACAGCCAGAAATTTCAGAATGGAAGTGGGAGCAAATCTCAATGGATTTTGTGACCAAATTACTCAAAACCAAGAAGGGTCATGACTCAATATGGGTAATTGTGACTCACGAAATCTGCGCACTTTCTACCAATACGAGAAGACTTCAGCATAGACAGACTTGCGCAACTTTACGTAAAGGAAATAGTTATGCGTCATGGTGTACCGATATCGATCGTCTCAGACAGAGATAGCTGTTTTACCTCACGGTTTTGGCAATCACTACATAAAGCATTGGGTACCAGAATAGATTTAAGCACCTCTTATCATCCTCAAACTGATGGGCAAATAGAGAGAACTATACAAACGTTGGAGGATATGTTGCATGCTTGTGTGATGGAATTTAGAGGTAGTTGGGACGATCACCTACCATTGGTCGAATTCTCCTACAACAACAGTTATCATACGAGCATTCAGTACGCGCCATACGAAGCTCTTTATGGACGCAAATGCAGATCACCGCTCAACTGGTTGGAAGTTGGCGAGGGACAATTAACCAGGCTGGACATTGTTCAGGAGACGACAGACAAGATTAAGATGATTCAAGAAAGGTTAAAAGCGGCCAGGGATCGCCAAAAGAGTTATACGGATAACCACCGAAAGCCATTGGAATTTCAAGTGGGGGATAAAGTACTATTAAAAGTATCACCATGGAAGGGGTTACTACATTTTGGAAAGAAAGGAAAACTGAGTCCACGATTTATTAGAGCGTTCGAAATATTAGAGAGAATCGGACCAGTTGCCTACAAGTTAGACCTACCTCTAAAGCTCAGTGCCATTCATGACGCCTTTCATGTTTCCAATCTGAAGAAATGCCTATCTGAAGAAACAGTGGTCCTACCACTAGAGGAAGTCCAAATCAATGAACAGCTACGCATTACAGAAGAACCGATTGAAATCCTTGATCGGGAAATCAAACAATTAAGGTGTAGTAAAATACCGATTGTCAAAGTCCGTTGGAACTCAAAGCATGGGCCGAAATTTACCTGGGAGTGAGAAGACTTTATGAAGAACAAGTACCCCCACTTGTTTGCAAAAGAATCTCCTGGAAGTAGCAAATAGTAAATTTCGGGACGAAATTTCTGTCAACGGGGGGGGGGGGGGGGGTAAATGTGACAACCGGCAAATTTCAGCTCTCAGGTTAGCAACCCGTTAAACACTCAATTAGTATAAATTTTAGTGAAATTTTATTAACATAGTCATTTAGGAAGATTTAGGTTTGTTTATGCTAAAAATTCTAGAAATAGTTTAGAAATCCAGAAAACCGTTCAGAAAAGCCCTGTTTTGGTTCATATCCGTCAGAAAATCTTATATAATGCCGAATTGACCCAACTAAAGTCTATTATATATAAAGTATTATATTTTAAATTACTAGTATAAAAACATTCCAATTGTTTTAAGCATTAAATCGAATACATCGCTTTGATCGGAAAATCTTCGCGAACCGAAAAATCCATTGCATTTTATCTAGGGATTACTTCTTCAAAATGTATCCAACTATCCCTAATATACTATTGTATGTATCAACCTAAAAAAATTCCTTTTGTATATATCAAACTTTATTTTTTAGTCTATTGTGTGTGTTTTTGATACACACAATAGTATATTGGGAGATAGTTGGATACACATAATAGACTCAAAAATACACATAATAGACTCAAAAATACACATAATAGACTCAAAAATAAAGTTTGATATATACAAAAGGAATTTTTTTAGGTTGATACACACAATAGTATATTGAGGATAGTTGGGTACATTTTGAAGAAGTAATCCCTTTTATCTAAATGGATTTGGTTTTATAAAAAAAAAAGACACATGTGGGCTTGGGGATGGGCCTAGTGGCCGCCCCCCCTCCTCTACTCTCTCCATATAAAAACCCCCTTTTCCAATTTCAATTCATTTTATCACATTTTCAAAATTAGAGAAAGAACATCCATCTTCAACCTCTCTCTCTCACCTTCAAACCATCATTACAATCCAGCAAATTGCAGCCACCTTAGCATCATTTTGAAGAGTTTTAAGTGAAGGTAAAAACAATTATCTTATTCCTCAAAAGGGTAACAACTATCTCTAGCAATTTCTTCCATTTTAAGCACTTTTAGTGCCGGTAAAAACAATTATCTTATTCCTCAAAAGTTTTCTATATCTATTTACATTTCAAGTGAATGATACTTTCTTGATGTTCTAGAAGTGAGATTGAATACCAAGGACATGATAAATGTCCACACAATGGTAGAAATCCATGAACTTTCATTATGAACTCTAAAAAAATGGTGAAATACCCCAAAATTTTATGTTTATATTCACATATGAATCTGGAAAGTTGTGGCTTTGCATGCATGATCTATTTTGATTTTTATTTGTATTTTTCTTTTATTCATGGTATTTGATGTAGGGTTATAGCTTCATATCAAAGAAATTCTTGTTTTTGAAAGATTTGGGTTTGTAGAGTTAGAAAATCTTTATTTGAAGTCAAAACAGAAGCTGACAGAATCTTAGTACCAACTTTGGACGACCTAACACAAGTTCAAATAAATTTATTTTTGGCTAAAATTTTTAGAACTAAAGTATGATGAGTTAGGGTTCAAACCCAATTAGAATCAAGTAAAAATTCGTATTTTTGACCCCTCATCTCTTTGGAAACATTTTATGACTCATCAGGTCCAAGGTCAGAAAGTTAGGTCAACTTCTTTCATGAATATTAAATCATCAAAAATGCTTCATTTTTGGTTTAAAACTCAATTTCATTGAGATACCTTTCCATAGAATTTAGAATCACTCAATTTAGTGGATTTTTGAGCATGCAACCATTGAAAACAAAATCGTTGTGGAATCCGTCCATTAGTGGAAGATTCATACATGTAAGTTTGAATGGTCATAACTCTAAAAATTGATTGATTTTATGAGATTCTTGATTCCTTGGTTAGCTTTACATGTTAGTTCAAAAACCCCTTTTGAATTTCCAAATTTGAAGATGTTTTGAACCTTCAAATGATCACATTTCTAAAGGCATGCAATTCAGAAACATTGCTGTGCACACTTTTGTTGAAAAATTTATTTGTACATTGTAAACACCTCAAAAATTCATGAATTTTGGTATTCATGTTGTTAACTTACCTATCTACAGTAGGTAAAATTTTGGAAATTTTTGTCTTTATAACCAAGGGTTAAAAGTAACCATTTTGTAAGTATAAATAATCTGTCAGCATTTCAAATTTCTAAAAACACTAATTTTAAACTTTCAAGCCTTTTACTCATTTGCATATCTCTAAAATGTAATAAAACCTATTATTATACCAAAGTATGTTTAAAAATATTCTTGTAAAGGCATTATATGTACAAAACTTTTCATGTTCAAAAGGTTAGCGTGATATATATGTGTGTGTTTATTAATTAATAATAACTTCCAGATTTTTAAATTATATTATATAGATTTCATTTCAATAATAATTAATTAGCTATATTTTTGTCTTGTTTGGTTTCAACAAAGATAATTTCACAATCTATAATGTTATCATTTGATATTTGAATCCAGACATAAATACCTCTTATTAAGATATAACCCAAGTGCATATCATATATATTTATCTTATCAAATATTGATATATATCTCCACAAATATCTGCCATATATATCTCCTATTAGCTGTAAATTATTGTTAAAGATATCCTCAAATATCTTCCATGTATATCTCATATTAGTTAGATACCTTTGTATTATAAATTAGCTACCTGATCTCCTCTGTAAATCAAGTTATTCAAATAAAATTCATTTCCTATTTTTCTTCTTCTTTCTTATTATGGTATCAGAGCAAGGCTCTGCAGAAGCAACACCTACGAATTCTTCCCAACATTCTCTTTCATCTTACCTTAAAAAAATCATCTGCAATGGCAGACGATTTCAATGTTAACACTACTCTCAAAGATATCACACTAGTCAATTTTCCAGCAACCCTAAAATTGACCTCCACAAATTATCTTGCATGGAAAACACAAATTGAAGCCTTGCTACACGGGCTTGATCTTTATCGATACTTCGACGGTACTTACCCTGCTCCATCACCAACAATTGCTGATGATGGTACAGCCACTCCCCATTCTGATTACCAGAAATGGTTCAGGCAAGATCGCCTTCTTTTTGGTGCCTTGGTTGGAAGTCTCTCTCCACAGATCGTTCCCTTAATCACAAATGCCTCCTCTTCCCTTGAAGCCTGGAAAACCCTAGCCAGCACGTACGCATCTCCCTCACGTGGCCACATCAAACAACTCCAATATCGTCTCAAACAAATCACCAAAACCCCCAACCATACCATCAGTGATTATATGCATAACATCAAAACTATTGTATATGAACTTGCCATCCTTGGCAAGAAACTTGATCAAGAGGATCTAATCGGTGCTGTAATCAATGGTTTGGATCACTCCACTTACAAACCTATCCTTGATGCCATCCATGGACGAGACTCCACCATCTCTTTCGATGATCTCCATGAAAAGCTCATCAATCACGAGCTTGCTCTTGAACAACAAAACTCAACCACAGGAATTCACCAACCTGATACGGTGTTCTACACTCATCATCAACATAACAAGAAACCATGGCCCTCGCGACAGGAAAACAATGTGGGTTTACTTCCCACCCCCACCAAACAAGTCCCTCAAGCTACAGGACAACGACCCTTCTTGGGTAAATGCCAGTGGTGCCACCAGAAAGGCCATTCCCTGAGCAACTGCTTCACCTTCAAAAAGCTTTTTCCAAATGCTTCTGTACCTTCCCCTTCTAATCGTATTATGCAGGTCAAAAATGCACAAGCCCACCTCATGAATCCTACAAATCCATCAAGTATAACTAATTGGCTTTTTGACAGTGGAGCAAGTTTTCATGCCACAAATGACCTTAACAACTTCTCCATTTATGCCCCGTACGATGGAACTGAAGAATTAGCCATCGGTGATGGTTCGTGTTTACAAATCTCTCATATTGGCTCTCTAATCCTTTACATATCTAATACTCCTCTAATTCTTAAGAATGTTTTATATGTCCCCTCTCTATCTCATAATATCATATCTATATCTCGCTTATGCATTGACAATAAATTTCTGATTGAATTCTACTCTTTTGTTTTTGTCATCAAGGATCTGGCATCCAAACTTCCCCTATTCACGGGCACAACAATCAAGGGAATGTATGAGCTCCGATCATCTCCATCACCCATCATCCTTACCATGCACACAACAACTTCTTCCGTGTGGCATCACCGACTAGGCCACCCCCAAAATAAAGTCTTCAAACAATTATCTTCTTTTCTTTCTTTTAATTCTAGTTCAATAGACAATTGTAATTCATGTCGAATAAACAAAAGTCATCGTCTACCTTTTCATGACTCTTCTCTCACATCTACACAACCTTTAGAACTGATTTTTTCAGATGTATGGTGTTCTCTGGTAGAATCTTATGACCATTACAAATACTATATCATATTTGTAGATCACTTCACAAAGTATACATGGCTTTATCCCATGAAAAACAAATCTGAATCCCTAACTATTTTTATTCGTTTCCAATCTCTAGTTGAAAAAAAATTTCATACAAAAATTAAACAATTATTCTCTGATAATGGCGGAGAATATCTAAAACTTGCCACTCACTTTGCTTCTCATGGCATATCTCATCTTACTTCTCCTCCACACACTCCACAACACAATGGATACGCTGAACGCCGACATCGACACATAGTCAAAACCGGGTTTGCTCTTCTTTCTCACTCTAATATTCCGGTCACTTTCTGGCCTTTTGCATTCACTACCACATTCTACCTCATTAATCGGCTGCCCACATCTACACTTAACAACTTATCACCCTTCCGTTGTCTTTTTCAAAAAGAACCAAATTACTCTAAACTACGAAGTTTTGGTTGCCTATGTTATCCGTGGCTTAGACCATATTCTTCCCACAAGTTGCATTCTCGTTCAACCCCCTGTGTCTTCGTTGGCTATTCTCCGACACAAAGCGCTTATTATGCCTATGATCCCATCTCTACTAAATTATACACCTCTAGTGTAACACCCCAAAATTTAGGGTAAACAAAAACTTTCAATAAATAGAAAGGTGGTAATATAATGTACGCCATAGCGCGAGCTCTTCCCAAAAACAAGGGGTATAAGTAATGTATAATTACAACGTTTGTAATTAAATGAATAAATACAATAACCAACTAGTCTAGTTCCTATTAGGAAGAAAACTACAAAAGGGTTATCGCTCTACGGTCAAACTCGCGGTCTCAAGGACTGGTCTCTCCAACGGCCCCCCATGCTCGCTCTAATCCCGAGCCTACTTAGGAACCGCGTCCCTAGTACCTGAGAGACACATCGACACCAAACAAGTGTTAGGCTAAAGGAGCCTAGTGAGTTGTATTAATAATATACCGTACATACTAAAAGCATGTTAAAACATGTTAGATATATATAGAGGCATGATAATGACGAAAGGTAGCATACTAAACCGGTTAATTTTATATCTTCGGAAACAATGGGGGCGACCCATTTCCCCCAACCAATACCCCATCACTCGTTACTTCCAAATACCTCGATGTCCCGAATTTAGCATGGCAACATCATCCGAGGCCCGCGCACCAAGGAGCCACCCGAGACGCCAGCGACATAGGTACAAACCCCAAGACTGTTTGGTGTGGAAATATTGCGTTGGTTCGTCCATTTTATTACGCACAAGGCCTCGATACTGAATTTAGCATAGTATCTTGCCCAAGTTATTTGCATACAAGACCCCAATACTGAATTTAGCATAGTATCTCGTCCATGATATTTGCATACAAGACCTCGATACTGAATTTAGCATAGCATCATCAAAGGAGGTATTATTCGAGGGTCTTGGGCCCTTCGCTCATTTCATATAAGCCAACATGCTTGGAATCTAATCCCTTCACATAATTCCTTGGCATACATATTATCACGTATTTCTTATAAATACATTCATCATACAAACCCATGGATTTAACACATACAATAGTAGCATACGATAATCTACTTCATGGATACAACAACATAATCCACGTCATTCATATAAGCATAGTTCATCATACATTTCATGGAAACCCTTAAACTTGACAATTTAGGTATTTCATCCAAAATCACATTTATCCACAATAATCAAGCAAGGTATGTAAAATCAACAAGATGATGTGCCCTTAGTTTTAACAAAATGGTTTTAGCAACTCACCTTAGGGTTTACACCCAAAACCCCCAAATCACGAGATTTAGGTCAAAGACGAGAGCAACCTAAAATCAAGTAAATCGTACCCTAGGTTAGTTCATAGCTCTTATCATATATGTAGATCCAACCTACAAAGGTTTAAACCAAGCTTACCGAGTAGGATTCGAACTAAAACCCTAGAACTCGAGTTTCCCCTTCTCAAGCAACAATGGTGGTTGAGGTAGAAATGGAGAAGATGAAGTGGGTGAGATGTAGCTTCCAACCTAGCTAGCTCCAAGTGTGGATCCAACTCCAAGATCTTGAAGAGCTTTGAAAATGGGGAGTGTAGAGAGAAAAATCAGCAAATTTGGATGAGGGATGAGAAAGATATCACCAAATGAAGTGAGGAAGGGTTTTAACCCGTTTTTCCCAATGTGCAGACACCTAGCGATCGCTAGGTGTTTATGCTAGCGATCGCTAGCTTTGAAAAATAGAGGCTAGCGACCAGATATGGTAGTGAGCTCCAACAGCAGCATTGAAAGTTTGGCCTAGCGATTGGTAGGATGATAGCTAGCGATCGCTAGCATCTGTGTGTTTTCGGTGAGATTTGTTTCGGCCATAAATTCTTCGTTATAGCTCCGATTTCGATTCCGAAAGGACCATTGGACTCGTAATTGAATTTCCTAACATATTAGACCACAAAATGCAAGATTTGATCCAAAATTCTAAATCCCATAATTTATCAAAGAGTCGTTATTACAACCGAAATTACGGGTGTTACAATCCTCCCCACCTAGATAAAATTTCGTCCCCGAAATTTGTTACTGCTAGGTGAATAATCGTGGGTATCTCCGTTTCATGTCTTCTTCAGCTTCCCACGTGACATTAGCACCTCGGTGGTGCTTCCATTGAACTTTGACCATCGTCACCTTTTTGTGGCGTAGCTTCTTCATCTCTTCTTTCCAAGATAGCTTTCGGCTCTTCTATACATCGGTTACCGGTGTCCACTCGAATTTCCGATAAGGGAATGATACTCTCCTCTTCGGCTAGGCACTTTCGCAAGTAACACACGTGAAAGGTGGGATGTATCCCATCCATTTCGGGTGGTAGTTCTAGCCGATAGGCTTGTAGTCCAACCTTTTCCAAAATGGTAAACAACCCTAGGAAATGTGGGCTAAGTTTCCCCCGTTTCCCAAACCGTATGATACCCTTCCAAGGGGACACTTTCAACATCACGCGTTCCCCCACTTGGAAGTCTATGGGACGACGTTTCTTGTCGGCGTAACTCTTTTGACTGTCTTGGGCGGCTTTCAAGCGTTCGCGGATACTCTTCACTTTATTCGCCGTCTCTTGTATAATTTCGGGCCCCACAAATTGCTTTTCACCCACTTCCAACCAACATGTTGGCGTTCTACACTTCCGTCCGTACAATGCCTCGAACGGTGCCATTCCAATGCTAGAGTGAAAACTGTTGTTGTATGCAAATTCCACTAATGGTAGGTGCGTGTCCCAGTTTTCACCAAAGTCGATAACGCATGACGGCAACATATCTTCCAATGTCTGTATCGTCCGTTCGCTTTGCCCGTCGGTTTGAGGGTGGTAAGAGGTGCTCAACTTGAGTTTCGTGCCCAAGCCTTCCTGCAATCCATGCCAAAACTGGGAAGTGAATCGACTATCTCTATCCGAAACAATCGATAAGGGTACACCGTGCCTCCTCACCAATTCGTTTATGTAAAGCTTGGCCAACTTGTCCATGGGTAAGGTCTCTCGCATCTCGAGAAAGTGTGCACTCTTCGTGAGTCGGTCTACAATCACCCAAATGGTGTCATAACCCCTCAAGGTTCTTGGTAATTTAGTCACAAAATCCATTGTGACATGCTCACATTTCCATTCCGGAATCTCTAAGGGTTGCAAACTACCATAAGGCCTTTGGTGTCCCGCCTTGACTTGGAGACACGTGACACACTTCTCGACGTAACTAGCCACGTCAAGTTTCATAACCGGCCACCAATAATTGATTTTCAAGTCTCGGTACATTTTGGTGCTCCCGGGATGTATGGAATACTTGGACTTGTGGGCATCGTCCAAAAGTAACTCCCGATTGCCACCAAGTTTCGGTACCCAAATTCAGCCTTGAAACAATTTAAGCCCGTGGCTATCTTCGGTCAACAACTCCTTTTGCTTCACCATCACCTCATTTTTGAGGTTTTCTTCTCGGAAAGCATCCGTTTGACTCGCCTTGATCTTTTCCATCAAGCTCGACACCACGCTAATCCGGTTGAGGGTTACACCAATGCTATCACCATGGTTGTTACGGCTTAAGGCATCGGCGACTACGTTCGCCTTACCGGGATGGTACAATAAATCGCAATCGTAGTCCTTTAGTAGCTCGAGCCATCTTCTTTGTCGCATATTGAGCTCCTTTTGATCGAAAATGTGTTGGAGACTCTTGTGATCGGTGTATAGGGTACACTTGGTCCCGTAAAGGTAGTGTCGCCACAATTTCAAAGCAAACACCACCGCCGCTAACTCCAAATCGTGGACCGGGTAGTTCCTTTCGTGATCCTTCAATTGGCGAGATGCATAAGAAATTACCTTTCCCCTTTGCATAAGTACGCAACCTAGCCCCATCTTCGACGCGTCGCTATAGACTACAAAGTCTTCCGTCCCATCCGGTAATGACAAAATCGGTGTTTGACATAACTTCTTCTTGAGCGTCTGAAAAGCCTCTTCTTGCTTGTCGGTCCATAGAAACTTGGCGTTCTTCTTTGTTAGCACCGTGAGCGACGAAGCAATCTTCGAGAAGTCTTGGATAAACCTCCGGTAGTAACCCGCTAAGCCTAAGAAGCTTCTTATTTCCGACGGATTCGTTGGCGACTTCCAACTCATCATGGCCTCGATCTTTGCAGGATCCACTTTGATTCCGTCTCACGATACCACGTGACCTAGAAACTGCACCTCGTGGAGCCAAAACTCGCACTTGGAAAGCTTGGCGTACAACTTCTTGTCTCTAAGCACGTTCAACACCTCCCGTAAGTATCGCTCATGATCGGCCTTATCTTTGGAATAGACCAAGATATCGTCGATAAAGACTATGACCGACTTATCTAACAATGGTCTACACACTCGGTTCATCAAGTCCATGAATACCGCCGGTGCGTTGGTTAAACCGAACGACATCACTAAGAACTCGTAGTGTCTGTATCTCGTCCGGAAAGCGGTCTTTGGTATGTCTTCCTCCCTCACTCTCACTTGATGATATCCGGATCGTAGGTCGATCTTTGAAAAGCACCCGACACCTTGAAGTTGGTCGAAAAGATCGTCGATCCGAGGCAAGGGGTATTTATTCTTTACCGTCACTTTATTTTGTTCACGGTAGTCGATGCACATCCGCATTGAGCCGTCCTTCTTTTTGACGAATAGAACCGGTGCTCCCCATGGTGACGAACTCGGTCGGATGAACCCCTTTTCGGAGAGTTCTTGCAATTGCGTCATCATCTCCCTTATCTCGGTTGGAGCCAATCGGTACGGAGCGCGTGCTATTAGAGCCGCTCCCGGTGTAAGGTCGATATGGAATTCTACTTGTCGGTCTGGTGGTAGTCCGGGCAAGTCTTCCGGAAACTCCCGCACCACATTGACATCGACAATCTCTTTCTTTTCTAACTTAGTGTCAATGACGTAAGCTAGGTACGAAGCGCATCCCTTAGCTAGGCACTTTCTTGCCTTTATCATAGAGATGGTCGTGTTAGTGCCCTTCTTCTTATCCCCGTACACGGTGATCGTTCCCCCTTGAGGCGTTGGTATAGTAACCATCTTCTTGCCGCACCCTATGTTGGCGTCGTGTGCGCGTAACCAATCAATTCCTAGCACTACGTCGAAACTACCAACGTTTATGGGTATGAGGATTGCGGAGAAGGTTTCTCCATCTAGTTCTATCGTGCACCCCTCAAGGCAGTCCCGAACAGTCACAAGAAACCCACCCGCTACTTCTACTACTAACGCATCAGATAACGGAGTGGTAGGCATAGTGAATTTCCTAGCTAAAGTGTCATTCACAAAGGAGCGTTCGGCACCCGTATCAAACAAAACTAGTGCGGGTATGGAGTTAACGAGAAACGTACCCGATACAAGATCGAATGCCTCCCTCGCCTCCGTGGCCGTCATCTGGAAGGCTCGACTAGTCACCTTCGACGGATTTTCTCCCTTTGCGACCGATCCGCTCGAACCCCCGGTGGTCGTCTTCTTGAACTTCGGACAAGCATCTCGATAATGCCCCAGTTCCTTGCAATCGTAACACACCGACACTCGGGCCGCATAGTCTTGGGTCGCATGGCCCCTCCTCCCACACTTCCCACAATTAGTGGGGCTTAGGGGCACGACGACACGACCCAAAGTGCTTGCTTCGACATTGGTTGCGCCATTTTGCCTCGTTCCGACTTCCACCTCGCTTCCCATCTTGAAAGGTCTTGTTTGGTCGAGCCGACGCGGTAGCCTCCTCAAATCTTCTCTTTTGCCCGGCTTGGTAGCCTTCTACCCGGGCTTGGGTGATATCGTCCTCCATCCTCAACGATTCCTCGATCGCCTCATGCAACGTGGTGACCCTTGCGATCCTAACCGCCGATCTCATCTTGGCCGGTAACCCACGAGAATAAGCTTTTATCTTTGACTTCTCATCGGGAGCCAAGTGCTCCACCATCCCTAACTTCTCCAAGAAATCTTTCGCGTAGAACGAAATGGGAGAATTTCCCTTCTTCATTGCTCGGAACTCATCCTCAATCTTGTCAAGGGCTCGCTCGCTACAATACTTCTCGAGCATCTTCTTCTTGAATTCGGCCCACGAGAGCCTAGCATAGACCTCCGGTGTGAGAGAAGAACGAGTCAAGTTCCACCACGTTAAGGCCTCGCCCTTAAGAAGGTGTGATGCGAACTTGACTCGTTGGGAGTCGTCGCATTCACTCGTCTCGAAGGCCATCTCCATCTCACGGAGCCAATACAAACAAGTTACCGGCTCACTACACCCACGGAACTCCGGCGGCTTGCATCCCAAGAAGTTCTTGTAAGAGCACCCCGTCGCCTTAACCTTCTCTTTCTCTTTGTCTCCGGTGATCCGGGTCTCCTCGGTGACCACCACTACCTCGGCATCCCCGGAACCATTTCCGGCATTTTCCCCCACCGCTTCATTCCGGCGTTGGCTAGCTTCGCGATCCTCCAACATTTTCATAAAGGATTCTTGTTGTTTGCTCATGGCCTCGTTCACGGCCTTCATTACTTTATCGAACATCCTCATCTCCGGGGTCGCCTCGGTTAGTACCGGGTCCAGGTCCTCAAGGTTGAACCTTGGGACGTGTTTCGTTCCCCCACCTAGCACTTGGAGCCTCAGTGGACTCTCAACCGTCTCGACTCGGACATGTTGGTCGGCGGTTGAGGCGGTTTGGTCGAGTGGTCCTCGTGCGGCACCCGTCTGACTACGAGTGTTCTCCATAACAATCTGTCACACACATACGTACGAGAAATAGGATAAGAATAGACTAATTTACGTTGGTAACACTTATCATTCTCATAACAATAGTTATTCAAAAACACTCGCGTAACAATACATTCATAGATCAGTAGCTAAGTGATTTATGAACAAATCATACATAAGGATTTTCGTCACCATCATTATAATTTCGATTAATGTAATCTCGTAAGTCCTATTGCTCTCCCCACCTAAGATTCTACCCAAGGTAGGCATCATACTTACTAACTTGCTAAGTTTAAGTCTAGGCATACTACAGTGATTACCTAGTTCGCTTGAACTAAAGCTCTGATACCAACTTGTAACACCCCAAAATTTAGGGTAAACAAAAACTTTCAATAAATAGAAAGGTGGTAATATAATGTACACCATAGCGCGAGCTCTTCCCAAAAACAGGGGGTATAAGTAATGTATAATTACAACGTTTGTAATTGAATGAATAAATACAATAACCAACTAGTCTAGTTCCTATTAGGAAGAAGACTACAAAAGGGTTATCGCTCTACGGTCAAACTCGCGGTCTCAAGGACCGGTCTCTCCAACGGCCCCCCATGCTCGCTCTAATCCCGAGCCTACTTAGGAACCGCGTCTCTAGTACCTGAGAGACACATGGACACCAAACGAGTGTTAGGCTAAAGGAGCCTAGTGAGTTGTATTAATAATATACCGTACATACTAAAAGCATGTTAAAACATGTGAGATATATATAGAGGCATGATAATGACGAAAGGTAGCATACTAAAACGGTTAATTTTATATCTTCGGAAACAATGGGAGCGACCCATTTCCCCCAACCAATACCCCATCACTCGTTACTTCCAAATACCTCGATGTCCCGAATTTAGCATGGCAACAACATCCGAGGCCCGTGCACCAAGGAGCCACCTGAGATACCGGCGACATAGGTACAAACCCCAAGACTGTTTGGTGTGCAAATATTGCGTTGGTTCGTCCATTTTATTACGCACAAGGCCTCGATACTGAATTTAGCATAGTATCTTGCCCAAGTTATTTGCATACAAGACCCCGATACTGAATTTAGCATAGTATCTCGTCCATGATATTTGCATACAAGACCTCGATACTGAATTTAGCATAGCATCATCAAAGGAGGTATTATTCGAGGGTCTCGGGCCCTTCGCTCATTTCATATAAGCCAACATGCTTGGAATCTAATCCCTTCACATAATTCCTTGGCATACATGTTATCACGTATTTCTCATAAATACATTCATCATACAAACCCATGGATTTAACACATACAATAGTAGCATACGATAATCTACTTCATGGATACAACAACATAATCCACGTCATTCATATAAGCATAGTTCATCATACATTTCATGGAAACCCTTAAACTTGACAATTTAGGTATTTCATCCAAAATCACATTTATCCACAATAATCAAGCAAGGTATGTAAAATCAACAAGATGATGTGCCCTCAGTTTTAACAAAATGGTTTTAGCAACTCACCTTAGGGTTTACACCCAAAACCCCCAAATCACGAGATTTAGGTCAAAGACGAGAGCAACCTAAAATCAAGTAAATCGTACCCTAGGTTAGTTCATAGCTCTTATCATATATGTAGATCCAACCTACAAAGGTTTAAACCAAGCTTACCGAGTAGGATTCGAACTAAAACCCTAGAACTCGAGTTTCCCCTTCTCAAGCAACAATGGTGGTTGAGGTAGAAATGGAGAAGATGAAGTGGGTGAGATGTAGCTTCCAACCTAGATAGCTCCAAGTGTGGATCCAATTCCAAGATCTTGAAGAGCTTTGAAAATGGGGAGTGTAGAGAGAAAAATCGGCAAATTTGGATGAAGGATGAGAAAGATATCACCAAATGAAGTGAGGAAGGGTTTTAACCCGTTTTTCCCAATGTGCAGACACCTAGATATCGCTAGGTGTTTATGCTAGCGATCGCTAGCTTTGAAAAATAGAGGCTAGCGACCAGATATGGTAGTGAGCTCCAACAACAGCATTGAAACTTTTGCCTAGCGATCGCTAGGATGATAGCTAGAGATCGCTAGCATCTGTGTGTTTTCGGTGAGATTTGTTTCGGCCATAAATTCTTCGTTATAGCTCCGATTTCGATTCCGAAAGGACCGTTGGACTCGTAATTGAATTTCCTAACATATTAGACCACAAAATGCAAGATTTGATCCAAAATTCTAAATCCCATAATTATCAAAGAGTCGTTATTACAACCGAAATTACGGGTGTTACTCTAGACATGTTGTTTTTATTGAACATGAATTTCCCTTCAATAAACTTATAACTTCATCCACGTCTTCTCCATCAGCTAATCTCGATCATTGGGTACCAGTATCAATCCCAATTACCCATGCCCCAACACCCTCATCTCCCATATCTTTACAACCCGCCACACCACCTTCCCATCCAGGTACACCACCTCCACAAAATAATTGTCCCCCTCCTCCCTCTCCCCCTCCCCTTCCTCCTTTGATCAGAATGAACACACGAACAATCCTAAACCCAATAAGAAATATTTCAACTCTAATTTTCAGATCTATACAGCCTGATAACACCAAAAATATACATGTTTTGGTCGTACTTAATTGTCTGATTTTACCCATTTCTCCCCCATTTCTGATCTGATTACTCATGTTTTGGGCTGATTCTCACTTTTGTAGGTTTTGGAGGCCGTGGAACGGAAAAGTACGAAAAAGGCGAAAAAGCATAAAAATTGGACAAACTCAACTCAGTGAGCTTTTGGCGTTCGCGAAGATTTAACTTTGGCGCCGCGAAGTGTGTAAATTCTAGAATGTTCATGCTTTTCACTGACTTCGCGTTGGCTTTGAAGATTCTCGCGCCGCAAAGTAGGCATTGACCCTTGGCGGAAGATTCCAGAACTTGCCAAAAAAGGAAAGTAGGGTTGGTTTAAGTGTCTCGCGCCGCGAGACTACCGCCTCGCGATCGCGAAACGAGCTCTGGATGGCCTTTTAAATACTGACTCCCTCCTTCAGTCCAGAAATATTGAAGCATCTTTTATCACTAGTCATCCAGTAGTTACACCGTTTTCATATTCTTAGGTTGATTAGTGAGAGAGAGAGAGAGAGAGAGAGAGAGAGTTGTGCCGATACGCTACCAGTTTGGTTCTCGATCATCTGTTGTTGTATGGTCGGTATAATGTCTGTCTCTTTTATTGTTTTTGCTGTTTTAGTTATGATTAGTGAGTAGTTCTTTTAGTGGTACTTATTGTGGTAGATGAACCTTGTGGATGATGTTTTTATGATTTAAATGTTTATTGGTTTGTTATTGGTTTGTTGAATGTGGTTTATGGTTTCGGTTTGATTCGTATTGTATGGATATTTGAATTCATTGGTTGGGTGTATCTGTTTGACCTAGATAGATAGACTCCGATAGGTTAATCAACCTTTCTTGACCTTCCCTTCGGAAACCCAGAGAGTTGTGTTAGGTGGTTAGCTCGGGCCGAGAGAAGCCAGATAGTAGAATTCCGTGCAATAGTGATAGAATTGGGTGACTGGTACTAGACTGTCTGACAATCAGTCTATGTATTGGGACTAGGAAGACCAACCTAGTTGACAGCCGTAATCTTCGCATGTTAGGGTGTCCCAGACTTAAATTCCTACAATAACCAATACAACCATACCTTTGGCAAAGTTTAAATCATTCACTTGGTGAGTCGTTATACCATGATAAGTACTACTGTTTTTCCTTTATAAAGTTTAAATCGTTTTCTTTTGCTTCTTAGTTAATTAGTTGTTTAATTAGTTGTCTTTTAATTAATCAAACCACTTTTATAAAAACCCCCCATAACTTTAGATTAATTTAACTAGCTAAGATTATCAGTCTATATAACTTGACCGTTCCCAGTGGTAGATACGATACCTGGACTTTCCTACACTATATTACTCACGATCAGGTACGTTTGCCTGTGAATGTGGTAACAGTGGTTAGGCTTTAGAGGTTAAAACTTGTGTCGCTCTTTATGTATGATAATTAAATCTGTTCATGCTTTGCAGGTTGGATGCGAGGAGTGCAAAGGGCCACATTTAACGAAAGATTGCGAACCGTCCAATGATGATACCCGATGAGGTACACTACCTCAACCGAGGCGATTACCAAGGGAGGTGGAACAACAACCGTAATTTCATTCCGAGACCTCCCGGATTCTTTGCACCAAACCAACAAAATCAACGAACGGAGGGAGAGCCGCGTGTTTCTATCGATGATCGACTTATCCAATTCATGGACGCTCAAAAGAAGATCAATGATGGGGTAGGTTCGTATTTACGTAACCATCAAAGTACTATCCAGAATTTGGAAATGCAGGCTGGTCGTATCTCGCAATTGCTAAGTGAAAGGACTCAAGGAGAGCTACCAACGCAAACCCAAGTCAACCCAAAGGTGGAAACCGCAAAGCCAATGCTCATGGTGGTCGGAGAAACATCCAAGAAGAAGTGGACCGATATCTACATGAAAAAGTACGTGGAGAGCGATAGCGGAAGTGAACCTGACTATGCCACGGACTATGATTCGGAGGGGTTCACAATATCATTCGAGCATCTAGGACTCAAAGGACCCATTTCCTTGAGCGATGACGAGGAGGATGATGGAAAGTAAGGTGGATATGCGGAGTTCATGATACCAAAGAAGGACAAAGGTAAAGAGAAGGAGAAGAGTAGGTGGAGGAAGACGAGCTCACCTACATTGCCCCTATCAAGCATGACCCGAGAAGTTACAGTTTACCTATTTCATCTTCTGATTTTAATGGTTTTGCTTTGATTGATACGGGTGCTTCACTTAACATGATGCCTGTTTCTTACTGTAGGAAATTCGGGATTAAGTAGCTTGCACCAATGGATTACCAATACCAAGGAATAAACAGATACATGACTACACCGTTGGGGATAGCGGAAGGAGTTCCGATACGCATCGGAAATTTCGTCTACTTTACAGACTTCGTCATAGCCAAACTCCCGAAGGATACGGAGATTCGGTTATTCTTGGGAGATCTTTTCTACATACCGCCCAAGTGAACGTCGATATGCGCAACCAAGTAACAAGGTTGGGGTATGGAGAAAAGAGAATTTACTTCAATCCCAACGGAGAGCCGGTCACCCATCTCGATGAACCTTATGAGGATCCTTCTCAAGCATACAAGAAGAACATGGGCCGCCCACTACTACCTCACGAGCAAATGAAGAAAACGGAGGACTATCCAAACCCGATACACCGACGGAATGAATCACCAAACGGGTCGGGACCCTCCAAGAAGGAGCATAGAAAGAAGAAGGGCTCGTCAGCCCGACGTGCCAGGAAATGAGCTGAAAGTGGGGTCGAGCTCTAGACCCATTCAAAAATGAAGCGCTTCTCGGGAGGCAACCCGAGCATTTTCTTTCCCTTTTCAGTTTTCATATTTTCGTGTGTGTTTTTGCTAATATTTTTGTTTGTTATTGCTTAGATAACCATACGGAGGGGATAGAAACCAAAAACGAGAAAATCCGACGCGCAACGAAAATTTTGAAAATCGGATTCAGACGCAATTTCGCGGTCGCGAGTTTTTAAACTTGGCGACGCGAAATCAGCCCTCCTTTGTATCAGGTAAGAATTTCGATTCTCGCGGCGCGAGTGGTCTGTTTCGCGGCGTAAAATTTTTAAAATTAGGGTAAATTTTTCGAAAACCGCTCACTTCGCGACGCGAAGTCCTTTACTTAGCGGCGCGAAGTCGGTCCAGACGAGTTTTTGAACCTTTCTTTCTCATTTTTTCAAAGTACAAAACCCTAAATTCTCTCTAGGCGCCGCGACATTCCTTCACACCCCTGCGAAAATCGAATTTCGTGAGCTTCAATTCCTTCATTCATGGCTTCAAAGGTATGATTCCTAACTTAATTTCGTTGGATTAGCTTGTTTTGGTGAGGTTTGAACTTCTATTTGGGCATCAATGGTGTTTTCATGCTTTCATAGATTCAAGTTTATTTTTGAAACTCCATTGATTGATTCTTGCGATTGTTTGATGCATGCTATGAGCTTTGATTGAAATTTCATTCTAGCATGTTGTTTAATTGTTGAGTCTAGTTGAATGTGCTTTGATGATAAGTGTGGGGATTTTGCTCCAAAATCCCCCACCTTCGTTTGAACTAGCTAGATTTGTGTTTATTGGGAGCTTGACTAAAAGTTCAAGTGTGGGATGTTACACACTCCCTTTGTTTTGGATTTTCACCCATGCATTCGTTTAAGTTGAACTTTTTAGTCATGGAGGTTTTGTCTCGTTGGAATAAGCTAGTTTTGAATTTCGTCTTGCACTTATTGATAACATCTAGCTAAGACAATTTCATTTTGAATATTTTTGTAGAGACAAAAGACCCGTGCGTCGACCTCCACCGCTCCGACTTTCCGTGCACTGGATGGGAGCCATGCATTCACGCATTTTATGAATGATCCCACGTTGAATGCTTCAAAGCGTAAGGAGTACCGGGACATAGTTAATCGACTTGTCCCTCGTCAAATTTTCGTGCCTAGGAGAGTCGATTGGAACCTTCTTCGATCCATGGGAGTAGAGAACGATATTAAGGCGATCCTTGAGAAACACGCCTACGATGAAGATGGCATCGAGTACTATATTTGCCATGCTTGGGAGCGTGTCTTTGACATCGCCAAGACCCTCTATCGCGAGCTTATCATCGAGTTCGTGGCCACTTTCCGTTTCGATGCCGAAAAGGCCCTTGAGGAGTTCTACCAACCGTGCATGTCATTTAGGCTCGGTGGAGTTTGGCGATCGCTTTCATTGAACGAGTTTGCCGTTGCTTTGGGGATCTATACCCAAAATGAGGTCGATGCCCCGGTTTTATGGAGTACATGTGGGCTAGTGCGAAGAGGCAAGACGGTTTTGATCCTCGTTTGGCTTGGGCGATTCTTGGAGATGGTGATTATGGCAACAATCTCAAGGTTAAGGGTTTTCTCTCTTCTTCGGACCGACTTTTCCATCGAATGCTTGTTCATGCAGTGAACGCTCGTTCCTCGAGTGAGGAAAAGGTCTCGACTTATGATCTTTGGCTTCTTGAGCAACTTTCCACGCAAGACAAGTATCCGAACGGCCCGTACATCATTGCCGTGCAACTCGCTAAGGCGGGTGGTTATCGAGAGGGAAGTCGAATGGTTGGCGGACAATACGTCACCCTCCTCGCCAAGCACTTCGGTATCCTAACCGATGGTGCTATTTCTTCGATGACTGGCCTCGGTGAGATGGGTTTGATCGATATGGACCAACTTCGTGGAATGGGAATAGCGATGGTGGATCATTTGATTAGTGGAGATCGGAACTTATGGATTTCAAATCCGCAATCTTATGCGACGAGGAGATTGACTCAAAGCACGCAAGGGCCCGGTAGCACGAGTGGGGTGAATGAGGGAGAACAACCGGCGGATTGGACGGCGTACTCGGGGTATCAAGATTTGAGTAGCCGACTCTCAGAGATGTCTTTGACCTACGGCCGACATCATCAACACATGGAGTACAACACCACGGAGGCTCTCCACCAAGCAAATTGGCGAAGTGGAGTGATGAACCAAATGGCCTCCCACTTCGGTATTTAACCGAACACCGCATATGCTCCATCGCCGTTTTGGCCGTTCTCCGAGGATGCACCGCCCGGTTTCCCTACTTTCGAGGATTGGCGCAACCAACCTCGTGGCCCTTATTGATCTTTATCTCTCATTCGATATGGTTGTCTAAACAATTTTATTTCTGCTTTTGTTTGGTTTGTTTGGTTTGAACTTCTTTATTTTGTTTGTTTGGATTGCGTAGGTTAAACTTTTAATTGTTTGCTTTAGTTTGGTTTGTTTTTATTTTGTTCTTTTCACTTTTTCTTTTTCTTTTTGGTAATAGATATAGCAGTTTATGATCTTGCACCGAGCACGATTCTGGAGTACTCTCTCTCAGATCAGATCACGTCACATAACCCGAGAAGTTTCTCTTTTTCCCAATTACTCCTTAATTGTTTTTGATTGTTGCATTGAGGACACTGCAAATTTTAAGTGTGGGGAGGGGGTTATGTAGACTTATCTGTTTAAATGGGTTCACTTTTTGCTTTTTGAATTGTCGTTTTTCAAATTTTTGAAAGCTTTGAGACTTGACCCCAATTTTTTTTTCGAAATCTGAGATTGTTTTTGGAACTTAGTTGCTTGTATAGGAGAACACTAATGAGATTATTTGAGTAAAAGGATGCCTTGGAATACCAATTACCATGAGTGCCTCACCCTATTCCTTTGAGAGATTGAGCCTAATTGTTTATCATTTCGTGAGGAATACCGACTTTGACCCAAGGTAGAACTTGTCACTTTGAATGCTTGTCAAGACCACATAAGAGAAGTATTTATCACCATTGCACTGATAGAGGCCTTCGTTTCTTACCCTTTTAGCCATTCGTTAGATAACCTCATCTTAAGGTTATTTAATTTGCCTAGCCGGAATTTTTGAAAGTACTCACCTTTAGTACTTTAACCCTTGAAACCATTTTGAGCCTTAGCCTTTCATTTCTTTACCCACATTACCATATATCCCTTAGCCTATCTTTTTTCTATCTTTTGGCCGTGACTTAAATTTGAGAACTTGAGATGTTGTGGTCCATATTTTTCATATCTGACAAATAAAAAGGGATTGTATTTGAGCGAAAAAAGAAAAGAAAAGAAAGTGATGACTCAAAGAAAAGAAAGAAAGAAATATCAAAAGAAAAGAATCAAAGCTAAAGAAAATGAGCAAAAGAAAGGAAAAGAAAAGAAAGAAAAATCCGAGCCACAAATAAGCAATATGCTTAGGCCGATGCTAAAAGAAAAAGAAAAAGATCATCCCGGAAAAGTGCATAATTCCAAAAGTCAGATTTTTCTTAAAAGTGTTGGATCATTACTGATTGAGTTTCTTGAGTTTTTGTTGCAATCTTAGTCACTTATATATCCTTTATCCTACCCTTTACCCTTAGCCTAACATTACAACCCTAAAGTCCTCTTGACGGTTGACAACTTCTCAGTGGTGGAGATTAGATTTGGTGACAAGCTTATGCATGCGGGGATTAGTCGAGTATTGGTGTGATCACTTATCATACATACACTTTTACCCCCAAGAGATACACTTTAAATTGTCATTTATACTTTGTGAGGGTAAAAGGTTGATCTTGGTATCCGATCGCTTGATATATCTTGTTCTTGTGTTTGACTGTGTGAGTATTCTTTGTTTTCTTGGATAATCTTGGGTGGAGATAATTTTGGCGTTATTTTTCTTATCTTTCAGTCTTTTGATTGAGGACAATCAAAGCTTAAGTGTGGGGATTTTGATAACACCAAAATTATACATGTTTTACTCGTACTTAATTGTCTGATTTTACCCCATTTCTCACCCATTTTTGATTTGATTACTCATGTTTTGGACTGATTCTCACTTTTGTAGGTTTTGGAGGCCGTGGAACGGAAAAGTACGAAAAAGGCGAAAAAGCATGAAAATTGGACAAACTCAACTCAGTGAGCTTTTGGCGTTCGCGAAGATTTAACTTTGGCGCCGCGAAGTGTGTAAATTCTAGAATGTTCATGCTTTTCACTGACTTCGCGTTGGCTTTGAAGATTCTCGCGCCGCGAAGTAGGCATTGACCCTTGACGGAAGATTCCAAAACTTGCCAAAAAAGGAAAGTAGGGTTGGTTTAAGTGTCTCGCGCCGTGAGACTGCCGCCTCGCGATCGCGAAACGAGCTCCGGAAATCATGAAGCATCTTTTATCACTAGTCATCCAGTGGTTACACCGTTTTCATATTCTTAGGTTGATTAGTGAGAGAGAGAGTTGTGCCGATACGCTACCAGTTCGGTTCTTGATCATCTGTTGCTGTACGGTCGGTATAATGTCTGTCTCTTTTATTGTTTTTGCTGTTTTAGTTATGATTAGTGAGTAGTTCTTTTAGTGGTACTTATTGTGGTAGATGAACCTTGTGGATGATGGTTTTATGATTTAAATGTTTATTGGTTTGTTTGAATGTGGTTTATGGTTCCGGTTTGATTCGTATTGTATGGATATTTGAATTCGTTGGTTGGGTGTATCTGTTTGACCTAGATAGATAGACTCCGATAGGTTAATCAACCTTTCTTGACCTTCCCTTCGGAAACCCGGAGAGTTGTGTTAGGTGGTTAGCTCGGACTGAGAGCAGCCAGATAGTAGAATTCCGTGCAATAGTGATAGAATTGGGTGACTGGTACTAGACTGTCTGACAATCAGTCTATGTATTGGGACTAGGAAGACCAACCTAGTTGACAGCCGTAATCTTCGCATGTTAGGGTGTCCCAGACTTAAATTCCTACAATAACCAATACAACCATACCTTTGGCAAATTTTAAATCATTCACTTGGTGAGTCGTTATACCATGATAAGTACTACTATTTTTCCTTTATAAAGTTTAAATCGTTTTCTTTTGCTTCTTAGTTAATTAGTTGTTTAATTAGTTGTCTTTTAATTAATCAAACCATTTTCATAACCCCCATAGCTTTAGATTAATTAAACTAGCTAAGATTATCAGTCTATATAAGTTGACCGTTCCCAGTGGTAGATACGATACCTGGACTTTCCTACACTATATTACTCACGATCAGGTACGCTTGCCACTGAATGTGGTAACAGTGGTTAGGCTTTAGAGGTTAAAACTTGTGTCACTCTTTATGTATGATAACTACCGCATCACAGCCGCTCCTACCAGTCCATCAGAACCTTCTTCTATCTCTCAAGCCCTCAAACACCCTTCATGGCGCAATGCCATGCAAGAAGAATTTGATGCACTCGAACGAAATTGCACATGGTCCCTCATCCCTTTCTCACAAGCTCAAAATCTTATTGGATGTAAGTGGGTTTATCGAATCAAATACAAACCTGATGGTTCTATTGATCGCCTAAAAGCATGCCTTGTTGCTAAAGGTTTCAACCAACGTCCCGATATCAATTATAGAGAAACATTTAGCCCAGTTCTCAAACCAGCCACCCTATGACTTATCCTTTCTCTTGCTATATCCCAAAACTGGTTTTTACGACAATTGGATATTAATAATGCCTTTCTACAAGGCCATCTTCATGAAGATGTCTTTATGTCCCAACCTCCAGGTTTTGTGAATCCTTATTTTCCCAATCATGTATGTAAACTTCACAAAGCTCTCTATGGCCTAAGACAAGCTTCTCGAGCGTGGTATGACGAACTTGAAACATACCTTATTTCCCTTGGCTTCAAACCCAACATCTTTGACTCTTCTCTCTTTCTTCTTAAAACCAACTCATCTTTTATCCTAGTTCTTGTTTATGTCGATGACATTATTGTCACCGGTCCCTCTCCCACCCATCTATCAAACTTCATTACTAATCTTGCTCCAAAATTCTCTCTAAAAGACCTTGGCTCCCTATCTTATTTTCTAGGCGTTGAAGTCCTTCCACATCCTTCTGGCATTCTCTTATCTCAGCGCAAATACATTCTGATATCCTTACGAGAGCAAAAATGAGCGACTGTAAACCTGTCTCAACACCAATGACTAATACTGAACCACTACGTCTAACAGGTGGCACACCACTCTCATCCCCAACTGATTACCGACAGCTAGTTGAAGCACTACAATACTTATCTCTAACAAGACCAGATATATCCTTCGCAGTTAATCATATATCACAATTCTAGCATGCACCAACATCTCTACACTGGATAGCCCTCAAATGATTACTCCGATACTTACATGGCACCTTATATCATGGCATCATCTTACTTAAAAATTCTCTACTTACACTTTATGGTTTTACTGATGCTGATTGGGCAGGTGACAAAGATAATTATAGAAGCACTTTAGGATACATTGTATATCTTGGTTCTAATCCAATTTCATGGAGCTCAAAACGTCAAAGTACCCTTGCTAGAAGCTGCACAGAGGCAGAATTTCGAGCTGTCGCATCCACCACTACTGAAGTTCAATGGCTTACTTCCTTACTTAGTGAACTTGGTTTCTCTTCTGCTACAACGCCCACAATTTACTGTGACAATCTAAATGATACATCCTACTCTGCAAATCCAGTGTTTCACTCAAGAATCAAACATCTAGCCTTAGACTTTCATTTTGTAAGGGAAAAAGTTCAACAAGGTTCTCTTCGTGTTCAACACATTGCAGGAGATGATCAATTGGCAGATGCTCTCACTAAACCTCTCCCGAAATCACGATTTCACTATCTTATTTCCAAGATTGGCCTCACCTCCGGATCGTCCATCTTGCGGGGGCATATTAAGATATAACCCACGTGCATATCATATATATTTATCTTATCAAATATTGATATATATCTCCACAAATATCTGCCATATATATCTCCTATTAGCTGTAAATTATTGTGATAGATATCCTCAAATATCTTCCATGTATATCTCATATTAGTTAGATACCTTTGTATTATAAATTAGCTACCTGGTCTCCTCTGTAAATCAAGTTATTCAAATAAAATTCATTTCCTATTTTTCTTCTTCTTTCTTATTACCTCTATGTCGGATAAAAACATCTTAAACTATAGATCAAATATCAACAATGTTATAATACTATCATGCATAACATTTGTCTTAAAGATTTAGAATACCTACATCGATATTTATTGTGTTGATTTGATTTTTGTCTAATAAAAATACATGGTGAAACATAATTTAAATGCATTAAAAATATAAGATAAATTGTTTTTAGAAGAAAAAAAAGTTGAAGGGATTTCAAAAAATAAAGAAATTTGAAGAATGTTAATGTTATATGACCAAATTATAAAATGTTTCACATATTTGCAAACCCAATTCATTATCAATTGAATAGTTAGACCAAAAGTTACTTTGGAGTCTCTTCCTATTAACCACTTTATAAATTAGATGTATAAATCATGTGTATAGTATAAATTAATATAAGTTATACTTGTTGTAACATTTTCAATATATTTTAATTTTTTTTTGTATAAAGAGAGCACCTAGTTATGAAATCCATTACCTACCGCCATATTTCAAAATTGATCAGTATATATGTATCAATGTATCTATGTGGTGAAGATGAAAATCATGATTTGACGTACTCTTTTATCTACCACAAAATACTTTCCAATTCAGATGCAATGTGGTCGAATGGATGATAAGACTTGGGTTTAGGTGAAACCAAGCTATTTCTGTGAGATCAATGAGACCAACATTTTTTATATGAAACTTCACAGCAAAACACTATGAAGGTTAATAGAAAATGAACTTTCATCGTAAAAACACTGTAAATGTTACGTTTACAGTGTTTTTCGATGTGAAGGTTCGATTTTTTTTTACCTTCACAACAATTTTGCAGTGAAGGTTGGAATTATTTATTTGTTACCTTAACAATTTTTTGAGCTGGGAAGGTTTCACTTTTTCACCCTTTTTTGGATTCTTTTTCCTCGATATTTTTTTATTATGTTTTTACGATGAATGTTCAAATTTTTTTAACCTTCACAGTATTTTAATGTAAAGTTTCATGTAAAAAGTGTTGATCTCACTCGTCTCACGAAAATAGCTTGATCTCACGTGAACCTAACCCTGGATGATAAACAAGGAGAATGATGAGTAGATTAAGACAAATTGGTTAGTTCTCCGTTGTCTCTCCTTGTTTCAATGAGACTCTCTTATAAGTATTAATTAAAAAAATGAGGCAACAAAGGCTTTTTCTCTTTCTCGCATGAAGTTCATCGTTAATCATCATCATCATCATCTTGCTCACCGTGCAATAGGTCTGATAGGTCAAACATCTCCGAAAGTCGCTCCAACCATAGCGTCGAGGAGGAATACGTGAAAAGATAGGTTCGTAGAGCTTCTTCTTTGATCTTGTCTTTTACCATTTCTAGAACCTTCTCACGGAGCCTTCAGACGTCAAGCGAGTTGATAACATCAAACGATTTTCTTGGCAAGTCGCCTTTCGTAAGGGCTCTCGTTGACATGATTCCTCACGTTCTCCACCACCCGTGAACGTCTGCCTCAAATAACCTTTTCAGCGTCTTACTTATTACCTTTTTGCTGCTCTTAGCAGCGGCAACCTTGTTTGGAACCTCCAACAGCCTGGCACATATCAAATGCACGGCCTCCAAAAGCTCGAGATTCATGTGCATCTGCCTCCTTCTTTCCACTCGTACGAATGCCCAAATATGTAACGCCCCGATTTCCCATAACAGATAAATAAAGCATAATTAAACAATCCCAGTGATCTAATGCAACAGAAATATTTTAATATAAAATAAAGGTAATGTCAGGTGCACGCGGAACATCCCTCCACGGCTGAGATATCAAAAATCAGGTCTAGACGGTATTATTTACTAAGTCTGAAATTTATCTAGAAGTCAAACCATCTCCTTCCCCTTCCTAGCGTCGCGCTAGGCACCTGAAATTTTATTAAAAGATTTTGAAAGCAAGGGTTAGACCATGAGGTCTAGTGAATTCCCTCAAATACAGTTATTTACAAAAACTGGCTCGCTGGCCATATTTCAAAACATCCAATCAAGTAGGTGTGTTGCGGACAAAGAAAACCCATGTGACATAGTGACATCCAAATCAGGCCCATCCGGCACCTATCGATAACTCCCAAGGGAGTTAGTCCCGAGGTACCCCCAAATGACTGATCAGGCCAAATGGTAACACTCCCAAGGAACATGTAGCTCCAAGGTACCCAGTGCTCTTAATGCAACACATCAATCCACATACAATTACCATTTTAAGCATGCTTAAACGTAATTATCAATCCATATCATGTTATCATAAAAATCATGAGACATTTCATCAGTCAAATCATTTATCGAAAACAGAATGGGCATTTTTAAATACAGTTTAAAATAATCATCCCATTCAATCAGGCAAGGGAACTCACCTGAGTCTAACTCACTGCACTGCCAGCTACTCGCCTAGAGAATCTGTAATTGTTCTAAGGCATTAATGATTCGCGCTTAACGGAACCCTCTAACTATGACACCCCTGAAGTCGAAATCCCTCAAAAATCCGACCCGGGAAAAGACATAGTCCAAGTCGGACTCCAGACTGGTCCGAGTCGGACTCCAGACTGCAACCCAAAAACGCTCAAAAACTTTGATTTTAAGCATCTAACAGCCTATTTGGATGTTCTAATCAAGCCTAATCAATATATGAATCGAACTATAACAATTAACAACAATAAATCACATAAAACTAACTTACTTGAAGGAGATTTGCCCAAGAACACCACCTTTTCTTCTTTTTTCCAATAAAACACACACTCACACACTTAAGCTTTCCCAAAAATGGCTAAACTCCTAAATTTGCATCTTAAATACAATGGACTAAGGGCTAAACCCATGCCAAAAAGGGTATAAGCCCAATATCAATTAAGTCTCCCTTAATTACACAAATGACCCTCAATGTTTTAATTCTCCACTAACTAACCCCAACTCTTCAAAATCTTTCAAAATAGGTCAGTACTGAAACCTGGTTATTACATCATCATCATCATCATCGTCATCGTCATCGTCATCGTCATCATTAGTACTACTATTAACAAAATATTATATTACTAGAATATACATGTGTGCAATGCGGCGCAAAGTTTCTCAAATCTGAAATTATAGTTGTACAATGTATTAAAAAAACAATAAACGTCTTTTAGTTAATCCAATATTCTGTATTTTTAATGTGATAAGAGTGAAAAATGAAAAATGAAAACGTAAGAAAATGTAAAATATTATGTATTACTTCTTATATATTCTTAATATTTAATAATAAGAATAATAAAAAAATATTCAATATTAGGCCCATTTCGAAGGTATTGATGCGACGATTATAGTGATATAAATTGTAAAAAAAAGAAATGAAATTTTAATGCATTTTAGTTCATAATATACGATTATTTATGTTATATGATACGAATGTAAAATAAAGAATGAAAAATTAAGGGATTAAAATTAAATAAATAACTAATTATATGAGTATTAAGTAAAAAAATAGAAGATTAGGAGTAAAATAAATAACTAAAAAGTAGAGTATAAATAGGAGGACACATGTCAACCAGATAAGCCTAAAAAGTGTAAAATGCTAGTGATGGCCAAACCAAACCGACCGAACCGAACCGACAAAAAAACCGAAACCGAGTCGCCCCCGAACCGCTCCGAACCGGTTTCAGCCAGAACCAAAAATCTTCAAAAAATTATATATTAACTTTGAACTTTAGTATTGTGTATTGGGTAACTAGTAACATTGTAACTTGTATTGTGTAACTTGTAACATTGTAACATAAATTATATATAAACTTTGAATTTTAGTGATATAAATAAATAAAATGTATGTGTATTTTAGTGATCCAATCCAATTTTGACTTTTTAATTTTTAGAGTATAGTAATTAATTAGTTATTACTTATTAGTTACTACTTATTAGTATAATAATATACACAAAAGAATCAAACAAAGTGTAACACCCTGTTTTCCAAGTTATGTAATTTAACTATTTTCGGTGGGAGAGAATTAACTTTTTACGAGTTATGTTGTTTTCAGGAGTTAAGGGGTTGGTTTGTATTGACTAGAAGTTGGAGGTTAGCAGTGTTATGTATATAAGGTAGAAAAAGCCCCAATTCTTCCTTTCTATTGTTGGTGATCGATTTCTAGGGCAAGAGAAAGGGGAGGGGCCGATTTCTTGGTGTTCATAAGGAGAAATTGAGGAAGCAATCATAAGGGATTCAAGTGTTCTTGCGTAATCGTTGTAAGGTATGTGCCTTGTTTTATTATCGTCTAAGTAAAGGTTAGGCTTTTGGAGTTCTTGATCAATAGATCACCAATTGGATGATGTTTAGCATTGATAGTACGTTATACAATTTTGCATATCGAATGGAGTTGTGGTTTAAAGGTGTTCTTGGTCTAAAATCCCTGAATTTGGTGTTTTAGGGGTGAAAACCCCCAATTTTGGGTGCAACTCGCGGAAGGGTTTCATACTGCACCGATCGGCGGGTAAGGACCCACCAGCAAGCCGTCGATACCACTGTTCCCGACCGACGAATTTTTCGTGCGAGCACGGTTTGAGGTTTTCTTTAATGGCTTTCTGTAGGGGATAGTAATAGATGGTAAATGATAGAAATTGAGAGCCATTGGACTAGTTTTCGTATGTTTAATGCTTAAGTATCGGGTACGGTACTAGAACTCTAGTAACAGTAGTTCTTAATGTATGATTATTGCATGTATGTTATAGGTGTTTGAACTAGTTGCGTGTGGTGTGCAAGTACTTGTTATCTCGTGCATCGTTGACAAGTGAGTACCAGATTACACCCTTCATGGTTTATGTATATGTGATTAGTTCCATGTGTATGATTATATGTTAACATGTAAACGATTATGATGAGTATATGTTGGTGATATCCTCATCGGGATTAAGTATAGATTAAGAGGCTTGGTACCAGAGTCAGTTACGATTTTCCTCGGTGTTAGCACCGCTGAGAAATATGATTGCTGATTATGATGCATGTGCATGTTCCTCGTATGTAATCTGGTTATGTATGCATGATTGCGTAGTGTGTAGTTGTGTGCTTACTAAGCATAAGCTTACCCCGTGTTGTTCATTCTTTTTAGTGGCAGGTACGTCTTTAAACAGTAAGGGAAAGACACCCGCATGAGGCTCTCGGAGGACAAGCAGCTCAATAAACGTCATGTTTTGAAATGACACGTTGGATTAAGTTTTGTTTTGAAATGAATACTATTTTAATAAGTACTTATGCATGTTTTTAACAAATACCGTCAGATAGTTTAGATGGTTTTTATGTTACGGAATTATGTCATTTCTTTTAAATAATAACAATTTTGTGATTTTGGTTATAAAGTTTTATAATTGGACGGAGCTTCTGCTTACTTTGGTTAATTTTCCGTTAATTTATTATGTTGAGAAATTGAGGTGTTACACAAAGATTTAAAAAAAATAAAAAATATTGGGAAAATACCTGAACAAAACCCAAATAGGTTTTGGGCCCGATCCGAACCGGTTTCTCTGAATCGATTTTACATGTAGGTTAGCCGGTCCCTATCATATGGTGCGAAACCCGAACTGAACCGAACAAAAAAAAGGTTTTTTGGCAGGGACCTATGGCCTCGTGTCCCACATTTATGGACCCTACAAGCAGACCCCTGTTGCTTGAACCGGTAAAGACATGATTAGGCGGTTTGGACTGGCCGCCTCATATTGTTGAGTTGAACAATTCAATGCCAAACCAGTTTGGAAGGTTAATGTTTCGAACTGGTTTGGATGGTTATTGTTCCGAACTGGTTTGGTTCCCGGCACGGCCTGAACCGGCCCGAAATTGAAATTTGGCCACCACTAGTGCAAATACATGTTTTGGCGGGAAAATCCTGAAATCGACTCATCAAACAACGACACGTGTCAGCTCAGTTATTCTTTTATTTTTATATATATATATATATATAGAGGAAAGTTCAAATGTGAACCACATTTTGGTTGTGAACGTGAGGACAACCGAGAGCGCGACACGTGGCGACTTTAAGTGTGGTCTCCCTCTTTAATTCAATGCCCTCCCATGAATCGCGCCTAGTCATCCGCCGCGGATCTTACGTGGCGCCTAGTCATCCGCCGTGGATCTTACGTGGCGCCTAGTCATCCTCCACGTGTCGCGCTCTCGGTTGTCCTCACGTTCACAACCAAAAAGTGGTTCACATTTGAACCCACCCCTATATATATATATATATATATAGATTAGTAGCAGACTAGCAGGAGAAATATTAAAATAAGCACTCTTGATCGATAATATTTTGTTAATATTTATTTGTTATATATATATATATATAGATTAGTAGCAGACTAGCAGGAGAAATATTAAAATAAGCACTCTTGATCGATAATATTTTGTTAATATTTATTTGTATCACTGCCCTTGATATCATGATAATTAAGCATTCATTAGTAGTGATATAGATACTGATTGAACTTGTATTTATAAATTGTGAATTTTTTAGCATACTATTATTATTATCAGAGAGATATTTATAGGAATTTATTAAATTCTTAAATGCATAATCATCACAAATATGCAACAAAAGGTTAAATGCATACATTGTATTAAGACTAAAATTGTCACCAAAAGGTCCTTACCTCACAATATTAGGCCAATCCAAACTTTTTACTAGGGGTGTAAACGAGTCGAGTCGTTAGTATCTCGAGTCGAGTTTTATTTGAGTCGAGTTTTGACCGAGTTTATTCGAGTCAAGTTTTAACAGAGTTTTGACCGAGTCGATCTCGAGTAGCTCGCGATTTGTCTTGGCTTGAGCCGAGTCAAGCCGAGTATCAGGTAGTTCGAGTCGAGTCGTTAGTATTTCGAGTCGAGTTTTATTTGAGTCGAGTTTTGACCGAGTTTATTCGAATCGATTTTTGACCGAGTCGATCTCGAGTAGCTCGCGAATTGTCTCGGCTCATTTACACCCCTACTTTTTACATATAAATATAATAAATAGTATTCAAGCATTTACAAAAATCTGAGTTCTTATATAGTGGTTTTACCTTTTAGAATTCATTCCACAATCAACATTTCCACCAAAAAATTTAATTTGTTTTACTTTTTATGTTTTCATGCGTTCATTTGATGAGAAGATTGAAAGTCTCAATCCTCTAAATCAGTTCGGCTTTACTTCCTTGATTCTAGGGATGGGAATTTCACCCGGCCCGACGGGGAACCCGGCTTACCTGCCCCGGACGGGGCCGGGGAAAACCCGTAAAATCGGGGCAGGGGACCGGGGCCGGGGATACCCGGTTTGAGAATACCGGGGGCGGGGGCGGGGGCGGGTGGCATGGTCCCCGATTTGGCGGGTACCCGGTAATAATATTATATTTTATATATTTTTATTATTAAATAATAAATATATTGTACATACTTTGAATTGTACATATTTTGTCTTCCTTTCAAATGAATGTATAAAATAAATTGGTATATTTAATTAATTATGCTTCTTGCTCTTTTTTTTTTTTGCAATTCTTGGTTACGAAATTTGGATTGTTGAATATCTTGGAGTTGAAATTTGGAACAATGTTTGATTATTTAAACTATGTTTGTTGTTTGATTTTTTAAGTTTCAAAACAATGTATTAGTTTTTTGTGTTGTTTAATAGTTTTTTTTTAAGAAATATATAACATACCGGGTCGGGTAACCGGGTATTACCGGGTACCGGGTGTTGACCGGGTTGTAACCGGGTATTGACCGGGGTTTGACTAAAAATTGACCGGGGCCGGGTGGTCAACCCCCGTACCCGTCGGGGGCCGGGGCCGGGTCTCCTTGTACGAAACCGGGGCCAGGGCCGGGTAAGGGGGTACCCGCCCCAAACCCGCCCCGTTCCCATCCCTACTCGATTCCTTTTTAACACTTCTACACTTTGTTTTTAAGTTGTTTTTCTTTCCAACACAACACTATAAACACTAAAAATATAAGAATAAAAACGGTATTTTCCTCTCTAACCTAGCATTAAGGCTATCAGTACCCCAACCTTCCCAATCCTCTCAACCCTCCCAACCTAACTGCCACATCAGCTGACATATCAACTTTTCTCCAACCTCTGCAAGCCCTCTGCAACCCTCCACAACTCGTACCGCAACCCTCCAAACCTCTCACTTTTTAATTTATTTAATTAATAAAAACAAATAAACAATTATAATTAAATAAATAATAAAACATTACATAATTAATTAAAAATAAGATTCATAATTAATTAAAATAAAATATTACATAATTAACTAATTTAAAATAAAACATTATATAATAAAAAAACAACATAAAAAATTACGAAATTAAATAAACTAAAAATCGAAGTTATGTTTGGATTTGATCCGGGCTTTTCTCGCCCAAACATATTGCAATTGGCGACCTCGAAGATGGGCATGTGGGGCGGTGTAAAACCTCAGGTCTCGCTCCAACTCGGTCGATGGTTGATGCCCCTCATCCGCGGGTTGGGGAGGGTCAATCTCTTCCTCATCGGAAGGGTCATCATCAACCACGAGTTGAGGAAAATGATGGAGGAAATGGTTAAGTTTGAAAACCCCAATTGGGTGGAGGAAATTGTGAAGAGGCTTCGGGATGAGGAAACGCTTGATAAGGAGGTTGTGAAGAGTTCCCGGGATGAGGAAATGGTTGATAAGGAGTTTGTGAAGAGCTCTCGGGATGAGGAGCTTGTGACGGGCTCCTGGATTAGAAATTTTGAGACTAAAACCTTTGGGAGAAACTTGGACCGCATAATTGGGTGGATATTATGGATCGAACCCGGTATGGGAAACTTCAGTATTAAAAAGGGGGTTTGAAGAGGCCTCGGGTTCCGCCGGACGTTTACCTCTCGACGGACGGGATGAAGATCCGGGGTTTCGATCCATGTGAGTTGGTTTAGAAGAGGTTTGAGGTAGAAGAGGTTTGAGGTAAAAGAGGTTTGAGTGAGAAAGTTGGAGATGGATGGTGTGAAAAAATAAGTTGGGTAGAAGAGGTATTTATATAGCGGTAAAAAAGAGAAAAATAAAATAAAATAAAAAATTTGAAATTTAACCGTTTAACACAACGGCTAGTGGAATCCGTTTCTCACTGAGCCCGCCGGGCATATGGGGCAGCGTACCGCAGCCTGCGTAAGCCGCGGAGCCCGCCGGGCTCAAGCCCGCAGTCGCGGTACGCATAGCCTAAATGAAATATTTTATTCAATATTTATACTAAATATAGATATATTGATTAAAAGTCTAATATATAAAGATGTTTATTATTATTATTATTATTATTATTATTATTATTATTATTATTATTATTATTATTATTATTATACAAAAGTTGATTTTAGTGTGTTTTTTTAGTGTAGAGTTAGAGTTAGAGTCAGGTGTTTTTTTAGTGTTGAAGGGTCTCACTATTTTAAGGTTTATAATGATTTTAATGTTTAGGTTGAAGATATCCTAATAAGAAGACTCTTCAAACCACAAGTACAATTTATGTTTATAAGGTTATTAAACATTGACCACAAACTTAAAGACCTTTTTTGTTTGATTTTTAGTCTTTGCAATGCACCTTGATTCTCCTCTAAATTTATAGTTTGTTTGTTTTATTATTGTTAATAGGTTATAAATTATTTTCTTTCATACTTTAGTAGTTTTTCTTAATTAATTTTTTGGAGTCAAGAAACATGATTTGGGATGTCAAAACTGTAAAAAGAAAAAAAAGAAAAATAAAAGAGATAATTTTGTGTTATTGATAATTCTTTTATAAGTTTTAAAAATGCTAGAATAATTTTTTGCTCTAAAGGCACAGAAGCCACCAAGCTGAGCCAAACAGAATCTGGGTTGAGATGTCCATATGTTGAACATTATTATCTTGCAAGTGGCTCATCAGCAACAAGTCTCGGGATTTAGAAAATTCATACAAGATATTCTTGGACGTTTTGAGCAACGACGAAAAGCAAGGGCTCATCTTGACATACTCACGAGTGTGAGGATCAATGCACTGTAAAAGAATTCAACGTCTAATTTCTCAAGAAAGGCTACCAAGTTCCCAAATATACGTATGGTGTCATCCTTGAAGTATGGGTCTCGTTCTCATCACGGAATCATCAACCAGAATAATGTTATTGATCAACTTTTCGTATTGCTTATTGTTTTTCATGAGTTTTTGCTTCATTGAGTTGAAGACCTTTGCATTGCTACTACTCATCTTCTTCTTTGACTCCTTATTTGCCATGGCCTGATTCAACAAGTCCTCTAACATAACCAAAGCCTTGACGTAGTAGTTAGGAGGGAGTCTATCTAATTCCCGCATGACCTTCTCAAGTTGCCTATTAATCTTGTCAAAGGTTTCCTAATGGCATTCTTCATCTGATCAACGGTTGCAGACAATTCCTCAAACGATTTTGTCTTTGGCAGACTTAATGACACGCTGCTTATGCATATCGTTGTCACTATCAGTATCGCGGCTATTGTCAAGATACTACTTGTTAGCACCAATAGCATTCTCATTAACATCATCCTCAGTATCACTCCTGTCATCCATCACAAAAAAGCATAAAAATTACCTTAACGTTTTTCTTTCACTTTTAAATCGATATTCTTATCGAAGAGAATATGACCAGAGACAAATCACTTAGCATGCACATTGAATACAAAAATATTTTACAAGGCGCTAAACAAACCTGGTTACTCCAAAATTACAAATCCAAGAACAACAACGAAAATTACACAAATAGAATCAAACACTAATATCAAAATACAACCTGCATATAATCATCGAAATTTCTGCTTTCAATTGTTGGCGTATTCAATTGTTGAGTTATTTAGATAAGAATAAATTCGGACAAATTGAAATTACGAAACTGTATTCGAAATCGAATCTTTTTTCACAAAATTGAAGTCGAAATCGAAATTACACGAATAGAGAGATGGACATAAATCGTATGGATGGAATAGAGTATACGACAAGAAGCAATCAATCGCATAATTGAGGAGGATTTGATACGCTTTAGGTTAGACAAAAACGCAAACAAGTTGAATGTGATAGCCTTTTGAGTAAACTACTATGGTTTGATGTTTATAACTATTTTCGTCTCTGGTCTTTAAAAATTGCTTTTATCGTTCTTATGGTTTCCATTTCATTTTGCTTTCATCCCTAAAGGATGAGGAAGATGAACCCAGAAAGGGCGATGACGTAGGAGTATTCTCGAACAGGTGTGTTGTGACCGTTGTATGTGCGTGTATATACACTCTATGTATAATTATTACATCTATATATAATAAATAAGTAATTAGCATGCCATGTGTCATGCTTTGGTGAGTTGGTTTAGGTATTTTTTTCGCCTAAACATGTATATATATGCAATTTACATTTTCAGTTCAATTAACACATCCATACACACTCCTTCTTAAATCTCTCGTTAATTTAATTTTTTATTGTTTATATATATTACATTTACTACCCTTGTAATTTGGTATGTACTTACTTTTTATTTTATAATTGTATCATATAAACATAAATAACAAATATGAACTAATAAGATGAATTAAAAAAACATTTCTACTTTTTACATATTATACCATTTTAATTGTTTCGTCAATACCTAAGAAATGAGTCTAATATTGAATATTTTGAATTTAATTATATTATTAAATATCATAAATATATACGAATTAATGTGTTTATGCATCTTATCTTTTTATTTTACACACTTATCATATTAAAAATTAATTAAAATACATTTCTTTATGTTTTACAAACTATAACATTATAATTATCTCATAAACTTTTTCAATAGAAGTTCGTTGTTTAATATTTTTTAATTTAATAATATTATAAAGTATCATAAATACGTAGAGATTTTTCAAGAATGATATATCGAGATCTTTTTAAAGTTGTACATTTTACATTGCTATGTATATTTATCTAAGATGTACAAATCTCAACAAATTATGTATAATCATAAAATGTTTCAAAATTCTTATATTCAATACGATAATAAAATATAAAATTATTTTTGTTTTTAAACTTTATTTTATATTCATATAATTAGCTGTTTAGTTTGATTTTCTATTATTTGATTTTTCATTTTTACATCCTTATCATATTAACTTACATAATCATATATATTTTTTGAACAACACAACAAACACTTTATTAAATCACAAACGTTACAGACAAGGGGCAAAACCCAACTGAACAAAGAAACGAAAAACACATTAATATACATAATTGTATATTAACTAGTATACATTAAAAAAAATATGTTTTTTTTTACTTATTGACAAGTTATATGGTTATAATCCTCTTACCAATATTTATAAAATGAGTAAATGCTAAATATTTTTTTGACTTAATTTATTGTGGGTTTGAAAACTCTATTATCGAGTAAATATTTTTTTTTCATTTCTTGACCAATTGACTTTCAATTTTATACGTCCGATATGCGACTTAGATAATTGGAATCAAGTGATGAATAATAAAACCAATACAAATTATTTATTAAGGTGCTCAATAATAAGTGGTTTTCCGTTGCATCGCATGCATACGAACGTAGTTAATATGATATATAATTTTAATTTTAAAAGAAGCTAGTGGCAAAACATTAATATGGAATAACTCATTAGAAATATATAGATTGTCTTTATCGTTTGTTGCACTTGTCAAACATTAAACTTTATCATAACCTTTTATATATACATTTTTATTTCTAATTTACTCTTTTCATCAGTATGGAATAACCACAACACTAATACTCCATCTATTCACAAAAACCAATATTAAAAAAAATCAAAGAAAATATAAAAAAATCAAGGAAAAATTGCATCAAAATGGAACCAACTTTGCTCTGATTCCTATTTTGGGGAATCAACTTTTAAAGTTATCATTTAAGGGTCTTAGACAAACTTTTCTTTTATTTAAGGGTCTGGTTAACCTGTTTAACAAATAACCGGTAAAGAAAAGTTACATAATATCCATGTCATTTAAACAATAAAAAACAACCTCAACTTCATGTTCATCACTCAGACCACTATTTTCCGGCCATTAGCTCTCCGTCCAATGTATGACTTCTCTTTTTTCACATTATTCTACCACAAATCCCTCACCGTCTAAACAAAACTCACAAGAAAAAAAGAGTAGAATAAAAGCAACAAGAACCCTCAATGATTTACCAAAAATGATATTTTTCGTTAGAATTCCAACAATCCCCATTGACAAGTCTCAAAATCACATGGAAAAATTGAATATTTACATCATGAGAAACATTAGGGTTATGAGAAAAAGAAGATGTGGAAGCCCAATGGTTGGTTTAGTTGCAGAGATAAAGCGACCCAAGGACTCAGATGTAAACTCTAAACTGCTGTTGCGGGAGATAATGTTGAGGAGGTGGATGCGGGGGCTTCCTTTGGTGGAGGGCGACACTCGTGTGCAAAAGTTGGGTTTTAGGGTTGTTCTTTTATTTTAATTTAGTTGTTTTCTTTTAGTAGTTTTTAATTTTTAATTTCTTGATTTCTCTAATTTTGTTTGAAGTATAACAACTTTATATTATCTTAAAAGCATTTAATTAGTATAAATTTTGGTTTTTATTTTTCTGCCAATTCGAATTATATAAGAACAAACTAATTATTTTTATATAATATTCAATTTTAAGTTTTTATTTTTTATTTTAAATATGACATGGCATATTAGGTGTGGTTTACTTAGGCCACATCATCATTAGCAGGTCATCAGGTCAACAAAACCTTTTAATAAACGAAAAGTTTGTTTAAGACCCTAAAATGATAACTTTTAAAGTTGGTTCCCAAAATAGGAATTAGGGTAAAGTTGGTTTCATTTTGATGCAATTTTCCCAAAAATCAATGAAGCTTTTTTATTGTGCCACATCATTCTCTTTGGGTTTTGTTTTTATATATACTAGTGGCAAAAAATAATTTAAAGAAATATTTGTCCAAATACAGCTAAAATGTAATTATTCGATTAATAATTTGTAATATCTAAAATTAAAATGAAAAATATTTTTCATAAGTGGTACACACACACACACACACACACACACACATATATATATATATACTTAGTCATTTCTTGTTACAAAATGTTTGATACGCATCATTCATAATTTTTTTGTTATGTTTTTTTAAAACCAAAGAAATGTCATATTATATATATATATATATATAAAGATATTGATTATATTCTAATTCAGTTTACATATTTAATTTGATAAAATGTAAAGTAATAATAGAGTATGAATTAATTTATATGTATATGTGATTGCAATAAATAATTTTTTTATCTAATATATTGATTCTTCTAATTTAAGTGTTTATATATTGCTTTCCTATTCTCTTTTACACATATTATTTTAGTGGCTTTATTTTTTATTATATATTATTGTAGTAATTTTATATTTTGTGTACTAATTCTAATTATACATATTATTTGTTTAATTATGTTTTTGAGTGATATTAAACATGGTAAGTGTCTCATATATTTAGTGAACTAATAATAGTATTTAACTATATATTGATTATAATTATATTTATTTTATATTAATTATATTTTCATTTATATCTATTTACTAATTTTCATAAGATTTATAAGGTTTAGTATTTTTTTATATATAATGACTTCAACTATTTATCGTATTTTTCATTTTGGAATTACAATTTCACTTGAAAATATAATTGATATACATATATATATATATATATGTGTGTATTATGTTTATATAGGAGTATATGAAAATGGTATTTATACAAATGAATATATATGACATAATCTACAGTTTAGTATTTTAAACAATACATATAAAAAGTATTTTATAAACAGTAGCAATTGATAACTGTCATTAAAGTTATATTAAAGTATATTATTGATAAGTTATTGTTTGGGTAAAAATCTACGAATGCACGACAGCTAGTTATAATCGTAAGACAAATGTTAGGACAATAATTATGTATTAAGATAAGGTCCTAAAATAAACTAATAAGATCCTCTAGCAAAGAACACTGATCATCGGATAATTCTATCACAGAAGTCGAACGACATCTACAATGACGTACGACAGTACTAACGAATAAACATACGAAGTTCATATCTTTTAATGCAGGCAAGCTGATTATCATTGTCCACCTTTGAGAAAGTCTGAGATCGAGTACTACACTATGCTCGTTGGAGTTCATCATTACAACGGACATGTCTAAAGTTATAACTCGTTCGATAGAAACCGACAACATCAAGAGGTCGACCGTTACAAGCAAGATTCTCGCAGCAGTTACAATCTGGACATTAACATTCGACAATACCGTTGGACAGTTACGAGTTAAGCATTAATAATCAATGATACCGTTGGACGGTTACTCTCAAGCTGCTATATAAGAAGAATCAAGTCAACATTTGGAGACACGAAGTTTGCCCGAAGTCTACAAGCTCTATACTTTCTATTCTTGATAATCATTTGTAGTTTACATTCGATTCCATTGTTATTTCTCTTGTAATCGTACGATTGAAGCTGTAAACTCGAAGGACATCACCCCTGCTTGGTGATCATAGTGCACCGTCGACTTACCTTTTAGGTCGACCGCAGGTTTTTTCCTCCGTCGTGAGGTTTTTCCTGCGTCATCAAATTATTTGTCTTATTTTACTTTTTCGCACTTCTTATCGATTGCAATTTCTTTCTCTCGACGGTTAAGCCTCACACATTTTCATACGACATTTGACTTGTGTAATTTTTTACATAAACAGTTTGGCGCCCACCGTGGGGCTCCGTTTTGAGGAAAATTTCATTCGGTGAAAAGTGCGCCTTCGTACTAATCTTTTCTTCAAGTTCTCTTTGAGCTATTTTTGCTAGTAATGGATAACGCATTCATAGCATCTCTGCAACAACAATTGCAACAAGCTAATGAAGAAATCCAACGTCTTCGAGCTTCACAAGTTCCATCAACGCCCATTCCTCCTCCTTATCCACCTCAACACCTGAGGCCACCGCTTCGTCCACAGTTCAATGCCTCAATACCTTTATCAACTGTAAACCAGCAGCATAATAACGTACGACTAACTATACCTCAAGGTCCACCACCTATGCCTCAAGGCCCACCCGCATTCACGTTTGGTCCCTTTAACAACATTTCTCAACAAATTCCTATTCCTGGTCATATACCCACAGCTGCTAGTTCCACAGTTCATACAACGATACCACCCAACACCGGAATTTCTTCTGGTTTTATCCCAACAATTCCAGTAACCACTGAAGATCCTCTAAACGTACGATTGAAATCTTTGGAGGAGCAGAATCAAAAGTTATTCGCATTACTTACAAAATTACCCGGAGCAACAGTACCCGTCGAGGTCGAACCTAAAACCGGATTCCAAGCTTCACCGTTCGTCGATGAAATATCTCTCGTCGATGTGCCCAAAAAATACACAATTCCAGCCTTTGCAACAAAATATTCCGGAGTCACCGATCCAGTCGAACATGTCGCGCAATACAAGCAACTTATGTGGACAGTTCCTATACCGACGCAATTCCAAGAAGTCTGCATGTGCAAAAGCTTCGAATCTACTTTGACGGGAGCAGCGTTACAATGGCTTATTAACCTAAAGCCAAAAAGTATTGGATCATTTGCTGAATTGGTAAACCAATTCACTCGACAGTTTGCTAGCAGTCGTAAGATGGAGAAACAGACCAGCGACCTATACTACGTCGCACCGAAGCCTGGAGAAACAATTTGCGACTACTTCAACAGATTCAACGCGGCAATGATCGAAGTAAAGAATTGTGATGTGAAGACCGCGATCGAGGCATATAAACGTGGGCTAGAAGATTCCTCTGGATTATATCTAGAACTGACGAAATACCCACTAGAAAACTTCGACGACGTACGAGCTAGAACATTAGCTTTCATGAGAATAGAAGATGATGCTCTCTTTCGACGAAAACATTCCGTCGAAAAGAAACCTCTTAGTGCTCAAAAACATGATTTTAAGCACAAAAGAGTGAACAAGATTGGAAACCCTCGACATGAGTCAAAAACTCGACCAAGCAAAGGTACTGTTAAAATATATTATCCAGAATTATCTACTTACAATTTTGCAGGTACATCGAAAGACTTGGTGGATTCACTACGAAAGATTGATGCAAACGTACGCTGGCCAAAGAAATCTGACAAACCAAGTAAAGATAAAGATCAAAATAGATGGTGCGATTTCCATGAAGATCATGGCCATACGACGGATGAATGCATCAGCCTCAAGAAGGAGATTTCATATTTGAAGTCGAAGGGACATCTTAAAGGTGTCATCCCCGAAGAACAAGGACGACCAGCATCTCCAGTTCATACTAAAGTTGTAAACTGCATCACCGGAGGATCAGAAGTATGCGGTCTTACGTATTCTGTTGCTAAAAGGCATGCGCGAGATGGTCCAGACGAACGCCCTATCCCCGATGAAGTCAAGTCAAAGACCGAAAAAGATCTCGACATGATGACAATTACGTTCGACAAAGATGATACTCAAGGAGTCCATCATAAGCATCATGACGCTCTAGTCATACATTTGACCATCGGAAACTGTTTGACCAAGAGAATATTGATCGATGGAGGCAGTTCAGCTAACGTTATTTTTGCAGATACTCTTAAAGTTATAGGAATCGAACGATCAGAAATCGTAAGTACTACTCTGATTGCATTCAATGGAGACTCGATGAACACTCTTGGAAAAATCATCTTACCTGTCTTCGCCAAAGGCATCAACAAATAAACAAAGTTCAATGTTGTAGATTGCCAATCGGCCTATAATGTTATTCTTGGAAGACCTTGGATCCACGAGATGAAAGCAGTTCCTTCAACATATCATCAAAAGATCAAGTTTCCTTCTCCATGGGGAATTCAAGAAATTGCTAGTGAAAAGAAGATCGCACGAGAATGCTACAAGATCACGATGAAAACAAAGCCGCAGGACATCTAGCAATTACAGAGCCAGGATGGAAAGAAATCGAACGATGATATTCGGCTACAAGAAGTCGTGCTCGATCCTGAACATCCTGATCGAAAGGTCTTCGTAGGAGCCTCGCTCCCCCCTGACATAAAAAACACGATTATATCTTTTTTGCAGGAACATTCGGACTGTTTTGCCTGGTCGCACGAAGATATGGTTGGGATAGATCCCAACGTTATATCGCACAAGTTAAACGTGGATCCTACTTTCAAGCCAATAAAACAGAAACGTCACAAATTCGCACCTGAACGCAACAAAGTAATCAACGATGAAGTCGACAATCTGCTTAAAACTGGAAAGATCCGAGAAGTCAAATATCCATAATGGTTGGCCAACGTGGTCGTCGTACAAAAGAAGAATGGAAAATGGCGAGTCTGCATCGACTTCACAGATCTAAACAAAGCTTATCCAAAAGATCCTTTCCCGTTACCTCATATCGATGATATGGTCGACGCAACAGCAGGACATGAATTGTTGACATTCATGGACGCATATTCAGGATATAACCAAATCCTGATGCACACGGACGACCAAGAAAAAACCGCATTCATGACAGACAAAGGCATATACTGTTACAAAGTCATGCCATTTGGTCTTAAGAATGCAGGTTCGACGTGATGTGGATCTAAATTCCTTAGGCGTAGGAATCTAGAAACGTTAGGTTAAAGATTGATTTTTGATACGTTCTTGCTTTGAAAGTATGAATTTGAACAGATATTTCAAACCTACACGATCAATCCAGAAACGTGTATTTTGAATCCCAAACTCCTTAGATCAATCCAGAAACTAAGTTGTTTGACAAATCTAAACCGCAAAACAATCCAGTAATTGAAGTTTAGAGAATGACAACAAAAATTATGCAAGTATGCATAAAGATTGTAAAAAAAAACGAAATTGTATTGAATGATCTTCAAGGTACATGTTTTGGCCCTATATATAGTAGATAACTATGACAAGAATAAGGAAACTATGAAAAGAATAAGGAAACTATAGAATAAGGAAACTATGACTAGAATAAGGAAACTATAAAATAAGGAAACTATGACAAGAATAAGGAAATATAGAATAAGGAAACTATAGATAGCTAGCTTAAGGAAATAATTATCTAAATCTGATTTTATCCTTGCTTCTCTTCCAAGTTACTTGTCCTCCAAGGTGTTTCCATGCTTGTCCTCCAAATTACTTGTTCTCCAAGTTAAATTTGTCACCCATGCATTTCTTTTATCCAAATCAAATCCCATTGGGTTGATTAATAAAGTAACAGGCTCTTCAAATGAATTTTCTTCTGATTTCACATCATTCCCCCCTTCTTTCAAAGAATTTGCCCTCAAATTTGTATCATCTAGATACGGAGAAAGATCACCAACATTGAAAGTAGCACTAACACCTCCAAAGTCACTTGGCAAGTCTATCTTATAGGCGTTGTCTCCGTATGCTTCAAGTACCTCAAACGGACCATCGGCCCTTGGCATAAGCTTGTTCTTTCTTTTACTTGGGAACCTCTCTTTTCGCAAATGAACCCAAACAAGATCACCGGGTTTGAAAACAGGTTGTCTACGGTTCTTATTTGCCCGTGCCTTGTAAACCGCATTCATCTTCTCAATTCTTTCTTTCACTTGTTCACAAGTCTTCTTGAACACTTCCAAACGTTTCTTTGCATCAACATGTATATCATCTTTGTGTAAAGGCAATAAATCAATTGGAAGGAAAGGATTGACACCATAAACTACTTCAAATGGAGAACGAGAAGTTGTGGAGGAATGAGACCGATTGTAAGCAAATTCTGCATGACACAACTTCACATCCCAATCTTTTTGAGTTTTGCTCACCAATCCACGAAGTAAAGTACCCAATGTCCTATTAGTGACTTCTGTTTGCCCATCAGTTTGTGGATGATGAGAAGTGCTAAACATCAACTTAGTCCCCAACATACGCCACACACACTTCCAAAAGTGACTCAAAAACTTGGAATCTCGATCAGACACAATACTTCTTGGAACACCATGCAAACGAACAATTTCCCGAAAATAGAGATCTGCAACATGTTGTGCATCATCCGTTTTATTCATTGGAATGAAATGGGCCATCTTTGAAAACCGATCAACCACAACCATGATTGAATCCTTTCCCCGTTGTGTTCTTGGCAGCCCAATAATGAAATCCATGCTCACGCTATCCCATGGGGAACTAGCCACTGGTAAAGGTGTGTACAAACCTTTAGAGAAAGTACTTTTTGCCTTTTGACAAGTAGCACATCTAGAAACCACTGATTGGACATCTTGAATCATCTTTGGCCAAAAGAAATTTTCGGCTAATAGATCCATAGTTTTGTGAATGCCAAAATGTCCAGCAATCGCACCACTATGTACTTCACGAACAAGTAATTCCCGAACACCGCACTTAGGAATGCAAAGCTTATTTCCTTTGAATAGAAATCCATCTTGCAAAGTAAAATTACGAGTTGGAGCCTTGAACTCTTGTGCAAAATCATTATCGGATTCATAGAGCCCTTTGATATGTTCAAAACCAATAACCCTGGTATCTACCATAGCCAATAAATATGCTCTCCTTGAAAGAGCATCTGCTACAACGTTTGATTTTCCCTCCTTGTATTTTGAAGAAAAAGTGAAGGATTGAAGAAATTCCACCCATTTAGCATGACGAAAATTTAGCTTTTGCTGCCCATGTATAAACTTCAATGCTTCATGATCTGAATGTAGCACAAACGGTTTAGGCCGCAAATAATGAGACCAATGGTCTAATGATCTCACAATGGCATAAAATTCACGATCATAGTTGGAATAATTCAATTTTGCACCACTTAGCTTTTCGCTGAAAAACGAGATAGGCTTCTTTTCTTGTAGCAAAACAGCACCTATGCCAACTCCGCTTGCATCACACTCTACTTCAAACAGCTTGTTGAAATCAGGCAAAGCTAAAATAGGGGCATTACAAAGCTTCTCCTTAATCTCCTCAAATGCCTTTTGTGCTGATTTAGACCATTCAAATTCACCTGTCTTTTTGAGTAATTCCGTGATAGGAGCCATGATAGAAGAGAAGTTTTTAATAAATCTCCTATAAAATGAAGCCAAGCCATGAAAACTCCTTACGTCGTGCATGTTGTTAGGAGTCAGCCAAGAGGAAATAGCATGAACTTTCTCTGGATCAACTTTAACTCCTTGATTAGAGACAATGTACCCAAGAAAGGAAATATTGGGTACCATAAAAGCACACTTCTCCAGCTTACCAAAAAGCTTTTGTTCACGCAACTTCTTAAATAATCTTCGAAGGTGGAATGCATGCTCGACTTTATCTCGACTATAAACCAGAATATCATCAAGGTAAACCACAATAAACTTGTTTAAGAAGGGACGTAATACTTCATTCATGAGCCGCATAAATGAGCTAGGAGCATTGCAGAGCCCAAATGGCATCACCATCCACTCGTACAAGCCTTGTTTAGTTTTGAAGGCTGTTTTCCATTCATCACCTTCACGAATCCGCATTTGATGATAGCCACTCCGAAGGTCAATCTTTGAGAAAATTTCAGCACCATGCAATTCATCCAGCATATCCTCCAATCTAGGCATGGGAAAACGGTATTTGATAGTGATGTTGTTTATTGCCCTAGAATCGATACACATCCGCCATGTTCCATCTTTCTTTGGAACCAAGAGAGCTGGTACGGCACAAGGGCTTATGCTTTCTCGAACATACCCCTTTTGGATCAAATCATCAATTTGCCTCTGTAGCTCTTTTGATGCCTCAGGATCACACCTATAAGCAGGTTTATTGGGTAATGGAGCACCGGGGACAAGATCAATGGCATGCTCAATTCCTCGTAACGGGGGCAGCCCTTTAGGTAATTCTTCCGGGAATACATCACTGAATTCACCGAGCAAATCGTTAAGAAGTGGGTCATGCGGAGGAAGATTTGGAGCTGTTTGTTTTACTACTAATGCGTAAGCCATACCACCACTTTCTTCCACCTCTTTCTCAAAATCTTTAGCGGACAAAAACAAGCTGGTCTTTTTCTTTGGTTCACGAACATGAGCATAGTAATCGTTGGGAGATAATGGTTGCAACTTGATACGCTTGTTGCCAACTTTAACGGAATAAATGTTCGTATCGCCTTCATGAATCACCTTTCTATCGAACTGCCATGGTCTCCCAAGCAAGAGATGACAAGCACTCATAGGAATCACGTCACACCATAACTCTTCCTTGTAGTTTCCAATTGAGAAACTTACCAGTGCCTGCTTCTTCACATTCAAACCCTTCGAGTCATCAAGCCAATTCAACTTGTAAGGTTTAACATGATCACGAATAGGTAATTGAAGCTTATTGACCATATCAACCGAGGCAACGTTAGTGCAAGAACCGCTATCAATTATCATGTTGCAAGTGTGATTTCCAACCTTGCATCGGGTATGAAATAGGTTCTCCCTTTGATCAGCATTGGCCAAACACTCCGAATGCAGCACCCTACGAACAATGATTAGATTTGCATCATTTTCTGCGTATGCGTCCTCTTCCTCCTCGTCACCGTCTGCCTCCTCTTGATTTTGTTCACATTCGGGTAGAAACTCAATGTACTTATCTTCTTCTTCCCATTCCATGTATTGTTTCATTGTAAGAGTTCTCCTAGAAGGACATTCACTAGCCATATGCCCCTTCCCTTGACACTTGAAGCACTTCCTTCGATTCTCAAACTCCTCTTTGGAAATAAATACCTTTTGTTTTTCCACCCGTTTATCATCTTTGAACGTTGGACCTTCCTTCTTTGGGGGAAATCTCACGGGAGTTTGTTTGTAAGACGTTTGGGGAGAGCTTTGGGAAACATTAGACTTGAAAGAACTAAAACCTTTGGAATTACCGGAACCCGATCCGTGGAAACTAGATTTCGACTTCTCCTCTTGCATATGAGATTCAATCTTCATGGCCAGCTTGCAAACATCATTAAACGAGCTGTAGGGGCTGAGTTCAACCTTTTTGGCAATAGGTCGATTTAACCCACGAATAAATCGTGCAATCTTCATCGTTTCTTTCTCAGCCAAATCACACACCAAACATAACTTATCAAATTCTGCCACATATTCCATCACACTCATATCATCTTGCGTTAATGATGTAAGTTTCAAATATTGTGTTTGCTCGTAATCATCGGGGAGATATTTGTTGCGAAGCTTTTTCTTCAAAACCGTCCAAGTTTTGATCTTTTCCTTTCGAGCCCTGGTCCTACTAGCTTTAAGATTCTCAAACCACAAACCCGCTGTCTTTGTTAGGCGAATATACGCAATCTTAAATCGTTGTTTATCATCAAAGCCCTTATAATCGCCAATTTTGTCAACTTGGCGCTCCCACTCAAGATACACATCGGGTGTTCCTAAGCCTGTGAAATCATCCAACTTTATACCTCGATCATCAATCGTGGGTTTGTTCATGTGGGGTTTAGACGAGATCGACCCGTCTGAATCTTGATCACCAGAATCTTCATCTTCCACCTTATTAAGAACAAAGTGGACAGAGGTCGGATCGAGTTTTTTTCGGAATTCTTCATACATTGCCCCCATACGCAGATCTTGTCTATTAATCGAAGATTCAAGGAGCTCGAGTTTTCCAAGCTTCTCTTCTTGCAGTTTCATACGCGCAAGAACTTCAGCCAAGAGTTCATCTGTTGTCGGCATGATAAACAACGTTTCTTGCGTCCCAAGAAACACAAGAAATCGGTGCTTGAACTTTGTAGTAACCAATCACCTTCAGCTCTGATACCAAATTGATGTGGATCTAAATTCCTTAGGCGTAGGAATCTAGAAACGTTAGGTTAAAGATTGATTTTTGATACGTTCTTGCTTTGAAAGTATGAATTTGAACAGATATTTCAAACCTACACGATCAATCCAGAAACGTGTATTTTGAATCCCAAACTCCTTAGATCAATCCAGAAACTAAGTTGTTTGACAAATCTAAACCGCAAAACAATCCAGTAATTGAAGTTTAGAGAATGACAACAAAAATTATGCAAGTATGCATAAAGATTGTAAAAAAAACGAAATTGTATTGAATGATCTTCAAGGTACATGTTTTGGCCCTATATATAGTAGATAACTATGACAAGAATAAGGAAACTATGAAAAGAATAAGGAAACTATAGAATAAGGAAACTATGACTAGAATAAGGAAACTATAAAATAAGGAAACTATGACAAGAATAAGGAAATATAGAATAAGGAAACTATAGATAGCTAGCTTAAGGAAATAATTATCTAAATCTGATTTTATCCTTGCTTCTCTTCCAAGTTACTTGTCCTCCAAGGTGTTTCCATGCTTGTCCTCCAAATTACTTGTTCTCCAAGTTAAATTTGTCACCCATGCATTTCTTTTATCCAAATCAAATCCCATTGGGTTGATTAATAAAGTAACAGGCTCTTCAAATGAATTTTCTTCTGATTTCACATCACGACGTATCAAAGGCTGGTTAATATGATGTTCAAAAAACATCTAGGTCGAACGATGGAAGTTTATATCGACGACATGCTCGTGAAATCGGAGCGTTCGATCGATCATGTAGCACATCTAAAGCAATCGTTCGACATCCTACGACAATACAAGATGAAGCTCAATCCAACAAAATGTTCCTTCGGAGTACGTGCAGGGAAGTTCTTAGGGTACTTGGTGACACAACGAGGAATCGAAGCAAGTCCAGAACAAGTTAAAGCTATCACCGAGATACAATCTCCAAGGAATGTCAAAGAGGTCCAGAAATTAACAGGACGCGTGCAGTTTTAACCCGATTTATCTCACGGTCATCGGATAAATGCCACTTGTTCTATAATGTCCTACGAAAGAATCAAGGTTTCTTATGGACAGACGAACATGAGAAAGCTCTGCAGGAATTGAAGCAATATATGACATCGCCACCCTTGTTGACAAAACCGGTCGAAAGAGAAAGTTTGCAGCTATACTTGGCAGTAAGCAAAAATGCGACGAGTGCAGTACTCGTGCGAGAGGAAGATCAACAGCAACGACCAATTTATTATGTGAGCAAATCTTTCCTCGACGCAGAAACCAGGTACACGTCCATGGAAAAATTGCTGTTGGGTCTCATGACTGCAGCAAAAAAGCTAAGGCATTACTTCGAATCGCACCATATTATTGTTGTGACTAATTATCCACTTAAGACTGTACTACGGAAGCCGGAACTAACAGGACGTCTAGCTAAGTGGAGTATCTATCTCAGTGGGTTCGACATAGAATTCAAACCCAAGACGGCAATTAAATCACAAGCATTGGCGGATTTTGTAGCAGAATTTTCTCCAGGACTAGAGCCAACGACGTGCGACGAGGTCAATAATGTGATGATTTCAGACAACAAACCTTGGTTACTCTACGTTGATGGCTCTTCGAACGTACGAGGATGTGGACTAGGTGTTGTCTTAAAATCATCACAGGGGGGGAAACATGGTATACCCGATGCGAATTCAAAGCCACGAACAACGAAGCAGAATATGAAGCTCTGATCGCAGGATTGGATATCGCTCTTAGACTGGGGGCAAAACAGTTGCATGTTCGAAGCGATTCTTTATTGGTTGTCAACCAAATAAATGGAGACTTTCAAGCAAAAGATTCGAAAATGATGAACTATCTCAAAGCTGTTAAAGATCGAATCGCACGATTCGAATAATTTTTGATCGAACAAATACCAAGGGATCTAAACATGCAAGCTGACGCATTAGCTAACTTGGGATCTGCATTCCACGACCCATTTATGGAGAATATTCCAATACTTCATCTCACGACGCCAACAATTGAAGCAAAAGAAGAAGTGCAGATGAACGAAGAAGTCTATAATTGGTCGATTGACATATGGAATTATCTCAAGCATGACCGACTCTCTGAAGACAAAATGGAAGCCCGAAAAACAAGGTCCAAAGCTTCAAGATATACAATTTTTGAAGACCAACTCTATCGAAGATCCACAACTGGACTCCTTCTACGATGTGTCATAAATAAGATGCAAATCGATCGAATTCTCCAAGAAATGCACGATGGAGAATGTGGGAATCACGCAGGGGGCAGAAGCCTCGCCAATCGAATCTCACGACAAGGTTATTATTGGCCTACCCTACGAGAAGACGCAATAAGATACGTTCGACATTGTGATGCTTGTCAAAAACATTCGGGTATGACTCATCGACCATCTGAACCCTTACATTCTGTCCTAATTCCTTGGCCATTCATGCGATGGGTAATGGACATCGTTGGTAAATTACCCCCTGCTCCTGGACAAAAAGTTTATTTACTTGTGCTCACCGATTATTTCTCGAAGTGGATAGAAGCTGGAGCTTTTTCGCAGATCAGAGATAAGGAGGTCATATCCTTCATTCAAAACAACATTATTCATAGATTTGGAGTACCATCCGAGATAATGTGCGACAATGGTTCACAATTTATAAGTGACAAAACTCGTATGTTCTGCGAAAAACGTGGGATCAAGCTAGTCACTTCTACTCCAAGGTATCCTCAGTCCAACGGATTGGCTGAATCAAGCAACAAAGTCATCATCAACTCAATTCGAAAAAGGTTGAAGGGAGCAAAAGGTAAATGGGTAGAAGAACTACCATCAGTCCTATGGGCGAATCGAACGACACCAAGAGCATCAACAGGACAAACTCCATATTCCTTAGTATATGGATGCGAAACAGTTTTACCAATTGAAGCCCAAATACCTGTTGCTAGAAGTCGTACGTTTGACCAGAATGCCATAAATTTATCATACGATCTGGATGCTCTCGAAGAACTTCGAGAAAACGCATTGCGTACGATGGCAGCACAAAAAGGGCTAGTCGAACGACATTTCAACAAAAAGGTAAAGGCCAAAATCTTCCAAGTTGGAGACTATGTCTTACGACATGTGTTTCAGAACACTCAAGAACCAAACGCCGGAAAACTTCCCATCAAATGGGAAGGACCTTACGTAATTTCCAAAGTAATTGGAAATGGAACTTATCAACTCACGACAATGGAAGGTATAGAGATCCCACGTAGTTGGAATGCTCATCACCTCAAAAGGTACTATTTCTAACCTATTTACATACGATTTATTTTTTGAATCGATTACTAACTTGAGCGTCAGAGCGTCGTTGGTCAAACCAACAGCCACCCCCTAGCAACTATGTTTGTTCGCAGGTATCGCACGATTATCGCAAGTATCGCACGACCATCGCAACGATCGCACGACCATCGCAACGATCGCACGATTATACTAATTGCTTTAAACGCATGGTTATTTCGCAAGAGCACAAGACAATTCGCCAGTCGCACGTATACTCTTATGAGTATAAAAAGAAACGTTTCTAAACCTAAGTCTTAGGACTTTAAACAAATACATGCAAAAACAAAAGCTATAACGCCCGATACAAAGCTACAAACGCATGGTAAAAGCTAAAAACGCAAGACAAAAGCTAAGATCATATGACAAAGGCTAAAACGCACGATAACAAGTCATTAAACCAAAAGGTTTTTCATTAATACTTTGCTAAATTAGCAAAATTACAAAAAATGAAAGACCCTGAGATAACAAAATTATTCTATGGGAGCATCAGAGGAAGGAGGATCCACGACAGGGGCTTCTTCAGTCGCCAGTGGAAGCACAGAGACGGATCCAGAGGTTTTAATCACCTCCTCCTCGACACCGGCATCCTTGACTTTAGCGGATTTCTCCCCTTCGATCGCCGCTTCCTCGTCGAAGTTTTTAAGATCTTCTTCGTCAAGAAGATCCTCAGAACCCATCACCCGTACGAAGGAAGCCACCTCTTCGCTTGAAATCTTTGAAGTAACGGTCCCAGCAGCCACACGTTGCATAAGTGCAGTACGTGCGACTACTCGGGCCAAGGCACCATCCTCCTCGAGCTCTTGGATCCTGGACGACAAGGCCTCCTCCCTCTCGGCCTTCTCCCGTCGAACGTCGAGTAGTTCTTTCTCCAGATCCTTAGTACGTTCCAGGGCCACCTTCAGCCGCTCTCGTTGCTCGACCTGGAACCTATCGCTGATATCCAGCTTCGATTCAAGGTCTCCAATTTGGACCGATTTGGCGTTAACCTCATCGGCCAATTGAGCCATCTTCTTTTTGGCCTTCTCAGCTTCCTTCTTGGCCAACTTAGCGTCATTTTGATTTGACGCCATCTCCTCCTTAATCTTAGCCATCCGCAAGTGGAGGCTAAGACTCGTCTGGAGAGCCTGCAAAAAAAAAAGAAAGAGATCAGGAAGATGAACAATGAAGTAAGAAAATCGTACGATGTAGAATACTTACCAAGAAGGATATGCCCGCGACAGAGGCGTCCAGATCCTCGATGTCCGCCTGCTCCATACGCGCCTTCTGAGCAGGGGAGTGGAACTGTTCCAAAACAGGGAAGATAGACTTCGTCCTAATGACGTCGTCCACCATGAAGTCGGAGGGCATGTTAATGGTCATGGTCGTAAGACCAGACCCCTCCTCCTCTTTACCCTTACCAACCTTCGACGAAGGCTGGCTTGACGCACCTGTTTCCTTTGCAGGTGGAGCAAAGTGGATAGGGATCGCCTCTATCCCACCTTCAGCCTTTTGCTTGGCATCCTTAGGTGGGGTATCCAAAGAAACGTACGACGACCTCGTACGTTTAGCCACCAAGCCTTCACCGACCGCGGCTTTCCTTTTGGCAGCACGGGCAGCCGCCTCCATCACCGACATCTTCTTTGAAGCTGAACCTACGAAAAGGGAAAATCCAAGTTAAAAACGTACGACTAAAACTAAAATTGAAATAAATAACCATCGTAAATAATTACCTTCCATCTCTGTCTCTTCGATGATCTGTACTTCAGGTTCGACGTCACTCTCCTCACTGCTCTTCGACGTTCTATAAGTACGATCCGTCACACTATAACTCAAGAAGTGTGAGATCAGTTCGGTCGACTCCTCAGTAGTCTCGAACGTGAAGTTGATAGCTGCAAAAGAAACGTGCGATTAATACATAAAAGTATACAAAAGTACGAAAAAGAAAGACTAACGTCTAAATTACCATTCGAGTTCCATTTAGGAACGACCCAAGATTCGTCAGTAACCGAAGACGTTTGGACAAAGACATAGCGAGACTTCCACCCTCGATCATTCACTTGGGTGCCATGAACAAGCATGGAGTCGTGCCTACCCCTAGGAAACAACCCGTAATGGTTGTACGGTAGCCTCGTTATGTTGTAAGCAGAAAGAAGGTCGTCGACTGAAAACGCACGACGACCCCAATCCCTAGTCACCCGTTCGATCACCAGAATGACGCGCCAGAATTGGGGCATCAGTTGCCCTGGAGATAAGTTGAATCGGGTCATAAAGGCCCGAGAGATCGGAGAATACGGCCATCGAAAGCCGATCTTGAACGGATACTCATACAGGGCAAAGAACCCCGTTGGAGTATCCGCTGGCCGAATTTCTCCGGCTACCCTGATTTGGGCACCCTCCGACAACCCAGCAAGCTCTCTCAACTCCATGACTTCCAGACTCTCCGTGATCGAACTGCTAACCTCGCTCGACATGATGAACTCTAAACGCCCTAAACTCTTTCTTAAGCGTAAAAATCTAAGAACGTCTAACCCTCTATTACTCTTATATGCTATTGATTTCAGACGCATGAACAAAGGAGAAGAAGGGTACCTTATATGCCTAGTCGCACGAAATCTTTGCCAAAAATAAAATCGGATTGCGATTAGGGATTGATCTTGCGAATCAGTTGAAAGTTAAGAAGATTTTGTAAAATCTTTCTTTAATCTAAACCCTCGTATTTATAGTAACCAAATCATTGATGAGTCATCGAAGATAATCATGCCACGCGTCCCGACTAGCCGTTAGAGAGACACCTGTCCAGTAACGGCTCTATGACGTCATACGCACCAACATTAATACGACCGTTAACCAACGAATTTTTACTCTTTGACCAACAAATTAAAGATTTAGAAAACATCAGAATATTTTCCTAAATCTTGGGGGCAAATTGTTTGGGTAAAAATCTACGAACGCACGACAGCTAGTTATAATCGTAAGACAAATGATAGGACAATAATTCTGTATTAAGATAAGGTCCTAAAATAAACTAATAAGATCCTCTAGCAAAGAACACTGATCATCGGATAATTCTATCACAGAAGTCGAACGACATCTACAATGACGTACGACAATACTAACGAATAAACATACGAAGTTCATATCTTTTAATGCAGGCAAGCTGATTATCATTGTCCAGCTTTGAAAAAGTCTGAGATCGAGTACTATACTATGCTCGTTGGAGTTCATCATTACAACGGACATGTCTTAAGTTATAACTCGTTCGATAGAAACCGACAACATCAAGAGGTCGACCGTTACAAGCAAGATTCTCGCAGCAGTTACAATCTGGACATTAACATTCAACAATACCGTTGGACAGTTACGAGTTAAGCATTAATAATCAATGATATCGTTGGACGGTTACTCTCAAGCTGCTATATAAGAAGAATCAAGTCAACATTTGGAGACACGAAGTTTGCCCGAAGTCTACAAGCTCTATACTTTCTATTCTTGATAATCATTTGTATTTTACATTCGATTCCATTGTTATTTCTCTTGTAATCGTACGATTGAAGCTGTAAACTCGAAGGACATCACCCCTGCTTGGTGATCATAGTGCACTATCGACTTACCTTTTAGGTCGACCACAGGTTTTTTCCTCCGTCGTGAGGTTTTTCTTGCGTCATCAAATTATCCGTCTTATTTTACTTTTTCGCACTTCTTATGGAATGCAATTTCTTTCTCTCGACGGTTAAGCCTCACACATTTTCATACGACATTTGACTTGTGTAATTTTTTACATAAACAGTTATTAGATTTTTAATTAGCATAAATACTTCATTTATATGTTTATATTCATCATAACAAATTTATTATTAAATTTTGGCAACTAAATATAAATATACATTAATAAATAATCAAGCAAAAACTTAGAAAAATATAAAAGATTAGAAAACATGGCATAATGCATCTTCGGTTCTGTGGAAAAAACAATGTCAAGCAAAACAACAATTTTCAAATAAAACATATGTGCAAACATTAACAACAATATATACAATTCATAGAAAACATGGCATAAAACATAAATTTTGTTACCTGAAAAATTTATGGTAAAAGAACAATAACTTCTATTTTAACGGAACACTCATGTTAACTTAGAATTGGATGGATTACACAAATAGATGAATATATGATTGTTAAAGAAATCAACAAAAAAAAATAATCCGTCTCAAATAGTAGGTGCATATGTATATATTCTCAAACGTATGTTTGATGATTTGATGGATAATAGATGATATGTTTAAAGGGTGAATGAAATAGATTAAAATTTACAAAAAATAAGAAATTAAAGAAAAAAAAGAGGAAATTCAAGGCATTAGAAGATGTCACCTTATACATATTTCTCCTCACACATGTTGAATTTTGATGAAGTTACATAAGAAATGTTATATCTTCAAGACTACAAAAATTGAATCATCTATGAAAACCCTCGTTACCGTTACCAACTACAATACCTTGGTTCCATCATTGGAAAAAAAAAACAATTAAAATATATTAGCAATAGAAGGCGACAAAAAAAACTTTAAAATCCCAAAAAAAAAGAAATGCGTACCTTTATTAGTTTTCTCAAAGTTTACATGAAAAAGTGTTAGACTACCTGAAAGTTTTACGAAAGATGAGCAACAACGTTAATGGGAAATGAATTTTGAAAAATAGAAACAACAAACATAAACTTTAAAATCCCAACAAAAAATAAAAGAAATGCATACCTTTATTAGTTTTCTCAAAGTTTACATGAAAAAGTAATAGACTACTTGAAAGTTTTACGAAAGATGAACAACAACGTTAATGGGAAATGAGTTTTGAAAAATAAAAACAACAAACATAGGAACCCAATAGCGTAACATATAACTAAAGTTGTTCATTATATTTTGGTGGAGCATTAGGTGAGTTTATATATGATTATGTTGTAGGTTTTTTTTTAATTAATAAATAAGAAGGTGAAGAAGGTAAAATAAATGTCATTAAGAAAATAAATAATTTGGAAATTAAAGCTAATTAAATTGTAAGTTAAGGTTAATTAAATTGTAAGTAAAATTACCAAAGAGTCCTTCTTATAATTAAACATAAAATTTCCATTTAAGGGTAGAATAGTCTTTAAGTTATTTGACATTTAAAAAACTCAAAATAATGAGAAAATTTTTAGAGGTTAATTCTACTCTTAAAGAGTGCCATATCATACCTAAAGGTTCTCTTTTAATGTATATAAATGATATAAATGATGATATAAAGATAGACAATTTTTTCCTTTCTTCGAATCTCCATCTATTTTACGGATTAAAAATTAACACAGTTTTAAAAAAAAACGAGATATTGGTGTAACGGAGTATGATTTCGTGTACGACCTGATGACAGCCTTTTCGGTCAAACTGTACGTTAGGCATTAAAAGTGGTACTGTAGATGCCTTAACGAATAAATCGCCCAATTCCAACCATTTCTTTTCTTCACACAAATTGGCCTTCCTTCCCCAACCCTCCTCCTCATAGAGATCGAATTAGCGAAGAACGAACAGCCATGGATCCCTATGCTGCTGCTGCTCAAACCTACCCTCCATCCTCATCACAGATTCAACCTCAGAATCAAGATCCATATCTCTACAGTCAACAATACGAACAATCTCAACCTTATCCCTATTATCCCCAAATTCCACAACAATACCCTAACCCTAACCCTAACCCTAATCCTAATCCTGTTTATCCTGAGCAAGAGCCCGCCCCGATTCATCCTCCTGGTGTCCCGGTTCAGAGCGACCCGACCCATATGGCTGCCTACCAGCACGGCGGCTATAACACCACCGCCCATTTCCAGAACGACCCTTACTACCCACACCAACAGCAGCAGTTGAGCTATTCGGATCCGGGTTTGGTGCATCAACAGCAATGGCAACAACACGGGCAAGCTGCTGATTATGGGCTTTCTTCCTTATACCCACCGGTAACCATGATTAAGATTCCTGATTCAATAATTCTTAGCCTAGGTTTTCAAATATTGGGGATTTTGATGAATTGTGTTTATTTATGTATCATATTTGGTTACTATCTTAAAATTGTATACCTTCTGGTCAAGCTGCCTTGTAAGCTAGTACATGTTGGATGGACCATAAGCTAGCTTTTTGAAAAGTCAAGGAGAGTAACATCTAGTGACTTATGGAGACTTTTTATTTTGTTTATTCCAAATATACCCTTGCTACTTTTTACACTTTCAATTTTTAAACATGTGTTCTTTTTGGTCATTTTACGGTCATAAGCTTATTTATTAGCTAATTTTTGCCAAGCACATCTTATTCACCAGCTAACTTATCAGTCATAAGCTAGCTTATTAGCTAGTTTGCCAAACATAGCCTTAGTGTCTATAGTTGCCTGTATGTAATGTGAGTTTCATCCCTTGATTGGTTGTTCTTGACTTTGAGATGATGAATTGAAAACTAAAAAGGCACCTTGGACTAAAGGTTTCTAGGATAGACCATGTTTTATGACTCGGTTTTCTTGATTTTAGCTTAAGTTCTATGTATAGATTATTTGGTTTATGTGGTTGCAATTGCAAGATTATAACTACAATATCTTTCATTTAGTTACTTATTACTCTTGAGGGTATCTGTAATATAAGGTGTTTGGATGGATATTTTAAAAGTGATTATTGCAACTTGAAGAATCAAATTACGACAAAGGAGCCGTGGGTTAATATTATGCTTATCTAAGTAATCATTTTTTCTTAAAGCTAATTCATAATTGCTTCTTCATATTCTTATCATTTTTACCCTAGATAATGATAAAGTTAAATGATAAATCACTTTTTTCCGAAACATTAAAAGCTCAATACGCAATAATCACACTGGATGCTTGAAACTCTCCATATGTAATGTGCGGATTTCTCGAATTAGGGATGCATGCCTTGTAACATGTTGATCTAGAAAAGAATTTTTGATATAAGAACACCTTTCATTTAATAGCCTGAAGCATGTGGAAAAATTCATAAAGATTAGTAATACATGTAGCTCTTGTAAGTGTTAGTACATTATATCGATTTACATCATATGAGATTTTTTGTTGGATGAAGAATGTGATTTGTATATTTTAACTATAAGAATTGGCAAACTAAACTTTGGTGCTGAATTTTTTTTTTGGGTGTGTGTGTGGTGGGGGGGGGGGGGGGGGGGGGGAGGCATTTTCAATTGTGTTAAAAGTTAAGAAGTTAATTATTTGCCGTCATTTATATAGAGTCAAGTCCCATCTTGATACTAATCATCTGGATAACAAGCGTGGTATTTTTGTTAGAGAACATGCTCACTTTTGTTAAACTATGAGGCGTCTATTGGAAAAATAAAGTACATACTCAAGTTTATATACACAATCTATATATTTGTATATATATGTTGCGTGTATGGGTTGGAATATATACTATGGTTAGCTTGTGCTTATTATATGAAGGTGTTGACGCTTTCCTTGGCCTATCAGTTTCTTCTGCTTTTCTACATATGAAGATTCTATAAGCATGGACTTACGACACTTTTGCTGGTGAACTTTAGTTCTATACACCCACCAAATTGACACCCACAAAAGTCTTTAAGCTATTATTTGTGAAAAATGGTAAATCTTTTTAGCCAATCCTCATACTTAGGTGTCGTTTGGTTTTTTAAGAGGTCTAAAGTCTAAAAATAAGAGGTGGATGGTGCACATCTAGAGGATGGTAGAGGAGGTTTTCAGGCCTTTTCTTAAAAGTAAAACAAACGGTCTTAAGTCTGCAAACCTCTTAATTTGCAGACTTAAGAGGTTTTAAGAGGTAACTTATAAATAACAAACGAACGGCCCCTTAGCCTCCTAACAAGAAGATGATGACTCTACGGATTAACATTTCCCTCTCCTCATATCTTCCCCAGGATTTTACCATCTGTCATCATTTTGTTATGAGGAGGATGAGTAGGGAGAATTCAACATTATTCATAGCATTGAAGTTTGGCATGGGGTTTTGGTTTTAAATCTTAGTGATTATTTAAGTAAGTAGGGATCGCTGAAAACACATGCTTTGTGCTGTTAATATTGTGTACCTAAATTTTAAGAGTGTGAGAAACTCTCAAAATGGTCGGTAAATGTAATTTGAACAAAGATTTCAAAGGACTAGCATAAATCTGAGAACTATCAGCTGAGCTGGACAGCCTTGAATTTTTGCTAGAAGCTGAGCATTACAACCGCTTGAGATTGAAACCAGTGTTCATCTGGTAACAAATAGAGCTTGAAAAACCACCATTGGAAGGAATGGCGTAGGTCTTAAGCCCAAATACCTGCTACTTAAACTTAAAGTTGTTTTTTCCCATCTGCAGAAGTGATTAGCCACAAGCTCTCTCGGCTTGGTTGAAGATTTTGCAGGTTTTGACTGTTGAAGAAATGGTACATGATGATATTTCTTGTTTTCTAGTTTTGGGGAAATGAAGAAGAGGCTTCTGTAAGCTTGGCCACAGAACCTTAAAGCAACCCTATGTGGAACTTTATAAAAAAACGTATTGTTCTGGTTGCTTTATAGTTCCTGTGGGAAAACCCTTTTGGTGTTCGACATCTTTTTATTTATTTATTTATTCCGTTCAAGTGTCTAGTTGATTCAACCAAACTTATGGTCAAATTGAGCCTCTCTCCGTTACTGCCAAACCTTGACTGTATGGCCTTGCTAGTTACATACATGTGCCATTCAGTCGAGGAGGCAGTCAAATTTCTCATTCTAAACAGTCATCCAACGAGATCTTTACCTTAAAGGGTATCATTGGAAAACTGTATTTGCTCCCTTTTCGGATGTCGGTTGATGAACCTTTCTTCAGGATTTCATATTCAAGCTTCTTGGGGTGTGCTGAATCTCTCATAGCTTCTTGCAGCAGTTTCTTTGTTGATGGGAGACGGATGCTTGAATTTTTACGAGTGGGTTCGTTCTTAGTTCTTGGAAACGGGCGAATGTTAATGCAACATTGCATAGAAATGTGAAATGTAGCTTAACGGTAATGATGGAAATTACTATTTACTCCTGTTTCCTCTTAAAAAGGGATATTGTTTGACTTTTAAGGTAGTACTACTACATTTCAACTTCAAAATTGATATTGGTTCGTTAAATTTTGAGGGAACATTATAGTTACATCAAACTTTAATAACAAAATACTACAAACCGTAAAGTGTTTTGGTGTTATATCTTAATTCTGACCGTTTAGAGTTGGATGGTAAGTTATGGGTATCGAGGAGGTACTCTACTTCTATAACTTGTAACTTATGATGCCAAAGGTCAAACGGTCTGGCCTTGTGTTTGTTCCTTATTTGGTCACCAGTTTGACTCCCCTTAGGGCCAATGAAAAATTTTCGTAGTTAACTTCATGGCCCCATGGGGTTAGTCAAGGTGCACGCAAACACATCCATGGTTATCAGTTTTTATATACATGTAGTAAGAAGCAATCAAGAAAGGGGCAATGTGCTACGCTTTCTTTTGTGCTTCTCTCTCTCTCTCTCTCTCTCTCTCTCTCTCTCTCTCTCTCTCTCTCTCTCTCTCTCTCTCTCTCTCTCTCTCTTCTTTTATTGGATTTACAACTGTACGATACCTCCTGTTTTCATGTTCTTGATAACCGTGTGCTTGAAATTTATGATTCTCTGTGAATATTCTTTTACCTTTAGACCCTTGTGATGGTGGCTATAATCGTCTTTTGCCCTTTTTTTGGGCTGTGTAATTATATGCATGATATCGTTTTGGTGCATGATTTTCAGAACGGGCAACCTCAAAACAGCGGTTCTGGCAGAGGGGGAGGTAGAGGCTTTAGAGGGGGTGGTTCGTCTTTCCGTGGAAGGGGACGTGGCCGAGGAGGGCGTGGCGGTTAAAACCACTACTGGTCAGCCGAAACCCGCGTGTATGGCATGGTGTGAGCTCTGTCGGGTCGACTGCAACACTCTTGAGATTCTCGAAAACCATAAGAACGGGAAAAAGCATAAAAAGAACTTAAAAGTACAGGAAGATTTGCAGAAGCTCGCAGCAGCCAAATCGCAAGAAACCCAAGTGGCTGCCGCCGCTGCTGCCGCTGCCGCCGCCGCCCCTGAGAGACCGGAGAATCTGGGTTTGACCAAAGTCGAAAGTCAAGCGGTGGAGCCTCGAGAACAAGTGGGTGGTGGGTCGAAGAGAAAGGTGAGAGCTGGAGAAAGGAAATCTGCCGAGCCTTCGAAGAAACCGAAGGAAATCATTCCCTTTATTTGCGAGCTTTGTGACGTGAAGTGCGAATCGGCTCCGACTTTCGACAGCCATCTGAAAGGGAAAAAACACGCATTTAATCTTCAACGGTTTCAGGAACAGCAAGCGAGTTTGGGACAAGCGGCTCTTCAGGCGCTTTACCCGGCACTCGAAGCTCTGTATCCCGCGCTTCTTCAAGCACTTGCTAATCAGACGAATGCTAACGCTTCAACTTCTGCTGCAAATGGAGGGCTGGATCAACAAGTTCTTCAATGGTTGCAAGCTTATTTGCCTCAGACGGGGCCTGCGGTTCTTCCACAAGGCCCTGAATCAGCACCGGTTCCGGCTCTTGAAGGGCAGGGTCCGAACCAAGAGGCTAAGGCTGTGGAGGGAGTGAACCAGGTGGAACCGGTGGTCAAGACTGAAGACCAGGTGGAACCTGCAGTCAAGATTGAAGAGAAAGTGGAAGGTGTGGTGAAGAATGAAGAGAAAGTGGAAGGTGTGGAAGCCAAGGTTGAAGAGCAGTTGGAATCTGAGAGCAAGGGTGCAGAAACAAAGCAGTGAGAGATGGTGTTTTTGGGACCTCTAAGGAGTTTAATTTGGAGTTGTTTTTGGGTTTTTAGATGTATATCACATATTGCGTGATGATGATACTGTTAGTCTTGAATTTGAGTACCCTTTAAAGTCCAAAGAAATCGCAGGCAATTATGCAGATTTGTTACTAAGTTTTAGTTTTATTTTCTATATAGATTCTTAATATGAGGATTGTTTATCTTATCCAAGATCGTTAAGAAATTTTAGATTATTTTCATCCAAACAGATTTGTTGGAGGTTTTTTGGATGGAGAATTTAAGGAGCATAAAAGTTTTCAAATCTGGAGAAAAATCGTCAAAAGTGTGTTTGGTATATTGGATATAGACAAGAATAAGGAAAACATTTTATAATAGAACATAGAGGAACAAAGTGGAACAAACTTGTTCCCCCAACCCATGGGAAGAAGATGAAACAAATTCATATTTTACCAATATAATCTCAAACTAAAACATATTTCTTTTTTAAAATGTCAAATACGCCTTTCTACTTGCATTTTATGTTATTTACCGTATTTTTTACTCTTTAAACTTCTACTTTATGATCCAAAAGTTAATATTTTAAATTTTTTATACAACTACTATATTTTGATTAATTTATGTAATATATTAAATGTTAATAATAAAAACAATTTTAAAAAACTATAAAATAAAAATTGGAAACTAATTACAAGTTTCTATTCTGGTGACGTTTTAACTTTTTAAGCATTTTCACAAAAACATCCTAATTTTACATTTTGTTATAATAATATTTAGGGTGTTGTCATTTACACCCTAGTCTATATTCTGAAGGCTATAACACTTAAATCTATGTATAAGGTATTAATTAAAAAGTTAAAAAGTCAATTTAGATTTTTGAAATCACATAATTTCATTATCTCTCTTTTCCTTCTATACTACTTTTTGTCTCTCCTAGTTTACTTTTACTTTTTGTTTTTAAATTACATGATAATAATAGATGCATAATAGTTGAGTTTTTGACCAAATAGGTGTATTTGTAAAATTTATTTACTAAAAGAGTGTTGTTTTGAAAATATTTACCAATTAGGTGTACAAGTCTATTTATTGATGCTTTTAATGCTTTTTCAAATTGTTTTTTTACTGGATATCTTTTAGACATATTTATTGGTTTTTTTAAACATTTAAAACGTTAAAAAATTTCTTTTAAACATTTTTTACTGCTTTTTTTTTATGTATCTACCATTGAAGCTATCTACCATTGAAGCTTTAGAGAGTTGCAAAGTTGGTGATGGTGTCGAGAGGATAGGCAATGGAGATGACGGCAAGCAGTAGCGGTGAGTCGAACAACGATGAGGAGCAGTACGGCGATGGTGTCGCCGTCAGTGGTGAGCACTATGAAAAGCGGCGATGGAGATGGTGTCGCATCGACGGTGAGAATTGAGATGACCGGCGATGAGGAGCGGCGATGGAGATGGTGTCGCCGCCGGCGGTGAGTAGCGATGGTGATGAGCGCAAAGCCTGTCATCTCACGGCCACTTGTCACCATCGCTACTCACGTCGGTGGCAACACTCCATCGCCGCTCCTCATCGTCAATCATCTCAATTCTCACCGTCGATGCGATACCATCTCCATTGCCGCTCTTCATGGCTGTTCGTCTCACCGCCGCTGCTTGCCGTCATCTCCATTGCCTATCCTCTCGACACCACCAAATAAGATTGATCTTAGCAGATCTTCATGTTAACTTTTAATGCTTACCAATTGATAAAAGAAATCAGAATGCACATATGATATATAACAATATAAACAAATAATAATATACAGGAAGTATGTTTAAAAAAGTGTTTAAAAGAAAATTTAAATGCTTATAAAAAAACAGCAAGTATGTTTAAAAGAAAACCAGTAATTTTTTAAAAGCATTAAAAATATTAATAAATAGACTTTTACACCCAAATGGTAAATATTTTTAAAACAATACTCTTTTAGTAAATAAGTTTTACAAATACACCTATTCGGTCAAAATTTGTTAAACGTAAACAAAAAAACAAATATCTTGTTATTTATAAAAATAAGAGTAAACTACGATTTTCGTCCTTGTGGTTTGATGATTATAACTATTTTCGTCCCTGTGGTTTAAAAACAGTTTTTTTCGTCCTTATGGTTTCAATTTATTTCTATTTGTCTCCATGCCTCTAACTCTGTTAACAAAAGGGGTTAAAATGTCAAAAAACTTTTTTTTGAAAAGTTACATGTGCAGTCCTTATGTTTTGTAGAGTTATAAATAATTTTCCTTAAATTTCAAAATATTTAAAACTTATATATTGGTTTTTTTCTTTTTTAGTTTTTTTTTTAATTATTTTTAATTATATTATATGTTATATACATCGTTTTAAGATTATATATATATATAGGGGTGGGTTCAAATGTGAACCACTTTTTGGTTGTGAACGTGAGAACAACCGAGAGTGCGACACGTGGCGGATGACTAGGCGCCACGTCAAGTCCACGGCGGATGACTAAGCGCGATTCATGGGAGGGCATTGAATTAAAGAGGGCGGCCACACTCAAAGCCGCCACGTGTCGCGCTCTCGGTTGTCCTCACGTTCACAACCAAAAAGTGGTTCACATTTGAATTTTCCTCTATATATATAAACATATACAACATGAGAAAGGTTCAAATGGGAAGTGCTAAAAAATACGAAGTTGAGAAGTGATCTCCACTATCCATCTGATCAATAAATGTGGATTTGACCGGTTACGGTGGACGCGATCATGGGGGATTGACACGATTCATGGGAGGGTAGAGATTATTAAAGGATCGGTCAAAACCGTATTTATTGACCGGATGAGTGGTGAAGATCACTTCTCTACTTTTCATTTTTTTAGCACTTCTCATTTGAACCTAATACTATACAACGTATATAAGTATATAAGTGTGTGCTCTTTTTTAATTGAAATTATTTTTTTTCCTTTTTAGTTTTTTATTATTCTTTGTTATATTTCTATACTATATATAAAAGATTATATATATATATATGTATGCTTTTTAATTTAAAATATTAAGAGTAAATTACGGATTTGGTCCCTGTGGTTTGGGAGTTTTTATGGATTTGGTCCCTAAACTTCAGTAATTACGGATTTAGTCCCTGTGGTTTGCAAATTCTTTTGGATTTGGTCCCTGGTAGTGCAAATAGGCAGGGACCAAAACCAATAGAATTTTCAAACCATAAGGACCAAATCCAATAGAATTTGCAAGCCACAAGGACCAAATCCAATAGAATTTGCAAACCATAGGGACCAAATCTGTAATTATTAAAGTTTAGGGACCAAATCCATAAAAACTCCTAAACCACAGGGACCAAATCCATAATTTACTCAAATATTAAATACTAATATCAATTAGCAAAAAATAAAATGTAACTGAGTATACCAATTAGTATGAGTGAAGCATATTTAATAAAAGGCTAAATTGCATCAAAAAGTAATGTACTTTTGTCAAATTCCTATTTTGGGTAATGTACTTTTAAAACATTTATTTTGGTACCTCAAGAGTAAAATATCAAACTTTTAGGTACCTTGTTTACCTAATGACTTGTAAAAAGCTTATTAAGATTAGATTTTTATTGATGTGGCATTATTTATTTATTTTATAAATGACAACTATATAAGAAACTTTTTTTTTGTAAATAAATAATGGCACATTAATAAAAATCTAATCCTAGTCGGCTTTTTACAAGTCATTAGGTAAACAAGGTACCTAAAAGTTTGATATTTTACACTTGAGGTACCAAAATGAATGTTTTAAAAGTACATTATCCAAAATAGGAATTTGACAAATGTACATTACTTTTTAATGCAATTTAAAATCAACTGGTTTGTGTAAAATAAAACTAATTCTTTTCGCGAGTAATATTAAACTTTTCAAATGATTATCCTAAAATAAGTAAAAATTAATAGTTTTATTTATTTATTGATTTACTTGAGATATTTATTACTATATAAAAATAAGTAAAACTATTATTTTTTATTTATAAGTACGAGTAAAACGTGTTTAAAAAAAGTAAGATTTTTATTTATTAGTTGAGTAAAGCATATTTAAAATAAGTAAACTATTATTTTTTACTTATTTTAAATTATCATTTGAAAAGTTTAATATTACTCGTGAAAAAAAATTAGTTTTATTTTATACCAACCGATTGTTTTTATTAAATACATTTTACTCACACTAATCCGTACATTGGCGGAACTCACTTGAGGCCGTGGGGGGCCAAGTTTTTTCTGTGAGCTTAACATCACTATTATTTAGTTAATGTAATTTTTGTTTTGAATTTAATTTGGCCCTCCTAATTAAACTTCTTTCCTTTATAGAAAGTCTCATTTTAATAGAAGGTCTCATTTTAATTTTATGGTTTAACTTGAGTAGCTAACAGTCCAACACTTCCAAGTGTCCCACAACTTTGGTTTTCTATAACGAATTACAAGTACTTTTTTATAAGTTTTGGTAATTTGTATCTTTATTTTTAAAAGAGTTATAACTTCCCTTACAAATACAAGTTTTTTTAAGATTTGTTTTGCTATGTAAGACTTTAAAGCCTCAAAAGGTCAACAATTTTCACTTTGCTGAATGACGCTTGAAGTTTTTTTTTATTATTTTCTTGTCTTGATGTCACATTTTGATATGTTATATTTTAAGATATCGTATCTTTTGTTTTTTTCTTAAACAGGCAAGATGTATTAAGATGTACCAAAGTTTGTCTTAATTCTTATATAGCATGTAACAAGTAACTTATTTTTTTTCAATTAGGTTAATAAAGTTTAAAATTCCCCAACTTTTACCCATTATTGATGGTAATTTGTTGATTTTGTATCTTTGATGACATGGATGTCAAGTTATCGTCAACTTCGTCATATACCTTTAGTTATGGGCATCCACCACCATCTAATGCTACAAAATAAATAGGTAGGAAAATTAAGAAATTTGAAACTTTGGTTACATCGGAGAAAATTCTTTCTGTTGATCCAACTCTCCTAAGACCGATGAAATGATAATGATCCTGTTACTTTACTTAATGAATAGGTCTTTGCTTATAATTATAGCTTGAGGAATTATCACTGAGATTGTTCAGTGTTATTCCATGTTAAATATGCTGTAACTTGTATTTATAATCATCAGGATCAGGATCAGGAGATGGACGAGTCTGTTCTGAAGTCTACTGATCCTGACCATCAAAGTGAAGACCTCCTGAAGACATTAAGATCATACTCAAGAACTATCAGCGAAGTCGAACAATTAGCTGATGATAGGAACAGCGTGCTCGTGATCTGAAGACGGAACTCAGTGATAGCAGACTGCTCAATTTCAGATATACGTGGGTATTCTTTCTTCGATCCAAGAGTGATGCTCCTGAAGAAATCATCCTGTTCGTCAGGAAGATGGAAAAGCTCAACAACCTTTCAGTTCGTTCCATCAGAAGTGACCATGGTACTGAATTCAAGAACAGGACTCTAGAAACCTTCTTTGATGAGAAAGGTATCTCCCAGAACTTCTCCTCTGTAAGAACTCCTCAGCAAAACGATGTTGCTGAAAGACGAAACAGAACCTTGATTGAAGCTACACGATCGATGCTGAGTGAAGCCAACCTTACCACTCAATTCTGGGCCGAAGCCGTTAACACTGCTTGCTACACCCATAACAGATCTCTAATAGTCAAGCGCTTCAGGAAGACTGCTTACGAACTTTTTCGTAACAGGAAACCATCAATCGAACACTTCCATATCTTTGGTTGTGTCTATTACATCCTGAACAACAAAGATAACCATGGAAAGTTCGATTCCAAGTCTGATGATGAAATCTTCCTTGGATACTCCTCTATCTCCAAAACTTACCGTGTGTTTAACAAACGAAGACAATTAATAGAAGAAATTATTCATGTTCGATTTGATGAATCGGGTCCTACCTTCCCTCATCCTCAAGACAATTTTGAAATAAATCAGTGGGCTGACTCTTTCTTTCAAGTCCCTGATATTCCCATTACTGATCCATCTCTCAAGAGCTTCTGATGGTTTTGAAGAAACTCCACCTCCACCCTCTCAAATAACCATTCCTCCAGTAATAAATGCCACCCCTATTACTCAAGTCAGACCTGAACCTGATCAACCCACTAACAGTGAAGACTTATCTCAAACCACTGGTAGTGAACCTGCTCCTGCTCCTACAGATCTTCTTCCTGATCCATCGTTAAATGAAGCTTCCACTTCAGGACAAGTGTATCAACTACCTGCTCTTCGATGGACCAAGGATCATCCAATTGATCAGGTCCTCGGAAATCTTTCCTCTGGTGTTAAAACTCGACGTCAATCTGGTAACATCTGTCTTTATGTTAATTTCATCTCTGAAAATGAACCTAAAGAAATAGATGATGCCTTGCGTGATCCTTCATGGGTCTCTGCCATGCAGGAAGAGCTCGCAGAGTTCATCAAAAACAATGTCTGGCTTCTTGTCCCTAAACCTTGAAAACGTACCATCATTGGATCCAAATGGATCTTCAGGAATAAACTTGATGAAGTTGGTACTATTATTCGCAACAAGGCTCGACTTGTTGCTCAGGGATACAGGCAGGAAGAGGGCATTGATTACGATGAAACTTTTGCTCCTGTGGCTAGGCTCGAGGCAATTCGACTATTCCTGGCCTTTGCAGCACATATGAACTTCAAAGTTTTCCAAATGGACATTAAAAATGCCTTTTTGAATGGAAAACTAAATGAAGAAGTCTATGTGGCTCAGCCTCCTAATTTTGTTGACCCTAAGTTCCCTGATCACGTTTATAAATTAAACAAGGCTCTCTATGGGTTAAAACAGGCTCCTCGTGCCTGGTATGATACCCTGTCAACCTTTCTTCTCTCTAAAGGTTTCGAGCGTGGTAAGATCGATAGCACTCTATTTCTTAAGAAATATCCTAAGCATATCCTTCTTGTCCAGATATATGTCGATGACATTATCTTTGGATCAACCAATCCCAAACTCTGCGAAAAGTTTGAGTTGCTCATGAAAACTGAATATAAAATGTCTATGATGGGTGAGCTAACATACTTTTTAGGACTTCAGATCAAGCAATCTGAAAAGGGAATCTTTATCAACCAAGGTAAATATGTGCTTGATATGCTGAAGAAATTTGATCTCACATCTTGTACACCGATGAAGACTTCAATGGCACCTCCTCTATCACTTGACAAGGATTCCAATGGGAAACCTGTTGATGTGACTCTTTATAGAGGAATGATCGGCTCACTGTTGTATCTAACATTGAGTCGTCCTGATATCATGTATTCTATATGTTTATGTGCTCGTTATCAGGCTGAACCTAAAGAATCCCATTTGACTGCTGTAAAGCGGATTTTCAGATATCTGAAGGGAACTCCTAATCTGGGTCTTTGGTACTCCAAAGACTCAGGGTTCTATCTAACGGGTTATTCTGATAGTGACTTTGCAGGATGTAAGATCGACAGGAAAAACACCACTGGTGGATGTCACCTTCTAGGTGGAAAGTTGGTGAGTTGGACTAGCAAGAAATAGAATTCTGTGTCCACATCAACTGCTGAAGCTGAATATGTTGCAGCTGGAATTTGTTGTGCTCAAGTCCCGTGGCTGAGAAATCAACTTCAGGACTATGACATACAACTTTCTAAAATTCCCATATACTGTGGCAACACTTTAGCAATCGCCATTGCGAATAATCCTGTCTTACACTCCAAGACAAAGCACATTGAAGTGAGATATCACTTCATCAGGGATCACGTGATGAATGGTGATATTGAACTCCATTTTGTTCCTACTGAATATCAGCTTGCTGATCTTTTTACCAAACCACTGGATGTAATACGCTTTAATATGCTCATCAGTGAACTGGGGATGTTAAATCCTGACGAATGAAGTTTATCAGGAAATAACATAGTTAGATCCTGTAGAATAAGTTTTCTCAGGACATTTATCTAACAACTCCTGACGAATACGTTTATCAGGAGATAACTCTATTCAGTACTTACAAAATCTATGTTCAAAATCCGAATACTGATGATTCTCTTCAGGTAAGTATTTCTAACTCTTAAACCTTATTGCATTAAATGTGATAAGAGGATTTCTTAAAACAATACTTATCTGATAAGTACTCAAATTCCAAGAGATTTCATCTTTCACCAAATTGGAATTATCCCCTGAAAAGGTGGTTTTTAGAATAAAACAAACTTTTCATCTTGCCAGACACGTAATGGGACGTTTCCTGTTCCCCACTACGTGTGTTAGGCGCGTGAACGCGCGTAGAACCTTTTTTTCATCATTACGTTTGAAATTAGCCGCTCTTTTCCCTCTCATCCATTTTCTCTCTCTAACCATGAGGTATAAAAACCTCACTCGTACTCTTTTCACTCTTTACGCTCTCTTAATATCCAAAAGAAATTAAAAGCAAGAAAAGATTTTCTCTCGTCTGTTTCACCAAGAACACCAAGAACACACACTACTTTCTTCTTCAAGAATCAACGTAAGTGTTCCATTTCATGTTCTTTCTACATTCTAAGTTGATTTATTTTCCTCTACAACAACTTATTGTGATAAACGTTTTTCAGAAACCATAAGATCACTTCGTTTGATCTTAGATTTACCCAAAATCTTCAAAGATTTTTGTTAAAACAGTTTATATGCTTTTTCTTATTTCTTTTAAGAAAAACCATCAAACTCCTATTCTGATATATTTCATCAAAATAGATGTTCTCTTTTCTACCAAAACACGTTCTTTTTGTGGTTTATGGTATCTATTCTATTCCTAAGTAAAAGGACTTCACCACTTTTATGAATAATTCTAATGTTCATTGAAAAGTGAAGAAAATATACATATTTTGGATTCTTTAATCATCCACCTATGTTAATCTTTTTGGTGTTTACAGCATGGCTGCTACTTCAAGTGCTTCTCTAGACACTCAACTCAATGCTGAGGCCACCACACTGCTGTCTGCCTCAGGAAGCCTCCCAGTGATCATGCCTCAACATGATCTTCAATTCAAACCCAACAACTTGGTAGGCCTCTCTGATCTTCCTGAAGGAAAATAATACCTTCAGCCGGTTAAGGGTTTTCTCCTCAGTAGTCCTCTGAAGACTGCTGTCACTATCAATCCTAAGCCCCACAAGCCACTGCTCCTGCAATTGTGGTCTACTGCCACGGTGGCTCAGGAAAGGAGACCTAAGGGAAAGCTACAAGAGGTTATCAAGTTCCAGATCAACGATGAGATCGTAACCTTAGGGATTGGGACTCTCCGCAACGTCCTGAACATCCCTGGAAAGAAGAGATACCCACCTCATCCATCCAAGGACGAGATCATCACCCTCCTGGACAACATTGGCTATAGATGGCCTGAAAAGGATGGCGTCATCACCAAGTCTTCTGCCACTGTGAAGAAGACAGGACTGAATGCTACGTTCTACTACATCTGGAACACATTTGGTCTTTGTCTGACAGGCAAGACTGGCAGCACCGAGCAATTCCCCACCACCATTCAGAACATGGTGTTTTCCGCTCTTAACACGCGGAAATTTGACTACGTTCGCCATATCTGGGACGATATGGTGAACAAGATCAAGGAACCCAAGCGAGTGGCTAACGTTCCCTTCACCCGGTTCTTCTCTGCCATCCTGGCCCTGCACATGAAGGCGAATTATCCTACTGATGGGACATTCAACAATTACGCCATCGGGCCTAAGTTCCTTGACCAGGTGCTCCCTTACCCTGATGATGTCCCACTCACTGCTGTCCTGGTTCTTCCTGATGAACCAGAGCAGGAGACTGAAGAAAGGCCTGCCTCCCCTCCGGTCCAAGGTATATTCTCTTTCATCTCTTCCAAACCATCTTCTTCTCATTCTCTGCATGCTATGTCAGTTGCTAACCCAGTACTGACTTCCCCAGCTGCAAACATCTTGACGCATCAAAAGCGTCCCCCTCCCTCTGGATCCTCACCTACACCTCATCCCAAACGCGCCAAGACCAAGGCGTCGAAGAAAAAGGGCAAGGGAGATGCTGCTGGTAAGATATTACCTTACCCTCCCTCAACTTTTTAATAGACCATCTCCTTTATCTAATTCTTCTTCACCCGCAGATACTCCTGCAACTACAAATGAACCTGAGGTTGTTCATCTTGAACACTCAAAGAATTTGGATGGCAATCATTCTGATGCCATTCACACCTCAGGTAATAAACTTAAGCATTTTATTACTGTTTCTTCTTCTATGAAAGCTTTTGAGACTTCTAGTGCTCATTTAGCTACTACTTCTGCAGGTTCATTTGCTGAGCCATCTCAGGGTCATCCTCAACTTCAACAAGATGATCCCTTCGACGAGTTTGTGCTCACAGACCCTGAGCGCCAATTAAGCGTGGCTGAGCTTCGCCGCCAGTCGACTGAAAGGGCGTTGCAGGACGCCAAGGCCGCTCTACAGCTTCAGGAGGAAGCTCATAAAGCACGCCTTCAGGCCATGGAAGTGGAGCTTGCCTCTGCCAAGGCTGCTACTGCTGCTGCTGAAGCCAAGGCCGTCGCTGCTGCCACCGCTGCCACTGCTGCCACTTCTCCCCCCACCGGTGTGTATATCAACATACCTTGTCTGGACAACATCCACGACAAGGTATCTCAGATGGCCACTTCTTCCTCCACCCTTCAAGAGTCCATTAAGAACATGAAGGCCACTGCTCTGCCTGCCATCACCACCGCCATTAACTCAGGCTCCAACTCTCTCACCTCCTTCTAAACTAAGGTTGTGCAGAGATTGGATGCATAGGAAACAGGGCTTCGCGCCCTTCAGGAGAAGGTTACTGAGCTCTGCTCAACAGTGAATACTCTTACCACTGCTGCTCCTCCACCACCAGCGTTTACAACTACTGACAGGGATATGCTTCAATCCCTGGTTGGCACCACCATCACCAACGCCAAGCTGCAGGCGAATATGGCCTCTCTCCTTCAGAGGTGCATCACAACAGCTGCCATTGCAAGGGCACCTGTTGAGGGGGAGAGACAGCCACCTCTGCAACAACGCCAGCTTGGTGATCATTCCGTCTATTCCCCCTCCAGCAACTGGAACATAAATGATGAGGATGAGGGAACCAACGACGACGACGACGACGACGATGATGATGACGATGATGTAGACCTTTTCGTGGTGGAAAAGGTCTCAGATGCTGCACCAAAAACAACGCCCACTCCAGGACCTGCACAATCTCAGGGGGAGAACCCTGAGGCTGCTGGTACGTCTACAACTCATCCATCCTCCCCTACTAGTTCTGATAATCTTCCCATCTCCTCTTTATTTTCTAAAACCAAACCAAACCCTGAAACCATCACCTTAACAGATAGCTCATCTGAAAACTCACCCACAAACAACCTTCAAATCGTTGTCTACCAACCACCCAAATTACCAACCCCTGAACCTGAACCTGAAACCCAACCTGAACCTGAACTTGAACCTGAACCCCAATATCAGGATGTCAACTTTGGCTCTGTCACTGGTGAGATTATTTACCTTATGGAAAATAGTATCTCAGCACGAACCAGGGCTGAAGTTAGCAGAATGACGTTCACCTTTACCCCTTTAAACCATGAAGCCCTCCCTTCGAATCCTGATAACCTATTTCACTCTAAAGCATCCTCCTTGAGAATCCATGATGAACAGCCTGGTCCCTCTGAGACCATTGTTTTGTCATCAGATGATGAATTCATCTCTGATGATTTTTCAACTCCTCCTTCCTCACCAAGATCACCTCCCTCTAACTCTCCTCGTTCTGAAGGTGAGAACTGTTGGGTTTCGTTGTGATCCCCGAACCAAATCTGATCCGAAGAAACACTAAGAATTTTTGTGGAAGCGATTTATGGTTTGAAACCCGGAAACCACAATCTTTTTGTTTCATTAGATTAATTAATAAAACAGTCTAAAATTACCTGGATTGCTCGAGTATTAATCCACCTATGAACGACCAACGAATGTTCCTCTAGCAGAACGAGAAACCCGAACTAAAACCGAACTGGTTGTGTAATGACCACAGTTTAAAAGTTAGTTCTAAAGATAGCCACTCGTTAAAATGACCAAGTTGAAAAGAATTTCAGAGTTAGGGGTGAAAAGTGACATTTCTACTTAATGTTTGGAAGTTGGGCTTATACCAAAAATGGTATGGGCTTAGCCTTTTAGCCCATACTATTTAAGGCATAAACCTAGGGTTTTTGCCATTTTGGAGAAAAACTTAGTGTGTGCTTAGTGTGTGATTAGGAGAAGAGCTTGGAGCCACTCTATCATCTTCAAGGTCGGGAAATCATCACCGAGGTAAGATCCCGATGTTATTTTTGCATACGATTTATCTAGATTAATGCGGGAATAGTTTAGTAACCTTTTAGAATTGCCTTGGATGCATTTGGATCGGTTTTTATCAAGATTTTGGAGTTGTTGCGGATCTGTTGAGTTTTCCGAATCGGATTATGAGTTTTCCGAATCGGGAAACATGTTTTCCGAATCGGAATTCATGTTCCCCGAATCGGAACTCATGTTTTTCGAATCGGTTTTTATGAACCTTGTTGAGTATCTCAAATGCCTTTCCCGAATTGAAAACTATGTTTTCCGAATCGGGAATTGGGCTAGTCTAGTCGTTATGCTGACCACGTTCCTTAAGAATTGGGAATCGGAAATGGGAGTTTTCCGAATCGGAAAAGGGTGTATCTTAGTGGAACCCCCATGCTAAGTCTGCCTAGGGGTATCCTAGTTGTGGGTCTTCTAAGTGCGAATCACTAATGCCTTAGGAATTTTTACAGATACCAGGAGATAGAGTAAACAGCGAGTTAAGCTCAGGTGAGTTCCCTTACCTGAAAATGAATGGACTGCTTTTACTGTTTTAAACATATCCATTCGATTTGCAAATGTTTTGATGATGATACTAATGTGATTTTGTGAAATTATAAATGGTTGTGAATGCTATATTGATGACCATCATATGCATGCTGTTTTAACATTGCGGAATTACATCATGAGTAATGTGTACCATGGGACCGTACATCCCTGGGAGGTTTAGTGGTGTGAGGCACGGACCATGTCCGTCACTCCTTAAATGAGAATCTGGGAGATCCGGCCACGTAAGGTTGATTGTGGGATGGTGCGAGGCACGGACTACGTCCGTCACTCCTTAATTGTGAATCTGAGAGATCCGGCCATCCGGTTTGTTGTGTTGTGACTTTTTACTCATGATGCTTTCCTGGTACCTTGTGATATCTGATTTTACGGCCAGCGGGCCGGAACTGTATTTTAAACTGTTTTGAGGGAATTCACTAGACCTTACGGTCTAACCCTCGTTTTCAAAATCTAAAATCTTTTCAGGGAAAGATCGAGCGGCGAGAGGCAAGGAAAAGGTAGATGTCTAGAGTAGCGTTGCCGGTCTGAAGTAGAGTTTTGTCCTAAAATGAATCTCAGCTGTGGAGGGTTGTTCCGCATGCACTCGTAAACCATTTATTTTTGAGTTGAGAATTCTGAGACTTATGCGTATTAGATCACTGGGAGTTATTAATATTATTGCGTAATTATATTTGCTATGTTATTTTTGGGTATCGGGGCGTTACAGGTTGTTGCGGAGGAGGAGGGGCCGGCGCCAAAATACGAGAGAGAGAGGGTTGAGAAAATTATCTGGAAACTGATTATAGGATTATGATTAATTGATTGATTTTCCTTAAACCCATAAGGCTTATTTATATGGAGGAAAATACAGTTTCCTCTTTGTAATTATCTTTTTCTTTTCTTTCAAGAAAAGAATGTTCTAGATAATTACTTATAATTAATTATTCTATTATATATTTATTTATCTAATAAATATATATAATCTACTTAATTAATTAATAATCCTCCAACTTTGGGATTTCTGACTGAAATTACCCAACTGATTTATAATTGACTATTATAAATCCCAATTCTCCATTTCTGGGTTTCTTTTAACTTATTCGATTTATAGGTCCTCACAGGTGTGACCCTCAAGTGTCTTGTAACATTGGATGTGCAATCACTGGTTTGTCAACTTATGCACACAATTACTAACAGACTCCCACTTGTGCAAGTTGGCAATACCGCCTTGACCACACGGACCTAAGGAGGCCCCTAGATAGGCACTTAGGCTAACCAGGTTACAAGAACTCTTATACCCAGACTGGTGATAAAACTTTTCCTTAAGGAAATTACATCTATGAAACTACTGTTCATAAATTGGGTATAACTTGGCTTTTCCCTTTGCATCTCGATATTTCATCTATGAGTATGAGCTTGGAATAAGTCAACTCTAAATACTCAAGATTATGTTTCTTGACTATCCGACCTCTACTGATAGGTAAACGACAAAGAACTAATCAGTTCGTTTGGGCATGGCCATGCACTTCATCAGTGTATTCAGTCAGTCAAGAACGACCCAAAAATATCTCTCTTCAGAGAAGAGGTGCAAATCCCATCTTGCATATCTGCATTTAATACCACGGCTTCCGCTGAATCTAGTTACGCCCTTTATAGCCACCCTGTTACGGCGTAGCGGTTGAGTGCATTAAGTATTCAGTAGTCCTCATGACATTAAACCAGATACCTCAGGTGATAGGGACAACCACTGTGAGATTTACTTATGACTATTTCCAAGAAGTAATCTCAACCGCGGATCACGTCCGATATTTGCTACTCTATCAAATATCTGTGCAACTTTTGGTCTACAACACTTGTAGCTGTTATTCAACAACTGATCATAACTACCCAAAAGTTCACAATGACTTTAACACCTTATCGGGTTCCCACCACGATAAGTTGTCACGGACAAATTTTGAATAAAACTGAAAACTAGTTTTACTCCTGGATTATAAAACATGCAAAATATAAAAGTGATAAAGAAATTAATTTTGTATAGTCCATACTACACGCTGTAATAATAACAAAATCAATGACTTTTCTTAATAACTTTTATAATATCTATTTAACGTTTGTTAAATACTGATTTAAAAAGAAGTATCACCTATCTTCAGTTTAAACCCTTTGATTAAAGTTTACCATTCTAATCAAAGTGATAACCAAATAATACAAGTTTGTATTTACCGATACAATCCACTTGATTATGCTAATTATTGTTTTACAAGCACTTAAACAAAATTAGTCTTTTATTTTATCATATTCCCTGAACTTGGGGACCTGGAATAACTCCTAGTTCTTCCCTGAATATGTAAAATTAAACTTCAACTTTCCTTAGTTGCTGTGTAGATGAATGATTTCTACCTGAAATCAGATTCCATTTACTATGCTGGCAAATTTACTGCAATTCTATCTTTATTGATTATTATTGATTTACAGTCATTTAAGACACTAGTTTCAAATACTTTGAAACTTTTATCTTTTTGACTGTAAGGTGTCTCATGAACTCTTATCCTACCTGGATTATGAATTCTGAGATATATTGAATCAATAAAGATATCTTTCATTTTTTATCTTAAACTAGATAGAGAATAAACTGGGCTCCCACTAGCCTATATGAATAACCAACTATTACTCAAAATTTACTATTGACTTTAGTCAAGGGTTTGATTAGTCAATTCTATTTTAAGTAATGAACTTGAGAATTCTATTTATAAAACTTAACAGGATTTTGTTAAATCCTAATTCCAGAATTTGGAATTTTCCTAGTTTTATACTGTTATTAACGCTGTCTGAGTTAATATCCTAGATTCTCTTTTAAATATCTGAATAATTAAACTTGATCACAAAAATATTTTATAATCTTTTACTCATAAATGTTTTTATTCCCAAAAACACATTCCTAAAGTGTTTCGTGTGTTTTTGACAGTTTTCATATAAATTACTTCAATTAAAACTATTGAAGTAACCATAATAGGCAATATCTAGGATCTAATCAAGTCAAAACTTGACTTTGTCAGATTTAAAACTTCATGCATAACAGATATTTATTCAAGACAATAACTTATAAAATTTAAAACCATTCAATAAATTATAAAAAATGTAGCCATAAACCAAAAATAACTGTTTAAAATAATGAAGAATGTCTTGAAAGAAAATATCTATAATGAACTTTTATCTTGATCCTTGCAACTCCTGGGCATCTCACTTCTGACCACCTGCAATAGTCATTTGCTCTAGGTATCAGTATACTTGTGAACTAACAAGTAAAAAGTGACAAATTAAAGCAATCATAAATATATGAGGTTTACATACCTGCTTCATGACGCTTTGGGCAGTTTTGCCTCCAGTGAACGACCTCATTGCATGTGAAGCAGCGATTCTCGATCCTAGCTTTATTTGGCTTGACCTTCTTGCCCTTGCCCTTGCCTTTGCCTTTCTTGGGTGCACTCTGGACGGCCTGAACTGGTCCCTTCCCTTTGCTGGTGCTTGTATGCCCATGTTTCTTTTTCACCCCTCCATCTTTTACCATCAGGACGTCCTTGATTTTGTTCTTGGTCCCCATATTCAATTCAGCTGTCTTAAGCATGGAGTGTAATTCTGCTATTGACTTCTCCATGTTATTCATGTTGTAATTGACTACAAAGGGCTTGTAGTCATCTGACAGTGAATTGAGTATAGTATCCGTTGCTAGCTGCAACGGAACTGGGTGACCGAGCCTCTCCAGATGATCTAAGTGCCGTTTCATTTTCATGACGTGGTCACTTACTGATGTCCCTTTAATCATCTTGCATTCATTAAATGCTTTTGTGGCATCGTAACGTTCTGTACGAGCCTGTGTCTGGAACATGTCCCTCAGCTGGCGGATCATGTCATAAGCATTTGTGTTTATGAGCCCTGCTTGTAGATCTGGGCTCATAGTTGCAAGCATGAGACATGCGACATCTAGCAGATCATCTGAATGCTTCTTATGAGCATTTCTAGCAGCAGCCGGAGCATTTGCTGGAGGAGCCTCCCCAAGAGGCTCTTCAAGGACATACATTTCCTCTCGTATCTGAGCACAATCATCAGATTGCACTCCCAGTCGAGGAAATTAGGACCGGTTAGCTTGTCCTTTTCAAGGATAGAGCGGAGGGAAAGATTGTTTGTGCTGGTAACAGTGCTTGCCATTTACACATTTAAAACTTTTGGTTTTTAGCAACTGTAAATAGATTAATTTCCAACAAATATCAATAAACCCTTAAATGATCTATTTATTGGACTAGGATCCTTATTTCATACGTCCTGATGTGCGGTGTGTTCTTGCTCCACCAGGCCCGTATTATTTTGGTAGGTAAGGACTTTTACCAATCATATCTAACTGATATGACTCCTAGATCTTTTCGAAACCACGGTAACTATCCGTACATGTTTCGGTCCCTCTTAGTGCATTTTGGTCCGGTACTCCCGTTGAACTTAACAGTACCAAAATAGATCTCACCATTTTGGGAACCTGATCACTTACTCTGGCCGGTACCACCCGAAGATAATTCACAGAGTTATGTAACCCCCTCCAGCTTCGGTTTGAACGTGGACATTCAAGGTGTGTTCACTCAAAATGCCTACGTACCTTACGCCGGAGGTGCCCCTAGATGGGTTGCACTACTGATTTATGATTTTTCGGGGTTTTTCTTTTATAATCCAGTTTAAGGAAAAATTGTAATTTTGAAAAACTGATTGTTTAAACTGATGTTTTAAACTAACTGTTTCAAACATACGCTTGTTCTAAAAATAAACTGTTTTAAAAGGTCCTTGCTGTTTAAAACTAACTGTTTTAAAAGCATCTTGTTTAATCAAAACTATCTGTTTTGATGGCATTCTAGTTGATAAAACTGACTGTTTTGTCAACTTACCTTTAAACAATTTATTTACAATTTTACTGGTTTCAAATAAAATCTACCGTTTAAAAATTTAAGAAAAACTGGTGATTTTAAAAACCTATTTCCTTTTGTGATATAATCTAGTTTCTAAAACTACAATTTTAAAACTACTTGTCATGCATTATCTCACAAATAAGCAACCACGCAGTTAAAATTATAAACTACACAGTTTAAAGGTAACTATCGTTCCTAAGGACCTTTAATGACCTATTTCCTAGAAAAACTTTAACACCTCGCGCAGCTCCCACTGGCTTCGACATCCTTGTTAGAACTCCGGGGGAAAAAAAATTTTTTTTTTTTGCACAGCTTTGACTGGCCTCGCCTTCTTCGTTGGTAAAAATAAAGGACTATTATCTTATGGTCATTATTACAAAGGGGTTGTAAATGGCACGCAAGCCTCCCCATAATTAATTCCAAAAGGGTCTAAGTTGGCAAATCCTATAATAGGCATATACTTAATCAACCACGCATTCATATATATAAAGTGATATATAATAAAGCGACAAATTGGAAGAACAATCCTAGATCCGTTAAACAATTATCTCGTCTCTCTTTTCGTAAAATCTAATTTTTTCAAAAACAAACTATTTTTATAAACGATAGCCTTAAAAAAATGTCTTCTTTTCGAAAAAAAAAGCGATCTCAACTGATTTGTATAAACAAGCCGTTTTATAAATCTCAACCCAATATATTGAAAAATCAAAACATAAGACAAATAATAATTTGGTTTCTTACAAAAACATTTGACCGTACGAGTTAAGTATTTGGATAAAATTTAATTAAAAAAATGGTCCAAAATTGGGCTTTTGAGCCATTACCAAACTGGTAATTATTTTGGCTTAATGGTTTTTCGAAAAAAAAAATCGTAAGTCAAGACCCTTGGTTGCGGCCATTGCTCGTGGTGCGAGAGCTTTGGTGACCTTCGTTCACGGTGCGAGCTGAGCATTGCTCGCGGTGCGACGATTGTGGCTCTGGCCACTGCTCGCGGCGCGAGCTTATCATTGCCAGGCCTTATCGAAAAAACCCTAGATTTAACCACCACCGCCGTTGTGACCGGCGAACAAAACCGCCAAGAACACCACCATCCACCACCGCTCTAGTGGTTTCTGGTGGTTGCGGTGTGGCCACCGCCGACTGGCGATGCGGCCTTGGCCCGGTGCTCCACCCACGGCCACCACCACTACTCTCATTGCCATCATCCGGCGACGCGGCAGCGAAACACAACGCCTCCATCACCCCCCGTCGGGACCGCCCGCCACCATTCAATTTGGTGGTGTGGTTTTCTGGCGATGTGGGTTTAAATTGCCCCCACCAGGGCCGGGGTTTTTGGCGTTTTCTATATCCCGACGATAACAAACCACCACCGTGATCGGCGATGAGCGTGGTTATGCGGCTGTCGCAAAACGCCCGCCCCCACCACTCGGTGGGTCCGGCTACGCCATCGACCGTGGGGTGGTTTAGGTATCCGGGATCGCCGTCCCATCTGTTCCATTGACTGTCACCGTGACCATCGCTTGGCGTGGCCACTACGGCAGCGGCGATGGTCTATGTCATCACCGCCGCCCACGATTTCCACCGCCGCCGCCGCAAACCACCACTGTTGTGCGGCCGGGGTTCTCATTAACGGATGACTGCCGTTACCACCCACGCGGTGGTTTTCGGTGGTTATGGTTTGGATTCGCGGGACCACCACCAGCGCTAGGCGTGGCCGTGAGGCAGCCAGAGGGGGTTGGTCTGGCGGCGGCGGCCAACGCCACCCACAGGTGGCTATTGACCACCCTCACTTGCAAATTACCACCAACACTCCCAAAACATCTCCGCTGTCCAAAGACAGCAGTGATCGCCGTCCGGCCCGCCACCAGCGCGACGTGGTTGGCTTTTGATTTGGTGATCATATACTCGCCGCCCCACCACCGTGGTGGTTTGGCTTGGTGTCGACGTGGTCTGGCCACGGGTCTGCCGATCAAACCACCCTCTACCATCGTTGACTGCCCCCCGAATGATGGCTTTTTCGGCTGTGATTTTATGCGAAGGGCGCGGCCATCACCAATCTGGTGGTGCGGCGGGCGGTGGTTTCTTGGTATTGTGGGGGTTTTAAAGCCCACCACTAGCTGGTGGTGGGGCCCTGGTGGTTTCACGATTAGTGGCCGATGCCGCCACCCAAGCTGTGGTGGGCCTGGTGTTGGATTACTCGCGGCTAGGTCTCGCCGGCGATCGGCCTGGCGCTCCGGTTGGCTGGCTGCCACCGTTCCCCCCCGATCTTTGGGGTTAGGGTTTTGACAAAACACGATAAAGATAGAAACTTTATAAGTAATCAGATTTTATACGAAAGCTTTCTAATTTTAACGGATCTACAATAAACTAAACAAATAAAATGAAAAACGTGGCTCTGATACCACTTTTGGGGGGTTTCGCTGTGATCCCCGAACCAAATCTGATCCGAAGAAACACTAAGAATTTTTGCGGAAGCGATTTAGGGGTTTGAAACCGGAAACCACAATCTTTTCGTTTCATTAGCTTAATTAAAAAAAACAGTTTAAAATTACCTGGATTGCTCGAGTTTTAAAATCCACCTATGAAGACCAACGAATGTTCCTCTAGCAGAACGAGAAACCCGAAATAAAACGAACTGTTTTTTTGTGGAGGAGGGGGGGGGCCGGCGCCAAAATACGAGAGAGAGAGAGAGGGTTGAGAAAATATCTGGAAACTGATTATAGGGTTATGATTAATTGATGATTTTTCTTAAACCCATAGACTTATTTATATGGAGGAAAATACGTTTCCTTATGATTCAATTTCCTCTTTGTAATTATCTTTTTCTTTTATTTCAAGAAAGAATGTTCTAGATAATTACTTATAATTAATTATTCTATTATATATTTTTTTATCTAATAAATTATATGGGGATAGTTCTTCGAAATGTATTGAAATCCCCAAAAATCTATTGTGTGTATCCAACTACCAAAAATGCATTGTGTGAAACAAGTTTATTTTTTTTGCTATTGTGTGTATCAAACTTTTTTTTAATGTTCAAATTTATTTTTTTCTTCTATTGTGTGTATCAGTTTACCAAAATTACAAGTTTTGTAACACAATAGCAAAAAAAAAATAAAATTTGATTACACACAATAGCATTTTTTGTTGTTGGATGCCCAATAGATTTTTGGGGATAGTTTTAATACATTTCGGAGAATTCCCTAAATATATATAATCTATTAATTAATTAATAACCCTCCAACTTTGGGATTTCTGACTGAAATTACCCAACTGATTTTTTAATTGACTATTATAAATCCCAATTCTCCATTTCTGGGTTTCTTTTAATTATTCGATTTATAGGTCCTCACAGGTGTGACCCTCAAGTGTCTTGTAACATTGGATGTGCAATCCCCGGTTTGTCAACTTTGCACACAATTACTAAACAAGAAAATACCCTGACACTTCTGCTAATTTGAACAGGGGATGGGCGTTTTAACGCTGTGATAGAGCAACTCCCAGAGTACAAGAATAAAAATTCCTTTTCGTTACCTCTTGGGACCCGAGTTTGCCTATCTATAAAAGGAAGAGTTTTTGGAGTCAAAAAAGCTAAGGAGGAGCTTGACAATAAAGAAAGAGAAGCCTTTCTCTATACACAAGCTGCTCGTAAGTTGTTTTTTGACTTCGTCGGGGAAGACGACGAAAATAAGTGCGGATCCTCTACTCGCAAGAAGGCTGCTTTTGAAAGTCTTCAACAGGAGGACCGAAGAACAGGCTGAGGAGGCAAACAAAGGCTTGATGGTGTAGAGGACGACTTATCTCAGGAAGCACGGTGCTAAAATCTGAGGAGTCCATCTCAACCGAACCCGATGGAAGGGGAGGAGTCCTGGTTAAAACCCGGTCACTGTCAAACGCGGAGTGAAGGACGGCAGCCCCACTCTTGACAAGTTAGATAGATACAACTTGTCAGATGGAACGAAATCAGAAGCCTACTTCCCAAAGCCAAACAAAACTACAGGGCTGAAGTAGAAGAAGTCATCAATGGACTTATTGCACGAATCAGGAGAAAAAATGAAATTCCTGATATCCTGCTCCAACCTCCTTCAGCACTACCAAAGCCTCCTGTCAGACGATCAGCAGGAATTCTAAAAGGGGAGATTCACTCCTTGTGTTCCAGAACTTCATCAGGCCTCTTGCCTCTCGATGCTTGATCTCTCCTTTCCTATAGGGGAACCCCTCTCTGAGGGTCAAGTCATCAAAGAACCATTTTCATGGTATTGTGTAGGCGATAACTTCATATTTCTTCGCTTTCAAAGTTCAGTGAGCTACACAAAGCAACCCTCTGAACCCTGGGGGCAGTCCTCTTCACGGCAACAAAGAAAAGAACAACCAAGACGCCAAGGAGTTCGCACACACTGTCAGAGCTATCCTCAACAAAAGAATAGAAATGGAGAAACCCAGCTTCCTTCAAGTCAAGCAGGAAGAACCTGGGAAGTTCTGATAGTTAGGAATTTTGTAATTTTCTTTTAGTACTATGTTTATGTACTTGTGTATTTTCTTTACTCCTGTAAAATCATCATATGAGATTAAACGAAATGCTTTTAGTGCATCTAACTTCATTCCTCATAGTACTGAAAAAGACCCTACCGTTAAATCTGGGAATTTTTCTAACCTTTCTAAACAAAGGGACAATTTCTTGTTGTCTTTTAATTATCATTTAGGGGGGATTGTTGATCCAGCTCTCCTAAGACCTGATGAAATGATAATGATCATGTTACTTTACTTAGTGAATAGGTCTTTGCTTATAGTTATAGCTTGAGGAATTATCATGAGATTGTTCAGTGTTATTCCATTTAAATATGTTTTAACTTGTATTTATAATCACCAGGATCAGGATCAGGAGATGGACGAGTCTGTTTAAGAAGTCTACTGATCTTGACCATCAAAGTGAAGACCTCCTGAAGACTTAAGATCTACTCAAGAACCATCATCGAAGTCGATGAATTAGTGATGATGGAACAACGTGCTCGTGATCTGAGGACGGAAACTCAGTGATAGCAGACTGCTCAATTTGTATGACATCCTGAAGACTCATCAGGTTTACAGTCCCCTGATCACATCAGTATCAGGGCATTCCTCACTGATCGTATCCTGACCGGAATGATTAGTGTAATGTCTTAATCTAATGCACAAAAGGATTATACGCCTTTACTGACACAAAAAGTACACAAGGAAATCACTTTTTTGTTCCCTTCGTACTTATCAGACCTCAAGGGGAACTGTTTATATAAGCTCTCTTTTGCACACCATGCAAAAGATATTGTTTATAGTAAATAGTACAAAGGACCACTTAGAGTGTGACACGCACACAAAAGTGATTCTGCATGCATTTAAAAGCATTGGGTATAATAGGACATGAAGAGATGTTCTCCATACCTCTTCTTCACCTATTTATACCCAAATCCTTTCTTTCTTTATCCTTTTTTTTTTTATCTTTTTTTAGTCTTCCACCTAGTGCATATGAAAGAAACTTAAAATTGTTTTTGTTTAGACTTTAGTCTTTTCTATTTCCGCAACAATCTTAAATTCAAAGTGTTAATACAACATAGAATTTAAAAGTGAGATTTGGTGTGATTATATTCAAAACCCCCCCTTTTATAATCTGATACACTATCCTAACTTGAAGGTCCCCTTGGGACCAACACTTTCTTCATTTTATAGAAGTTAAATCAAACTTTATTACATTTATTACATTTATTACATTTTTTACATTTTGTCATTATAATATGTGTTGATCCCAGATTTGAATGATATTGATCTAAGATCAGTGAATTGCAAATTGAACGAATAAGAACAGCGGAAGACTTTGCAATTCAATTCCTAATCAATGAAGAAGATGAAAAAATGTACGTAATAGTGAAAACACAATATGAGCTTAAACAGATTGGAATTGAACACAACAGATATAAGCTTCAAATGATCTTCAATAGATGATCAAGATGACATTGGTAATGGAAACTTACAATCTAAATTGCTCACAAATACTTCACCAAGAAAACTCACAAATTCACACACTTAAGCACTATTTTTTGAGAGTTACAAGTGATAAAAAAACTAAAAGGGAATTTCAAATTTTATACTACACAAAAGCTAACCTAACTAACTCTCTAGAATTTTGACATGGGTCCAATCCTGGATTTTGAAAGTAGGTCGGTTGAGGTAGTCACGTGATCGACACGAGCCGAAAATAACCGTTTTGTAGAAGATAGTTTTCACAGAGGTTGATTCTGCAGAGCTTCTGTCAGGCTTCACAGAGGCTCTGTCAGTTTTTGACTTGTACGATCTTTAGCTTCTGTGAATATCTTCTGCGAATCTTTTTTTCTTTGAATGTTCTGATGAAGATAGCTTGCTTCTTTTATCTTTACTTTTTACATGAATAGAGGTTTGGGGTTTAATAAAATGTTGTGTGTTTGTGTTTTTGGCTCGCCCCCTGGGATAAAGGTTTGTGTTTCCGCCATGAATCCGTATATTTTATTTTATACTGTATTTTTTATTAATTAATTCTAATATGTAATTTTTAAAATTTAAAAAAAAAAAGGATATATATTTATATATATGTTGTGTTAGAAAAGTTAAATGTGAACCAAAATTTGGTTGTGAACATGAGGATAAATTGGACCATTGGATCAAAAAATCGGGGTTGTAATCAAAGGTAAAATTGCGCGGTGGCATTTTTGTAAATAAGGTGGAAAACTCATGGCTTGGCTTGTGTAAAATTAGGCGCGTAGGGGTATTTCCATAAATATGCATTTTAGTGTTTCAAAAATGCTTTCAGTCTTTCTCCCGTACGCTTCTTCATCTTTTTCCCATTCAACTTTCTCTCTCTAAAAAACCCCTTACTGATCGACGATAACTGCAAACAACTTCTATTGAAGATCGATTTCAATCGTTTTTTAGAGGTAAAAATGGGTGAATCAAGTGAAAAACGAAATGGAAAAATCTCCCATCCACAATCTTTTGTTACAAGTAAGATTTGTTTTTAAATCATGAAATTGGTGTTTAGTTAGGGTTTTTAATTCAGTATTTTATTCATTTTAAATCTTCAATTAAAGTTAAAGGAAAGATGGATTATTTTGATGCATTTCAGGAATTCTTTCTCGAAAATCAATTTAAACAAAAAAAATAAAAGTTTAGTATTCAGTTTATACAACAAAATTTTTAGATTGTTATATAATTTTATTCTCTCTGAATAGGTTAAAAATAATGTTGTTGGTTTAATTTTGATACGGGGTAGACATGCAATTAGACATTCAGAGTGAATAACATATAATTTTTTTTATGTTTTCTGTTTTGATGTTATTTTAGAGGGAATATTAAGGCATTTTTGGGTTTGTTGATGTATATTGATTGTTTTCAGAGTGAATAATAGATTGTTGTTGCTTGTTTTAAATGGATGTTATTTTAGATTGTTGTTGCTTGTTATTCAGATTGAATAATAGATCTAGTTTTTTAGTTAATATTTGAGTATATGTTCTTGGTATTGTGTGTAATATTTTGATAGTGATTGTTTTTGATTTTGTGATTATTATATTTGGGTTAATTACATGGGTGTGTATCAAATATCATTGTATTACTAAAACTTCTAAACTTACATTTTATGTATCAAACTTGCTAGAATTGTCATTGTATGTATCGATTTACCTTCTAAGAAGGTAACCGGTCAAAATGCCACATAGGATGCCAACTCATTATATGTTTGAGTAAATTACAAAATTCGTCCCCTAGTTTACTTATAATTCAAGGACCTGTTTTGCCATATTAATTTTAATTTCCACTCCCCCACCACCACACCCACATTTGCCACCACCAGCACCAGCACCAGCCCAGCACCACCCCCAGCACCAGCACCAGCACCGCACCAGCACCAAACACCAGCACCAGCACCAGCACCACCAAACTTTTAGGAAATTTTGTGCAAGACGTAACAGGGTTATCGTATCCAATGTTATGGGGGCACTAGAGGTCACACTGCGCACGCCAAAATGAGATCGTTTGGATTACATGAGAAATAATTAATTGATTATTAATTATTTAATGAGGAGTTAATATATAAAAAGTTAGTTAAACTATTTATTTGTAATTAATTAATTAGATAAATTAATTAGTTATTTATGGAAATTATTTGGAGATAATTACCAAAAAAGTTTTATATGGAATAAAACTCTTTTAAGTTTTTCCATATAAATAAGGGGGGTTTAAAGGGTGTCAGTTTATTGAAATGATTCAGTCCCAAAAAACCCAAGAAAAAATCTCTCTCTCTCTCTCTCCCCTAAAAACCGGCGCGAATCCGAGGTAAGGAAGGTTCGCATTTTGTTTTTGGGTAATCCTCGGTGGTGGTTTGCAACTATCTCAACCGGTGTCAGTAGCGGTGTATCCCCTACTGCGTTTCAGAGTTATTATTGAAAAGGTAATCCTCTAAACATCCTTAATTGTATCTGAATGGTTTAGGATTGGATCTTGTTTGGGAATCAGTTTTTGTTATCCGCTGCGCATGTTATGCTTCCGGTTCCCCAAACCACAAACCACCACCACCACCACCACCACCATACCCCCCAACCACCAAACCCCCCCCACCCCCATAACCACCACCACCACCACACCCATAACCACCAAACCACCACAATATCACCAAAACCCCCCAACCCCCACCACACCACAACCCACCACCACCCCACCACCACCTAACTATACGCCACCACCACCACACCCACATCTCCACAGCCGCTACCACCACCAACCACCACCACCAAACCACCATCTCCAATCACAGCTTTCCATCTACCCCCACCACCCCCCATCTTCACAACCGGGAGATCGATCCAACACCCCCAAAACCCCCAAAACCCCCACCACAACCACCATCTTCGCCACCTTTATCTTCACAGATGGAGATTGGTCCAAACCCCCATCTTCGCCCCCACCACTCTGCCACTCTTCATCCCCCAAATCACTTGTCTTCATCCCTAAGGAGTGGCCCGGAGGTGGGAAGATCGGAGGTCATGGAGGTTATGAATGAGAGAGAGAGAGAGAGGGTCATCGGAGGGTGGAGGGAGTGGTAGCGAAGCCGGAGGGTTGATGAACTTGAGACCCTTGTAGACGAAGCCATCGTGGTGGGGGGTTACGAGAGTTGTGGTGCGGTCGGAGACGTGGCCGGAAACGTCACCAAAACGTGGCCGGGAAAACGTGGCCTGAGATTTGGGATATTATTTCTACAACCCTGAAGAAAACATTTACACACATTTTTCTATCATCCAATATTGCCATAACATTATCCATCTCATTGATACAATTACATCTTTCAATTGATGCGCGCCCATTTGTGAATCTCGAGTTATTTTCATTGTAGTATCTTCTCTTAAAACCCCAAATTTTTTCCTTGTTTGTGGTGAAGATACTACAATTGAAGAGAACAAAGCCACAGGCCGCCCGCCGGCTGCCCTAAGGCCGAGCCATGGCAGGGCGGGGTGGTTGTTTGCTGTTGATCGCCGGAACCAAGCCCCCCAATCGGTGGTGGTCACGATAGGCGGTGGTGGCGAAAGCCTTGCCGCCGGCTGTTTTCTCGGCGGCGATGGCGGTTCTTCGCGGTTTGCTGTCGTTCCCGGTGGCAGACGGCGGCGATCAATGGAACCGGTGGTGGTGGTGACGTTTTGATTGTTACCATCATCGCCGGTAACGGTAATTTTTCCCAATAACCGATAGAAAACGATCTCAACTGATTGTGGCTATCAGAAAGGGTATTGGATAAGGTTTGTGTTGATAAGTTTCGTTTTAGCCAGATAGGCTGAAACCCCGGATAAAATTAATTTTGTGTTTTCTCATTAAAATTAATTTTTGGTAATTACAAAACAGTTTGGGTTTTTACGTTTTTCAGTGTTATTAATGTTATCGTGGTTGTCATAGCTAAGCCCTAGACCCGTGGTTGTAATTTTATTTGCTTGTTTATTTATTTATTTAATCGTTGGTTAGGGGAGGCCTGCGTGCCATTTAAAAAACCCGCTTTTATAATGTAATTTCAATAAAAAAAATAACAGAAGAAACCCGAAGACGGAGCACGGAGTCAAAGATGGTCTTGGAGCCAGTGGGAGCGCCGAGAAGTTCATGCCTTGTGTGTTGCTGTCACTTGGGGGTTAAAGTCCGTCGTTTTGTGTTGGCTCACAAAAAGACAATAGTTTTAAGGGTTTTTTGGCTATGACATGTCTTTTAAAACTGCGTGGTTGTTTTATATTTAATGCGTGGTTGTTTATATTTAATTTTTATAATTTTTTAAATAACTTTTTAAAAATTAATAAAACCGAATGTTTTTTAAAAAAACAAAAAAAGGGGTACAAATACAGTTAGTGTTTGGATCCAGTTTTTCAAAATTTTTTGGAAAAAGGGAAACTGGCAATTTCGACCCTTGTTAAAAATCATAGATTAGTAAGTGCACCCACTTTAGGGGCACTTCCGGTGTAAGGTTAACAAGGGCATTGAAGTGCACACATATGGCGCCCGTGTTTCAAACCGAAACTGGAAGGTGTTAAAACTTGCGAATTATCTCCGGGTGGTACCGGCCAGAGTTTGTCCAGGGGGCCCGGGTGGTGCAATCTTTTTGGTAATTATTTATTCACTGGGTGGTACCAGGCCAAAATGCACTAGAGGGGGCTAAACTGCAGGATATTAATTCCGTGTCCCGACGACTAGAAGTGTATTTTCAGATAGGAATACGATTGGTATAGTTTTACCTACCGTAATCGCATGAGTCGGTTTGCATGATCACATGCTTCCCGACGCATGTGAAAATTGGATTCTAGTCTAATAAATTTATTTTTAAGGGTAATAATTTATTAGAATTATAAATTATAAACTAAATTGGGAATTTATTATTCTTCTGTAGATGTCTCCCAAATTTGCATCCGTTTTATTCACTTTAGGGGAATCACTTCGCCTTATTACGGGGCAAGTGGAAGCTTACGGGCCAGAAAATTTCCAGTTTGGAAGTTGCACTACATAATGTTTTGAGTGCCCGGGTAAGTTTATGTGATCAATAAGCCCATGTCACGACCAAAAGCAATTTCCCAGAAGAGGAATTTGCTGAATATTTTCAGATTCATGGCAGATGAATCGGATGTAATGTCCATTCTAGTTTTTTTTATGTCACCCGAGTTCACGGGAGATTAAGAGTGAAATTTGTCACGAGGTCGTAAAGAAGGGAAAAACCAGTTAGGTTTCTACAAGCACCGGGCAAGCTTTTGTCATGCAAGAGATTCTTTTTCCCCGGGAAACACGGGAAAGGGTAAAATCATTTAAAAAAAACCCTCTTTTTAAAAGAAAGGTTTTTTTAAGTGTTTATCCGTTTTTGGGGAAAGAGGGGCTAAAAAAGGATTTTTTTTAAAACCCCATGTTTGGGTTTTCCCTCCCCCAAGGGAAAAATTCAGGGGCACAGAAGTCCCCCACATAAAAAGGAAACCCCAAAAAAACGACGTGGATAAAAATTTTTAAAAAAATTTTTCCCGGCCAGTATTGAGCCAGTCCCCCAAAAACCTTTTCGAATCTTTGGGGCACGGGGAAAAATTGATGAGCGGGGGGGGATTTTTTGTTGCCCAAAAAGGGGGGGGGCCGGAGGATATTTGCGGGGGCACTCCAAAAGAATATCGCCCCGATAGAGATGGGGTTTAAACCCGGGGTGCCCGGGTTTTCTTTTTTGGGATTGCTTAATCCCCTTTTTAGGGGAAATTTTGGGAAATTTTTTTTCAGGCAAAGGGGGGGGGTTTAAACCAAAAATTTTTAATCATTTACAGGGATTCACTAGAAGAAAGACTCTGGGAAGGCCCCTTTTAACCCAAAGGGGGAAATTTGGCCCCAAGGGAAATTTTCCCTTTTTTTGGGTGAAGGTGGGTTTTTTTAGTTTTAAAATTTTCCCCCCCGGGTTATTTTGGAACTGGAAAAATTTTTGGGGTTTTTATTTTCCCCAAAAATAAAATTTAAAAATGTATTTTTTTTTTGATTTTTTGGGTTTGACCAAGGTTTTTTTTTATAAATTTCTTAAAAAAGATTTTTAGTCTTTTAAAAAAATATTTTTTTTTTAAAAAATCCCCGTAATGGTCTAACCCCTGTAAAACTAAAAGACAAAAAATTTTGTGAAATCAAAAAAAAAAGAAAAAGGGTCCAAGGATATTGGGGGACCAAGGGCTTTCCTTGGCTTTTTTTCTTTTTTTGGGCCCTAAAAAAAAAAGAAAGCTTTAAAAATTCCCCCAAAAAGGGGGGTTTTTTTTGGCCCCAATTTTTAAAATAAAAAACCTTTTGATTTAAATTTCGAATTTGGGTTTTTTGGAAAAATGAAAAAAGAAAAATTTTTAACAGTGAGAAAAAAAGGGGAAAAAAACTTTTCTTAAAAAAATCCACACAGATGTATGTGGCCCCTTTTATAAAAAAGCAAGAGGGGGAAAAGGGGGGACTTCATTACCTTCCTGAGACTTCATTGGTAGGGGGTTTTGTCAAATTTGAACAAAAATTAAAAAATTTGAGAAATTAAAGGGGAAAATTTTTTGAATAAAAATTTTTTAAAAAAACAAATTGACAAAAAGGGGGTTAAGTTCTTAGGGGAAAATTTGTGGGGGGGGAAAATCTCAGTGAAAGATTTGGAAAAAACACCCCGGGAGTGGGGATTGTATCCCAAAAACACCCCCCGAAAACCCCCTCCGATGAAGGGGTTTTTATCAGAAAGGAGAAAAACTTTTTTTTCTTGCATGGTACAACGTTTTAGGGGGTCATTTTCGCGCCAAAAACATTTTTGGGGGGGAAAAGGGGCCCCAAAAAAAGCAGCACCATACTAAAAAGAGCGCCAAAAAAGCCCCGGGGGGAAAAGGGGCCCATACGAGTTGGGGAAGGGAAAGGGGAAAACCCAAAAAAATTTTTCCCCGAAAATTTGGGGTTGTGAGGGGTTTTCTTTAAAAGACCCACCCCGGGGGAAAAAACCCAAAAAACCCCAAACCCAAAAGGTTTTTCTTGGGAAAAATCCCAAGACCACCCTTGGGGGATTTTTTTTTACAACCCTAAAAAGAAAAAAAGGGGTTTGTTTTTAAAAAAGGGAAAAATTTTTGGGGAAGGAAAAATTTTTTCGCAAAAAGGGAAAACCAAAAGGGGTAGATCTACAGGTAGTAAAAGGGGGAAAAAACTTAAAAACCCGTTTTTGAGCCAAAAAAAAACAACATAAAAATTTTAAAAACCCCAATCAGAGCCGATTGGGGGGAAGGGGCAAAACACAGGACCTTCCCCCGTCCAGGGGGGTTTTAAACAAAAAAGATAGGTATTTTGGGTTGCAGTCCTTTAAGACAGTGGAATTTTTAAAAGAACCAACTCCTAGGGGGAAGCTTTTATCGGGCCTTTTAGTTGTGAGAAAAGGGGGGAACCCCTGAGGGCCGGAAAATGCAACCCAAAAAACGAAAACCCCAAATTTGGGAAATTAAAAAGATTTCCCAAAAAAACGTTAAAGGTTTTGGACGAAAAGGGGTTTTTTAAAAAGGGGAAAACCCCACATGGATGGGGGAAAAAAACCCCCTTAAAACCCCAAAAGGGTTTTCAAAAGGGGTTAAACCCCAAACTATGGCATTTAAAAAAAATTTTTTCCCCCGGGGCCTCAGTCATAAGCCAAACTTGAAAAGGGTTTTTCCCTTTGACCTAAAACTTTGGGTTTTGGGGAAAAAAAGGGGGGTTTTTTTTAAATCTTACACGTAACGCGGGCCCCTAAAAAAGGGGGGCCATACAGGGCCCCCACCCTAAAGGAAGCCCTGGATCCAAATGCCCAAAAAAACAAAAAGGGGTTTCACCTCTTTTAAAAGGGGAAATTTCCGGGCCCCTTGACGTTTTTAAAAATTGGGAAAAAAAGCTGGGCCCCCCCTCCCCCTAGAATAAAAGGGGTTTTTTAGTAATTTCCCTTTTCCCGGGGGGGCAATCCCCCATCAGAGTCAAGAAATACTTGAAATTTTTTAAAAAAAGGGTCCCTTTCCCCTCCAAAATTTAAAACACTTTAAAATATCGTGTGCAAAAAAGGGAAAAACCTTTGTACAAAAAAAAGCGGGGGAAATTTTATTTTTTGGGTATTAGGGATTTTTTTAAACCCGGGGTTAAAAACCAAAGGGGGTTTTTTAGGGACCCCCTTAGGGAATGGGAACATACATTTTTTTTTCTACCAATTTGGGGTTTGTTTTTTGTGCAAGGGGGGTTTAAAAGGGTTTTTGAAACCAAAGTTATAGGGAAAATAGGGGTCCCCCAAAACCCCCCAAAAACGGGGAAAAAAGGAATGTAAACAGCGCAAATACACAACCAAAATTTTTGACAATAACACCATTTGCAAAATCAAAATAGTTTTTCTATTTTATTAAATCACCCCCAAAGGCCCTTTTAAAATTTTTTTCAAGGAAAAAAAAAAAAAAAAACGGGGAAAGGGGAAAATTTTTTTTTTTGAAATGCAGAAAGGGGAAACCCCCCGGGGGATGTTTTTTTTTTTTTTCTTTTTGGGTTTGCCCCAAAAACAAAAAAAAGTTAAAAAGTCAAAAATTTGCCCCAAATTTTGGGGGGGTTTAAGGGGTTTTTTTACCAAAAAAATTTATATAGTTTTTCCCCCCCAAAAAAAAAACCGGGATAATAAGTTCAAAAAATAAAACTTAAAAAATTTTGGGGGAATGGTTCCCCCCCGAGGGGGCCCGGGATATGGGATTTTTTTATCAATCTTACTCACAAAAATTTTAAAAAAGGGGCCCCTATAATTTTCCAAAAGCATTTTTTTGCCCCCCAATGCCAAGGGGGATCGAAAATGACCCCAAAAACGTTCCCAAAAAATTTTTAAACAAACCCAAACGTTAAACCTTTTTTAACCCCCTTTTCCCAAAAAAAAGGGAAAAAATGGTGGGGTTGCCCAAAAAAACCCCCCCCGGGTAAAACCCCCGATTACTTGGGGCCACCGCAAAAAAATTAGCTTAGGGGTTTTGTACGGGACTTGCGATAAAAAAAACCCCCCAATTTTTTTAGAAAAATATGCATTCCAAAGGGGCCCCCAAAAAAAAGTTCCCAAAAAAAAAACGTTTTTTACAAAAACGTTTCACAAAATGTTTTCCCCAAAAACGTTCCAAAAAAACTTTCCCCCCCAAAAAAATTCCCCAAAAACGTTTTTAAAAACTTAAACAACCGGGGGGTTTTAAAAAAGGGTTTTTCCCCCCCAAAAAAAGTTTTAAAAAATAAAAAAGGGGGGCCCCCGGGGAAAAAAAACCCCCCAGTTACTAGTTTCCCAGAGTCCCCAAAATTTTGCGGGTTTTCCCCCGAAAATTCCCCCCCCCAGGGAAATAAAATATTTTAAAAAAGTTTTTTTGACCCAAAATTTAAATTCCTTTTTGTTTAAAAAAAAAAAAATTTGCGCGGTTCCCAAAAAAGGTTTTTATAACGATTAAAAAAAAATGGGTTTCTTACTTTTAAACCAAAAACGGATTTGGTTATGGTTATGCGTGGGGTTTTATTTAACTCAAACCCCCTTTTATTCCCAATAGTCTTTTTGCCAACAATTTTTCTTTTTTTAAAAAGTGTTTTTGAAAAAAAAACAAGTTTCCTAAAAAAAACTTTTCATTTTTCCAATTTTACGATTGGGGGGTTTTTGGGGGCAGTTTTGGGAATCCAAACCAAAAATCCGAAATTTTTTAGTTTTAGCCAATGAGTTTTTAATTACTGCCCAAATTTTTTTAAAAAATTTTAAAAAGTTAAAAGGGCCTAAACAAAAAATTTATTAAAATAGTGAAGAACTAGATTTCCAACCTTTTTACGGACGTTTGGGGTCCAAAATTGGAAAAATTTTTTAAAACGGCCAGGGGGGGTTTAAAGAAAAAATATTGAACTTATTTTAAAAAAAAAAATATGTCTTTTTGAAAATTTTAAAAAATTACCCCAAAGCGGCCAACTGCCCGAACTTTTGGAAAAAAATTTAGCTAGTTTTTGTAAACACAAAATTTCTTTTGTTTTTTAAACTTTATATGATTTTCTTTACCAAAAAACTCAATCCAATTTTTAAAGGGAAAATCAACTTCTTAAAAAAACTTTACACATCATTTACTTTATACCTTTTAAACATTTTGGTTTTTTAAAAAACCCACAATTTTTTGCTTAAATTTTTTGTGCCAAGCAAAAAAAAGGTTTTTTGGCTATATAAACATCCAACCTTTTAAGGGTTTTAAGGGCCCCTAAAAGTTAGGAACACTGTCAAAACTCACTTTTTGCTTGCAAAAAAGGGGATTTGACTATTTTATCTACCCCAAGTAGGTGGTTTTTTGTAAAAAGAAAGAAGTACTTGAATTGAAAGGTAAAAAATTTAAAAATAGTATATTAAAAAGTTTTTAAAGGGGAAAAAAAATTAAAAACAAAAATTAAAGTTTTAAATATACAAACACCCAATTTTTTGGTTGATCAAATGTTTCCTTTCTTAAAGAAAAATTTTTTCCATTACAACATTGGGGATGAGATTTGGGAAAAAATTATGAAGACATATTTTACCTTAATTTTTCTTGAAAGGGAGAATTTTTTCAAGAGTTGGGGTTTTGGGAAAAGAAAAAAGAAAAGTGGAAGAAAACCTTAGTGAGAGAAGAAAGAGAGATGGGGTTTTTTGAAAATGAAAGGGGGGGGTTGTCTTTTATACTTAAATTTGGGGGAGGAAAGAGGTGCCAAAACCTGGCCTTTGGCCGGTTTTGGGGGGGGGGAAAAAGGGGGAGAGAGGTGGGGGGGAGTGTTGGTTGATTTAATTTGGTGTAATTGGGAAGTTGTATTGGTTAGATTTTTATCAAAGTTTCTTGCTTTAATTAACCAAAATTTTGAGAAATCTTTTTTTCTAAATAAAATAGGCTGATCCAATAACCATTTAAATTTAATTTTATCTTTGTGTATTGGGGTTTTAAAAACTGCTAAAAAGGAAACCTTACCGAAAACCCGATTTTCGATTTTTGCGTAAGAAAGCTTTTTTGATTTTTATTAAGGAAATTTTTAAAATTTATTTTTAATATTTGGGCAAAAAAATTTAAAACGACGGTCTAGGGCGAATCGGGCCTGCTGAAACATCACGGTTTTTTTTGACCGACTTAGTGGGACTCAAAAACGAAAAAAAGGACTTATTTAGCCTTTTTACAAAAAATTTTGCATATAATTGTTTTTAAAGAAACAATTAAAAATTCTGGCCCCGGGGGTTTTTTTTTAAATTTTTTATGACCGAGGGGAATGGAGGGTTTTCACATCCCCCCCGGTTTTAAAAAAAATTTTGTCCCAAATTTTTTTGTTTTACTTTTCCCAACCCCAAACAAGAAAGATTGGGGTACTTTTTTCCATGAACCCACGTTCCCGGTGTCTCTGGCCCTCCCGGGCCTCCAATTACTTTTTTAAAATCGGGAAACTTTCCCTTTTAGCTTCTTGCCTTTTTGTCAAATTTTTCTAAGGTTCCCAACAAAGCAAGGGTTTTGCCAAAAGATTCCTCTATTTGGGGAAAAATTTTTGATCACGGGGTTTCATTTTTGAGTTGACACGGGAAAAAAGTTAGAATCTCACCTTTTCCCCAGGAGCCAAGTTTAAAACTGGGCCAATTTTCGTATTTCGAAAGTCCAAGTCCCAGGCTTAACTTTCCTCTTTTACCAACGTCCAGCCCTTTCCAAGGGGAAAATTTAAAAATATTATCTCCCACTTGGAATTCCAATGGGTTTCCCACGGGTTTTACATAACTTTTTGAATCCCTGCGCCTTAACCTATCCCAATCAAGCAATTTTTTCAGTTTTTCCCCGGTTAATCCCGGCCGCAGTTGGATCTCCAACTTCTACCCACTGAGCGGAGGCATTTTTTGGGGCCTAAAGGCTTCAAAAGGGGAATTGTTTTTGTGTATAACATTGGAAAAGGAAAAAATTTACTGTGGTAATATCGTCCCAATTTCCCCCAAACTATGACCCGGCCAACATATCTTTTAAGGTTTGGAGGCCCCTTTTTTTTGGCCTCATCTAGGATAATGCCGTACCCAATAAAACTGGGTCCTAAGGATTTCTGCAATGATTGCCAAAAATCGTGATGTAAAACGGCTATCTCGATCAGAGATAATGGAGATTGGCACTCCATGAACGGGCACTACTTCCTTAATATAGATTCGCGCAAGTTTAAATCCATCTTATAGTCTTCTCGGATTGGAAGAAAATGACTGACTTTGTCAGACGTCAACTATACCAAATTGTATCGTGCCCTTTAGCAGTTTTGGGCAATTTAGTGACTAAGTCCATAAAATCCGTTCCCATTTCCATTCAGGATCCGGGGTTTTGTATAGACCCGACGGTTTCTGATTCTCAGCTTTGACCTTGGAAAAAAGTCAAACATCGTCCCACATATGACGCTACATCCTTCTTCATTCCTGGCCACCAAAATATTCCTTTAAATCCTTATCCCATCTTATCTGCCCCGGATGAATGGAATACCGCGACTCGTGTGCTTCCTTTAGGATTAATCCCCTCAGGTTCCAGTCTTTGGTACCCAAACCCCTCCCCTAAAGACCCTACCCCTCGGTCTTAAGGTCAAACCTCCCCTCTAGGTTGTGGAAGTTCACCCTTTTTAGTCCTATCCCCCTCGTAAGGCCTCTTCTGAGCCTTTAGGATTCCCCTTTCAAGCTTGTGTGTACAACTTTTCCCAAGGGTTTCGTCCCAAAAAGGGGTTTTCGCCCTTTCCTACGACTTAAGGCATCGGCCACTACATTACCTTGCCCGGGTGATATTTTGATCTCACAATCGTAATCACTAAGTAGTTCTACCCATCTACGTTGCCCATTTCAACATCTTTTGGTCTAGAATGTGTTGCAGACTCTTATGTCCGTGAACACCGTGCACTTAGTTCCATACAAATAGTGTCTCCAAATCTTAAGCGCAAAAACTATGCCCCAATTCTAAGTCAGAGTAGTTTTAGTTCTGTTCGTGGTTCTTAAGTTGTCTAGATGCATAGGCTATGACCTTTATCCCTTTGCATCAGCACACATCCTAGTCCCCCGTCGTGAAGCACACAATACACAACAAGTCCTCTGTCCCTTGGGTAGGGCCAAACTGGTGCGTTGCATAGCTTTTGCTTCAAGAGTTGAAAGGCGTCCTCTTGTCGTTGCCCCCAACGAACTTCTTGTCTTTCTGGGGCAGCATTGTCAGAGGTTGTGCGATCTTCGAGAAACCTTCAATGAACCTTCTGTAGTATCCCCGCCAATCCTAAAATTGACGGATTTCCGTTGGAGTCTTCGGGTTTTCCCATTTTTTCAATAGCTTCAATCTTTGCTGGGTCCCCCAAGAATTCCTTCCTCTCTAACTACAAAGACCAAGAAAATGTACCTCCCGGATCCAAAATTCGCACTTTGAGAATTTGGCGTACAATTTCTGACCCTAAGTAGCTCAAGTACTACCTTCAGGTGCTGCTCGTGCTCCTCTCTACTTTTAAGTAGATTTAGTATGTCATCGATAAACACGATTACAAACTTTCTAGGTATGGCCCCGCAAATCCTATTCATCAGGTCCATAAACACGGCGGGGGCATTCGTGAGTCCGAAAGGCATAACCATAAACTCATAATGTCCCATAGCGTGTTCTGAACGCTGTTTTAGGGACATCCCCTCATGGACTCTTACTTGATGGTAACCGATCGAAGATCGATCTTAGAGAAGAAACTGGCACCTTTAAGTTGATCGAATAAACGTCTATCCAGGGAGGGGAAACGATTTTTTAATGGTCAATTGTTCAATTCCCCTAAATCATGCCCCCTCCTAAGCGATCCTCCTTCTTTTTAAAAGAACAATACAGGGGCTCCCCAAGGTGATGAACTTGGCTGAATAAATCCTTTATCCACAATTCTTGTATTTGGTTGGCAATTCCCCACTCGGCTGGTGCTAGGGTAAGGTGCCCTTTGCAACAGGACTGCTCCAGGAATTAGGTCGATTCGGAAATTTGACTTGTCTAGTCGGGGGTAACCGGGTAGCTCGTCCGGAAAATACTTCAGGATAGCTTTTGTACAAATGAATATCCTCGAGTTTCTTCGCTTCGGGGTTTTTTTCCTACCACTTGAACTAAAATGCTATGTATCTCTTTCCTTTTAATAACTATGAGCCTTTATACACGAAACTATTCCTAAACTTCTGTTGGGTCTCTCCCCCCTTTTATCACCAGGGTTCTACCATCCGGAAGTTGTATCCTAACTTCTTCTCATAGCACCTATCGTTGCCCTATTTTTTTGACAGCCAATCCATGCCTACACTGCATCAAAGCTTCCTAGCTCGATTGGTAAAAAGGTCTATGCTAAAAAAAACTCGTCGGCCAAACTTAACGTGCAGTTTAGGGAAATACATCGTGAGCCTTAAGTTCCCTCCATCTGCTAGTTCATCGAATAACCTCATCTAAGCTTTCGGAGGCTAAGGGGGTTAGTGGTCTAAACCCTAGGGAACAAAGCTTCTATCAGCTCCAGAGTCCCAAAAAAGACTGATGCATAGTGGTCTTTTAAAAAGAAACGTACCTGTTATCACACGGGTCCTGACGTGCTTCTTCAGCCCTATCACGAAAGCTCTAACCTCGACCTGAGTTCCCTGGTTCACCGTATTAGTGCGACTACCCTGACTTCCATCCATGGTATTCCTAGACCCCTGTCCTATCTTAGGACACTTTATTCTTGAAGTGGTTTGGGCTTCCGCATTCAAAACACTTCCTTCCTTCACTAGGTACTCCTTCCCCCTTCCTACAGTATTGTGAGGAGTGCCCAAGTTGTTTACACTCTCACAGTAAAGACAGTTTCCCCAATGGTGACGATTGCATTTCTTGCATTCGGGGTAGGATCCCTTATAGGTTCCTTGGTCTTGTGTCTTTGCCACATAGTTCTTTAGTGAGTGCGTACTTTGACTCGACCCACTACTAGGCCTTCTTCCTGACTGTCCTTCCAACTTCCTTTTGCCTCCCATGCTACTCTTAGTTTCCAGCTCCTGACCGACTACGTCATTGGCTAAACGTTAGCCAAGACTACAGCACTCTGGATGGTGGTTGGGTTAGCCGAGGTAACCTCCTACGATTTCGGGTGCTAGTCCCCAGATATACCTATCAATTCTTTTCTCCTCTGGAGTAACCATGTGTGGTACAAGTTGGGCAAGTTCATGGAAACGTGCCCGTGTACTTTTCCACGTCCATGCCTTTCATGGAATGGTTCCAGAATTCAGCCTCTAGCTTTTGCAGCTCACTTTTTGGGCAGTATTCTTCTATCAGCAGTTTCTTGAAGTCTTCCCACGGTAAGTTGTATGCTGCTTCCCGCCTCGGTTTGTACTTGGATGTTCCACCAAGTCAAAGCCCTGCCTTGTAGCTGACACGCCCCGCATATTCCACCTTGCGGTTATCGGAGCACTTGCTTATATGGAGTACAGACTCCATGCTATCAAACCAGGAAAAGTAGTCCTACGGCCCCTTCTTTGCCGTGGAATTCCTTGGGTTTGCAAGACATAAAGGTCTTGTAAGTGCATCCCTGACTACTACCACTACCTCCTTCACCACTTTGATCTCCGCCACTCCTTCGACGGTTGTCGATACCAAGTCACTTGTGTGACAATATTGGGGATGGCATTTTGGACTTGTTGGGCTAACGAGTTGGCAATGTCCGGGGTTTGATCATTTGGCGTTGATCCAGTGCTTCTTGTGTTTCGAGTTGTCATAATTCTACAATGTTTAAAAAGAGATGAATTGAATTAAGGTTGCATTTGGAAGAGTTTTATACAATCGAGTCGGTTATAATAAACAAGGACAACATTTATTCATAGTACTTAATATCATTCCATTCCAAAATTTGGCGTTATTACGCCATTCGATTACATCCATTACATAAAACGATAGGGAAATTGGAAATACATCATAAAGGTTTACTAAAGGTTGAGAAACACAAGGATCACAAGCCCAATCATCATCATGACCGTGAAGATGGTCACATGCCCGACTCCGTACTCCGCCTTCCTAGCCAGACGTCCCGCTGCCACCGCCCTCTCAATGGCTCCCGTAGTTCCTTGCTCCAGAAATTGAGCTAGATCGGTCAAGGCGCGCAAGGCTTGAGCTTGCCTATTCATCCCTCTCTTGGAACCTTTCTATCCTATCCTCCATAACGTTCATCCTACGAGCGTCTTCGATCGAGAGTTCTAGGTTTCGTGGAATTGGAACTCCCGGAAGGATGTGGGAGGGTCCGGCGTAGGGGTCACGAGGGATGGCGACACCACTACGTATGGGAGGAAGAACTCGTTTTCCTAGCGGTTTTCCCTATGCGTGGCCTAGGGGGTACCGTTCGGGTGCAGGCTTTCCGGATGGAGGTTGAGGTTCAACAATCACGGGGGGATTTGGGTTTCGAGTCATCAGAGGCATCTTCACTTGCCGCTTCCATGTCCGACCCCGAGTTTTTCCGAGGGGTCCTCCTCTTCTTCGGAGATCCATCCCCGCCGTTCGATGTCATGGTGACTGAAGTGTTTATATTTAATTATTAATAACGAGTTCAATAGTGACTTCCTATTATTATCGCAATAGTGCATTTACGCGATAGTGTATTAACGCAATAGTGTAATAACGCAATAGTGTCGTTCTATCTAGTCCGAGTATCGTGGTCACTCATGCAATATGCCATGCAGGAAAAGTTTTCGTTTTTCACACTTCCATCGTAACTTTCCCCTAGCTTCGCATTATTGCCTCTTAACTAAACATAGTTGGCCAGGCTTTGTTTAATTAAGACCCAATGAAGCGACTCTCGGGTTCATCACTTTAGAAGCGTGCAAAAATAAATTTTTGAAAAAAGTTCATCTTTCCGTTGTTATATTTTGATGGCTATAGTACTCGATCTTCTTTTCAGAAAATCATTATTCTCTATAGCCTTGGCTCTGATACCAAGTCTGTCACACCCCGCTAAAGCGGAAACACGGAATGTAACAGCGCAAAGTAGCACAACTCAAAGTATAGACAATAACACCATAGCATATCAAAATAGTTAAGTCTATACTATTACATCACGTTAAAGTCTTAAAATTATTACAAGGAAAATCAAACTACAACGGAAAGGGAATTTAGTCTTGAAATGCATGAAGGTGTAACATACGTGCATGTCGTTCTTCTTACTTTGGTTCGCCTGAAAAGCATGAGAGTTAAAAAGTCAACTATCGTCATAGTTGGTGAGTTCACGGGTTTAATTACACACATTCATATAGTTCACGTTCCAAAAATAATACCGGAGATAATAAGTTCAAGCAATAAAGCTTAACAGTTGGATCATATGCGTACCCCCGCGAGATCCCGGCATATGGTACTTATCATGCAATACTTACTCACATAGATTAACGAGCCACTACTAATCTCCTAATAGCATAGTTTTTTGCCCCGCAATGCCATGCTTATCGCAACATGACCAACAATCGTTCCACAAAAAGTAATTAAACACCAATCGTTATCGTTACCAACCCCGTTGCAAGCAGGTACGAAATGGTGGGGTTGCCAAACCCGATAGCGCTACCATTGATTACTCGGTCCACCGCAGTGAATTAGACTTAGTAGTGTGTACGAGGACTTGCGATAAGAAAAACACCCAATTAATCTAGATAAGTATGCATACCATAGCCACAAAAATCGTTCCAAAAACATATCGTTCCACAAAATCGTTCCACAAAATCGTTCCACAAAATCGTTCCACAAATCGTTCCACAAAATCGTTCCACAAATCGTTTTAAAAGCTTAATCAACCGGTAGTTTTATCATGCTTTCCACCCCAAAAATGTAAAAACGTAAAAAGGGGCCGTGAATAACTCACCGAGTTACTAGTTCGAGAGTCCCAAATTAGCGAGGTTCCACCGAATTCCGACCTAGTGATAATAAGTATTTTAATAAGTTCCTTGACCCAAATTAAGTTCCTTTAGTTAAAGTAAAATTATACGCGCGGTCGAAATGTGAGTTTTTATAACGATTAACAATAAATACGAGTTCTTACGATTATAACCGAAACGTGATAGTTGGTATATGGTTATGCATGTGTGTTTTATATTAACTCTACCTCATCTTATTCCTCATATAGTCTCTTTATGTCCAACAATTTACTCTTTATAAGAGTGTTTTAGAAAAAAATACAAGTTTACATAAAATAACACTTTTCAGTTTTTACCAATTCTTGACAGATTCGGAGGCTGTTTGGGACATGCATTTGGGTATGATCCACAACTCTAAAAATCACGAAATTTTTATATGTTTTAGCCATATGAGTTTACTAATTACTGACCAAATTTCATAATTTTTGAAAAATGTTAGGGTCCTCAAACAGAAAGTTTATTAAAATAGTGACAGCAACTAGAGCTGTTGCGCAACCTTTTTGTACGGACTGTTTGAGGGTCCAAAACTTGGAATTTTTGCAAACGGCCAGTGGGGTTTGAAAGATAACTCATTGAACTTGATTTTAAAAAAAAGAATCATGTCATTTGAACAATTTATGAAAGAGTTATGGCCTCTCAAAGTCGGGTCCGAATCTGTCCAAATCTGTTGGACAAAAATTTAGACTAGTTTTTGTATAACACAAGATTTCTTTTGTTTATTAACTCTTATGATGATTTCTCTTTACCAAAGCTCAAGTCCAGATGTGTTTGAAGGAATATCAACTTCTTAAAACACATTTACACATGCATTTACATTTATACCATATTAAACATTTAGGTTATAATCATAAGCCATCAACTCACTTATTGCTTGAATTTTTGATGATCCAAGCAAAGAAAAGGGTATTTGGCTATATGAAATCATCCATACCTTATGTAAGGTGTTAGATGGTCATAAGAAGTTAGGAATCACTAGTCATCAACTCACTTATTGCTTAGCAAAGAAAGGGTATTTGACTAGTGATTTCATCTACACCAAGTATGGTGGATTGTTTGTATAAAAGAAAGAAGTACTTGAATTGAAAGGTACAATATTATACATAGTAATATATGAACAAGTATTTAAAGGATGAACAAGAATTATGAACAATAATTAAGAGTTTTGAAGATCATACAAACTACCCAACTTATTTGGTTGATCATAGATGTTTTCCTTGCTTAAATGCAAGATACTTCCATCTCACAACATTGGGAGATGATGATTTAGGGAAGAAGATTGATGAAGATCATCATTTTACCTTGAATGTGTTCTTGAATATGGATGAATTTCTTCAAGAGTTGGAGGTGTATGGAAGAAGCTAGAAAGAAAGAGTAGAGAGAAAACTCTTAGTGAGAGAAGTTAGAGAGAGAGTGAGGTTTGAACAAGTGAAATGGGAAGGGGGTATGTGTGCTTTTATACTTGAATTTGGGAGAGAAAGAGGTGCCAAAACCATGGCCTTGTGGCCGGTTTTGGGAGAGGGAAAAGAGAGGGAGAGAGGTGGTGAGGTGAGTGTTGAGTTGATGTTAAGTGTGTGTAAGTTGGTGATGTATGTAATGGTTAGATTTTTATCAATGTTTCTTGCTTTAATTTGAACCATGTGATGAGAGAATCTTTGTCTCTAAATAATAATATGGCTGATCTCAATAAGCCATTTAATGAGTTTAATTGATCTTTGTAGTATTGGGTGTAAAAAGCTGCTAAAATTGGAAACCGTTACCGAAAACGCGCGATTTTGCGATTTTTGCGTAACGAAAGCAGTTTTTCGTATTTTTATTAAGGAACTTATTAGAAATTAATATTTTTAATATTTTGGGTCAATAAAATTTTAATTCGACGGTCTAGTGGTCGGAATCGGGACCTGCTGATAACAGTCAGTCGGTTTTGCGTACCGACTATAGTGGCGACTCAATAATCGTAAAAGGCACTTATCTAGCCTTTTCACAATAAATGTTGTCATACTATATTGTTTTTAACAGAATGACAGTATTAAAATACTGTCTGGCTCCGGTTATTCAGTTAAAGTTTTACTGACCTGAGGTGGGAAGTGGAGGGTTGTCACAGTAGGTCACACTGCTGCACGCCAAAATGAGAACGTTTGGATTACATGAGAAATAATTAATTGATTATTAATTATTTAATGAGAGAGTTAATATATAAATAGTTAGTTAAACTATTTATTTGTAATTAATTAGATAAATTAATTAGTTATTTATGGAAATTATTTGGAGATAATTACCAAAGAGTTTTATATGGAATAAAACTCTTATTAAGTTTTATCCATATAAATAAGGGGTTAAGGGTGTCAGTTTATTTGAATGATTCAGTCCCAAAAAACCCAGAAAAACTCTCTCTCTCTCTCTCCCCTAAAAACCGGCGCCGAATCCGAGTAAAGGAAGGTTCGCATTCGTTTTTGGGGTAATCCTCGGTGGTGGTCTAGCAACTATCTCAACCGGTGTCAGTAGCGGTGTATCCCCTACTCGCGTTTCAGAGTTATTATTGAAAAGGTAATCCTCTAAACATCCTTAGTAGTATCTGAATGGTTTAGGATTGGATCCTTGTTTGGGAATCAGTTTTTGTTATCCGCTGCGCATGTTTATGCTTCCGGTTCCCAACACAAACCACCACCACCACCACCACCACCATACCCACAACCACCAAACCACCACCACCGCCAAACCACCACCACCACCACACCCATAACCACCAAACCACCACAATCATCACCAAACCACCACCACCACCACACCTACACCCACCACCACACCCACCACCACCTAACTATAGCAGCCACCACCACCACACCCACTATCTCCACAGCCGCTACCACCACCACCACCACCACCACAACCACCATCTCCAAATCACAGCTACCATCTACGCCACCACCACCATCTTCACAACCGGAGATCGATCCAACACCCCCAAAACCCCCAAACACCACCCACAACCACCATCTTCGCCACCATCATCTTCACAGATGGAGATCTGGTCCAAAACCCCCATCTTCGCCACCACCATCTCTGCCACTCTTCATCCCCCAAATCACTTCGTCTTCATCCCTAAGGAGTGGTCGGAGGGTGGAAGATCGGAGGTCATCGGAGGTTGATGAATGAGAGAGAGAGAGAGAGGTCATCGGAGGGTGGAGGGGGTGGTAGACGAAGCCGGAGGGTTGATGAACTTGAGACCCTTGTAGACGAAGCCATCGTGGTGGTGGTTACGAGAGTTGTGGTGCGGTCGGAGACGTGGCCGGAAACGTCACCAGAAACGTGGCCGGAAACGTGGCCTGAGATGTGGCGGTGAAGTGAGAGATAGGAGAGATATATATAAGGGTTATTACAATTTAACCCTTATACTTTTATTTTTGTTAAAGGAAACCTCAGGGACCAAATTTGTAGTTTACTCATTTTGAAAATAAAAAAGAAGAAATTCCACATCAGATATAATTTGTATACGTCAGCATTTTTGTAGGTAACAAGTAAATCGATACACACAATGGCAATTCAAGCAAGTTTGATACATACAATGGTAAGTTTAGAAGGTGAGTACATATAATGATAAAAGGTGACAAATTCGATACACACCTATGTAATTAACCCTTATATTTATTCATAAGGAGATAATTAGTAGTTATGTTTTGTAATGTTATTATTTCTATTGAAGCAATTTTTTAGAATACATATTATTCAGTTTGAATTATATTATATGTTATTGTGTTGATTCTTAAGAACTATTATATTATTCAGTTTGAATTATTTGTTTGTTGTTATTTTGCTTATGATATTTATTCACATTGAATAAGAAACATATTTTATTGAATATTTAGAAAACAAGTATATGTGGCTATTGTTAAGCCTGGATATGGTTTTTGTTCAAATTGAATGCAGTTAGTTTCATTATGAACAAATTTGAAATTGTGAAATTAAATTATTGTTTAACTAACTGTTTGAGATAAAATTAATTAGGAAAAAGAAGAAAAAATGTTAAAGGCCCTGTCAACGAAACTGTTAAAGAATCATCAGAAAAGGCTTATTATATACAAGGTATTGTTATAATTATATAAATTTTTAGTAAATAAGCATTTATAGTATATGTTATGATATAAGAAGGAGATCTTTTTGTATTTTATGATATTTTTGTAATTGAAAATGAATTATAGATTATGTTTGTTTTGGGTTGCTTATAATAGTTATTCATAATGCTGCACGCACCGTGCGTTTGGGTTACAAGCGGGTAAACCTGCCGGCTTCAAAAAAGCCCGGCGGGTTGGGTGTGCAATCTAGAGGAGCCGGCGGGTGTGGAGTATAGCGGTTCTGGAGAGCCGTTGCCAAACGGCTCTCCAACGGTCCAAAATTCAATTTTTTTTTTTTACTTTTTTTTTTTCATTTTTTACTCCTATATAAATACCCATTTATACCCAACTTATTTTTTCACACCAACTCTAAACCTTCAATTCTTCAAGTCTTTAAACCTCCAATTCTTCAAACCTCCCACTCTTCAAACATCATGAATCCAAACGATCAAAACCTCGGATCTTCATCACGGCGCGCGAAATGTAAACGTCGGACGGAACCCGAGACCCCTTCGAAGCCCTCTTTCAAAGTCGACGTTACGCACACCGGGTTCCCTCCACAATATCCACCCGATTACGATGTCGAAATTTCGCCGAAAGGTTTTTGTATCACAATTACTCATCATCAAGCTCCTCAACCCGGGAGCTCTTCACAACCCAATCAACCCGGGAGCTCTTCACAAGCTCCTCAACCATTTCCTTATCAACCGTTTCCTTATTAACCGTTTCCTAATCCGTTTATGAATCCACAATTTCCTCCAACCGATTGGGGTACTCCTTATCAACCACAATATGTACCCAATTACCAACCCGTACACGATGATGATGACCCTTCCGATGAGGGAGAACTTTCACCAATGACCCAACAGGAGGAAGACATTAAGTTTTACACCGCCCCGCATGGCTATCTCCGGGGTAAACGGCTCAAGGATGCTATGAAGCGAAAAGCCGAGATCAAAGCCAAATATGGCTTGTAATTTTTAGTTTATTTAATGTTTTAGTTTATTTTATTTAATTATGTAATGTTTAATTTTAATTTTTAGTTAATTAATTATGTAATGTTAATTTTAGTTAATTAATTATTAATCTTATTATTGATTAATTTCATGTTTTATTTAATTGTATTATTTAATTATATAAAATAAATAAAATAAATTAAAAAGTGAGAGGGTTGAGAGGGTTGGGTGTGTGTTGTAGAGGGTTATGGGAGGGTAAAGAGAGGGTAAAGAGAGGGTTGGGAAAAAGCTGATGTGTCAGCTGATGTGACATTTAAAAAGTAAGTGGGTTGAGTGGGTTGATTGGGTTGGGTGCAGGTAGCCTAATGTATAACAACAGCTTGTGTTATAACTACATTTGGATAGAATAACAGTTATAGTTGTTAGTGTAGATTATATTTTTATTATTCTAATTTAGTAATTGTTTATTTTGAAAAGAGGTGCTGGACCATCTGTAAGTATTTGTAGAAAAAGAAAAACAAAGGAAACAAATGAAGAAGGTACTTTTCTTATTTATTTATATATTTTTTTATAAAGTTATTAAGATTTTTTAAATTATAACAATTTTTTTGTTAATTTTTTTACTAGAAACCAAAAAGAAAAAGAAGGGCAACATCATTGAAGCACCAAGTGTATCTTTAAGATCATCTCCAAAGAATCTTATGATTGTTAGAAGGACGTTGAGGGCTAATAAAAAAATGGGTTCAAAATGTTGGTTTGGGTAGTATGTTGTATTTAGATATCAACTCAATACCATCAAAGTTAGCATATGCAATTGTCGACAAATTTAATCCACAAAAGATGGTGATTGAAACAGATTCTGGAGATATTGTGATTTCGTTGGATTCAGTCAACGAAATATTTGGATTAAAAAATGAAGGCATTGACATTAATGCTTTTGAGACTTATTCTGAGTGGGATGAGACTATAAGTAAATGGAAAGAACAGTTTGCTAATTCATCATCAATCAGGCAAAATGAACTTGTGCAGAAGATTACATAATCAGATAAAGATGATTGGAATTTCAAGCTCAATTTCATCATTTTGTTTTTCAACACGATGATTGAGACGATGAAGATGGGAACATGCAATACAAGCATTTTGTCGCACCTACCAAAAGATTTTGATTTCAAAAATGTTAACTGGTGCAAATTGATTTATGATTCTGCAAAGAAAAGCAAGCAAGGTGTAACAACCCAGGCGACCGTGGTTCGATATTGTCCGCTTTGGAGACATAGAGCCCTAACCGGTCACCCCTACTCCCTCACGGTTTTGCTTTGGAGTTGCCCAGTCCATGTCACAACCCAAAACGCGTCTCACCAGGTGAGGTATCAACACACCTTATAAGGAGTGCTTCGTTCCCCTCACCAGCCGATGTGGGACGAGCTGTTACACTCTCCCCCCTTACGGACACAACGCCCCCGTTGTGCACATCGGCCCGGTCCTAACTCTGATACCATCTGTAACAGCCCAGGCGACCGTGGTTTGATATTGTCCGCTTTGGAGACACAGAGCCCTAACCGGTCACCCCTACTCCCTCACGGTTTTGCTTTGGAGTTGCCCAGTCCATGTCACAACCCAAAACGCGTCTCACCAGGTGAGGTATCAACACACCTTATAAGGAGTGCTTCATTCCCCTCACCAGCCGATGTGGGACGAGCTGTTACACAAGGTTGGAATAAGGAATCAAGTTTGAGTTTCTACACTGGCCCAATTACCTTCGTAATGGTACATAATAATATATTTATTTATTTTTAACATAAATTTTAGATGTTTTTGATTTTGCATATTTTAATTAAAATGTTGTTTCTCTTATAATGAAATTGAATAACAATAGAAAATATTGTATATCTGTCTGTTATTTCAGATTGGATAGTAGTGCATGGGTTGTTGTTTTTATTCGTTTTTGTTAGTTAAGATTCTAATACAAGGTTTTTTGTATTCAGTCTAAATAACTCAGTTCCAACTATTTGTTGATATTCAAATTGAATATCAATGAAAATATATTGTGTAGATTATAAGGGAAATCAATTTAGATTAATATTCATTATATTTATTATTCATTATTCAAATAATGAAGTTAGTTACATTATTTAATTTGCAGTTGTTGTATGTTAATTTGACATATTGTAATGAGTTTGCACATAAGAGGGTGATTCCTTCAATTAAGGAATGGAACTCCATGATGTTGAAGAACCTATATGAGTTTAATAATGGTGGATTTGGAAAACTTCCATTAAACACATATGAAGCTGAAATTGTAGATGATAAAGATATGTCAAAGGCAGTTAAATCAGAAAAGTTAATCATTTGTTATTATCATGAGTTATTTATTTTTTTATTTTTTTCATACAGACAGTCTAATCATTTATTCAACAGGAGTTTTTGGAAGAACATAGTGAAGATTTGAGAGAACTCAACCAAAGAAAGAAAGATTTGGAGTTCAAGATGGTTCAAGCGTTTAATGTCTATCCAGGTAGCAAGTCATTGAAAGAATTTAAGAAAAGCTTCCAAGAGATGTACATTGTGCACGAGATGGCTATTGTATTAAGACAATCTCAGGAAGGAGAAGATCACACTATGGTAGGAAAACAAAATGAAGGAGAAGAGCAAGTGAGTGAAGAAAAGTTTGGTGAGTTAAGTGAGACAAAAAAAGAAGACCAAAGTTTGATAGAAAAACAAGGAAAAAGTTTGGTTGTAAGAGAAGATACTACAATTGAAGTAACTCGAGATTCACAAATGGGCTGCATGCATCAATTGAAAGATGTAATTGTATCAAGTGAGATGGATAATGTTATGGCAAGTATGATGATAGAGAATGTTCTTGGGCATATAAGAATGGACAGTTTGGGTGAAGATACTGCAGAAGAGGAAAGAAAGGAGGAGAAGAATGAGATGGAGATGGATAAACAAGAAAAAAAGGTTGAAGAGAGCAATAATGAGGAAGTGGAGAAAGATAAAAAAGATGGGAGAAGGAGAAAGAGAAAAAGAAAGGCTAGGAGAAGGTAGTGGAGCAAACAACAAGGAGACAAGAGGTATGTTATTAAATATGAAATAAAAGTAAACATATATATTTTCTTCTACTAACACTGAATATTATGAATACTTCTATTTACTTTATTGTTATACCATTAGAATTTGTTAAATTTTGTTTTTTTTAACATTGAGTTTGTGTTTGAAACAAAGAATGGGTTTAAAAGTACTAAGGTGATGATGGAAAGTATGATTTCAGATTCTGAGGTGTTTTACAATGTAATTGATGCATGGTCTATCTTGCTGAACAATGAAGAAAGATTGAAAAGTAAAGGATCTCCTAGTAAATTTTTTTTTTCACAACAAAAATCCTTGTAAGATAACTAAATTATTTTGGTGTTTTAATATAAATATTACTGTATTTATTCAATTTAAGTATTGAATTTGTTATAATATTAGTTTCTTTTTTTTCTTAATAGCCAACAGATATATTTAAAGATCAATTTGACAAAGAAAAAGGCTACCAATTTTTTTGGGATAATGTTTGGCAGTTTATGGAAATATATGGTTCGTTGGAGGAGTTGAAGAAGTTTGAGTTGGTATGTAGGTTCTAATACGGAGAATATATTAGTTATTATCTTTGCTTTATATAATAATTAACTAAAAATAATATTTTACATGGGTTTTTCCCAGTAGTGAGTCAATCTCACTAATATGTGATATGTTTTAATTTGAAACAAGGATCATCACATATATTTTACAACAGTGCTGCTGATGTATCATTTTTTGCAAAATATGGGAAAATTCCAATGATTGTGGTAAGTAGAAAATATGTTGTTATACATAGTGAATAATAACTAGATTATGTTGTGATTCTGTCTAAATGACAGCATTATAAGATTATTTTATGTGTTGTTATTCAGACTGAATAACAACATTTAATTTGTAATGTTGTTATTCAGTTTGAATAACATCATTACAATATGATTTGTTTTGTTGTTATTCAAAGTGAATAACAACATTTCAGTTAGTAGTTTGTATATACATGATTGTTTCTTCTTCTGTTATTCAGATTGAATAACAAGATTGAACTTAGTACTTCCTATATTACATATTGTTGTTATTCAGTCTGAATAGCAGTATTAGAAGTTTCTTGTTCTTCTGCTGCTATTCACTCTGAATAACAGTATTAGAAGATATTTTGTTTTGCTGTTATTCAGAATTAATAAAAAGAGTAAACTCACTAGTTCATATATTACACAATCCTGTTATTCACTCTAAATAACAGGATTTCACTTAGTAGTTTGTATATACAAGATTGTTTGTGTTCTGTTATTCAGAGTGAATAACAAGATTGAACTTAGTAGTTTCTATATTACATAGTGCTGTTATTCACTCTGAATAACAATATTAGAAGATGATTTTGTTTTGCTGTTATTCAGAATTAATAAAAAGATTCAACTCACTAGTTCATGGTATTACACAATCCTGTTATTCACTCTGAATAACAACATTTCAATTAGTAGTTAGTATATACAAGATTGTTTGTCTTCTGTTATTCAGAGTGAATAACAAGATTGAACTTAGTAGTTCCTATATTACATAGTGCTGTTATTCACTCTGAATAACAACATTTCACTTAGTAGTTCATATATATATATATATATATAAGATTGTTTGTATATTACACAATCCTGTTATTCACTCTGAATAATAGCATTACAAGATTATTTGTTTTTTTGAATAACAGGATTACAACATATTATTCAATCTGATATTGTAATATCTTGTAATTTTGTTATTCAGTCTGAATAACAAGATTAGAAGATATTATTGTTTATACTGTTATTCAGTCTGAATAAGAGTATTATGATTTGTAATTATATTAGTTATGTTGTATAAATAATAAGTATTTTTTTAACATATAATGCAGCAAAGTCTATTTGTAAAGTTACTTAGACAAATTGATGATGGAAGAGTGAAGAAGTTTACTAAAGTAAAGCCACAAAGAGAACAGATGAGTTGGAGAACAACATCAAATGGAGATATCATGGTAACAAGTGATTAAGAATGTTGTTAGTGATATAGCCTCTTTAGTGATTAAGAATGTTGTTAGTGACATTCAGATTTCTCATTTTGCTAAAAACAGTGCTGGGTGTGAAATGTCAAAAAAGAAGAGTGTAAATGAGGAAAAGGCTGAAACAGAGACATATAAAGATGCTGCAATAACCAATGAAAACATAAATGAAAGTCAAAAACAAGCAGAGAAAGATAATGAAAATTGTGAAGTTGAGAAGATTGAGAAAGTAAAAGAGAGGAAGAAGGATAAAGAGTTGGAGAAGGAAAGAGAGATGCAGGAAAAGGAGCAGGATAACATATAGGAGTTGGGAAAGGATAGAGGTGTGAAGAAAGATTTGCAAAAAAACAAAGCTATTGTGAAGTCTGTGTCTGCAAATGATAATATGGATACAGTGGCTTTCTTTGAAGCAGCTGAAGAGAAGCAAAAGGAAATCCAGAAGTTAAGTTATATGGCAAAGCGAAATTTGATTCAATTGGAAGTGTGCATGAACACCAAACCAAATGGAAATGAATACAGAGTTGCAAATATGGTATTTGCACTACAAGGAGAAAGAAAGTAAGTTTATGTATAATTATTATAGTATTAAAGAACATTATTAATTAAACAATTTAAGTAAGCATAAACTACTTTACTGAGTCTTATTCTATTAGGCTCATTTCGGAATTTGGTGATTCATCTTTGCAACTATTTAGTCAACTATCTTGTCAAACAATCTATTCCATACGAGATGAGTTTCTGGTTCACAGTAAGAGAATGTTTGTTGATGAGATTTTCGAAGTTCGTAAGGTAGACTTATATTCTTATTGCATATGTCATTGGATTCTGTCTTTCTTTAAGGTATTTATCTATTAGAAAAATATAATGTTAATTTATCAACATGTTTTTATAGGAGTTGAGATGTGTAGTACTTGGTACTATCAAGTCTATTAAAGAAGAAGAGGGTTGGTACTACTTAGCGTGTCGAAAGTGTAACTGTAAGGTTGTTCCTAAGTCAAGTATTGTTGACCTTGAAGATATGGATGGTTCTAATTCTAATGGCGTTAACGACAACACTTTGTTTTGTTGCACCTGTCAATGCATTGTTAACTCGGCTGTTCCAAGGTATTAACACATAATGTTGTTCATAACTGGGTCCATTTACATATGTCTTTTAATCCATATTTAATGATCCAAACATAAATTTGTAATTATATTAGTTATGTTGTATAATTAATAAGTATTTTTTAACATATAATGCAGCAAAGTCTATTTGTAAAGTTACTTAGACAAATTGATGATGGAAGAGTGGAGAAGTTTACTAAAGTAAAGCAACAAAGAGAACAAATGAGTTGGAGAACAACACAACCCAATGTTGATTGTGCAATCTTCATGATGAGACACATGGAGACCTATATGGGACAAGGAGTAAAGAAATGGGAAGGTGTGTTTGCACAAGAAGGTTCAACTCAGAAATCTCAAATAGAAAACCTTCGACAGAAATATGTGGCAAAGATACTTCTCTCAAGTATTAAGGAGAAGTATGATTTTGTTTTCAATGAGAGCGAGAAGTTTGCAAAATACCCAATCTAGAAGCAAAAACAGATTCTTGACAATGCAAGATTCATGAAGAATGATCGATCGAATTTATGGACGGTGGTATAGCTATGGTTCTTGTGGTTTTTTGCTATATATTGTTAGATCTTGTTGAAAAATAGAAAACATCTTACGGTTATATGTTTTGAATATAAAACGATTACCTTAAGATTTCATATATCTATTTCATGTTTGGTTTTTTGTAAGTTTTATGTTAATAATTTCTTTAATATTTTTATTTTATGCTGAATGAAATGTGTGATTGTTTTTATGCATATAGAGCATCATTTGGTTGATTAGTAAAACATAAAAAGAACTAATAACTTTTTGGTATTCAGACTGAATAAGAGCATGATCTGGTTGTTTACTAAACTATAAAAGAATATAGTAAGTTTTTTTTTTTATTCAGGATGAATAACATAAAAACAAATAATAACTTTTCGTTTTAGTATACAAATGTAGTTTTATTACAACATCCATGTGTTCTTATTCAGAATGAATAACATTGTCTTTTAAGTACTTTTTAATAACATTTGTCTTTTTATTACTTCCTTTTTTTGTTGTTTATTCAAAATGAATAACATTGAAGTGGCATTAAGTACTTTTTATTCAGACTGTTATATGTACGTCTTATGTACACTAAATAATGTACTTTTATTTTGACTGAATAGTGTAGGTTTTTTCAGACTGAGTTATATAAAATACTTGTTAAATATAAAATAATTTTATATATTATTAATATATTAAATATTTAAGAATAAAAATATAAAATGTAACCATTAATGTATTAAATACGTTTTAACCGGTAGGGTTAATATAGGAAATAAAAAAGTTTATTCAATTTGATACCTATAGCTAGGGTTCATCATTATTCACATTACTTGCAAAATTTCACTTTATTGTATCAAGCTTCTCTCTCAAGTTGAAGAAAAACCACTTTTTAGCTAGAATCAAACAAATCGAAGTAACAGGGAGAAGAAATTGAAGTTGTGAGTATGTATGAGGAAGAGAATCATCCAACGGTTGAAGCTACTGCATGCGAAACCTTGATCGGAAGTAAGTTTTTTTTTTAATGGAAAGCATCAGATTTCTTTAGGGTTTTAATATTTAGGGTTTTGTTATAGTTTTATGCTAAAGAATGTAAATTTTAAAAAAATGTATGAAATCAATTTTTTTAATAAATGTTAGAAATAGATAAGAACAGAAATTATCATATTACTTAAGGATTATTGTTATATATTATTTATGTTATTTATGCATTATTATAATAAAATACATATATTTCTTTTTAGGTATAAATGTTTTTGAAAAATGTAGTGTTTATGCATACTGAATGACAAACTTTAGTTACTTCTAAAGGTGAATATAATTGTATTCAGTGTATAAATTATAGGGTTTTTAGGTGTAGACATGGATTCTTTTTTATTCAAACTGAATAACATAGTATATTTTTATTATAGGGTTTTGAGAATCTTTTTATTATGTTGTTATTTAAATTGAATAATACATAATAATTTGTTTTGATTATATTTATAGTTAGTTACAGAAATATGGTAACTTGTTTTCATTCAAAAGATATTTAATTTTTCATGCTAAAGATATTTACTTTATTCAGACTGAATAACAATTTAATAGGAATTCATATACTATTTTTGCTGGTTTTATTAATTTAGTAGCAATGTTATATATTATTCATTTTGAATATTGTCTATATTAAGTTTTTCTTTTTGTAACATACATAGAAACGATCGAAAAAGCAATTATTAAACATCATTGATAGCATGAATACTAACAAGAATCAATATGTTGATCAAGGTACTTTTATATAAATATTTAATGTTTTTGTTATTTTTGAATATTAGATTTAGTAATTGCTAATATTAAGAATGACATGTATACTGAATCACATATAGGTGAAAGCTCTGATGTATTAGCTACCTCTTCTAAAAGAAAGAAGATGACCAAGAAAGAAAAAACAGAAGGTGACAATGCCAAGAAGACAAGGAAAATTAGAAGTGATAAGATAGAAGGCAAAAGCTTAATATTAAGGACTTCACCGAAAAATTTAGTTACAACTATTAGAACTCTAAGCAAAATGCAGAAGAAATGGATTGAAGATAATGGCTTTGGAAGCTTACTTTTTTTCAATATTGAGACAATACCATCAAGGTTGGCGTATCGAGTTGTTGAAGCTTTTGATAATGAGAAAATGGTGATCAAGACATCAAATGGAGATATCATGGTAACAAGTGAATCAGTTAGTGAGATGCTTAGATTGAGAAATGAAGGTTTGGATATCAATGATTGCATATTAGATAATGAATGGAATAAAAGGGTCACAGATTGGAGACAACAGTATGCAAAGCGGAAACACGAGGCGTGACAGCTAAGATTTCATCGCGATAGGAGATAAATAACACCAACCATTTAATATTAAAGTTGATCGTTTACAATACCACAAATTTACATAACCAACGATAGTTTAGTTATTCAGACGACCAAAATAACAATACAAAAAAAAACTGGTTGTTGATGTCACTTGCAACAACAGGCATTTTCAACTACCTTCTATTTTCCTGAAAAGCATGTTAAAAACAAGTGTCAACTACAAGAATTGGTGAGTTCACAGGTTTCATATGCACAAAACAGTTTCAAATGCAAAAATCATTATCGTAAAACCTTTGTTCAACTTTAAGCGTTAAATAGTAACATTTATGCACATGATATAAGTTATTGAGCCACTACAAACCATAACACCCCAACGTTATACCTCAGAGGCGGTCGCGAACCACATGGGGTATAACGCCCTTATGAACTACCTCAGCGGTGGAACTTAACCCACATGTGTAGAACTTTTCCCAACGACTACCTCAGCGGTGGAATCTAACCCACATGTCTAATCGTTAATTCTGAAATAGTGCACCCTCTACTCGTCAGTCAATAGGGTGGGTCTCAATACCAAATAGCGCTACCCCCTTAGATCATAGGCTTATAATGAGTTAATAGTAGTGTATATTATAACGGGGAATTTTACTCGATACATATCATCATAATGCATAATTATTTGCTCGCAAACAAATTTCATAAACAGTTTATCAAGAAACATGCTTTTCACCCCCAACACATAAAAATGGTAAAATAGGGGCTGTGAATACTTCATTCTGAGAATTTCAAATGCTGACAGATTCAACCTTTTTGTAAAAATGCCAATTTTAAGCTTTAATTCAAAAGGGGAAAATTTCCAAGTTTTTATCCACTGAAGATGGATGTTGTTAGTGTTAGATTTATAATAGAAGTTGAGGGACCATTTGTGAACATTTTCTATTTTCTAGGAATGAGGTATAAATACCTCATTGCCTTGTATTGTACATTAAGTCTTTTTCACTATCAATGACATATGAGTTCCACATTTTCTCTCTCTACTTTCTCTCTCTACTAGATCTATCATTTCTCATGCTAGATTGATTCATCTTACACTTACAAGTGGTATCAGAGCTGGATTTGCTGATTGTATGAAGATTTATCATGAAGATTGATTGAAGATTTGAAGAAAAATGAAGAAAACTTGAAGAACTCCATTTTTGGTGCAAATTTGAAGATATTTGAAGATATATTACTTGATTGATCATGAAATTGTGTGTAATTTCATGATTCTATCAAGTTTTATGCATTAGAAGTGATTTAGAATCATTTAGAAGTATTCAGATTTGAATTTTGAGTTGGAAAAAGCTGAAAATCGAGTTTTGTTCGTTAATCTTCATATGTCTCGAGTGGTAGTTGGGTGGTAGTTAGAATTCGAGCAAGATTAAAGTAGGCTCGAGTTGAATATCTCGAGTCAAGGGATATTTGGCTCGAATTAAGTAACTCGAGTAGTATATATAAGTGTAACTCGAGCAGACAGAAGTTATTTTTTGGCTCGAGCTGAGTAACTCGAGTCAAAAAGTTGAAGGATAACTCGAGCAGTATATTGGTGTAACTCGAGCCGTATCTCGAGTCAGTATCTCGAGTCGTATCTAGAACCATTATCTCGAGCCATATTTTGAGTATAATCTTGTTTGTGACTCGAGCCAAGACCAAGCCAACTGTCTCGAGCCAAGACTGTATCTCGAGCCATCTCGAGCAGAGTATCTCGAGTCGTATCGCGAGCATAGTTGAGTTTGTACCTCGAGTCAAGACTAATTTGTGTCTCGAGTCCCATATAGTAACAAGTGACTCGAGATAGTTTGTTGTATAACTCGAGCCAAGTCATTTTGTGCATCTCGAGTGGAGTTATAAAGTTGAAATTCTTCAAACATTCTCAAAACTGATATTTCTCATAAAATCAGTAACAAAGATCCGTTTTAAAGATGAGTCTTGCAAATCGGAGAGATGATATGTCAATGGGATCAGAGACCAAAGCACCGGTGCTATTCAAAGATGAGTATGAATTGTGGGTCTTGCGATTCAAGCTATACATAAGGAGAAAGAAAGATGGAGATAAAATTCTTCATTCGATTTTACATGGACCTCATCCTATCCCAGTTACCACACTTGATGGAAGACAAGTGCCAAAAGAATATTCAGAGATGGATGTGGCTGAAAGAGAAAGGTTTATGATTGATGTTGAAGCTCAAAACTGTCTAATTCAAGCAATTCCGAATGAAATCTTTCGCAAGTTAGATAGTTATGATGAGTCAGCAAAATCTATTTGGGATCAGCTACAAAAGATAATGATGGGTTCTAAGGTCGGAAATCAAATGAGAGTAACTAATTTGATGGATAGGTATGAAAATTTCAGAATGAAGGAGGATGAAACACTAGAAGAGACTTATGACAGGTTTGTAGAACTGATGAATGATATGAAGAAAAATAATATCATTCGATCAGAAATGGATTACATTGTGAAGTTCATCAACAACTTGTCTTCAGACTGGAAGCAATTTTCAAGATTCGTGAAGCAACACAAAGTTTTAAATGAGTTGAAAGTTTATGAGGTGTATGAGAATCTGTTATTGTTCGAGGAAGAGGTGAACGAAATTGCTGCTGAACGAAAGAAGAAAGAAAAGTCTGAAGCTGATTCTATGGCGTTGCTTGCTGAAAAGGAGAAAGCAAAGAAGAAAGTAAAGAAAGGGAAAGCTAAAGTGTTGGAAGTATTTGAAGATGAGGAAGAAGAGGATGAGGATGAATATGATGAAGATGAAAGAGATCAAATGCTGCAAAGCTTATTGAGTCTAACTGAGGCTTATAAGAAGAAGTATTATAATAGGTCTGGGTCAAACAACAGAAGATTTTCTACAAGAGGTGGACGAGGCTATAACAGAAACTACATGCAAAGTTCACAAGGATATCCTCCTCGAGTTGAAAATCAGTATGTTGACAGATATGCTACAAAGAAAGAGGAGGTTGTCAAAGATACTCCAGAGAAAACAGAGGAAAGGAAAGGCCAAGCTGGTATTACATGCTATAAGTGTGGAAAGACAGGTCATATCGCTAAAGGGTGTACTACTAAGATGTCGAAAGTGGAACTACTGAGGAAGAAGTTGGAACTAGCAGAGAAGCAAGAACAAGGATTAGTGTTGATGGCTGATGATGAAGAATGGCTGGATTATTCTGACAATGATGATCAAGCGCAGATGTGCTTTATGGGCTTAATGGAGGAAGAATCAGAATCTGATGAAGAAATAGAGAGTGAAGGAGAAACTTCAACGGTACGTTCTGTCTCTCTTGATGATCATAATAGAAAAATGCTTGAAGTGACAACATTAATTCATAACAAAAATAAAGAACTCGAACTTGTCATTTTAAAACAAACTAACGAAATTACTGATTTGTTGCAACAAAAAGAACAATTAAGTTCTCAATGTGCACAATTGCAAAAATCAGTGAATGAGTTTGAGACAATTCGAGCTGAACATAAGTCACAAAAGCTGGAAATTGATTTTTTAACCATCAGCTTGAGTGTGGAAAAAGAAAATGTTTCTAAGCTAAATAAGATGATTTCAGATCTTGATTTTAAACTTCATAAGATAGGTCAAACTGAGCATACAATTTTCTTGAATAAACAAGTTGAGTTTAGAGATTATTACTCCAAAGAAGGTCTTGGGTACACAAATCCAAATTATTTGAAAAAAGACCCTTGGAGTTAAAAATCCAAACCATTTGCAAAAGGCTCTTAAAGAAAATGCAGCATTCTATGATCTTACGAGCATGTTAATGAGTAAGAGGTTTCCTTCGTTAAAAGGTTTTCAAATGAAGAAAGAATTTTCAGAGATGCAACATATGAAACTACATGATCCTCTGTACCATGATTCTAAATATCATAGGGTCAAGTTTGTGTATAATGATGATACTCTGAAGATTAAATCCAATTCAATTAAGGATGATCCAGTATATTTTGTATACCCAGAATCATCAAACAGTATTGTGAAACCATACATATCAACCAAGGAGTTGGAATGTAAAGTTTCAGAGCTTGAGAAGCAAATTGAAGATTTGAAAATTCAGAACTCAAATCTTTTAACTAAGTCAAAGAATTTTCTTCATTGGAATACTACTGATGTTGATTCTGAACCAATTTCACTGGTGTCAGAAATTCTAAATGATTTAATTTGTAATGTGTCAACATCAGTAGAAACCAGAAACTCTTCTCAAGATAATTCTGGGTCAAACCAAAATCTGAAAGAGGGTGTTGATGATGAGCAGGAAAAAGTTGTTCGTGTTGTTAATAATAAAGGTTATTTTGAATACAAAGAACCCTCAGCAATGTCAACTGATGATGTTGAGGTTCCTTATGATTTCAACTCTGTTAATTCAAAACAACCCATAATTGATGAAATATCTACTGCTCAGTCATCTTCAACAACACCGACTAATGGATTATCTTCCACTGATTTGTCAAAAAGTGATAGTGAATTGGGTGAATCTTCAAAGGAATCAAAGAAGCAATCTCTTGGAAATTCTGAACCTGTGTACTCAGCAACAAGATCAAAAGTTTGTCATTTTCATGATGAAATCTCTTATTTAGAAAAGAAACATGACAAGGAAAAGCACAGTTTTCAAAACACAATTAAACAGTTAAAGACAGAACTTTCTCGTCAAAAGTGTGATACAATATTTTGGAACAGCAAATGTGTAACCTTAACCAAAAACTATGATAGACTAGTTGAAAGACTGTCTATATATGAAGAAGGTCATCACTATGCTGGGAAAAACCAAAAGATTGTTCATACTCCAGTCACTCATGCATACATCAACAATGTTCAGTTCTCTCAGGGAGTAAAATCTATGTTACGGAAATTCCAGCATCACATTGATTTGAAAAAGCAAAATCCGAACATGGTGATTCCTGAAGAAACTGAACAAGTCATTCCAACTGTTCAACCTAAGTTGAAACCTTTTGATATCTGTACTAATCCTTCTACAGGAAGTTCCAACAGTGTGAGCCTTGAGAAGTCAAGAAAGAAGAGGTCAACGAAGAGGAATGTTAAGAAATTAGATTTTAGTATGAAATATGCAAATAGCAAGTTTAGTGTGGGAAACAAACTGAATTCTAAAAATAATGTACCTTCCAAATTCAATTCTATGAATAAAAGGTCTACATCTGTTTCTTCAGTTTCTCATGCTTCACGTTCTTCACAGAATATACATCATACTAAATCTAATTTCTCTACGACTCTTCGTTCTTCTGTTCCTACATATGTTCCATTTCATGTTTTTAATATGCTTAGAGGAACAAAGTATTGCTGGGATTCAATTGCCTGTACTTTTAAGAGTAATGCACGGAGTGGACCCATTTTAAAATGGGTTCCTAAATCCAACTGATTTCCTCATTGCAGGCCAGTCATAAATGGTACCTCGATTCTGGGTGTTCCAAACATATGACTGGGAGGAAAGAGCTTCTGTCTAATTACAGAGAAGAATATGGAGGCTCAGTCAAATTTGGTAATAATGAACTGTCACCAGTTGTGGGTCATGGAGATATTGTGTGTAAGGATATTACAATAAATAATGTAGCACATGTCGAAGGTTTGAATCATAACCTGTTCAGTATTGGCAAATTTTGTGATAAAGATTTAGAGGTAAATTTTAATAAACGTCGATGTGCTGTCAGAACTGAATGGGGTAGAGAATTATTAGTTGGCACTCGGAAAACTAATCTCTATACGATCAAACTTCGACATATGCTTGCAAAGAAATCTCAGTGTCTCATCACTCAGAAGTCATCTCATCAATCTTTACTTTGGCATCGTCGATTGTCTCATTTGAAAGGTTAGTATCTGGCATTCCAATGATCAAGTTTGAACCCGATCAACTGTGCTCAGGTTGTGCTCAAGGAAAAATGAAAAGAGCATCTCATCCCCCAAAACCTGAACAAGGGTCCAAATCTCCGTTGAGTTTAATCCATATGGATTTGTGTGGCCCGATGAAAACTGTCAGTCTAGCGGGTAGAAAATATGTTTTAGTCATCGTTGATGATTATTCACGATATACTTGGACACGGTTTTTGAAAACAAAAGATGAAACTTCGAATTTAATAATAAATTTCATCAAAGCTGTTCAAGTACAACTTAAACTACCTGTTCAGACTGTCAGATCAGATAATGGGACGGAGTTCAAAAATCAAGTATTAAAAGGTTTTTATAATTCATTAGGCATTACTCAAACTTTTTCTGCCGCACGAACTCCTGAACAAAATGGTGTCGTTGAGCGTCGTAATCGTACGTTAGTTGAAGCAGCTCGGTCTATGTTGGCTCAAAGTCAATTACCTCAGTACCTATGGGCTGAAGCTGTGAATACTGCGTGCTACACACAAAATCGATCTATTATTCATCGGAGATTTGGAAAAACACCCTATCATGTTTTGTTTGGAAGAATTCCAAATATTGATTATTTCAAAGTGTTTGGGTGTCCTTGTTTTGTTCTTAATGAAACTGAGAATCGGGGAAAGTTTGGCCCTAAGTCTGATGAGATGATTTTTGTGGGATATTCAGATTCTTCAATTGCTTATCGAGTTTTTAACAAAAATTCGAGAGTTGTGTATGAAAGTGTAAATGTTAAATTTGACCCGTTTGTTGAGTTGTCTTCTATTGCAGATGCATCTACATCCACATCTAGCTCCAGTGATCCTCCAGCTACATCACCTGAGTTGGACAGTTTGTTTGAATACTTTTATGATGACTTGTATGGCTCTAATCAAACATCTTTGTCTAATGCAGATATCTTATCTACTCCTTCGAGTTCGACTACTCCCTCATCTGAAGTTTCTCCCACATCATCTACACAATGTTCAGATCTTCCTAGTATTGTCTCCTCACCTTCATCATCTCCCATAGTTATGGATACTCTTCATCCAGATATTATCATAGATTCTCATGATCAGTCGTCTCCTCATGAAGTTGTTCATAATGATTCTATTCCTGAAGGGCATGAACCACTTACTATGCATCCTACATCAACTGACAATATTTTGGAACCATCTTCCGTAAATAATCAAACACCTTTACCACATACTGTCAAATGGACAAAGGATCATCCTATTGATCTCATCATTGGTGATCCTACTTCTGGTGTTCAAACACGAGCTGCTTCTGCAAATGAGTGCAACTTTTCTGTATTTTTGAGTAACATTGAACCAACACGTGTATCTGATGCTTTACAAGATTCTGATTGGGTTACTGCTATGCAAGAGGAACTCAATCAGTTTGAGGCTTTAAAAGTATGGCGGTTGGTCAAGTTACCTGAGTCTAAATCAGTTATTGATACGAAGTGGATATTCAAAAATAAGAAAGATGCGAATAACATAATTGTTCGTAACAAAGCTCGACTTGTGGCCAAAGGTTATCGTCAACAAGAGGGCATTGATTACGATGAAACTTTTGCACCTGTTGCTCGACTAGAAGCTATACGTATGTTTCTGGCATATGCTGCTTACAAAGATTTCACTGTTTTTCAAATGGATGTCAAAACAGCATTTCTATATGGTCATTTGAAAGAAGAAGTCTATGTCGCTCAACCAGAAGGATTTGTACATAAAGAACATCCAGATTATGTCTATGTTCTAGACAAGGCTTTATATGGCTTAAAGCAGGCACCACGTGCTTGGTATGAGGAGTTGTCTAAACATCTACTTTCCAAGGGTTTCAAGAAAGGTTCGGTGGATTCAACATTGTTCTTGATGAAGGAAGGCGAACATATTGTGGTCATTCAGATCTATGTTGATGACATTATTTTTGGATCAACTAGTCGGGAGTTGTGTAAAAAGTTTGAGAATGTCATGACTGAAGAATTTAAAATGAGTATGATGGGAGAGATTAATTTCTTTCTTGGTCTTCAAGTTCGACAGTTTTCAGATGGCATCTTCATAAATCAATCCAAGTATATCTTTGATTTACTGAAGAAGTATGATATGTCTGGATGTCATTCGATAGGAACTCCAATGGCTACGGGTAATTCCATTGGCCCAGATCATGAAGGAAAGGATGTAGATTTGAGGAATTATCGAAGTATGGTTGGTTCTTTAATGTATCTTACTGCCAGCAGACCTGATATCATGTTTGCAACATGTGTGTGTGCTAGATATCAAGCCAAACCAAAGGAGTCTCACTTAGCTGCAGTTAAGCGTATTTTTCGATACTTAAAAGGGACTCCCTACTATGGCATTTGGTATCCAAAAGGTCTTGGATTTGAGCTACAAGCGTATACTGATGCTGATTATGGAGGCTGCAATATGGACCGGAAGAGTACATCAGGCCATTTGCAATTTCTGGGAAATAAGTTGGTTTCATGGGCTTCTAAAAAGCAACAGTGTGTCTCTACCTCTACTGCGGAATCTGAATATGTTGCTGCAGCGAGTTGCTGTTCGCAAGTACTTTGGATGCAGTCGCAACTTCGTGATTATGGTCTTGAATACAAAAAGATTCCCATCTATTGTGATTCTAAAAGTGCAATTGCCATCTCTGCTAATCCGGTTCAACACTCGAAAACCAAACACATTGATATCAGGTATCATTTCTTAAAGGACAACGTGGAAAAAGAAAATATAGAGCTGTATTTTGTCAATACTGAATATCAACTTGCTGATCTGTTTACTAAGGCTCTAGATGAGAAACGTTTTAAATTTCTCATCTCTAGACTTGGTATGATTGACCAAAAGATCGTATAATCTGTATTTCTTCTTATACATAGCAGTATAATGGAATACTGAATTCAGTATGGTCATTGAACTTCTATGTATATTTTGAAATATAGTTTATTTGTTTCTTTTGTTGTTTTTGTTTCAAGTTGATTGTTTTTGGGTATTTTTCTCATTCTTTTTCCTTATGATTCCTAATGTGTTTGTTTCTTCTGAGTATATGGTTTTGTCAAGGGGGAGCTTATCTGATACAGGTGAGTACAGTTGCTGTGATTTTTGCTTCGAACAGGTAAATTCAGGTATACACAGTTTTAGGGGGAGTATTATGGATGCATTATGGTAGGGGGAGTAATTGACTCGAGCTGTGCACAATGGATTCCTCTAACTCGAGTTGGACATCTCGAAGTGTTCAACTCGAGTCAAACAACTCGAACCATTCAGCTCGAGACATTAACTCGAGCCACACCATCAAACTCGAGTCACACAACTCGAGTCATATAACTCGAGCACACACAACTAGCATCATACAACTCGAGCACACAACTCGAGTCATGTAACTCGAGTCACACAACTTGAGCACATTCATCTCGAGCCATGCATCTCGAGTCACACTACTCGAGCCAGCAATCTCGACTCCCGCCACTCGAATAAACCAATTCGAGCCATTTCAGTCGAGCCACACATATCGTGCACATTTAATTCGAGTCATGCTACTCGAGTCCTTTGACTCGAGTCAATCACGAGCACATTCAACTCGAGTCAAGTACTTATATCTCGAGTCATTCCTCATGAGCACATAAAACTCGAGTCTTACTACTCGAGTCATGTAATTCGAGTACACCAACTTGAGCCCACACAACTCGACTCATGTAACTCGAGCCATTTGTCTCGAGCCATCTAACTCGAGTCACACTACTCGAGTCATTCTTATTGTCCATCTCGAGTCACACATCTCGAGCCATGTATCTCGAGTCTAACCATTTGAGTAGTGCAACTCGAGTTGAGTGGGAGTTAGCTTTATCAGATTGTATCTCGAGTCATCTAACTCGAGACACATATCTCGAGTCATCTAACTCGAGACACATATCTCGAGTCAAACATCTCGAGTCTTTGGTTTCTTTTGACTCATATCTTGTTACAAGTATTTCGAGTGATGACTCGAGACATCCACTCGAGATGTATCTCGAGTCGGTTCAGATATATTTCGAGCCTTTCTTATATGTTGGTTTACACTAGTTGAAGGTATCTCGAGTGGGACTCGAGACATACACTCGAGACATGTATCTCGAGCCGTTTCACATGTCTCGAGCGGGTTATTTGAAAACATTCTTTATCGCTCGAGATATGGGAGGTTCAATCCTTGACTGCCACGTGTCCTTGTCATCATGACTAAGATATCAGTTTTAAATCCTTCCTATAAATACATTGTTTCGATTCAAAATTCCAATCTTTCTGGAATTTCAAACTCGTGCGGATCTGTTCAAGTTGCTGCTGTCAAGTTCAAGAATCTGTATTGTACTTTGTGTTGTGTGAGTTTTGTATACGTATCCCGGGTTCTACGAAGCCTATAGGTATTCACTCGGTCATATACCGATTAGGCTAGTAGGTTATAAATGTTTGTAACAACTTATCTTAAAACACGGGTTAACAACTTGGGACTGTATTCTTGATATTTTAAACCTAAATGTGTGAATGACCCGTTGTTCCGGATCATAAGGACTTGAGACATTGCACTTCTTATCTTTGACCTTAAGATTGACCTTCAACTCTACAATGTATTGAACTTCTTACACAGAATATGTATAAGTCTTTCGTTATTCAGAACATGGAACATATTGTTTAAAAACATGTTTAATTGAAGTTTTATGGTTTACACAACTGGAAGACTTATATATATTTAAATCATAAAGAGTTCAGTATTTTGATCAAATGGTCTTTCGTTTGGGTATCTGTTTCTCAAGTCCCACACTGTGTGAATTTTTTCTTCACACTTGTTTTTTCATACAAATCTACACGTAATAGATAAATATAATGATTTTTATGAATTACAGCAATGGAGGATTACAATTTCCCAGACTCAGATGATATGGCGATTTCAGACATTATTTCGGTGCAATCATCTCCACGAAATCCGAATGCCGATCCGGATAGACAACTGCTTCGTCCGTCGCTATATCAACCATCGATATCGAACAATGTTCCTTTCAACCCAAATGCATCTCTGAAGGCTCCGGTGATTACTGCCATTTTACGAAATCATCCACTGTACACTGTACTTACACGGACAGTTGAAGTTCCTTTGATATATGTGCAACAAGTATGGCACACGCTGCAGTTTCATGCTGATCCGGGGAATCATCATTTTACGGCTAAGCTAGATCACTACAACATCAGTTTTGGAGTCAACAAATTTCGCCGGGTACTAGGCTTTCCGGAAGCAAATAGTCGTCCCAATGCAAATCAGTTTGAACCATTTGCATCATTGGAAATTGCAATGGCCGGTGTTGAATCCGTTGGTCACCTGCAGGCGATTAATGCACCATCTCAGTTCAACAAATCCCACTTACCTTCGACATACAACACGTTGTTCACAATCCTAAGTAGATGTTTGACTGGCAAGCGGACTCAAGACATGGCGACGCAATCCTTTTTGGTTCTATTTTATGGAGTCTTATTCAACAAGCATTACGATTATGCTTCGTTGATTTTTTACGATCTAAAGGAGCTGTTAGCGAAAAAGCAAAAGCACCTGCCATACCCGAGGTTTCTCAGCACTATTATTGCAAGTGCGATGCGTCAGAATCAAGATATTCCGCGCCGGTCAGATGCGGAAAAGGTCAAGATCCATGACATGCAGTCTATTCGATATCCGAAGAAGGCGTTTCCCCCGGAGGTTCCGTTATTTTCTGAACTTTTAGCTTATGCTGATCAGAATGTGGCGTGTGTGAGAGCGTATAGGGCTAGGTTTCCACCTATGGTCCAACCAGAGCCGGAGGGACCTACCCAAGGTGTAATAGTTCCTAGTGGTGAGGGTATAGTTCCTAGGGACCAACGATCACGGGATCTTGGTCAGGGTGTGTTGAGGGAAAATACCGAGAGGGGTACCGGTGGGGTCCATTCTGATCAGCTAGCTCACTCATCCACTCTAAATGTAGCAGTTCAACTTGGTCAAATAAGTTCAGCGGTCCAGATGGATGATGTGTTTGCTACTCTTGAAGATGAGCACGGAGCTACGTCTCCGATTTTGCACACGAATGTGGAGGCTCAGATGGATGATTTTGCTCTATCTCCGGTCAATGAGCAATTTGTGGGTGACTTTCCTGACATAGAGGAGGTTGCAGAGTCATTACTTGAATTGTCTCAACCGTTGGTGGATATCTCAGATGCACAGTGCTACTCTCCGAATGAGTTGGCACAACGTCTTCAACGACTTATGGGATATGACTCCTTATCTGAAGATAGTATTGAAGCAATTGCTGATGATGACCATGATGATGATGATCATGATAATGATGACCATGATGCTGATATGCCTGATCGAGGCTCGAGTCCTTTGTTGACTCAGGGTGACATAAGGATGGCTGAGGGAGATTTAGTTGAAAAACCGGATGTGAGATTGAGTGTTGGGGGAGATAAAAGAATTGATGAGCGTGAGATAGGGGCTAGAAAAGAAGTACAAACCCCTTTCCAAGCCGAGTCTAGCTGGGTAGCCACATCGTCTAGGGGTGAGCATATGTTGCCACCGCCTATTGAAAAAGACATGAGATCCCCACTCATGCAATGCACAACCCAACTCACCCACTCTACCGTTTCTCAACAAACGGTAGTTTCACTTTCTCACGGGGTTTTACCACAACTTGTACCCATTCCTCACTTGGAGGTTGGTGGTACCGACACAGTGAGGCAGCTGCCCCCGCCCACGACTTCACTTGTTCACTCATCGAGTCTAGAACCACTTGCTTCAAATGTAAATCTTTCTTTGGCTAGGACACAGGTGCAAACCACCTTTGCAGGAGGCTTTAGTAGCCCTGCCTGAACCACCGTAGTGAGTTCTGCATTTGTTGCGGGCTTGCCAGGATCGGAGGGAAATCCCATCAGCGCTAACATCATGCCAACACTGAACATGGGTTCCTTGAGTTCTACTCTTGGATCAACGAGAAGTCTGAGTGACCTCGGAGTTAGTTTACCTACATCATCTATTATCACGGAGTTAAGGCAACAATCTACTATCTTGGGTTCTTCCTCAACACCCATTGGTGGTTTATCGGCAGTTTCAGTCTCAGTTTCCACATCTTCCACAGTTTCGGCTTCTTCTGCATCGTCTGCACCATCTATCTCAGTACCTCCTCCGACTGGCATGGCATCATCACCGGATGTTGATCTCTCGCGTCTTCCGGTTGTTGTTACAGCTAATCAACTTATTACTCGTTCTTTATTTCGAGCTAACAACGAACAGATGGCCAATGTTATTCAACAGCAGACGGCTCGTATTTCGGCTTTGGAGAAACAAGTTGCTTTGTTAGCAAAAGGCAAAGCTCCGATGTCTGATCCACCTTCACAGCCTACTCAGTCAGCGGCTGATTCACTTACTATTCCAGAGTTGAAGGGGTTGTTGTTCTCTAAACTCTTGGAGTCGGGTTCAGTTGAAGATAGTGACCTTGTGGGCATTCTACAACAACAGACTGCTTTACAACAACGGGCTATTCAAGAACAACGGTCTCAGGCTCACTTGGTTACTCATACGGAATTTCAGCAGTTTCAGGCCACTCTTGATGCATCTCTCACCAAGACATTCACCGAGATCAACCAGATGTTCACTGATGGCTTATCACAGCTATCTGATCGGATTCGGGGGATTGAGGAAACTTGTCAAGTCGCTGCTAGACGGCCCACTAGACGGCATGATGATCATGATGATCATGATCGTCATGAGGGGGAGAGGAAACGAAGGAGATTAGAAAGTGAGCCGTCTAGGGTACCAACCACGTCGAATGTACGGATTGTTGACAGGTTTGAGGAAAGGCCTCCGAGAGAGAAACAATCTACAAGACACAGAGATGCGATTGTTCTAACGGGAGGTGAAGAGATGGAATCAGAACCAGTTTTACAGTCTACTCTAGATTTTTTGGGGTCAGTGCAAGAAGAGATGCCAGAAGAAAGAGCTGAAGAAAGAGGAGTGAGGTTTTCAGGGGCGTCTAGTTCTACATCTGAAATAGATAGAGTTCTAGCGCTGCTTGAAAATGTAGCTTCTGAAATCAGAGATTATCAAGTGCCGAATGAGGAGGTTCAAGAGGCAAGGTGTGTAGAAGACATTCGATTGAAAGATATGTTCGATGATGTAGAATTTGATTTTGAGAAAGAAAAGCCTGTGGATGATGTGGAAGGTCCGCTATTAGAGGATGTGTTGCCTCAAGATGATTTGATGCCAGTTGATCCAAAGAAGGTGGAGTTATGGGAAAGAATGAAGGCCAGCTCGGGGAAATTCTTAAAGAGAACTGAATGGAACCGGTTTACTAGAGCTATAGGGAAGTACTTGGAGGAAAGGTACAAAAGCCGGTTTTGTTATCATGAGCGAAAGCTGAGCTATGTGAAGTTGTATGGTATAGAGAATCTGAGAAAAGAGTTGATAACAGAGTATGTGCATATGAGAAAGGTGAAAAAGCAAAGAAGAGAAGCTTTGGTGTCAGACTACAAATTTGTTGCAGTAAAGAGTTACAAGACCAACAGATTGAGTGCATATTGGTACCCAGTAATTACGTTCACCAGAGATGATGGGAAGGAATATGTGATTACAGAAGCTGATTTTCAAGATGTGAGCTTTGATGTGATCTTTGGGATTTTATATGATCTCAAAGGTAAAGCATTTAGAACAGAGGAGGAGGTAATTGCTCTAACGGCTATTGTTAGACATGTCAAGGCTTCAATATCATTGGCTCATCTGTATGACTTTCAACTGGGACTGGAGAATTGGTCATCAAAGTTATTCTGTCACAAACCACAAAGGAGTCTGGTTGGTGAAGAAAAGGATTTTGTCTTGTACACAGTGTTCTATGATGCAGATGAAACCAAGATCTCGTGTGTATATCCAGATTCTCTAGGCAACAAGAAGAGGATGTACTCTCATGAAGTGATGTTATTTTGTGACGACACTTTAAAGATGGTGATGGATGGGTTGAATACAAGATTGCAAATGGATAGGCATAAAGTACATGATATCTCAGCTGCAAACAAGGTGTTGATAAAACATTTTGTAAAGGAGATAGAGAGAAGATTGAAGCTGAGAAATGATATTAGATTTGCAGAAGTCAAGTTCAAGTTGAGAAAGCCTTCCGTGAAGCAATCTTAGTCAAGTAGTTGTTTGTTTCTTTTGTATGTCCCTCCTTCTTTTATAAAAGGGGGAGATTGTTAGTGTTAGATTTATAATAGAAGTTGAGGGACCATTTGTGAACATTTTCTATTTTCTAGGAATGAGGTATAAATACCTCATTGCCTTGTATTGTACATTAAGTCTTTTTCACTATCAATGACATATGAGTTCCACATTTTCTCTCTCTACTTTCTCTCTCTACTAGATCTATCATTTCTCATGCTAGATTGATTCATCTTACACTTACAGATGTGTTAACAACATACACACAAAATTTCACTAATTTTTGAAGTGTTTAGCAAGCATAAATAAATTTTACAAAAAGGATGCGCACAGCATCATTTCGGAACTACATGCTTGCAATGTTTGGTTCATAGGGGTTTCATTACATCTCCAAACCTTGAATTTCCAAAGGGGTTTTGAAATTAACATAAAAATCTAACTAAGAAACTAAAAATCACTTAAATTGGAGGTGTTTTGAGAGAGATATGCTTAATCCAACTCACATGAATGAATGTGTCCTTTTCGGACATATTACATCACGATTTTGTTTTCACTAGTAGCATGCTCAAATGTCCACCAATCTTAGTAATTCTGGATTCTATAGAAAGCTAACACTTTAAACTTAAGTTTAGAATCAATAAGCATACATTTTTGACAATTTATCTAGGAGATATACATGCAACAAGTTGACACTAGTAATCTGACTCGTAGCTGTTGCGCAATAAAAAGTTTTGAAAGGGTTAAGGGGTCTAAACTTCGTATTTTTGAGAGATTCCAGTTGGGTTTGGACCCCAACTCACAAAATATTAACCCATTAAAAATTTAGACGAAAATACATCCACTTGATCCCCTTTTGGGTCGTCCCAAGTTGAGACACACAATCTGTCAGCTTCTGTTTTCATTTCAAAACTCAAGATTTTGATTTCCAAAACATATAAACCTTTAAAAAATGGGGATTTCTTTGATACTAAACTACAATCCCACATCATATAACATGTAATAAGGAAGAAAATACTCAAATATCATAATGATACTTGCATGCAAATACCCAACATTTTTCAGATTCACATGTGAATATTATCATAAAATCATAAGGTTTTTTCACCCTTTTTCAAGTTTTCATGATGAAGGCTCATAGATTTCTACCATTGTATGGATATTTTTCATATCCTTGGTGTTCAACCTCACCTCTAGAACATCAAGATGATAAAATCCAAAGATGCATGTATAAACCAAGATAATATTGCTAGAAATGGCACTTAAAGTGCTAAAAATGAAATGAAAATGTAAAGAGAGTTGTTACCTTCTTGAAGAACAAAGCACAATGTTGAAACTTTGATTTTTAATCTTCAAAATGAAGATTATAATGGCTGATTTTCTGGAGTGAAAGGGGGTTTGGAGGTGTGTGGAAGAAGGAAATGAAGTTGGGTGGTTTTCTTTTCAAACAAGATTGATGAAATGAATTCGAAATGGAAAAGTAGGCTTTTTATATGGTGGTAAGTGGGGGTGGCCAGCCATTTTATGGGCCCCCACTCCAACACAATTTTTTTAATACAAAAATGCAAGCCCATCTAGTTTAAAATGCAATGGTTTAACGGTTCGCAAAGGTTTTTCCGATAGAAGCGATTTTATTCAGTTGAATATCTATAATATTAGAAATGTTTTGATATTAGTAATTAAAAATATAATAATCTACATAACATAGACTTTAGTTGGGTTAATTTGGCATTATATAAGATTTTCTGACGATTACGGACTAAAACGGGACTTTTCCGGGCGATTTTCGGGATTTCTAAGCTATTCTCCAAAATTTTCGCAAAGGCAATCTAAATCTTCCTAAATAGTTATCTTAGAGGGAGATTCACTAAAATTATACTAATGAGTGATTATCGGGCTGCTAACCTGAGAGCCGAATTTTGTCGGTTGTCACATTCTGGGAAAAAACTCATTTGCACCAGGGGATAAAAAAAGATTCTTTGTCAGAATCTATGTCAATAAAGGCATAGAAGGCTTGAGTCTCTGGATATCCAAACCTGAAGATTCCTATCTCTCTTTGAGTCATGTACTTCTTTGGAACAGAATTCTTCATTACTGAAGGTGAAAAAGACTTAAAATAGTCTTCAAACGATACATTCTTCATTAAGAGGGGAGTCCTAGCCTGAGAATCCAGAGATATCCTTCTTCTTTTGAAACTAGCCAAGTGTAAAGATTCTTTTGATTTCTTAGCTTTAGAAACTTTGAAGGTTTTGTACAGAGGTGTTTCCAGAGTGGATTTAGAAATGTTATCATACTCTGAGAAACCAAGACCCCTTCTGCCCATATTAACTTTTAATCTTTCAAAAACATTTTGAGCATCCCTGAAATTTTTAATTTTCATGGTTCTGTCAAGCAAATCTTGATGAAGAAATACCCTTTCCTTTTGAAAAAAGTTCTTAAGAGAAACAACATTGCTCTTCTCATGATGTAGTTCTTTAAGTTCTGACTTCTGTTCACTTATCACCTTTTCAAGTTTACTAATTCTTTCTTTTGAGGATCTTTCACAGATTAATAAATCTTGTTCAGCCTTTTGAGACATTTTGAAAAACCTGTTTCTTTCTTCTGTGAGAGTTTCAATTTCTTTATTACAAAGAAAAAGTTTATCTTTGAGACAACTATAATCAGATTGACATGACTCTAGATTGTTAATAATCTCAAGATAAAAAATTTCAGATTTAGAAGAGATTGATACCTCAGAGTTTTTGGATATTGAAGATTCTGAGTCCCCATTTGCCATTCCACAGAATTCTTCATCTTCAGAATCTGTAGTGGCTACTAGACCCTTCAGAGGCTCATCGTCTTCGGAAGAAGGATCCGTAAACAGTTCACCAGAATTGGCTAATAATCCCCTCTGTGGGATATCTTCTTCTGATGAGGAATCAGTGATCAGTTCACTTGATTGGGCCAATAGAGACTTGTCTGAGTAGTAATCGGCTTTCCTTTTGAAGTAGGCCTCATCTTTCACGACCTTAGGAACTGGCTTCTGTGGAACTTTTTGTCCTATAGACTAGCATTCTGCTGCAAAATGACCAAGTTTCCCACACCTGAAGCAACCCTCTTTCTTGTCTTCTCCTCTGATCTCCTCATTCTTTTGTAGCACTTTTGCTTCCTTTTCTGCCTTTATCCTCCTGTCTGGACTCATTCTTCTTTCTGGACTTTCTCTTCTGTCATATCCTCTATCCTGACATCTCTTCCAAAACTTCTGCCCAGGCCCAGCCCTGGGGCCGTGCAGCCCGTGCGACCGCCAGGGCATCAAAGCCCAAGGGGCATCAAAATTTTATATAATGCTATTAGTATAGGTAATTACTTTTAATAATTTATGAGTTGGGCTCTATAAAATTCCCAAGTATGGTATTATATTACATTATTAATTTAGTTGATTTTGATTTAGTGGAATTCTTCATTACTCCATCTACGTTACTTGCTTTTGCATCAGTTAAATGATTTGAGAAATTGGCAGATTGCATATTTGCATCACAACATCAATTAAAGGATTTGAAAAAATTGTCAGATTACATATTTGCATCACAACATCAATTAACTTGCTATGTAACCTATGCTTAGGAATTTAGGATTTAATCATTTGTTGTTTTTTGCACCATTGCACTCAATATTTTCTTTTTATCAATTTTAATAACCTTACTGTTTTTATTAGTCTTGATATTTATAGACTTGCTAAGTTGTAGATTTCTTTTGATAATTTTAATCTAATTATTTTAGTTAAAACTAATTATAGTTTTTTCTTGTTCTTTATCCTTCTATTTATATTTATATTTTGTAATTTGGGATTTTGATTCTTAAGTGCTCCTTTGTACTCTTTGTTTAGTTAATAAAAATCAGCGTAGGGATGAGTCACATAGCTTGGCTAGGTTCCAAACCCTTTAAAAAAATCATATCGTACATTGTTTCATTTGCTTAAAAGATATACATAGGGGCATAATTTTGCATTTTCGCACAGGGAATCGGAAACTCTAGGAACGGCCCTGCTTCTGCCTCCATACCCTCTCTTCAGTTCTCTAGTTAATAAAGCAATGGTCTCCTTAAGATCTTGTTGTAGTTTTGTCTTCATCAGAGTCCTCATCACTCTGAGTTAGCAATGCTTTCTTCTTTTTTCTTTCTTCTTTTCTCGCTTCCTTCTCCTTTCCCTTCACAGGGCTACCTTCTGCGACAAGCGCTAGAGGCCCACCAATACTTCTCCTCATTTGAAGAACTACAGATTCTTGAGCTGCCAGAGAGTTCCATAGAGATCTGCCAGGGATGTTGTCTCTAGATCCAAAGTTGCTCTCATAGACATTGTAAGATGCAACCACTCATTTCCCAGGCTCTTTAGGAATAACATGTTGTTGTCTTCCTTTGTTCTGATTACCCCAGATCTTCTACACTTACTTATCAAGGTATTAAACCTTGCATAAGTGTCTTTCAAGAGTTCCCCTGATTTTATATATCAAAAAATATTGTGGTCTACCTACAAATCAACTCTGCAAGAATGTTATTAGAAAATCTGAACTCGCAATCTGATTCCTGCTTGTGTAACTTGTTTATTCTACTTATATGCATTCTATATATCACATAGGTTACACTGTTCAGTAATTTTATATATCAAAAATATATTGTGGTCTGTTTTCAATAGTAAGGTATGCATGATGATAAATTTCCTTGCATTAATTACTATAACACCTCAGGTGAATTATTTCTGTTTTCAGTTGCTTACAAGTTTAAGAAGAAGTTGGCTGACGCCACACTTAAACTCATCTATACCATCTTATTCGGAAGAAGATGAAAGGTATCGCTATCTCTGTTCCAGGATGATCTTTTGATAGCAAATATATTTTTTGTTTATAGAGCTCATATTAGTAGTGGATTTAATGTTATCTGTTATAGTGTGTGAGTAGGAGTATGTGTCATGTATAAAAATATTTTTGTGTTTCTTTTACACGCAAAACATTCCTTGACATTTCATCTATGAACCAACACTGTATGAGCACTGCATGTTCACATGTGTCATTTCATCTACGAAGCAACACATAAAAACTGGTTTTTCTTCGTGAATTGGAAGTGCAAGAACAAGTCTCTTCATTTTTTTGGGGGAGTAGAGCAGTCAAAGAAGGAAACAGATTACGGTTTCCATTTGATTTTCCCTACATATATTATTTATATATAACATACACCTGTGACGCTACCCCGACCCCTACCCCTGGTTCTCCAGTCACCCTTCTTCCGCAATTCTCTACTTGGTGGTAACAAAAATAATCCAAACGATAAAAAGGGTTTCTTTTCTAGTTGATCATGAGCAGTAGCTGAATCGAGTGTTGGGGGTCTTGAGTTATCAGGTGTTTGTTAGAATCGAGTGTTTCACATGATCCTAACTAGTTGACTATTCAAAGTGTTACCATTCCATCAAAGTGTTACCTTCTCAACAGACTATTGTTTGTGTAACAACTCAAATCCAATTTTCTAGATTTAACAGAAAAATGTTAACGAAAATGATTACAAGTAACCTTTGCAGCGGAAATGATAAAAATTTAACTATAAAACCATAATCTCATAATTAAAACCCAACACTTAGTTATAGTGAAATCCTCAGAAAGTGAGGTTCATCCATGTCTATTAAACCACATTTAAACCAAAACCATAATCCCAAATTACTTAAAAATAAAACATGTTCTTTTCCGTAAATCGAACTGAGCCATCACCATCAAGACCGGAGCTTCAAGCCAAGCCCTTCCCTTTATTCTTCTAGGAGGAACCTGCAACTAACAAGGAAATCCACGTACGGGTAAGCTTGAAAGCTTAGTGAGCACAAACCACAATATACATCAACACTATATTACAAACCACATAACGCAATGAGAACTAGACATGCAACCACATACGTCCTTACGGCACCCACCATCAAGGACCATAGACACTGATATCAGGCTACCACACTACCAATACTCACGGTGGCCACCACCACTACAATGAGCACGGAATACAAGCAAGCTAGTCTCATATCCACATACGTATCACACGCAATTCGTACATAAAGCCATGTATAAGGGGTTAATGTACTCACCTTGGTTCGCTTCACAGTTATCAATTTCAACACACCACACGGTTGTATATCAATCACCTATATAACACATCATAGCATGGCACAAATAAATAACGTTCACAATGACACCTTAAGACTCATAACCGAAACACATAAGGCTCATAACCAAAACACTTAGTCTAGAGCTAAACTAGACTCTCTCAAAGGCTACGTAATTCAATTACGAACCAAACGGTCCTTTAAGAATCAAAATCGGAGCTAAAACGCAAAAGTTATGGCCAAAACAAGTTTTCCCCACAAAACAGGGTGCTAGCGATCGCTAGGTTAAGGCTAGCGATCGCTAGGTTAAGGCTAGCGATCGCTAGCTATCAATTTCCTTACTTCTGTCCGAGCTCACTATCACCCTAGCGATCGCTAGGCGCTGAAATCCTGAAATCGAAGCCAAAACGCAATTTCTTCTTTTTGGCATAACTTTCACATCCGAACTCCGTTTTGACCAATTAAAAAAGCCATGGTTTCGTTTTTCCAGGCTCTACAAGACTATAATCACAATACCAAGATATCTGTAAGAGTAAAAGATGTTAGTAATTATGTGCAGAAGTTGACAAACCAGACTACACATCCAATGTTATAAGACACTTGAGGGTCACACTTGTGAGGCCTGTAAAACGAACAAGTAAAATAACTCCAGTATAGAGAGAAAAGATTTATAATAGTCAATTATAAATCTATTAGGTGTTTTCTGTAAGAAACTCCAAAGTTAAAGGTTTCTATTATTAATTAAACAGGGATTATATATTTATTAGTTAAATAAATATATAACTGGTTTTAATTAATATTTGTTATATATGGTAAATATATATATATTAGTTGAATATATATATGGTAATTATCCTGACTAATATATTAGTTGTATATATGGAAATAATCTTTCTTGGTGAAGAAGAAAGAATTATATATGGATAATTATATATGAAAATAATCTTTCTTAGTGGAAAAGAAAGAATTATTTATGGATAATTACTGGAAAAAGGAAACAGAATATGATACAGATACTGTTTGTATCAGTATAAATATTCGGTTAAGGCAAACCCTTTTTCATTCATTCATTGATTCCAATAATTAATTCCCACAAAATAGAAACCTAGAAGCTCTCTCTCTCTCTCTCTCTCTCTCTCTCTCTCCCTCTGCGTCGACTTCAACCACGAACCGGAGGAAGTTCGTGTTTTCGTTCGAGAGTTCGGAGTTGTTGATCGGCTAGAAGATCCGTTCGTAAGGCTCATCACGGGTGGATCAAGCTCAAGCAATTCAGGTAAGCTTTCTAAACCCAGGATTATATGATTGTTTAGATAAACAATAAAAGATCATGTGCTTTCGGGTTTTTACACTATTATGCTTCCGCTGATCAAACCAGTTTGGTTTGATATTCGAACGAACAGTTTGTTTTTCGAACCGTGACTCGTACCAGTTTGGTCCGAGGTCCACCAAAAACCCAACAGTGGTATCAGAGCCATTGGTTTTTCTTATTGTTTATCTCGTTTCTGTTTGTATAAAGTTTTAATCTTTATCAGTTTATGTAAAGATTAAACCTTTATCTGTTTGTATAAAGTTCTAATCTTTATCAGTTTATAGATTAAACCTTTATCTGTTTTAGATTTTATCTGTTTGTATAAAATTGTTTTATCTGATAATCCTAAATTTTATCTGTTTATGTATAAAATTGTTTTATCTGATAATCCTGAATTTTATCTGTTTATGTATAAAATTGTTTTATCTGATAATCCTGAATTTTATCTGTTTGTATAAAATTGTTTTATCTGATAATCCTGATTTTTATCTGTTTATCTAAAATTGTTTTATCTGATAGACAATAGATCCGTTAATTTTTGTTTTAAGTCTATCGCAAAGATCACCATAAGAATCCACGGAACGCACGAAAATTGATCGCCGGACATTGGAACCGCGACCGAACCACCAGTTCGGTGGTGGTCACGGTAATCGACGGCGGCGGCATCGAAAGCCACGGTAGTGGAGGTAATAATTGATGGCCGAGACCGACCGCCGCTGGCTGCCTCACGGCCGCGCCTAGCGGCAGCGGTAGTTCGTTTCTGTTTGCGATCGATAACCACAAGCCGCACCACCACGGCAGTACTAGCCGACTGGTGGTGGTGGCGTTTTAATTACGGTCGCCAACCGCGGCAACGGCGGTGGCGTTCTCCTTGATGCCGCTGTCGTGCGCCGGTAGCAACAATCACCGGTGGCCGAACACACACATCGCGGCCCGCGCCTAGGGGCGGCGTGGTGTTTTCAGATCCAGGCAGTCGCCGACTGTCACAGGTGGTGACGGCGGCGTGGCGGCAGGAGCGATCGCCACCGGCCATGCGCCGTTTTGGCGTGGTGGTGTTCGATTGCCAACCGCACGCAGCGGTGGTGAACGGTGATGGTGTTGTTGTTGTTTTCAATCGCCGACCACGGCTGTCACTATGGTGGCGGTTGTAATCCGGCAACCGCCGGCCGCCTTGGACAAACCCGAGGTGGCGGCGGAGGTGGTTTGTTCGATCGACAGCCAAGGCAAACGGTGGTGGCTGTTTGCTGTCATCGTCGCCGACCACCCAGCCCCGTGGTGGTGGCGGTGGTCCATGGTGGCTGTGATTAGTCACCGGCCGAAAACGAGGACGGCGGCTGTTCTGCCGTCGTCAATTGCAAAGCGGTGGCGGTGTGGTGCGCGACTGTCGTCTCCAGTGAATGGCGATGGCGGCACTTTGGTATTGCCAATCGTCACCGGGTTTGCGGTAACCAAGCCCAAAAACTTGTCGTTTTCGATAATGAGCTTAAACCATGGACTTTTGGGCCACGTTCTAGGCCCAATAAGGTTTATCGGGTTTTAGGCTTTTTCCCAAGACTAATTTCATAAAATTGTTTTAAGGGATTTAACTCTTAACAAATTTATAAAATTGAGTTTTATTAAACCAATTTGTTTTGACCAGTTTTGGTCAAATTAGCCCGATGTCTTTTTCGACTGTCTGATCGAATAAATGACACGGTTCACGGGCTAGTGTTTAATGTTCCGACAAGTTCGTTCGGAACAGTCGGTTTAATTAAGTTAATAAAAGTGGATGTTTTGGAAAATTGGTTATAGTTTATAAAATAAGATTTATAGTCTATAAATCTTGGGGATTTTATAAAAATCAATTTTAGACTAAAATATCAGTTTAGATTTATAAAATAGTTTGATTTTATAAATCAGTCAGAACGCATGGTTTGTGATAAACGAAATAATTTTAACGGATCTAGGATTGTTTAATGCTTTATTGCTCTATAAAACTTGCTTGGATAAATGTTTATATACATACATCAGCTTAGTATATATATATATATAGTAGTTATAGAGATTGCCAATTTAGACGCTTAATCTATTTGGAGAAACCTGCGTGACACTTTCAAGCCTGGAAACTTGCAAAATGATCTTTAGGATAGATTTTTCTTTTTCTTTTCCCGGAGTTCCGTCAAGAGATGCCGAGGCCAGTGGGAGCTACGCAAGGAGATCGGAGCCACGCGGGGAAAACGGAGGAAAATAGTTTTAGGACAATTTTGGTCCTTTAGGAATTAATTGGCAAATCAATAATTGCTTGTTTTTGTTTCTTTAACTGCATGATTGTGATTATTATGCTTGCTCGTGATTATTGATATTACATGCTTAGGTTTTATCAAATGTTTTTTAAAATTAGGTCTTATTTTATAAAACTAGTTATATCACGAGGTTGGTTTTAAAAACCTAAAATTACCTTTTTATGAACTTTTTAGATGGTAAAATTATTTTTAAAACCATTATAAGATTGTTTTCTTATAAGAGGCATGCTTTTAAAACAGTTAGTTTTAATAGCAAGTAAGTTTTAGAACAGTTAGTTTTAAACATCGGTTGTTTCTTAAAACAGTTAGTTTTAGAACAACAAATGCCTTTAAGACAATCGGCTTTTAATAGCAATTTTAAAAATACTGGAAATTTAAAGTTTTTCAAAAACTTAGTTAAAACCCATAAAATCATAGATCAGTAGTGCAACCCATTTGTGGACACCTTTGGCGTAAGGTACGTTGGGGCTCGAAGGAGTCGAACCTTTAGCACCCACGTTCAAACCCCAAACTGAAGGGGATGAAAAGACTCTGCGATATCGGGTGGTACCGACCAGAGTACATCCAGTTCAAAATGGTGAGATCTATTTTGGTAGTTGTTACAATTCACCGGGTGGTACCGGGCCAAAGAGCACTAAGAGGGACTAAAACATGTACGGTTTTATCCGATGTCCCGAAAAGATCTAGGAGTCATGTCAGTTAGATATGATTGGTAAAAGTCCTTACCTACCGAAATAGTACGGGCCTGGTGGGGCGTGAGCAAACCGCGCATCAGGACGTATGAAATAAGGATCCTAGTCCGATATTTATCATTTTAGGGTTTATTGATATTTATTCGGAACCGTTTATTCAAAGGTACTAAAACCAAGTTTTTAAATGTGTAGATGGCAAACACGGTTACCAACACCAATAACCTTTCTCTTCGCTCGATCCTAGAAAAGGACAAACTCACTGGTCCAAATTTTCTCGACTGGGAACGCAATCTCCAGATTGTGCTCAGGCACGAGAGAAAGTGGTATGTCCTAGAAGAACCTCTAGGTGAGGCCCCACCAGCAAATGCCAGTACGGCAATCAGAAATGCTTATCAAAAGCGTTCGGATGATTTGCTGGATGTTGGCTGCTTGATGCTTGCGACTATGAGCCCAGAACTACAAACAGGGCTCATGAACACTAATGCTTACGACATGATCCGCCAGCTGAGGGACATGTTTCAAACGCAAGCTCGCACAGAGCGTTATGATGCCACAAGGGCTCTAAACGCGTGCAAAATGGCCAAGGGGACCTCTGTCAGTGCCCACGTTATGAAAATGAAGAGGCTACTTGACCACCTAGAGAGGTTAGGTCACCCAGTTCCGTTGCAGTTGGCAACGGATACCATACTCAATTCATTGTCCGATGATTACAAGCAGTTTGTGATGAATTTTAACATGAACAACATGGAAAGGAGCATAGCTGAATTGCACTCCATGTTAAAAACTGCTGAGCAAAGTATGGGGACGGGGACCAAGACCAAAGATGTTCTGATAGTCAGGGATGGTGGAGTGAAGAAGAAAAGAGGGCAAAGGAACACCAGCAAGGGCAAGGACCAGGTTAAGGTCAGCCAGAGTGTACCAAAGGCCGTTGACAATAGAAAGGGCAAGGGCAAGGGCAAAAAGGTCAAAGTCAACAAAGCGAAGGGCGAAAATCGATGCTTTACGTGTCATGAGGTCGGACATTGGAGACACAATTGCCCGAAGCGTCATGAAACAGGTATAAACACCTAGGACGTTTTATGACTGCTTCAGTTTATCATTACTACTTGTTAGTTTACAAGTTAACTGACACCTAGAGCAAATGTATGATTGCAGGTGATCAGGAGAAATGAAGTGCCCGGGTCCTGAGGATCAGACAAGATTTCTTTTAGATATTATCAAGACATTTTAAACTTATTTTAAGACATTTTATTTTGGATATTTTGAAATGTTGGTTGATTTAAATTTATGGATTTTGGTATTTTAAATTTAAAATTATTGTCTTGATTTATATATATCTAATTTTATTTTGAATCTAAGTCAAGGTAGACTTGATTCAGTTTGTTGATCCTAGATATTGTCTACCACACTAACAAATATACTTCAAAATTTAGCAATTCGAAGTAATATATGAAAACTGTCAAAAACACACGAAGTACTATTTTATAGGAATGTGTATTGGAATAAAACATTTACGAGTTATGATTATAACAAGTATATTGTAGTCAAGTTCAAATTACTCATATGTTTTAAAAAGGGAATTTAGGATATTATCACAGATGACGTTGATAATATCAGTATTTATAAAACTAGTAAATTCCAAGTTTTGGAATTAGGGATCTAATAAGATCCAGTTAAGTTTTATGAATAATAAAACTCAAGTTTATAGTATCAAACTTATTACTTAAAATAAAATTGACTAAATAGTCAAGTCTTGACTGAGTCAATAAAGTGTCAAATTTAAGTAATAGTCAGTTTTCATATAGGTTAGTGGGAGCCCAATTTATTCTCTATCTATGCTTCTGATAAAGAATAAAAGCTATATTATTGATTAGTATTTCTAGGAATTCATAATCCAGAGAGGATAAGAATTCATGAGAAATATGATCTATTCTTTTAAGTCAAAAGGTTAGATCAAGAGTTTCAAAGTCTCGAAACAATAAAGTCAAAGTTTTGACTTTAAGAAAATCAATAATTATATGTGTTGTAATAAAGATATTCAAGTATCCTTTTTAGACCATCAAGTGTTGTAGAACACTAGGATAAATTTCCTGGAATTTACCAGTTTGGTAAATGGAAATTTTGTCAGATTTCAGGTAGAAATCTTTATCTACACCGCAACTAAGGAAAGTTGCGGAGTTGACTTTACATATTCAAGAAACTTGGAGTTATTCCAGTATCTCCAAGATTTAGGCAATATGGTAAAGAAAAGTCTAGATTTTGTTTAAAGTGTTTGCAAAACAAAACTAGCAGAACCAAGTTAAAAATTATTATTTAATAACTTGTGTTGTTTTTGGTTGTTTCTTTGATTAGGATGGTAAACACTAATCGAAGGGTTTAAATTGAAGGAAGGTGATACTTCATTTAAACCAAGTATAAGTACACATTGAATAGACACCATAAAAGTAACTTAGAAATGCTATTAATTTTGTTATTATTACAGAGTGGAATATGGACTATACAAAATTAGTTTCTTTGTTTCTTTTATACTTAGCATGTTTTTGATCCGGGAATAAAACTAGTATAAGTTTTATTTGAAATTATCCGTGACAACTTATCAAGGTGGGAACCTGATAGGGTTTTAAAGTCATCGTGAGTTTTTGGGTAGTTATAAAACAGAGTAACAGCTACAAGCGATGTAGACCAAAAACTGCACGGATATTCGATAGAGCAGCGAATATCGGATGTGATCCGCTGGTTGAGATTACTTCATGGATTTTGTCATAAGTAAATCTCACAGTAGGTTGTCCTCAATACCTGAGGTATCTGGTTTGGAATCACGGGGACTACTGGATACTTAGTACGTTCTAACATCACACCGTAACAGGGTGGTCATACGGGGCGTAACTAGATTCAGCGGAAGTCGTGGTGACAAATGCAGATATGCAAGATGGGATTTGCACCTCTTCTATGAAGAGAGATATTTCCGGGCCCCTTGACTGACTACAAGAACTGATGAAGTGCATGGCCATGCCCAAACGAACTGATTGTGTTCTTTGTTGTTTACCAATCAGTTGGAAGTCGGATAGTCATGAACATAATCTTGAGTATTCTGAGTTGACTGTATCCATGCTCATACTCAAAATTGAAATATCGTGTTGCAAAAGGAAAAGCCTAGTTATACCCGATTTGTGAACAGTGTGTTCATAAATGTTGTATCCTTTAAAAGGGATGATATCACCTACCTGGGTATAAGAGTGCTTATAACCTGGTTAGCCTAAGTGCCTGTCTAGGGGCCTCCTTAGGTCCGTGTGGTCAAGCCGGTATTGCCAACTTGCACAAGTGGGAGTCTGTTAGTAATTATGTGCAGAAGTTGACAAACCAGACTACACATCCAATGTTATAAGACACTTGAGGGTCACACTTGTGAGGCCTGTAAAACGAACAAGTAAAATAACTCCAGTATAGAGAGAAAAGATTTATAATAGTCAATTATAAATCTATTAGGTGTTTTCTGTAAGAAACTCCAAAGTTAAAGGTTTCTATTATTAATTAAACAGGGATTATATATTTATTAGTTAAATAAATATATAACTGGTTTTAATTAATATTTGTTATATATGGTAAATATATATATATTAGTTGAATATATATATGGTAATTATCCTGACTAATATATTAGTTGTATATATGGAAATAATCTTTCTTGGTGAAGAAGAAAGAATTATATATGGATAATTATATATGAAAATAATCTTTCTTAGTGGAAAAGAAAGAATTATTTATGGATAATTACTGGAAAAAGGAAACAGAATATGATACAGATACTGTTTGTATCAGTATAAATATTCGGTTAAGGCAAACCCTTTTTCATTCATTCATTGATTCCAATAATTAATTCCCACAAAATAGAAACCTAGAAGCTCTCTCTCTCTCTCTCTCTCTCTCTCTCTCTCTCCTCTGCGTCGACTTCAACCACGAACCGGAGGAAGTTCGTGTTTTCGTTCGAGAGTTCGGAGTTGTTGATCGGCTAGAAGATCCGTTCGTAAGGCTCATCAGGGTGGATCAAGCTCAAGCAATTCAGGTAAGCTTTCTAAACCCGGATTATATGATTGTTTAGATAAACAATAAAAGATCATGTGCTTTCGGGTTTTTACACTATTATGCTTCCGCTGATCAAACCAGTTTGGTTTGATATTCGAACTAACAGTTTGTTTTTCGAACCGTGACTCGTACCAGTTTGGTCCGAGGTCCACCAAAAACCCAACAAAAGAATCCAAATCTATCACAATCTAGTTAAGATTGTGATGTAAACTCAAAAACAAAAGAGAGAAAGATGTAGAGAGAGAAAGTAATGAGAGAAAGTCATGAAGTCATATCATTCCAAAATAAACGTCCACCTTTTACAATACAAGGCAATGAGGTATTTATACCTCATCCCTAAGAATATCAAACTTACATAAAAGGTCCCTCAACTTCTTTAATAAACTCAACATTAACATTCTCCCCCTTTTATAAAAGAAGGAGGGACACTCAAAAGAAATTAACAAAATCACACTCAAGACAGCTTTACTGAAGGTTTTCTCAACTTGAACTTGATTTCAGCCAATCTGTTGTCATTCCTAAGCCTCAGTCTTCTATCTATCTCTTTTACAAAATGCCTGATTAACACCTTGTTTGCAGCAGAAATGTCATGAACATTATGCCTATCCATTTGTAACCTGGTATTCAAACCATCCATCACCATCTTCAAAGTATCATCATAGAACAGTATCACTTCGTGTGAATACATTCTGTTCTGGTTACCCAGAGAATCTGGATACACACATGAAATCCTTGTCTCATCTGCATCATAGAACACAGTATACAAAACAAAATCCTTCTCTTCTCCAATCAGACTTCTTTGAGGCTTGTGACAGAAAAGCTTTGATGTCCAATTCTCTAATCCCAACTGAAAATCATACAAATGAGCTAAGGAGATAGATGCCTTGATATGCCTGACAATTGTTGTTAAAGCAATTATTTCCTCCTCTGATCTAAAGGCTTTTCCTTTGAGATCATACAAAATACCAAAAATCACATCATAGCTCACATCCTGAAAATCTGCTTCTGTAATCACATACTCTTTCCCATCTTCTCTAGTAAAAGCAATTACTGGATAGAAATAAGATCTCAACTTGTTAGTCTTGTAACTCTTCACAGCAGCAAACTTGTAATCAGATACTAACTCTTCTCTTCTTTGCTTGTTCACCTTCCTCATATGTACATACTCTCTTCTCAACTCTTCTTTCAGATTTTCAATCCCATACAACTTCACATAACTCAACTTTCTCTCATGGTAACAGAATCTGCTCTTGTACCTCTCTTCCAGATACTTCCCTGTAGCTCTTGTAAACCGATTCCATTCTGTTCTCTTCAAAAACTTCCTTGAACTAGCTTTCATTCTTTCCCATAACTCCACTTTCTTTGGATCAACAGGCATCAGATCATTCTGTGGTAACACTTCTTCTAGCAACGATTATTTTGTAGAAGATTCTCTCTCAATGGTGGGCGATTTTGGGCGACGGTCATGCTAGGGTTTGCTATTTCGATTGCTAGGGTTTCCGGCGTCTTCTCCGGCTAACTCTAGGGTTTTCGTCTGTTCTGGTTTGACTGCTTGATGCGTTGTGGTTCAGGTTTGTTTCTTTTGATTGAGAGAGGGTCTGTTCTCCTTATTGTTTTCGTGTGTCTATGGTTTCGATTCCTTGCCGGATTCTTTATCAGTTTAGGGTTTTGATCCCGATTTGCTATCTGGTTGTGATTGCATGTTTCTCACACAGGCTTTGGCCACGTGAGCTTCGTAAGATCGATCGCTGGTAGTTCATTGGGTATCTCTACTCTTTCCGCTATAGTCTGGTTCTAGGATTTCGACTTGTCGGCTGCTAAGGTTTGTCGATTTCCTGTCGGCTGCTAGGGTTTCAGTCTGTCCCCGTTTGGCCGACAACCTCGTACTCTTTAATTAGGGTTTCCTTTTGCTGTCGGCGCTTTAGGGTTTTCGTGAGCGCGTAGGGGTGTTCGTTTGCGTGTTTTGTTTGCTGATTAGGGTTTTGAACAAACCCGTTCTCTCGGCTAGGGTTTACTTCACGACTGTTTTGTCGTTTTTAGCCATTCGATTATTTTGTCGTTTTCTGGGGCACCGATTTTATTCTGATTTACCTTAGGAAACTTTCGAACCTGGTTCTAACTCGCTAACCCTCTATGGGGCTTCAGCATTACACGAAAGTGTAATCTTCGTTGTCTCGTCAGGGTTAGTCTAACCTGAATCTTATTCTGATTGTTTCTTGGAGTGGACAGAATCTTGTCGGTTATGGGGGAACATGTTGATCCGGGGGGAAGCCCGAGAGTGTCTGTGTTTGAGAGGCTTTCACCAACTGATAGCAGATTGCAACTCACGAAGGGAGAAAGTAGTTATGCTTCGGTGGTGGGTGGCGGTGCTTCTAATTCTCTGAATTTTTACCTACCTACTTCCAAGGCGGATGTTAGGGTTGCTTTGCCCGTAGATTTAGCTAAGAAGGCTGCACTGAAGTATAATTCCACGATTTATGGATATTTCTTGGGACCTAGGGTTCCTTTCATGGTGGTTAAACAAGCTGTCACTCGTGCATGGGGTAAGTATGGTTTTTCTGATATTATGATGAACACAAATGGGGTTTATTTTTTTAAATTTAATGATGAGGGTGGTTGTGATCAAGTTATTCAACAAGGTCCTTTGTTTATTCGTAATGCCCCATTATTTGCGTTCAAATGGGACCCGTTGAAGGGTTTATCAAAACCTGTGCATTCTATGTGCCCGTTGTGGGTAAAATTGCATAATATTCCCTTGGTTGCTTTTAATGTTGAAGGTATTGGTCGTATTGCGAGTACCCTAGGCGTTCCAAAGCAAATGGATGCGGCCACAGCCTCAATGTGTGATCGTGCATGGGGTAGGCCGGGTTTTGCGAAAGTCTTGATTGATATCTGGGCCGTAGGGGATTTAAAGCGTGAGATTGATGTTGTTGTCCCAAGTGTCAATGGTGAGGCTGATATGGTGACAAAGGTTAGGGTAGAATACATTTGGGAGCCTGTACAATGTAACCATTGTCTGGTTTTTGGCCATAAGCGATCGGGATGTCCTAAAGCTGTTGTTGTTGACTCAAAAGAACAAAAAAGAAAGGAGGTTGATTCAGATGGGTTCACGAGGGTTACTCGCAAACAATGGAGACCAAAGGTTAGTAGCACTGTAGAGAATCAGAAATCTGTGGATCAAGGGGTTGTGATAGAAGAACCGAGTATGGAGGATCAATCTGTGGATGTTGATCTACATATGGAACAACAACCGTCGGTTCATACGGTTGACGAAGGTGATACGGTTAAGGGTAATGAAGACCATGTGGTTGATTTGGAGGGTGCAAAAGATATTGGTAGGGAGGATGTTACTTTGGTGGAGCCAAAACAAAAGGGATCTCTAGTGGAGACTGAGGATAGTATGACGGACGATACTCACGCTAAACTTAAAGGTGTTAAGGATTCGAGTCCGGATTCCACTGTTCCTCCTATGATTTCTTCAGTTGCGAGTGCTATGTTGCCTAAACCACCGATTAAAGGCATTTTGAAGAACCCAAACCGTTTTTCTGCTTTAAGCTCAGATGACCGAGGAGATGGTTGGACGGCTGGTAAAACAGGTACACAGGGATCAGGGACTACTTCTCAACGGAATAGAGGTCCGGGTGGGAATGTGGGATTATCTTCCTCTAAATCAACGGGTTAATGATTAATTCTTTATGCTGGAATATTCGGGGTTTAAATACCCGAATAAAACAGGATAGTGTAAAGGATTTCAGATACTAATCTTTTATCTGTGTGTGACTTGGTGTTTCGGAATTGGAGTTGGGTTTCTAATGTAGCATATTGTGAGACGGGAGCTCGAATTATTTTGGCATGGGATATGCGAAATGTTGATTTAGTCGTTATTGAGTTTCATGCCCAGTTTGTACACTGTTTAATTAGACCTAAAGGCGTAAATGAACCTTTTTATGCTACTTTTGTTTATGGGTCGAATAATACGGTTGCTCGTCGGGAATTATGGTCGGGGTTACGAAAGGCTCAGGTTCTTATGGGGAAAAAACCGTGGATTGTTATGGGGGATTTCAATGCTATGCTTTTCCAACATGATGGCTTTGGTGGGTCGTCTAGACGCAATGTGGATATGGAAGAGTTTTTCTTATGCATGGAGGATGTGGAATTGTTTGATGTTTCTTATTCTGGTATACAATATACGTGGTGTCAAAAACCTCTTGGGGATGATGGGATTTTGAGGAAGTTGGATCGCATTCTTTGCAATGTAGAATTCACCTCCATGTTTTCTGATGCGAGTGTGCGGTTTCTCCCTAGGGGCATTTCTGACCATTCTCCGGGCTTGTTAAGTTTTGGTGCTGATGTTCGTAAGGTTGTTACTGGTTTTCGGTTTGATAATTTCGTTGTTACTCATCCAAACTATAACCGGATTGTTTCGGAGATTTGGCAAGGGCAGGTGTATGGGTCGTTTATGCATCAACTTATGTGTAGGCTTAAGGCCTTGAAAAAACCACTTCGCCAATTGCGGTCACGATACAGAGATGTATCTAAACGTGCTGACTCATTGAAAGTTGAGCTGGATACTATTCAGACCTCATTAGACATGGATCCGGGGAATAAAGAGCTTCAAGAAGATTTAGCTCACATTTATTTGGCGTATCAGCAGGCTAAGACGGATGAGGAAGCTTTCTACCGACAGAGAGCAAAGGTACATTGGCTAAAAGAGGGAGATATGAACACCAAATATTTCCACAAGTGTGTCAAGGAAAAGCGTAGTAGATCGTTTATTCACTCGGTGATTGACCAGCATGGAAATTTTATTGTCGGTGATGGTGTTGGGTCTACGTTTTTAAGCCATTTTCAAGCAATTCTTGGTACTCGTGACATGAATGTGAATGTCAACATTCCGGTTTCTCTATATACTTCTACGCTTACGTTGACTGAGGCTCTCCATATTATACGACCGATTATGGATGAGGACATCAAAGCGGCTATGTTTGGTATAGGTAATGATAAGGCGCCTGGATCTGATGGTTTCACGTCAAAGTTTTTTAAATCATCGTGGGACGTGGTGGGTAAGGATGTTATGATTGCGGTACATAACTTCTTTTATTCTGGACGGTTGCTCAAGGAAGTAAACCACACGCTTATATGCTTAATTCCTAAGTGCCCAAATGCGTCTAGAGTGGGGGTTATCGGCCGATATCTTGTTGTTCTGTTATATATAAGTGTATCTCCAAGATCATCTCTGACCGCATCAAACCGTTCTTGGATCAACTTGTGAGCAAAAGCCAATCGGCTTTTATTCCGGGAAGGAGAATTTCTGATAATATTCTGCTTGCCCATGAATTGGTTTCTGGCTACCACAAACAGACTGGTCCTCCGAGGTGCGCTTTTAAGATTGATATCCGTAAGGCTTATGATACGGTAGATTGGATGTATGTTATCTCTCTGCTTAAGGGTTTTGGTTTTCATCCAGTTTTAATTGCATGGATAGAGGAGATGCTTATTACATCTTCTTTTTCTTTAGCAATTAATGGGGAATCTGTGGGTTTCTTTAAGGGTGCTAGGGGTCTCAGACAGGGGGATCCCATTTCTCCATACCTTTTTACCCTGGTGATGGAAGGATTTAATATGGCGTTAAAACAATGTATCCAGCAGGCAAACTCTTTTGGTTTTCATGCTGGATGTGAACCTTTGGAGATCACACACCTTTGTTTTGCAGATGATCTTTTCGTTTTTACAAGGGGGGATATAGCCTCGGTTGATGTCCTTAAACAAGCCTTGGATTTGTTTGGTCGATGGTCGGGAATGGCGCCTAGTCTGGAAAAGAGTGAGGTTTTCTTTGCAAATGTTCCGGAGGACACACGTTTGGCTATTCTTGGGTTACTACCGTTTAGTGCTGGACTTTTCCTATCCAATATCTGGGAGTTCCGTTATCTCCTTCACGGTTAAAGGTGGCGGATTTTCAAGGGTTGGTGGAAAAGGTTACTAACGTATTCACAATTGGAAAGCTAAGGCCTTATCGTTTGCGGGGCGAAAGTTACTGATTTCCTCTGTTCTCCAATCAATGCAGCTTTATTGGATGTCAGTATTCCTTTTACCCTCGGGAGTAATTCATGAATTGGAGGCTTTGTTTCGGAAGTTTCTTTGGGCTCAAGGAGACTCTGCTCAAGGTCGTTGTAAGCTTTCCTGGGAGGTTGTATGCAAACCATTGGATAGGGGTGGTTTAGGAATACGACGATTGGGTACATGGAATAGAGCGATGATAGCCAAACACTTGTGGGATATCCTTTCTGAACGGCCTACTCTTTGGGTATTGTGGATCCGTTTACACTACATGCAAGGAAGCTCTATTTGGTCTGTTGTGTCAAAGCCGTCATGGTCTTGGATCCTTCGGAAAATGTTGGACCTTCGACCAGTGGTAAGGCGTTTTATCTACCACCAGCTGGGGAATGGTGAACGCACACGTGCTTGGATGGATACTTGGTTGGAATGTGGAGCTCTCTCAGAATTGCTACCTTACCGTAGGTTCTTGTTAGTGTTAGATTTATTAAAGAAGTTGAGGGACCATTTGTGAACATTTTATATTTTGTAGGAATGAGGTATAAATACCTCATTGCCTTGTATTGTACTGGAAGCTTTTCAAGATTAATGACATATGAGTTTCACATTTCCTCTCTCTACTTTCTCTCTCTACTAGATCTATCATTTCTCATGCTAGATTGATTCATCTTGCACTTACAAGTGGTATCAGAGCTGGATTTGCTGATTGTATGAAGATTTATCATGAAGATTGATTGAAGATTTGAAGAAAAATGAAGAAAACTTGAAGAACTCCATTTTTGGTGCAAATTTGAAGATATTTGAAGATATATTACTTGATTAATCATGAAATTGTGTGTAATTTCATGATTTTATCAAGTTTTATGCATTAGAAGTGATTTAGAATCATTTAGAAGTAATCAGATTTGAATTTTGAGTGAAAATGAGCTGAAAATCGAGTTTTGTTCGTAAATCTTCATATGTCTCGAGTCAATCTTCATATGTCTCGAGTGGTAGTTATGTGGTAGGTAGAATTCGAGCAGAAGGAGATTTTTGGCTCGAATTGTGGTTAACTCGAGTTGAATTTGGCTCGAGTTAAGTGTCTCAAGTGAAAGAGAAGTTGGCTCGAGTTGGATATCTCTAGTCAAGGGATTTTATCTCGAGCTGAGTAACTCGAGTCAAGAATTAGAGGAGTAACTCGAGCAGATAGTTTTTTAACTCGAGCTGAGTAACTCGAGTCAAGAGTTGGAGGAGTAACTCGAGCCATATATTAAGCCGTAACTCGAGTCGTATCTCGAGCTGTATCACAAGTGTATCTCGAGCCATATAGTGTCAAGTGACTCGAGTTATATTGTTGTGTAACTCGATCCAAGTAGTAATTTGTCTCGAGCCAAGTTTTTTTTTGTTTTTTGTGTATCTCGAGTGGAGTTTTTTCAATCATTCTCAAAACTGATATTTCTCATAAAATCAGTAACAAAGATCCGTTTTAAAGATGAGTCTTGCAAATCGGAGAGATGATATGTCAATGGGATCAGAGACCAAAGCACCGGTGCTATTCAAAGATGAGTATGAATTGTGGGTCTCGCGATTCAAGCTATACATAAGGAGAAAGAAAGATGGAGATAAAATTCTTCATTCGATTTTACATGGACCTCATCCTATCCCAGTTACCACACTTGATGGAAGACAAGTGCCAAAAGAATATTCAGAGATGGATGTGGCTGAAAGAGAAAGGTTTATGATAGATGTTGAAGCTCAAAACTGTCTAATTCAAGCAATTCCAAATGAAATCTTTCGCAAGTTAGATAGTTATGATGAGTCGGCAAAATCTATTTGGGATCAGCTACAAAAGATAATGATGGGTTCGAAGGTCGGAAATCAAATGAGAGTAACTAATTTGATGGATAGGTATGAAAATTTCAGAATGAAGGAGGATGAAACACTAGAAGAGACTTATGACAGGTTTGTGGAATTGATGAATGATATGAAGAAAAATAATATCATTCGATCAGAAATGGATTACATTGTGAAGTTCATTAACAACTTGTCATCAGACTGGAAGCAATTTTCAAGATTCGTGAAGCAACACAAAGTTTTAAATGAGTTGAAAGTTTATGAGGTGTATGAGAATCTGTTATTGTTCGAAGAAGAGGTGAACGAAATTGCTGCTGAACGAAAGAAGAAAGAAAAGTCTGAAGCTGATTCTATGGCGTTGCTTGCTGAAAAGGAGAAAGCAAAGAAGAAAGTAAAGAAAGGGAAAGCTAAAGTGTTGGAAGTATTTGAAGATGAGGAAGAAGAGGATGAGGATGAAAATGATGAAGATGAAAGAGATCAAATGCTGCAAAGCTTATTGAGTCTAACTGAGGCTTATAAGAAGAAGTATTATAATAGGTCTGGGTCAAACAACAGAAGATTTTCTACAAGAGGTGGACGAGGCTATAACAGAAACTACATGCAAAGTTCACAAGGATATCCTCCTCGAGTTGAAAATCAGTATGTTGACAGGTATGCTACTAAGAAAGAAGAGGTTGTCAAAGATACTTCAGAGAAAACAGAGGAAAGGAAAGGTCAAGCTGGTATAACTTGCTATAAGTGTGGAAAGACAGGACATATTGCAAAAGGGTGTACTACTAAGATGTCGAAAGTGGAACTACTGAGGAAGAAGTTGGAACTGGCAGAGAAGCAAGAACAAGGATTAGTGTTGATGGCTGATGATGAAGAATGGCTGGATTATTCTGATAATGATGATCAAGCACAGATGTGCTTTATGGGCTTAGTGGAGGAAGAATCAGAATCTGATGAGGAAATAGAGAGTGAAGGTGAAACTTCGACGGTACGTTCTGTCTCTCTTGCTGATCATAATAGAAAAATGCTTGAAGTGACAACATTAATTCATGACAAAAATAAAGAACTCGAACTTTGTATACCCAGAATCATCAAACAGTATAGTGAAACCATACATATCAACCAAGGAGTTGGAATGTAAAGTTTCAGAGCTTGAGAAGCAAATTGAAGATTTGAAAATTCAGAACTCAGAACTTTTAACTAAGTCAAAGAATTTTCTTCATTGGAATACTACTGATGTTGATTCTGAACCAATTTCACTGGTGTCAGAAATTCTAAATGATTTAATTTGCAATGTGTCAACATCAGTAGAAACCAGAAACTCTTCTCAAGATAATTCTGGGTCAAACCAAAATTTGAAAGAGGGTGTTGATGATGAGCAGGAAAAAGTTGTTCGTGTTGTGAATAATAAAGGTTATTTTGAATATAAAGAACACTCAGCAATGTCAACTGATGATGTTGAGGTTCCTTATGATTTCAACTCTGTTAATTCAAAACAACCAATTATTGATGAAATATCTACTGCTCAGTCATTTTCAACAAACTCAACTACTGGATTATCTTCCACTAATTTGTCAAAGAGTGATAGTGAATTGGGTGAATCTTCAAAGGAATCGAAGAAGCAATCTCTTGGAAATTCTGAACCTGTGTATTCAGCAACAAGATCAAAAGTTTGTCATTTTCATGATGAAATCTCTTATTTAGAAAAGAAACATGACAAGGAAAAGCACAGTTTTCAAAACACAATTAAACAGTTAAAGACAGAACTTTCTCGTCAAAAGTGTGATACAATATTTTGGAACAGCAAATGTGTAACCTTAACCAAAAACTATGATAGACTAGTTGAAAGACTGTCCATCTATGAAGAAGGTCATCACTATGCTGGGAAAAACCAAAAGATTGTTCATACTCCTGTCACTCATGCATACATCAACAATGTTCAGTTCTCTCAAGGAGTAAAATCTATGTTACGGAAATTTCAGCATTACATTGATTTGAAAAAGCAAAATCCGAACATGGTGATTTCTGAGGAAACTGAACAAGACATTCCAACTGTTCAACCTAAGTTGAAACCTTTTGATATCTGTACTAATCCCTCTACAGGAAGTTCCAACAGTGTGAGCCTTGAGAAGTCAAGAAAGAAGAGGTCAACGAAGAGGACTGTTAAGAAATTAGATTTTAGTATGAAATATGCAAATAGCAAGTTTAGTGTGGGAAACAAACTGACTTCTAAAAATAATGTACCTTCCAAATTCAATTCTATGAATAAAAGGTCTACATCTGTTTCTTCAGTTTCTCATGCTTCACATTCTTCACATAATATACATCATACTAAATCTAATTTCTCTACGACTCTTCGTTCTTCTGTTCCTACGTATGTTCCATTTCATGTTTTTAATATGCTTAGAGGAACAAAGTATTACTGGGATTCAATTGCTTGTACTTTTAAGAGTAATGCAAGGAGTGGACCCATTTTAAAATGGGTTCCTAAATCCAACTGATTTCCTCATTGCAGGCCAGTCATAAATGGTACCTCGATTCTGGGTGTTCCAAACATATGACTGGGAGGAAAGAGCTTCTGTCTAATTACAGAGAAGAATATGGAGGCTCAGTCAAATTTGGTAATAATGAACTGTCACCAGTTGTGGGTCATGGAGATATTGTGTGTAAGGATATCACAATAAATAATGTAGCACATGTCGAAGGTTTGAATCATAACCTGTTCAGTATTGGCAAATTTTGTGATAAAGATTTAGAGGTAAATTTTAATAAACGTCGATGTGCAGTCAGAACTGAATGGGGTAGAGAATTATTAGTTGGCACTCGGAAAACTAATCTCTATACGATCAAACTTCGACATATGCTTGCAAAGAAATCTAAGTGTCTAATCACTCAAAAATCATCTCATCAATCTTTACTTTGGCATCGTCGATTGTCTCATTTGAATTACAGATATCTTGACAGACTGGTCAAAGAAAGGTTAGTATCTGGCATTCCAATGATCAAGTTTGAACCCGATCAACTGTGCTCAGGTTGTGCTCAAGGAAAAATGAAAAGAGCGTCTCATCCCCCAAAACCTGAACAAGGGTCCAAATCTCCGTTGAGCTTAATCCATATGGATTTGTGTGGTCCGATGAAAACTGTCAGTCTAGCGGGTAGAAAATATGTTTTGGTCATTGTTGATGATTATTCACGATATACTTGGACACGGTTTTTGAGAACAAAAGATGAAACTTCGATTTTAATAATAAATTTCATCAAAGCTGTTCAAGTACAATTTAAACTACCCGTTCAGACTGTCAGATCAGATAATGGGACGGAGTTCAAAAATCAAGTGTTAAAAGGTTTTTATAATTCATTAGGTATTACTCAAACTTTTTCTGCCGCACGAACTCCTGAACAAAATGGTGTCGTTGAGCGTCGTAATCGTACGTTAGTTGAAGCAGCTCGGTCTATGTTGGCTCAAAGTCAATTACCTCAGTATCTATGGGCTGAAGCTGTGAATACTGCGTGCTACACACAAAATCGATCTATCATTCATCGGAGATTTGGAAAAACACCCTACCATGTTTTGTTTGATAGAATTCCAAATATTGATTATTTTAAAGTGTTTGGGTGTCCTTGTTTTGTTCTTAATGAAACTGAGAATCGGGGAAAGTTTGGCCCTAAGTCTGATGAGATGATTTTTGTGGGATATTCAGATTGTTCAATTGCCTATCGAGTTTTTAACAAAAAGTCGAGAGTTGTGTATGAAAGTGTAAATGTTAAATTTGACCCGTTTGCTGAGTTGTCTTCTAATGCAGATGCATCTACATCCACATCTAGCTCCAGTGATCCTCCAGCTACATCATCTGAGTTGGACAGTTTGTTTGAGTATTTTTATGATGACTTGTATGGTACTAATCAAATATCTTCGTCTACTGTAGGTATCTCATCTACTCCTTCGAGTTCGACTACTCCCTCATCTGAAGTTTCTCAAACATCATCCATACCTTGTTCAGATCTTCCTAGTATTGTCTCATCACCTTCATCATCTCCCATAGTTATGGATACTTCTAATCCAGATATTATCATAGATTCTCATGATCAGTCGTCTTCTCATGAAGTTGTTCATAATGATTCTATTTCTGAAGGGCTTGAACTACTTCCTGGTCATCCTACATCAACTGATAATCTCTTGGAACCATCTTCAGTAAATAATCAAACACCTTTACCACATACTGTCAAATGGACAAAGGATCATCCTATTGATCTGATAATTGGTGATCCTACTTCTGGTGTTCAAACACGAGCTGCTTCTGCAAATGAGTGCAACTTTTCTGTATTTTTGAGTAACATTGAACCAACACGTGTATCTGATGCTTTACAAGATTCGGATTGGGTTACTGCTATGCAAGAGGAACTAAATCAGTTTGAGGCTTTAAAAGTATGGCGGTTGGTCAAGTTACCTGAGTCTAAATCAGTTATTGATACTAAGTGGATATTCAAAAATAAGAAAGATGCGAATAACATAATTGTTCGTAACAAAGCTCGACTTGTAGCCAAAGGTTATCGTCAACAAGAGGGCATTGATTACGATGAAACTTTTGCACCTGTTGCTCGACTTGAAGCTATTCGTATGTTTCTGGCATATGCTGCCTACAAGGATTTCACTGTTTTTCAAATGGATGTCAAAACAGCATTTCTATATGGTCATTTGAAAGAAGAAGTCTATGTCGCTCAACCAGAAGGCTTTGTACACAAAGAACATCCAGATTATGTATATGTTCTAGACAAGGCTTTATATGGCTTAAAGCAGGCACCACGTGCTTGGTATGAGGAGTTGTCTAAACATCTACTTTCCAAGGGTTTTAAGAAAGGTTCGGTGGATTCAACCCTGTTCTTGATGAAGGAAGGCGAACATATTGTGGTCATTCAGATCTATGTTGATGACATTATTTTTGGATCCACTAGTCGGGAGTTGTGTAAAAAGTTTGAGAATGTCATGACTGAAGAATTTAAAATGAGTATGATGGGAGAGATTAATTTCTTTCTGGGTCTTCAAGTTAGACAGTTTTCAGATGGCATCTTCATAAATCAATCCAAGTATATCTTTGATTTACTGAAGAAGTATGATATGTCTGGATGTCATTCGATAGGAACTCCAATGGCTACAGGTAATTCCATTGGCCCAGATCATGAAGGAAAGGATGTGGATTTGAGGAATTATCGAAGTATGGTTGGTTCTTTAATGTATCTCACTGCCAGCAGACCTGATATCATGTTTGCAACATGTGTATGTGCTAGATATCAGGCCAAACCAAAGGAGTCTCACTTAGCTGCAGTTAAGCGTATTTTTCGATACTTAAAAGGGACTCCTTACTATGGCATTTGGTATCCAAAAGGTCTTGGATTTGAGCTACAAGCGTATACTGATGCTGATTATGGTGGCTGCAATATGGACCGGAAGAGCACATCAGGTCATTTGCAATTTCTTGGAAATAAGTTGGTGTCATGGGCATCCAAAAAGCAACAATGTGTATCTACCTCCACTGCGGAATCTGAATATGTTGCTGCTGCGAGTTGTTGTTCACAAGTACTCTGGATGCAGTCACAACTTCGTGATTATGGTCTTGAATACAAAAAGATACCCATCTATTGTGATTCAAAAAGTGCAATTGCCATCTCAGCTAATCCGGTTCAACACTCGAAAACCAAACACATTGATATCAGGTATCATTTTTTAAAGGACAATGTGGAAAAAGAAAATATAGAGCTGTACTTTGTCAATACTGAATATCAACTTGCTGATTTGTTTACCAAGGCCCTAGATGAGAAACGTTTTAAATTTCTCGTCTCTAGACTTGGTATGATTGACAAAAAGATTGTATAAGCTATATTTCCTCATACACATAGCAGTATAATGAAATACTGAATCAGGTATGGTCATTGATCTTCTATGTGTATTTTGAAATATAGTTTATTTCTTTTGTTTTTTTGTTTATTTTTATTTCAAGTTGATTACTTTTAGTATTTCTCTTATTTTTTTTTTTTCATGTTGATTACTAATGTGTTTGTTTCTTCTGAGAATATGGTTTTGTCAAGGGGGAGCTTATCTGGTACAGGTTCGTACGACTGTTGTGAATCTATCTGCTACAGGTAAATACAGGTATGCATAGTTTAAGGGGGAGCATTATGCAAGTATTCTGGTAGGGGGTGTAATTGACTCGAGTCATTCATAATTAGTACCTCTAACTCGAGTCATGATACTTGAGTCATGTAACTCGAGTCTCTCAAACTCGAGTCCCATACAACTCGAGTTAATTAACTCGAGCATACTCACCTCGAGCCACATACAACTCGAGTCTCTCAACTCGAGCCATACACATCTCGAGTCTCTCAACTCGAGCACTCACAACATACAACTCGAGTCTCTCAACTCGAGCCATACACATCTCGAGTCTCTCAACTCGAGCACTCACAACATACAACTCGAGTCTCTCAACTCGAGCCATACACATCTCGAGTCTCTCAACTCGCGCACTCACAACATACAACTCGAGTCCCTCAACTCGAGCCATACACAACTCGAGTCTCTCAACTCGAGTCACACACTTCACGAACATATCACTCGAGTTGTGTAACTCGATCTATCTATCTCGAGTCGAGTATCTAGATTCTTGATACTCGAGTCATTCATCTCGAGTCCTTTAACTCGAGTCATACACATCTCGAGTACAACAACTCGAGCTATCTAACTCGAGTCACGAGCACATTTAATTCGAATCATGTAACTCGAGCCATATAACTCAAGTCATCCAACTCGAGACATACTACTCGAGTTATTCTTATTGACCAACTCGGTTGACATAACTCGAGTCATCTAACTCGAGACACCTAACTCGATTCATTCATTTCGAGTACTTGTATTTTCTTTGTTTGATATTTGTTGAAAGTAACTCGAGTTGGACTCGAGACATACACTCGAGATAAGTATCTCGAGTCATCTATCTCGAGCCACTTTATCTATCTCGAGCGGCATTTTTGAAACCTTATTCTTCGCTCGAGATACTGTTGGTCAAATTGCTACATGCCACGTGTCCATCTCATCATCATTAAGATATCAGTTTTTCAAACTATCCTATAAATATGGTGTTTCGATTCACAATTCCAATCTTTCTGGAATTTCAAACTCGTGCGGATTTGTTCAAGTTGCTGCTGTCAAGTTCAAGAATCTGTAGTGTACTTTGTGTCGTGTGAGTCTTGTATACGTATCCCGGGTTCTACGAAGCCTATAGGTATTCACTCGGTCATATACCGATTAGGCTAGTAGATTAAAAATGTTTGTAACAACTTATCTTAAAACACGGGTTAACCTCTTGGGAATGTATTCTTGATATTTTTTAAAACCGAAACGTGTGAATGACCCGTTGTTCCGGATCATAAGGACTTGAGACATTGGACTTCCTATTGTTGACCTTACGAATGACCTTCAACTCTACAATGTATTGAACTTATTAAACAAATTATGTATAAGTCTTTCGTTATTACGAACATGGTACTTATTGGTTAAATTCAAGTTTAAGTGAAGTTTTGAAGTTTAAACAAATGGAAGGCTTATATATATTTCAATCTTAAAGAGTTCATTATTTTGTTTAAATGGTCTTTCGTTTGGGTATCTGTTTCTCAAGTCCCACACTGTGTGAATTATTTCGTCACACTTGTTTTTCATAAAAATCTACACGTAAAAGCTTTATCTAATGTTTTTTATGAATTACAGAAATGGAAGATTATACTTTTCCAGATTCAGATGGTATGGAGATTTCAGACATAATCTCAATACAATCAACTCCACACAATCCAAATGCTGATGCGGATAGACAACTGCTTCGTCCGTCATTATTTCAGCCGTCAATCTCGAACAACGTTCCTTTCAACCCTCATGCAAGGGTGAAGGCTCCGGTCATTACTGCTATTCTAAGAAATCATCCTTTGTACACTGTCCTTACACAGACCGTAGAAGTTCCAATGCTTTATGCGCAACAAGTATGGAACACTCTGCAGTTTCATGCTGATCCGGGTAATCATCATTTTACAGCCGAGCTGGATCACTATACCATCAGTTTTGGAGTCAACAAGTTTAGACGTGTACTGGGATTTCCAGAAGCAAACAGTCGTCCGAATGCTACTCAGTTTGAACCATTTGCATCATTGGCAGTTGCAATGGCTGGGGTTGAATCAGTTGGTCATTTGGAAGCAATAAATGCACCATCTCAGTTCAACAAGTCCAACCTACCTCCAACATACAACACGTTGTTCACGATACTAAGTAGGTGTTTGACGGGGAAGCGTACGGCACAAGACACGGCGACACAGTCATTTTTGGTTCTGTTTTATGGAGTCTTATTCAACAAGCATTATGATTATGCTTCGTTGATATTTCATGATCTGAAGGAGCTTCTAGCCAAGAAGCAAACGCATCTACCATACCCGAGATTTCTAAGCACTATTATTGCAAGTGCGATGCGTCAGAATCCAGATATTCCGCGCCGATCAGATGCGGAAAAAGTGAAGATCCATGACATGCAGTCAATTCGTTATCCAAAGAAGGTGTATGCTCCGGAAGTCCCATTGTTCTCTGAGTTGTTAGATTATGCTGATCAGAATGTGGCGTGTGTGAGAGAGTATAGGTCTCGTTTTCCACCTATGGTCCAGCCAGAGCCGGAGGGACCTACCCAAGGTGTTATCCCTAGAAGTGAGGGTTTAGTTCTTAGGGACCAACGATCACGGGATCTTGGTCAGGGTGTGTTGAGGGAAAATACCGAGAGGGGTGAAGGTGGGGTTCATTCTGATCAGCTAGCTCACTCGTCTACCATCAATGTAGCAGCTCAACTGGGCCAAATCAGTTCGGCAGTTCAGATGGATGATGTCTTTGCTACAATTGAAGATGAGCACGGAGCTACGTCACCTATTTTGCATACTCATGTTGAAGCTGAGTTGGATGATTTTGCTCTTTCACCGGTAAATGAGCAATTCGTTGGTGAATTTCCTGAACTTGAGGAAGTTGCAGAGTCTTTACTTGATTTATCTCAACCGATCGTGGAAATATCCGACACACGATGCTACTCTCCGAATGAGTTGGCACAACGTCTTCATCGGCTTATGGGATATGACTCCGCTTCTGAAGATAGTATTTCTTCAAGTGATGATTTGGCTGTTGATCCTCACGGATCACCGGATGATGATGACCATAATGATGATGATGATATGCCTGATCAAGGCTCGAGTCGGTTGTTGACTCAAGGTGACATAAGGATGGCTGAGCGAGATAAAAGAATTGATGAGAGTGAGACAGGGGCCAGAAAAGAAGTACAAACCCCTTCCCACACCGAGTCTAGCCGGGTAGCCACATCTACTAGGGGTGAGCATATGTTGCCACCACCTATTGAAAAAGACATGAGATCCCCACTCATGCAATGCACAACCCAACTCACCCACTCTACCGTTTCTCAACAAACGGTAGTTTCACTTTCTCACGGGGACTTACCACAACTTGTACCTATTCCTCACTTTGAGGTTGGTGGTACCGACACAGTGAGGCAGCTGCCCCCGCCCACGACTTCACTTGTTCACTCATCGAGTCTAGAACCACTTGATTCAAATGATAATCTTTCTTTGGCTAGGACACAGGTGCAAACCACCTTTGCAGGAGGCTTTAGTAGCCCTGCCGGAACCACCGTAGTGAGTTCTGCATTTGTTGCGGGCTTGCCAGGATCGGAGGGAAATCCCATCAGCGCTAACATCATGCCAACACTGAACATGGGTTCCTTGAGTTCTACTCTTGGATCAACGAGAAGTCTGAGTGACCTCGGTGTTAGTTTGCCCGCATCTTCTATTGTCACGGAGTTACCGCAACAATCTACTATCTTGGGTTCTTCCTCAACACCCATTGGTAGTACTTTGTCAGATTCAGTCCCGGTTTCCACATCTTCCACAGTTTCGGCTTCTTCTGCCTCGTCTGCTCCATCTATCTCAGTACCTCCTCCGATTGGCATGGCATCGTCATCAGATGTTGATCTCTCGCGTCTTCCAGTTGTTGTTACGGCCAATCAGCTTATTACCCGATCTTTGTTTCGAGCTAACAATGAACAGATGGCAACGGTTATTCAGCAGCAGACTGCTCGTATTTCTGCCTTAGAAAAGCAAGTAGCTCTGTTAGCTAAGGGTAAAGCTCCAATGTCTGATCCTCCTTCACAGCCTTCTCAGTCAGCGGCTGATTCACTTACTATTCCAGAGTTGAAGGGGTTGTTGTTCTCTAAACTCTTGGAATCAGGTTCAGCTGAAGATAGTGACCTTGTGAGTATTCTACAACAACAGACTGCTTTACAACAACGAGCTATTCAAGAACAACGGTCTCAGGCTCACTTGGTTACTCATACGGAATTTCAGCAATTTCAGGCTACTCTTGATGCCTCCCTTACCAAGACATTCACCGAGATCAACCAGATGTTCACTGATGGCTTATCACAGTTATCTGATCGGATTCGAGGCATTGAAGAGACATGTCAAGCTGCTGCTAGACGGCCCACTAGACGGCATGATGATCATGATGATCATGATCATCATGAGGGGGAGAGGAAAAGAAGGAGACTTGAAAGTGAGCCGTCTAGGGTACCAACCACGTCAAATGTACGAATTGTGGACAGGCTTGAGGAAAGGCATCCAAGAGAGAAACAACCTGCAAGACACAGAGATGCAATTGTTCTAACGGGAGGTGAAGAGATGGAATCAGAACCAGTTTTACAGTCCACTCTAGATTTCTTGGGTTCGGTGCAAGAAGAGATGCCTGAAGAAAGAGCTGAAGAAAGAGGAGTGAAGTTTTCAGGGGCGTCTAGTTCTACATCTGAAATAGATAGAGTTCTAGCGTTGCTTGAGAATGTAGCTTCTGAAATCAGAGATTACCAAGTACCGAACGAAGAGATTCAGGATGCAAGGTGTGCAGAAGATAACAGATTGAAAGATATGTTTGAGGATGTACAATTTGATTTTGAGAAAGAAGAAGCTGCGGATGATGTGGAAGGTCCTCTATTGGAAGAAGTATTGCCACAGAATGACTTGATGCCTGTAGATCCAAAGAAAGTTGAACTTTGGGAAAAGATGAAAGCAAGCTCGGGGAAATTTCTAAAGAGAACAGAATGGAATCGATTTACAAGAGCCACTGGGAGGTATCTGGAAGAAAAGTACAAGAGTCGTTTCTGTTATCATGAGCGGAAGTTGAGCTATGTGAAGTTGTATGGGATTGAGAATCTGAAGGAAGAACTAAGGAGAGAGTACATCTACATGAGGAAGGTGAACAAGCAAAGAAGAGAAGCCTTAGTGTCAGACTACAAGTTTGTTGCAGTAAAAAGTTACAAGACCAACAGATTGAGTACGTATTGGTACCCAGTAATCACTTTCACCAGAGATGATAGGAAGGAATATGTGATTACTGAAGCTGATTTTCAAGATGTGAGCTTTGATGTGGTCTTTGGGATTTTGTATGATCTCAAAGGAAAAGCTTTTAGGTCAGAAGAGGAGATAATTGCTCTAACTGCTATAGTTAGACATGTCAAGGCTTCGATATCATTGGCTCATCTGTATGACTTTCAATTGGGACTAGAGAATTGGTCATCAAAGTTATTCTGTCACAAACCACAAAGAAGTCTGGTTGGTGAAGAAAAGGACTTTGTTTTGTACACAGTGTTCTATGATGCAGATGAAACCAAGATCTCGTGTGTTTATCCAGATTCCCTTGGCAACAAGAAGAGGATGTACTCTCATGAAGTGATGCTATTTTGTGATGATACTTTAAAGATGGTGATGGATGGGTTGAATACAAGATTGCAAATGGATAGGCATCAAGTACATGATATCTCAGCTGCAAACAAGGTGCTGATCAAACATTTTGTAAAGGAGATAGATAGAAGATTGAAGCTGAGAAATGATATTAGATTTGCAGAAATCAAGTTCAAGTTGAGAAAGCCTTCCGTGAAGCAATCTTAGTCGAGTAGTTGTTTGTTTCTTTTGTATGTCCCTCCTTCTTTTATAAAAGGGGGAGATTGTTAGTGTTAGATTTATTAAAGAAGTTGAGGGACCATTTGTGAACATTTTATATTTTGTAGGAATGAGGTATAAATACCTCATTGCCTTGTATTGTACTGGAAGCTTTTCAAGATTAATGACATATGAGTTTCACATTTCCTCTCTCTACTTTTTCTCTCTACTAGATCTATCATTTCTCATGCTAGATTGATTCATCTTGCACTTACAGTTCTCGAGTTTGGGCTTCTCTACTTCATCAATGGCTCGTGATGTTATTGTGGCATGTGGGACCTCTTGGCCGAATGATTGGATTCAGGTTTGCCCAATTCTCCAACAATATCAGGTACCTACTTTAAATGTTGATCAACAAGATCAAGTATGTTGGAGAGATATACATGGTAAGGTGGGGGTTTTCTCGGTGACGGGTGCTTATAATGATCTTTGTGGTGACCTAATTAGTGTTGGTTGGGCAAAGGAGGTGTGGTTTAATGGATGTATTCCTAAACATGCTTTCTGTGTTTGGACGGCATGTTATGGGAGACTTCCCACTCAGGATAGACTGTATTGGAAACATGATCCACCTGATATGAAGTGTCCGCTGTGTAAAATTTCTATGGATAGCCATGATCATCTGTTTTTCCTTTGTGTTTTTTCCTTGGAGGTTTGGCGTACCATTAAGCATGATACTTGCCTATATGGATTTGATGAAAGGTGGGATGACATTCGGGCTGCTCTTATTCAGGGTCGTGGTCCTCGGAAAAGGGAACAACGGTTGGCTTTGCAAGCAACTGTTTATTGTATTTGGAGGGAGCGGAATCGTAGATTGTCTGCCAATAGGTCTAATGATGTTACCTTTGTAATAAAGGAAATTCGGGAGGTGGTTTTACAGAGGATGGCTTGGATGACGTTTGAGGACTCTCGTAGCTTTTGATGATGGTTGTTTCGTTTGTTGGCTTTGTTTGTTGGTTTTGTTCTAGGTGGTTGTCTGTTTTGGTTGGTTTTTTCTTCGGTTGGCTTTTTGCCTTTTTACTTTGGCTAACCTTGGGGCCTGTCCTTGGTTAACTCTGCCTTGTTTTTTGGCTTTCTTTCTTTTATAATATTGCCGGTTTTCCTTAAAAAAAACACTTCTTCTAGCAAAGGACCTTCCACATCATCCACGGCTTCTTCTTTCTCAAAGTCAAACTGTACATCATCAAACATATCCTTCAGCTTACTATCCTCTGCACACCTCGCATCATTAATCTCCTCATTTGGTACTTGATAATCTCTGAGATTAGAAGCTACATTCTCAAGAAGCTCTAGAACTCTATCTATTTCAGACAAAGAACTAGAGGTCCCTGAAAATTTAACTCCTCTTTCTTCACCACCTTCTTCTGGTATCTCCTCTTGAAAATAGCTCAAAAAGTCTAAAGTATGCTGCAAATCTGGTTCAGTTTCCATTTCTTGACCTCCAGTGAGTACAATTGCATCTCTTTGTCTCATTGGCTGCTTCTCTCTCGGTGGCCTTTCTTCAAATCGATCAACTAATCTTACCCTAGGAGAAGTCGGTGCCATAGACGGCTCTCCTTCCAACCTTCTACGCTTCCTCTCCCCCTCATGATGATCATGATCATCATGCCTTCTGGTTGTCCATCTGGCAGTTACCTGACAAGTCTCTTCAATTCCGCGAATGCGATCAGACAACTGAGACAACCCTTCAGTAAACATTTTGTTGATCTCAGTAAATGTTTTGGTAAGAGATGCATCAAATGTTGCCTGAAATTGCTGAAATTCAGTATGAGTGATCAAATGAGCCTGAGACCGTTGTTCTTGAATGGCACGTTGCTGGAGGGCAGTTTGTTGTTGTAAAACACCCACAAGATCATGATCCTCAGCTGAACCCGACTCCAAGAGTTTAGAAAACAACAAACCCTTTAACTCCGGAATCGTCAGAGAATCAGCCGCTGATTGAGAAGGCTGAGATGGAGGGATCAGGCATCGGAGCTTTACCCTTAACCAAAGCAGCCACTTGTTGTTCCAATGCAGAGATTCTAGCGGTCTGTTGTTGAATAACATTAGCCATTTGCTCTATATTCGCCCGATACATGGACCGCGTAATAAGCTGATTTGCGGTGGCAACAACATGAATTCGGGATAGATCAACATCAGGCGAGGAAGAGGATCCAGACTGAGGCGGTACTGAGGTAGAAGGAGCAGTTGATGCTGATGATAAAGGCACCGTAGATGATGTGGAAGCCGGAAGTGATGCAGATGAGAAATTACCAATGGGTGTTGAAGAAGAACCTAGAATGGTAGACTGCTGTCTAAGCTCTGTGATAATAGTAGATGAGGGTAAACTAACACCGAGGTCATTGAGACTTCTTGTTGATCCAAGAGTAGAACTCAAGGAACCCATGTTCAGCGTTGGCGTGATGTTAACACTGATGGGATTTCCCTCCGATCCTTGCAAGCCCGCAACAAATGCAGAACTCACTACGGTGGTTCCGGCAGGGCTACTGAAGCCTCCTGCAAAGGTGGTTTGCACCTGTGTCCTAGCCAAGGAAAGAGATGTATTAGAAACAAGTGGAGCTAGACTCGATGTGTGAACAATTGAAGTCGTGGGCAGGGGCAGCTGCCTCACTATGTCGGTACCACCAACCTCCAATTGAGGAATAGGTACAAGTTGTGGTATATCCCTGTGTAAAGATGAAACTACCATTTGTTGAGAAACGGTAGAGTGGCTTGGTTGGGTTGTGCATTGCATGAGTGGGCGTCTCATGTCTTGTTCAATAGGGGGTGGCAACATATGCTCACCCCTAGAAGTTGTGGCTACCCAGCTAGACTCGGCTTGGGGAGGGGTTTGTACTTCTTTTCTAGCCCCTGTCACAAACTCACCATCTTTTTCTGCGTCCCGAACACTCATCATCTCATCCGGATTTTCAACTAAATCTCCCTCATCCATCCTTATAACACCTTGAGTCAGTAAACGACTCGAGCCTTGATCAGGCATATCATCATCATCATTATCATCATCACTTGAGCCAGGCAATTCTTCAGTCTGTGCATCCAGATCACACATAGCATCAGACTCCGAAGGAAGTGGTTGAGTATCCTCTGATGAAACTGATCCTGAAGATTCGTAACCCATCAGGATTGTAAGCCATTGATCCATCTCGTCCGGAGTGTATAAAGAGACTGGTGCAGCAACTTGTGGTAGCTCAATATCATGTTCACCGAAGGATTCCAGAGTATGCATATCCAACGGAGATAACTCATAATCAACTAGTTGATCATCGTGTTCCTCTTGCAAGAAAGGCTGATTAACTGCATGATCATCGTCAGCAGCAGCAAATACATCATCCATAGGCACTTCTGAACTGATCTGGCCTATTTGAGCAGCAACATTCACAGTGGAAGAATGAGCTGGCTGATCAGGAAGATCCCCACCAAGTCCCCTCTCGGTATTTTCCCTCTGCTCACCCTGACCAGGATCCCGTGATCGCTGGTCCCTAAGTTCTATACCCTCACCTCTAAGAATGGCACCGTGGGAAGGTCCCGCCGGTTCTGGTTGGACCATAGATGCAAATTGTGACCTATACTCTCTAACACTCGACACTTCCTGATCAACATAGGCAAGAAGTTCACTAAACAATGGAACTTCTGGGGCAAAAACTGTTGGTGGATAACGGATAGACTGGAATGGGAAAGACTTGACCTTTGCAGAAGAAAGTCTTCGAGGTATCTCCGGATTCTGCTCCATGGCACTTGCAATCAGAATGCTAAGAAACCGAGGATAAGCCAAATGATTAACTTTCCTGGCTTTCAGTTCTTGAAGATCATGAAAAACCAGTGCTGCATAATCATAGTGACAATTAAACAGCACTCCTTGAAATAACAGAATCATAGATTGTGTAGCCGTGTCATGAGTTGTCTTCTTCCTAGTTAAGCACCGGTTGAGAATGGTGAACAAAGTGTTGTACGTTGGTGGCAAGTGAGACTTGTTGAATCCTGAGGAAGCCCGTAATTCACCATCATAGCCTATAGAGCGCACACCTGCTAATGCTTCATCTAAACTGTCAAACGGATCAAACTGAACTGCACCAGGCCGACTTGTGGCAGAAGGAAATCCTAACAGATGTCTGAACTTGTTGAGACCAAAGCTGATAGTGAAGTGATCAACTTTGGTGGTAAAATAACTCCGGTCCGCAGTTTCATGAAACTTCAGATTCTTCCAAGCTTGTTGAACATAGATAAGAGGAACATCAACCTCTTTGGTAAGCGGAACAAATAAGGGATGGTGCTTTAGGATTTCAGCTATCACCGGAGCATGTGTCTTAGCATACAGAGAATACGGCACGTTGTTGGCCCGTTGCTCAGCAAAAAGTGCAGTTTGTAATAACTGCCTGTCTGCATCTAGATGAGGCTGATGCGCCGAAGTTCTGTCTGAGAGTATGTTAGGAATCTCGAGTGTCTCAGTATCGGGAAACTCATATTCTGCCATATCCGAGAGAAATAAGAATGATTAGGGAGTTAAGCAAAAAACATTATCTCTTTGTCCATGTTACTTAGGTATTTTGAAAAACTGGATTTGTTATTGAGAAATCCAAAAAGTGTGAGACTTGAATTGGAAGATCCAAACATATGACCACGACTATGATTGTGAACTTAGTAACTTAATCAATGTTATGAAACTTACATTTTAAAGCATTCTAGCATGTCATTCAAATTAATAATCAATCTAATAAATGTAAGTTTATTATGATTTAGATTTTGGGTTAGGAATGATTTTATTTTACTAAGTTCAACAATATGAATGGATTTGAAGGTCATATGTGGTCAAAAATAATCAGTCCAAGTCCACATGATTCGAACAAAGAATCATTCACACTCATTTAAATCTTAGATTGGATAATACAAACCCACGAGATTAAACCCCACGTTATTGATTAGTGATGACAAAACCAATTTATCTACTAGCCTAATCGGTACATGATTATGAGTGAGTACCTATAGGTATCGTAGACACTCGAGAAACGATTACAAGAACACACACTAAACAAAAGCTAATACAATAAAGAAAATGATCTTCGGCTTCAACGGTCTTCGCACGAGCAGGAATATCCAGAAAGATTGAATATGAGAAAGAGAAGGAGTATTTATAGCATCAGATTTGAAATCATGATAGTGCCACGTGTCAACGCAGGATTGGTGTGACAGTCTCGAGACCATCTGCCCACGCGCGAATGTGAACAGTCTCGAGACATTTAAAAGGTCACGAGACATTTAAATGTCTCGTGAATAGACACGGAGTGATCTCGAGACTATCACGAGATAGCTACAGTTAAGAAAATACCCGAGAGAGTCACGAGACATGGTCACGAGACACCCTCAAGATAATCACACACCCACAATTCACTCGAGACAAGCTCACGAGACACACTCACGTGACTTCACTCGAGATGAGCACTCGAGACATACTCGTGACATACTCGAAATAGTCACGGTGAGTTGCCAAAAGACTCGAGACAGACTCGAGACACATTACTTATCTAAATCTCGAGTGATATACTCGAGACATGAATAGTTCAATGTCTCGAGAGTTGATTAACTACTTAAGAAGAGTAAACAAAACTTACTACTCCCCCTGGAATGTGAAATATATTCACTCCCCCTACACTTGAGCATACCTGAAGCATCTGAATGAGTTAAACAATTACCAGTATGTGAAATTCAAGTACTCCCCCTGAACTGTTGCAACCACTTGACACACAGATTAGCAGACAAAAACATAGGTAATATAGAGCTGATTAAGAAAGAAAATAAAGGAGAAATAAAAAGAAAGAAATAACAAACAGTTGAGTAATTGAAGATATTCAGAATACAGAGATATACAATAAATCCTGCAATTGCATAGCAAAGTAGCCTGGATATAGACAATTACCCACTATATGATATTTAAATCTTTTTATCAATCATACCATGTCTAGAGATTAGAAACTTGAAACGCTTCTCATCTAAAGCCTTGGTAAATAAATCAGCAAGCTGAAATTCAGTATTAACAAAATACAGCTCTATATTCTCTTTTTCCACATTGTCTTTCAAAAAATGATACCTGATATCAATGTGCTTGGTTTTGGAGTGCTGAACAGGATTTGCAGAAATAGCAATAGCACTTTTTGAGTCACAGTATATAGGAATCTTCTTATACACAAATCCATAATCCCGTAACTGTGTCTGCATCCATAGTACCTGAGAACAGCAACTTGCAGCAGCAACATATTCAGATTCAGCTGTTGAAGTAGAAACACATTGTTGTTTCTTTGATGCCCAAGACACTAACTTGTTTCCTAATAACTGTATATGACCTGACGTGCTTCTTCTGTCCATATTACACCCACCATAATCAGCATCAGAATATGCTTGAAGTTCAAAACCAAGACCTTTTGGATACCACAACCCATAATATGGAGTTCCTTTCAAGTATCGGAATATCCTTTTAACAGCAGCTAAATGTGATTCTTTTGGTTTTGCCTGATACCGAGCACATACACATGTAGCAAACATGATATCAGGCCGACTAGCTGTAAGACACATTAGAGACCCAACCATACCCCGATATGTACGAAGATCCACATCCTTTCCTTCATGATCAGGTCCAATCTTATTACCCGTGGCCATTGGAGTACCAATGGAATTGCAAGAGGACATATCATACTTCTTTAACAGATCAAAAATGTATTTTGACTGATTAATGAATATGCCATCAGAGAACTGTTTCACTTGCAATCCAAGAAAGAAATTGATCTCACCCATCATGCTCATCTTGAATTCTTGTGTCATGATGGTTTCAAACTTTTTGCACAAGTCTTTGCTAGTAGATCCAAAAATAATATCATCAACATACACCTGGATGACAACTATATGATCTCCTTCTTTCATGATGAATAAAGTTGAATCCACTGAACCTTTCTTAAAACCTTTTGAGAGAAGATATGATGACAACTCTTCATACCATACCCGTGGAGCTTGTTTCAATCCGTAAAGCGCCTTATCAAGAACATAGACATAATCTGGATGATCAGGATCAACAAAGCCTTCCGGTTGAGAGACATAGACTTCTTCTTTTAGATGTCCATACAAAAACGCAGTTTTGACATCCATTTGAAAGACAGTGAAGTCTTTATAAGCAGCATATGCAAGAAACATGCGAATAGCTTCTAGACGAGCAACCGGAGCAAACGTTTGATCATAATCAATACCTTCTTGTTGCCGGTATCCTTTAGCTACAAGTCGTGCTTTATTACGAACAATAATACCATGCTCATCTTTCTTGTTTTTAAACTGCCACTTGGTATCAATAATGGATTTGTTAGCAGGTTTCTTCACCAACCTCCACACTTTAAGAGCTGAGAATTGATTCAGTTCTTCCTGCATGGCCGTGACCCAGTCAGAGTCTTGCAAAGCATCAGAAACCCGAGTCGGTTCAGTATCACTTAGGAAAACTGAAAAGTTGAATTCATTTGCCATTGCAGCTCTTGTTTTGACAGTCGACGTAGGATCACCAATTATTAATTCAATTGGATGACTACGAGTCCATTTGACTGTATGAGGTAAAGGAGTTTGATCATTGACTGAAGCTGGTTCAATAATGTCTATAGGTGAAGAAACATAAGGCTCGACAGGTATCAAGGTAGTAGATGGCTCAAGAGTTTCAGTAGAAACATGTCCAGCGGAAGATGAAGGAATATCTTGATCAGCAGATATAGACTGAGCAGGTATAGAAGAGAATTCAGGCACAGACAAGGGAGATGTGTCAGATGACTGTGTATCAATAGAAACTGATATATGTTGATCATTCTGAGGGGAGGAATTCATCACTGAATCAGAAGATGAAGGGAGAGATAATGATGCAAGTGCATTTTCTGTTGAGGAAGAAGGAGCATTAGTAAAATCATCATAAACAGATTGAAACAAATAATCAAGATAAGAAGCATGAGACGATTCAGAACACATAGAAGAGTCTTGAGTCGTAGAATCTGCATTCACAACAGGATTAGTAGCAGATGAAGATGAATTTTCAGAAGATAATTCAGTAATCGGATCAAAATAAACATTGATGCTTTCAGATACTATCCTTGTCTGTTTATTTAGATCCCTGTATGCTATTGAAGACTCAGAATAGCGAACAAATAACAACTCATCAGACTTAGGCCCAAACTTGCCCCTATTTTCAGTTTCATTCAAAACAAAACACTTGCAACCAAACGCTTTAAAGTGTCCAACAGACGGAACACGACCAAACAAAATATGATAGGGGGTTTGACCAAATCTCCTATGAATAATTGAACGATTTTGTGTGTAACAAGCAGTATTAACCGCTTCAGCCCATAAGTATTGAGGTAGTTGACTCTCAGCAAGCATAGAACGAGCTGCTTCAACTAGAGTTCTATTTCGACGCTCAACTACCCCATTCTGTTCCGGAGTTCTTGCAGCAGAAAAAGTTTGAGTAATACCAAAAGAATTGTAAAATGATTTAAGAACATTATTTTTGAACTCCGTACCATTATCAGTTCTTACAGTTTGGACTGGAAGTTTAAGTTGTACTTGAACAGCTTTGATAAAATTGATAATAAGAGATGAAGTTTCATCTTTATTTTCTAAGAACTTCGTCCAAGTATATCTTGAAAAATCGTCAACAATAACCAAAATATATTTACGACCAGCCAAACTCTGAAACTTCATAGGCCCACACAAATCCATATGCAACAGACTCAAAGGAGATTTAGATCCTTGTTCAGGTTTGGGAGGATGAGATGCACGTTTCATTTTGCCTTTTTCACATCCAGGGCACATTTCCTCTTGTTCAAATTTGATCATTGGAATGCCAGATACCAGTTGATGTTTAACAATTTTATCAATGTATCTGAAATTCAAATGAGATAATCGTTTATGCCATAAGACAGCTTGGCGTAAAGAGGATCTAGTAATAACACAAGTTGATGAAGATTGTAGCTTATGTTGAAGTCTAATAGTATAGAGATTTGTTCGTCGAGAACCAACTAATAACTCTCTACCTTCTTCAGTTCTGACAACACATCGTCTTTTCTTAAAATTTACCTCCAAATCCTTGTCACAAAATTTGCCAATACTGAAGAGATTATGATTTAGACCAACAGCATGAGCCACATTCTTAATAGTAATATCTTTGTATACAATGTCACCTTGACCCCAACTACTGGAGCTAATTCATTGTTACCAAACTTTACAGATCCACCATATTCTTCTTTATAATTTGACAGGATCTCTTTTCTTCCAGTCATATGTTTGGAGCACCCGGAATCAAGGTACCACTTATGACTGGCCTGCAAAGAGTAAAATCAAGCAGATTTAGGAACCCATTTAAAAATGGGCCCTTTAGCTGAAAGATTCTTATATACTCGTGAAATTGGATCCCAAAAGTATTTGATGCCTTGTCGCACAATAAATTTCTTGAAGGGTAAGAAGTTAGAGACAGAAGAATTAATGAGCTTAGTATGAGTTTCATTTGCATGTTGGGAATTTGAAGAAATCATAGTAGCCTTTTTATTTATGCTTGAATTATTAAAAGGTACATGATTCTTATTGAATGAAAATGAACTCCGTCTATTAGTAGGAGTAACAAAACTTGATGAATACTGCATACTAGGAACACGCTTTCTAGACCTACTCTTTGTCTTCTTCTTCTGTCTTGACTTCAGTGCCAGGCTCACATTCTCTGTAGACACATTTGCACAAATTTCAAATGGCTTAAGCTTGACTGAACTAGACTGTACTTGAGTAAAAATTTCTTCAGATTTCTCAGGTGTACCAATAGTAGCTTTGTTCTTTTTCAAATCAAGTTGCTTTTGAAAATGTTGCAACATTGATTTTACACCCTGAGTAAATCGTACAGACTTGATGTAATCCTCAGTTACTGAAGGAGATACAATCTTTTGGTTTTTACCAGCATAATAGTCCCTCTTCATACACAGATAGTCTTTCAACTAATCTGTCATGACTTTTTGTCAAAGAGTTACATTTGCTAAACCAAAATTGTGAATCACATTTATGGCGTGCACGTTCTACTCTCAGTTGTTTTATGGTATTTTCAAATTGTTTCTTGTCAGATTCATGTTTCTTGTTTAAACAAAGAATTTCATCTTGAACAAAATTATCTGAACTTTTAGAAGAAACAGAAGAAGAAGATCCATGTATCGACTCACCAAACTGAGAATTCTGACATTCAATTACACACTGAGATTTGGATGATTCACATATGACGAATTGGGAATTATCAATTGATTTCAATTGATATGGTGTAACTGTTGGGAATCGTAGGCTACAAAACATGCACAGCGGAATAAAAACACCTGATTCCCAATCGAGGATCCAATCCTAAACTCATACAGATACAAAAAGAGGGTTATGAAAAATTACCTCGTTGTTAGTTTACGCGAACGAAACTAGACTGCTGGCGGGGAATACACCACTACTGCACCACCGTGAGATCGGTTGCTAGACCACCGCCGGGTTCTTCCTTGAAATCGATGGAGAGAGAGAGATGAGAGGGTTTTTGGTTTTTCTCTGGGGTTTCTTTTCAGTTAAGATTTTTCGAATGAATAAAACTGACCAGGGTTTGCCATATTTATAAAATTAAATATGGCAGTACCCAATAAAGAAAGCCCGTTTGATTAAAAAGCCCATTAAACTTATTTAATCAAACTCAAACTCTTTATTTAATTAATAAACTATTAATTAAACAACTTAACCCTTTAATTAATTAATTAACTATCAATTAATCCAATAAAATATTCCAACTGATATTTTATATAACTAAATAATAAATAACTATTTATTATTTCTTTCTCACTCAATAATTAATTTGTACTAATTAATTATTCCATCAAACCACTTGATCTCCAATTGGGTGTGTAGCAGTGTGACCCACTAGTGTCTTATAACATTGGACACGGTAAACCTTGTTACTATCTTGCACATAATCCTAACAGACTCCCACTTGTGCCAGACTAGTAACTGTACTGTTACCATTAGCCTAAGGAGGTCCCTAGCCAGACACTTAGGTTAACCGGGTTATAAGATCTCTTATATCCAGAGATACAATTCACGCTTGAACTTGTACACAGGTTCATTCCTTTTGCACACGATATTTTTAAAGTGACTTAAGACATGGAGTGGAGGATTCATTTCTTAAGATCAAATATTTCTTGACTCTGATTTCGATTGCCTGCAGTAACGGATATTACTAAATAACACCTGTTATTCTATCCGAGCGTGGCCACGCGTTTTCTGCCAATCTTAATCGTCAAGGGGCCCGGAAATATCTCTCTTTTGAAAGAGGTGCAAATCCCTTCTTGACTACTTGCATTTGGATCCACGGCTTCCGCTGCATCTAGTCACGTCCCGTATGGCCACCCAGTTACGGTGCAGCGTTAGTACGTGCTAAGAGTACAGTAGTCCTCGCGTTCCCAAACCAAGTATCTCAGGTCTAAGGACAACCTATCAAGTCAGTGCTTATGACTGAGGCTCCATGAAGCAGACTTGATTAATGGTCACTTCCAATACCCAAACACTCTGATGAGTATCTATAAATACTTGGTCACATCACTTGTGCCTTTATTCTCTACTTTGAATAAATCATCAAGTATTTATAATAGCGTTAAACTTCCTATTGAAATTCCCATTTCAATAAGTGGCTACGGAAATTTAGATTTCATACAAAACTTTGTAAAATCATGGATACGTTTAAATATGCAAAAAATAGTTAATTTAGAATAATCATGAAAATAAAACCTCCATTTATTTCCAACACACTGTGAAATAAAAACTTTACATGATTACATTGTTTCTAAATTAAACTATAGTAATAATTAATAAACTAAGAACTAGCTACTGGCTTCCAGGTACTGCATCCCAATGGAATTCGCATGTGCCTCATGCTTCACCTTTGCTAGTGGCTTTGTCAGCGGATCTGCGACATTGTCTTTTGTTGGAATCTTGCATATTCTCACATCTCCTCTTCTAATAATCTCTCGGATGAGGTGATATTTCCTGAGCACGTGTCTTGACTTGTGATGCTCTCTAGGTTCCTTTGCTTGCGCCACGGCTCCCGAGTTGTCACAGAATATATCGATCGGTCTAGAGATACTGGCAACCACTCTTAGATCCGATAGAAAATTCCTTAGCCAGACAGCTTCCTTTGCCGCATCAGATGCTGCAATGTACTCTGCTTCTGTAGTTGAATCTGCAATCGTGTCCTGCTTCGAGCTCTTCCATGAGATCGCACCTCCGTTTAGGGTAAAGACGTACCCTGACTGTGATCTGAAGTCATCTCTGTCGGTCTGGAAACTAGCGTCAGAGTATCCGGTGACACTAATTTCATCCTCAGAACCTCCAAAGACCAAGAACATTTCTTTCGTTCTTCTCAGATATTTAAGAATGTTCTTGACAGCCACCTAGTGGGGTTCACCCGGATTCTGTTGATATCTGCTCATAACACTTACTGAGTAAGCAACATCGGGCCTAGTACACAACATGGCATACATGATTGATCCAATTGCAGAAGCATATGGAACCGTTTTCATTTTGTCCTGATCTTGACTGGAAACAGGACATTGTGTTTTACTTAACACTATGCCATGCTGCATCGGGATAAATCCTTTCTTGGATTCATCCATCCTGAATTTCTTCAGGATTTTATCGATATACGTACTTTGGCTAACCCCGATAAGCCGCTTAGATCTATTTCTGTAGATCTTTATACCGAGTATATAAGCGGCTTCTCCAAGGTCTTTCATCTGGAAACATTTGCTTAACCAACTCTTAACACTCTGTAAAGTTGGTACATCGTTTCCTATGAGTAGAATGTCATCTACGTATAAGACCAAGAAGGTTACTATGCTCCCACTGAACTTAGTGTAGACACACGGCTCGAACTCACTTTTGGTAAAACCAAACTCTTTGATTCGCTCATCAAAGTGTAAGTTCCAGCTTCGAGATGCTTGCTTCAATCCATAAATGGATTTTAGCAGCTTACACACCTTATTAGGATTCTTAGGATCTTCAAACCCCTCTGGTTGTTCCATATAGATGTCTTCTGTTAACTTTCCGTTCAGAAAGGCTGTTTTGACGTCCATTTGCCAAATCTCGTAGTTAAAATACGCTGAAATGGCCATAAGAATCCTAATTGACTTTAACATGGCCACTGGTGAAAAGGTTTCATCATAGTCAATACCATGAGTTTGCGTGAATCCTTTTGCGACCAGTCTGGCTTTGAAGGTGTGTACGTTCCCATCCATGTCGGTTTTCTTCTTGAAAACCCATTTGCGTCCAACAGCCTTACAGTGTTGTAGCAAATCAGTCAACTCCCAAACTTGGTTGTCGTACATGGATTGCATCTCGGCCTTCATGGCTTCCTGCCATTGTTCAGACTCACTGCCTGACACAGCTTCTCCATAGGATGTTGGTTCATTCAAGTCTCCGCTATCCTGAGAGACTAGGAACCCAAGATACCTATCTGATTCTTGTCTTACCCTGCTGGATCTGCGAAGGTCCTGTGTTTGCACTTCCTCAATCGGCTTTGATTGAGGTTCAACATTGTTATGTTGAATTTCTGGCTCAACAACTGGTGTAGTGTTTTCTTCGTCTACTACTTGTAGATCTACATCCTTTCTGGTGTTCTCTAGACTGAGAAACTTTTCTTCCAGAAATTTTCCATTTCGAGCAACAAAAACTTTGTTCTCTTCAGGGTTGTAGAAATAATATCCCACGGTGGTCTTGGGATATCCAATGAAGAAACACTTGTCGGATTTGGGTTTGAGTTTTTCTGAGGTGGGTCGTTTGACGTAAACCTCACAACCCCAAATTTTCAGAAAAGATATGTTGGGTTTCTTACCCTTCCATAACTCGTATGGAGTCTTTTCTACCGACTTTGTTGGCGCTCTGTTCAGTATGTGTGCAGCTGTTTCGAGCGCATGTCACCAGAATGATATTGGCAGCGAAGAATGACACATCATCGTTCGTACCATGTCAAGCAAAGTACGATTTCTCCTTTCTGATACACCGTTCATCTTAGGTGTATACGGAGGTGTAAGTTGGGATACAATCCCACACTCCATTAGATGATTGTCAAACTCGTCACTTAGATATTCGCCACCACGATCTGACCGTAAGAACTTGATCCTCTTGTCAAGTAGATTCTGTACTTCATTCTGATATTCCTTGAATTTCTCAAAGGTTTCAGATTTATGTCTCATCAAGTAGACATAACCATACCTACTGAAGTCGTCAGTAAAGGTAATGAAGTACCGGTATCCTCCTCTTGCCACATGACTGAAAGGTCCACACACATCTGTGTGGATTATTTCAAGCAAGTCAGTAGCCCTTTCATTTTCATTGTTGAAAGGTTGCTTTGTCATTTTGCCAGATAAACAAGATTCGCAATTATCAAAAGGTTTATAATCGAAATTGCCAAGAAAACCTCCTTTTAGGAGTAGTTCAACGCGTTTCTTGTTTATGTGGCCCAAACGACAATGCCAGAGGTAAGTTTGATCCTCAATATCCTTGGATCGTTTACTTATATGATAGATTTCACTACTGTTGTCTTGTAGATTTACTGTGAATAGACCATTTACGGGTGTAGCTTTAAAATAGAAAGTATTATCTTTAAAGACTGAAATCATTTTATAATCATATTTATAATAAAATCCTTGGTCTACTAATAAATCAAAAGACAAAACATTCTTAATCATGTTTGGAATATAATAACAATTATCCAGTTCCAAAACTAGACCCGAGGGTAAACTAAGACTATAAGATCCCACAGCTTCAGCAATCAACGGAGTGCCTTCGCCAACTCGTAGGTTCGAACGATCCTTCCTCAGAGTCTTTCTTCTAGTGAATCCCTGTAAATGATTACAAATGTGGTTACCACTGCCTGTATCAATTACCCATGATCATAAGAAGTGATTAAGCAATCTATCATAAAGATACCTGGAGCATCGGATAAACCGATCTCTATCTGGTCGATATTCATCGAGTGCTCGCAAATATCCTCGCTGCCGCACTCTGGGCAACTCAGATCTCCCAGCTCATCAATTATATCAGTGTCCATGAGGTTTGCAGGTTCGGGTACTGGCTCTAGACTGGCCAGAATATCTTCATGAACTTTATCCACATCGTTCTTCGGTTCCTTCATGTAGGCACTAGCTGTGTCCTGAACTTCCTTTGTGAGGGAGAACCACATGAGATACACTAACTCTTCCTGAGTCATCTTGTACCCAGACGTGATAAACATTTAAAAAGCCTTCTCATTTCAATAAGATGGTTTTTAACTGACTGACCCTTTTGCAGCTTCAGGGAGAGAATCTCTTGCATGATCAAAAGCTTGCCCGTATGCTTGTAGAAACCTAACTGGTTCTCTACATTTCTCACAACCTCGTGACAGAATTTCACTCTTAAGTCTCCCGTAAACTCGGGTGACATAGAGAAAACTAGAATGGACATTACATCCGATTCATCTGCCATGAATCTGAAATATTCAGCAAATTCCTCTTCAGGGGCATTGCTTTTAGGTCGTGACATGGGCTTATTGATCACATAAAGCTTACCCTGGGCACTCAAAACATTCTGTAAGTGTAACTTCCAAACTGGAAAGTTCTGGCCCGTAAGCTTCCACTTGCCCGTAATAAGGCGAAGTGATTCCTCAGGTGAATAAAACGGAATGCTAATTGGAGACATCTACAGAAGAATATAAATTCCAATTTAGTTTATAATTATATAACTCTAATAAATTATTACCCTTAAAATAAATTTATTAGACTAGAATCCATATTTCACATGTGTCGGGAAGCATGTGATCATGTCAAACCGACTCATGCGATCTATGGTAGGTAAAACTATACAAATCGTATTCCAATCTCGAAAATACGACTTCTAGAACGTCGGGACATCGGATATTTATAGTACGTGCATATTTAGTCCCTCTAGCGCATTTTGGCCTGGTACCACCCAGTGAATAAATAATTACCAAAATAGATTGCACCACCCGGGACCTGGACAAACTCTGGCCGGTACCACCCGGAGATAATTCGCAGAGTTTTATCACCCTCCAGTTTCGGTTTGAACACGGACGTTCATAGTGTGTGCACTTACAACGCCCTATGTACCTTACACCGGAGGTGCCCCTAAAGTGGGTTGCACTTACTAATCTATGATTTTAACAAGGGTCAAAAATTGCCAGTTTTCAAAAACTTTGGATTTAAACACAAACTGTATTTTATCCAATTTTAAAACCATTTATATTTAATTTAAAAGACGTAACTACGTAATACAATTAAATATAAACAACCACGCAGACTGAATAATCGTAAACAACCACGCAGTTTAAATAACACGTCATAGTCAAAAACCCTTAACTATTGTCGTTTTGTGAGCCAACACAAAACGACGGTCCAATTCCTAAGGGACAAATCTTCTCGGCGCTCCCACTGGCTCCAAGCTCCATGGTCGTCTCCTTAACTCCGTCTTCGGGTCTTTATTTTAATTAATTAAAAGTATTACAATACAACCGGGTTATAAATGGCACGCAGGCCTCCCGTAACAATACACATAATAATTAAAGACATAATCACGGGTCATAAGGGTTTGACTATGACTCTATATAATAATTAAAACTCAACTAGAGATAATTATTTAAGTTATTTAATTAATTTAATCCTGAAAACTTTTAAACTTATCCGGTTAAAAGATTTCCATATCAAAGACCTTTCCGGAAACGGATCTCACACGGGACCCATTAACGAAAGCAATCGAAAAACTTAATGATACGTAATCTGGCACCGATGGCAACGACCGAAATCATCACCACCGATACCGGCTTGAACACCATTCGACTACCGCGGATCGCCGGCGACAGCAGCGGCTCGAGAGCCACCACGCCGCCTGTCGGTTTTTGATCGTGGTCGACGCCACGCTAGCAAACAACCACCGCTACCACCGGCAACGGCAGCGGTTCGCACCACCACTGCTGCCGTGGTCGCGCGGCGAACGGAAACACCACCACCACCATCATTGATGGCAGCGGCGGTAACCACCGGCCTGTGGTTCGACGACGGCAGCAATAGAGCACCACCATCGCCGCCGTTCCTCGGAATCAATCATCGTCGCCATCACCGCTCAACCACCGCCGTTGCAATCGACGACAGCAGCACCGGCTACCGTCGCCGTTCAGCGGTCCGTTCGATCGATCGCCACCGCCACCACAAACGGTGGCGCGGTGGTCGATCACCATCGTGTGCCGCCTATCGGCGGTTTTTGAATTCAGCGGCCACCGCCGCAATCGACGGTGACGGCTTCCGCCACCCCCGCCGATTGGCGATTCCGATCCAGATCCAAACACCACCACCACAAACGGTGGCGTGGTGATGGTCTTCAGCCGCGGCCGATACCGCAAACACCAATCGGGTGGTGCGGCCGGCGTTTTCGACAGCCGACGCCGCCACCACAAACAGTGGTGTGGCTGGCTATGGCTTCCGGCGACTGGCGGCGATCGGCCTGGAGGTCCGGCCGGCTAACTGCCGCCGTTCCACCGCCGATCGTTGCTCGTTGGGTTTATTAAAAAATCAGATTTTTAAACACAAAAATAACGATTTTTACAAAACCTAAATAACTAACAAGCAGCTTAAACCTGATCTGTTAGGTTTAGGAAGTGGCTCTGATACCACTGTTGGAAATCGTAGGCTACAAAACATGCACAGCGGAATAAAAACACCTGATTCCCAATCGAGGATCCAATCCTAAACTCATACAGATACAAAAAGAGGGTTATGAAAAATTACCTCGTTGTTAGTTTACGCGAACGAAACTGGACTGCTGGCGGGGAATAGACCATTACTGCACCACCGTGAGATCGGTTGCTAGACCACCGCCGGGTTCTTCCTTGAAATCGATGGAGAGAGAGAGATGAGAGGGTTTTTGGTTTTTCTCTAGGGTTTCTTTTCAGTTAAGATTTTTCGAATGAATAAAACTGACCAGGGTTTGCCATATTTATAAAATTAAATATGGCAGTACCCAATAAAGAAAGCCCGTTTGATTAAAAAGCCCATTAAACTTATTTAATCAAACTCAAACTCTTTATTTAATTAATAAACTATTAATTAAATAACTTAACCCTTTAATTAATTAATTAACTATCAATTAATCCAATAAAATATTCCAACTGATATTTTATATAACTAAATAATAAATAACTATTTATTATTTCTTTCTCACTCAATAATTAATTTGTACTAATTAATTATTCCATCAAACCACTTGATCTCCAATTGGGTGTGTAGCAGTGTGACCCACTAGTGTCTTATAACATTGGACACGGTAAACCTTGTTACTATCTTGCACATAATCCTAACAGTAACAACATCAGTTGATGCTATTGCTGATGGTTCCTTATATTCCATATATCCATCAGATGTGACAACTCTGATAATGTCTTCTTGAATCTCGTCTAAACCTTCAGTATATATTTTTGAAGATGAATCTTGAGTTTCAGAATCACAATTAGAATCAGGTATATCAAAAATAGAGTTTGAAACAGATGAAACTAACTCATTTAGTATATCAGAAACAAAACTTTTAGAATCAGTCTCAGAAGAGTTCCAAGTTACAAAGTTCTTATTTTTAGAAATAAGAACTTCATTTTGTTCTAATAACTCTTGAATTTTATTTTCCAACTCAGAAATTTTCTTTTCAAGCTCTAAAGTTGGAACATATGGTTTTAAAGTACCCTCATTTTCCCATTGTGATTCTGACTGTAAAAATATTTGAAGAATCCAAAGTTGTTGGGGACTTAATTTTTAGATTGTCAGAACTATATACAAATTGCACTCTGTGATATTTATCACCATGATACAACGGATCATATTTCTTTATCTCCTGCATCTCAGAAAATTCTTCTTTCATTTCAAAACCTTTTAAAATTGGAAATCTAGCACTCATTCTCAGATCAGTGAGATTATAAAATGTAGGTTTTTCCTCTAAGGCCTTTTTCAAATATTGAGGATTTTTAAATCCAAGACCTTCTTTTGAGAATAAATCTCTATCTGCATATGGTTTATTTAGAAAAAATGTGTGCTCAGATTGTCCAATCTTGTAAAGTTTAAAATTCAAGTCTGAAATTGTTTTGTTTAAAGAAGAAACATTATCTTTTTCTGATGTTAAACTGGTTAGAAATTCAATTTCTGATTTCAAAACCTGATTTTGTTGTTTCAGATGCTCAAGTTCATTTACTGAGTCATTCAACTTGTTAACAGTAGAAGAAAGATTGTCCCTTTGTTGAATTAACTCAGTAATTTCTTTAGTTTGCTTTGAAATGACAACTTCAAGTTCTTGATTTTTCATATGAATTGGATTTGTCATTTGAAGCAGTTTGTTTTTAAATTCAATAAATTTAGAATCATTTACCGTTTGAGGATCAGAACTTTCTTCTTCCTCTTCATCAGATTCCTCCTCCATCAGTCCCATGAAACACATTTGTGCTTCATCTTCAGTGTCAGATACATCTAGCCATTCCTCATCATCAGCCATTAACACCAAACCTTGCTCCTGCTTTTCTGCCAGTTCCAGTTTCTTCTTCAGAATCTCAACTTTAGATAGCTTTGCAGGACATATCCTAGCCACATGATCCTTTTTCCCACACTTGAAACAAGTTATGTTTTCATTTGTCTTCTTTTCCTCAACAATCTCAGCAACCTCTTTATCTTCTTCAACTCCCTTTGTAGCATACTTATCTTCATAAGTACCTTGATTTCTTGGAGCAAAGTTCTGTACTTGATTTTGAGCACGTCTGGTGAAACCCCTTCCTCTAGACGAGAATCTTCTGTTGTTTGAATTCGGCTTGCTATAATATTTCTTTCTATAAGCCTCTGTGAGAGTTAACAGACTTTGAAACATTAAATCCCTTTCTTCATCTTCACTTTCCTCATCATCCTCATCATCCACAACTTCAAATACTTTAGATTTTCCCTTCTTTATTGCACTCTTCCCTTTATTTCTTTCAGATAACAAAGCAAGTGATTCTTCTTCTGCCTTCTCTTTCTTTTTCTTCTCAAACATAGCTTCTTCAACTTCCTCTTCAAACAGCTTTAGATTCTCAAACACCTCATAAACTTTGAGTTCATTAAGGGCTTTATGTTGCTTAACAAATATGGTAAATGGCTTCCAGTCTGATGAAAGATTATTTATGAATTTTACACTGAAATCCATCTCTGATCTGTAGATTTTATTCTTCTTCATATCATTCATTAGTATGACAAATCTGTCATAAGCATCTTCCAATGATTCACCATCCTTCATCTTAAAATTTTCATACTTATCCATTAGGGTTGTAATACGTAACTAATTCCCCACTTTGGATCCTAGCATGATCTTCTCTAGTTGATCCCATATGGATTTGGCTGAATCATCATAACTGTCAAGTTTTCTGTATATATCATTTGGAATTGCCTGAATTAGACAGTTTTGAGCTTCAAGATCTATCAGATATTGGACTTTTTCCTCATCATCCATTTCTTCAAACTCCTTCACCACTCTTACTCCTTGAACCAAATGTATTGGTAAAGGTTTTGGTCCATACTCAATAGATTTCAAGATCAGATTCCCTTTATCTTTTCTCTTTACATACAATCTGAACCTTGTCACCCATAACTCATATTCATCCTTGAATAGCACTGGTGCTTTTGAATCAGATCCCATTGCCATGTCTTCTCTTTTGTTTGCAGGATTCATTTTATCTTCAGGATCTTTTCTACTGATTTTTCAGAATCTCAACCTCTTGAGTGACTCTAGATAGCTACAAGATGTCTCGAGAGATATCTCGAGACAGGAACAGTAACCCTCGAGATACTGTCTCGAGGAAGGTATAGTAACTCTTGAATTGAAGACTCGAGATATGAACAGAGTCACTCGAGATACTGTCTCGAGTGATGAATAGTGTGACTCGAGATACGAACAGAGACACTCGAGATACTGTCTCGAGTGATGAATAGTGAGACTCGAGATACTATCTCGAGAAAAGAATCGTACCACTCGTGAAACTGTCTCGAGTGATGAACAGTACCACTCGAGATGTTGTCTCGAGTCTTTACCACGCCTTTTCACACCCACCTATAGAACAAGCGCTCGAGATATCCTTCTTGACTTATACTCCAACTAACAACTCGTGACTTCAACTCGAGTACTAACAACCCACGTCTCGAGATGCCATTTTGAAGTCTCGAGACATGTACAGTACGTCTCGAGACATATGAATCTCGAGATATATGAAGATACACTAACTCTCTATGACTCGAGACATATGAATAAGTCAACTTTCTTCACTTTCTAACCCGAAGATCTTCAATTACACCACTAAACCTACCTCAATCTATCACAATCTATACAAAATCAATCACAGATCATGATTATTCATGAATTCAAGCTTAAATTCATGAAAAATCAACCAAAAAACTCAAAATCTTGATAAACCTCCATTGTCGAGTATCTTCAAATCTTCAAATCTTCAAAACTTCAAAACTTCACTTCAATCCATGAGAATCTTCAACAAAATGCAGTAGATCCTGCTCTGATACCAATTGTAAGAGTAAAAGAATCCAAATATATCACAATCTAGTTAAGGTTGTGATGTAAACTCAAGAACAAAAGAGAGAAAGATGTAGAGAGAGAAAGTAATGAGAGAAAGTCATGAAGTCATATCATTCCAAAATGAACGTCCACCTTTTACAATACAAGGCAATGAGGTATTTATACCTCATCCCTAAGAATATCAAACTTACATAAAAGGTCCCTCAACTTCTTTAATAAACTCAACATTAACAATATCCCTAACAACCCACGACTTATAATACCCAATTGGTGATCCAAGGATCCCAATTTCAACAACAAAACACATATAAACCCTAACCCTTGAAAGGCTTACCAAACGACATGAACAAAGATGAAATTGATGATTACCTTACGATATTAACACCGAGAATCGATCTCTAACACTTGGCTTGACTGAATTGGAGGTTCCTCCCTTGCAATTCCTTCAAAATCATCCCAAACCCCTCCCCCTTTCTCCCAATTTCGATAACTGACATTGAATAAGGGTTTTAGTTTGAAGGCTCTCTTATATACCAATCACACACCACCCTCCACTTTCTACAATCACATCAACGTCCTCCCACCTGAAATTTACGCAATCACCCCACACTAACTTAAATCTTAACGAATCCAGTTAAATAACTAACTTTGGAAAATGGGGCGTTAGAGTTTGTATGATTGACTACGATTGACCGCCTTACTATGATTACCGCATATCATTATTTTCTTTTTGTGTGGGATGTAAATGGTTCCAAAATATGAACCCATTCTTGTTCAGTCATCTTTTTTTCTTTCCTTCGAATTATTTTTTGAAAATTCATTTATCTGTCTAGTCAAGGAGAGAATATGAACAACAACTGGCAGATGATGAAGCCCAATAGTTGCGGAGTTTTCAAGTAAGTTTACACTATGTTCTTTTATCACCATATTTGCTTTCAAGTGTGGCGTAGCCTTTCATGCATGATGTATGATGCACATTTTAGTACCCCTGATTGCATTCTCGAATTTTGTATTTTGCACGCAAGCATATGTTAGATCTTAAAAAAAAGAGTGAGATGCTTGATATTGGACTTTCTTTAAGCAACCTTAGGCACCGATATTATTTGAATTAGCGAAGCCTGCCAAGAAGACGAGTTTGGAAAAAAAAAATTGAATTGTAGTTTGCCTTCTTGTCTTTAGCGAGAGGGACTTACGGATCATTGACTTTTGCCTAAGCAATAAAATTGGACAGATCCTTAATCTGTTGATCCTCATTCCTAGTAATGTGCATCATGTATGTAGCCTACTAAAGCTAGGTTTATCAAAGTTAGTGGATTTAATGGTCAGTGGGCTAATTATTTGTGGTTTTATGAATTTAAGGTTCTATTAATTTGACCAAGTTACTTCATGGATCGGAAAAGACAGCGAGTGATGGAGAAACAAGGTAGTCTAAAACTGAAACAAACAATGGAGGGAAACAAGGTAAGATGATGAAAAAGTGAATATTACAAAACAACATACTCGTGAAAAATCTAATAAGAAAAAACACTATTATTTATTTTCAGATTGTCGGCCCTAAAAAAGAAATATTGAAGAAGTCTAGTCTTCAAAAGCCAAGAAGCAAACGACCCCATGAGCTTGTTCAGATGAGAAGAACTAATTTTTGGTTGCAAGATGAAGACTCTCCAGATGAAGACTTGCATGTTCACGAAACAATGCAGCCTTTTTCTCCCAATACTAGTAATGTGAGACAAGCATCTTGTTCTAATGTAACAACAAGAAACCAAAATGAAGATTTTCAAGAATTGGAGCATGAGGTTGAGCTTGAGGTAAATTCTGAGACATACACGGATTCTCAAGAGGAAGAGAACAATGGTTCAACTTTCAGCTTGAGGTGAATTCTGAGACATACACATACACGGATTCTAACTTTAGTAATCATATTCAAAAAATTAATGCATCAAATTTCATTATACATCAGATTGTTTATTGATTAGTACATCATATCTAGGTACAACTGTTCCATGAAAAGAGACGAGGGCTTTGAGCGACACTAGAAAGAGTCGTTTGGGTAAGGGAAAGTTAGTTTTTGAAGTCGACGAGTGTGCGGGACGAATCATTGGCGAACATAGCCAACGATTTATCACCAAGGGAGGATGTATTGTGCGAGAGCACGCAAAATTCGATGGAACAACCTGGAGAAATCAACCAGGTCTACTCAAGGTTGATATTATCAACAAGTGCATGGTAAAAAAAAATATACAACTTCTTAAATTGGTTATCTGTTGTTGTTTCTAATTGTTAATAATAATATATATTTTGTTTATTCTTTTTAGGAAAATTCAACATTTGATGGGAATTCTGAGTTGATGGTACGTGCCATAAATACACAGTTGGCGAGTTCACATAGAAATAAACAATATAGGTTGCACACTCATTACAAAAAGTTTTCCACAAAATATGAGGCTATGAGGCATCCCCCTATTGGTATAAAGGTCCCGGATTGGGTAAACCTATGTGAAAGGTTTGCATGCGAGAATTTTCAGGTTTTAACCTTTCATATTTTTCTAGTTTTGTTATATCTTGTTGATAAGGAACATTTTCAAATCCTAATTCTTTACAATTATGAATTATGTAAATTTGCAGAAAATAAGTTATAAAATAAGAAAAATCGATCATTCAATGAAGTTCCACCGGCCGTTGGCACGGTTTCAATTGCAAGGATTGTTGATATGGTAAGTAGTTTTGTAAAGAATAAATATTTATTATATATTTTTGCATATCTAGTTGAAGTGTTTTGCAATAATTATCTGAAACAGAAAAGGAGAAAAGGAGAACAAGTATGCAATTGATCAGTACAAGATTGGCCACTTTTCAAAAAGGAAAAATAAAATGGTGAATGAAAAGGTTGCTGAAATCTAGGTATTTTCTATTACTACCTACTTGGAATTATATATAATTGATTTACTATTTCAAATCATATCTTTATTTCATGCTACCTAATACCTAATACCTATTCATATCATTTCTTTAGGCCAACTGTTTGTGTGAACTGTTGCAACAACATATATATCATGACAGTTGTTCACTTCAATGAATATCATGACTTTTCGATATTTTATAAATAACTAGTTAGGCTACCGCGCGATGCATTTATAGAAATGGCACCTTGTTAACTTGTTTCTCTAATATATAGATCATTAAAATGCTGCCTTTTCTGGCACTAGATCTAAAGAGAAGGTTTACCCACATTCGTTTAACGATATACTCATTATCTATATTGCAAGTATTTATTGGAAGAAAGTAGATTTTAATTTGGGTCTGATTTGATCAGTATAGTCTTAATTGAAAAGGGTTAAGACTTAAGATTTTTGCCTTGTTTGGTGTTCATGGAAATTAGTTGCCTTTTATGGGTTATGATTGTTGAACAGATTGTGGAAAGTGCTTGCTTATTCTGTCAGTAGATATTTGATGATGGGTTTTTTGATATTTGACTTAATGCTTGAAGTTCTGATTTCTATATGTTTTGCCTGCAATGGTAGTTAAGTTATTGAAGTTTCTAAAACATAATGTAGGGAAATTGAGTAGGTAGTGCATCACAAGTTGTCTTTTTGTTGTTGCAAAATGTGAAGTCCAAGAAACTGGTTTATAGAGGGTATGACATTTTGGTTCTTTGGCCTAATTCTTTTTCTTATAGCAGCAGCTCCTTAGATCTTTAGATGTAGGTTCAATTTTTATTGATCACTCTAGTTTGGCCTAATTCTTCAGAGTCTTGGTTTCACCATATAAAAAAGGTTTTTGAAGTTTTAAAGTTTAACTTTTTTATACAGAATGAATTACAAAGTGAGGCTGCTAATTCTTCAAGTACACCCATAGAAATTTGTTTGAAAAAGCTACGGCGGATTTCAAGTTATATAAAAGTTCGTTCAGCTTCTACTAAACAAAGTTCGGCTAATGAAAATTTGAGAATGGAGTTAAAGTTAGAAAAGGAAAGGTCAAAGGCTTTGGAGGAAGAGGTTAAGAGAATTAAAAAAGAGCAAGTCCAATTTCAACAATAGCATAATCATATGAAGGACAAAGTGCACTTTTTGATGGACAAACTGTAAGTTCTCATCTTTATATATTTCCATTTATAGATTGGTATCTTTACATATATAATTATACTTAACATAGCAATGTTCAAAGATAGAGTGTAAATTTTTTGAACTTCTAAATGTTTTATTAGTATAAAACAAATATCTCGAGCTACAGTACTAAATGGTTTCAATCATCTAGCATTTGAGAGGAAATGTGTAGATGGGTTGTGTTGGTAACTAAATAGGTGTTTTGGATTTTGTATGCAGGGGCATGAAGATTTTATGGGAAGGAGATGCTTAAGATGGAAGATTTGAGATACAAAGTTTTACTTTGTTCTAGATTCTAAAGCTCTTATTATAGGTGTATTCATACTTGTTTTTAGAAAAGTAGAATTGGAGATGGAGAAATACATCAAAACATGAACTATAAGAGGCAATTTTGGAAAGTTTATAGATGTAATAGTAACTTTGTGGCAACATTAGGTTATATAAATAAAGTAACATTTTTACATGGTTTATTGCTACTAATTATTAAATTTTAATTCAAAATTCAAAACAATAGGGTAGATGTGGGCAACCAACTAGTGACAACCATTTTGGTTAAATATTTAATGTGTGTGACAACTTGTTTGGTCTCTAAGATCAACGGTAGTGACGACTATTTTGGTCACAACCCCTAGTGACGACTATTTTGGTCACAACCCTAGTGACGAATATTTTCGTCACAACCCTAGTCACGAATATTTTCGTCACAACCCTAGTGACGAATATTTTCGTCACAACCCTAGTGGCGACTTCTTTTCGTCACAACCATAGTGACGACATTTATCGTCATTAATTGGACTTCTAGCTTGTTGTTTCTTATTGGTTTAGAGATGAAATTAAGTCGTCATTAAAGATAGTGACGACTCTATTTTGGTCACTATTAGTGACCATTTTTACATTTCGTCTTTGCTGTGACGGACCTTTAGTGACGAAAAGTGACGAACTTGATTTTTGTCACTAAAGGGTCTTAGTGACCATATTTTAGCTATTAGTGACGAATTTTCAGTTGTCACTAAAGCCTCTTTTTCTTGTAGTGATTGTTAAGATGAGGTGGTCCTTTTCTGTAAATATACCACTCAGTAAAGCATTTGACTCAGTGAGCAAAAGAGCATCAACTCTTCGAGCAGTCATCCGGCAGCAGGCTTCATAAATAGTTGTAGTTTCAGAGCCTTAGGCGCAAATTCTTCATTGGTTAATCCTCTGTTTGATGCATGTCAACAAGTAAACTTAATCAGTTTAGAAACAGGGTTGAACAAGTTCTCTATAATAAAAATGACATTGGCATTTCTAGCCCTTTTTGTGAGCTAATATGTGACTGCTTCCTCTAATGTTTCCACAAGTAATCAATGAACATACCCTAAATCAAAATGTGAAAATAATACAATTAATTATGCTTTGCCACAACATAACAAGCCCCTAAAATCTTATCGAATAAGCGAGGAAAAAGACTTACCCACTAAGTGTGGAAAGACCATTAGAGTAACTGATTAAAGGAACTCTTATTACCAACCAAGCAATCTAATGGGTTTGCCATTTACTAAAACTACAAACATGATAATATTTCTCATAGTGGCTGAGGAATAAAAGGATATTGCCTCTATTTGGCATTCAAACCTCATACTTCCAAACTCAAGGTATTTTAATTACCAAATTAATGATCTGGATAGATCATTTATATAATTTGTTGCAATGCCTCAACAATCAGAAAACTTTGAAAAAAAAAAGGTGAAATGATGACAATTGATCATCAAAAGGATGATAAAAAAATATATAAAATACTATGTTTATAGAGGAAACTTCAAATGTGAACTCAATTTTGGTTGTGAACATGAGAACGAATCTCAGCCACTCATCCGGTTAATAAATGCGGCTTTGACCGGGTCCCCTCCTTTAATAATCTCCACCCTCACATGAATCGCGTCAATCCTCTGTGATCGTGTCCACCGTAATTGGAGATGTGTAGCTGAGATTCGTCCTTACGTTCACAACCAAAATTAAGTTCACATTCGAACCTAACCCTATATTTATATATATTGATCTCAAAGCAACATATATTTCCATGAAAAGAGGGCCATTGTTACTCCAAATTAAAGGGGTGTTTTAAGATTTCTTTGTCTAAGTTTTTTTATGAGACATGCCCCTGCCTATTATAATATATTCTTCCATACACATCTTCCATTTGCTAACTATTAAACTCTTGTTTTGGAGGTTGTGCAAAACCCCTTTTCCTTATTTTAGGCTCCCCCACCCTACTTTCAATTCTCACATTATATAGACTACGTCAAACAAACTAAAATTGTAGTACTCCTACATATATAGGAGATTGTCCCCTATGTTGTTTTCTATTTCGATTCTTGCTACTTTGCTGCCAATTCTCATTTTTTCGGTTCCAAGATATATATATATATATATATATATATATATATGGAGGGTCTTTCCAAAAAAAAAAACCATTTTTTTTTTGTAAAAGCTTTAGGACTAATCTAAGCCCTTGATCTAAAAAGGGCATGATCGTCATTTTGGTAATAAAAAAATCGCATTTTATTCATTATATGAATATTCATATTTCATATTCATCTTATGAATTTGAAAATTCACCAAAAATACATATAAAGTCATTCACCAGATAAATATTCATATTCACTATCATATTCAGCATATGAATATTCATATTCACCATATCATATTCATCATATATTCACCATATGAATATTTATAATCACCTTATGAATATTCATATTCAACGGATAAAAATTACATAAATTCATTCACCATGTGAATATTCGTATTCACCTTATGAATACAAAACACAACGTCCATTGCATTTATATTAATAAGTAAATAACAACTAAATAAATACAACCATAACTCTCATCTCTCTCTTTCCGGCCACACCACCATTAAATCCGGCGACCTCACCACCACCACCAGTCGTCCTCCGCCACAATTGGTTCTCGAAGAAGTCTCAGGCAAACACCAAGTCTCTGGTAAACACCAAATGAGTGTTAGCCTAGTGGTAAGGCTTGGGCACTACATAGTGGTGAACCCGAGTTCGAGTCCTGGGGGACGCATTCTGGAGGTACGGGGGCTTCGACCCCGGGCTGCATGCTTTAGCAGTCGGGCTTCGGCCCAAAATTTCCGAGAATGAACTCTTCCAAAAAAAAAGAAAACACCAAGTCTCTGGCGCCGAATGCGAGCTCCAATGCGACTCCGAGGAGGTTTTTCCGGCGGCCTTTTCCTCCGCCGTCGCCGGCGAAGCACATTAAGTCGGTGCTGGCACGGCGGCCCGGGTCGGTGAAGCCGAACGAGGCCGCGATACTATAATGAATGTTTCTTTGTCTCTGACAGGAGGATCTAGATCTGGAATCTAAACTAGAGTTTTCAAAAAGGAAAATCGGAGAAATGGAGAAGATCAACGTCTAGTGGTTCACTGGTGGCGGTGTCGTCGCTGGAGGAGGAGCCGGCCACGGTGGCAGCCATATTGAGACGAGAGAGCGGGAGAGAGGAAGAATTAGGGTTTTCTTGTTAGAGAGAAAGGGTTAGGTGATGCAGACGACGGTGGCGGTGGCGGTAGTGGACGGCGATGGCGGCGGTGGCGGCAGCAGACGGCGATGGCGGTGGCGTCGATGAAGCAAGATGGGGAAGATGGGGGTTAGGTTTATACGCAGGTGAAGATAGGGGGGTTAGGTTTAGAAGATGGTGAAGATGCGGGAAGATGGGGAAGATGTTAAAATGTCTTAATTACCCTTGTGGGCTTATAATCAGGTGTGGACAACTATTTGTTTAAAAATTACAAAAATTTTAATCTATAATTTTAACCATTGATTAATATTAATTGATGGTTTAGATTAGTCCTAAAGTTTTTACAAAAAAGTGGTTTTTATTTGATTATTCCTATATATATATATATATATATAGAGAGAGAGAGAGAGGGGGAGGTTCAAATGAGAAGTGATAAAAAACTATGAAGTAGAGAAGTGATCATAGCCTTCTATTTATTTGATCAATGGTTATTAATTAATTGGTGCAGCAGATTATTAAGGGAGTACTATAAGTTTTGTGGAATACGGAAGAGTATTATGGTAATTATTCGAATAATTCATATATGAATCATTCCAATTATTCATATATGAATCATTGTAGTGTGAAGATTCATATCTGAATGTTCATATATGAATCTTCACACTACACTGATTCATATATGAATAATTGGAATGATTCATATATGAATTATCGAATAATTATCAAAATACCCTTCCGTATTCCACAAAATAGAAGGCTATGATCACTTCTCTACTTCTCATTTATTTAGCACTTCTCATTTGAACCTAATACTATATATATATAGGGGTAGGTTCAAATGTGAAGCACTTTTTGGTTGTGAACGTGAGGATAACCGAGAGCGTGACACATGGCGGATGACTAGGCGCCACGTCAAGTCCACGGCGGATGACTACGCGCGATTCATGGGATGGCATTAAATTAAAGAGGGGGACCACACTCAAAGCCGCCATGTGTCGTGTTCTCGTTTGTCCTCACGTTCACAACCAAAAAGTGGTTCACATTTGAACTTTCCTCTATATAAACGAATGGTTATTGCTTCAATTGAACAACACACATGATATCTCCCTTCACCCATCCTTACAACATATACTAAACACACACATGATTTGGCAACTTGTCATTTCCACTTTAACGACATGAAATCATTACGTTTTAACCGGTTGAAAGATGTTACTATAATCAGAAATTAAGGTAGACAGAGAGTCGCTAATCTTGCAGAAAGCTATAGAATCTGACATACTCGTATTAGAATTCGGCCTTTGTTAATAATCTTTGGTGAAAAGGTCCTATATGAGGGAATAAAAGCAAGTACAAAAACATAATCCTTGTCTATACCAAGAAAGTAATCCTGCTTTTGATTGACTTTGGAATCCGATTAATCAATCCTTATGATTACAAGACTAACAAACAATTTGTAACTATTACTCGCTAGATTAGTGGCATCCTTTATGCTGCTTGAAGTCAGAAAAAAGCTTCATATAGAGGAACTTTATTACTTACATATATGTTAACGTAGAGACGTGGATGTTTCAGAAGGTGGTGGCTTCTTCCTCATCAACAACTTTCAGTCAGTTTAAGATTTTCTTGATCCATTAGTCATTTCCATGAACTTTCTTGATCATTTTCCGGTTGTTGAAGAAGAGATTTCTGCAGTAGATACAGAAACACCATATGGTAAATTGGAAGAATCAAAACCTGTTTTTGGAGATACCATCCCTCTAAAATAACAAAATACGTTGTCCAACATTTAGATTCAAGTAACTAAGTGATGGTTCCCAAAGCTAATCAGCAAAAATTCAAGCAACAAGAAATATATCTATTGTACTCTCTATGTATGTCACACCTTACTGAATTTCGGAATTTGGATCATTTTTTTTCTTGAGCCGTACGAAGAGGAAACTTCCTATACAGTTCTAGGGGGTCTTTTTCATCTACGTCTATCTCGATGAGCCTTCTATCAAATAGTTGCAATTGATAACAAGAATTAGCAATACAAAAATGGTGTGGTGTGTACAAGAATTAGAGAAGAAGAAATAAAAAAACTTCAAATTTCCATGAGTTCATCCACCAAAAACTTGGAAGAATGAACCATTTGATCCTATCATTCATTCCTTTCGTAATGAGCCTAAATTAAAAAACAAAATAAAACAGAAGACCAATTTGCCACTGAGAATTTAAGAAAGAGGAATCAGAAGAACCAACACACAAACTCAAATAAATAAACAAAACCTAAATGATAGTAAAATGACCCCAAAAAGAATAACGATTACGATAACAGAGAAACTCGAAACAAAATACTATACAGCCATATGTGAAACTCGAAAAAAATCGATAGGTTCATACCTCTGTTCTTCAAACACTCAATGAGTTTTCTGTTGGGTAATATGAACTTGGCCTGAATTCGAGAACAGGTAGTCTCCTAAAAACCAGCAAGGTCTTATTTTATTAATTGCATCAAAAAAAAAACAATAAATGGAACACCATATTTATAGTGTCCTACTAAAGAAAAACAATCCTAAAAAGACTCAAACACGTAAGTTACCTAATTCCTAATTGAAGACTTATCCCTACAGAATAAAGACTTATCCCAACAGAAAACCCACCTGGCAAAGGTTTTATCCCAATTCAAATAGTTTAAAAAATTAAATAAACCCAACTAAATAAATTAAATAAACCCAGCTGGCCCTATCCTTTCATCAACGTGTCGTGTCGGCGTCTCTGATAAACTCTTCCGAACCGTTGGGTCGTATCATTACTCCCCCCCAAAACACGCACCTTGTCCTCAAGGTGGAAATCAGGGAACTGATGGTTCATGGCCTCGAACGGTTCCCATGTTGCCTCGTACTCGGGTAGATCCTTCCATCGAATTAAGACTTCCCGACCCGTAGGCCCCTCACGCACACCCTCCACAAGCTCGGGTTGCAACAAGACCTCCATGTCCTAAGTTAAAGTCGCCGGTAGCGTGGGATTGGCAAGCTGGTTGCCTATAGCTTCCCGCAACTGTGATATGTGAAAGACAGGATGAATTCTAGCTGTCTCGGGTAACTGTAGGCGATACGCAACCTTTCCAATTCGCTCCAAAATCGTAAATGGGCCGAAGAATCGAGGAGCCAACTTTTCATTACGACGACGTGCAACTGAATGCTGCGTGTAAGGTTTCAATTTAAGATACACTCGATCACCAACATTAAATTCGACATCGCTCCGATGCCGATCAGCCTTACTTTTCATTAATTGTTGCGCTTTGAGCAAGTGACCCCGTAACTCTTGGAGGATTCAATCTCGTTCTTCCAAATATTGGTCAACATCGCTGACTGGTATTCTCAAGCTTCCATAATACAGCAAATGGGGTGGATCACGAAGGTACAATATGCGAAATGGGGTAGTATTAGTGGATGTATGACATGAAGTATTGTACCAGTACTCTGCCCACGATAGCCACTTAACCCACTTAGTTGGCGAATCAGACACGAAACAGCGTAGATACGTTTCCAGACAACGATTCACCACCTCCGTTTTCCCGTCTGTTTGCGGGTGATAAGCTGTACTGCGCTTGAGGGTAGTACCTTGCATCCAAAACAACTCTTTCCTAAAATTGCTCAAAAAAACTTTATCCCGATCAGACACTATTGATTCCGGTACCCCCATGTAAATGCACCACTTCCCTTAAGAAAACCGAAGCTACAATGGATGCGGTATAAGGATGTTTTAAGGGCACAAAATGAGCGTATTTGCTGAGACGGTCAACTATCACAAAAATTATTGTAAATCCCTCTGATTTAGGTAACCCATCAATAAAATCCATGGTCACCTCCGACCAGACTGATGTAGGCAACTCAAGTGGTTGCAAAAGGCCTCCGGGAGCCATAGCCGAATACTTTTGTCGTTGACAAATGTCACATTCTGCCACCATCGTTGCCACCTCGCCCTTCATGCCAATCCAGTACATCTCTCTTGCCATACGCTGGTATGTTTTTTGAGAACCCGAGTGACCACCCACTGCACTCTTGTGAAATGCTTTAAATAATCGTGGAATCCATGCCGACCCCGTGGTAACACCAAACGCTTATTAAAAAGTACTTGGTTTTGCTGTACCTGGTAACCAGACGGTACGTCTTGTCCTTCCAATATTCGTTTTTTCAGAGCTTGGATTTCCGGATCGACCTCTAGAGCAGCCCATAACCCTGCCCAATTAATCCGAGAAGATGTGATCATTGCGTTAAGTGAAGGGCTGGTGGTCTTTCTTGACAAAGCATCAGCGACACTATTCTCCTTGCCCGGTCGATATTGAATTTCAAAATCATACCCCAACAATTTCGACAACCATTTTTGATGATCTTCAGTGACCGTTCGTTGTTCCAATAAGTACTTCAAACTCCGCTGATCGGTGCGCACCACAAATTTTCGCCCCAACAAATACGGCCGCCATTTTTGGATTGCAAATACGATCGCCATTAATTCTCGCTCATATACGGATTTAAGTCTAGCCCGGCTGCCAAGAGTATGACTGAAGTATGCAATGGGTCGATTTTCTTGCATTAATACCGCTCTTAATCCATACCCTGACGTATCGGTCTCAACTTCAAACACTTTGTTAAAATCCGGAAGAGCAAGAAGAGGTACTCTTGTCATCGCCTATTGTAACTGTCGAAAAGCAATCGTGGCTGCTTTTGTCCACTTAAAACTATCTTTCTTCAACTGTTCGGTCAAAGGCCGAGTAATTTTTCCATAGCCTTTCACGAATTTTCGATAATATCTTGTGAGTCCTAAAAACCCGCGAAGTTCCCGCAAGGTCTTAGGAATGGCCCACTCTACCATAGCTACGATTTTATATGGGTCGGCAGCTACTCCAGCTTCTGAAACTATATGCCCCAGATACTTGATACGTCGCTGTGCAAACAAACACTTTTTCCTATTTGCATACAACGCATTTTTTCGCAGCACTTCAAAAACCTCTTGCAAGTGTTGAGCATGCTCTGTTTCGGATTTGCTATAAACTAGGATATCATCAAAGAAAACAAGCACAAAGCGTCACAAGTAAGGCTGAAATTCCTTGTTCATTAATGACTGGAATGTTGCCGGTGCATTTGTTAGGCCAAAGGGCATAACGAGAAACTCGTAGTGACTCTCGTGAGTTCGAAATGCTATTTTTGGCACGTCCTCCGGTTTCATTCGGATTTGTTGGTAGCCCGATTTAAGATCCAATTTTGTGAAAATGACCGCCCCGTGTAACTCGTCCAATAATTCGTCGATCACCGGTATTGGAAATTTATCCAAAACGGTGGCTTTGTTCAATGCACGGTAATCCACACAGAAGTGCCAGCTACCGTCTTTTTTCTTCACGAGTAATACAGGACTGGAGAAAGGGCTAGTACTAGCCTGTATCACTTCCGCTTCTAACATCTCGTGCACTAGTTTCTCTATTTCGTTCTTCTGAGCATGCGGGTAGCGGTACGGCCTTACGCTGATGAGTGAGGATCCTTCATGAAGCACAATCGCATGCTCATGGCTGCGAGATGGGGGTAGACCTAGCGGCATATTAAAGACATCATCAAAGGAGTCGATAATTGACTGAACCATAGGTGGGGTTGGTGATGGTGGTTCCGAGGTCGTTTCAGCTACGCTCAAATGAACCACGAATCCCGCGTCTTCTTGCTGCAGTATTTTAGCCATTGATTTACACGAGACGAGGGTTTTTGATAGGCTTGGATCGCCCATCATAATAACCAGTCGATTTCCTTCCTAAAATTGCATCCTTACTTCTCGCCTGTTCACTATCATATCTCAAATAGTTTGCAGCCACTTGATGCCTAAAATAACATCTGATCCTCCCAACTTTAGAGGGTAGAAATCCTCCACAATTTGGAGTTCTGGTAGTGTTAAAACAACCCCTCTGCAAGTTCCTGGACTTCGCTACATCATACCGTTTCCAAAACGAACTTTCACCTCACCCGTGTCTGATACTTTCATCCCGAGTTCATCGACCACTTGTCGAGACAGAAAGTTGTGCGTCCCCCCACAGTCGATTAACACCAAAACCTGAACTCCCCCGACATTGCCTGTTACCTTCATAGTTTGGGGTGGGGTAAGCCCACTAACCGAATTCAGAGATACCTCTACGGTGTCGAGGTGTGCATGATCTGATTCGGCTTCATCTTCCTGGTCACTCTCCCCGTTATCCACCAGAAGCACTTGGAGCGTCTTGCTGGGGCACCTATGGCCTGGTGCAAACTTTTCATCACAACGAAAGCATAAACCCTTTGCTTTCTTTTCCGTGAACTCAGCCTCGGTTAATCTCTTGAATTGTCCCGTAGGTCCCGTTGTGCCGGTGTCGGTGGTGCCCTTCTTGTTATTCGTTGTTGCCGAGTAGGTGGTGTAGGTAAGGCGGTTACCTGGAATCTTCGTTGTACCACCCCCAACCTTGGATCCTCCCATGCTGAATTTATTATCATCCATCCTGACCGCAATTTTTATGGTTTGAGCTAGTGTATCTAGTTGCAATACTCTAACTGCTGACCGAAGTTCTGGTTTGAGCCCGTTGATGAAGGCTCCTTCTAATACCTTCTATAACAGATCTCCAAGTTGCCCCGCCATCTTTTCAAATTTACTAACATACTCGCGTGCAGCCCCGTCTTGATGAATTGCCAACAATTGCTCATATGCTCCTCCCTCTTGAGAGGGTTGAAAGCGCTCCAACAACCGTTGCTTCAAATCCTCCCATGAGCGGAAACAATCACGCCCTTCACACCAGCGGTACCATGCCAAAGCCGCCCCATCCAAGCATATGGCAGCCACCCTTAGATGGTCATGCTCCTTGATGCCTTGAATTTCGAAGAATCTTTCAACCCAGTAGATCCACCCATACGGGTCATCTCCGTCGAAAATAGGAGCTTTAATTTTTCTGCACCCTCCCAACGGGTCCCGACCCTTGTCCTCAAATTGTTTGCCTTCCTTTTCACCAGAAGCTGTATCTTCACCTGATTCCTTCTTCTTTCCAACTGCCAGAGTTAAGTCGCTAATAGCCTTCAGCACTTCTTGGAATTTCATCGCATTCTCAGAGCAAATCGCCTCTGTTTCCTCCCGCAACTTCGTCATGTCTGCTTCCAAACTGTTGATCCGATCAGTATGGCTCACCATCTTGCTACCAGAACCGAACAGCTCTGATACCAAATAATAAGAACTTGGCATGAATTCGAGAACAGGTAGTCTCCTAAAAACCAGCAAGGTCTTATTTTATTAAATGCATCAAAAAAAACAATTAAAGACTTATTTATAGTGTCCTGCTAAAGAAAAACAATCCTAAAAAGACTCAAACACGTAAGTTACCTAATTCCTAATTAAAGACTTATCCCTACAGAATAAAGACTTATCCCAACAGAAAACCCACCTGGCAAAGGTTTTATCCTAATTCAAATAGTTTAAAAAATTAAATAAACCCAACTAAATAAATTAAATAAACCCAGCTGGCCCTATCCTTTCATCAACGTGTCGTGTCGGCGTCTCTGATAAACTCTTCCGAACCGTTGGGTCGTATCATTGGGTGTTGAATGTGTGAAGAAATAAATGGCAGCTAATTCAATTTAAACCTCTAGTTGTGGTTATATGATTTACCTGATTTTTAGTTCAGCAATCACAAAACATGCAAATCATTAGTACTTTTGAAATCAAAGATGCGATTGCACCATAGAAAAGTTTCAATTCTTATTCCGACCTCGTTCGATATCTTGCCATATTTCATCCACCGTTCGTTTCCGTATATCCTGCGTAACCCTAGAAATGTTATCAAGAAAGAAGAAGAAGAAGAAGAAGAAGAAGAAGAAGAAGAAGGGGTAAAGACTGAAGAGGACACTGCTTGAAACCCTAAAGTGATGAAGGGACACGTGTAAGCATAGGGAAGAAGGGACATGTGTAGGCATAGAAGAACACCATCTAGGGAAAAATAAACCGTTCGATCAATTAAAAACGGACGCCATCATGAAGCGCTGCAAGTAGGGGCGATGTATTAGACGCACCTATGCGTGATAGAAGACGCGCCGGCTCAAGCCCTCTTCTAAATTTATAAGATATACTAGGCGGGATTTTGGCCGTCCTTAGACGGCCTGTGCCCACAAGTCTTACACTGTTATAGTTGAAAGGAATGTATTAATGTAGATAACTGGATTTGGACCCTGTTGTAGGTGCTTAAAATATCATTAACAGAAGTCATTATTAAAATATTGTATCTAACGGAAGAATAAGATTTGATATCTTCTCTTGTCCTTCCCCCAAGAAGTATGTGTACATAGCAAATGCTCAAACAACAATCACCTTAGTTAAGTAACAATATAAAGAGTAAGTTACAATTTTGGATCTCATGATGAGATAATATGAGACTTGTTTTTCCTTTTGATGTCATCATAGTACTCCCTGGCAAGAACGTTTACTTTGCATTGATCCATACCTAATTGACAGATGTCTGCCTGCTTGTTCCGATGATAAAGAAAATTGTTTATTGACTCGTCAAACAGACATTGTTGTAAAAAGAATCCTAAATCAGAGCAATAAAAATCATATCCATTATCAAGTCAACTGTGAATTAATTATATAAAAAATTGTTAAAAAGCACGAAAAAACAACTTCCTATGAGCAAAGGACATGTTTGTAGCCATGGAGTCATGTGTAATATGTTAACTAAATAGATATAAAGTTAGTCATGTTGGTTTTAAATATAAAAAAGATTAACCAAGAACATTTAAGAAAAAATATGTCTACACATTGCATACAGGGTCATGCTTTCGAGCACATAATCTGATAGCACCTATCCAAAAAATGAACCATCATGTAGAAGAAGCCTCCCTCATGTCAAGGATTATATATATACATATATATAAATATATAGCAGTGCTTATATTTGGTAAACCAATGAATTTATGAAAGCCGCTTTACAAACATTTTTTGAATTGAGGCAAAGGTGAAGAGAGTGGTTGCATTTCTGCCATATAACATTTTTTGAATTGAGGCGAAGGTGAAGAGAGTGGTTGCATTTTCTGCCATATAGAAAAAAGTCCAAAAACTACGGTTTTTAACCCAATACTATAGTTTTATAACATAAGCACTCGATGACACTAAGAAGCATTAAAACTCCCAAATGGTGTGAACAATTAGATACGGATAAGCCAAAACTGTTGTCTTCCTAGAAAAAGAAAAAAGAAAATACACTTTAAACTATCAAGAAACATGGATGCTAACTTACCCCCACAAATAAATACGGTCACGGCTCTCAAGTTTGCACAATGCTCAATATAAAGCATTCGATCTTTTGTGGTACCAAATTCCTTCTATTTTCAATATAAAGCCAAACCAGCCTGTGCATAAAGAAACTACATTACATTAGGATGCACAACCCATTAAGCTCATAGAATAAAAAAAAGTGGTCTTTAACATGGAAAATAAAAATCACCACTTACAGGAAAGGCAGGCCTCTCTTTCAAGCATAAACACGAGCATCCCACTGTACCAGCTGCGAGAGGATTAATCTCCAGATGAGATGCAAGAATTCAAAATCGGTCATGTTGTCTCCAAAAAGTAAAGTACACTTTATCACGTCCCAAACACGAATGCTCTTATCATCTGAATTGGAAACAATTATATTCTGTTTGGTGTGAAACACAACGCATGACACATTATTTACATGTCCTCTCAATGTGTCCACTTCCCAAGCCTTTATGTCTGGAAATCAAAGATGGATCAATAACATGACTTGATAAAATAAAATTTTGAAGTCATATCGAAGAATGAACCAAAGCTAGAGCATAAATTCAAAATCTGAGTCATCATATTCAAAATAGCATCAAACCTTGGATCCAGGTCTAGAAAGTAGGGGCATTAATATATAAGGCTTATAAAGGAAAGGAAATAGCATCAAGGTTAAGCTGACATAAGCCTCTAATAGCAAAGGGGTGCACCACCAATAACGATTCCTTTGATAGAATCATTTTATTGAAGAGTACATTTTATTGAAGAGTACATTTAAATTAAAACTGATTACTTTCTTACCAAATTGGTCATGCTCACCAACTTTTCAAGTCCTGTCATGGGTATTTAATGATCACACACTATTTTTCAAATTAAGTCATATGAAAGGCATTACTGTAGGCTGAAGCCTTTGCTTGTGATGAGGATTTATTAACTGTAAAGCATAGGGAGTGTGTTGCAAAGACTTTGCACATGTATTAGGAAGTTAGGATTGTATGTTAACATGATCTACCAGACACATTGTAGGTGATCATTATGACCTATATTTGACAAGAATTAAAAAGCCAACCATCTTTAATCTTGTATCTCAAACTCAAAGAAGTACACGAATCTATTACCGTCCCTTTTAGACGATTATAATAGACTATTTAGCTAAAATTTTCATATACTGAATACTAAAACATGACCATTTGAAACTTAAAAAAAATTGTTACAAAACCCAATCATGAACCCTTCCTAATAGGGGTGCTCACATATAGCCTTTTTCAATGATGTCATCTTATGAGTTCCATTTACTCGATATTTTCGAGCTTTTTTGCGTAACTTATACATATTAATAGAAATACATTAATTTTAAAGAAACCGCTAATAATTTTATCGGGTTACTGGGTTACTTATATGTAGGGCTACCTTAGGTTGATTTTTTTCGACATTTTTCTGGTTGGGTTGGTCGGTTTTTTGAGCACCTGTACTTCCTAACATACAATCTTATCATTTGCAAGGAGAGGTCACAAATGCAAGAGAAAAATCAGAAGCATCTTTGTTCTTATAATGCCAATTTGATACTTGAGACATCATTTACAATGTGGGATTTCATGCTACGACGGATTAATCGCATTTAGATCATCCTTGACGAATTAGAATGTTCATAAGCTTAGTGTCAATAGCAAAGGTAAGATCTACCTATTGTAGTAGTCTAGTGTGGGTCTTTGTTTCTTGATCTAACTAACCCAATATTAAACTTAACGTATGTATGTATTGACCAACAAGAAATTATTTAGATTTTAACTTGAATGTTCTGCTAATTGTTGGATACTTTGATCAAGTTTAAGCCAAAGCCCCCAAATGTAACTTTTCAGTTCATTTCAACAATTTATGTTTATTGTTGGCTTTATGCATAAATAGAAAATTTGATGTTACAAATCATTTGATTATGGTATCTCTACTGTTTGATTAATTTTGAGAAATGAGGTGCTATATTTTTTAAGTTGGCAAGCTGCAAATAGAATCTTTAACAGCCAAGTTTTACATTTTAAAAAATAAAATTCAATTTAGAAAGAATGCTTAATCTAATGGAATATAAGACTCACAGACTAACAAGTGCTGAAATTTTTTAGTTCCAGCTAGTTCCGTTTGGCGGACAGCGTCTTGAGGAGGCTGGAATTTTTTAAAGAGTGCTTTCAATTCACAGTATACTTCAATAAAAACAAACACAAATTAGAACAATCAAACCACATATGGAGCATCGAAAATGGAACAACTCGATCAAAATTGAGATGCATGAATGGAGTCTTCTTCCACGTTCATCCTCCTTTGGTATGAACGGTATGCCTACAAACAAAATCAAAAATCGAAGTTCGAAGTTCGGAATGAGAAATCAGAAATTGTCCAAAATCAGAGTTCGAAATGAAGAGAGGAGCGATAACCAGAACCACAATACCTTCTTTATCCCAAATTCTCTACAGCAAAAAATCATAATCAAAGGAAGATGACGAAAAAATTGAAACTGACGACTGTGTGAACAATAAAAAAGATGTTTCAATTTTGAAAAACACGATGAAAAATATTGACCCATTTCATCTGGGTCGTCTCTGCGGTGGGGAAGAGCGAAGAAAAAGGGACGGGGTGTGAAAGAGGAGAATACCCGTGTGATGCGAGTGAGGATGAAAGGCAAGAGACGCGCTGCAGCGTGAACTTTTAGAGCTTCTCCAACAAATTTTTTCTAAAAGAGTAAGATAACTTAAAAACTCTAAAAAAATTTGCATCAACTCCAACAACTATTCTATTATAGCAACTCCAACATTATTCCTATTGGTTGAAACATTAAAATAATCATTTATCTCTCCATTTAGATATTTCTCCAAATTTAGAGATTTTTACAATCTCTCTCCTATTTTCTCTATTTTAGCATATGGGATAGCATAGATGTTGGAGCAACAAATATGCTAAAATCTCACTTTTTTCTATTTTAGCATAGCTGTTTGAGATGCTCTTACGGGCTCTAAAAAGCCTTGATCTAAACTTATAAGATATAGAGATATAGATATGTAAGACTGCCACAATTTTTCACACCAACAAGAGAAGTAAATATATATATTCCAATGTAGTAGTATTTTTTATTTTACTTTTAAACGGTAGATAACTGATAAGGGTAAAATAGTTACCCTTATTTGGTCACTTTCAGCGTCAATTTAGTATAGTTTTTATTTAATTATAGTGGTTTTTATATAGTTTTCGCTATAATTAGGAGTTTTTATTATTTGACGCAACTTTAGTGCAATCCTCGATATTAACGCTAAAAATGCCGTGTTTTTGATCTTTTTCGTCTCTTATATTTTCAGGTGATCTTTTGGACCCGAGATTAGGGGTGAGAAAAACCGGGTACCTGGCCAAAATTCATGGAACCGGAACCGGAACCGGCGGTTCTTAAAATGAAGGAACCGGAATCAGAATCGGTTGCACCGGTTCTTCATATTTGGGAACCGGTCCCGGAACCGCCGGTTCCGGTTCCGAAACCGGGTACCCGGTGTCTAATTTTTTAAATGTTTTTTTTAAATATTTTATGTTATAAAAAAGAAATTATTAGTTATTACATAGTCACAATGTAACGAAATAAATAGTAAAACGATAAAAACTTATCCGATAAAAACTTATCCGATAAAAACTATATAAATAATTACGACAATTTTTGAAAATGAAAATAACAAAAAACACAACTTGAAATGTTAAATACGATATAAAAATATCGAAAAAAGAGAATAAATAAGTCGAGTGAAAAAGTGGTCGTAAGTTTATGCATAATGTAAAAGGTAAAATAATAATTTTAAATTTAGTCTATTAAACATAATAATCATATATATAAAATTACCTTTATTAATATATAAATATATACATATATATAGGCTTTGTTTGGCAAGCATAAGCTAGCTTATAAGCTAGTCCATCCAAACCTGTACCAGGAAGCTAGCTTATCAGCTAGCTTATAAGCTAGCTTATAAGCTAGCTTTTTGAAACGCTACTTTGAGTAGCTTATGAGGAGCTTATTGTAACTTTTTCCAATTACACCCTTATTAATATTAATTATTAAATTCAAATATACCCTTTTTGGTCATTTTACGTACTCATAAGCTAGTTTTTGCCAAAGATAATTTGTTCAACAGCTAGCTTATCAGCTACTAGTAAGCTTATCAATCAACAGCTAGCTTATCAGCTATCGGCTAGCTTATCAGCTACCAGCTAGCTTATAAGCTACGCTTGCCAAGCATAGCCATAGCCTAACCGGTTCTGGCGGGTACCCGGCGGTTAGTGGTTCCACAAAAATGAGAACCGGAACCGGAACCGATCCCGACCGGTTCCGTATTTTAGGAACCGGAACCACTCACATCGGTTCCGGTTCTGGAACCGGCGGTTCCATAGCGGTTCCGGTTCCAAAAGCGGGTACCCGGTTCCGATGCTCACCCCTACCCGAGATGGTGATGGGTCGTTTGTAAATAACTCGAAGATGGACCAGGCTTGGGATGGTGGTGATAGAATTTTGGGCCATGACTGCTACTACTGTTGTTGTTAGGAATGGACCATTTTCACCAACTTACAATCCTGGATGGAGACAACATCCAAATCTTTCTTGGAATAGTCCCACTCTTAATCCACAGTTACCTAAATTGCAAGGTCAGTCAAACACTGAGAATTACAGACAGTCAACTTTCAAAATCAAGGACAGTCTAATTTTCAAAACCAAAAAAGAGTGCATTTTCAAGATGAAGAGGCACCCAGATTTCAAAATACACAACAAGTGCAGAACACACCACCAAGTTCTTTTAAATATCAAAGAAGCCAAACTGAATCATCTGGTTCTTTGGAATTTATGATGAAAGGGTTTATGACCCAAACTCAGGCTTCAATAAAAAATCTTGAGACTCAGATAGGTCAAATGGCCTTAGAGATCAAGAACAGGCCTACAGGTTCTCTACCTAGTGATACTGAGACACCTTAGATAGCTGGTAAGGAACATGTAAAGGCCGCCACTTTAAGAAATGGAAAAGAATTAAAAATACCAGAAAAGAAAAATAACGATTTTGAAAACCATTTTGCATCGTCTTCTACACAACTTATACCATATTCTGATCCCACTCCTTTGGATTTACAAAAACCCGACACGCCTGTTCCTAATTTTCCTTTGTTGTCCCCCAGGATAATAAATAAAACTTCAGAAACAGGATGTGATTTTCAAAAAGAAACCATTAAGGATACATCACACCCAAGTGATAATCCCAAAGTTTCTGGTGATGTGAGACCCGAAATTTCTGGTGATAAATCTTTTCAAAAACCAATACCTGGAAATTTCGAGACCACACCACCTAATACTAAAGCACATGTTCCAAAACCTACTACTTCTCGGACTAAGTCTCCTATCTCAGTACCTTCCTATGTACCCTACCCTCAACGGTTAAGGAATCAGAAGGAAGAAATTCAGTTTAAATTTTTTTTGGATATTTTCAAACAATTGCATATTAACATTCCATTGGTTGAGGCCATTGAACAAATGCCAAATTATGCTAAATTTTTAAAAGATATTTTGAGCAAGAAAAAGAAACTGACTGAGTATGAGACTATAGCCCTGACCAAGGAGTGTAGTGCTTTTGTAACAAACAAGATTCTTCCAAAATTAAAAGACCCAGGAAGTTTTACTATCCCATGTTCTATAGGTAGTAAAACCATAGGAAAAGCTTTATGTGATTTAGGAGGCCGGTATAAATCTCATGCCTCTGTCTGTCTTTAAGTCCCTAGAAATAGGTGAAGCTAGACCTACTACCATCTCTATCCAGTTGGCAGATAAGTCCCTAGTTTGGCCTAAAGGTAAGATTGAGGATGTACTGGACCAAGTTGATAAGTTTATCTTTCCTGCTGATATTATCATTTTGGATTGTGAAGTTGATGCTGATATTCCAATCATTTTAGGAAGACCTTTTCTTGCTACAGGAAGAACACTGATAGATGTCCAAAAAGGAGAGTTAACCATGAGAGTTCAGGATTAAGAAGTAACTTTCCGTGTCTTGGATTCCCTTAGGTACCCTGGAGAAAGAGAAGAATGTTCAACCTTAAGCAGAATTGAGTCTTTCTGCCAAGATAGGAGTATAGGAGAGATTTTGGGGATGACTATGTCTGATAGTGAAAAAGAAGATGAATTTGAGAATCTGGAACCACCATTAGTAAATGTTGTTTTTGAGGTTTTAGAAAACAAGGATAGGAAAACCTTAGTCCCGTCCTTAGAAGTACCACCAGATTTGGAGTTGAAACAACTCCCATCTCATTTGAAGTATGCCTTTTTAGAAGAACCAGACAAATTACCAGTCATTATTTCATCCACTTTAGAGGAAGACCAAGAAATCAATTGATACAAGTTCTGAAACAACATATAAAAGCCATAAGATGGACCATTGCTGATCTCAAAGGCATTAGTCCTACAATTTGTCAGCAATAAAATCATTTTAGAAGACACTAACTTCAACTCTGTTGAGCCTCAAAGGAGACTCAATCCAGTGATGAAGGAAGTTGTTAAAAAAGAAATTCTGAAATGGTTGGATGCCGGCATAATTTATCCTATTGCAAGTAGTAGTTGTGTCAGTCCTGTACAATGCGTCCCTAAGAAGGGAGGAGTTACTGTAATAACCAATGACAAAAATGAACTTATCCCTACTAGGACAGTGACAGGATGGAGAATCTGTATGGACTATAGGAGACTTAACAAAGCCACCCAAAAAGACCATTTTCCTTTACCCTTCATTGATCAGATTGTAATAACTGAATTTCTTTTATATTGGCTCTTTAATAAAAATAAGAATTTAACAATGGTTGGGCCTTGTTTAGTACTTGAAATAGAGATAATGAGACCTTAAGTCCATGGGCCTATCTCATGGCCCATGTATAAGTAGTGACTTAGGGTTTTGAAAGTCTCAACCTAAACTTGAGGAGGAAAGTTGTGTGTGTTTGAAATCTGGGATGCAAACAGAGAAAGAAAGGGCAAGAAGAGTGAGTAGGAAGCAACCAAAGTCAAGTGATGGTGAAATCCTAATTTATCAGGTAATCTCCTTAACCCAATCCTTCTCCATATTTATGAATTCTTAGAGAAATTAGAAATTCGATAAACTCCATGAATGGAGTTAGAATTTGCATCATTTAATGGATTAAGGTGATCTTAATTGAAAAGTTTAAAAGCTGATAAACTCTAAATCATTACCTACTAGATGTTATTCCAAGTAAATAGTAATTGATTAGATGGTGGGCTATCAATTTATGCACTTGACTTATGAATCTGAAATTTATTAAATGGCGGATCCAAATTTATCTCATGAAAACTCGATGTTGACTATTTCAGAAAATGCATAGGAATTTGAGAATAATCATTTCATGTAAAATTAGAGTTTTCATTTATTAAGAACGTAATCAATCAATCGTGAATTTATGTCGCCATCCGAATTATAGCTGCTACTAGGTAGATCTGTTTGCAACAAAATGAAATCCATATATCCTATCTTGAAATTCGCAATTGGCATATGCAAAGAATACAATCTCGAGTAACTCATATGAAATGATTTCCATATTTACACTTTAGACCTTGGATGTTGGCATAAGTTGCAAATATAAATTTCAAGTTTGGAATATATGCACTTTTGGATTTAAATTCCAAAACTTTAGCAAGTTGATCCGAATATAACTTAATATGAGAAAATCGGACGTTAGATTTATTTAAGTAGAATTCAATAGTGGGTCTTGGTAACTGAGAGGATTTGGGTCCGAATAGTTAAGAGTTCATCTATAGAGAATTAGGTCGTATAATATAACTCATTTGGGTTTTTCGATAGAAATAAGGTTGGTACGATCAGATAAGGAATTGAGCGAGAGTATTTCTAAATAGAACACTAAGACATTCGACTTACCAATATATGTTTCCACGGTAGGTTCGAAGGAGGGCGGCAGTTCATTAAGAGCCACATCTAGTCGCCATCAGGTGAGTTCCCTTGCCAAACTTGTTTTTAAACTGAAATACTTTTGAACTGGATTTTCTGAGCAACTGTTTTGAGTTTGTTTTTAATGCAAAATGTTGTGATTTGATTGATATGATGTGAATAATTTAAATTACAATTAAGCATGCTTAATACAGTAATTGAGTGTTTATATACTTGGGTGTGTTGCACTACGGACATTGGGTACCTTGGAGCTTCGCGTTCCTTGGGAGTGGGGACCAAGTGACCTGGACTGGGCTTGGTGGTACCTTGGGACTACGTCCCTTGGGATTTGATTATAGGCGCCGGTCGGGCCTCGTTGTGTGCGTGTGTTCTTTGTCCGCAACACACCGTGTTTTGGTAAAATAATTTTAAACTGGGCCAGCGGGCTGTATTTGCGAAATAACTGTTTTTGAGGGAATTCACTAGACCTTATGGTCTAACCCTCGTTTTCAAACTTTTAAAATATTTTCAGGAAAAGATCGTGCATCTAAGGGGAAAGAGAAGGTGAACGCTTAGTGTAGCGACATTAGATCTGTTCTAATTACTTAAACTTTTAGAATCTCAGCTGTGGAGGGATGTTCCACGTGCACAACTTATTACCTTATTTGATTTAGAATTTTATATTATCCATTGCGGTAGATCACTGGGAGTTATCTTATGTTATCCTTTGGGTGGGTTTTTGGTTCGTTACAAATTGGTATCAGAGCCTTAGTTTAAGTGAATTAGGTGACCGGACGGGCCTAGTCTTAAACTTAGGGTTGGGACACAGCTGAGATGTTAGGTGACCATTAGTTTCGCCTAGGATTGAGTCGTTGGGGAAGCGTGACTACACCTGGCCAGTGTAGTTGCGAGTTCATGTATGCATGCGAACACTTGTATTGCCCATGTACCCAGTTTTTAGGGGTATTTGAATGTTTGTTACCATTTTAATAACTGATGGCTAGACGAAGCTTGCGAAGCAGAGTTGTACCAGAGGCTGGACCATCTTATAAGTTGTAAGCTTCCGTGTATTTTGTGCAAATTATGGACTGAATAAGGGTGTTTGAAGCGAGTATATCAAGTAGGAATTTTGAAGGGATAAAAGGTTGTTCTCATATGTGTCAAGAGATAGAAAGAGAGAACTTTGTGTAGAGAACCAAATAGATGGAATGATTAAGAATAATATTAGAAGAAGGTATCTAGAGTATGAACTCTACTCTTTGATTTTGGTTGAGTAATATCATGTTAAATCTTTATGACATGATGGTTGGGGGTGATTAAGTCTAATTGAGATTTGAGGAAATCACATTGAAGGATATGGCAATCCGATCTACTCATTCTTTAGGCAAATGTGGTTAGGGTATATATATACTTTGGAAGAGGTTTGGTTTTTAAAACTATTTGGTGTATAATGAACATGTTTGCATTGCTAAGTTGTGAAATAGTGCTTTGATTAAGTACTTGGATTGGATTGAATGTTTTAAAAAAAAAAGCGTTTTGAGCTTGAAGGTTAGGATGCACAGCAACTATTTGACGAAATGGTTGAGGGACAATCGTGCTTAATGTTGTTGTTCTGATATTAAAAAATTCATAGAAAATCAACCGTTGGTCCAAATGAGTTGTTCGTTATACCGTTGGATAGCTTAGAACATCCTCTAGAACTGTTATGAAGAGTGCGTTTCCTGATTTTTAGTTTAAATGTGTCGAAAAGCTTGGTCTTTAAGTCTGCCCCCAGAGTTTGACAAATCTGCACGTTGTTTCTATAAGGGGCTGTTCCGACCTGCTCGTAACTCCATTTTACGCGATTCTAATTTTCGTAGAATCATAAGAAGACAAGCTACAACTTTCATTTGGATGCTATCAACTGAATTCCGTTCTAAATATGTGTACAATTCAAGATTATAAGGTGATAACGTGCTCCCAATTCTTTTTTTTTTCTTCTTCTTCTATTTTTTAGGTAAGTTCAAATGTGATTTTTGTGGACAACTCTTATTTTGGATCTTAACAGTTATATTGAGTGTCAGATTGGTGCCTATTTAAAAGACTACAGGTGATCAAGAGTAAGGAAATAATTAGCTTCAGGTATTCTACTTCTTTAAACTCGAAAACCCCGTCTATGATGGACGTGCCTCCGAACCTTACGATTACGAATGCTTTTATAGGACACACTTCCTTCGTTTTAACTTAATATGTTAATCATTCGAATTCATTTCATGATTGAACATGTCTTTGGGTGTGAGCAGGAAAATTTTGTATTGTAATCAAATTGCGTACCAATGAAGTCTCGTGTAATTGTTAAGGTGAGAACTGTACTCATGTAGCTACCCTATTGAGTATCTTTGAATGTTTTAGTAAGAATTGAAATATGTATTCTAGGAATGGTACAAGATGCTTATGGTTTAGCGAGTGAAGTGGAATTAGTTTTATCAACCGATCAACGGTGATGAGTAGGATTTGAGTGGCATGAGCGAAGTAAAGTATTATATGCGTTTCTGATTTTAATCAGTTATGTGTAGCAAAAGCATTGTTGGTATATGCTAGTTGTTAGGAAGATTTTTTTTATGAAGAAATAAAGGGGTCGTTCAGGTACTAGTACTCTAGACATCCTATCAAGGTAACATAAGGTTAGATCGTGGGGAAAATAAATGGTTTATAAGATGTACTTAACTGAGGAAATTGGAGTATTCATCAAACTACTTAAGTGCTTAGTTTGAGGAAGAGCATAGTCGGGGAAGGTGTGGTAGTACTATCAGAAGTTGTCAAAATTTTAATTTATCATTTGAACCATTCGTGGTCGGATTAGGCGTTCATTGTGTCAGTTCGAGAAATGGATTGACTAACTTTGGGGGAGAACGAAAATGCAAAGTATTTCTAGGCATTAATTGAGCGTTGTTCGTAATGATCTAGTTGAATAACTCGATTGAGGGTTTTGGTGAAACCATTTGGTTAGTAGTATTACGAAAGTGAATTATAACGTTTGGACTTATCCAGTGAGTAAAGTGGGTGCCAAGAATTCATGCTAGTGTGAGGATGGGAAGATAGAATGTTAGAATGTAGTATTAATTTGCAAGGGAGGAGTTTGTCAATTAATACAAGAGCAGGTAGAGTTCTACTTGAAATTTGGCAATTGCCAAGTTTGTGTCCTTCAGAGGGTTATGGTTCTACTTATTAATTTGTTGTGAATGCTTTAAAGTTGCACTCGTTAATCTTGTTTGCGAAATATGTGTTTTGTGATTTTGAGGAGCATGGTAAAAGTGGTTGGATGTGTGATGTTGGGAATGACGGACTGTGGACTAAAAAAAAAAGTGGAGCACCAAATTGTTTAAGGCATACGAAAAGAAGAAAGTTCCATTGGGAACCTGTGATTGCCAAGGACGTCGTTGAAGCATTCCTATGCTCACCGTGATACACAGGTAAACGACTGATTGCGGGCGAATGTCGATGTTAGAAACCTAGCATAAAATAGGTGAATTGTAAGTGGTTTCCTTGCTAAGTGATCTTAATGAAAGTAAAGGATTATCTGAGAGAAAGGTTAGGTGCTGAGGGTAGTACAAGGTGGAGTGGACAGAATGTTTGAAGGTGAAGGATTATTAATGGATAAGTGACTTTTTCCAAGAAATTATATGCATAGGGAATTAAGTACTTATACAATTGAAGAATAAGTATTTTTGTTTACAACGTAGTACGACTTGCTATTGTAACTATTTGAATTTTATCTTCAAATAATTGTGTGGAGCCGTAAAGAATGGAAACTTGTATGAGTAAAATTTGTTGAAAACAAATCAGTGGCTTATCTAGATTTGAGAAGTGACAAAGTCGTGAGTTGCTATAGGTTATGTGATATTCCCTTGAGGATTGAAAGCTAAAATTTGGGAAAGATGGAGTATGCTTTAGATAGAGAAGAATTCTAGTGGATGGTGCATTGTAGTAGTAAGTATTGAACTAAAATAATTGGAGTAATTGATTTAAGTGAGAAATGAGGCAAAACCGTTTAGTTGAGTATAGTAACATACTTGTGTTGATTAACTTTGGAGGGTGCGGAATTGGTGTTAATAATGTTGAGTGTACGACTCCCATGTCGGCTAGTACTAGAATGTAATGTGTCAAATTGAGTGAGTAAGCATAGAGTGAGCAGTTTGGCAAGTGAAGTAAGAGATATACAAAACCTTGTTTACGAATATGAATTTGGTATGGAATAAACCTTTGTGGGGTCATGGTGTGAATTATGGCCAAGTATTGGGAAATAGAAAAGGGTGTGGGTGATCTAAAAACGTGAACATATTAAGTGAGTTTGATAGTTCGGTTGGGTTGATTGAGAATGACTACAAGTTCTGACACTTATTTTGTTCAATAAGTGAAGCATGAGTTCAACTTAAAATAATTGGATGATTGACGGACTGTGGTAAACCTGAAAGTGCGTTTTAGTTATGACCTATTTGGACCGGAGGGAACCTTCCTCTAATACTGTAAAGTTTAAAGGGGAATAATTCTAAGAGTAATGTCTAAATAATTAGATGGGTAACATACATAAGAGGGGGTTTAGGTGATTCAGAATATACCTTGCCTTTTGAGTGGGATGTAAAGAATTATAGAAAGGAAGGATCATATTGGAAATGTTTGATATCCAAGCTTGACCCATAGAGTCGACAAATTGAGTATTGATCATATTTGTTAAATAATTTTTTGTAATGTTTACATCGTAAGGACGGTATTATGAAAAAGGAAAAAAAAAGATGCGAATAGAACCACTATAAGTGTTTCGATCAAAAGTCGAGTGTAGAAATTGGTGCAAGATATCTGTTAACTAGTGAATTGCTCAATAATGACACGATCTTATTATGTGGACTTCTAATCTAACAAAGTTTGCGATTGATGGATGGGTGATTCCGAGAAATAGTGTGCAACTGTAACTTCGAACTAAATGCATTGTACAACTTAGTGGAACTGAAGGATACTGATTGAAAGATATTAGTGCGAGCTCGAGTTGGAGAAAACTATTTGACATAAAGACATTTTCTACTAAAGAGTGGTGACTTGAGAAGGGAAGAGCTAATACCAATGTAGATCCACGTACTGTGACTAAGCATACAAAAGGAGGAACTTCCAAAAGGTCGATTATGGAGAATCTTAAGCGTTTGCCCTATTAATTTCCTTCTTGGGTGGGGAAGTACTTAGCTAAAGTACTTAGAATTAGACCTTTGGAAGATAATTGTACAAGGGGAAAAGCTGAATTACACTTAGCGGTTTTCGATTACAATGTAGGAAATGTGGGGCAAAGGATGTTGTACTTGTTAAACTATAGTGACGGCTACCCAAAAGTCGAGAAGCAACTTGAGAATCTAAAGATGAGAGGCGAATGAGGTACTCCCCCAATCTTTATGCATACAAGGAATTCCGGGGACGGAATTCTTTTAAGGGGGGAGTATTTGTAATAACTGAATTTCTTTTATATTGGCTCTTTAATAAAAATAAGAATTTAACAATGGTTGGGCCTTGTTTAGTACTTGAAATAGAGATAATGTGACCTTAAGTCCATGGGCCTATCTCATGGCCCATATATAAGTAGTGACTTAGGGTTTTGAAAGTCTCAACCTAAACTTGAGGAGGAAAGTTGTGTGTGTTTGAAATCTGGGATGCAAAGAGAGAAAGAAAGGGCAAGAAGAGTGAGTAGGAAGCAACCAAAGTCAAGTGATGGTGAAATCCTAATTTATCAGGTAATCTCCTTAACCCAATCCTTCTCCATATTTATGAATTCTTAGAGAAATTAGAAATTCGATAAACTCCATGAATGGAGTTAGAATTTGCATCATTTAATGGATTAAGGTGATCTTAATTGAAAAGTTTAAAAGCTGATAAACTCTAAATCATTACCTACTAGATGTTGTTCCAAGTAAATAGTAATTGATTAGATGGTGGGCTATCAATTTATGCACTTGACTTATGAATCTGAAATTTATTAAATGGCGGATCCAAATTTATCTCATGAAAACTCGATGTTGACTATTTCAGAAAATGCATAGGAATTTGAGAATAATCATTTCATGTAAAATTAGAGTTTTCATTTATTAAGAACGTAATCAATCAATCGTGAATTTATGTCGCCATCCGAATTATAGCTGCTACTAGGTAGATCTGTTTGCAACAAAATGAAATCCATATATCCTATCTTGAAATTCGCAATTGGCATATGCAAAGAATACAATCTCGAGTAACTCATATGAAATGATTTCCATATTTACACTTTAGACCTTGGATGTTGGCATAAGTTGCAAATATAAATTTCAAGTTTGGAATATATGCACTTTTGGATTTAAATTCCAAAACTTTAGCAAGTTGATTCGAATATAACTTAATATGAGAAAATCGGACGTTGGATTTATTTAAGTAGAATTCAATAGTGGGTCTTGGTAACTGAGAGGATTTGGGTCCGAATAGTTAAGAGTTCATCTATAGAGAATTAGGTCGTATAATATAACTCATTTGGGTTTTTCGATAGAAATAAGGTTGGTACGATCAGATAAGGAATTGAGCGAGAGTATTTCTAAATAGAACACTAAGACATTCGACTTACCAATATATGTTTCCACGGTAGGTTCGAAGGAGGGCGGCAGTTCATTAAGAGCCACATCTAGTCGCCATCAGGTGAGTTCCCTTGCCAAACTTGTTTTTAAACTGAAATACTTTTGAACTGGATTTTCTGAGCAACTGTTTTGAGTTTGTTTTTAATGCAAAATGTTGTGATTTGATTGATATGATGTGAATAATTTAAATTACAATTAAGCATGCTTAATACAGTAATTGAGTGTTTATATACTTGGGTGTGTTGCACTACGGACATTGGGTACCTTGGAGCTTCGCGTTCCTTGGGAGTGGGGACCAAGTGACCTGGACTGGGCTTGGTGGTACCTTGGGACTACGTCCCTTGGGATTTGATTATAGGCGCCGGTCGGGCCTCGTTGTGTGCGTGTGTTCTTTGTCCGCAACACACCGTGTTTTGGTAAAATAATTTTAAACTGGGCCAGCGGGCTGTATTTGCGAAATAACTGTTTTTGAGGGAATTCACTAGACCTTATGGTCTAACCCTCGTTTTCAAACTTTTAAAATATTTTCAGGAAAAGATCGTGCATCTAAGGGGAAAGAGAAGGTGAACGCTTAGTGTAGCGACATTAGATCTGTTCTAATTACTTAAACTTTTAGAATCTCAGCTGTGGAGGGATGTTCCACGTGCACAACTTATTACCTTATTTGATTTAGAATTTTATATTATCCATTGCGGTAGATCACTGGGAGTTATCTTATGTTATCCTTTGGGTGGGTTTTTGGTTCGTTACACAGATGTTAGATAGACTAGCTGGTAAGGAGTTCTATTGTTTTTTGGATGGTTACTCCGGATACAATCAGATTGCAATTGCACCTGATGATCAGGAGAAAACCACTTTCACATGTCCCTATGAAACTTTTGCTTTTAGAAGAATGCCTTTTGGACTTTGTAATGCACCTGCAACTGTCCAGAGATGTATGATGTCTATTTTTTCTGATATGCTAGAACAGTCCATGGAAGTTTTCATGGATGACTTCTCAGTATATGGGACATCATATGAAAATTGTTTGCAAAACCTGGAAAGGATTTAAAAAGATGCGAAGAAACAAATTTGGTTTTGAATTAGGAAAAATGTAACTTTATGGTTATAGAAGGCATTGTGCTAGGGCATTTAATTTCCAAAACAGGCATTGAGGTAGATAGAGCAAAGTTGGAGGTAATTGAAAAATTACCTGAACCAACAACTGTTAAAGGCATCAGAAGTTTCTTAGGTCATGCTGCCCTTTACAGAAGATTCATAAAAGATTTTTCAAAATTTTCAAAACCCTTGTGTTTACTGTTACAACAGGATCATGCCTTTGATTTTAATGAAGATTGTAAAACCGCTTTCAAAATTCTGAAAAAGGCACTGGTTACTGCTTCTGTAATAGTAACACCTGATTGGTCAAAACCTTTTGAAATAATGTGTGATGCCAGTGACTGAGCAGTAGGTGCTGTTCAGGCGCAAAGACAAGACAAAATATTCCACTCTATTTACTATTCTAGTAAAACTCTCAACAGTGCTCAAATCAATTACACCACTACTGAAAAGGAATTATTAGCTGTGGTTTTTGCTTTCGAAAAATTCAGATCATATTTAATGGGTACCAAGGTTATAGTTCACACTGACCATGCTGCTATTAAATATCTTATTTCCAAAAAAGATGCAAAACCTAGGCTAATAAGGTGGGTCTTGTTACTACAAGAATTTGACTTGGAAATTGTTGACAGAAAGGGTGTGAATAATCAGGTAGCTGATCATTTGTCTAGACTAGAAAAAACAGACCAAACAGCAGGAAGTTCTGACATCTGTGAAGTATTCCCAGATGAAAGAATTTTATCTGCTAAGTCGGTGTCAGTACCATGGTTTGCTGACATTGTTAATTATTTAGCCTCTGGAATTATTCCCAAAGAGCTAAATAAAAATTCAAAAACGAAACTCATCCATGATTCTAGAATATATTTGTGGGACGACCTTTTCTTGTTTAAAATCTGTGCAGATCAGGTAATCAGAAGATGTATACCACAGGAGGAGACCACTGACATCCTACACCACTGCCATTCAGGACCATGTGGAGGTCATTTTGGAGGCAACAGAACTGCAGCAAAAGTTCTCCAATCAGGATTTTTCTGGCCTACTCTTTACCATGATGCACAAATTTTTGTTAAAAATGTGATGACTGTCAGAGAAGTGGGAACATCTCCCAAAGAAATGAAATGCCACTCAATGGAATTTTAGAAATAGAATTGTTTGACGTGTGGGGCATTGATTTCATGGGACCTTTTCCCATTTCCAATAATTGTGCTTATATTTTGGTAGCAGTTGATTACGTGTCCAAATGGGTGGAAACTATGGCTTGTCACACCAATGATGCCAGGAACGTAGTTAAATTCCTACAAAAACAAATCTTTACCAGATTTGGCACACCACGTGCCCTAATCAGTGATGAGGGCACTCACTTCATAAATAATGTTCTGGAAAAAGTCTTAAATAAATATGACATAAAACACAGAGTCGCCACAGCTTACCATCCCCACACCAACGGTCTAGCTGAATTGTCTAACAAAGAGATCAAAGGAATCCTATCTAAGGTGGTTAAGCCACATAGAAAGGATTGGGCATCTAAGCTGGACGACGCTCTATGGGCCTACCGGACAGCTTATAAGACAACTATTGGGATGTCTCCATATAAGCTGGTTTTCGGAAAAGCCTGTCATTTGCCTTTGGAAGTGGAACACAAAGCCTATTGGGCCATCAAGGAGTTAAATATGAGTATTGATGATGCTGGAAACAAAAGATTTTTGCAAATTTGTGAACTGGATGAGTTACGAAACACTTCTTATGAAAATGCCAAACTTTATAAGGAAAAAACCAAAAAATGGCATGATCGTAAAATTGTTCCGAAACAAATCTCAGTCGGCCAGCAAGTACTCCTATTTAATTCCAGATTAAAATTGTTCCCTAGAAAATTGAATTCTAGATGGAATGGACCGTACCAGGTTGCCAAAGTTTATCCCTACGGAGTTATTGAGTTGATAGATCCGGACAAGGGTACAACTTTTAAGGTGAATGGACAAAGGGTCAAACCTTTCTATGATCCGATGGCACTGGCACAACAACCTGTAGAGGTTGTAAATCTCACTGAATCAATATCACAAGTTTAAACGCTTTTTGAAAAAGCCTGTTTTTTTGAACGGAAAACCAGACAATTTTATAAAGAAAGAAAAGCAAAACCAACAAGTCCAAGCCCCATAACCTAGGGCCGAATACAAACAATCAAAACCACAAGTTCAAACCAGAACACTAAGGCTTGGTTTGGCAAGCATAAGCTAGCTTATAAGCTAGCTGATAAGCTAGCTTATAAGCTAGTCCATCCAAACATGTACCAGGAAGCTAGCTTATCAGCTAGCTTATAAGCTAGCTTTTTGAAACGCTACTTTGAGTAGCTTATGAGAAGCTTATTGTAGCTTTTTCCAATTATACCCTTATTAATATTAATTATTAAATTAAAAGGTACCCTTTTTGGTCATTTTACATACTCATAAGTTAGTTTTTGCCAAACATAATTTGTTCAACAGCTAGCTTATCAGCTACTAGCAAGCTTATCAATCAACAGCTAGCTTATCAGCTATCCGCTAGCTTATCAGCTACCAGCTAGCTTATAAGCTACGCTTGCCAAACATAGCCTAACAACCAGAACCTACAAAGACAAACAGACTCAAAAAGAGAACAAAAAAAGAATGCAAGTCCAGAGCCACCAAAACAAGATCCAATCCAGCAACCAAGTCGCAATCATCCTCCACATCTCACATAATCTCCACATTGTTATTAAGATGACGCTTTTTCTTCTTCCACGCCAACCGGTCCATGACAGCATTAATGATCGTCTGCACCACAAAAGGAATCGGTTTTGAGCCACCACCAAAGAGCCGACGATGACGTTCACACCACACGTTGTAAACCGAAGCAGCCAAAGCCAAATGATGATCCACACAGTTGGGCGCTAACTGGTCATCAGATAAAGCCGCTACAATCGCATCCCAAGAAGTAGGGAAGTTAGTCCAATTGAACTTGTGAAGCACTTGCAACCACACCTGTCTAGAAAAAGTACATTCAAAGAAAAGGTGATTGTGCGAATCCTCAGTTAAACCACACAAGCTGCATTTCAGATCCGGTGGTTCCTCTTTCCAAAGCATAATACGGTCTTGAGTAGGGAGCCGGAAGAGACAAGCTGTCCATAAACAAAAAGAGTGTTTTGGAATGTGCGTTTTAAACCACACAGAAAGCCACCAAGGAACTACATCCATATGACCCTCAAGAGAGTTATACACTCTTTGGACCGAAAATTTCCCATTAGTGTCCACGTCAATATCCCAACAGTTAACATCCGGAGTGTCCACCCGAATTGGCAGCATTGTCTCCGTAGCTAATATAGGATACCGGGTGATCCACGTATCAGGCCATCCGTCATGAAAAGTGTCCAAGAGCTCCCTTACAGTTGTAGTCGTTGAGAAACCAAGTGCATGAATGAACCTATAAGGAATGAAAGAAGATAACGTGCCACAGTTAAGCCATGCATCTTCCCATGCATTGGTAGTCAACCCGTTTCCAATAGACACCGAAATAAACCGTCTGATAGCCGGTCTGATAGACATGATTTTCGTCAACAACCATGACCACCGATTGGTTCTTTTAGCAGGCCAAAACAAATCGTTCCGTAAGGAATAAGCGCGAATCTACATTACCCATAAGCAATTTCTGTTAGAAATAATAGCCCATAGGTTTTTAGCAATCAAGGCACGATTCCAGGTAGCGAGTCGACGAAAGGCAAGCCCCCCACATTCCTTAGGTCTGCAAACCATAGACCAAGCAACTTTACAGCGACCTTTCGATGATTCACCCTGCGACCAAAGAAAGTCCCAAAACAACCTCTCAAGTTCATGAACCACTCCTGAAGGCAAAACAAAGATTGCCATCCAGTAGAGTTGCAAAGATTGCAAAACAGAGGTTATAAGTTGCTTACGACCACCAAAGGATAAAAATTTTGACTTCCAATTCTGAAGCCTTAGCTTAACTTTACCAATTAGAACTCCATAGTCAGCGGCCCTAAGGGGTGATGGCGACAAAGGAACCCCCAGGTAACGAATAGGGAAGGAACCAGACCTGAAAGGGAGACAATTCAAAATGGCAGAGCGCACATCATCAGGTACATGCCCAAAGAACACATCACTCTTTTGCAAGTTAGGTGCCAATCCAGAACAAGAAGCAAATAGAGATAATGCTTTCTTCAAAACCTCAACCGAAGCCACATCACCACGTTTGAAGACAAAAAGATCATCCGCAAAACAAAGATGAGTTATTTCAAATTCATCACATCCGTGGTGATAACCGAAAGCAGCCGCCTCCGCAATGCACTGCTTAAAAAGCATGGAGAACCCTTCCATTACAATTGTGAATAAGTACGGTGAAAGAGGATCACCTTGCCTTATGCCATGAAAAAATCCTTTTGCCTCCCAATTGACCACCACCGAGTAAGTGGGAGTAGACACCATTTCCATAATCCACTTGACTAAAGTAGGGTGAAAGCGAAAACCCCTAAGCATGCAAAACAAGTAGTCCCAACTTACCATGTCATAAGCCTTCCGAAGATCAATCTTAAACGCGCATCGTGGTGGTCCCTTATCCGAATGATAACCTGCAACTAATTCGTGAGCCGTAAGAATGTTATCTCCAATACGTCTGCCCAGAATAAAAGCCGATTGCGCTCTACTAACAACCTGATCCAAATATGGCTTCATGCGATTAACAATCACCTTTGAAATACACTTATACAATACCGAGCAACAACTAATAGGTCTAAATTCAGATACCGAAGTAGCATTAGGAGACTTTGGAAGAAGGCATAACAAAGTGTGGTTCAACTCCTGTCCTAACCTACCTCGATAAAAGAAATTGTGAATCGCCACAAGCACATCTGAACCAATAATATCCCAAGCAGCCTTAAAGAATTTAGACGAGAATCCATCAGACCCTGGAGATTTATCATTACCAATACTAAATAAGGCATCACGGATCTCACCATCTTCCACTAACCGAATCATGTGATTAGCATCACCAATCGACAACTGCGTAGTGAACAAATCATCCGACATAACAGGCACAACCGAATCATCTTTTGTACCAATGATGGCAACAAAGTGGTCAATGAAAGCTGAAGCAACGTGTTCATCATAGACAAAATTACCATTCGAGTCACTTACAGAAAAAATATGCCGCAAGTGTTGCCTTTCCTCCACCACCCTGTGAAAATAGCGTGTATTTAGCATCACCCTCTGATAACCACCGAACCTTTGCTCGTTGTCTCTTAGCACTGAAATCAGCCCAACACGACTTCTGATAAGCCTCACGTAGAGAATGAACATCGTTTTGTAAATTGGGATTATCCGGATCCAAATCAACTGCCAATTGAGTCACATCTAACTCATCTTTCAAAGAAATCGACCGTTCAGACAAGTACTGTCGAACAATGCTCTCAACTTCCGTAAAGGAGCTTTAAGCGACTTTAGTTTGGATGTCACCCTGAACATAAACGTACCTTCAATTTCAACATTCCAGTACTGTCGAACAATGCTCGCGAACAGGGGGTCATTCACAAGAAAATTGTCAAATTTAAAACTACAACGACGTGGCCGAATATCCCTCGAGAAACTGACTAGACCTGGCGAGTGATCTGAGAGCCCTCTAGCAGGAAACCTTGCCATGGAGTTTTCAAAGGCTGATGTAAACTCCGTATTGGTCAAAATTCGGTCCAACTTACGTATGATGAACACCCATAAAGCGCATGTCAAACATATCAATATCCTCCAGGCAGAGCGCAAAATCATCCATATCACCATTGCGCCGAGAGATACCCCCAGCGCATCATGAGGAAAAAGAAGGCAATTGAAATATCCAACAATTAACCAAGGTTTGCTACCAATGATGGCTTTAGTTTTACGTAGACTAGACCATAATTGTGTACGTGCTAAACCACGGTTATCACCATAAACAAAAGATATAAAAAATGCATGCGTCATACCTCTAATGCGAACCTCACAGTGTATAAACTGCCGATGAAACTCCAGAGGCATAAGATCAACATAAGCTATATCCCATGCAATAACAATGAGAGTACCAAAATCCGACTGGGCATGATTAGACACCCAGTCCCAACATCCAAACGCACTACGACATACACTACTTAAAAGATCTGCACGCACATGCGTCTCTAGAACCCCACATAAATGCAAACCATTATTCCGAATTAAAGACTCAACTTGCTGCTTTTTGGGTGCATTCAGTCCCCGAATATTCCAACATGCAATACTAAACATCAAGAACGCGAGACTTGAGGTCCCTTACCTCCTTTATCTGCATATTCCTTCTTCTTAGTGACCATATCATCCTTCCCATCCCGAATGTCTTTGCGAGGAACAGCACCCGAACCAAACCTGCTAGGATTCTTCAAAATACCCTTAATGGGAGCTTTCGGCTGAGTAAGTGGTGGTGGCGGTCTCGTGGGACTTTCATCTGCAGTAACCGAGACCTCTACAGGAGTTTCCAGCAATGTAAAAACCAAACCAAGCCGCTTCATTTCATTCTCCTTCTCCAATTGGGTTTTCACCTCATCATCCCCCATGCTAGTATCTAAATCTGTATGGACAACCATAGAAGCATCCACAACCCGAGGAGTCACATGGTCAACATCATCAGCATTCACAAATTCCTCACTGGGAGCTTCCTTCTGAGCCTAATCACCTTCACTAGGAGAAGGTGTTGGAATCGCATCAACATCCTTTGTCCCACTAGACGAACCTTCTGTCTCCTTGTTAGCATTTTCAGTAATAACAACCCCTTTTCGTCTCCATTGCTTACGCTCCACTCGCACAAAACCATCAGCATCCATTTGTGGTTTTTGCTGATCAGCTAAGCTCAACCTAACGGCTTTAGAACAAGCAGTTCGTTTATGACCAAACACACAGCACAAGGAGCATTGACTCGGTTCCCAAAAATATTCCACTCTAATTTTAATCTTATCACAGCCGTCATCCTGAAAGTGTGGAATAATCACCTCCAATTCCTTTTTAAGTTCTCCGGTAGCCCAAACATCAATAAGAACTTTCGCGAAACCAGGTCTACCCCACTTCTTATCACACATAGAAGTCGTGCAAGCATCCATTCACTTCGGGACACCCAAAGCACTAGCAATTCTGCTAATCCCCTCCGGATTAAACAACACAAGCGGGACATTGTGAAATTTAACCCAAAGCGGACAAGAATAATGTGAAGGTCGGGTAAGCCCTTTGGAAGGGTCCCAAGGTCCAACAAATAAGGGAGCATTACGAATCATGATCATACCCTCTTCTAAGGCACGAGTACTACCACCCTTATCATTAAACTTAATAAAGAAAAATCCATTATTGTTCATCATGACATCATTAAAGCCAAACTTACCCCATGCATTGCGAAGACATCGATGAACAATAGGAAAAGGAATACGCGACCCCAAAAAGTAACCCACTATCGTTGTATGATACGCCTTAGCAGCCTCCCGCGCTAAGTCAATGGGAATAGCAATACTGCTTGCCTTACGATCCTTTAACGGGAAAAACTCCAACCCCGTGTTTGATTTCTCCCCCACAACAGTCGCAAAAGACAGCTACGGTGTCAACCTATTAAAAACAGAAACACGGTTCGGATCAGAATCAATCGCACCCTCCACCTGACCGGAAGGAGTAGCATCCTCAGCCATTGATACTAGGAAAGTAAAGACACCACGCCACCAGACGGGGACCAACGACGGTGCTGGCCGATATGAGGTGACGAAGGCCCAAAGGCGCTGCCACCCCACCAAACCAACACGGTGCTAGACACCCACCCGAAGCTAGGATCAATCACAAACCTAACACCAACGAACCAACAATACCAGACAAAACGTGTAGTATACTAAACAAATGTGCGCAACACTCAAACGACGAAAGAGAAAACGCCGTAACGCCGAGGGAACCAAACGCGATCACCAAAACCCTAAACCTAGGAAGACGTATGCAACAATGCTGACGTAAGCCCTGGGAGTGAGAAAACCCTAATCGGAAAAAGGAGAGCCGAAGCAGAAGGGTGACGCAAGCCCTAGTGACGTCAAGCGAACCCTAAACCACAACTGAAACCCTAATACCGCTTTCAAAACAAACCCTAAACCACCAAAAGAACCCACGAGGAGAACAACAGTAGACGAACGAAACCTAAAGAAACACGAAACCCTAATCGGATGCAAACCCTAACCAGATTTGCATGCGATGAAAACCCTAACCAGATTCGCATGCGATGAAAACCCTAAACACGAGGCGAAATCGAAACAGCAACTAGGGCACCACAAATTAGAATTAATCAATTACCGATATTAATGCAATACGAAGCCTACAGGATTGAAATCAGTGTAGGAAACACTTGTCACACACACAACCAATAACGATTAAGACCAACCAGCCGAAACCCTAATTGTACAAGAATCGAAACAAACGAACGAAGACCAAAGACCAAAACCCTAACTTGAGAGAGAACGATGATCTGTGAGCGAAATCAAACACCAAACGAACAACAAACGACCACCAGCAAACAACCAGATCGAGAAAATTCATTGCAAAACCCTAGAAGAAGAATCGCCAAAATCGCCCACATCCAGAGAGAACGCCATACGCCACTTGAAAAAGCCTGTTGTGAATAAATAAATCAGTAGTTTAAATTAGAATAATTTTAATCGTTTTATCAATTTTCTAAAGTCATCAAAATAAAGAAATTTAAAATTATCATCACTTTGATAATTGTAAACTAAGAAAAACCTTAGTCTTATTTTCTATATAAATCTTAATTGGTTATATAGATTATAATATATGCTAAATTTTCTTTAAATTGACTTAGAAATTTTAATTTTTAGATTTTATATTACCTTGTTATGATTAGTTAAGTTTTAGTATGGTAAATATTAGTTTTAGTAAAATAAGTGTCAAGGTTGATTTCGTCAAAGTTTGAGGTTAATTGGGTTAATTATTGGACCAAAATGAAACAATATGCGGGAAATTTAGAAATTTCATTTTGGTCCCACAAAAGTTTCAAGAAAATGGCAGTATTGGTCCTTGTGGTTAAACTTAACAGACCGTGTGGTTTGTTTGGTTGTAATCAGTTGAAACCGATTCAAGAGAGAAAAGAAATGGTGGGTGGGACCCACATTATATTTGAAATTAAATAGATAAAACAAATTCAAGCTTTTTATCTGATTTTGGATATGGTACCATTGTAAAGCCTCTGTGTACAAGCCATTGATGCACGTATACCTCATGCAGGTACACGAGGAGTCAGAACAATCACATCACCACTCTCACTCTCTCTTGTACTTCTCTAACCCCCACCGTTTGATAACTCCGGCGACAGCAAAGCAGATACCATCACCACCGTCGATCATCGGGAAGTACACTGGTATCTGACTGATTGTACCTTCCTCGTACCAATCATCGGCCTGTCATCGTACCACCGGTGGCAGAACTCTGACAGTCGCAGATACCACTTGTGCGTCCGAGGTTTCTCCACCGCACACACGACCCAGTGACGTCGATGGGTTTCGTTCGAAGGAGTATAAGAAGAACAATGGTCTTCTCTGATGAGTGAGATGAAAATCCGGCCGCAATCGAACGGAAGAGGTGGCTGTTTACGGCGCTTTGTCGCAAGACCACCACTGCCACCATCACCGTTATCACGATAGTCGCCACGACCACCGCGACCATCGCTGCCGATTGCATCGCACCCGTCACAACCGCCGCTGTCGTTTCAACTTCCGCCGCACCCAACACCGCCGTAGCCATCGCAATCACCACCGGAGGTACCACCGTCATTACCATCAACAACATACTCTCTGGAGCCCCGACCGTCACTACCACCGGCGATGATCAGAAAAGGTAAAGCTCCGGCGACAGAGGAGTCCGACTCTTCGTCTCCTCCGCCGTCGCCGTCGGCGAGTACTCCGATATACGGAAGATGGGTTCAGAGGGAGCCTAAACTCCGATCACCGGCGAGGTATTTTTCCGGCGAACCTAAACCCGAACCCATTGAGGTACAATATCCCAACCTTGATCTCACCTTATCTCACTCAGCCCATCATTCAGACCACCATTCAGCTGAAAACCCCCATGTGGCTTATTCATTAAGCCCACCACCTGGATTCCCCCATGCATATTACCATCAGATTCCACAACACACAACACCCTCTGTTTGTGTCCTAAATCCTCAAGGTGAACCAATATGGGATCATCTTTCCACTTTCCTACCATTCCTTCACAAACATCCTGTGGTTTCACCCTCTGTGAACCACGATGAACCACCCACTGCCACCATACACCATCCTACACTTATTCACCCAACCACCACTGCCACTCACTCTCCACAGTTCACTGTGAAGAGTGAAGAACAGGATCACACTACCACAGATTCTAGGAGGCCCATCAAGACATATAAAAGACAACAAACTAGTCGGGGTCCTAGGAGTCAACCACAGGTAAGTGTGACTGTGGTCAACTAGGGTTAAAGTCAGTCAATTCAGACCAGGGGTGAGGGTAGCAGTATGAGAGGAGTCTGGACCAGGATTGGGAAAGGAACCATGCCACCTTCAGATTATCAGGGTCCACAAATACGTGCACAGTGTATGAGTGCATCCACATCACAACAGGTATCTAGGATAGATTTGTTTAGCACTGAATTATCCAGGGAAATGTTTCCCTGTTTTCAAAACAAATTGTGTCAAACACCTCGCGGCTTTCTTGAAAGCCAAGTGATGAAAGCCCCTGAAATTAAAATAGTTGTAGACACAATGGAGTGGGACATCCTAAGTGTTGTCCCTGGGCCATACAACTTAGACTGGGTAAGAGATTTCTACACAGAAGTCACTGTCACCAGTGGCTTTCAAATCACTGTGCGAGGTACACCTGTTGATTACTCATCTGAGTCTTTCAACTAATTGTTGGGACTGCCATAACCTAAGTCACTTAGGTATGGAGAACTCATGGCACACACTTCAGACAGTGATCTGTCTGACATTTTAAAAACTATAGCCAATGAGGGAACCACGTGGAAAATTAGAGGCCGTAATAGATATTTTAAGTCTAAGAACCTGAAACCTATAGCGGGTATCTGGTCTTTCTTTGTCAGACACACTTTAATGCCTGCCAGGAGTAATACAGACTTAGACATGGATAGGGTCATCATAGTGTACTGTATCCTTAAGGGGTACCAGTTTGATGTTGGGAGAATTATTTCTCACAACATTAGCAAAATTAATGAGAGATCCTATACCAAATTACCCTATCCGGCCTTTATCCACAAATTGTTGGCTAGATCCCATGTCAGACACCTCCAAAGTGATATCTTTTCATCTGAAAAAATGATGATGGACAGGAAGAATTTGAATAGGATGTTGAAATTCCATTCAACTGTCCCATACATAGCTCATGTTCCATCCACTTTTAAGGAGATAGGCAGTTCTCTGCATTCGCTTCACGAGAAATTTGCCGTTTGTTTGAAAGCACAGATACATGTTCGTGATGAGGTGATGGCCCAGTTTGAGGATCTGAAGGAAGAGATGGCTTGGACCACAAAGGATAGGAAGAGGAATTACAGAATAGAGCAGGAGAGAGACCGGATAGTGGATTTGGCCATCCGTATGGGAGATGTCAGCATCTTGAAGGACTTCCCACCATACCCACAGTACACGGATTGGCCAGGCAGAGGATGGCACCCTACTCACCTCTGAGTAGGACAGGTTTCCTCATACTAAACTCTCTAATTATAGCATTGTTATAGTCTTGTAGATTTTATTTATAGTTTTTGGTAATTTTCATGCTTGGGGTGTTAATCACCATTGGATATTTTTACTTGTGTAGGAATTTGATTAGCAAGTTTATTATCATATTCATGATAAGACAAGGAATGCACATGTGAATATCATCTTATGCACACACTCTTGCATGCATGTATAAATTTTGTAGTAGAATTTAATGAATTGCCATTTTTGGAGCTTTGGCATTCATTTGGTTATTTTTGGCAAATATCTTAGGTTGTTAGTTAGATTTTGTTTTCTATTTTTAGTAGTTTCTTCATGTGAAACATTTTGCACATTGAATTGCCAAATCTTCATCTCATTAAGCTCGTCATTAAGCCACTGTTTTAGACAGCTTAATAAGCCATAAGGCTGCTGTCCTGTGGGCTTAATAAACCAAAAATTGGTTCTTTGGGTGTGTTTGTTCAATTTCATGCATTACACTTCATTCACACACACACATACACTTTGGCTTACTGAGATTTGGCTTATTGCATGCATTCAACCACCATGGCTGTCCATTGGCACATACAGGGTCTGCTTGGCTTTGGGGAGGGTTTAATAGCCTTTTGGTTCTTACCATAGTCCCCCAAACAGCAGCCCCTTTCCAGCTTATCCATTAATCTATCATTTGGACAGTCCATTAAGCCATAGAAGGTTGTTGTACACACACATAGGGATTGTTTGGTTTTGGGAAGGCTTATGTAACATCCCAAAACCCATAACAATAATAATATGCATATAATATAAATCCCAGTGATCTGAAACGCAATCTCATAATATTCGGTTCAAAAGTAAATAGCTAAAGAGTGCATGCGGAACATCCCTCCACAGCTGAGATTCTAAATTTAGGATAAACTACTAAACTTCTACCGGTAGAGCTACTCTAGAGGTCTACCTTCTCCTTGCCTCTCACCACACGGTCTTTCCCTGAAAAGGTTTGAGATTTTGAAAACGAGGGTTAGACCGTAAGGCCTACTGAATTCCCTCAAAACAGTTTAGAACACAGTTCCGGCCCGCTAGCCGTAAGAATCAGTTCCGGCCCCTAGGCAGACTTAGCACGGGGGTTCCCAGGGAATCAGTCCCGTGCCTCACACCACTAACTTCCCAGGGATGTACGGTCCCATGGTACATATTACTCACGATGCAATTCCGAAACATTAAAACAGCATGCATATGATGATCATCAGTATAGCATTCACAACCATTTATAATTTCACAAAATCACATTAATATCATTATCAAAACATTTGCAAACCGAATGGATATGTTTAAAAGCAGTAAAAGCAATCCATTCATTTTCAGGCAAGGGAACTCACCTGAGCTTATCTCGCTGATTACTCTATCTCCTGGTATCTGTATAAATTCCTAAGGCATTAGTGATTCGCACTTAGACAACACACAACTAGGATACCCCTAGGCAGACTTAGCACGGGGGTTCCGCTACCCGGTTAGCGGACGGGGTCAAGGGGAGCCGCCCTTGCGGGGTCTGAGGGGCAGCGCCAATTTCCCGATTCAGAAAACATAGGTTTCCAATCCGGGAAAGGCATGACGAAACAAAACACCTCCGAAAACACCACATATTTTCCGATTCGGAAAACATAAATTCCGATTCGGAAAATATGATTTTCCGATTCGGAAAACATAGATTCCGATTCGGAAAATATGAATTCCGATTCGGAAAACGAGGACAGTTCCGAAAACAGCCTAAAATCGATCAAAATCGATTCTAATCTGATCCAATTGTATCCAAACTAATCCCAAAGCAAATATACGACAATTAACAGTGATCTTACACTATTCGGGCATCGAGATCTTACCTTACGAAGCAAAAATCCCCTACTAAAGCTTGATGATGATACTTCCTTCCAAAACACACACTTCACACACTAACACTTCCAAAAATGGTTTAATTTTAGGGTTTAGGGTTTAAATACCTAGGGTTTTGGGCCAAGCCCATACCTAAAATGGTAAAAGCCCATGCCATTAAACTTTTCAATAGTTACATAATTAACCCCAAAAATCCTCATATTCTCACAAAAGGTCAATTGACAGTAACTTAACTTATTTAACTCCATCTAGGATCTTGGTTATTACATCACACCCCCTTAAAAGAATTCCGTCCCGGAATTCACTCAACAAACAGGTGTGGGTATCTTTCTCTCATCTCTAACTCTGCCTCCCAAGTACACTCCTGCCCCTTATGGAACTTCCACTGGACTTTCACCAAGTCAATCTCCTTATTCCTCAGCTTACGGATTTTCCGATCCACTACGGCTACCGGTTCCTCTACGAAATTTAATTTTGGATCAACACTTATGTCTTGTAGAGGTATTGCTGCATCTGGTTCCGCTAAACACTTCCGTAGGTTCGAAACGTGGAAAGTGTTATGAACTCCTCTTAGTCCTTCCGGCAACTCTAGCCTATAGGCTACGGGTCCGATTCGCTCAATAATCTTATACGGCGCAATATAACGAGGACTCAACTTTCCCTTTTTCCCAAAGCGTATCACCCCTTTCCAAGGTGATACCTTAAGCATCACACGTTCTCCTACTTTGAATTCTATATCCTTTCTACGCTTGTCCGCATAGCTCTTTTGTCGATCCCTGGCTGTCTTCAGTCGTTCTCGTACTTGGTTGATCTTATCTGAAGTAATTTGGACAATTTCTGGTCCGGCAAGCTGCTTTTCTCCGACTTCATTCCAACATAATGGTGTCCTACACTTCCGCCCATAAAGTATCTCATATGGTGCTGCCTCAATACTAGAGTGATAACTGTTGTTGTAGGCGAACTCGATCAACGGTAGATGATCCTCCCAAGAACCTCCAAAGTCTAAGACACATGCCCGCAACATGTCTTCCAAAGTTTGAATGGTCCGCTCGCTTTGCCCGTCCGTTTGAGGATGATACGCGGTACTTAAGTTGACCCGCGTTCCCATTTCCCGCTGAAAGCTTTGCCAAAATGTCGAAGTGAATCTGGCATCTCGGTCCGACACGATAGATACGGGCGTCCCGTGGAGTCGTACAATCTCTGCTATATAAAGTCTCGCTAGCCTTTCCATGGAGTACGTTTCCTTCATCGGTAGGAAATGCGCTGATTTTGACAGTCGATCGACTATTACCCAAATAGTGTCGTAGCCTTTAGGCGTACGAGGTATTTTCGTCACGAAATCCATGGTAACATGCTCCCACGTCCATTCCGGTATAGGCAACTGTTGTAGTTTACCATACGGTCGCTGATGTTCGATCTTTACTTGCAAACAAGTCACGCATCTTTCAACAAGGTAAGCGATGTCTTTCTTCATCCCCGGCCACCAATAACTTTGCCTCAAACCATGATACATCTTGTTCGTTCCAGGATGAACTACGTACTTCGATTTATGCGCCTCAACCAGGATCTTCTTTCGTAGATCTCCAAGTTTTGGAACCCAGATCCGATTCCCGAAACACTTCAGACCTTCGGTGTTCGTTACTAGAGTATCCAGAAATCCTACCATTCGCTCGCTCTTCAAGTTTTCCTCTTTCGATGCTTTCTCTTGCCATTCTTTGATCTCCGACTTGAGGTCTGGTACAATGCTTATTCGGTAAGCCACGATTCCTATTTGAGAATCCACAATGCCAGGCTTGACTTTTCCTCCTTTTCGACTTAGGGCATCTGCTACTACATTTCCTTTACCCGGGTGGTAAAGGATCTCACAATCGTAGTCACTAAGTAGTTCGATCCATCGCCGCTGCCTCATGTTGAGCTCCTTCTAATTAAGAAGATACTGAAGACTCTTGTGATCCGTATAAATTTGACACTTCACGCCGTAGAGGTAGTGTCTCCAAATCTTCAAAGCAAACACCACGGCAGCCAATTCCATGTCGTGGGTTGGATAGTTAAGCTCGTGATCCTTCAATTTCCTTGATGCATAAGCTATCACCCTCCTATCTTGCATGAGAACACACCCCAAGCCTAATTTTGACGCATCACAATAAACTACAAATCCATCCGTACCATTTGGTAGAGTGAGAATGGGCGCGCTAGTCAATTTTCCTTTCAAGTTGTTGAATGCATACTCGCATGTAGATGTCCACTCGAATTTGACGTCCTTCCTTGTAAGCTCCGTAAGAGGTGTGGCGATTGCCGAGAAATGCTCGATAAACCTTCGGTTGTAACCCGCCAATCCAAGGAAACTTCACACCTCCGAGGGAGATTTTGGCGACTCCCAGTCCCTAATGGCCTCAATTTTAGCTGGATCCACCTTGATTCCCTCTTGCGTCACGACATGCCCCAAGAACTGAACTTCCTTTAGCCAAAACTCACATTTCGAAAACTTTGCATAGAGTCGCTCTTGCTTAAGCATCTCCAAGATCTTTCGTAGGTGATCGCCGTGCTCCTCGGCCGTCTTTGAGTAGATCAAAATGTCGTCGATGAACACGATGACGAACTTATCCAAGTACGGTTTACACACTCTATTCATCAAGTCCATAAAGGCCGCTGGCGCGTTTGTAAGTCCAAAAGACATCACGAGGAACTCATAATGTCCGTAACGAGTTCGAAAAGCCGTCTTTGGAATATCTTCTTCTCTAACCTTGAGTTGATGATAACCTGATCGCAAATCAATCTTCGAGAAGAACTTAGCCCCTTGCAGTTGGTCAAACAAATCATCAATCCTCGGCAACGGATACTTGTTCTTGACGGTGACTTTGTTGAGTTCTCGGTAGTCGATACACATCCTTATGGTGTCGTCTTTCTTCTTCACGAACAACACCGGTGCTCCCCAAGGCGAAGTACTAGGACGAATAAATCCCTTATCAAGAAGTTCTTGTAGTTGTGCCAACATCTCTTTCAACTCCGACGGTGCAAGTCGATACGGCGCTTTAGCGATGGGCGTCGCTCCGGGTAATAACTCGATCCGAAACTCGATCTCTCGATCCGGCGGTAGACTAACTAAATCTTCTGGGAAAACCTCCGGGTAATCACGAACAACCTCGACATCCTTTACCTCTAACTTATCTTTCTTTGAGTCTACAACATGAGCCATAAACCAAACACATCCCTTTCTAATACATCGATTTGCCTTAATTACTGAAATCAAGCTAGTACTCCTATTCCTCTTAGCGCCATAAACTACGGCCGTTCTCCCATCCGGTAATTTGATACGAACCATCTTTTGCTCACAGTCTATCTTCACCTTGTTTCTAATCATCCAATCCCATCCTAAAACCACGTCCAAACTTTCCATAGGTATAAGTCTTAACACTATGGGCACTAGGCATCCTTCCAATTCTACGGTACAACCTTTCGCAAACTCTCTAACCCACACTCGCCCATTGGCGGTGTCCGCCTCATAAGGATGGTCTAATGGTTCAAGATTTACACAACATTGTTTAAGAAGCTCAGGGGTAGCATATGAATAGTCCGAACCCGTATCAAATAACACTTTAGCACGTATGGAGTTAATCAAGAATGTACCTGTCACCACTTCCGGTGCTTCCTCCGCCTCCTCGGCGGTCATCCTGAAGGCTCGACTCCTTGCTAGAGTTGGTGCCGCTTTCCGATCATCTCGGGCCTCAGTCGCACGTCCTCCAGTCATCGGTGCTCCACTCCTCTTCAGCGGGGGGCAATCGGGCCTGATATGGTCTGGAGATCCACACTGAAAACACGATCTCCTTCCCGGACAATCCCTTGACAGATGACCCGGCTTCCCACACTGGAAGCAAGTGACTGGTCCCGTCTGACAGTTTCCCCGATGTACACGGTGGCATTTGCCACAAGGTTTCTGACTCGAACTCTGATTCCCGCGATGCTCAAACCTCGGGGCCTTACCCCCTCTCAAATCACTAACTGGTCCAGACCACTTCCTTTTCTCTCCCATCTGTTCAGACATCTGACGATCCTTCTCTCTCTCGATCAACTCAGCCGCGTTGATAGCAGCCAAAAAGGTAGCCGGATCTTTCCCCATTACAAACTCCCGAATGCTTCCCTTCAAACCCCAGATATACCTTTCCACTCTTCGCTCCTCAGTCGGTACATATATCTCAGCAAATCTCGATTTCTCGATGAAACGGGTAGTGTACTCTTGTACTGACAGTGATCCTTGCTTCAGCTGAAGAAACTCCTCTTCCATCTTCTTAGTCGCAGCCAAAGGGCAGAATTGCAACCTAAACTTCGCCACGAAGCTCTTCCAAGGCATAGATCTCACAACCTCAGTCCCTCTTCCCCCGGTCTCAACGTTCCACCAGTGTAAGGCATCCGCCTTCAGCATCGATCGCGCGAACACTACCTCGTCCTCGGCTGCACACTTGCACGTCTCAAATACCATCTCGATCTCCTCGATCCATCGTAAAGCTAAAACCGGATCCCGCTCTCCTTTGTAAGTAGGAGGCTTGCATGCAACGAACGTCTTGTAGCTACATCCATGAGTCGACTTGGGTAGATCCCCAACTGCAGGTGGTGTTTGTTGCGAACCTCCGCCGATCACAGTAGCCGGCGGGCTAGTCATTCCGGAATCCTCTCGACCACCATCAGACTTCGACTTCTCTTGTTGGTTCAGTAGGGTCTGTAAAGTATCCTGAATCTTGTCCATCTCCGTCTGAAAGGCCTCATGAGTAACAAAAGCTGCCGGTTGGCTAGCGGAGCTCTCCTGATGAGAGGGTTCTGGTTCAACGCGTGGTCCTTCACTCTGAATCCTACGATTACCCCTCGTTTGACGACGAGCTCCATCATTTGCCACTGTTGCAGCTCTACGAGCTCCTCCTCTCCCCCGACCTTTACCCCGACCACCAGCCTTTCCTCGAACCGCGGTCGTACGAGCAGGCGGCGGTGGGGCCTCAGGTTCCGGTATCACCCTGCTTCGAAGGCTACGTCCGGCCATCGATACTGAGATAGTAACATAAAATTTAGATAACCCTAAACGACTGGATTTACAGGCAGTGTGAGTGTTCGCATGTATTCACGAGCCCGTGACTACACTGGCCAGGTGTAAGCACGTTTCCATGGTACACGCTAGTTCTCGCACTTCATTACCTGACCACGACTCATAGGCAAAATCCTAATGTCCTAATATCTCAGCTCTGTCCCCAATCCTACAGTTTAAGACTAGGCCCAATCCTGGTCACCTAATTCACTTAAACTAGTGCTCTGATACCAATTTGTAACATCCCAAAACCCATAACAATAATAATATGCATATAATATAAATCCCAGTGATCTGAAACGCAATCTCATAATATTCGGTTCAAAAGTAAATAGCTAAAGAGTGCATGTGGAACATCCCTCCACAGTTGAGATTCTAAATTTAGGATAAACTACTAAACTTCTACCGGTAGAGCTACTCTAGAGGTCTACCTTCTCCTTGCCTCTCACCACACGGTCTTTCCCTGAAAAGGTTTAAGATTTTGAAAACGAGGGTTAGACCGTAAGGCCTGGTGAATTCCCTCAAAACAGTTTAGAACACAGTTCCGGCCCGCTGGCCGTAAGAATCAGTTCCGGCCCCTAGGCAGACTTAGCACGGGGGTTCCCAGGGAATCAGTCCCGTGCCTCACACCACTAACTTCCCAGGGATGTACGGTCCCATGGTACATATTACTCACGATGCAATTCCGAAACATTAAAACAGCATGCATATGATGATCATCAGTATAGCATTCACAACCATTTATAATTTCACAAAATCACATTAATATCATTATCAAAACATTTGCAAACCGAATGGATATGTTTAAAAGCAGTAAAAGCAATCCATTCATTTTCAGGCAAGGGAACTCACCTGAGCTTATCTCGCTGATTACTCTATCTCCTGGTATATGTATAAATTCCTAAGGCATTAGTGATTCGCACTTAGACAACACACAACTAGGATACCCCTAGGCAGACTTAGCACGGGGGTTCCGCTACCCGGTTAGCGGACGGGGTCAAGGGGAGCCGCCCTTGCGGGGTCTGAGGGGCAGCGCCAATTTCCCGATTCGGAAAACGTAGGTTTCCAATCCGGGAAAGGCATGACGAAACAAAACACCTCCGAAAACACCACATATTTTCCGATTCGGAAAACATAAATTCCGATTCGGAAAATATGATTTTCCGATTCGGAAAACATAGATTCCGATTCGGAAAATATGAATTCCGATTCGGAAAACGAGGACAGTTCCGAAAACAGCCTAAAATCGATCAAAATCGATTCTAATCTGATCCAATTGTATCCAAACTAATCCCAAAGCAAATATACGACAATTAACAGTGATCTTACACTATTCGGGCGTCGAGATCTTACCTTACGAAGCGAAAATCCCCTACTAAATCTTGATGATGATACTTCCTTCCAAAACACACACTTCACACACTAACACTTCCAAAAATGGTTTAATTTTAGGGTTTAGGGTTTAAATACCTAGGGTTTTGGGCCAAGCCCATACCTAAAATGGTAAAAGCCCATGCCATTAAACTTTTCAATAGTCACTTATTTAATCCCAAAAATCCTCATATTCTCACAAAAGGTCAATTGACAGTAACTTAACTTATTTAACTCCATCTAGGATCTTGGTTATTACAGCTTAACAGCCTCTTGTTGTTCTTTGGACCAGACAAAGCAGTCCCCATACATCTTAACCATTAAGCTGCTGTTTGAACAGCTTATACAGCCCTGTTTAGGTGCTGAACATCACACAGGGGCTGTTTGGATTGGGATATGGCTTATCAGCCATTTGGTCTTCATCAAATAAACAAACAGCAGCCCCTAACAGCTTGTTCATTAAGCTGCCTTGGTAGCTTAATGGATCTTGAAGTTGTTATCTTAATGCATTAAGCCATGCTTGTTTGTGCATTCATGCAATTGGTTCATGTGATAAGTTTGAGTCTTTGTTTTCTTCATTTTACATGATTTAGGTGTATCATTAAGTTACTCATCTGTCTGGAATAAGACTTGAAAAAGCCATAAGGCTAGATTTGTTGAGTTACCTTAAGATTATGCATCGAAATCATCCTTTTTAGGATTTTTGATTCATTTCAACCTCTGTGTAAAAACTAAGTTTGGGGTTTTGATTTTCATCAAAACCACATCTTAGCCAAGCTTTTAAAATAAAATCCGAATTTTTGAGGTCAAAATGAATTAGGTGTACATACAGTTTTTAACTACCTTTTCATGAAATCTTAATATGCATGAGAAACTGTTTTAAGTTTAAAAGTCACACACACACCATTTTTTGTGCATAAGGATACTCGTACATATGTTATGTTTGACATATACAAGACTTACGTGCACAGACACCCGATAACATATGTATTCCAATTTTGATTTTTAAACTCTCATCATTTAAGTCTAGCTTTGATTTATAGAGTTCCTAGTCATGATCACTGTACAAGTACACCACATTTGGGTCTATATCCATTTGAAATAGTCCACTTCATTCGTTGAGGACAACGAATCTTTCAAAGTTTGGGGTGGGGGTAAAACCGTCAAAAATACGTTAACTATTTCAAATGGATATCAAGAGTGTCTTTCCTTTGACACTTATCCATACACGCACAAAGATACACATATACACCACATGGGTACCAAGAGTGTTAAAATTTTCACTCTTGGAAGAAATTATGCACACACACACACCCCAATATGGGAAGAGAGCTATATACCACAAAAAGGCTCTAAATTTTGTTTTTGTGTTTTGCATACACTTAGTGTCAAGGTACACTAAAAACATACACCAATACACTTAGTGTCATAGGCACTAACCATACCCCAATATGGGAAGATGGCAGGAAAATTGTGCCATAAAAGAGAGATTGGGAGTATGAGGTAAAAGGTCGTGCATGTATCTCATAAAAACAAAGAAAAAAGCCGCATGCATCCCAAGGTTTATGACTATGGTGATCTTTGAGGAACTTTAACATGATAAGCTTTACTTTCATGATAGATGCCAAAATTCAAGTTTGGGGTACATATGATAAAAGGGTACGTACACAATTCTTCTTGATCCAATAACGACTGTGTACAAACTTGAATTTTGCATTCCATGGTTCTGTGGCTTTTTAACTCATAAACCTTTTCAATTGTATAGTAGGAACTTCATAAGTTTTCCGTGAAATGTTTTTAGCCAAAATTTTTGCATTTCATGTCTTTTGCTCCATCATGAGTGAGTCGGTCAGTAAATTGAGTCTGTGAGTCTTTATATTTGTCTTTTGTGTTGCTTGGGGATAAGCAACGTTTTAAGTTTGGGGTTGTGATAAGGGTAAAATAGTTACCCTTATTTGGTCATTTTCAGCGTCAATTTAGTATAGTTTTTATTTAGTTATAGTGGGTTTTATTTAGTTTTTGCTATAATTGGGAGTTTTTATTATTTGACGCAACTTTAGTGCAATCCTCGATATTAACGCTAAAAATGCTGTGTTTTTGATCCTTTTCGTCTCTTATATTTTCAGGTGATCTTTTGGACCCGAGATGATGGGTCGTTTGTAAATAACTCGAAGATGGACCGGGCTTGGGATGGTGGTGTTAGAATTTTTGGCCGTGACTGCTACTACTGTTGCTGTTGGGCCGACGATGGCAAAGATAAGCTGCTGCTGGGCCGAAGACAAGCAGCTAGGCTGATGTTTTGATGGCAACAATTGGGCCATTTTGTTTATCGTTTCGTGGGCTCGTATTTTTGAAAACAATCTCGTTGGACATGTTCTAGTTGCTTGGGCTAAAAACATTTGTTTCTCATGGGTTGTTTCTTGAACACTTGGACCGGTGATGACAAAGAAGCCGCAAGCATGCAAGCTTGGGACAAACACTTGGTTTTTTTATTTCTTGGGCCGCCGGCTACATGACCTTGGGCTGCCGGTTGGATACATTTTGCTACACTTTTGGTTTATGTTTTAGTTACGTTTTGGGCTCGTTTAATCGTTTAATTATCGGGCCAATCCAATTAGTGGAAAATTCTAGAAACGGGCCGTGAGCCCGGTTTTAGTTCTTATATATAGATATGTCTAGCTATTGCAAAACTCACACCTTTCTATATAATTCTAGTTACGTTAACGTTGCGTTTTCTCGTTTAGAAGAATTACCGCTTTGTAGTGTAGTCGGTTGTTCATCCCTTGGGTGTCGGGATAGGATTAACCAAAACGTTACTTACACCAAGATTACTATTTCTTTAAGTAGTAATTTGAATAGCTAGACTTTCACGAGTCGCTCTCTCCTTGGGTGTCGGAGTGGAGTCGGTTACCGGTTACTCTTCGTTCTCTCGTAATAATATTACTTTAGGTAATAAACCCTTCCAGTCTATCATAACTATTTAAGCTGGAAGGTGCATTAAATAATCTATAATTACTTGGTTCGACGTTACTTTCATTTTTACTTTTCTGTTACGTTGCTCTCCTTACTTTACTTATAAGGATTTCGTTACTCTGTTTTGTTAGTTTTATAACTAACGAACGTATTGTACGAATCCTTTCGTCTTTACTTTTTTGCAATCTACTAACCATCTAACTGCTTTTACAATTCCATCGCATTTACATTTCTGCTCATTTACATTTCTGCAACATTTACATTTCTGCACCATTTACTGCTTTCCTTTACTGCTTTCATTTATCGCATTCATATTTACCGCTTTCTTTTATATATCTTTTATCTTAAGAAGCCTAGCATGACAGCCTGACAACCTGGCTAGGGGTGTAAAATAAAGTTGGGATTTATACGGAGAAAAGTACTATGGTATAATTATAGTTCTCGTCGTTAATACGTTATTTTTAAGGTCTCATTGAAGATTATATATAAAGATTATATTTTTATCTTGATGTATGAAAATGGGTCGGTTTTTCAGAGATCGCCACAAACGAAAGTTTTGACTCGGTTGGAATCTGAGTCCAGATTTCTCCTCGATGGATAATTTTATTGTCTATACGTGGCCTTTTACGAAACTTCCGTTACATTGAAGATTACGTCAAAATAATAACATAATTTTATATATATATATATATATATATAAATGAGTTGGCTTTTCAGAAGTCACTATTAACCTTACGAATAATATATTAACGACGATATCATTATCTTGGATTTAGATATTTCATTAAAGCATATATATGAAACTGTTATATTTTTACGTCAACGCATGAAAATAAGTCAATCTTTCAGAGGTTGCTTTTAACGGGAGTTTTGACCCGGTTAAGGCTTGAGTCCAAGTCTTTCCACGATGGACTATTCAAAATGTCTACACGTGGCTGTTTATGAAATAACTGTTACATTAAAGATTGCGTTGATTTAATTATATAATAGTTAATATATATGAAAATGTGTTGATCTTTCAGAGGTTATGCTTAATATTAAATCCAAGATATTTGATGCTATTTTTATTATCATAGTACTGAATAACCTATGTTATCTCAACTGAGTTATACACCCTTTGCATCTTAATCTAACTGATGTATGTTAATTTAATTTTCACGCACACAAACAAATCAACTTATTGCTTCCAAAACCTCACGGAAATCCTTTTATAACTAGGCATCATCGAAAGAATTGTTTTTCACACACGCCTCCCTGTGGGATCGACTACCACTTTTATTACTTGTTAAGTTTTATCTCAAAAACGACAGCAAACCGAGGTTTATACTTGGGCCGAGGTCTGTTTGTTTGCATTTTCTATAAAAAAATCCTATATGTGTTTTTGGCGCCGCATTTGATCGGACGGTTGGGAACGGTTGACTTTTTCCCGTTTCTTTGATAGTCCGAGGAAAATACAGCGTGTCGTAAGGAACGCCGGTAGGCAAAGATAAAAAGAGGAAGCACTGAAAAGAGGTCGATTAAGTTCCCTCAAGAGTAGGCTGCTCTTTTCCCCATTTTCTTGACAATAACTCACACACATATTTGAACACAAAATCGATGAGGTATCCGAGATCAAAACAGGCACCCGAATAATCCTCGACAACCATGGACCGACCCAAAACCGACCCATGATCAAGGTATCACCACATGCTCATCCTATGAATTGAACTTGGGTATACAAGCATGTCATCCATATCCCTCCCAAGGATGTTTCGTACCGACCACTACACTACTGATTAATGATTTGATAATCTACATAGTATTTTAATATTATAATTAATTTTGCAATCTTTAAAATTGAATTTTTTTTCTTGAAGCTAGCTAGAATATAATTTTGATTTAAAAATTTCCTTTTCGTTTATTTCGGTATTTTGAAGAAACTACACGATATATGATGGCAATCTTATAAACAATTAACTTAAGTTGATTTAACATAAATATATGTAAACACGTCTACTAATTAAGCTCTAAGCAATTTAAGTTGATTTAACATAACTTTCGTCCTAAAAGTAAAAGGTCACTCCATTACTCCACCTCATATGATTATCGATCATTGATACCAAACGAATTTCAATTTTTATCAAGCGGTCACATCTTGAAATTGGACCCAAGATCTTAATGGCATGGCTGGATTATGTAAAAAAGTTAGTAGTCCACTTTTACTTGAAAAAAAAAGCAATTATGTCGATTTTATGACTGAAATACATTTTTCTAAAGGTAATTGAATTTTTAAGCAAAAGACATGACTATCTTTAACTCAATCCCCATGGTTTAAGAGATTTTTATAATATATTTGATTGATTTTTACAGGTTTTTTGGTTTTTTTGATCGATTTCAAGAAAATTTCCTCTTTTTTGGTGGATGTCCTTGTAATATTTATCTTATTTTAAAAACATATCCTAGAACATCTCTTGTAAAAGTTATTTACCTCGACGAAAGGATGATGTTTGTAAAAATGTAACTTGTATGTTTCATTTGTTCAAGACAAGTTTCCATCAACATCGCTACAACAATTGGTCAAATTAGATATATATCTTGGTCAATTACTTATGTTTACGTTGACTTTCATATATGATATACTTTCCCGAGTTTGTGGTGGATTAGGGAATCGTTTAAGAAATGCTTATTAAATAAGTTTTATAGACAAGGATGGCAATTAACTCTTATCTAACTTTTATCTATTTTATCAGTTAACATTTTCAGCCATTAAAATAGATAGGTTTATGTTTCTCTTATCCAATAAACATTGATTAATCATGTAAAAATCTTTTCCCTCACTAAATAAGGATGTGGTCATTCTTGCCTAATAAAATAAGTGATCCACCCTAATCACACAAAGTTTAAATTTTCTGGAAATTTTTTTTGTGGGTTTATTTTTTACAAGTATAATAGTCATTTTACAATTTATGGGTGGCGCGTCATTGATCTATTACGTAAAGAAGGTTTACTTGATTTTCTGTACAATTGAAAACTATTAAATATTTTTAACAATAAATCATTTTAATTATTTTCATATATAAGCAAGTTGCATGTGTGATATTTTAATTATTTTCATATATAAGCAAGTTGCATGTGTGATATGAAACACATTTTATACGTAAAGGAAAATTTAGATTGATTAGTGAAACTCATTGAGAATTGAAGGAGACACCTCCCCTATATAACCCTTCTCCCCCCTTCCAAATTTCATATCTCAAACACAAACAAATTTATCACAAAAATGGCACAAAATTTCCTCTCTTTTTTGATCATCTCTTTCACAATCTTCGGTGTTTCGACCATTGTTGAGTCTCGATCTCGTGCAAGAATGTATCTTACATTACAGTGTCGATCGGCAATATATCCTGAACTATGCGTTAAAACACTTTTGCCGTATGTAGCAAAAACCGGAGTTCCAAGCCCACAACTATTGGCTCACATTTCACTAGCTACATGTCTATCGAAAGCTCGGGTTACAAAGGTGTACTTGAAGATGGTAGCAAAGAAATTGAATGAAACGAAGAGTTTTGGAGACTATGAAGCAATAGAAGAATGTATGTATCGAATCAACGATGGAGTGGACCAAATAACGCAATCGTTTAAGGAGCTGCAACAAATGGGAAAAGATGGAGATGAAAACTTCGTGTGGCACGAGAGTAACGTGCAATCATGGGTTAGTGCGGCCTTGACGGATGCTAGTACGTGCATTGACGGAATGCTAGGGAATGGGATCGCGCGAAGGGAACAAATGATGATTAAGGCGAGGTTTTTGAACGTGAAACAACTGGCTAGCAATTCTCTTGCGATGTTCCATCATTTCACGACAAGATACCGTGCATCTCGTGGCATCAAGAATCCGTAAATGTAGTGATTTAACCAACTATGTTATTTCTAATTATGTTACAATTTTTTGTGTCACACTTGGGTGGCTGTTTTGTTTATGTTGTACTTGTTCAAGGTGGTACAAATTATGTTGCAATACTGTATACATTTGATAATAACAAAAATTTCAATTAATATCCAAGCCTATCAAGAACAGATTTCCAAAAAAAATAGTTAAGAAACGGAGAATCTAACATCTAAAAAACTACACTCTTCTCTAACGGATTATCTGATATATTTTGAAAATTATAACATTAATTATATTGTCGAAATATTTTTTATACATATAATAAAGTATCATTTGTGACTTATAAACATTTAGCATCAAGATTTTTATTAGTGAATATATCTCTACCATATTATAAAAGAAATAAGCCACAAATTCAGTTATTTTAGTTAAGAAACCGTTTTTCAACATTTACATTTAGTACCCTTGTAATTAATTGTTTAGTTTATTTTTAATCCTTCACTTATTCATTTTTCATTTTAAGACTTTAGCATACGATACAACCCTATAAAGCAGACCATTGTTTCTCCTTCCCCACGATCTCTTACTTTTTCAAAATCATATCAAATTTAAATTAAAATTTACGTTTCATATCCTTGTAATTAGTTGATTAATTTACTTTTCATTTTTTTTCTTTCTATTTTTTATTTTATACCCTTATCAAATTAACATGAATAATGTTATATAGAATAAAATGTAGTAAAAAGTCGTTTTTCTTTATTAACAAATCATGCCATCGTAACCGTCTCGACGATACCTTGTGTGACAACCGACCATTCCGGCCCTTAGGTTAGCGACTCGTAGAGCACTCTTGTAGCTTGATATTTGAGTGAAATATTAATCCTATAACTATTTAGGAAAAATTAAGGTTAAGTATGCGAAAATTTTGGAAGATAACTTAGAAGTCCTGAACATAGCTCGGAAAAAGCCCGTTTTAGTCCGTAATCGCCCGAAAATCTTATATAATGCCGAATTGACTCAATTAAAGTCTTTTATATATAAATTATTATATTTTTACTAACTAGAAGAAAACATTTCCATTTAACCTATTTTATTTCTTGAAAAGTCGTTTTTACCGGAAAATTATCGCGAACTGAAAAACCGTTGCACTTTTAATCAAATGGGCTTCTTTCAAAAAAAAAACTATTAGAATGGAGTGGGGGCCCATAAAATGGTTGGCCACCCCCACTTACCACCATATAAAAACCCATATCTTCCTCTTTACACCTCATTTTCACTTTCAAATTTTATAGAAAAATCATCCAACTTCACCACTCTCTTTTCCACCTTCAAACCATCTACAACTCCAGAAAATTCAGCTTCATATCTCTATTTTTAAAGATCAAGAACACAAGTTTAAAGTGCTTATAAGTTGTATACATTAAAAGGTAAAAGATTCTTACCTCTCTTCTCCTTTTATGCACTTTTTAGTGCTATTTCTTTCAATTTTTAAGGGTTTATGGATGTTCTTGATGAACATAATGTTCTTAATGTTTTATAGGGGAGGATGAACACAATGGATGATTAAAACATCCATTAAAAAGCTAAATCCTATGACCCTTCATCATAAACACAAGAACAAGGGTGAAAACCCCCAATTTTTGGTGCTTTTTAGTTTATGTTAGGAGCTGGAAATTCTTGGATGATTGCATGCAAGAATCATTTTGATTTTAGTACAAAATATTGTTTGCTACATGTTATATGATGGGGGATTTAGTTTAGCATCAAAAGAAACCCCAATTCTTGAAGATTTCTATGTGTTTTTGTGAAAATAGTGGGTTTTGAATCTGGACAGAAGCTGACAGATTGTTGCATGTGTGTTTGGACGACCCAAAAGGGGTTCATATGAACTTATTTTTATCTACATTTTTGAGGGACTAATATTTTATGAGTTGGCATTCAAACCTCACTGGAATCATTTAAAAATACTAAGTATAGACCCCTCATCTATGTCAAAACTTTTTGTGGTGCAACAGCTCCGGGTCAAAATTTTATGTTAACTTGTTGCATGCATATCTCTTTGAGAACTTATTCAAAATTTATAATTCTTGATCCTAGACTCAAGTTTATTGAAGTAGCTTTCCAAAGAATCTGGAATCATATGATTTGGTGGATTTTTGAGTGTGCAACCAATGAAAATAAATTCGTGGTGCAAGCTGTCCAGAAATGGCAGATTCACATGCATGGATTGAAGAGGTCATAACTCACTCATAAATCATCAAATATGAGTGAAACTTGTTTCATTAGTTAGGTATGTATGTTAGCTTGAAAATCCCTTTTGAAATTTAAGATTTGGAGTGGTAACAAACCCTCTATGAGTCAAACACTACAGACATGTATTTTCAAATGTGAGCTGTGCACACCGTTTTTGTAAAAATCATTTATATGAGCTAAACACCTCTAAAAATTATGAAATTTGGTGGGAATGTTTCTAACACAATCAACTTCAGTAGGTAAAAATTTGGAAACTTAAACCTTTTTGGAGTATAGCTTAAAAGTGACTTTTTGCCAAACATACCAATCTGTCAGCATCTGAATATTTCCAAAAAGTTGAATTTTGAGTTTCAAAACGTTACATTCATTTGAGTGCTATAAATTAATAATAAGAATTATTTTATACTATGGTTGGCTACCTAAACTAAATGTGGGTATTATATAAGAATGTTGGATTTGGACTTAATTAGGGTATTGAACCGATACATTGGGACTTACGTTACCTATGGATTATGTAGGCACTCGTAGGCTCGGGACTAAAACTTTGAATTTCGCGCTAATCGCTAAGCTATCCAAGGTGAGTATTCACAGCCCCTCTTTTACCGTTTTTACGTATTTGGGGTGAAAAGCATGTTTAACAAAATGAATTGTTGATTTATATTGTAATATAAATCTTTGATATGAGTAAATTTTGCAATGTTAAGAGACATGGTATGTTGAGTATAAAAGTTTAAGTCCCCGGTAACTACTATCAACTCATAACAATGGGCCTATAATACTAGTGGATAGCGCTATTTGGTTGACATACCCACCTTATACTGACGAGAAATAGGTGCACTGTATTGAATAAAAGTTCTACACATGTGGGATTTAGTCCCACCGCTGAGGTAGAACAGGGGCGTAGCATGTCGTATTTTTAGGCTTAGTAGTGACTCAACAATTAAAATATCATGTAATTAACGTTAACCCGGGAATTTCCTCATGTTTTGTTACTAGGCTTTGAAATGGAGTGAGCAAAAACGTTAACTAATGATAAGGCTTGTAATGGTAGTGGACAAAAAGGTTCACTATAAATGTTTATCAAAAATTTGAGTGAGTATAAAGATTCACTAAAATCTTGTCGCATCTAAACTATTTTGTGCATATGAAAAACCTGTGAACTCACCAACTCTCATAGTTGACGCTTGTTTTAACATTCTTTTCAGGAAATCAGAAGGTAAATGAAAAAACTTAATTTGCGCGTTTGTTGGCATCAACCAAGACTTTATTTATTTTGTTATGTCTGTAATTTCTAAACATCAGTTGGTTGTAATACGAACTGTAAACTTAAAATGTTTTGATATGAATGGTTGATGTTGTGTATCTCCTATCGCATTGAAATCTTAGCTGTCACACCTCCTGTTTCCGCTTTAGCGGGGTGTTACACCTTCGATACGAATCCAATATTGAATATTGTTTGGATTTAGTTATATTATTAAATATAAAAAATATCTAAAATAATTTGTTTTATATTTATCGATACAATCTATTTATTTATACCTATAATTCTATATTTATCTTTACTCCTATTATAAAAAGACTATAACAGTTATTCTTGAATTTTAAGATATTAGCAGTTCGTACAACCCTTTAAAGCATGCTACTCCTATAATCATTCTCCTTAATTCAATAATTTCCAAAATAGAAGTTACACTTCATATCCTTCTAATTACTTATTTAATTTACTTCTCATCCATTCCTTTTTCATTTTTTATTTTAAACCCTTAGCAAATTAAGGTAAATAGTCTTATATGAACATTATAATGTATTAAAAATATTGTTTTCCTTAATAAATTATATCATTATAATCATCTCTCGATAATAGCTTCAAAACGAGTCTAATATTAAATATTTTTAGATGTAATCATGTTATTTATTAAATATAAAAAATAGATACAAATTTATTTGTGTTATGGAATAATTGTATTACGGTATGGATGTCAATCCCTTTATTATATGGTAGAGATATATACCATATATATTGTATTGTATTTCTTAGGGACCAAGCAATGTCTGTGTATAAATATGTATCCTCTATTGAATAATAATACAAGCTTCTTTGCTCTCATCTCTCTCTTTATCTCGTCTCTCTCGTGCCTCTCTCTCTCTTTCTCTCTCTATATTCCAGTTATTTCATAACATGTTATCAGCACGAAGCTCTCGATAGAAGATGAAATCGACGACGATAAAGGCATACGGGTGAAAGGAATCCAAAAACATCTAAAGGCTCATCCTACTATCGAGGGTTCTACCTTAAGAGGTTAGTCTTAATTTTATACCGCTTTTTGTTAATATGCAATCGATCTGTTTTATTCCTTCTTCTAAAAAGAGATAGGATTGTTCTTATGATTTATGATTTATAATTTATCAAAAACTGCAATTTATCGATTTATACAAAACCCTACCCGATTGAATTTTGTTTCTAAGTCGACCTCGCGGCGCGAGCTCTTATTTCCGCGGCGCGAGGCTATAGTTTAGGGTTTGGGTCTCCCGTATGTTGCTCGCGACGCAAAACGGCGTATTCGCGGCATGAATGGAAGCCCTATCTTCGATCGATTTTTGCGACGGGAGGAATCAGATTCGCGAACGCGAGAAGGCTTCTGTTTTTGTGATCGATGCCTCGCGATGCAAAGTCCTTAATATCGCTACGTGTAAAAACCCTTATTTCGAAAAATTACTTACTTCGCGGCGCGATAGAATGTTTCTCGCGACACGAGATTCTTGCTGTTTTAAAACAAATATTTACTGATTTCCCAAACATCTTATATGAAGTTTTAATATTAAACTCTTGTATCTTATCATAGTTAATCATGTCAAACCTTGCAAAACTTGAGTTTTTGGCTTTGGATATCACCGGAAAAAACTACTTGTCTTGGGTATTGGATGCCGAAATACACCTAGATGCCAAGGGCCTTGGAAAACTATCAAAGAGGGAAACCAGGAAACTACCCAGGATAGGGCAAAGGCGATGATTTTCTTACGCCATCATCTACATGAAGCCCTAAAAACTGAATACCTCACTATAAAAGATCCACTTATCCTCTAGAAAAATCTTAGAGATCGCTACGATCACCAAAGAATTGTGATATTGCCAAAGGCACGTTATGAGTGGGTTCATTTGAGGTTTCAAGACTTTAAGTCTGTAAGCGAGTATAACTCAGCTATGTTTAGAATTACCTCTCAATTAACCCTATGTGGTGAAAAGATTACCGATGACGAGATGTTAGAGAAAACATTCTACACCTTTCACGCTTCTAATATGCTCTTGCAACAACAATATCGTGAAAGGGGTTTTAAGAAATACTGTGATTTAATTTCATGCTTACTGGTTGCTGAGCAAAACAATGAACTCCTTATGAAAAACTATGAGACTCGTCCTACTGGAACCGCCCCATTCCCAGAGGCGAATGTGGCAACATATAATGATCGAAGAGAAAATAATGGACGTGGTCGGCGTCATGGTAAGTTTCGTGGTCGTGGTCGAGGCCGTGGACGAGGTCACGGTCGAGGAAGTGGTCGTGGAGGATATCCTGGTGTTCAATTTAACAATCCAAAGGCACATGCCCATGAAAAGAAAAATGCATATGAAAAGAAAGAAAAATCGACAAGTATTACGTGTAATCGTTGTCGCATGGAGAACCATTGGGCCCGCACATGCCGTACAGTAAGGCATCTAGTGGAGCTTTATCACTAGTAACAGAGTCATAATCAACTCGATTCGTAAAAGACTAAAGGAGGCAAAAGGGAAGTGGGTCGAAGAATTGCCTTCTATTCTGTGGGCAAATCGTACGACTCCAAAGACTTCAACAGGACAAACTCCTTTTTCTCTTGTTTATGGATGCGAAGCAGTATTACCGATTGAAGCTCGATTTCCAGTTGCAAGGCATCATACGATGGAACAAAACATGATAGATTTATACTACGATCTAGATGCCTTGGAAGAACTCAGAGATAAAGCGTTTCAGAAAATGGCATCACAAAAATCCATGATCGAACGATATTTCAACAAGAAGGTAAAAGCTAAAGTCTTTCAAGTAGGAGATTATGTCTTACGACATGTGTTCCAAAATACCCAAGAGTTAAACGCTGGAAAGCTTTCCATCAAATGGGAAGGACCTTACAGAATTTCCAAAATTATGGGAAATGGTGCATATAAACTTACGACTATCGAAGGTAAGAAAATCCCACGTAGCTGGAATGCAACTCATCTAAAGAGGTACTATTTCTAAACCCTTTTTATTTTTATTTTTCTTTGTGAACGAATACTGACTTGGGCCTCGGAGCGTCGTTGGTCAAACCAACGGCCACCCCTTAAGCCATCTTTTATCGCACGATCATCGCTAGCATCGCATGAAACAACTATTGCTCATATCGCACGACTATCGCAAGCATCGCATGAAAACAACTATCGCTTGCAACGCACGATTTACTCTATTGAGTAAAAACAGAAACGTTTCTAAAAATTAACCTTTAGCCCTAGTCGCACGATAACTACATGGATCAGATGCAATAAGTTCAAACAAGATCCATTCATTTAAAAGAACGTACTTAAACAAATCAAAAAGTACTAAAATAAAAGATCGTACAATTACAAGAAACAAAAAAAAAACTAAGTGCTAGGAGGAATGTCTGATTCTGTAACTCGTCCACCTTCACCAGGTTGTACGATCACCGCCGGAGTGTCCTCGAGAACCGAAGTCACAGGGTTGGATCTAGAGACCGTTTCATTTGGAGTCTCCTCCCCAACCATAGCAACCTCAGCCTTCTCAGGCTCCTTCCCATCTTCTTCTCTCTCCTCATCTAGATCCTTGAGATCATCAGCGTCGAGAAGATCGTCAGAACCCATAAGCTCGCGAAAGGCTTTCACCTCTTCTTTAGCAATCCCAACGGTGATAGTACCAGCTATAATACGACGCATTAGGGCCGCACGAGCTACGACCCTCACTAACACCACCTCATCGTTAAGATCCTGGATCTCAGACGATAGAGCCTCCTCGCGCGCCGTTTTCTCCTGATGTAACTCCTTCAACTCTTCCTCTAGCTTGGACGCACGATCGAGGACGGTCTTCATGGGAGCCCGTTGCTCGTTCCTCATATGCTCCGCAGCATCAAGCTTCGCCTCTAGATCCTCGATCTTGACCTGCTTGGCCTCCAATTCAGACGCCAGCTTGAAGACCTTCTCTTTCGCCTTGTCCGCCTCCTTCACAGCTGCCCGTTCACTTGCCATCTTTTGACGCATGTCCCCCTTTATGGTCTCCATACGGGAATGAAGACCAAGACTCGCTTGAAGGGCCTAAAAAGTGTAAAGCAAGCCAAAAATTATCGAGCGATATAACAAAAGCAGTAATCGTGCGGTACGAAGAAAATCACTTACCAAGAAAGAGAGGTCAATAGATGTCGCATCAATCTCCTCAAACATCTACCTCAAGAACTGTTCCTTCTGCGAAGGGAGCAAGAATTGTTCGATAGCAGGAAAGATGTCCTCCTTCTTGAAAACATCCTCTTCCAAGAAACCCTTGGGAAGAGAAATGTTCAGAGATGTAGATCCTGCTTTCTCAGCGATCTTCTTCTGTTGCTTGGCGGCAGTCTTCACCACCTTAACATCCTTCATCGAACTCTCAGGGGGAGCAGATCTTAAAGGAGCCGCGTCGACCACATCATCCGCCTTGTGCTTGGCTTCATGCGATGGGTCAATGGGATCGAACGATGATCTCGTTCGTTTCGCAGGAGGCTCACCCCCAGCCATCTCCTTCTTCTTTTGAGCCGCTCTCTTAGCAGCCTCCAATTGTTGTTCTCTCCTTGACGGCTTCTTCGATGATCCTGCATAGTAAAGATGAGTAAGAAAAAAGAATTTCAAAGAAGTATCGTACGATATTTCTAAATTGTACGACTTACCTTCCATGTCCTCTTCAGAGATCACCTGAACTTCTGGGTCTATCGCAGCAACCTCGTCATCACTATCTGCAAGAATCTCCTTAGACTTCTGCGTAGAATAAAGACGTTCGCCAATGCTATACGACAAGAATCGCTTGACTGAAGCCTTTGATTCCTCAGTAGCCTCGAACGAGAAATCAATCTTTGCAAAAATGATCAAACGTAAGATAACATAATAAAGAAAATAAAGAAAACGTTTCCAAAAGATGCACCTATACCTAACGGATTCCACTCTGGAGGAATCCATCTACCTTCATCCAGAACTGATGATGATCGAACAAACACATACAGAGATTTCCACCCACGATCATGTACCTGAGTACCATGTACTAACATGGCATCCCCCCTACCCTTTGGAAACAAACCTATTGATCATAATCCGTCGATTTCACGGTATACGCTGTAAGAAGATCGTTAACAGAAAACGTAGGACGACCCCAATCTTTCGTTACACGTTCGATCACTTGAATTACCCTCCAAAATTGGGGCATCAGTTGACCAGGAGAGAGGTTGAATCGAGTCATGAATGCTCGAGACAAGGGACTGTAAGGCCATCTGAAACCTATCTTAAAAGGATATTCGAAGAGTGCGAAGAAACCCGCAGGGGCATCCTGTTGGGTTTTTCTGTGATCCCCAAACCAAACTGATCCGGTGAACACTTAATAAAATCATGCGGAAGCGAATGTGGATAAAACCTAACCACGATCTTTCTATTACGATTGTAACAATAATTGAGAAAAACGTTTACCTGGTTGCTTGAGTTATAATCCACCCGTGATCGACCAACGAACGTTCCTCTAGCAGAACCGTGAAACCCGAACAAAAATCGACCCGAGGGGGGGGGGCGTGTGCGCCGGTTTTTGGAGAGAGGAGGAGAGAGACAGAAAACTGATTTTCTCAACTGAAAAAGCTTAATGTTTCTTAACCCATAGGCCTTTATTTATATGGAAAAATACAACAGTTTGGATGAGATTCAGCTTCCATATTATAATTATCTCAAATTCATTCCTTTTATAAACTGGAAAAGAATTTGCCTATGATAATTATGATTTATATATATATTTATCTAATATATATAAAACCTTATTAATTAACTATTATATATTTATTTGTCTAATAAATATACAATATTCTAATTAATTAATAATCCTCCAACTCTGGTAATTTTGACTGTAATTACCCAATAGATTTATAATTCATTATTATAAATCCTAACTCTCCATTTCGGGGTTTCATCTAACTTGTTCGACTTATAGGTCCTCACAGGTGTGACCCTCAAGTGTCTTGTAACATTGGATGTGTAATCACTTGGTTTGTCAACTCTGCACATAATTCCTAACAGACTCCCACTTGTGCAAGTTGGCAATACCACCTTTGATTTCACTGACCTAAGGAGGCCCCTAGATAGGCACTTAGGCTGACCAGGTTACAAGAACTCTTATACCCAGATTGGTGATATAAACATTCCGTGAGGAATTGGTATCTATGAAACTACTGTTCATTGATTGGGTATATCTTGGCTTTTCCCTTTGCATCGCGATATTTCATCTGTGAGTATGAGCTTGGAAAGTGTCAACTCTAAATACTCAAGATTCTGTTCTCTTGATTATCTGACTTTCACTGATAGGTAAATGACAAAGAACTAATCAGTTCGTTTGGGCATGGCCATGCACTTCATCAGTATACTTAGTCAGTCAAGATGGGCCCAGAAATATCTCTCTTCTGAGAAGAGGTGCAAATCCCATCTTGCATATCTGCCTTTAACACCACGGCTTCCGCTGAATCTAGTTACACCTTTTATAGCTACCCTGTTACGGCGTAGCGGTTGAGTGCACTAAGAATTCAGTAGTCCTCATGATATCAAATCAGATACCTCAGGTGATAGGGACAACCACTGTGAGATTTACTTATGACTTCATTCCAAGAAGTAATCTCAACCGCGGATCACGTCCGATATTTGATACTCTATCAAATATCTGTGCAACTTTTAGTCTACAACACCTGTAGCTGTTATTCAACAATCTGATCATAACTACCTAAAAGTTCACAATGACATTAACACCTTATCATGCTCCCACATTGATAAGTTGTCACGGACAGATTTTGAATGAAAAACCAGAGACTGATTTCATTCCTGGATATATTAAAAACATGCAAAAATGTGAAAGTGATAAAGAAATCAATTTTGTATAGTCCATATTACACGCTGTAATAATAACAAGATTGAAAGTCTTTTCTTTTAACAACTTTCATTTTATCTATTTAACATTTGTTAAATACTGGTCTAAAATAAAGTATCACCTATCTTTAGTTTAAACCCTTTGATTAAAGTTTACCAATCTAATCAAAGTGATAACCAAAAACACAAGTCTGTTTACTTGTATCTGCTAATTATTGTTTTGCAAACACCTCTTAAAACAATAACTAGTCTTTTTATCATATTCCGTGAACTCGGAGACCTGGACTAACTTCCAGTTCCTGAATATGTTAGTCCGCAACTTTCCTTAGTTGCTGTGTAGATGAATGATTTCTACCTGAAATCCAATTCCATTTGCAATCCTGGCAATTCTACTGGAATGCTATATTTTTAATCCAACACTTTAATTATTGATTTTTGAGTCAGTCACGACCTTTGTTTCATGGGTCTTGAAACTTTTATCCTTTTAACTAAAAGGGTAAATTATATCTTATGAATTCTTATCCTACCTGGATTTATGAATTCCGAGATATATCAATAATTATATCTTTTATTCTTTTATCTCAGACTAGATAAAGAATAAATTGGGCTCCCACTTACTTGCATAAAAACTAACTATTACTCAAAATTTACTATTGACTTGGTCAAAACTTTGATTAGTCAATCCTAATTTCAAGTAATGTACTTTGAGAATTTCCCTTTATGAAACTTAACTGGATTTGGTCAAATCCTAATTCCAGATCTTGGAATCTTTCTAGTTTCATAAATACTGTTCTTAACGCCATTTGAGTTAATATCCTAAATTCTCCTTTCAAAACATTTGAATAAAACTTGATCAAACTTGATTACTTAATTCTGAGAATTTCCTTTTATAAAACTTAACTGAATTTGTTAAAATCCTAATTCCAGAACTTGGAATCTTTCTAGTTTTATAAATGCTGTTATTAACGCTATCTGAGTTAATATCTTAAATTCTCCCTTTTGATCATAAAACTATTATTCATAAATGTTTTAATCTCAAAACACATTCCTATAGAATCTCGTGTGTTTTGATAGCTTTTATACAAATTACTTCAAATTCATTAAAGTAATTATAACAGGCATCAACTAGGATCATACAGATATGAGAATATCAGGCACAATCAGATATTTCTATGTCAAGACAATAATTTTTGAATATAAAACCATGAAATTATAAAATATAATTATTCAACCATTGTTTAAAACACAATCCCCAAAATAACTGTTTTAAAACTATAAATTCAAAAAGTCTTGACTTAAATCATCTTGTACTCTGATCCTCGGCAATCTCTGGGCATTTCACTTCTGACCTCCTGCAATAATCATTTGCTCTAGGTATCAGTATACTTGTAAGTTAACAAGTAAGAAGTGACAAGTCAAAGCAATCATAAATTTTTTGAGGTTTACATACCTGCTTCATGACGCTTAGGGCAGTTTTGCCTCCAATGACCGATCTCATTGCATATGAAGCAGCGATTCTCGGTCCTAGCTTTGTTTGGCTTAACCTTCTTGCCCTGCCCTTGCCTTTGCCTTTCTTGGGTGCACTCTGGATGGCCTGAACTGGTCCTTTTCCCTTGCTGGTGCTAGCATGCCCATTTTTCTTTTTAACCCCTCCGTCTTTTACCATCAAGACGTCCTTTGTCTTGTTCTTGTTCCCCATATTTAATTCAGCTGTCTTAAGCATGGAGTGCAATTCTGCTATTGTTTTCTCCATGTTGTTCATGTTGTAGTTGACTACAAAGGGCCTGTAGTCTTCCGACAGTGAATTGAGTATGGTGTCAGTTGCTAGCTGCAACGGAACAGGATGACCCAGCCTCTCCAGATGATCTAAGTGCCGTTTCATTTTCATGACATGGTCACTTACTGATGTTCCTTTTACCATCTTGCATTCATTGAATGCTTTGGTGGCATCGTAACGTTCTGTACGAGCCTGAGTCTGAAACATGTCCCTCAGCTGGCGGATCATGTCGTAAGCTTTTGTATTTATGAGCCCTGCTTGTAGATCTGGGCTCATAGTTGCTAACATCAGACAGGCAACATCAAGGAGATCATCTGAGTGCTTCTTTTGGGCATTTCTGGCAGCAGCCGGAGCGTTTGCCGGAGGTGCCTCCCCAAGTGGCTCTTCAAGCACATACCACTTTCTTTCATGTCTGAGCACAATCATCAGATTGCGCTCCCAGTCAAGAAAGTTAGAGCCGGTCAACTTATCCTTCTCTAGGATAGAGCGGAGGGAAAGATTGTTAGTGCTGGTAACAGTGCTTGCCATCTACACAAAATAAAACTTTTGGTCTTAGCAACTGTAAATAGACTGATTTCCAATAAAATATCAATAAACCCTTAAATGATCAATTTATTGGACTAGGATCCTTATTTCATACGTCCTGATGTGCGTAATGTTCTTGCTCCACCAGACCCGTATTTATGTCGGTAGGTAAGGACTTTTACCAATCATGTCTAACTGACATGACTCCTAGATCTTTTCGGGACCAAGGCAACTACCTGTGCATGTTTTAGTCCCTCTTAGTGCTTTTTGGCCCGGTACCACCCGGTGAACATTATAGAACCAAAACAGATCTCACCATTTTGGGGACCTGATTACTATACTCTGGCCGGTACCACCCGGAGATAATTCGCAGAGTTATGCAACCCCTTCAGCTTCAGTTTGAACACAGACGTTGAATGTGTGATCACTTACAACGCCTATGTACTTTACGCCGAAGGTGTCCCTAGATGGGTTGCACTACTGATCTATGATTTTCGGGGTTTTGAAAAACTTTATTTCCAGGATTTTGAAAAACTGATTGTTTATAAAGGCTACTTATGTTTTAAACTAACTGTTTGAAACATACATGTAATTTTAAAACTAACTGTTCTAAAAATTACTCGCTAATTAAAACTAACTGTTTTAATAGCATACCTAGTTGATTAAAACTAACTGTTTTTGTCAACTTTGCCTTTTATAAAATAATCATCCACTGATTGTTATAAAGAGCAATTGATATTCTAAACTAACTGTTTTAAATATTCATGTTATTTTAAACCAACTGTTTAAAATATCGGCTAATTGAAATCAACTGATTTAAAGTGTACTGGTTGATTGAAACTACCTGTTTCAATAACCTTTTCCGTCTGACAAAAGCTAACTGTTTTGTCAACTTTGCTCTTTTATAACAATACACTAGGTTTTATTAAAAGCTTCACTTTAAAGGTTTTCGATTGAAAAGTTAATAAAACCCAATTTCTTCTTGTTTTAAAAAAAAAGAATATTTTTAAAACATATCTAATAAACTAACAGTTATTAGCATCAACTACGTAGTTAATCATGCACACAGATAATTATAACAACTACGCAATTGTAAAACATATAATTATAGGATTTGCCAATTTTGTTCCTAGGGACCAATAATGACCTAGTTTTTCTACAACTTCAAAACTTCGTGTAGCTCCCACTGGCTTCGCCATGTTTGTTAGTCTTCCGGTAAGATGAAGAATCTTAGTACCTCCCACTGGCCTCGTCATCCCAGAAGGAATAAATCCTAAGGTCATTATTACATAAGGGGTTGTAAACGGCACGCAGGCCTCCCCGCAAATATGTCAAGGGTCTAGGTTGGCACATATATATACAAAACATGTATATAACACAACCATGCAAAATATAAAGCTAAAACTTAAGCAATATAATATAGGTGATATTCTAAAGATTCGTTAGATTTAATTTCCCGGAAAAACCAATTCTAACTAGATTTATAAAACTAACTGTTTAATAAATTCTAATTCAATATTTTAAAATGAAAATCCAAATAAATTAATTTTATAAAAGATTTTTCTTTTAAAACATTTTGGTTTTATAAAACTTTTAATTGCACGGGTTAAGATAGATATAAGGAAAAATAAAGTCCAAAACTTGGGCTTTTGAGCCCATTACGAAAACTGGTAATGACTTGGGCCTTGTGCCCGTTACCTAACTGGTAATAACTGGGCCTATACCCGTAAGTCGTTAAACCCGACCAGTGCAATGTGACAGACCTAGTGACTTACTTGTTCGCAGCTCGAACTGAGCACAGCTCACAATAACCTACGCTGGTTGATACTTACGGCGCGAGCCTACGGCTCGCGACGTGAACCTAGGTCAGATCATACCACCATTGGGCTTTGATCAGTGGCGGTTGGCCTTTCCCGACCCGTTGACACCGTTTACCGTTACCACCGTGGTGGTTTCCGGTGTATTTGGTCTGCCAATTGATCGAGTACCGCCACCGTACGGTACGGCCACGAGGCAGCCTGCGGTGATCGGTTTCCTATCGCCATTAATCAACGCCACGCACCACCACCGATTCCATATACCACTATCGACTGGCGCGGCCATAAGGCAGCCGACGGTGGTTGTTCTTCATGGTTCGTGGTTCGGCCACCACCATCGCCGTTGATGACGACGGTGAGGCCAGAACACCTTCGCTGCCACCTACACTCGTTCGCCACCACCGCAATTTGCGGTTCCCGGTGGCCTTAAACGACTAACAGCCGCCGCCGCATCCACAAATTATGGTGCGGCCGGCGACCCTTTTTGCGGACGACTAACATCACCACCATCGCAGATCGCCACCACTCTGGTGGTTGCCGATCTTAAGTGTGAAAAACCACCACGCTGGTGGTCTCGGATATGTGTATGCCGCGGCCACCAAACTGGCGGTGCGGCCGTGGCTCTTGGTAGCGATTTAGTTCGGCCACCGTCGCCGTCTCAACTGAAGATGACAGCGAGGCAGGAACGTCCCTTGCCGTCGTTTGATCGAAACAAGATAATCCACCACCTCCTCACTGGTGGTTGCGGTTGCGGTTGGATTCGAAAGTCGTGGCCATCAGCCATTGCCTTGGCGTGGCCAATCACGGCAGCCGGCGATGGCTTGATTTAGCCACCACCGTCGCCCTTGTTCTCCATTCTCCGCCATGGTTGATCGAAGACCATCCGCTTCCACCACGCTGGTGGTTTGCGGTTTCGATCGTGTGAATCCTACGGCCACCACCATTCTGGTGGTACGGCCGATGTTTGATCGAAAAACGAAAACAACCAACCACCACCATACTGGTGGTTGCGGTTGCGTGACAGCAAACGCCGCTGCCACCACCATCTGGGTGGCTGCGGTGGTCAGGTGGTTTTATGAGTAACAACCAGTGCCTCTACCACCAACTGTGGTGTGGTCCGGTTGTTCGACGGTAGATACGGGTTCATACGATAAACAATAACTACGTGCGAATCATACATACGATAATAAACACACATACATACAAAAGATCAAATTTTTTCGAATAATAACGGATCTAATGTATAGAATCGTAATGGAAAAACTGTGGCTCTGATACCACTGTTGGGTTTTTCTGTGATCCCCAAACCAAACTGATCCGGTGAACACTTAATAAAATCATGCGGAAGCGAATGTGGATAAAACCTAACCACGATCTTTCTATTACGATTGTAACAATAGTTGAGAAAAACGTTTACCTGGTTGCTTGAGTTATAATCCACCCGTGATCGACCAACGAACGTTCCTCTAGCAGAACCGTGAAACCCGAACAAAAATCGACCCGAGGGGGGGTGTGTGCGCCGGTTTTTGGAGAGAGGAGGAGAGAGACAGAAAACTGATTTTCTCAACTGAAAAAGCTTAATGTTTCTTAACCCATAGGCCTTTATTTATATGGGAAAAATACAACAGTTTGGATGAGATTCAGCTTCCATATTATAATTATCTCAAATTCATTCCTTTTATAAACTGGAAAAGAATTTGCCTATGATAATTATGATTTATATATATATTTATCTAATATATATAAAACCTTATTAATTAACTATTATATATTTATTTGTCTAATAAATATACAATATTCTAATTAATTAATAATCCTCCAACTCTGGAAATTTTGACTGTAATTACCCAATAGATTTATAATTCATTATTATAAATCCTAACTCTCCATTTCGGGGTTTCATCTAACTTGTTCGACTTATAGGTCCTCACAGGTGTGACCCTCAAGTGTCTTGTAACATTGGATGTGTAATCACTTGGTTTGTCAACTCTGCACATAATTCCTAACAGATCCGCAGGTCTGATTTCACTCGCAACCTTAAGAATGGCACTATCAGGTAACCCTGATAATTTCCTAAGAGCCAAGACATCTAAAGACTCCTTGATAGTACTTTTAACCTCCATTGATTCGAAAAACTCTAATCGGTCTAAACTACTTCTAAGGCGATTAAAACACAATTAGTCGAAATTTCTAGGGTTCTTCTCGGCTTTGGATTTTAAACGCATGAAAAAAAACGAAAGAAGAGGAAGGTTACCTTATGAGGATTATCGCCAAGATAATCACCGAGAATAAAGGATTGATTTCGATTCGATTGCACAAATAATTTTGGGGATAAATTGTGTTTATTTTTTATCAGAATCAGAGTTTATACGGAAACTGAATTTCCTTCCAAGTAATTCAGGTCCAATTACACGTCAACACGCGTCCAATCGATGCTGTTAAATACGACAACTGTCGCCTAAACGTCACCATGACGACGTCACTAAATCGATTCATATTCAAATTGCTTATCTAACGAAATTGGTTACTAACAATTGATTTTTGCAGATGAAAGATTCAGAAATATTTAGAATAAATTTTTCTAAATCTTGGGGCAAATTGTTTGGGTGAAAACTTAAGATCACACGACGACCGATTTAAATCATGAGATATCTTTTAGGATGACAATCCTGTATTAAGATAAGGTCTTGGAATAAAGACAATTATACCTACGAACGTAGATAACTAGTCATCAAATATCTTTCATGCGGAAGATCGTACGATATTACTAACGATCGAAATACACATGTAGTTTACCTTTGTTACAGGTAAGATGATTATCATATCTAACAATTGTACACCTTTGAGAAAGTCTGAAATTGAGTACTATGCTATGTAAGTTGGAGTTCATCATTACAATGGTCGCATATCGTCAGTTATACTTCCGTTCAAAGCCAAGGCACGCTCTATAAGAGATCTTATAACCTGGTAAACCTAAGTGTCTGGCTAGGGACCTCCTTAGGCTAATGGTAACAGTACAGTTACATGTCTAGCACAAGTGGGAGTCTGTTAGGATTATGTGCGAGACAGTAACAGGGTTACCGTGTCCAATGTTATAAGACACCAGTAGGTCACACCGCTGCACACTAAATTGAGAACATTTGGATTATATGTGAGAGAGATAATTAATTGTTTATTAATTATTTAAAGAGAGAAAATAAATAATTAGTTAAATTATTTATCAGTTAAATTAATCAGTTAGATTAATTAAGGGTTAATTATAAAAGGAAATTATATAATTATTAATCAGTTTGATAATTATAAGGTTTTATAATTGGCATCAAACACTGCCTAATTTATCATTATAAATTAAGGCTTTATGCTGATAAAAACTAGAACTGATAATTCTTCCTCAAGTTTTTCTCTCTCTCTCCTCCTCCCATCGCCGGCGGCCTTAGCACCAAGCCAACCGGAGTTTTTCGTTTGTGAGGTTAATCCAGGGTGGTCTAGCAACCGGTTCTTGAGTCGTGTCAGTAGCGGTGTACCCCCTACTTGCATTCTAGCGTTTTTCTCGCAAAGGTAACTACCCAAAAAACCCACTTGATTGTGTCTACAGAGTTTTAGGATTGGATCCGTTATTGGGGATCTAGGTTTTTTTTTTGTTTTTCCGCTGCGTATATGTAGCCTACGATTCCCAATAGTGGTATCAGAGCCACTTCCTAAAACCTGCAGATCAGGTTTATCTGCTTATTAGGTTTGATAAAAAATTTAATGGTTCGTTAAAAAATAGAATTTTTGTATAAACCTAATCAAGGGTGGAACGGCGGCAGTTAGCCGACCGAACCACCAGACCACCATGATACCACCACCGGCAGCACCACAGATGGTGGTGACCGGCGGCTGTTCCTCGCCAAACGACCGAGAATGGTGGTGGTGGCGGCGGCTTTGGCCGTTGTCATCAGTTGAACCGCAAACCACCAGGCCACCCGCCGGCTGCCCTAAGGCCAAGCCAAGGCGGTGGCAGTGGCTGTTTGTCTTTCGAAAACGCAAGCCGCACCACCGTACGGTGGTAGCGGCGTTTGTTGTTGATAATGCCGCCGGCCACGGCAGCGTTGGTAGCATCGAATAGAGGCAAAAGCCACACCACAGTGATGGTGGTGGTGGCGATTGCTTGATGAAACAACCACCAGCCGGCGGTGGTGGCTATTGCTGCCGTCGTTGGCAGTGGTGGTGGTGGCATTCGGTTCGCCGGGGGCGGCGGTGGTGGTGGCAGATGCTACTGCTGTTGCCGTCGTCGAAATCTCCACCACAAGCGACGGTGGTGGCTGATTTGTTGTTACCGTCGTGGTGGTGATGGTGGTTTCCTTGTTGTTCGACCGAGAGTGGTGACAGCGGTGGCGTAGGCTGCCCTTGTCATCACCGATGACGACGATAGATGGTGGCGGTGGTCGACAACCACCGCGGCGGTGATGTTTGCAATGCTGCTGTCGCCGATATCTGGTGTGAACCAGCTCGCGCCGCAAGTGGTGGCTTCGCGCCGCGAACAGCAGCTTCGCGCCTCGAACAGCAGCTTCGCGCCGCGAGAAGCGACCTTCGTGCCGCGAGCAGTGGATTATGGTGGTAGCTGTTGTTTTCCCGGAACACCGACCAGTGCGAGGGCGGCGGCAGGTAGCTGTTGCTGTTCGCGGAAGGTGATATCTGGATAAGGGTTATCCAAACCATATAGGTTTAAAACCCTAGGGATAATTTTAAATTTTATTATTATTTTTAATCCTTTTGATAAATTAGAAATTAAAATTATCCGTTTATGTCATGTTTTAATTGTGTGAATTTTAAATTTTATTATTATTTTTTTTTGGCTATGACATGTTTTAATTGTGTGAATGTTTATTTTTAATAGTTATATAAATTGCGTGGTTGTTACGTAATTTCCTTTTAAATATAAACGGTTTTAAAATTAAATGTTTTAAAAGAAAAATTGGATACAAATACAGTTTGCGTTTGGATCCAAGTTTTTGAAAAACTGGCAATTTTAACCCTTATCAAAATCATAGATTAGTGACTGCAACCCACTTTAGGGGCACCTCCTGTGTAAGGTACATAAGACGTTGTAAGTGAACACACTATGAACGCCCGTGTTCAAACCGAAACTGGAGGGTGATAAAACTCTGCGAATTATCTCCAGGTGGTACCGACCAGGGTTTGTCCAGGTCCCGGGTGGTGCAGTCTATTTTGGTAATTATTTATTCACCGGGTGGTACCGGGCCAAAATGCACTAGAGGGACTAAATATGCACGGATTAAATATCCGATGTCCCGATGATCTAGAAATCGTATTTTCGAATTAAAATGCGATTGGTATAGTTTTTACCTACCATAAATCGCATGAGTCGGTTTGACATGATTACATGCTTCCCGACACATGTGAAATATGGATTCTAGTCTAATAAATTTATTTTAAGGGTAATAATTTATTAGAAGTTTTATAATTATAAACTAAGCTTGGAATTTTATTTTAATTGTAGATGTCTTATTCTGTAATCCCGTTTTATACCCCTGAGGAATCACTGAGACTCATCAATGGAAAATGGAAACTAACAGGACAAAATTTTCCAGTTTGGAAATTGCACCTTGATAATATCTTGCGTGCACAGGGTAAGTTTTACGTTTTAGAAAAACCTGTATCACGACCTAAGAGTAATTCTCCTGAAGAGGAATTTACTCAGTACTTCAAGTATATGGCAGATGAATCGGATGTCATGTCAATTCTGATTTTCTCTATATCGTCCGAGTTCACGGATAGATTAAGAGATAAATCTTGCCACGAGGTCGTGAAAGATATAGAAAGCCAGCTGGGATTCTATAAACATACTGGTAAGCGTCTGATCATGAAAGAGATACTTTCATTAAAGCTGAAAAGGGACCAGTCAGTTAAAGACCATCTTATGGAAATGAGGAGGCTCTTTAAATGCTTGACACGTTTGGGGTACAAGATGACTCAGGAGGAGTTAGTGTATCTCATGTGGTACTCACTCCCGAAGGAGATATGTGACACAGCTGTTGGGTTTTTGGTGGACCTCGGACCAAACTGGTACGAGTCACGGTTCGAAAAACAAACTGTTAATTCGAACATCAAACCAAACTGGTTTGATCAGCGGAAGCATAATTGTGTAAAAACCCGAAAGCACATGATCTTTTATTGTTTATCTAAACAGACATATAATCCGGGGTTTAGAAAGCTTACCTGAATTGCTTGAGCTTGATCCACCCGTGATGGACCTTACGAACGGATCTTCTAGCCGATCAACAACTCCGAATTCCCGAATACCCGAACAAACTCCGAACTTCCTTCGGCTTGATTGTTGGCGTCGATTACGAGGGAGAGAGAGAGAGATTCTCGGTTTCTATGGTTGTGGGAATTAATTATTGGAATCAATGAATGAATGAAAAAGGGTTTGCCTTGACCGAATATTTATATTGATACAAACAGTATCTGTATCATATTCTGTTTCCTTTTTCCAGTAATTATCCATAAATAATTCTTTCTTCTTCACCAAGAAAGATTATTTCCATATATACAACTAATATATTAGTCAGGATAATTACCATATATATATTTAACTAATATATATATTTACCATATATAACAAATATTAATTAAAACCAGTTATATATTTATTTAACTAATAAATATATAATCCCTGTTTAATTAATAATAGAAACCTTTAACTTTGGAGTTTCTTACAGAAAACACCCAATAGATTTATAATTGACTATTATAAATCTTTTCTCTCTATACTGGAGTTATTTTACTTGTTCGTTTTACAGGCCTCACAAGTTTGACCCTCAAGTGTCTTATAACATTGGATGTGTAGTCTGGTTTGTCAACTTCTGCACATAATTACTAACAGACTCCCACTTGTGCAAGTTGGCAATACCGGCTTGACCCACACGGACCTAAGGAGGCCCCTAGACAGGCACTTAGGCTAACCAGGTTATAAGCACTCTTATACCCAGGTAGGTGATATCATCCCTTTTAAAGGATACAACATTTATGAACACACTGTTCACAAATCGGGTATAACTAGGCTTTTCCTTTTGCAACACGATATTTCAATTTTGAGTACGAGCATGGATACAGTCAACTCAGAATACTCAAGATTATGTTCATGACTATCCGACTTCTAACTGATTGGTAAACGACAAAGAACAAATCAGTTCGTTTGGGCATGGCCATGCACTTCATCAGTTCTTGTAGTCAGTCAAGGGGCCCGGAAATATCTCTCTTCATAGAAGAGGTGCAAATCCCATCTTGCATATCTGCATTTGTCACCACGACTTCCGCTGAATCTAGTTACGCCCCGTATGACCACCCTGTTACGGTGTGATGTTAGAACGTACTAAGTATCCAGTAGTCCCCGTGATTCCAAACCAGATACCTCAGGTATTGAGGACAACCTACTGTGAGATTTACTTATGACAAAATCCATGAAGTAATCTCAACCAGCGGATCACATCCGATATTCGCTGCTCTATCGAATATCCGTGCAGTTTTTGGTCTACATCGCTTGTAGCTGTTATTCAACACTCTGTTTTATAACTACCCAAAAACTCACGATGACTTTAAAACCCTATCAGGTTCCCACCTTGATAAGTTGTCACGGATAATTTCAAATAAAACTTATACTAGTTTTATTCCCGGATCAAAAACATGCTAAGTATAAAAGAAACAAAGAAACTAATTTTGTATAGTCCATATTCCACTCTGTAATAATAACAAAATTAATAGCATTTCTAAGTTACTTTTACGGTGTCTATTCAATGTGTACTTTATACTTGGTTTAAATGAAGTATCACCTTCCTTCAATTTAAACCCTTTGATTAGTGTTTACCATCCTAATCAAAGAAATAACCAAAACAACGCAAGTTATTAAATAATAATTTTTAACTTGGTTCTGCTAGTTTTGTTTTGCAAACACATTTAAACAAAATCTAGACTTTTCTTTACCATATTGCCTAAATCTTGGAGATACTGGAATAACTCCAAGTTTCTTGAAATATGTAAAGTCAACTCCGCAACTTTCCTTAGTTGCTGTGTAGATAAAGATTTCTTCCTGAAATCTGATAAAAATTTCCATCTACCAAGCTGGTAAATTTCAGGAAATTTATTCTAGTGTTCTACAACACTTGATGGTCTAAAAAGATACTTGAATATCTTTATTATTACAACACATATAATTATTGATTTTCTTAAAGTTAAAACTTTGACTTTATTGTTTCAAAACTTTGAAACTCTTGATCTAAAACTTTTGACTTAAAAGAATAGATCATATTTCTCATGAATTTTTATCCTCTCTGGATTATGAATTCCTAGAAATACAGATCAATAATATAGCTTTTATTCTTTATCGGAAGCATAGATAGAGAATAAATTAGGGCTCCCACTAACCTATATGAAAACTGACTATTACTTAAATTTAATGCTTCATTGACTTAGTCAAGACTTGACTATTTAGTCAATTTTATTTTAAGTAATAAGTTTGATACTATAAACTTGAATTTTACTATTCATAAAACTTAACTGGATCTTATTAGATCCCTAATTCCAAAACTTGGAATTTACTAGTTTTATAAATACTGATATTATCAACGTCATCTGTGATAATATCCTAAATTCCCCTTTTTTTAAAACATATGAGTAATTTGAACTTGACTACAATATACTTGTTATAATCATATTACTCGTAAATGTTTTGTTCCAAAAACACAATAGTACTTCGTGTGTTTTTGACAGTTTTCATATATTACTTCGAATTACTAAATTTTGAAGTATATTTGTTAGTGTGGTAGACAATATCTAGGATCAACAAACTGAATCAAGTCTACCTTGACTTAGATTCAAAATAAAATTAGATATATAAATCAAGACAATAATTTTAAATTTAAAATACCAAAATCCCATAAATTTAAAAACAACCAATATTTCAAAACTATCCAAAATAAAATGTTTTAAAATAATCTTAAAATGTCTTGATAATATCTAAAAGAAATCTTGTCTGATCCTCAGGACCAGGGCACTTCATTTCTCCTGATCACCTGCAATCAAACATTTGCTCTAGGTGTCAGTTAACTTGTAAACTAACAAGTAGTAATGATAAACTGAAGCAGTCATAAAACGTCCTAGGTGTTTATACCTGTTTCATGACGCTTCGGGCAATTGTGTCTCCAATGTCCGACCTCATGACACGTAAAGCATCGATTCTCGGCCTTCGCTTTGTTGACTTTGACCTTTTTGCCCTTGCCCTTGCCCTTTCTATTGTCAACGGCCTTTGGTACACTCTGGCTGACCTGAACCTGGTCCTTGCCCTTGCTGGTGTTCCTTTGCCCTCTTTTCTTCTTCACTCCTCCATCCCTGACCATCAGAACATCTTTGGTCTTGGTCCCCGTTCCCATACTTTGTTCAGCAGTTTTTAACATGGAGTGCAATTCAGCTATGCTCCTTTCCATGTTGTTCATGTTAAAATTCATCACGAACTGCTTGTAATCATCGGACAACGAATTGAGTATGGTATCCGTTGCCAACTGCAACGGAACTGGGTGACCTAACCTCTCTAGGTGGTCAAGTAGCCTCTTCATTTTCATAACGTGGGCACTGACAGAGGTCCCCTTGGCCATTTTGCACGCGTTTAGAGCCCTCGTGGCATCATAACGCTCTGTGCGAGCTTGCGTTTGAAACATGTCCCTCAGCTGGCGGATCATGTCGTAAGCATTAGTGTTCATGAGCCCTGTTTGTAGTTCTGGGCTCATAGTCGCAAGCATCAAGCAGCCAACATCCAGCAAATCATCCGAACGCTTTTGATAAGCATTTCTGATTGCCGTACTGGCATTTGCTGGTGGGGCCTCACCTAGAGGTTCTTCTAGGACATACCACTTTCTCTCGTGCCTGAGCACAATCTGGAGATTGCGCTCCCAGTCGAGAAAATTTGGACCAGTGAGTTTGTCCTTTTCTAGGATCGAGCGAAGAGAAAGGTTATTGGTGTTGGTAACCGTGTTTGCCATCTACACATTTAAAAAACTTGGTTTTAGTACCTTTGAATAAACGATTCCGAATAAATATCAATAAACCCTAAAATGATAATTATCGGACTAGGATCCTTATTTCATACGTCCTGATGCGCGGTTTGCTCACGCCCCACCAGGCCCGTACTATTTCGGTAGGTAAGGACTTTTACCAATCATATCTAACTGACATGACTCCTAGATCTTTTCGGGACATCGGATAAAACCGTACATGTTTTAGTCCCTCTTAGTGCTCTTTGGCCCGGTACCACCCGGTGAATTGTAACAATTACCAAAATAGATCTCACCATTTTGAACTGGATGTACTCTGGTCGGTACCACCCGATATCGCAGAGTCTTTTCATCCCCTTCAGTTTGGGGTTTGAACGTGGGTGCTAAAGGTTCGACTCCTTCGAGCTCCAACGTACCTTACGCCAAAGGTGTCCACAAATGGGTTGCACTACTGATCTATGATTTTATGGGTTTTAACTAAGTTTTTGAAAAACTTTAAATTTCCAGTATTTTAAAATTGCTATTAAAAGCTGATTGTCTTAAAGGCATTTGTTGTTCTAAAACTAACTGTTTTAAGAAACAACCGATGTTTAAAACTAACTGTTCTAAAACTTACTTGCTAATAAAACTAACTGTTTTAAAAGCATGCCTCTTATAAGAAAACAATCTTATAATGGTTTTAAAAATAATTTTACCATCTAAAAAGGTTCATAAAATGGTAATTTTAGTTTTTAAAACCAACCTCGTGATATAACTAGTTTTATAAAATAAGACCTAATTTTAAAAACATTTGATAAAACCTAAGCATGTAATATCAATAATCACGAGCAAGCATAATAATCACAATCATGCAGTTAAAGAAACAAAAACAAGCAATTATTGATTTGCCAATTAATTCCTAAAGGACCAAAATTGTCCTAAAACTATTTTCTTCCATTTTCCCCGCGTGGCTCCGATCTTCTTGCGTAGCTCCCACTGGCCTCGGCATCTCTTGACGGAACTCCGGGAAAAGAAAAAGAAAAATCTATCCTAAAGGTCATTTTGCACATTACCAGGGTTGAAAGTGGCACCCAGGTTTCTCCAAATAGATTAAGCGTCTAAATTGGCAATCTCTATAATTACTATAGCATATATATATACTAAGCAGATATATATATTAACATTTAACCACGCAAGTTTTAAACAATCCTAGATCCGTTAAAACTATTCTGTTTATCATAAACCATGGTTTTAGCTGATTTATAAAACAAACTGTTTTATAAACCAAAACTGATATTTTAAATCTGAAAATTGATCTTTTATAAAATCTCCAAGATTTATATACTATAAATCTTATTTCATAAAACACAACCAATTTTTCTAAAATACTCGCTTTTAATTATCCTGTTTAAACCAACCGTTCCGAACGAACTTGTCGAAACATTAAACACTGGCCCGTGAATCGTGTCATTTATTCGATCAGACAGTCGAAAAAGACATCGGGCCAATTTGACCAAAACTGGTCAAAACAAACTTGGTTTAATAAAACATAATTTTATAAATTTGTTAAGAATTAAATCCCTTAAAACAATTTTATGAAATTAGTCTTGGGAAAAAGCCTAAAACCCGATAAACCTAATTGGGCCTATAACGTGGCTCAAAAGTCCATGGTTAAGCCCATTATCGAAAAACGACAAGTTTTTGGGCTTGGTCACCGCAAACCCGGCAATGTTACCAAAACGTGGCCATTGTCACCGTCGCTAGACCATCGTTGGTCGACAAACGAACAAAACGCCGCCGCCGCCACCTAGGGTTTTCCATGGCGGTCGGCAGACGCCGGATAACAACCGTCACCACTGTGACCGCCGTATCTAGTCGTCGATTGGAAACAACAAACAACACCGCCCACCGCCGCTGCAGTCGCCATTAGGCGAAAGAGGGCTTCGGCTTTATCGGCCGTCGCCGTGGTTGGTGGTGGCGCACGACAGCAACACGCTGTCATCGCCGCCGCTGCCCTCGGTCTGCCACCGCACACCATCGCTACTCACGTGGCTTCCGGCTTCGAACCAAACGACCACCGCCACCACTAGGTACGGTCGCAAGGCCGCCAGTGGTTTGGCGGTTGGTCCTCGCCGTGTGTGGGTTCGGCCACCACCATACTGGTGGTTTGGCCACCGTACAATCACCACCGATCTGGTGGTTGGATTGTCGCACGATATCGCCGGCGATCAAACAACAAAAACCACCATGCCGCTGCCGCCACTAATTGCGACAACCTGGCGTGGTTTAACACCACCGCCGCCACCATTCGGTGGCTTCTGGTGGTTCCGAAAGCACCACCGCCACCACAGGATGGCTATCGCCACCGTTGTGGTGCGATTTCCGGCCAATGGTCTAGTCACCGAGGTTCGGTTATCGGTCCGTTGGTGGTTTTCGGTGGTGATCTATGAGATAAACTTAAAAAAAAATTTTAACGAATCTTTATCAATTATCAGATAAAATAATTTTATGCAAACAGATAAAATCAGGTTTATCAGATAAAACAATTTTATGCAAACAGATAAAATCAGGTTTATCAGATAAAACAATTTTATACATGAACAGATAAAAATCAGGATTATCAGATAAAACAATTTTATACAAACAGATAAAATTTAGCAAACTGATAAAGATTTAATCTTTTAAGCAAACTGATAAAAGTTAAAGCTTTATACAAACAGATAAAGATTTAATCCTTACCCAAAACTGATAAAGATTAAAACTTTATACAAACAGATAAAGATTTAATCCTTACATATAAACTGATAAAGATTAAAACTTTAAACAGAAACGAGATAAACAATAAGAAAAACAATGGCTCTGATACCACTGTTGGGTTTTTGGTGGACCTCGGACCAAACTGGTACGAGTCACGGTTCGAAAAACAAACTGTTAATTCGAACATCAAACCAAACTGGTTTGATCAGCAGAAGCATAATTGTGTAAAAACCCGAAAGCACATGATCTTTTATTGTTTATCTAAACAGACATATAATCCGGGGTTTAGAAAGCTTACCTGAATTGCTTGAGCTTGATCCACCCGTGATGGACCTTACGAACGGATCTTCTAGCCGATCAACAACTCCGAATTCCCGAATACCCGAACAAACTCCGAACTTCCTTCGGCTTGATTGTTGGCGTCGATTACGAGGGAGAGAGAGAGATTCTCGGTTTCTATGGTTGTGGGAATTAATTATTGGAATCAATGAATGAATGAAAAAGGGTTTGCCTTGACCGAATATTTATATTGATACAAACAGTATCTGTATCATATTCTGTTTCCTTTTTCCAGTAATTATCCATAAATAATTCTTTCTTCTTCACCAAGAAAGATTATTTCCATATATACAACTAATATATTAGTCAGGATAATTACCATATATATATTTAACTAATATATATATTTACCATATATAACAAATATTAATTAAAACCAGTTATATATTTATTTAACTAATAAATATATAATCCCTGTTTAATTAATAATAGAAACCTTTAACTTTGGAGTTTCTTACAGAAAACACCCAATAGATTTATAATTGACTATTATAAATCTTTTCTCTCTATACTGGAGTTATTTTACTTGTTCGTTTTACAGGCCTCACAAGTGTGACCCTCAAGTGTCTTATAACATTGGATGTGTAGTCTGGTTTGTCAACTTCTGCACATAATTACTAACAACAGCTAGTGCCTACATGAAAGAACCAAAGAATGACGTGGCAGCACTGCATGAGAACATTCTGGCCAGTCTAGAGCCGAAGCCAACACCTGCTGATCTCATGGATACTGATTGGATTGATGAGCTGGGGGATCTGAGTTTCCCAGAATGCGATAGCAAGGATATTTGCAAGCACTCGATGAATATCGACCAGATAGAGATCGGTTTACCCGATGCTCCAGGTATCTTTATGATAGATTGCTTAATCACTTCTTATGAATCATGGGTAATTGATACAGGCAGTGGTAACCACATTTGTAATCATTTACAGGGATTCACTAGAAGAAAGACTTTGAGGAAGGACCGTTCGAACCTACGAGTTGGCGAAGGCACTCCGCTGATAGCTGAAGCTGTAGGATCTTATAGTCTTAGTTTACCCTCGGGTATAGTTTTGGAACTGGATAATTGTTATTATATTCCAAACATGATGAAGAAAGTTTTGTCTTTCGATTTGTTAGTAGACCAAGGTTTTTATTACAAGTATGATTATAAAATGATTTCTGTCTTTAAAAATAATATTTTTTCTATTTTAAAGCAACACCTGTGAATGGTCTATATACAGTAAATCTACAAGATAATAGTAGTGAAATCTATCATATAAGTAAACGATCCAAAGACATTGAGGATCAGACTTACCTCTGGCATTGTCGTTTGGGCAACATAAACAAGAAACGCGTTGAACTACTCATAAAAGGAGGTTTTCTTGGCACTTTCAATTATAAACCTTTTGATAATTGCGAGTCTTGTTTATCTGGCAAAATGACAAATCAACCTTTCAACAAAGAAAATGAAAGGGCTACTGACTTGCTAGAAATAATTCACACAGATGTGTGTGGACCATTTAGTCATGTGGCAAGAGGAGGATACCGGTACTTCATTACCTTTACTGACGATTTCAATAAGTATGGTTATGTCTACCTTATGAGACATAAATCTGAAAGCTTTGAAAGATTCAGAGAATTTCAAAATGAAGTACAGAATCAACTTGGCAGAAAGATCAAGTTTTTGCGGTCGGATTGCGGAGGCGAATATCTTAGTGATGAGTTTGACAAGCATCTGATGGAGTGTGGGATTGTATCCCAACTCACACCTCCGTATACACCTCAGATGTATGGGGTGTCAGAAAGGAGAAATCGTACTTTACTTGACATGGTACGATCGATGATGTGTCACTCTACGCTGCCAATGTCATTCTGGGGACATGCGCTCGAGACAGCAGCACATATACTGAACAGAGCGCCAACAAAGTCGGTAGAAAAGACTCCATACGAATTATGGAAGGGTAAGAAACCCAATATATCTTTTCTACACTGCATTTAATGAGCCAACCTTGGAAAGTATCCCAATAATTCATCTTACGACACCATCGATCGAAGCGAAAGAGGAAGTACAGATGAATGAAGAAATTTACAATTGGTCACTCGATATATGGAATTATCTCAAGTACGATCAACTTCCTCATGATAAGATGGAAGCTAGAAAGACCAGATCAAAAGCCTCACGATATACGATCTTCGAAGATCAACTATATCGAAGGTCCACATCTGGATTGATCTTACGATGCATAACAAACAAAGAACACATGAATCAAATTCTCCAAGAAATGCACGATGGAGAATGTGGAAATCATTCTGGAGGCCGAAGTCTCGCCAACAGGATCTCACGACAAGGTTATTATTGGCCTACTCTTCGAGAAGATGCTGTAAGGTACGTACAAAAATGTGACACTTGTCAGAGACATTTAGGTATGTCACACTTACCTTCCGAACCCCTACCTTTTGTCTTAATCCCATGGCCATTCATGCGATGGGGAATGGACATCGTAGGAAAGTTACCCCCTGCTCCCGACAAAAAGTTTTCTTACTTGTTCTTACTGATTATTTTTCAAAATGGATCGAAGCTGCTGCCTTCTCGCAGGTAAGAGATAAGGAGGTTATTTCTTTTATTCAAACTAACATTATATACAGGTTTGGAGTACCATCGAAGATCATGTGCGATAATGGTTCGCAATTCATAAGTGAAAAAACTCGCAAGTTATGTGATGAACGTGGAATCAAGTTAATTACTTCGACTCCAAGTTACCCTCAATCCAATGATCTTTCTGAATCCAGCAACAGAGTCATAATCAACTCGATTCGTAAAAGACTAAAGGAGGCAAAAGGGAAGTGGGTCGAAGAATTGCCTTCTGTTCTGTGGGCAAATCGTACGACTCCAAAGACTTCAACAGAACAAACTCCTTTTTCTCTTGTTTATGGATGCGAAGTAGTATTACCGATTGAAGCTCGATTTCCAGTTGCAAGGCATCGTACGATGGAACAAAACATGATAGATTTATACTACGATCTAGATGCCTTGGAAGAACTCAGAGATAAAGCGTTTCAGAAAATGGCATCACAAAAAGCCATGATCGAACGATATTTCAACAAGAAGGTAAAAGCTAAAGTCTTTCAAGTAGGAGATTATGTCTTACGACATGTGTTCCAAAATACCCAAGAGTTAAACGCTGGAAAGCTTTCCATCAAATGGGAAGGACCTTACAGAATTTCCAAAATTATTGGAAATGGTGCATATAAACTTACGACTATCGAAGGTAAGGAAATCCCACGTAGCTGGAATGCAACTCATCTAAAGAGGTACTATTTCTAAACCCTTTTTATTTTTATTTTTATTTGCGAACGAATACTGACTTGGGCGTCGGAGCGCCGTTGGTCAAACCAACGGCCACCCCTTAAGCCATCTTTTATCGCAGGTATCGCACGATCATTGCTAGCATCGCATGACACAACTATTGCTCATATCGCACGACTATCGCAAGCATCGCATGAAAACAACTATCGCTTGCAACGCACGATTTACTCTATTGAGTAAAAACGGAAACGTTTCTAAAAATTAACCTTTAGCCCTAGTCGCACGATAACCACATGGATCAGATGCAATAAGTTCAAACAAGATCCATTCATTCAAAAGAATGTACTTAAACAAATCAAAAAGTACTAAAATAAAAGATTGTACGATTACAATTGTAGAACCTCTTTGTTGTGAAGAGTCAGAATTCACTATCTTTACATGCTTTCATTAGTTAGTTTGATTTCCTTTGTAAACAATTTACTGTTTTATTGCCCTTGTTTAGAGGTGTGTAACCTCGGGGGCCTTTATCGTACTTTTGTGTAACTTTCTCTTACCTATAAAAGGTAAGAGATGTTTAGGGTTTTTGCATTGATTTCATACATTATCTATATTTGGGCAAAACTCCATTGTTGCAAGTTCTTCAAGCTTTATATGATTTCAATCACACTTTCTTGATTTCCATCCATTTCTTTGTTCTTTCATTGTTATTTGGGACAACAATTGGTATCAGAGCCAACCTTGTTGATTCCTTGGTTTTTGTTTTTGGTTTTTGATAAGATTTCAAAAGGTTTTTAAGTTTTGGGTTTTTCAAAACTTTTGGGTTTTCAATCCAAAAGGTGGTTTTAAAAGGGTAAAGTTAAGTGTTAAGTGATTCCCCAATGATTTCTAAGCTTTTTCCTACAATTTGGGGGTCTAAACACTGATTTTTAAGAGGTTTTAAGCGTTTTTGAGAAATTTTTCGGAGTTTTCTGTGCAAGTTTTCCGCATCGGAAAACAAGAGCTGAATTTTCAGCTTAAATTTTCCGAGTCGGAAATTGCATCTTCTCCGAATCGGAGAACTCTCCTTTTCCGAATCGGAAAACACTGTTTTCCGAATCGGAGAACGAGTCTCTGACTTGGGGTCTTGCTCTTGCTGAACGAATCATAGCCTTCATCAAACGCACACAAGTTCTCTTGGGTCGTCGGGTGAGGAAAATACGTAGCGACAACGGTACTGAGTTCCGCAACGCAAAGCTGCAATCCTTTCTCGAAGAAGTGGGGATCACTCACAACTTCTCGGCAGTTCGCACACCTCAACAGAATGGGGTCGTAGAAAGGAAGAACCGGACGTTGGTCGAAGCAGCAAGATCCATGATGGCTCATTCTGGAGTTCCTCAACAGTTTTGGGCTGAAGCCGTTTCCACAGCATGCTACACGCAAAACCGGACTCTGATCGTAAAGCGGACTGGTAAAACCGCTTACGAGATGGTCGAACAGCGTAAGCCAAACCTTGACTTCTTTAGAGTTTTTGGTTGTAAATGCTATGTTCTTAATGACCGGGAGAATTTGGGTAAGTTTGACCCTAAGTCCGATGAGTCTATCTTCATCGGATACTCACATAACTCTAAGGCTTACAGGGTTTTCAACAAACGGACCCGAACTATCCTGGAAAGCTCAAACGTTGATTTCTCTGAATCTGAAACCTATCTGAATGCTAGTTCTAGTAATGTGTCTGCATCTTACCCTGAACTGTTCCCTTCACCACCGAGCACAGATCCGTCTTCTAACTTTTCTGCTTTAGACTTTTTAGATCTCGCGGAATACGATCTGCACACTCTAACGAGTCCAATCGTAGTTCCCGCTCCAACAGGTTCGACCACAACCACAGTGACATCCGATGCCTTCGTCACGGAGCCCTCCTCCAGCACTTCAACTCACTCCGTGACACCTGAGTCCGCGGCTCCCCCATCTGAAGTTTCATCCGCAGCTTCACCGGCACCCGATCAAGAACAGACTCCGCACCCTGTTCTTACTCCAATTCCAGAAGAAGCTCCACTACCTTCCCCGAGCACAGCCCAACGATCATATGCTCAGGTAGTCAGAGAGCCCCGGTTAGAGGCTGCACCGCGGATCAATCAGGCTGAAGGCTCATCAAGTGGGAACCTACAAGAGGTCTTTGCCGTGCAAGATGAGAACGACGCCACCAACAACCGACAGGCTTATGTCACTCACCCTCACACTCGCAGGTGGACAAAAGATCATCCCCCCTCCCAGATCATCGGGAGTCCCTCACAACCTGTAACCACTCGATCTGGAAAGCACACTGAAAATCTGATCCTATTCGGTGGATTCTTGAGCGATTTCGAACCATCGGATGTTTGGCAAGCTCTCACCGATCCCGACTGGGTGATCGCCATGCAAGATGAGCTGGCCGAATTCGAGAGAAACAAGGTTTGGCGCTTGGTAAAACGACCATGGGGAAAGACCATCATTGGCCTCAAGTGGATACTCCGGAACAAAACCGACGAGAATAATCTCATCATCCGGAACAAAGCTCGCCTGGTCGCCAAGGGTTATCGCCAACAAGAGGGTATCGACTATGATGAGACGTACGCGCCAGTAGCCCGAATCGAAGCGATCCGAATCTTCCTTGCGTATGCTGCACACAAAAACATGACGGTCTATCAGATGGACGTCAAATGTGCCTTCCTGAATGGAGTCCTTCAAGAAGAAGTGTACGTTGAGCAACCGGAAGGGTTCGTCGATTCTCGATTCCCGAATCACGTCTACATTTTGGGCAAGGCGCTTTATGGTCTCAAGCAAGCTCCGAGGGCATGGTACGAAACTCTCACTGACTACTTACTCGGAGTTGGCTACAAGAAGGGTACTATCGATCCCACTCTGTTTCTCAAGAGGTCAGGTAAAGATTTAATTATCGTTCAGATATACGTGGATGACATTATCTTTGCGTCTACAAAGCCTGAGATGTGCCAAGAGTTTGAGAACACCATGAAATCCCAATTCAAAATGAGCATGATGGGCGAGTTGACGTTCTTTTTAGGACTTCAAGTTCGACAACGCCCTGATGGCATTTTTATAAATCAAGCCAAATATGTTCAAGATCTTTTAAAACGATTTGATTTCGGTGGGTCAAACTCTGCGGCCACGCCAATGCCCAGAAATTTTCAACTATCTGCAGATACTTCTGGTAAACCGGTCGACCAGAAAACCTATCGGGCAATCATTGGTTCTCTCTTATATCTCACGGCTAGTAGACCAGATATTGTCTTTTCCACGGGTGTCTGCGCTCGTTATCAGTGCGATCCGCGTGAGTCTCATCTGTCTGCCGTCAAGAGAATCCTTAGGTATCTGAAGGGCACACCGGATTTTGGCCTTTGGTACCCAAAGGATTCTGGTTTTGAACTAATTGCATATACAGACTCAGACCATGCAGGTTGTAAGCTAAACAGGAAAAGCACTTCTGGTGCTTGTCAATTTCTCGGGGACAAGTTAGTCAGTTGGTCATCCCGGAAGCAGAATTGTGTCTCCCTATCCACCACAGAGGCAGAATATGTAGCCGCCGCCTGCTGCTGCTCGCAAGTTCTGTGGATGAAAACCCAACTAGCTGACTTTGGATACACCATGCATCGAATTCCCATCTACTGCGACTCCAAAAGTGCAATACAGATCACGGCAAATCCGGTTCAACATTCTCGGACGAAGCATATCGACATTCGATATCATTTCATCAAAGATCACGTCGAGAAAGGTAATATTGAACTATACTTTGTTGAGAGTGACTATCAGCTTGCTGATTTGTTCACCAAGCCGTTTGACGAGAAGCGTCACTTTTTCCTCCTAAGCAAGTTAGGAATGCTAGACCTCCCCGCCTGAGGTCTAGGGGGAGTCGGGAGTTCTTATATTATATGCATGTGTGTAGGGGGAGTTTGTAGGAACCCTGTAGCTATTGCATGAATCGAGGGGGAGTACTAAGTCCTGTATTTACTGTTTGGTGTGTTCACTAACGTTCTCGGATCCACAACACCTTGGATACCATATTGTGCTTTGTTTTGTAGGTGTGGATCCTCACCACGACTTCTGGTTACTTCAGACCAGGACTCGCTCTAAACCCAGTGAGACGCACCAGGTAAGTCTCTTTTCTCGGGAGTCGAGGGCTGAACTTGTAACTTTTTGTGAACTTGAAAGTTCAGGGGGCGGTAGAGTACATGTCTTGAACTTACAAGTTCGGGGACTAACTTTGCCACTTTCTGTTTCTTAAAGTTCAGGGACTCGTTTTGCAAACCTTGTGAAACTTGTAGTCCAGGGTCTGTTTTGAAAATTTTCTGAAATTACAAGTTCAGGGACTTGTTTGTAAGTTTCCCCAAACTTCAAGTCCAGGGGAGGTTTTTGCCAAATGGTGAAAGTCGGGTTAAGAGAGCCAAAAGGAGAGCCAAACACAGTGTTTTTGACCCAAACACAGTGTAATTCGGTAAAAATATAAATACCGGTTTTCAAGAGTTACTTTTCACAAAATTCAAAATTTTCATCTTTTCTCTCTGAATTCTCACCCGAACCCACTTCGCGCTCGATTTCGGTTTTCGCTCGTTTGTGCTCCGATCGTCGATCTTTTTGCATATTCGGATTCCTGGTATGTAAACGATCAACCCTTATATAGTTTTAACATCTAAATCATCTGTTTTAAGGTCTGGATCGAAGCCTAAAAGTTTTAAAACTTACCCGAAACCCAAACTTCTTGGAATGGGATTTCGGGACGTTAAAACGATCCATTGTTGCTTAAAAACTTGTTATGAACTGATTTAGGATGCATGTTGATAGTTTAGGGCGTTAGATCGACGATTTTTGAGCGGTTTTTTAAGTTGGAGACTCGAACCGTCGTCGTTTTCCGACTCGGAAAACTTGAACATTCAAGTTTTCAGATTCGGAAAACTTGAATGTTCAAGTTTTCCGCATCTGTTGACGATGATCCTTTATGCATGTTTTCCGATTCGGAAAACTATGTTTTCCGAATCGGACTTGGTCTCGGTTTTCAAGTGTATCTTTTCCGACTCGGAAAACGTGGAACTACCCTTATGGGTTTCCAAGGTTTTCCGACTCGATTGAGAGACCAAGTTTTGCCAAAAAATTTCTAAGTATTGTGACATTTTCCGAATCGGAAAACCATGTTTTCCGACTCGGAAAACCTACAAGTTTTTCTCTCAAATTTTTCTAAGTGTAGGAGTTTTCCGAATCGGAAAACACCCTTTTCCGAATCGGAAAACTTGTCTGTTCATAATAGTGCTATCTTTCTAAGTGTTGAGTTTTCCGAATCGGAAAACACTCTTTTCCGAATCGGAAAACTCCCCTCGTATAGTTTGCTCGTTTTCCGACTCGGAAAATACGAAATACTCATTATTGGGTTTTCGAGGTTTTCCGTCTCGCGCCTAGTCGAGGGTATAGTCTTTTCACGTTGTATTATTTCTAACACTTAATGTCTTGCAGAAACGGCTGATCAACAACCAATTGCTCCTACTTCACCCGTCGCCAATGCTGCTGATCTCGCACTAATCAACCCGGCTGAAATCCGCGAGATCCACCAGAACAACCAGTTCGTTGACTTGGCGAACTTCACTGTCCAAGATGACGTTGTTCTCGAGATTCTCCGAGCTCATCCCCTTGCATACGCGATGCAAGGCACTGCTGACATCCCGATGATATATCTGCAGCAGTTCTGGAACACTTCCCGTGTCGAGAACCGGGACGGAGTGCCAACCATCATCGGCCGAGTGGACCAGACTGATTTGGTCTTCACTGTGGAGGATCTTCGAAGAATCCTTCGTCTGCCAGCTGAAACTCCAGAGGCCCCGTTTGACCCTCTCGTATCTGGACCTGAGCTCTTCAGCGAAGTGCTCGCTCTCGGAGTCCACTACACCGAAAACAACAGGCCGAAAGGAATCTCCCAGATCACTCAGGGAATGCTGCCCCCGATCTGGTACTCTTTCTTCAACATACTCAACCGCACGATCTCTTCCAAGACTCACGGCGTGGACAAGGCATCCACCCAGTTCTGGCATATCATCCATGCGGTCGCCTACGGGAGGCGGATCGACTTTGCTCAACAAATTTGGGCAGACATCATCAATGATGTCAGAGCTGGGCCAGCTCGTGCGAAACACACATCCATCCCGTGGATGCGCTTCTTCAGTCTGATCATCCGAGATCACATGACTCAGAACCGTGCTGTCCGACGCAGATCAAGCCATCTCCGCTTCGAAAGCCAGCAGATCGGCCGAGCCAACAAGAAGAATCTGAAGCCTGGTCAGGTAGAGATGCACATTCCGGCAAACGTGCTCAACATGGCAGACCGTAGGTCTATGAGTGTTAGGATGTACCGTATCTCCATAGGCTTAGAAGACACGTCTACGGACTCCTCAGAGCCGGGGAGCCCTGCCCAAGACGTGCAACCCGTCCTACCTAGAAGCCGTGCCTCTGGTACGGCGGGCCAGAGCTCCAGTGGGGGAGCTTCTGGCTCGGGAGTGATGAGAGTTGACGTTAGGGGAGGAGAGGGTAGAATTGTTGGTACGTCTGCCACTCCACACACTTCTCGAGCCGGTGCATACCAGACAATGATCCAGAACAGAGCCACTCGTGCCCGCACTCCCACTGTTGTGGAAGAAACTTCTGATGCCATCCGCACACGCGAGTACACGAGTCATTTCCGGGTAAAGCAGTACATGGGCACCCTTCAGCAGTCCCCGATCCACTCGTCATCGGAAGAGCGCCGATCGCCGACGCCGCCGCAACAACCTACTGGGGAGGACGTGGAAGCTTCCCCACAAGAACAAGCACACGTTCCTCCACCACCTCACTCGGCGGCCGTCACTTCTCAGGGAGGCGAACCCTCAGGCGAACCATCTGGCGATGACTCCGACGGTCACGAGTCTTCCGAGCACACTCCGTCAAACCGTCGTGAGCCCGATGACGAGGCAACTGAATCAGAACAAGTTGACTACGGATCCGACTCCGAGTTTCAACTATCAGATCCACCTAAGGGCGGGAAGGCCCAAGTGATAGATTTGGATGAAGCCACCTCCTCCTTCAACGACGACCGGATTTCAGGTGATCCCACTCTTATTGCGGATCTGGCGTCTGATGACCGAACTGTCGGTCAGGAGGAAGAAGGTGAGGCCGAGGTTGCTACCGGCTGGGGACGAGAAGACAGCGAAGAAGAAGAAGAGAGAGAGAGGGGAGAAAAGGAGAGAGAGAGCAGAGAAAAAGAGACCGAAGACGTTGAGGTCCAGTTAAGTGAGCCTTGGGCTCAATTAGAGGAGGCGGACGTAGAAGTAGAGCCGCACAGGTTAGAATCGGATATTCCTATAACCCAGAGTCCAACCCCCACAGAGGCAACCCTCATACAGACCGGTCACTCGTTGACGTCAGGTCAAGTCGTTGGCAGCCAACCAACGCAATTGCACGCCCAAACCAGCCACTCGGCCATCTCTCAACAGATGGTCGTTTCACATTCACACGGGGACTTAGCTCAACTTCCACCAACCACTCGTTTGGAGTCTGTTGGTGTTGAAACGAGAGAGGAACCGCCCCGCCTCTCGACATCTTTCCGTGCACCAGTCGTCCTAGAACCACTCACAGAGACCTTTAGGGTCATTCATTTGGATAGGACACTTTTGGATGCATCATCTGCCCGCCCAAGTGGCGAGGCCGAAACGGGGAGAGTTGGTGCGTCAATGGACGCCCTTCGAGGATCCACCGGAAGCCCCGACACCGTCAGCATCATACCAGCGGTGACATCGGGCCGAGAGAGCACCTCAATAGGACTCTTCTCGTCAACTAGAGCCCAAGTGGCACCGGGTTTACTGTTGGCATTATGTGCATAAGTTGACAAACCGTTTGATCGCACATCCAACGTTATAAGTCACTTGAGGGTCACACCTGTGAGGACCTATAATTCGGATAGTAAAATAACCCCAGTTTGGAGAGTTTAGTTTTATAATAGTGAATTATAAAACTGTTGGGTGTTTTCTGTAAAAACCCCAAAGTAAAAGGTTTCTAATAATTAATTACAGTTATATATTTATTAGTTAAATAAATATATAAAAGGGTTAATTAATTGGTTTATAATTATCTAGTAATTATTATGTGGAAATATAATAATTGGTAAATATTCTTTCTTGGAGAAAAAGAAAGAATAAGATAATTATGGAAATTATTCTTTCTTAGAGAGAAAGAAAGAATAAAGGCTATCTGATAGATGGAAGGTTTTCCATATAAATAGATATGCCAGGTTGTCAGAATAAGACATACAATTCATTGAACTAATTGATATTCACCAAGAAACCTTTCTCTCTTCCTCTCTCTCTCTCTTCGTCGATCTCACCAAGCAAGAAACCAGATCCGGTTTCGTTTTTGATTGATCGTGTTCTTCGCGTACCGTTTGTTCGTGAAGCGTTCCGGGGTTAGATCCAGCTAGAGGGAATTCCGTTTGGTCGTTTACGGGTGGATCTATCTCAAGCAATCCAGGTAATAACCCTAAACCTACATATTAACTGTAATAAGATAAACAAATAAGATCTGTGATGTTTTCGGGATTTTAATCGTTATTGCTTCCGCTTAATCAAACCAGTTAGGTTTGATTGTTTAACCTTTTGGAACAGTTTGTTTCATATGGTTTTGTCATGTGTCTCGACCAGTTAGGTTTGAGATCATGGTTTTTCTCGTGTCAGTTTGATACGAGGATCGCACAAAATCCCAACAGTGGTATCAGAGCCACAGGTTTAATTGTTTATTTTATTTATTTGTTATTAGATCCGTTGAAATTGTTTCTTGTGAATAAAGTTTGGATTTAATCTTTATCAGTTTGGTAAAGATTTAATCAGTTTGATAATTATCAGTTTTGAATAAAATATAATCTTTATCAGTTTGGTAAAGATTTGATTTTATTTAGTTTAATCTTTATCAGTTTAGTAAAGATTTGATTATCTTTATCAGTTTGGTAAAGATTTTGGGTAATTATCAGTTTTTTCAATAAAAACTAAAACTTTTTCAGTTAGGTAAAGGTTTAATCTTTATCAGTTAGATAAAGGTTTAATCTTTATCAGTTGTGTAAAAATTTATTTTTATCAGTTTTTGTTTATCGTTTATCTCATTGAAACTAAAAACACGAAATCACACACGGTAACGAGATCGGTGGCGGAACGGTGGAAAACCGCAACCATCCCACCGATCGCCAGTTAGACCACCACGGCGGCGGCTCGGCGGCAGCAACCGACCGGACCGCCAGGCGGCCGCCGAACCGCACTCCAGCGGTGGCCGGACCCGCACGACACCAAGCCGTGGCCAAACCACCAGTTTGGTGGTGGCCGTGAACGGCGTTGATGGCTTAGCAGATATCGATCGACCACCGCAAGCCACGAATCGGCAGTGGTGGTGCATCGGTGGTGGTGGCGGCGGCTGTGGCCATCGTCGCCGGACGAACAACGAACCACCAAGCCGTCCGCCGGCTGCCTTGCGGCCTCGCCAGGCGGCGGCGGTGGCTGTTTTGTTTCACAATCGCAAGCCACACCACCGTGTGGTAGTGGCGGCGCGTACACCGCGGACCACCCGCCAGGCCGCCGGCTGCCTCACGGCCACGCCAAGGCGGCGGCGGTGGTCGGTTTTTATGAATCGCCAAGCCACCAAGAATGGTGGTGGCAGCGATCGCTGTTGATCGACGGGAACGGCGGCAGCGGCGACTGTCGTCGTCGTCGCTGGTCGAGCCGAAACCACCAGATGGTGGTGTCGCTGCTGTCGCCAGACGGTGGCATCGTAGCGGCGGTGGCGCTTTGGCGTCATCGTCGCCGGACGTGGAAATCGGCCAAGGCCGATCGAATTGCCGAATGTCACCGGCGATGGTGGCGTGGCTGCTGCTGTCGTCGGAAGGCGATGGCGGCGGCGGTTGGTGACTTGTTTCAATAGCCGCCGGCCACTTGGTGGCAACGGTGGCGGTGTTTGCTTTGCAACCGTCGTCGCGGGCGCGTAGTGTTGCGATGATCACGGTAGCGACCGTTTGTTGTTACCATCACCAAAGGCGGTGATTACGTGATCAACAACAAGATGTCGATCGAACACGAAATCGTGTTTTTTTGGGTTTTTCGTTTTATTGGGCCTAACTCAAACAAGGCCCAAGACCCAGAAATTTGGACCCAGTGTAAGGACCAAAGGGTTTAATGGTTTTAGGCTTTTATCTAAATTAATTTTATTTAGATAATTTTATCTTATAAAATTGATTTAAGATTTTATTAAACATGCGTTTATCAAACCAGTTATTTGACTCAGTTTTGGTCAAATGGGCCAGGTGTCATGTTTGACCAGTTGGTCGAACCACGACACAGTTTTTAGGCCAGTGCTTATAATTTCGAACAGTTGGTTCGGAATGTCCGGTTTGATATGTTTTGGATAAAAGAAAATATTTTAGAAAATTGGTTTTATATATAAGATTTATAGTTTACAAATCTTAGGTGATTTTATAAAACCGATTTCAGATTAAAATATTAGTTTTCGGTTTGTAAAACAGTTTGTTTTACAAATCAGTTAAAACCATGTTTTACGATAAACCAAACGAGATAATCTTTAACGGATCTAGGATTGTTCTCTGCTTGCTTAAATGCTTTATATGAATGCATGAATTATACCTGTTGTGTATATTGGTTGTATCTATTACAGTAATTGCCGACCTAGTACATTAAAACCTGTATGCTATAAACGTGAATGACCTTAGGATATTTTTCAATATTTTTTTTTCCCGGAGTTCCATCAGACATGCCAAGGCCAGTGGGAGCTACGAGAGAAAATTTATAATAGGTCATTTAATTGGCAAATCTGTAATTAGATGCTTTAAATACGTAGTTGTTAATCTTTAACTGCGTAGATGTGTTTAACTGCCTGCTCATGATTGGTTGATAATTATTGCATGTTTATTTTATCAAACGTTTTAAAATATAGAGAGAGTTTTAAAACTTTACAATCATGAAATCTGTTAGGTTTTAAAAATTAAAATTGCCAGTTTTTCCAAACCTTTTTAAACGGTAAATTTTATTTTAAAACCTTATATTTATAAGATTGGTTTCTTATAAAGGCATGTTGACAAAACAGTTAGTTTTGGTCAGCAAGAAGGCTTTCAAAAACAGTTAGTTTTTGGTTAGCAGTCATGCTATTAAAACAGTTAGTTTTAATTAGCAGGTGCTTTTAAAACAGTTAGTTTTAAATAGCGTGTATGTTTAATAACGGTTAGTTTTAAACATTGGTTGCCTTTTAAAACAGTCAGTTTTAAAATTGCAAAGTTTTCTAAAATACTGGAAAATAAAAAAGGTTTCTCAAAACTTAGTTAAAACCCCGAAAATCATAGATCAGTAGTGCAACCCACTTGGGACACCTAACGGCGTAAGGTACGCGGGCGTTGGAAGTGAGCAAGCCTTGGGCGTCCGCGTTCAAACCCCAAGCTGAAAGGGGTGTGATAAGTACACCAGTCCCAAATGGTGTGATCTATTTTGGTTTTGTAACAATTCACCGTGTCGTATCGGGCCAAAATGCACTGAGGGACTAAAACATGTACGGTTTTATCCGATGTCCCGAAAAGATCTAGGAGTCATGTCAGTTAGATGTGATTGGTATAAGTCCTTACCTACCGAAATAGTACGGGCCTGGTGTGACGTGAGCAAGCCGTACATCAGGACGTATGAAATAAGGATCCTAGCCCAATACTTATCATTTAAGGGTTTATTGATATTTGTTGGGAGTCTATTCACAGTTACTAAAACCAAAAGTTTTAAATGTGTAGATGGCAAACACTGTAACCAACACTAATAACCTGTCTCTTCGCTCCATTCTTGAAAAGGACAAGCTCACTGGAGCTAACTTCCTCGACTGGGAGCGCAATCTGATGATTGTGCTCAGGCACGAGAGGAAGTGGTACGTCCTTGAAGAGCCTCTAGGTGAGGCCCCTCCAGCAAATGCTACTGCCAATGTAAGAAATGCTTATAGAAAGCATTCTGATGATTTGCTGGATGTTGGCTGTCTCATGCTTGCGACTATGAGCCCAGATCTGCAAACAGGGCTCATGAACACCAATGCCTATGACATGATCCGCCAGTTGAGGGACATGTTTCAGACGCAAGCACGCACAGAGCGTTATGATGCCACTCGGGCACTGAACGCGTGCAAGATGGCCAAGGGGACCTCGGTCAGTGATCACGTCATGAAAATGAAGAAGCATATTGATCACCTAGAGAGGCTTGGTCACCCAGTTCCGTTGCAGTTAGCAACGGATACGATACTCAACTCATTGACTGAGGATTATAAGCAGTTTGTAATTAACTATAATATGAATAACATGGAAAAGACAATTGCAGAGTTGCATTCCATGTTGAAAACTGCTGAGTTGAGTATGGGGACCGGGACCAAGACCAAGGATGTGCTCATGGTCGGAGATGGTAGAGCGAAGAGGAAGCGTGGGCATGGAAACACTAGTAAGGGCAAAAGCCAACCTCAGGCTAGCCAGAGTGTGACCAAGGTTGAGAATGATGACAAACGCAAGGGCAAGGGCAAGAAAGTGAAGCCTAACAATGCCAAGACCGAGAATAGGTGTTTCATATGCCATGAACTTGGTCATTGGAGGCGAAACTGTCCAAAGCGTCACAAAGAAGGCAATAACGCCTCAGGTATTTGTGATTGCTTTAGTTTATCACTTTCACTTGTTAGTTTACAAGTATGTTGACACCTAGTGCAAATATTCTAATTGCAGGTGGTCAGAAGTGAGGAGCCCAGGATTGCGAGGATCTACGTGCTAGTTTATCATTAGATATTTATCAAGACAATTTTAAATTTATGTTTGTGGTTGTAAAACAATTTTAATGATTGTGATCTTTTGGAATTTTATGGTTTATTAAATTGTTTTTAAAATTTTAAAATTATTGTCTTGATTTAATATCTTGTGGATGATAATGTTGTTGAATCTGTTTAAAAGTCGAGATTGACTTGATTCAAATAAGTAGATCCTAGATGTCATGTTTCACACTAACAGAATTACTTCATTAGTTGATTTGAAGTAATAGTTATATGAAAACTGTCAAAAACACACGAAGTACTATTATTTTAATGTGTTTTTGAGAATAAAACATACATGAGTAAAAGGATTATAAAATATTACTCACATGTTTTAGAGAGAATTTAGGATGTTGTCTCAGATGACGTTGACAACATCAGTATTTATAAAACTAGGAAATTCCAAGTCTTGGAATTGGGATTTGATAAAATCCAGTTAAGTTTTGTAAATGTTAAATTCTGGTATTACTTGAAATAGAATTGACTAGGAAGTCAAGTTTTGACTAAAGTCAATAGTTAATTTTAAGTAATGGTCAGTTTTCATATAGGTTAGTGGGAGCCCAGTTTATTCTATATCCAGTTCCGTGATAAAGAATAAAAGATATATATAAGTATATATGTCTGTATGTGCTAATTATTGATTTAAATATATCTCAGAATTATAATCCAGGTAGGATATAAATTCATAAGATATAAGATCTACCTTTTAGCTGAAAAGGATAGATAAATAGTTTCATATGTTGAGACAGTATAAAGTCATAATTGACTTTGAGATGATCAATAATTAAATAGTGTTGGAATGAACTGAAGATATTAAATATCTTTTTGACTCCAAAGTGTTATAAAACACTAGAGTAAATTTCCTGGATTTACCAGACTTGGTAAATGGAAATTTTGTTAGATTTCAGGTCGAAATCATGTATCTACACAGCAACTAAGGGAAGTTGCAGTTTGATGTTTCATATTCAAGGAAACCAGGAGTTTTTCCAGTATCTCCAGGTTCAGGAAATATGGTAAAAGTCTAATTTTGTTTTAAGGGTGTTTGCAAGAACAAAATTAGCATAGTCAAGTGGAAAGTATCAGATGATGCTAAGCTTGTACTATTTTGGTTATTTCTTTGATTAGTATGGTAAACGCTAATCAAAGGGTTTAAACTGAAGAAGGGTGATACTTCGTTTAAATCAGTATTTAGTATACGTTGAGTAGACACCATAAAAGTAGCTTAGAAATGCTATTAATTTCGTTCTTATTACAGAGTGGAATATGGAGGACTAAACGAAATTAGTTTCTTTGTCTCTTTTACACTTAGCATGTTTTGATCCGGGAATAAAAACTAGTTTCAGTTTTTATTTGAAATTATCCGTGACAACTTATCAAGGTGGGAACCTTGGTAGGGCTATAAAGTCATCGTGGAGTTTTTGGGTGGTTATGATCAGTCGTTCAATAACAGCTACAAGTGATGTAGACCAAAAACTACACGGATATTCGATAGAGCAGCGAATATCGGAGGTGATCCGCCGGTTGAGATTACTCCATGGATTTAGTCATGAGTAAGACTCCCAGAGGTTGTCCTTAGCACCTGAGGTATTTGGTTTGGCATTACGAGGACTGTTGGATACTTAGTACGTTCTAACATCACGCCGTAACAGGGTGGTCATACGGGGCGTAACTAGATTCAGCGGAAGCCGTGGTGTCAAATGCAGATATGCAAGATGGGATTTGCACCTCTTCTTTGAAGAGAGATATTTCCTCGGCCCCTTGACTGACTGAAAAGACTGATGAAGTGCATGGCCATGCCCAAACGAACTGATTTGTTCTTTGTCGTTTACCAATCAGTAGAGGTCGGATAGTCGAGAAACATAATCTTTGAGTATTCAGAGTTGACTGTATCCATGCTCATACTCAAAATTGAAATATCGTGATGCAAAAGGAAAAGCCTAGTTTATACCCGATTTGTGGACAGTTTGTTCATAAATGTTGTTTCATTTTAAGAACGTTTTATCACCTACCTGGGTATAAGGGTGCTTATAACCTGGTTAGCCTAAGTGCCTGTCTAGGGGCCTCCTTAGGTCCGTGCCATCAATCTGGTATTGCCAACTTGCACAAGTGGGAGTCTGTTGGCATTATGTGCATAAGTTGACAAACCGTTTGATCGCACATCCAACGTTATAAGTCACTTGAGGGTCACACCTGTGAGGACCTATAATTCGGATAGTAAAATAACCCCAGTTTGGAGAGTTTAGTTTTATAATAGTGAATTATAAAACTGTTGGGTGTTTTCTGTAAAAACCCCAAAGTAAAAGGTTTCTAATAATTAATTACAGTTATATATTTATTAGTTAAATAAATATATAAAAGGGTTAATTAATTGGTTTATAATTATCTAGTAATTATTATGTGGAAATATAATAATTGGTAAATATTCTTTCTTGGAGAAAAAGAAAGAATAAGATAATTATGGAAATTATTCTTTCTTAGAGAGAAAGAAAGAATAAAGGCTATCTGATAGATGGAAGGTTTTCCATATAAATAGATATGCCAGGTTGTCAGAATAAGACATACAATTCATTGAACTAATTGATATTCACCAAGAAACCTTTCTCTCTTCCTCTCTCTCTCTCTTCGTCGATCTCACCAAGCAAGAAACCAGATCCGGTTTCGTTTTTGATTGATCGTGTTCTTCGCGTACCGTTTGTTCGTGAAGCGTTCCGGGGTTAGATCCAGCTAGAGGGAATTCCGTTTGGTCGTTTACGGGTGGATCTATCTCAAGCAATCCAGGTAATAACCCTAAACCTACATATTAACTGTAATAAGATAAACAAATAAGATCTGTGATGTTTTCGGGATTTTAATCGTTATTGCTTCCGCTTAATCAAACCAGTTAGGTTTGATTGTTTAACCTTTTGGAACAGTTTGTTTCATATGGTTTTGTCATGTGTCTCGACCAGTTAGGTTTGAGATCATGGTTTTTCTCGTGTCAGTTTGATACGAGGATCGCACAAAATCCCAACATTTAGTTCTTCCGGGACAGGGTCCGACAGACTCGAGCAAAGTCTCTAAAGATGCTCACGCAACACCGGGGCTTTTAGGCCTGACGGATTCGGGCGGAATCCCTAAAACCGCCCCTGCACCAACGGGACTTTTAGGTCCGACGGATTCGGACGACATCCTAAAAGTCGTCCAAAGCAGGTTGCTAGCGATGGAGAAAGCCAACCAGGCTCGTGATGCGCAGGTCGAGGCACTTGAGAAAGCCTTGGCCGAGACGGAGAGGAAGAGGCTAGCTGATCTTGAGGCGTCGCGCAAGCTTCAAGAAGACCGGGATGCGGAGCTCTACGAGCTCAAACGGAAGATCAAGGGCAAACACTCTGAGGCTGCCCCGTCTACTGAAGCTCCCATTCCCAGGCCATCAGAAGACGTCCTCAGGCTTGCCCCTCCGACTTCGGGCGACCTTCCTCCGATCCCAGGCTACGTCACTGAGGTGGAACACATGATGCTGATCACTTCCTACACCACTCAGAACGACCGCCTGTCCGCCCAAGTCAGAGATCAAGCGGCCCAGATCGAGCTACTACAACAAAGGATTCGAGAACTGGAGGCCGTGTGTCGGTCCCAGGCTCAGCCTTCGAAGAGGAGGCATGATGACGCTGATGACTCCGCACCAGGTCCTCATGAGGGGGAGGTACAAGCTGCAAAACGGCTTCGCACCGACCTCCAACCTGGTTCCGGCTCCGGTTCTACAGCTCCAGGTTCCTCAGCCGCCCCCTCGAGTGCTCCCACAGACTCCGATGTCGCCGAAGCTCCCTATGTCGACTCTGAGACAGAAGACATTCCGGACATGGGAAGCTGGCGATATGAGCGGATCCCGGAAGGGGAATCAGTACAGTTTCCTCAGATGACGGACACGGCTCAGATTGATGCCGTTCTCCCAGAAGCAGCGCCGACTGATCCCTCAGAGTTCCAGATTCCGGAAGCAGCCCGGAAGATCTTGAGGTCGCTTGCACAGAGCCTAAGGGTCTATCAGAAGGGAGACGACATCGTCAAGGATCCTGACTATGCCAACCTCCTCTCAGCGCTCAAGTTTCCAACTCCAGAAGCCCCACGGACCGTCCACTCTACTGACCCAGAAACCGCTGCTCCTACTGTCATCCAGCTCAACTGGAACCACTCCATCATCTTCCGCCCGTTCCTAGAAGAAACGTTCACCCGCATCTACCAGCAGGAAAAGCTGCATGCTTGGTCTCGAAAGGTCTACTTCGGGATCTCGCACATCAAGAACAAGAGAAGAAGGACAGCCTACGTTCACCAACGGATGTGCAACTGGGCCACTCATGGACGCCAGAGGATCAGACGTCGCTTTACCAAGGTAACTGCTATGCGCCCCTACAGACATGGCCATCAGTTATTCCTTGAGTATGATGTCCGCATGTACGGCACCGGTGTCCCTCGAGGTGAACTGCAGAACTGGACCTTCACGGAAGCTGATTTAGATCGGGTGCATCTGGAAGACCTTCTCACGATCATCAAGTACCTCCAAGGCCCGATCCTCCGACCAGAGCACTACAGAGACGGCACAGAGATACTAAAGAAATACGTCCGTCACGCAATCTCTCTCGCGAGAGTGACGGACTACCAGCTTGCCATCGAAAGCCGCCAGCCGAAGGTCAACCTGCTGAGACCAAACCTGCTCGTTCCTGGTATCGATGCCTACATTCCGTACATGCCAACCAGGATACCTGAGCATGGGGTTCTTTACATCACTCAGAAGAAGAAGGAGCGCCGATTCATGAGGTTTGGAGAGCTCCTCCAGGTTCTGCGACGGGACCCTTCTCTATGTCTACAATGGCATGCAGAACAGACTGCTGGCGGATCAGGTACCAAGTCGGAGAATCATAGATGGAAAAGGAAAGCTGCTGGAGGCAATGAGGTTGATCGAGAAGAAGCTTAAGGAGCGGATGATGTACAGACGGGCAGAGGCTGCAATGCAGATGAGAGCGCGGATAATCGGCGAATGGGAAGAGTACCTGCAGATGTCCAAGTGGGAGCCTGCACTGGATCTTCCACCACCATTCTGACTTCTTCTCAAAGGGGGAGATTGTAGAACCCAGTTTGTTGAGAAGAGTCAGAATCATCTATCTTTAAACAGCTTTCTAGTTTAATTTCCTTCCTTTGTAAACAATTATGTTTTGTTAAGCCCCTGTTTGAGGTTTAGAATCTCGGGGGCCTTTATTGCCACTTTGTTAAACTTCCTTCTACCTATATAAGGTAAAGGATTTCTAGGGTTTTATATATTGAATCATATTTACCAAATTGGGCAACTTCCACCATTTTCAAGTATTATCAAAGTTCATATTGATTTCAATCTCAATCCTAAGATTTCCATCCATTTCTCATTTCTTTTCATTGTTTTTGGGACAACACCTCCTTTTAGGAGTAGTTCAACGCGTTTCTTGTTTATGTGGCCCAGACGACAATGCCAGAGGTAAGTCTGATCCTCAATGTCTTTGGATCGTTTACTTATATGATAGATTTCATTATTATTGTCTTGTAGATTTACTGTATATAGGCCATTCACAGGTGTTGCTTTAAAATAGAAAATATTATTTTTAAGACAGAAATCATTTTATAATCATATTTATAATAAAAACCTTGGTCTACCAACAAATCAAAAGACAAAACATTCTTAATCATCTTTGGAATATAATAACAATTATCCAGTTCCAAAACTAGACCCGAGGGTAAACTAAGACTATAAGATCCTACAGCTTCAGCTATTAGCGGAGTGCCTTCGCCAACTCGTAGGTTCGAACGGTCCTTCCTCAAAGTCTCTCTTCTAGTGAATCCCTGTAAATGATTACAAATGTGGTTACCACTGCCTGTATCAATTACCCATGATTCATAAGAAGTGATTAAGCAATCTATCATAAAGATACCTGGAGCATCGGGTAAACCGATCTCAATCTGGTCGATATTCATCGAGTGCTCGCAAATATCCTTGCTACCACATTCTGGGCAACTCAGATCCCCCAGCTCATCAATCCAATCAGTATCCATGAGATCAGCAGGTGCTGGCTTCGACTCTAGACTGGCCAGAATGTCCTCATGTAGTGCTGCCACGTCAGTCTTTGGTTCTTTCGTGTAGGCACTAGCTGTGTCACATATCTCCTTCGGGAGTGAGTACCACAAGAGATACACTAACTCTTCCTGAGTCATCTTGTACCCCAAACGTGTCAAGCATTTAAAGAGCCTCTTCATTTCCATAAGATGGTCTTTAACTGACTGGTCCTTTTTCAGCTTTAGTGAAAGTATCTCTTTCATGATCAGAAGCTTACCTGTATGTCTATAGAAACCTAACTGGCTTTCTATATCTTTCACGACCTCGTGGCAGGATTTATCTCTTAATCTATCCGCGAACTCGGACGATATAGAGAAAATCAGAATTGACATGACATCCGATTCATCCGCCATATACTTAAAGTACTGAGTAAATTCCTCTTCAGGAGAATTTCTCTTAGGTCGTGATACAGGTTTTTCTAAAACGTAAAACTTACCCTGTGCACGCAAGATATTATCAAGGTGCATTTTCCAAACTGGAAAATTTTGTCCTGTAAGTTTTCATTTTCCATTGATGAGTCGTAGTGATTCCTCAGGGGTATAAAACGGGATTACAGAAAAAGACATCTACAATAAAGAATAAATCCCAAACTTAGTTTATAATTATAAAATCTTCTAATAAATTATTACCCTCAAAATAAATTTATTAGACTAGAATCCATATTTCACATGTGTCGGGAAGCATGTGATCATGTCAAACCGACTCATGTGATCTATGGTAGGTAAAAACTATACCAATCACATTTTAATTCGAAAACACGATTTCTAGATCGTCGGGACATCGGATATTTAATCCGTGCATATTTAGTCCCTCTAGTGCATTTTCGACTGGTACCACCCAGTGAATAAATAATTACCAAAATAGACTGCACCACCCGGGACCTGGACAAACTCTGGCCGGTACCGCCCGGAGATAATTCGCAGAGTTTTATCACCCTCCAGTTTCGGTTTGAACGCGGGCGTTCATAGCGTGTTCACTTACAACGCCCTACGTACCTTACACCGGAGGTGCCCCTAAAGTGGGTTGCACTTACTAATCTATGATTTTTAACAAGGGTTAAAATTGCCAGTTTTCAAAAAAAAAAAAACTTGGAACTAAACACAAACTGTATTTGTATCCATTTTTCCTTTTAAAACATTTAATTAAAAAACTGTTTATATTTAATTTTGAAATTACGTAACTATACAACCACGCAATTCATATAACTATTAAATATAAACAACCACACAATTAAAAAACATGTCATAGCAAAAAATCCTTAAACTATGTCGTACTGTGAGCCAACACAAAACGACGGTCTAATCCCTAGGTGACAACATAAAACTTGATCTTCTTGGCGCTCCCACTGGCTCCAAGCTCCATGGTTGTCTCCTTGGCTCCATCTTCAATTCTCGGTTTATTTACTATTTTAATATTACATATAACCGGGTTGTAAATGGCACGCGGGCCTCCCATAACTAATATCAATTAACACAAATATACGAAACCACAAATACGGGTCAAAGGGTTTGACTATGACACTAAAATAAAATCTTAACTAGATTTTATTTAACTAAATTAATTAAACAATTAATTAATTTAATAAAACCAAAAATTAATCTCTAGGGTTTACACCTATCTGGTTTAAGATAAACCCTTAAAATTCGAAGCCTAAACGAAAACCCACACGACTGTATCGTCATCAAACTGATAACAATCGATCGTGAATCCACACGATTGATAATAGTAGCAGGCGGCCACCACCAACAACCGTGTCACCACCACCGTCGCTTACGGCAACATCAAACAACCACACCGCCACCGTCAAGCCACCGGCAACAGCAGCGGTTTAGCACCACCGCTGCCGCCGTGGTCAGCGAACGAAAACGCCACCACCACCATCGATGATGGCAGCGGCGGCCATCATCACCGTCGCCTGTGGTGGGGATTCGACAATGGCAGCCGCAAACCGCCACCACCACCGCCGTTTCCCGTCAACGGTAGTGGCGATGGCCACCACCGCCGATCGGCGGTTTGAAAACCGATCAATCGCCGCCACCACATCACTGTGTGGTGGTTTCACCCTAGCACCGTCGCCACCACACGGCTGTGTGGTGGTTTTCGTGTTTAACTGCCGCCGCGACCACCACGCTGTGGTGCGGTTGGCTTCGGGTGCGACATTCGGCGGTCTCCACCAGCTATGGTTTGACCTTCGGTGGTAGGTGGTTTACTTGGTGGTTCGGTCAGCTAACTGCCGCCGTTCCACCGATGATTTCCGATCCGTTTTTGGTTGTCTTCAAAAAAGGTTTAATTTTTTTTAAACAATACAGATAAAAATCAAAACTTTTAAACCTAATTTACCAGACAAGCCTGGTCTGTAGATTTTAAGATGTGGCTCTGATACCACTGTTGGGAATCGTAGGCTACATACACGCAGCGGAAAACAAAATCTCGATCCCCAAGAACGGATCCAATCCTAAACCATGCAGACTCAAGGAGGGTTAGATTAGATAAGTTTACCTTATACGATAAAACTTCCGGAAGGCAAGTAGGGGATACACCGCTACTGACACCGTACGAGAACGAGGTTGCTAGACCACCCGAGATTGATCGAAAAACGACTCCGATTTGTTATGTGTGTGTGTTACCGGCGGCAATGAGAGAGAGAGGGAGAGGGAAAAGTTTTTCTTGAGGATTAAGTTATTAGTCTTTTGTTTATCACCCCAAAGCCTTTATTTATAAGAATAAATTAGGCAGTGTTTGATATTATAAAACCTTATATAATTATCAAACTGATTAATTAATTATATAATTCCTTTTATAATTACCCTCTAATTAATCAAACTGATTAATTAACTAATAAATAATTTAACTAATTATTTATTCTTTCTCTCTTTAATTAATTATTTCTCTCACACACATAATCCAAATGTTCTCAATTTAGTGTGCAGCGGTGTGACCTACTAGTGTCTTATAACATTGGACACGGTAACCCTGTTACTGTCTCGCACACAATCCTAACAGTGCATGCTCAAAAGCAAAGATAAGATGCGCCAGGTCCTCTCTAAGGATTGGATTTGAAGGATCACGGTCACAAACAATTTGGACAGCTTCAAGCTCCATTCGAATCTTGTTTGTCCGAACCGTAACATCACCCAACTGACTCCTCAACTGTCTCAACGGCTTCTTTAGACGCTTCAGATGGCAAACAAAACAATGCATGAAAGAACCATAAACCGGGAACAACCACTCATGAGTAACAAGACCAATAAAAGCAGGATGTTCGGTAAGAAGATTATCAAACCGAAAACCCCTATTAACCTTACGAACCAAAGAACGGATGTCCATAACACCACAAGCATGATCCGAAGGACCATGTGGGAGGAACTCAGTCGACGAATTTGGAAAACAATGCAAGAAATGTGTGTTAACCATTATACGATCCAAATTGCGCAACAACCCGTCATCACCTTTCGGCTTTTGTATCCAAGTAAACTGCATTCCCGAGTAGCGAATATCGAATAACTCAACATCCTCAATACAATGATAGAAATCCTCCATGCTTTGGTTGCGTCTTGAACAACTTCCAAACCCATCATGAGGAAACAAAATGGAGTTAAAATCACCCATCACCAACCAAGGCTTATCACCCATAAGAACCTTAGCTTTCCTAAGCCCAGACCAAAGGTCTCGTCTTTCCACCATCGAGTTAGAACCATACACAAGTGTAATGAAAAAGGACTCAGCATGTGCACGCAACTTAACAAAACAATGCATAAACTGAGCGTGCGTCTCCAAAACCATAACATCGGCGATACGCTCATCCCATGCAAAAACAATACGAGTACCATTGGGCGACACTTGTGAATTAGAAATCCATTTCCAAGAACCAAAAACACTAGAAAGAATACTTTGCAAACCAGCCTGTTGAACATGAGTCTCAACCAACGCACAAAACGAAATACCAAACTTACGAACAAGATCCCTAACCTCCAACTATTTCACGGGAGCATTAAGACCCCGTGTATTCCAACATGCAACTTTAATCATTGAGATAAGTTAGGAGATTTACCAGAATGCACCAAAGGAGGGTCAACATCCCTTCCCAAAGCAGCCAAATCCGCATCGTCCAAATTAGATAAAATATCAAAAGCATTCGATTGCGGAATTTCCTTAGCTCCAGAATCAGCAGGCGGTGAACCATGTTTTTCCGGAATGAAAGTTCCTTGCTTCGCAATGAATTTCGAAGATTGAAGTACAGATTGCTTAAACGACTGATCAGAGGAACCCCGTGAGAACCGAACAAAATTAGGCCCGGAGGGAGGGGTAGAAACCGAAGCTAAACCGCTCCCACCTTGTTGTTCCAGATTCAAGTTCTAATCAACATGCAACAACTAGAGAATGAATTGAGAAGCCATATGTCATTGATTCTTTGATGAAAAGTTTACACACACTAATACACCAAGAACACACACACTTAAGAACACAACTAACTAATTCACTCTCATTACTCGTTTGAAGCACACACACATGTCACACTTGTAAATGACTTCACAATGGGTATTTATACCCAAACATCTAAACCCTCACACTATTGAAGAATTACACTTTCTACCCTAACAATACAAAACTATTACAAACAACATATAAAGGAAGTAAACAATAGAAGTAAACATTGACTTTATTAACCACTTTGACTTTGCCTTTGTCTTCACTTTGAGCACCAACTTGTGATCTCGGATACAATCCGATTTTGCATCCAACAATCTCCCCCTTTGAATTCGAGATCACAAAAAGAATTAGGCAAACGTCTTCAAGAAAGCAACAACACTTTAAACACCAAATATAAGCCTTCTTGAACAATAAGCTTCCGTAATAATCTTCACGAATGAACCACTTTGACACAAGAAGCTTTATCAAACAAAGTATCTTCAACCAATCTTCAAACCTCAATACGTGGGATATTCTGATCATCTTGAAGCATCTCGTAAGTATCTCTCGACTTCCTCAAAGTATCTTCAAGAATCATTTCTCGACATTACAATTCAGATCCCTCTCCCCAAAGTATCTTCAAAAACATTTCTAAATCATCTCCCCCTTTTTGATGAAATATGAAATAATCATCAAAACTATAGAAATGTATGATCAGATAAATCGTCTCGTAAAGATACAAACATGTGAACAAAACCATCTCACATAACCATCTCCTCCTTGTTACTCCAGAGTTCCCCTTTTAACTCCAAAGAAATACCGTCAATTCCGTAAAATAATCCGAATCTTTTCAAATTCAGATTTAATCGGGAAAATCTTGAAACAACTAATGAATCAGTTGGAATGCCTGTGAGAAGCACAAAGCAACTCAGTACACCAAATGCATTATATAAAGAGCTTTATTGATGATCACTCCCCAGGGCTTCCGTTCAATCATCGCAAATACAAAAAGTATCACTATGAACATTCCGACAAAGAAACAAATTCCTTGTGTGTATTTGTGATGAAAGAAAATAGCATCAAATGCTTTCATAAGGCTCAAAATGTGAAAACATTTCACGAGTCGATGTGTAGAAATGAAGTTCGAAGGCAGGGCAGCTTCCTTCTGTTTCAATATCGATTTCCCAAATGAAAACCTGATAGATTATGTGCTGCGTCCCCGTGATGAAATGAAACATCTCCTTGTTAAGAAGGAAATGAGTAGCTAGTGGGGTAAAACGAGAGTCGGCATTGGGCTTTGCCTTAGTTCAATATCGGTCACCAAAGAGCGTGAACCAATAGATTATGTGGTTGCCCGGCTTAGAAAAGGTTGGTGCAGAGTTTTATGTTTCTTTTAACTCTATTCTCACACCCTCCAATTCTTTTAAGCATCCTCACGTCTAACCAAACTCTCATATCAAATTTTTCGCTCAATCACTATGAGAATAACTCGACCACCTGAGTTATCTACCCCACTCTTTGATGTAGACCCCTCACTCATTCCTCAAGGATAACTTCTTGGGTAGGATTGCCGGTTCTGGAAATCCATAGAAGTTCTGTTAAGCTCACACATCCCATGAAATAAATTTCCTAAACATGAAAGTACAATGATTCATCGAGTGAATCAATGAGCCAATATGAAGCATGCTCGAACAAATATATATATGAACAAAATAGGAGCATAAATTTTTTTTCAAACAAGTATATGAAATGAAGAACATGAATGATATAAACTTGTTTGAGAAAACTGATTCATTATATGTGGTGAGATATGTTCTTGAAAAACTGTGGTTCACACAAAAAAAATGATGTTATCTATATGAACGAGATATAGATATAACATTGAAGAACGTATCCAATCAAGGAAACAATCAAGTACAATGAGGAAATATCAAGCCAGTGTATTACCACCGAAAAATATGGTCATATAGAGACGTGGTAATAACTAAGTCAAAAGAAGCTAAACCGGTGTGTATGAATACTTGAAAAGTATATGAAAAGATAATATGCAAGTATTAATCTTTGGAAACACATGGTTAGAAAATATCCGTCAATTCATCATGATATGAAAACATGGAAAATCACACTTCTAATTCGAAAAAAATCATTTGAGAATCGAGAAGTGAGTTTGAACAGTTAAAAACGTTTTTCATACCTGAAAGGTGTTCATCTTTCAAATATGTAAGCATGAAAACTTATTTGAACTCTCCCCCTAAAAATGATATCGCTTTTAAGAACTCCCCCGCAAATGGATAATCTGCAAAACAAAGTAGAATTTGGTATTCATTGAAAATGAATCCTTAGATGTTAGTCAGATAGTATCCAATCCAGAATAATCAAGCAACTCCCCTTAAATTAAGATGCGGAACAGATTTAAGTAGGACTAAGCATGCCAAGCTTGCTAACCAAAAAGTTAAAACGCTTTTCATCTAAAGGTTTAGTGAAAAGGTCAACAAGTTGGTAATCTGTTTGAACAAAGAACATTTCAATATTACCTTTCTCCACATTATCTTTGATAAAATGATAACGAATGTCAATGTGTTTGGTCTTGGAATGCTGAACCGGATTTGACGTTATCGCAATGGCGCTTTCCGAATCACAGTAGATAGGGACTCTCTTCAACTTGTAACCATAATCTAGTAGTTGTGTCTTCATCCAAAGCACTTGCGAACAACAACTTGCGGCGGCCACATATTCTGCTTCGGCCGTAGAAGTGGAGACGCAATTTTGCTTTTTCGAAGTCCAACTCACAAGTTTATCACCTAAAAACTGACATGATCCAGAAGTGCTTTTCCTATCCAGTTTACATCCACCATAATCTGAATCTGTAAAAGATATTAGCTCAAAACTAGAATCTTTCGGATACCAAAGACCCATCTCGGGAGTGCCTTTGAGATACCGTAAGATCCTTTTGACTGCCGCAAGGTGTGACTCTTTAGGATTAGCTTGAAACCTAGCACAAAAACATGTGGCGAACATAATGTCCGGTCTAGTCACAGTGAGGTACAAAAGAGAACCAATCATGCTTCTGTAAATCTTTTGATCAACGGATTTACCGGCTAAATCAGGACCCGAAAGATTTCCAGTTGGCATTGGTGTTTTAATTGGAGAACAATCAGTCATATTAAACTTTTTCAACATATCTTTAATATATTTTGACTGATTTATAAAGATGCCATCAGGGTTTTGTTTGACTTGAATTCCTAAAAAGAAATTCAATTCACCCATCATGCTCATTTCAAACTCTGTCTCCATGATTTTAGAAAATTTTGTACACAACTCTGGATTAGTAGAACCGAAAATAATGTCGTCAACATAAATTTGAACTAAAAGCAAGTCATCACCTTCTTTCTTCAGAAAAAGAGTAGTATCGATCGTACCTCGTTTGAATCCTTTGGATAAGAGATGATTAGTCAGAGTTTCATACCATGCTCTTGGAGCTTGTTTTAGACCATACAATGCTTTGTCCAAGATGCATACATGATCGGGAAAATCTGGATCGACGAACCCTTCAGGTTGCTCTATATAGACCTCTTCATGCAAGACTCCATTCAAGAACGCAGATTTGACATCCATTTGAAATACCTTGATGTTCTTGTGAGCTGCATAGGCCAGAAAGATTCGAATTGCCTCGATCCGCGCTACTGGTGCAAAAATCTCATCACAGTCAATACCTTCTTGTTGAGAGTAACCTTTAGCAACCAATCGCACCTTGTTTCTGACAATCAGTCTGGATTCATCTTTCTTATTTCTGAAGATCCACTTGGTTTTAATGATTGATTTATCTTGCGGTCTCGGAACCAAACGATACACTTTGTTTCTTTTGAATTGTAGAAGCTCTTCTTGCATTGCTAATAGCCAATCAGAATCTTCTAATGCTTGAGAGACATTCTTTGGTTCAATTACACTCAAGAAACTTTTGTATAGGCAGTAATTTGCAGATGCAGATCGCGTTTTAACACCATCATTGACATCACCAATCACATTGTAGAGTGGATGTGCTCTTGTCCATTTCAACTGAGCAGGAAGAATTGCAAGATCATCTAGATTGTTCTAACTATCATTTTCATCAATGATTGCAGGAATCTCTAATTGATCATCGGGGGTTAACTCTGATTGCTCAACACTTGGAACTGGTATAGCCTGATCAGAGTTAGATGTAGAACAAATATTCTCCGATGGTCCGGAATCATTTACGCTTGAAGGTTCTGGGACATCTTGAATATCAACTCTTGGATTTCTGGAAAGAATGAGATCTTCATTATCTGCACAAATATCCAGAAAAGCATCCATAAACAATAAATCGAGTTCTGAATTATTTGGATCAGTAATAGAATCAGAAGTCGTAGTAGAAGCTTGACTATGAATTCCAAGTTCTGAACTGCTATGTTCAGAAGTCATCGACACGGTTTCATCAAAGGTCACATAAACGGTTTCCATAACCATCTTGGTTCTTTTGTTGTAGACGCGGAAAGTCTTTGACGTTAGCGAATAACCAAGAAAGTATCCCTCGTCGGCTTTCTTGTCAAACTTACCAAGATTGTCACGGTTGTTAAGAATGTAACACCTACAACCAAAAACATGAAAAAATTTCACATTAGGAACTCTACGGTTGATTATATGATAAGGAGTTTTCTTGAAGCGCTTAGTGATGATGGTTCGATTCTGTGTAAAACAGGCTGTTGAAACAGCTTCGGCCCAAAAGGCAAAAGGTAATCCGGAGTAAGCTAGCATCGTTCGTGCCGCTTCCACTAAGGTTCGGTTCCGTCTTTCTACAACTCCATTTTGTTGTGGAGTATAAGCACCTGAAAAATTATGAGAAATACCAACAGATGTTAGATAAGCATCTAAAGTAGCATTTTTAAATTCAGTGCCATTATCACTCCTAATCTTTCGAACTGGAAGTTGCAAAAGAACTTGGATCCTCTTGATAAACTTTATGATCAACTCGGGAGCTTCAGATTTCATTCTCAGAAATTCTAGCCACGTGTACCTTTAGGAGGTTTAGAGACCGAAGCTGATCCACTCTCCCCCCCTTTACCTTGAACAATAGGCGGGTGCGGATCAGTACCAGAAGAAGGCGGATCCTTAGAAATAACACCGGCATCCGCGGGACTTGCACTAGGCGGACTCTTAGAAGCAACCCCTGAGTGAGAAACACCATCCCCCGTAGGTAAAAGTTTTGGAACCCGTTTCTTCTTCACAACCTTTTGGAAACCCTCATCATCCACCAAAGGTGCTTTCCCCTTATCCGTCTTTATAATTGCAGCTTTAGGACACGAACTAATACGATGGCCAAACACCAAACAATGAGAACACTGGATCGGTTCCCACAAATATTCCACTTTAAGAACCACAGTGGTATCACTTCCGCCCGATAAGCTAGGAATAACAATCTGCAATTCCCTTTTTAATTCATCAATGGCCCATACATCAATCAAAACTTTCACAAATCCCGGACGGCCCCAAGCTTTATCACACATGGACGACGTACAGGCATCCATTCGGAGGGGAATTCCCAAAGCACTAGCAATACGGCTTATACCTTCATTATTAAAAGCAATAAGCGGAATGTTATGGATTTTCACCCACAACGGACACGAGGTGTGTTGAGGTTTAGAGATTCCCCTCGTTGGGTCCCAAGGTAAAAGAAAAAACGGAACACCATTAATCATAACTGAACCCAAACTCACCACTTGAAGAGCACCACCCTCAGTTTCGAACTTAAAGAAAAATATGCCATTTTCATTCAACATGGCATCAAGAAAACCAAACTTTCCCCATTGAGTACTTGCAAACCGCTTATCCACTGAAAACTGAAGCCGTGGTCCCAAAAAATAACCGGAAGCCGTAATGATAAAGGACATACTAGCACGCTTTGCCAACTCCACAGGAATCTTCACACGGCATTGTGACTTATCCGCAAGCGGAAAAAACTCCAAAGTCTTTTGCTCCTCACCAATAGACCCCACAGCATCCGCAAAGCTCTTGTTCCCCTTACCGTCCTTAGGAATTGTCAACCGAGGATCCACCTCCAATCTATCGAACACCGACCTACGCACATTGTGTTGACTATCCCCAAGACCAGGCTTATCAGACGTATCATGGTCAGACAAAACTCGGTCATCAGAATCAGAACCAACGTCCTCAACCACCATAGTAGTATCAGTGGCACCCAGATGCGAGGAACCAGAGACAATCAAATCCATAGCATCCTCTAACGAGTCCCCCATTCCAAAAACCAACCAGTCAGACAATGCAATAGAAACCACAAAATTAACCCTACGAAGGTCACAACTACCAAGGAAACGAAGGCCGCAAGCGACGCTGAATCCTCACAAAGTTGTAACGCTGCAAGGTCAATTCCACGGAACCCGAGACAGCGCTAACCAGAAAGTATCCGGAAACAGAAAACTAGCGAAGATAACTTGTAATACACTCAACGTAAGAAAACACAAAAGGACGCAACCGACAACAAAACAAAAAACCTAAAAAACAACGTAACTTGTAGAACACTCAACGTAAAAAACCGGAATTGACGTCAGCCCTTAAGGAATCATAATCGCCACACAAAACTCCAAAGTAACCTGCTTACGTCAGCCCTAAGCTACCGGGGAGCAGATGACGTAAGCCCTCGACAGGAAGACGACAAAAAGCAAGCCACCGGAAAACAGCCAACCGGAAAACAGTCACCGACAAACTACCGACCAACTGACAGCCGCCAAACCACCACCGGAAACTTGCGGCACACACAATAACCAAAAGGTAAGCACCTACGAAAAGCATGGCGTGACTACTAAAGAATGGCGTGAATACATGCTTTTTTTATACACGGTTGTTACGTATTACCATGTAAAAGCATGTATTCTTTAGATTGTATCCTTAACACGGTCTAAGGAGTTGGGTCGTTTCACAGTTAGTTGTTAAACGGTATTAAAACTTGTACTTTTTTTAACCGTTTTCTCTTTATATGTTACGAAAACACGACTATTTTGAATTACTTAACACATAAACATATATATAGGTGCTTATTATACACGGTTGTTTGAAATAAGATTGTACAGACGTGACTTCGTTACGGTTGGCTCGTACAATCGCGTAAAATCGAGAGTTAGTGATTCGTCAACCCTTTTTAATAAGAGGCCTTTATACACGGTTGTTACGTATAACCATGTAAAAGCATGTATTCTTTAGATTGTATCCTTAACACGGTCTAAGGAGTTGGGTCGTTTCACAGTTAGTTGTTAAACGGTATTAAAACTTGTACTTTTTTAACCGTCTTCTCTTTAGATGTTACGAAAACACGATTATTTTGAATTACTTAACACATAAACATATACATAGGTGCTTATTATACACGGTTGTTTGAAATAAGATTGTACAGACGTGACTTCGTTACGGTTGGCTCGTACAATCGCGTAAAATTGAGAGTTAGTTATTCGTACATCCGTTTGAATAAGAGGCCATTATACACGGTTGTTACCTATTACCATGTAAAATCATGTATTCTTTAGATTGTATCCTTAACACGGTCTAAGGAGTTGGGTCGTTTCACAGTTAGTTGTTAAACGGTATTAAAACTTGTACTTTTTAACTGTTTTTCTCTTTAGATGTTACAAAAACAAGAATATTTTGAATTACTTAACACATAAACTGTTGTCCCAAAAATCAATGCAAAGAGGAGAAATGGATAGAAATCATAACATAGATGATGATCTTGAAGCTTTTCATGTATAACAATGGAGGTTTTGCCCAAAAATGATAATATGATGATTCCAACCATTAAAACCCTAATCATCTCTTTCCTTATATAGGAAAGAGGAGAAATACAAGATTGTCAATAAAGGCCCTTGAAGTTTCAAACTTCAAACAAGGGCATACAAACAAAGTAATTGTTCAAACAAACTGAAACTAACTAGGAAAGCTGATAAAGATAGTGTTTTCTGACTCTTCACAATAAAGAGGTCCAACAATCTCCCCCTTTGTGAAGAAGTCAGAAAGGTGGTGGAAGCTCCAGCGCCGGCTCCCACTTTGACATCTGCAAGAACTCCTCCCATTCCCCAATGATCCTCGCTCTCATCTGCATCGCTGTTTCAACGCGTCTGTACATCAGCCTTTCCTTGAGCTTTCTCTCGATCAGGTTCATCCCCTCCAGTATCTTTCCTTTCCCGTCTATGATCTTCCGCCCCGGTATCTGATCACCCAGAAGTCTACTCTGCATCCCATTGTAGACATAGAGAAGGGTCCCGTCGCAGAACTTGGCAAGCTCGTCAAACCTCATAAATCTGCGTTCCCTCTTCTTCCTCGTCACATAGAGAACCCCGTGCTCCGGTATCTTGGTTGGCATATAGGGAAGGTAGGCATCAATACTAGGTACGAGTAGGTTCGGTCTGAGCAGGTTGACCTTCGACTGGCGGCTCTCGATCGCAAGCTGGTAGTCTGTCACCCGCGCAAGAGTGATCGCGTGGCGAACGTACTTCTTCAGTATCTCGGTACCGTCTCTGTAGTGTTCGGGTCGGAGAATTGGACCCTGGAGGTACTTGATGAGCGTGAGAAGATCTTCTAAATGCACCCTATCCAGATCTGCTTCCGTAAATGACCAGTCCTGCAACTCACCTCGTGGAACGCCAGTCCCGTAAATACGGACGTCGTACTCAAGGAATATCTGATGACCATGTTTGTAAGGGCGCATTGCAGTTACCTTGATGAAACGACGTCGGATTCTTTGACGTCCGTGGGTGGCCCAGTTGCACATCCTCTGGTGCACGTAAGCAGTCCTTCTTCTCTTCGTCTTGATGTGCGAGATCCCGAAGTAAACCTTTCGAGACCATACATGCAGCCTTTCCTGCTGGAAGATACGGGTGAAAGTCTCCTCAAGGAATGGTCGGAAGATGACGGAATGATTCCAGTTGAGCTGGATGACTGTTGGAGCGGAGGAATCTGGATCTGTCGAGTGGATGGTCCGAGGAGCTTCTGGAGTAGGAAACTCGAACGCTGAGAGGAAGCTGTTGTAGTCTGAATCCCGGACGATGTCGTCCCCCTTCTGAAAGATCCTAAGGCTCTGAGCAAGCGACCGAAGGATTTTCCGGGCTTCTTCCGGAATCTGAACATCTGAGAGATCTGTCGGTGCTGCTTCCAGGGGAACAACATCGATCTGTGCTGTATCGGACATCTGAGGAAACTGAACTGTCTCCCCTGCCGGGATCGGCTTATAGTGCCAACTCCCCATGTCGGGAATCTCCTCCGTGTCTGAGTCAACATAGGGAGCATCGGCGGCAGCAGAATCTGATGGGGCACTAGAGGGGGCGGCCGATGAAGCTGGAGCTGATGAAGAACCGGAACCGGAGGCAGAATGGAGGTCGGTGCGAGGCCTTTTGGATAAAGCCTGCACCTCCCCCTCATGAGGACCTGGTGCCGAGTCATCAGGTTCATCATGCCTCCGTTTGGAAGGTTGAGCCTGAGACCGACACATGGCCTCCAGTTCCCGGATGCGCTGCTGAAGGAGCTCTATCTGGGGTTCTCTCTCCCGAAGCTTGGTGGAGAGGCTGTCATTCTGAGTGGTGTATGATGAAATGACGTAGGCGTGTTCCGCCTCAGTGACATAACCCGGAATCGGAGGTAGTTCGCCCGAAGTCGGAGGGGCGAGTCTGAGAACGTCTTCAGGTTGACGAGGGATCGGTGCTTCGGTTGACGGGGTAGCTTCCGAGTGTTTGCCCTTCATTCGCCGTTTGAGCTCGTAAAGCTCCGCATCCCTGTCATCTTGAAGCTTCCGGGATGCCTCAAGATCAGCCAGCCGCTTCTTCTCTGTCTCGGTCAAGGCACGCTCCAACGCCTTGACCCTAGCATCTCTAGCCCTGTTGGCTTCCTCCATCGCCAGTAGTCTGGTGTGGACGACTTTTAGGATGTCGGCCGAATCCGTCGGACCTCGAAGTCCCGTTGGTACTGGGGTGGTTTTAGGGATTCTACGCGAATCCGTCAGGCCTAGAAGCCCTGGTGTTGCGTGAGCGTCTTTAGAGACTTCGCTCGAGTCTGTCGGACCCGGTCCCGGTAGTGCTAAGCCCGGTGCCACTTGGGCTCCAGTTGTCGAGAAGAGTCCTACTGAGGTGCTCTCTCGGCCTGACGTCACCGCTGGTATGATGTTGACGGTGTCAGGGCTTCCGGCGGATCCTCGAAGTGCGCTAGTTGGCTGCTAGCGTCTTGACCAGACACCGTAGGGTGCCCGGTCTCAATGAGGGTTGCCTCTCTGTTGTTTTGACTCAGGGGTAGGGGAATTTCCGGTTCTAACCTATGCGGCTCTTCTTCTTCGTCCGCCTCTTGAATCTGAGCCCAAGGCTCTCCTAATTGGACCTCTACATCGTCGGTCTCGTTTTCTCTCCTATCTCTCTCTCTTCTTCCTCGCTATCTTCTCTTCCCCAGCCGGTAGCAACCTCGGCCTCACCTTCTTCCTCACGACCGACGGTCTGGTCATCTGAAGCAAGATCCTCAGCAAGAACGGGATCTCCGGATATCCTGTCGTCGTTGAAGGAAGAGGTGGCTTCATCCACATCGATCACTTGGGCCTTTCCGCCCTTCGGTTTTGATTCTTGGAACTCTGAGTCTGATCCGTAATCCACCATCTCTGAGTCTGTGGCCTCGTCATCGGGCTCACGACGGTCCGAAGGAGTGTGCTCGGGGGATTCGTGACCGTCGGAGTCATCGCCGGAGGGATCGCCGGAGGGTTCGCCTCCTTGAGTAGTAACGGCCGCCGCGTGTGGTGGCGAAGGAAAGTGTGTTTGTTCTTGTGGGGAAGCTTCCACTTCCTCACCAGTTGGTTCGGGTTGTTGCGGCGGTGATGGCGATCGGCGCTCTTCCGATGACGAGTGTACTGGGGATTGCTGGAGAATCCCGGTGTACTGCTTTACTCTGTAGCCTCTCATGATGTCTTGCTCAGTAGACTCATCGATGTATGTTGGCGTTCGTGCTCTACGGGCTCGGTTCTGGATCATCATCTGGTAGGCCTCGTCGTGCGACATGTGCGGTGTGGCGGACGTTCCAACAACCTTACCCGCTTCGCCCCTCACGACCACACTCATCACTCCCGAGCCTCGAGCTCCCCCACTGGAGCTCTGGCCAGCCGTGCCAGAGGCACGGCTTTTAGGAAGGACGGGTCGTGCGTCCGGGGTAGGGCTCCTCGGTTCTGAGGAGTCCGTGGACGCGTCTTCTAAACCTATGGACGCTCGGTACATTCTAACACTCTCCGCCCTACGGTCCGCCATACCTAGCACATTATCAGGGATGGGCATTTCTACCTGACCTGGTCGCAGAGTTTTCGGTTCGTTCTGCCGATCTGTTGGCTGTCGAAGCGTTGGTGGCCGGATCTACATCTGACGGCCGGATGATGATCCATGTGATCGCGGCTGATCAAGCTGAACAACCGCATCCAAGGGATGGATGTGTGGCGAGTTCTTGCGGGCCCTTGCCTGACGTCGGTGACCATGTCCGCCCAAAGCTGTTGAGCGAAGTTGATACGCCTCCCGTAGGCGACTGCATGAATGACGTGCCAGAACTGGGTGGAAGCACGGTCCACTCAGTGAGTCTTCGAAGACAAAGTTCGGTTGAGGATGTTGAAGAAGGAGAACCAAATCGGAGGCAGCATCCCCTGAGTGACTTGAGAGATCCCGTTCGGTCTGTTGTTCGCTGTGAAGTGGACCCCAAGTGCGAGTATCTCGCTGAAGAGCTCGGGGCCGGTGACCAGTGGCTCGAACGGGGCCTCGGGAGTGGCGGTAGGCAGATGGAGGATTCGTCTCAGGTCCTCAACAATGATAGTCAGCTCTGTGTGGTCAACACGCCCCACGATGGTCTGCACGCCATCTCTGGTTTCCACGAGAGAGGTCCTCCAGAATTGCTGAAGGTAAATAACGGGAATGTCAGCTGTGGACTGCATCGCATACGCCAGTGGATGCGCCCTAAGTATCTCCAGAACCACCTCGTCCTGAACAGTGAAGTTAGCCAGGTCGACATACTCATTTTTCTGGTGGATTGGACGGATGTCAGTCAGGGCTATGAGGGCTCGGTCAGCAGCGTTGTTGACCGGGGAAGAAGGAGCAGGAGCATTCGATTGACGCGCCATTTCTGTCAAGTCACAATAATAAAAATAGTTAAGTGTTTTGAAAGATGTTACGTGAAAAAGACTATACCCTCAACTAGGCGCGAGTCGGAAAACCTCGAAAACCCAAAAATGAGTATTTCATATTTTCCGAGTCGAAAAACGAGCAAACACACGAGGGGGTGTTTTCCGATTCGGAAAAGGTGGTTTTCCGAATCGGAAAACATCCAACACTTAAAAAATTGAGCCATATGAAAGACAAGTTTTCCGATTCGGAAAACATGGTTTTCCGAATTGGGGAACTTCAACACTTGGAAAAATTTGGCATTTATAACAGGTAGGTTTTCCGATTCGGAAAACATTGTTTTCCGATTCGGAAAAATGCACAACTTAGAAAATTTTGACATAACTTGGCCTCACACGTGATTCGGAAAACCTCGGAAACCCATAAGGGTAATTCCATGTTTTCCGAATCGGAAAAGATAAGCTTGAAAACCGAGACACAAGTTGGATTCGGAAAACCTGATAATCCGAATCGGATTTATCTGGTTTTCCGAATCGGAAAACACTATGAATGTTCATCGTCTTTGGATTCGGAAAACATGAACATTCATGTTTTCTGATTCTGAAAACATGAATGCTCATGTTTTCCGATTCGGAAAACCGCGACGGTTCACTTTTCCAAGTCCGAAAACGGTCCAAAAACGTCGATTTAACACTCTAAACTAACAACAATTGATCTAGAACAGTTAAAAACAAGTTTAGAAGCATAATGGGATCGATTTAACGTCCCGAAATCCCATTCCAAGAAGTTTGGGTTTCGGGTAAGTTTTGAAAACTTTAGGCTTCGATCCAGCCCTTAAAACGATAAGATTAAACGTTATAACTATATAAGGATTGATCGTGAACTTACCAGGAATCCGAAAACGTACTTGGATCGACGATTGGAGCAAAAACGAGCGATATCGAATCGAGCGCAGAGAGCGGTTATCGGGTGAGAGTTCAGAGAGAAAAGTGAAAAATTTGAAAGTTTGTGAAAAGTAAATCTTGAAAACCGGTATTTATATTTTTACCGAATTACACTGTGTTTGGGTCGAAAACACTGTGTTTGGCTCTCCTTTTGGCTCTCTTAACCCGACTTTCACCCATTGGCAAAAACCACCCCTGGACTTGAAGTTTCAAGAAACTTACAAACAAGTCCCTGAACTTGTAGTTTTAGAAAGTTTCAAAACAGACCCTGGACTACAAGTTTCATAAAAGTGCAAAACGAGTCCCTGAACTTTAAGAATCAAAAAGTGGCAAAGTCAGTCCCCGAACTTGTAAGTTCAAGACATGTACTCTACCGCCCCCTGAACTTTCAAGTTCACAAAAAATTTACAAGTTCAGCCTGCGACTCCCGAGAAAAGAGACTTACCTGGTCCGTCTCAACTGGGTTTTGTGCGAGTTCTGATCTGAAGTAACCAGAAGTCGTAGTGAGGATCCACGCCTACAAAAGAAGGTATAAAATGGTATCCAAGGTGTTGTGGATCCGAGAACGTTAGTAGACACAACAAACATCAAATCAAGACTTAGAACTCCCCCTCAATTCATGCAATCTCTCAAGAACTCCTAAAGACTCCCCCTACACACATGCATACACCAAGAGAACTCCTAACTTACTTAGGAGAAAGAAGTGACGTTTCTCGTCAAACGGCTTTGTGAACAAATCAGCAAGCTGATAGTCACTCTCAACAAAGTAAAGTTCAACATTACCTTTCTCGACATGGTCTTTGATGAAATGATATCGGATATCGATATGCTTCGTCCGAGAATGTTGAACCGGATTTGCCGTGATCTGAATCGCACTCTTGGAGTCGCAATAGATGGGAATCCGTTGCATGGTGTATCCGAAGTCGGCAAGTTGGGTTTTCATCCACAGAACTTGCGAGCAGCAGCAGGCGGCGGCAACATACTCTGCCTCCGCGGTGGATAAGGATACGCAATTCTGCTTCCGGGATGACCAACTCACCAGCTTGTCTCCTAGAAACTGGCAAGCACCAGATGTGCTTTTTCTGTTGAGCTTACAACCTGCGTGTTCTGAGTCTGTATATGCAATTAGTTCAAAACCAGAATCCTTTGGGTACCAAAGGCCAAAATACGGTGTGCCCTTCAGATACCTAAGGATTCTTTTGACTGCAGACAGGTGTGAATCACGAGGATCACACTGAAAACGAGCGCAGACACCCGTGGAGAAAACAATGTCTGGTCTACTAGCCGTGAGATACAAGAGAGAACCAATGATTGCCCGATAAGTCTTCTGGTCAACCGGTTTACCAGAAGTATCTGCATTTAGTTGAAAATTTCTGGGCATTGGTGTTGCCGCAGAGTTTGACCCACCGAAATCAAAGCGTTTCAAAATATCTTGAACATATTTGGCTTGATTTATAAAAATGCCATCAGGGCGTTGTCGAACTTGAAGTCCTAAAAAGAACGTCAACTCGCCCATCATGCTCATTTTAAATTGGGATTTCATGGTGTTCTCAAACTCTTGGCACATCTCAGGCTTCGTAGATGCAAAGATAATATCGTCCACATATATCTGAACTATAATTAAATCTTTACCTGATCCCTTAAGAAACAAAGTGGGATCGATTGTACCTTTCTTGTAGCCAACTCCTAGCAAGTAATCAGTGAGAGTTTCGTACCATGCCCTAGGAGCTTGCTTGAGACCGTAAAGCGCCTTGTCCAACACGTACACGTGGTCTGGAAATCTGGGATCGACGAATCCTTCCGGTTGTTCGACGTACACCTCATCTTGAAGAACTCCATCCAAGAAGGCACACTTGACGTCCATTTGATACACCGTCATGTTCTTGTGTGCGGCATACGCAAGGAAGATCCGAATTGCCTCGATCCGAGCTACGGGCGCAAACGTCTCATCGTAGTCGATACCCTCTTGCTGGCGATAACCCTTGGCGACCAATCGAGCCTTGTTCCGGATGATGAGATCGTTCTCGTCCTTCTTGTTCCGGAAAATCCATTTCAGGCCGATTATAGACTTTCCCCACGGTCTGGTTACCAAACGCCATACTTTGTTCCTCTCGAATTCCGCAAGCTCTTCTTGCATCGCTAAAACCCAATCAGGATCGGTGAGAGCTTGGGAAACATCCGAAGGCTCGAAATCACTAAGGAACCCTCCGAATAGAATCAAGTTTTCTACGTTCTTGGATGATCTGGTCTGCACAGGTTGTGATGGACTCCCGATGATCTGGGAGGGGGATGATCTCGTGTCCACTTTCGAGTGTGCGGAAGAGTGACATAAGCTTGTTGGTTGTTGGTGGCGTCGTGCTTATCTTGCACGACAAAGACCTCTCGCTGGTTTCTACTTGATGACCCGGTCTCCAGATTATTCTGCGGTGATGCCTCCAACCGGGGCTCACGCACTACCTGAGCATAAGTCCTTTGAGCTGAACTGGGTGAAGGAAGTGGAGCTTCTTCCGGGATAGGTGTAAGAACATGGTGTGGAGTCTGTTCTCGGACGGGTTCTGGTGAGGCAGCGGATGAGGTTTCATGGGGGGAGACCGCTGATTCCGGTGTCACTGAGTTGGTAGATGTGCTTGAAGATGGCTCAGTGACGAAAGCATCGGATGTCACTGAAGTAGAGGTTGAACCAACATGAGCAGGAACTACAATCGGACCCGTGAGTGTGGGTAGATCATAATCTGCAAGGTCTAAGAAGTCTAAAGCAGAAAAGTTAGTGGAAGAATCTGTGCTCGGTGGTGCGGTGAACATTTCAAGAAAAGAGGCATTTACATTACTTGGACTTGCCACAGAATAAGTTTCGGTTTCGGAAAAATCAACATTTGAGCTTTCCAGGATGGTTCGGGTCCGTTTGTTGAAAACCCTATAAGCCTTCGAGTTATGTGAGTATCCGATGAAGATAGACTCATCAGACTTGGGTTCAAACTTTCCCAAATCATCCTGGTCGTTTAAAACATAGCATTTACATCCTAAAACTCTAAAGTAATCGATGTTAGGCTTACGCTGTTCGACCATCTCGTAGGCGGTTTTACCGGTCCGCTTAACGATCAAGGTCCGATTCTGCGTGTAGCATGCTGTTGATACTGCTTCAGCCCAAAATGATTGAGGGACACCAGAATGTGCCATCATGGATCTCGCTGCTTCAACCAACGTCCGGTTCTTCCTTTCCACTACCCCATTTTGTTGAGGAGTGCGCACGGCTGAGAAGTTGTGAGAGATTCCCACGTCTTCGAGAAAGGATTGTAGCTTTGCATTGCGAAACTCGGTCCCATTGTCACTTCTCAACTTCTTCACTCGGCGACCCAAGAGAACTTGAATCCGCTTAATGAAGGCAATGATACGATCGGCGGCGTCAGACTTGGCTCGAAGGAATTCAAGCCATGTGAACCTAGAGAACTCATCAACGAGAACTAACATGTATTTCTTTCGGGCTAGGCTCTCAGTTCTAGTAGGTCCACAAAGATCCATGTGAATCATGTCAAGGGGATTCTTGCTATTCGTGTCCATCCTCGGTGGATGAGAGCTTCTCGTCATCTTTCCTTGTTCACAAGCGGGACACAATGTATCCTTGGAAAGGCGAGTCTCCGGTAGTCCCTTGACGAGATTTTTCGAAACCAGCTTGTTCATGTCTTTGAAATTCTGATGGCAGAGTCTTCGATGCCATAACCAACTGTCCTCCTTTGAAGCCTTTGCGAGCAAACAGATTGCATTCCTCGGATCAGAAATTGCTTCAAACTGTGGGTGTGTCTGAGGGATTGAACGGAAGACGGTGGAGTAAAGATTGCCATTCTTCCGTGCACTAAGGATGACGTTGTTGTCTTCATCGTTCACGTAGCTTCCATATTGAAATTGCTTCACCCAGTATCCGTTGTCACAGAACTGACTGGAGCTGAACATGTTGTGAGCTAACCCCTCGACATACCTTACATCTTTAATAATGTATCTCCCATCCGTAATTTTCCCATAACCCACCATTGGCTTAGGCGTCTTGTCGGCTGTTTTAACATATCCCTCAAACCTTTCAACGTAGTCGAAAAGGAAGGATCTCTGACCAGTCATGTGTCTATATGCGCTGGAATCGAAGTACCACACATGACTGACCTGCAAGACAGACTAAGCTTGTTTAGGGACCCATTGCCAAATGGGTTCCTTTGGGTTAGAGACAGATAAATCAGTCGGTGTAGTCCCCTTTTCGGATTTCTCCTTAGGCGGAGGGGACTTCACTGACGAAGAGGACTTAGCTTTCCCTCTTTTTCTTCCCCTTCTCTTTCGGGATTTGACATTAGATTGAGGAGCATAGAAAGAGTTAGACACACCATAACGCAGGAAATTATCAAACATAAAGCACATGTCATTGCGAAAAGTATTAAAGGCATTGTTTAAGTTGCGATTACAATTAACAGACATGTTCGAATTCATTCCTACACTAGGTGGAGCATAGCCTAAACCCGCACGGCTAGGACTATTCTTCTTAGGGAAAGCAGAAAAAGAGTTGTTCCTTCCATGATGATCCTTTCTTGGTGGCTTCACATTCTGTCCACCATCTTTCCTTCTCGCATCTGCATGAAAAGCACGGTGTAAGTTAGAGGACGGCTTTGTGGGAATGGAGTTGCCACCTTTTCCAGATGACATTTTAGAAAATTTTAGGTTTTGTGGAATTGAAAGGTTGATTGGGTTGTAACTGAGAAGTGTCACCCACTTCAAAGGAACTTGAATGAAATTCAAGACTTTTAATAGGATTGACTGAGTTACGAGCATCGTTAGACTTTGAATGCTTTTTTTGGAGTCCTTTGGGTGCGTGAGGCTTAACTGACTTACCCTTGTCAGTACCAACACATTTTTCACCCTTAGGGTTTCTTTTCTCAGAAATAGGAGCTCGTGACTCAGTAGGCATCTCAGATTTGACAACAACAGATTTTGGCTTCTTTGGAATAAAGCCTGAAGGATCATCATCCTCATCTAAAAACACCTTCAAATCATATTCAGTGTTTGGATCATGGACAGTCTTGGGTTCAGCTATCCTGTGGTGTGAGTTAGGGGGTTCATCATCATCTGAGACTATGGAGCAATGGTCCTCAGTATCTATGACAGGTTTGGGTTGGGGATTGGCTACTGGATGGTTAGGGATGGGAGCAGTCTTATCATCAACTGAGTCTGAATAGTAAAGGTTTTCAAGATTCATAATTTGTCTTTTCAAAATGGAGTTAGACACAAGTTGGTTGGTTAAAGATCGGCGATAAGTTATCCTTTCATCATGATCAAGTTCTTTTAAAAGTTCAAAATGGATATCTAGGAGAACGTATCGAGTTTGAAGATCCGCAACCTTGATTTGGAAATCAGTAAAAGCCGAGGTTGCGGTCTCACACTTTGAAGAAAGCCTAATCCTCTCGGCATTGGCCTTGAGTAAGTCTTTTTCCAGAGTGCGAACCAAAGTGTCCTTCTCCGAAACAATTACTTTCAGATTCAAGATCTGATGTTGACATGCATCCAAATCCATGGCTTTTAACCTAAGAGCAAACACCTCCTTTTCTAGCCTGACTAGGTCGGGACTCTTAGTTGCAGAAGTATCCTCGGGAAAGATAACTAAGGTCTCCTCTGAAAACTCCATTTCCCTAGTGTCATAGCTTGAGTTCAGGTCTGTATAGTTGATTGGGGGCATTGCTACTCTAGGGGTTCTGGCCTTGATGCCTTCCCAAGTGGGATCAGAGTTGGCCGGATCATTAGCCGGAACAAAGATTGGTCTATTAGGAGGTGGACTAGTGGGTGGACTGCTAGAGGTACTGTTCGTTGGACTGGTGCTTCTAGTTATGGTCACACCGTTTATGACTTCGGTGTACGTGACAGTCTGCCTAACGAATTCCTCGGTCACATGTCCTCCTACTAGAGCTGGTTTGGGCTTGGAGGCTGCCATATCCTCAAAATTGTATAGATGAGAAGGTGCTTTATCTAAAACATGGTTTTCAGATAGACCTAGGCCGGGTTTAGCTTTGTAAAAAGGATTCTTTTTGGCATGCTGAGTGAGGATACTTAAAGTCTGTTCAGATTGTTCTCTTTTGAAATTGTTGTCCTCAAGCTCTTGGATTTTTGAAAACAACCGAGTTCTTTCTTCTGAAAGTAACTGGAATTTAATGTTGAGCTCCCCATGATCACTCTTAAGTTCTTCATGGGCTTTTTGAAGACAACCAAGTTTGTTTGTTAAATTGGACTCTCTAATGCCAGACTCAAGTGTTTCACGATTATAAACTATGGTCAAATCCTCGAGAGAGTCTTTGTAAATTGCACTGTCGATTCTAAATTTCGTGACGAGAGTCCTCTCCGATTGGAGACATCTCTCTAATTCACAAATTTTAGATTCCAACATTGCCACAGTATCAGTTATATCTGGAATAGATGATACCTCAGACGGATCAATGTCTTGATAAGTGCTTGGTCCAACGGCTTCTGATCCCTCGAAGTCAGCCATCAAGCATAGACCCTTCACCAAATGATCCTCCTCTTCTGAGCTCTCCTCTTCACAAACCCAGTTCTCTTCATCTACCAACAAAGCAACCCCTTTTTCCTTCTTCCTCATCAACGCGGCTTTCCTCTCGAAATACGCGGCATCCTTGTACTTGACGGAGCAATCTCTAGCGTAGTGTCCCAACTTACCACACTTGTAACAAGTGGTAGTGGGACTTGTGGTTTGTTGAGGTGCGGGGTTCTGGGTTATGGGAACTTGGGGATGATTTGAACGTTGAATTCCTTGTTCAGCTTGAATTTGTTGATCTCCCTCTGAACTTGCCTGGAACTGTTTCCCCTGGAATCGCCTCCGTTGTAGTTACTTTTCCCGTGATCCATTCTCTCATCTTGCCTTCGATCACCTCTATTCTGCTCATACCCATAGCCTGGTCCTTGATCTAGCCTTCCACTCTCATGTCTTCCTCCATACCCGATCTCATATCCCTGACGATCGATATACCCAGACTCAGGAGTATATTGTCTCAAGCTTCTTTGGTAGTTGATGTCGGAGACCTGATCTCTCCAATCTCCTTGATTCCCTGGGCCTCCTTGATAGTCTAGGTATGTGTTGTTTCTTCTGGGCTGATCTCTGTATCTGCCTTGATTGTTGCGATAACCTCCTTGATCGTATGCCTGGATCCCCCCTTGCTGATAGCTTCCTCTTCCTGAATTTCCATACTGGGCTCTATCCGGCTGGTAATGACCTCCCCTTCCTTGCCCCATTCTTCCTCCACTCGGAAATCCTGATCCCCGTGATCGGTTGTATCCACGGTTTGCGTTCAGTTGTTGTACACTGTGTGAGATGAGGGCAAGGGACTCATTCACATGGAAGAGTTCTTCATCTGAAATGGAAATAATCACTAGCTCATCGGGATGTTGGACGCTTGTTCCATAGTTCGAGTTGAACTCTTGATTATATTCCTCTTGGTGATACTGGGGAGAAATATTGTTGTATGGCATTGGTTGGATAGATGCTGAGCTTGGTCCTCCGAAGGGCACTGCCAACAGTGCCAGAGGATCGACTGCTTTCTTGGTTCGCCCTCCGGTGATGAATTCTTCGTGTTGAACCATCATGCTGAACAAGTCGTGCAGACCCATGGCTCCCAGATTCCGGCTTAACTGTATGTTGATTGCCATATTTTGCCATTCCGGCGTGAGATTCTTCAAGAACTTAACATTCACTTCGTACTTCGTTTTCTCAACCCCGAGCCATCTCAGATCGTTGACGAAGGAATTCAGTCTTTGATAAGACTCAGTGAGGGATTCGTTTTCCCTAGCCTTGAAGCCTTCATAGGCATTGAGCGCGCTTTCTTTCTGACTCTCCAATGCAGTATCACCTCCTTGCATTTGTTGCTCAATTTCCAACCAGACGTCTCGTGCGTTGGTTAGACTGTCAACTCTCGCGTACATGTCGTTTGGGAGAGCTATGATCAAAAGGGTAAGTGCACGCTTGTCGATGAGATGTCGGGCTCTCTGTTCTGGGTTGAACATCTCGACAGGCTTCTCGACCACATAAGCCGGTAGTTCGGGACATGTATCGGTTCTAGGGACTATGGCGACAGTGACGGTCGGTCTGATAGGCCCTTCTCGGATGGACTTCATCAGATTTTCATCCAATAGGTCGAGGAAGTGTATCATTCTGCGTCTCCACTATTGATACTCGCCCATCACCAGAACGGGAGGGCGAGATTCGGATCCGATTCCGATGATCTCCTTCGACATTTCTCACTCACTTAGAGGATCTCCTCGTATGACTCACTTGGCTTAAAAGAAGGGTTTTGAAAAACAGGTATTTTGAGCGCCTCGGGACACAAATAGCTTCGAGATTTAAATGGTTTTGAAATGAGGCTAAGTGTCGAATTCGGGGAACAAATTATCAAGAGTTCCGGCCCGAAGAGGCGAAATCCGATCTGGAAACAGATGTTTTCCGAATCTGATTTGGCTCAAAACACTGGATGCGGAAAAGACACTTTTCCGATTCGGAAAATGGTATTTTCCGATTCGGAAAGTGTTGAGTTCGGAAAAAGGCAACTAGGATTCGGAAAATGATATATTCAGGAGCAAAACCCCAAATCAGAAGCCTGTTCTCCGATTCGGAAAACAATGTTTTCCGATTCGGAAAAGAGGTATTTTCCGATTCGGAGAATAGTACAAATTCCGATTCGGAAAATTTGAACTGAAAATTCAGTTCTCGTTTTCCGATTCGGAAAACCTTCACAGAAACTCCGAAAAATCACTCAAAATCACTCAAAATCACTTAAAAGATAAGTGATAAGACCCCCAATTTGTAGGAAAATGGTTAGAAAACAGTGGGGAATCACTTATCACTTATAAAACTCTTTTAAAACCCCTTTTGGATTGAAAACCCAAAATTTTTGGAAAAACCCAACTTTTTAAAACTTGAATAAAAACTTTGAAATCAAACAAAACAGCCAAGGAATCAACAAGGCATCGCTCTGATACCAATTGTTGTCCCAAAAATCAATGCAAAGAGGAGAAATGGATAGAAATCATAACATAGATGATGATCTTGAAGCTTTTCATGTATAACAATGGAGGTTTTGCCCAAAAATGATAATATGATGATTCCAACCATTAAAACCCTAATCATCTCTTTCCTTATATAGGAAAGAGGAGAAATACAAGATTGTCAATAAAGGCCCTCGAAGTTTCAAACTTCAAACAAGGGCATACAAACAAAGTAATTGTTCAAACAAACTGAAACTAACTAGGAAAGCTGATAAAGATAGTGTTTTCTGACTCTTCACAATAAAGAGGTCCAACATAAACATATACAAAGGTGCTTATTATACACGGTTGTTTGAAATAAGATTGTACAGATGTGACTTCGTTACGGTTGGCTCGTACAATCGCGTAAAATCGAGAGTTAGTGATTCGTACACCCGTTTAAATGAGAGGCCTTTATACACGGTTGTTATGTATTACCATGTAAAAGCATGTATGCTTTAGATTGTATCCTTAACACGGTCTAAGGAGTTGGGTCGTTTCACAGTTAGTTGTTAAACGGTATTGAAACTTGTAGTTTTTTAACCGTTTTCTCTTTAGATGTTACGAAAACACGACTAATATGAATTACTTAACACATAATCATATACATAGGTGCTTATTATACACGGTTGTTTGAAATAAGATTGTACAGACGTGAGTTCGTTACGGTTGGCTCGTACAATCGCGTAAAATCGAGAGTTAGTGATTCGTACACCCGTTTTAATAAGAGGCCTTTATACACGGTTGTTACGTATTACCATGTAAAAGCATGTATTCTTTAGATTGTATCCTTAATATGGTCTAATGAGTTGGGTCGTGTCACAGTTTTTTGAAGGAAACCGGCAATATTATAAAAAACACAACAGAAAAAACGTCAACCAAGGACAGGCCCCAAGGTTAGCCAAACAAGGAAAGGCAGCAGCCAACCAAACAGAAAACTAAAATAAAAAGTCAAACTACAAACCCAAAACCAACAAAACCAAACTACACCAACAAACACCACAAAGCAGTCAATCATCCAAGACTAGTAGCACCATCAAAAGTCATCCAAGCCATCCGTTGAAGCACAAAAAGCGTACTACTCCGATTTCCAAAAAGCCTCCGATTCCGCTCCCGCCATATACAATAAACCGTAGCCTGCAAAGCCAACCGTTGTTCTTTCCTCCGAGGGCCACGTCCATGAAGAAGATCGTTTCGTATGTCATCCCATCTTTCAACAAAACCAAACAGACAAGTGTCTCTCTTAATAGTCCGCCAAACCTCCAATGAAAAAGCACAAAGAAAGAACAAGTGGTCATGACTATCCATTAAAGTGTTACATAACGGGCAAGAAAGATCCGGCGGATCATGCTTCCAATGTAACCGGTCCTGTGTTGGAAGCCGCCCATAGCAAGCCGTCCAAACACAGAAAGCATGTTTGGGAATACAACCTTTAAACCAAACCTCTTTGGCCCATCCAACCGAATCAATGTGTCCATTCAGATCTGAATTGGCATCTCCACCGAGAAATGACCCAACGAACCATCCAAGCGTTTCCAACATACCTCATCTTGAGTAGCATCTAGTAGAACCGGGAGATCATAAAGCTGAAGGTTCGGATAAATCTGACACCAAGTCACTGGCCAAACGGACCCAAACGTCAAGAGAAGTTCTCTGGCTGTTGTAGTAGTAGTAAACCCCATACTCGAAAACCTTCGATACGGAATTGTCTCAGAGAGCGAACCACAGTCCAGCCAAGTGTCCATCCACGCATTGGTATGTTCACCATTACCAATTCGGTGGAAGAAAAAACGCCTAACAAGGGGTCTAAGATCAAGCAATTTCCGAAACACCCAAGACCAAGATGCTTTCGGAGTTATTGACCATAAAGTATTCCCTTGCAAATAGTGACACCGTACCCATTGCACCCATAAGGTAGAACGACCAGACAAAAGAGCTGGTTTGGGATTGGAGGCTGCCATATCCTCAAAATTGTATAGATGAGAAGGTGCTTTATCTAAAACATGGTTTTCAGATAGACCTAGGCCGGGTTTAGCTTTGTAAAAAGGATTCTTTTTGGCATGCTGAGTGAGGATACTTAAAGTCTGTTCAGATTGTTCTCTTTTGAAATTGTTGTCCTCAAGCTCTTGGATTTTTGAAAACAACCGAGTTCTTTCTTCTGAAAGTAACTGGAATTTAATGTTGAGCTCCCCATGATCACTCTTAAGTTCTTCATGGGCTTTTTGAAGACAACCAAGTTTGTTTGTTAAATTGGACTCTCTAATGCCAGACTCAAGTGTTTCACGATTATAAACTATGGTCAAATCCTCGAGAGAGTCTTTGTAAATTGCACTGTCGATTCTAAATTTCGTGACGAGAGTCCTCTCCGATTGGAGACATCTCTCTAATTCACAAATTTTAGATTCCAACATTGCCACAGTATCAGTTATATCTGGAATAGATGATACCTCAGACGGATCAATGTCTTGATAAGTGCTTGGTCCAACGGCTTCTGATCCCTCGAAGTCAGCCATCAAGCATAGACCCTTCACCAAATGATCCTCCTCTTCTGAGCTCTCCTCTTCACAAACCCAGTTCTCTTCATCTACCAACAAAGCAACCCCTTTTTTCTTCTTCCTCATCAACGCGGCTTTCCTCTCGAAATACGCGGCATCCTTGTACTTGACGGAGCAATCTCTAGCGTAGTGTCCCAACTTACCACACTTGTAACAAGTGGTAGTGGGACTTGTGGTTTGTTGAGGTGCGGGGTTCTGGGTTATGGGAACTTGGGGATGATTTGAACGTTGAATTCCTTGTTCAGCTTGAATTTGTTGATCTCCCTCTGAACTTGCCTGGAATTGTTTCCCCTGGAATCGCCTCCGTTGTAGTTACTTTTCCCGTGATCCATTCTCTCATCTTGCCTTCGATCACCTCTATTCTGCTCATACCCATAGCCTGGTCCTTGATCTAGCCTTCCACTCTCATGTCTTCCTCCATACCCGATCTCATATCCCTGACGATCGATATACCCAGACTCAGGAGTATATTGTCTCAAGCTTCTTTGGTAGTTGATGTCGGAGACCTGATCTCTCCAATCTCCTTGATTCCCTGGGCCTCCTTGATAGTCTAGGTATGTGTTGTTTCTTCTGGGCTGATCTCTGTATCTGCCTTGATTGTTGCGATAACCTCCTTGATCGTATGCCTGGATCCCCCCTTGCTGATAGCTTCCTCTTCCTGAATTTCCATACTGGGCTCTATCCGGCTGGTAATGACCTCCCCTTCCTTGCCCCATTCTTCCTCCACTCGGAAATCCTGATCCCCGTGATCGGTTGTATCCACGGTTTGCGTTCAGTTGTTGTACACTGTGTGAGATGAGGGCAAGGGACTCATTCACATGGAAGAGTTCTTCATCTGAAATGGAAATAATCACTAGCTCATCGGGATGTTGGACGCTTGTTCCATAGTTCGAGTTGAACTCTTGATTATATTCCTCTTGGTGATACTGGGGAGAAATATTGTTGTATGGCATTGGTTGGATAGATGCTGAGCTTGGTCCTCCGAAGGGCACTGCCGACAGTGCCAGAGGATCGACTGCTTTCTTGGTTCGCCCTCCGGTGATGAATTCTTCGTGTTGAACCATCATGCTGAACAAGTCGTGCAGACCCATGGCTCCCAGATTCCGGCTTAACTGTATGTTGATTGCCATATTTTGCCATTCCGGCGTGAGATTCTTCAAGAACTTAACATTCACTTCGTACTTCGTTTTCTCAACCCCGAGCCGTCTCAGATCGTTGACGAAGGAATTCAGTCTTTGATAAGACTCAGTGAGGGATTCGTTTTCCCTAGCCTTGAAGCCTTCATAGGCATTGAGCGCGCTTTCTTTCTGACTCTCCAATGCAGTATCACCTCCTTGCATTTGTTGCTCAATTTCCAACCAGACGTCTCGTGCGTTGGTTAGACTGTCAACTCTCGCGTACATGTCGTTTGGGAGAGCTATGATCAAAAGGGTAAGTGCACGCTTGTCGATGAGATGTCGGGCTCTCTGTTCTGGGTTGAACATCTCGACAGGCTTCTCGACCACATAAGCCGGTAGTTCGGGACATGTATCGGTTCTAGGGACTATGGCGACAGTGACGGTCAGTCTGATAGGCCCTTCTCGGATGGACTTCATCAGATTTTCATCCAATAGGTCGAGGAAGTGTATCATTCTGCGTCTCCACTATTGATACTCGCCCATCACCAGAACGGGAGGGCGAGATTCGGATCCGATTCCGATGATCTCCTTCGACATTTCTCACTCACTTAGAGGATCTCCTCGTATGACTCACTTGGCTTAAAAGAAGGGTTTTGAAAAACAGGTATTTTGAGCGCCTCGGGACACAAATAGCTTCGAGATTTAAATGGTTTTGAAATGAGGCTAAGTGTCGAATTCGGGGAACAAATTATCAAGAGTTCCGGCCCGAAGAGGCGAAATCCGATCTGGAAACAGATGTTTTCCGAATCTGATTTGGCTCAAAACACTGGATGCGGAAAAGACACTTTTCCGATTCGGAAAATGGTATTTTCCGATTCGGAAAGTGTTGAGTTCGGAAAAAGGCAACTAGGATTCGGAAAATGATATATTCAGGAGCAAAACCCCAAATCAGAAGCCTGTTCTCCGATTCGGAAAACAATGTTTTCCGATTCGGAAAAGAGGTATTTTCCGATTCGGAGAATAGTACAAATTCCGATTCGGAAAATTTGAACTGAAAATTCAGTTCTCGTTTTCCGATTCGGAAAACCTTCACAGAAACTCCGAAAAATCACTCAAAATCACTCAAAATCACTTAAAAGATAAGTGATAAGACCCCCAATTTGTAGGAAAATGGTTAGAAAACAGTGGGGAATCACTTATCACTTATAAAAACTCTTTTAAAACCCCTTTTGGATTGAAAACCCAAAATTTTTGGAAAAACCCAACTTTTTAAAACTTGAATAAAAACTTTGAAATCAAACAAAACAGCCAAGGAATCAACAAGGCATCGCTCTGATACCAATTGTTGTCCCAAAAATCAATGCAAAGAGGAGAAATGGATAGAAATCATAACATAGATGATGATCTTGAAGCTTTTCATGTATAACAATGGAGGTTTTGCCCAAAAATGATAATATGATGATTCCAACCATTAAAACCCTAATCATCTCTTTCCTTATATAGGAAAGAGAGAAATACAAGATTGTCAATAAAGGCCCTCGAAGTTTCAAACTTCAAACAAGGGCATACAAACAAAGTAATTGTTCAAACAAACTGAAACTAACTAGGAAAGCTGATAAAGATAGTGTTTTCTGACTCTTCACAATAAAGAGGTCCAACATAAACATATACAAAGGTGCTTATTATACACGGTTGTTTGAAATAAGATTGTACAGATGTGACTTCGTTACGGTTGGCTCGTACAATCGCGTAAAATCGAGAGTTAGTGATTCGTACACCCGTTTAAATGAGAGGCCTTTATACACGGTTGTTATGTATTACCATGTAAAAGCATGTATTCTTTAGATTGTATCCTTAACACGGTCTAAGGAGTTGGGTCGTTTCACAGTTAGTTGTTAAACGGTATTGAAACTTGTACTTTTTTAACTGTTTTCTCTTTAGATGTTACGAAAACACGACTAATATGAATTACTTAACACATAATCATATACATAGGTGCTTATTATACACGGTTGTTTGAAATAAGATTGTACAGACGTGAGTTCGTTACGGTTGGCTCGTACAATCGCGTAAAATCGAGAGTTAGTGATTCGTACACCCGTTTTAATAAGAGGCCTTTATACACGGTTGTTACGTATTACCATGTAAAAGCATGTATTCTTTAGATTGTATCCTTAATATGGTCTAATGAGTTGGGTCGTGTCACAGTTTTTTGAAGGAAACCGGCAATATTATAAAAAACACAACAGAAAAAACGTCAACCAAGGACAGGCCCCAAGGTTAGCCAAACAAGGAAAGGCAGCAGCCAACCAAACAGAAAACTAAAATAAAAAGTCAAACTACAAACCCAAAACCAACAAAACCAAACTACACCAACAAACACCACAAAGCAGTCAATCATCCAAGACTAGTAGCACCATCAAAAGTCATCCAAGCCATCCGTTGAAGCACAAAAAGCGTACTACTCCGATTTCCAAAAAGCCTCCGATTCCGCTCCCGCCATATACAATAAACCGTAGCCTGCAAAGCCAACCGTTGTTCTTTCCTCCGAGGGCCACGTCCATGAAGAAGATCGTTTCGTATGTCATCCCATCTTTCAACAAAACCAAACAGACAAGTGTCTCTCTTAATAGTCCGCCAAACCTCCAATGAAAAAGCACAAAGAAAGAACAAGTGGTCATGACTATCCATTAAAGTGTTACATAACGGGCAAGAAAGATCCGGCGGATCATGCTTCCAATGTAACCGGTCCTGTGTTGGAAGCCGCCCATAGCAAGCCGTCCAAACACAGAAAGCATGTTTGGGAATACAACCTTTAAACCAAACCTCTTTGGCCCATCCAACCGAATCAATGTGTCCATTCAGATCTGAATTGGCATCTCCACCGAGAAATGACCCAACGAACCATCCAAGCGTTTCCAACATACCTCATCTTGAGTAGCATCTAGTAGAACCGGGAGATCATAAAGCTGAAGGTTCGGATAAATCTGACACCAAGTCACTGGCCAAACGGACCCAAACGTCAAGAGAAGTTCTCTGGCTGTTGTAGTAGTAGTAAACCCCATACTCGAAAACCTTCGATACGGAATTGTCTCAGAGAGCGAACCACAGTCCAGCCAAGTGTCCATCCACGCATTGGTATGTTCACCATTACCAATTCGGTGGAAGAAAAAACGCCTAACAAGGGGTCTAAGATCAAGCAATTTCCGAAACACCCAAGACCAAGATGCTTTCGGAGTTATTGACCATAAAGTATTCCCTTGCAAATAGTGACACCGTACCCATTGCACCCATAAGGTAGAACGACCAGACAAAAGAGCTGGTTTGGGATTGGAGGCTGCCATATCCTCAAAATTGTATAGATGAGAAGGTGCTTTATCTAAAACATGGTTTTCAGATAGACCTAGGCCGGGTTTAGCTTTGTAAAAAGGATTCTTTTTGGCATGCTGAGTGAGGATACTTAAAGTCTGTTCAGATTGTTCTCTTTTGAAATTGTTGTCCTCAAGCTCTTGGATTTTTGAAAACAACCGAGTTCTTTCTTCTGAAAGTAACTGGAATTTAATGTTGAGCTCCCCATGATCACTCTTAAGTTCTTCATGGGCTTTTTGAAGACAACCAAGTTTGTTTGTTAAATTGGACTCTCTAATGCCAGACTCAAGTGTTTCACGATTATAAACTATGGTCAAATCCTCGAGAGAGTCTTTGTAAATTGCACTGTCGATTCTAAATTTCGTGACGAGAGTCCTCTCCGATTGGAGACATCTCTCTAATTCACAAATTTTAGATTCCAACATTGCCACAGTATCAGTTATATCTGGAATAGATGATACCTCAGACGGATCAATGTCTTGATAAGTGCTTGGTCCAACGGCTTCTGATCCCTCGAAGTCAGCCATCAAGCATAGACCCTTCACCAAATGATCCTCCTCTTCTGAGCTCTCCTCTTCACAAACCCAGTTCTCTTCATCTACCAACAAAGCAACCCCTTTTTTCTTCTTCCTCATCAACGCGGCTTTCCTCTCGAAATACGCGGCATCCTTGTACTTGACGGAGCAATCTCTAGCGTAGTGTCCCAACTTACCACACTTGTAACAAGTGGTAGTGGGACTTGTGGTTTGTTGAGGTGCGGGGTTCTGGGTTATGGGAACTTGGGGATGATTTGAACGTTGAATTCCTTGTTCAGCTTGAATTTGTTGATCTCCCTCTGAACTTGCCTGGAATTGTTTCCCCTGGAATCGCCTCCGTTGTAGTTACTTTTCCCGTGATCCATTCTCTCATCTTGCCTTCGATCACCTCTATTCTGCTCATACCCATAGCCTGGTCCTTGATCTAGCCTTCCACTCTCATGTCTTCCTCCATACCCGATCTCATATCCCTGACGATCGATATACCCAGACTCAGGAGTATATTGTCTCAAGCTTCTTTGGTAGTTGATGTCGGAGACCTGATCTCTCCAATCTCCTTGATTCCCTGGGCCTCCTTGATAGTCTAGGTATGTGTTGTTTCTTCTGGGCTGATCTCTGTATCTGCCTTGATTGTTGCGATAACCTCCTTGATCGTATGCCTGGATCCCCCCTTGCTGATAGCTTCCTCTTCCTGAATTTCCATACTGGGCTCTATCCGGCTGGTAATGACCTCCCCTTCCTTGCCCCATTCTTCCTCCACTCGGAAATCCTGATCCCCGTGATCGGTTGTATCCACGGTTTGCGTTCAGTTGTTGTACACTGTGTGAGATGAGGGCAAGGGACTCATTCACATGGAAGAGTTCTTCATCTGAAATGGAAATAATCACTAGCTCATCGGGATGTTGGACGCTTGTTCCATAGTTCGAGTTGAACTCTTGATTATATTCCTCTTGGTGATACTGGGGAGAAATATTGTTGTATGGCATTGGTTGGATAGATGCTGAGCTTGGTCCTCCGAAGGGCACTGCCGACAGTGCCAGAGGATCGACTGCTTTCTTGGTTCGCCCTCCGGTGATGAATTCTTCGTGTTGAACCATCATGCTGAACAAGTCGTGCAGACCCATGGCTCCCAGATTCCGGCTTAACTGTATGTTGATTGCCATATTTTGCCATTCCGGCGTGAGATTCTTCAAGAACTTAACATTCACTTCGTACTTCGTTTTCTCAACCCCGAGCCGTCTCAGATCGTTGACGAAGGAATTCAGTCTTTGATAAGACTCAGTGAGGGATTCGTTTTCCCTAGCCTTGAAGCCTTCATAGGCATTGAGCGCGCTTTCTTTCTGACTCTCCAATGCAGTATCACCTCCTTGCATTTGTTGCTCAATTTCCAACCAGACGTCTCGTGCGTTGGTTAGACTGTCAACTCTCGCGTACATGTCGTTTGGGAGAGCTATGATCAAAAGGGTAAGTGCACGCTTGTCGATGAGATGTCGGGCTCTCTGTTCTGGGTTGAACATCTCGACAGGCTTCTCGACCACATAAGCCGGTAGTTCGGGACATGTATCGGTTCTAGGGACTATGGCGACAGTGACGGTCAGTCTGATAGGCCCTTCTCGGATGGACTTCATCAGATTTTCATCCAATAGGTCGAGGAAGTGTATCATTCTGCGTCTCCACTATTGATACTCGCCCATCACCAGAACGGGAGGGCGAGATTCGGATCCGATTCCGATGATCTCCTTCGACATTTCTCACTCACTTAGAGGATCTCCTCGTATGACTCACTTGGCTTAAAAGAAGGGTTTTGAAAAACAGGTATTTTGAGCGCCTCGGGACACAAATAGCTTCGAGATTTAAATGGTTTTGAAATGAGGCTAAGTGTCGAATTCGGGGAACAAATTATCAAGAGTTCCGGCCCGAAGAGGCGAAATCCGATCTGGAAACAGATGTTTTCCGAATCTGATTTGGCTCAAAACACTGGATGCGGAAAAGACACTTTTCCGATTCGGAAAATGGTATTTTCCGATTCGGAAAGTGTTGAGTTCGGAAAAAGGCAACTAGGATTCGGAAAATGATATATTCAGGAGCAAAACCCCAAATCAGAAGCCTGTTCTCCGATTCGGAAAACAATGTTTTCCGATTCGGAAAAGAGGTATTTTCCGATTCGGAGAATAGTACAAATTCCGATTCGGAAAATTTGAACTGAAAATTCAGTTCTCGTTTTCCGATTCGGAAAACCTTCACAGAAACTCCGAAAAATCACTCAAAATCACTCAAAATCACTTAAAAGATAAGTGATAAGACCCCCAATTTGTAGGAAAATGGTTAGAAAACAGTGGGGAATCACTTATCACTTATAAAAACTCTTTTAAAACCCCTTTTGGATTGAAAACCCAAAATTTTTGGAAAAACCCAACTTTTTAAAACTTGAATAAAAACTTTGAAATCAAACAAAACAGCCAAGGAATCAACAAGGCATCGCTCTGATACCAATTGTTGTCCCAAAAATCAATGCAAAGAGGAGAAATGGATAGAAATCATAACATAGATGATGATCTTGAAGCTTTTCATGTATAACAATGGAGGTTTTGCCCAAAAATGATAATATGATGATTCCAACCATTAAAACCCTAATCATCTCTTTCCTTATATAGGAAAGAGGAGAAATACAAGATTGTCAATAAAGGCCCTCGAAGTTTCAAACTTCAAACAAGGGCATACAAACAAAGTAATTGTTCAAACAAACTGAAACTAACTAGGAAAGCTGATAAAGATAGTGTTTTCTGACTCTTCACAATAAAGAGGTCCAACATAAACATATACAAAGGTGCTTATTATACACGGTTGTTTGAAATAAGATTGTACAGATGTGACTTCGTTACGGTTGGCTCGTACAATCGCGTAAAATCGAGAGTTAGTGATTCGTACACCCGTTTAAATGAGAGGCCTTTATACACGGTTGTTATGTATTACCATGTAAAAGCATGTATTCTTTAGATTGTATCCTTAACACGGTCTAAGGAGTTGGGTCGTTTCACAGTTAGTTGTTAAACGGTATTGAAACTTGTACTTTTTTAACTGTTTTCTCTTTAGATGTTACGAAAACACGACTAATATGAATTACTTAACACATAATCATATACATAGGTGCTTATTATACACGGTTGTTTGAAATAAGATTGTACAGACGTGAGTTCGTTACGGTTGGCTCGTACAATCGCGTAAAATCGAGAGTTAGTGATTCGTACACCCGTTTTAATAAGAGGCCTTTATACACGGTTGTTACGTATTACCATGTAAAAGCATGTATTCTTTAGATTGTATCCTTAATATGGTCTAATGAGTTGGGTCGTGTCACAGTTTTTTGAAGGAAACCGGCAATATTATAAAAAACACAACAGAAAAAACGTCAACCAAGGACAGGCCCCAAGGTTAGCCAAACAAGGAAAGGCAGCAGCCAACCAAACAGAAAACTAAAATAAAAAGTCAAACTACAAACCCAAAACCAACAAAACCAAACTACACCAACAAACACCACAAAGCAGTCAATCATCCAAGACTAGTAGCACCATCAAAAGTCATCCAAGCCATCCGTTGAAGCACAAAAAGCGTACTACTCCGATTTCCAAAAAGCCTCCGATTCCGCTCCCGCCATATACAATAAACCGTAGCCTGCAAAGCCAACCGTTGTTCTTTCCTCCGAGGGCCACGGCCATGAAGAAGATCGTTTCGTATGTCATCCCATCTTTCAACAAAACCAAACAGACAAGTGTCTCTCTTAATAGTCCGCCAAACCTCCAATGAAAAAGCACAAAGAAAGAACAAGTGGTCATGACTATCCATTAAAGTGTTACATAACGGGCAAGAAAGATCCGGCGGATCATGCTTCCAATGTAACCGGTCCTGTGTTGGAAGCCGCCCATAGCAAGCCGTCCAAACACAGAAAGCATGTTTGGGAATACAACCTTTAAACCAAACCTCTTTGGCCCATCCAACCGAATCAATGTGTCCATTCAGATCTGAATTGGCATCTCCACCGAGAAATGACCCAATGAACCATCCAAGCGTTTCCAACATACCTCATCTTGAGTAGCATCTAGTAGAACCGGGAGATCATAAAGCTGAAGGTTCGGATAAATCTGACACCAAGTCACTGGCCAAACGGACCCACACGTCAAGAGAAGTTCTCTGGCTGTTGTAGTAGTTGTAAACCCCATACTCGAAAACCTTCGATACGGAATTGTCTCAGAGAGCGAACCACAGTCCAGCCAAGTGTCCATCCACGCATTGGTATGTTCACCATTACCAATTCGGTGGAAGAAAAAACGCCTAACAAGGGGTCTAAGATCAAGCAATTTCCGAAACACCCAAGACCAAGATGCTTTCGGAGTTATTGACCATAAAGTATTCCCTTGCAAATAGTGACACCGTACCCATTGCACCCATAAGGTAGAACGACCAGACAAAAGATCCCAAAGGTGTTTGGTTATCATCGCCCTATTCCAAGTACCAAGCCTCCGAATACCAAGACCACCTTTCTCCAACGGTTTATAGACCACATCCCAAGAGAGTTTGCACCTACCTTGAATGGAATCACCTTGAGCCCAAAGAAATTTCCTAAACAAGGATTCCAATTCATGTATCACTGCCGATGGCAAAAGGAACACAGACATCCAATATAACTACATAGACTGAAGAACAGACGAGATAAGGAGCTTACGTCCCGCAAAGGATAGTGCCTTAACCTTCCAATTGTGGATACGCTTTGTTACCTTTTCCACCAGCCCATGATAGTCCATCACCCGTAAGCGAGAAGGAGAGAGACGTACCCCTAAGTACCGTATTGGAAAGGTTCCAGCATTAAACGGTAACAACCCAAGTATAGTCGATTTAGTGTCATCCGGGACATTTGAAAAGAAGATCTCACTCTTCTCCAAACTAGGTACCATACCCGACCACCCACGAAATAACTCCAACGCCTGTTTGAGAACATCGACTGAAGCGACATCACCCCTAGTAAAAACGAATAGATCATCCGCAAAGCAAAGGTGCGAGATCCCAGGGGCTGACAACCTTCATGAAAACCAAAAGAGGTGTTCGCCTGCTGTATACAATGCTTAAGTGCCATATTAAAACCTTCCATTACAAGGGTAAAAAGGTATGGAGAGATGGGATCTCTTTCTCTAAGCCCCCTTGCTCCCTTGAAGAACCCCACCGATTCACCATTAATTGCAAAAGAAAAGGAGGATGTATTAAGCATTTCCTTTATCCAAGCAATAAGCACCGGATGAAAACCAAACCCGTAAGCAAAGAAATAACATACATCCAATCTACCGTATCATAGGCCTTGCGGATATCTATTTTAAAAGCACATCTAGGTCCCGATGATTTGTGGTATCCAGAAACCAACTCATGGGCAAGAAGAATATTATCCGAGATCCTTCTACAAGGGATGAAAGCCGATTGGCTTTTGCTCACAAGCTTATTCATATATGGCTTAATGCGTTCAGAGATGATCTTGGAAATACATTTATAGATGACAGAACAGCAAGATATGGGACGAAAATCCCCAACTCTCGGCGCATTAGGGCATTTCGGAATTAAGGAAAGGAGAGTGTGGTTTACCTCTTTTAGGAGACGTCCAGAATAGAAGAAATTATGCACGGCAATGGTAACATCCTCTCCACCACATCCCATGAAGATTTGAAAAACTTCGACGTAAAACCATCCGAACCTGGGGCCTTGTCATTTCCAATTCCGAAAATTGCATCCTTAATTTCATCATCCGAAATGGGACGAATAATGTCAAGAGATTCCCCTAATGAAAGTGAAGCACCATAAAGCTCATGTGGGATATTTGCATTGACACCCTCATCCCGTGTACCAAGAATGCTTTCAAAATGGTGCAAAAACGTAGATCCAACCCCATCTCCCATTACAAAGTTTCCATGCTGATCAATAATAGAATGTATAAATGAATGACTACGTTTCTCCTTAACGCACTTATGAAAGTACTTTGTATTCATGTTTCCTTCCTTTAACCAGTGCACTTTCGCCCGTTGTCTATAGTAGCATTCCTCATCCGTCTTGGCCTGTTGATAGGCAAGAAAAATATGTGCTAACTCTTCCTGAAGCATTCTATTCCTAGGATCCGAATCCAAAGAGGTTTGAATGATGTCCAATTCAGTTTTCAGAAACACCACACGTTCGGACATATCACCATACCATGCTCTTAGTTGACGAAGCGGCTTCTTCAAAGATTTCAGTTTGCACACAAGTTGGTACATGAAAGAACCAACAACCGGAGAATGCCATGAATCAGCCACCACTTGATTAAAAATCGGGTGTTGGACTACAAAGTTATCAAACCGGAAACCCGCAACAATTTTCCGAATATCACCTCCAAATGAAAGCAACCCCGGAGAGTGGTCAGAGACTCCACGTGGAAGAAACCGAACATGTGCATCACGAAACAAAGAGGTAAACTCAACATTACTAAGTATGCGATCCAACTTCCTTAGAATACCATCACCTCCAAGTGGTTTTTGAGACCACGTATATTGGATACCACCATACGAAACATCAAATAGTTCCACATCCTCCATACATAGAAAAAACTCTTCCATATCAACATTGCGCCTAGAAGAGCCACCATAACCATCATGCTGAAAAAGCATGGCATTGAAGTCTCGCAAAACAACCCACGGCCTCTGATTCATTATCACCTTAGCTTTCCTCAAGCCCGACCACAATTCCCTCCTTACAACTGTACTATTGGATCCATAAACAAAAGTAGCATAAAACAAATCATCAATGCCTTTTATACGGATCATGTAGTGAATGTATTGAGCATGAGATTCAATGATCATAATGTCAAGACGGCGCATATTCCATGCCAAGATAACTCTTGCCCCCGCATCACAGAAAGCTACATTTGAGACCCAACTCCAATTACGAAAAACAGAATCACAAATTGAACCAAGATTTTCCTGGCACACTTTAGATTCTACAATATCACAAACCGAAACTCCATTGGCAACAATCAAATCCCTAACACTATCCTGCTTGTTTCGGGTGTTAAGACCTCGAACATTCCAGCAAGCAAAATTAATCATTAAGAAGAGTGTTTAGAGTGATGATGTACCAGATTCCCAGACAGTCCTCTAGGCCGCTGAGACATGTTAGTTGATGATGAATGACCAACTTTTCCACCTGTTCCACCTGTTCCACCACCTCCATGATCATCTGGGTTAAGAACAGAAAATCTATTCGGATTCTTCAGGATGCTTTTCAAGGGCTGTTTAGGGAGCATAGCTTCCGCTACAGCAGTGATCAAGGGTGGAGCATTTGGATCCGTAACCGGACCCTTCAATTCAACCTTTTGTAAATCCCTATTATCCCGTGTACCTGTATCAGACGGTGTTCCAATGTTGCTAACTTCAACTTCCATATGAACTTCCTCTTGTGGTTTAGTACCCTCTGACGCCAAAATACGGTCCTCTTCCACTATTTCAACTAATGGTCTCTAGTCAGCCCCTAGAACCTATCTGGCTTTGGACCACCAACAATTGGAACGTCCTCAGATGTAGACATAACCTCTGAAGTACCAACATTTGAATTGACCCCAGAAGTAGAGGCCTCCACATTAGTTACAGCTTTTTGTTTCCATTGCTTGCGGGTCACAATAGTGAATCCCTCTGAATCAACCTCCTTCTGTTTCTGCTTTTTAGAATCCACCACAACAGCCCTAGGGCATCCAGATCTTTTATGTCCAAAAACCAAGCAATGGCTACACTGTAGTGGTTCCCATATATATTCCACACGTACCTTGACAACCGTATCCTTCTCACCATTAATACTAGGAATCACTACATCAATTTCACGTTTTAATTCTCCAACAGCCCAAGTATCAATTAATACCTTTGCAAAACCCGGTCTACCCCATGCATTGTCACACATGGAAGCCGTGGCAGAATCCATTTGCTTCGGTACTCCAATCGCACTTGCAATACGTCCAATACCTTCAACATTAAAGGCAACCAGAGGAATGTTCTGTAACTTAACCCATAAGGGACACATAGAGTGTACTGGCTTAGATAAACCCTTAGATGGGTCCCACCTGAATGCAAAAAGAGGAGCATTTCGAATAAACAAAGGACCTTGCTCGATGACCTGATTACACCCCCCTTCGTCATTAAATTTAAAAAAATACACCCCATTTGCATTCATCATAACATCCACTAAACCAAATTTACCCCAACTACGTGTAACAGACTGCTTTACAACCATAAAAGGTACTCTCGGCCCTAAGAAATAACCATACATCGTAGAATTATACCTTAGAACAGCTTTCTTTGCCAGTTCAACCGAAAGAACAACACGAACCAAACCAACAAAAAGATGAATACCCTACCCCTAGGCGAAATCGAAACAAAAACCTCAAATCAGTACCAACCTTGTAGCAAGATGAAATCGAATTAGCATCCATGATCGACGCAAACCCTAATCGCCCAGAGAGAGAGAGAACGAGAATCATCTTTTTTTTTTGTATTGTAAAATCAAGAGTTAGTCCGTTTCACAGTTAGTTGTTAAACGGTATTGAAACTTGTACTTTTTTAACCGTTTTCTCTTTAGATGTTACGAAAACACGACTAATTTGAATTACTTAACACATAATCATACACATAGGTGCTTATTATACACGGTTGTTTGAAATAAGATTGTACAGACGTGACTTCGTTACGGTTGGCTCGTACAATCGCGTAAATCGAGAGTTAGTGATTCGTACAGCCGTTTGAATAAGAGGCATTTATACACGGTTGTTATGTATTACCATGTAAAAGCATGTATTCTTTAGATTGTATCCTTAACACGGTCTAAGGAGTTGGGTCGTTTCACAGTTAGTTGTTAAACGGTATTAAAACTTATACTTTTTTAACCGTTTTCTCTTTAGATGTTACGAAAACACGATTATTTTGAATTACTTAACACATGAACATATACATAGGTGCTTATTATACACGGTTGTTTGAAATAAGATTGTACACACATGACTTCGTTACGGTTGGCTCGTACAATCGCGTAAAATCGACGGTTAGTGATTTGTACAGCCGTTTGAATAAGAGGCATTTATACACGGTTGTTACGTATTACCATGTAAACCATGTCTTCTTTAGATTGTATCCTTAACACGGTCTAGGAGATTGGGTAGTTTCACAGTTACTTGTTAAACGGTATTAAAACTTGTACTTTTTTAACCATTTTCTCTTTAGATGTTACGAAAACACGACTAATTTGAATTACTTAACAGATAATCATATACATAGGTGCTTATTATACACAGTTGTTTGAAATAAGATTGTACAGACGTGACGTTACGGTTGGCTCGTACAATCGCGTAAAATCGAGAGTTAGTGATTCGTACACCCATTTGAATAAGAGGCCTTTATACACGGTTGTTACGTATTACCATGTAAAAGCATGTATTCTTTAGATTGTATCCTTAACACGGTCTAGGAGTTGGGTCGTTTCACAGTTAGTTCTTAAACGGTATTGAAACTTGTACTTTTTAACGGTTTTCTCTTTAAATGTTACGAAAACACGAATATTTGAATTACTTAACACATAAACATATACAAATGTGCTTATTATACACGGTTGTTTGAAATAAGATTGTACAGAAGTGACTTTGTTACGGTTGGCTCGTACAATCGCGTAAAATGAGAGTTTGTGATTCGTACACCCATTTAAATAAGAGGCCTTTATACACGGTTGTTATGTATTACCATGTAAAAGCATGTATTCTTTAGATTGTATCCTTAATACGATCTAAGGAGTTGGGTCGTTTCACAGTTAGTTGTTAAACGGTATTAAAAATTGTACCATTTAACCATTTTCTCTTTAGATGTTACGAAAACACGAATATTTTGAATTAATTAACACTAAACATATACAAAGGTGCTTATTACACACGGTTGTTTGAAATAAGATTGTACAGACGTGACTTCGTTACGGTTGGCTCGTACAATTGCGTAAAATTGAGAATTAGTTACCCGTACATCCGTTTGAATAAGAGGCCATTATACACGGTTGTTACGTATTACCATGTAAAATCATGTATTCTTTAGATTGTATCCTTAACACGGTCTAAGAAGTTGGGTCGTTTCACAGTTAGTTGTTAAACGGTATTGAAACTTGTACTTTTTAACGGTTTTCTCTTTAAATGTAACGAAAACACGAATATTTTGAATTACTTAACACATAAACATATACAAAGGTGCTTATTATACACGGTTGTTTAAAATAAGATTGTAAAGAAGTGACTTCGTTACGGTTGGCTCGTACAATCGCGTAAAATCGAGAGTTAGTGATTCGTACACCCGTTTGAATAAGAGGCCTTTATACACGGTTGTTACATATTACCGTGTAAAAGCATGTATTCTTTAGATTGTATCCTTAACACGGTCTAGGAGTTGGGTCGTTTCACAGTTAGTTGTTAAACGTATTGAAACTTGTACTTTTTTAACCGTTTTATCTTTAGATGTTACGAAAACACGACTAATATGAATTACTTAACACATAATCATATACATAGGTGCTTATTGTACACGGTTGTTTGAAATAAGATTGTATAGACGTGACTTCGTTTCGGTTGGCTCGTACAATCGCGTAAAATCGAGAGTTAGTGATTCGTACTCCCGTTTAAATAAGAGGCCTTTATACACGGTTGTTATGTATTACCATGTAAAATCATGTATTCTTTAGATTGTATCCTTAACACGGTCTAAGGAGTTGGGTCGTTTCACAGTTAGTTGTTAAACGGTATTGAAACTTGTACTTTTTTAACCGTTTTCTCTTTAGATGTTACGAAAACACGACTAATATGAATTACTTAACACATAATCGTATACATAGGTGGTTATTATACACGGTTGTTTGAAATAAGATTGTACAGACGTGACTTCGTTACGGTTGGCTCGTACAATCGCGTAAAATCGGGAGTTAGTGATTCGTACACCCGTTTAAATAAGAGGCCTTTATACACGGTTGTTATGTATTACCATCTAAAAGCATGTATTCTTTAGATTGTATCCTTAACACGGTCTAAGGAGTTGGGTTGTTTCATAGTTAGTTGTTAAACGGTATTGAAACTTGTACTTTTTATCGGTTTTCTCTTTAAATGTATAGAAAACACGAATATTTTGAATTACTTAACACATAAACATATACAAAGGTGCTTATTATACACGGTTGTTTAAAATAAGATTGTAAAGAAGTGACTTCGTTACGGTTGGCTCGTACAATCGCGTAAAATCGAGAGTTAGTGATTCGTACACCCGTTTGAATAAGAAGCCTTTATACACGGTTGTTACATATTACCATGTAAAAGCATGTATTCTTTAGATTGTATCCTTAACACGGTCTAGGAGTTGTGTCGTTTCACAGTTAGTTGTTAAACGGTATTGAAACTTGTACCATTTAACCATTTTCTCTTTAGATGTTACGAAAACACGAATATTTTGAATTAATTAACACGTAAAACATATACAAAGGTGCTTATTACACACGGTTGGTTTGAAATAAGATTGTACAGACGTGACTTCGTTACGGTTGGCTCGTACAATTGCGTAAAATTGAGAATTAGTTACCCGTACATCCGTTTGAATAGAGGCCATTATACACGGTTGTTACGTATTACCATGTAAAATCATGTATTCTTTAGATTGTATCCTTAACACGGTCTAAGAAGTTGGGTCGTTTCACAGTTAGTTGTTAAACGGTATTGAAACTTGTACTTTTTAACGGTTTTCTCTTTAAATGTAACGAAAACACGAATATTTTGAATTACTTAACACATAAACATATACAAAGGTGCATATTATACACGGTTGTTTAAAATAAGATTGTAAAGAAGTGACTTCGTTACGGTTGGCTCGTACAATCGCGTAAAATCGAGAGTTAGTGATTCGTACACCCGTTTGAATAAGAGGCCTTTATACACGGTTGTTACATATTTCCATGTAAAAGCATGTATTCTTTAGATTGTATCCTTAACACGGTCTAGGAGTTGGGTCGTTTCACAGTTAGTTGTTAAACGGTATTGAAACTTGTACTTTTTTAACCGTTTTATCTTTAGATGTTACGAAAACACGACTAATATGAATTACTTAACACATAATCATACACATAGGTGCTTATTGTACACGGTTGTTTGAAATAAGATTGTATAGACGTGACTTCGTTTCGGTTGGCTCGTACAATCGCGTAAAATCGAGAGTTAGTGATTCGTACACCCGTTTAAATAAGAGGCCTTTATACACGGTTGTTATGTATTACCATGTAAAATCATGTATTCTTTAGATTGTATCCTTAACACGGTCTAAGGAGTTGGGTCGTTTCACAGTTAGTTGTTAAACGGTATTGAAACTTGTACTTTTTTAACCGTTTTCTCTTTAGATGTTACGAAAACACGACTAATATGAATTACTTAACACATAATCATATACATAGGTGGTTATTATACACGGTTGTTTGAAATAAGATTGTACAGACGTGACTTCGTTATGGTTGGCTCGTACAATCGCGTAAAATCGGGAGTTAGTGATTCGTACACCCGTTTAAATAAGAGGCCTTTATACACGGTTGTTATGTATTACCATCTAAAAGCATGTATTCTTTAGATTGTATCCTTAACACGGTCTAAGGAGTTGGGTCGTTTCATAGTTAGTTGTTAAACGGTATTGAAACTTGTACTTTTTATCGGTTTTCTCTTTAAATGTAACGAAAACACGAATATTTTGAATTACTTAACACATAAACATATACAAAGGTGCTTATTATACACGTTGTTTAAAATAAGATTGTAAAGAAGTGACTTCGTTACGGTTGGCTCGTACAATCGCGTAAAATCGAGAGTTAGTGATTCGTACACCCGTTTGAATAAGAAGCCTTTATACACGGTTGTTACATATTACCATGTAAAAGCATGTATTCTTTAGATTGTATCCTTAACACGGTCTAGGAGTTGTGTCGTTTCACAGTTAGTTGTTAAACGGTATTGAAACTTGTACTTTTTTAACCGTTTTCTCTTTAGATGTTACGAAAACACGACTAATATGAATTACTTAACACATAATCATATACATAGGTGGTTATTATACACGGTTGTTTGAAATAAGATTGTACAGACGTGACTTCGTTACGGTTGGCTCGTACAATCGCGTAAAATCGGGAGTTAGTGATTCGTACACCCGTTTAAATAAGAGGCCTTTATACACGGTTGTTATGTATTACCATCTAAAAGCATGTATTCTTTAGATTGTATCCTTAACACGGTCTAAGGAGTTGGGTCGTTTCATAGTTAGTTGTTAAACGGTATTGAAACTTGTACTTTTTATCGGTTTTCTCTTTAAATGTAACGAAAACACGAATATTTTGAATTACTTAACACATAAACATATACAAAGGTGCTTATTATACACGGTTGTTTAAAATAAGATTGTAAAGAAGTGACTTAGTTACGGTTGGCTCGTACAATCGCGTAAAATCGAGAGTTAGTGATTCGTACACCCGTTTGAATAAGAAGCCTTTATACACGGTTGTTACATATTACCATGTAAAAGCATGTATTCTTTAGATTGTATCCTTAACACGGTCTAGGAGTTGTGTCGTTTCACAGTTAGTTGTTAAACTGTATTAAAAATTGTACCATTTAACCATTTTCTCTTTAGATGTTACGAAAACACCCAATTTTGAATTAATTAACACGTAAACATATACAAAGGTGCTTATTACACACGGTTGTTTGAAATAAGATTGTACAGACGTGACTTCGTTACGGTTGGCTCGTACAATTGCGTAAAATTGAGAATTAGTTACCCGTACATCCGTTTGAATAAGAGGCCATTATACACGGTTGTTACGTATTACCATGTAAAATCATGTATTCTTTAGATTGTATCCTTAACACGGTCTAGGAGTTGGGTCGTTTCACAGTTAGTTGTTAAACGGTATTGAAACTTGTACTTTTTAACGGTTTTCTCTTTAAATGTAACGAAAACACGAATATTTTGAATTACTTAACACATAAACATATACAAAGGTGCATATTATACACGGTTGTTTAAAATAAGATTGTAAAGAAGTGACTTCGTTACGGTTGGCTCGTACAATCGCGTAAAATCGAGAGTTAGTGATTCGTACACCCGTTTGAATAAGAGGCCTTTATACACGGTTGTTACATATTACCATGTAAAAGCATGTATTCTTTAGATTGTATCCTTAACACGGTCTAGGAGTTGGGTCGTTTCACAGTTAGTTGTTAAACGGTATTGAAACTTGTACTTTTTTAAACCGTTTTATCTTTAGATGTTACGAAAACACGACTAATATGAATTACTTAACACATAATCATACACATAGGTGCTTATTGTACACGGTTGTTTGAAATAAGATTGTATAGACGTGACTTCGTTTCGGTTGGCTCGTACAATCGCGTAAAATCGAGAGTTAGTGATTCGTACACCCGTTTAAATAAGAGGCCTTTATACACGGTTGTTATGTATTACCATGTAAAATCATGTATTCTTTAGATTGTATCCTTAACACGGTCTAAGGAGTTGGGTCGTTTCACAGTTAGTTGTTAAACGGTATTGAAACTTGTACTTTTTTAACCGTTTTATCTTTAGATGTTACGAAAACACGAATATTTTGAATTACTTAACACATAAACATATACAAAGGTGCTTATTATACACGGTTGTTTAAAATAAGATTATAAAGAAGTGACTTCGTTACGGTTGGCTCGTACAATCGCGTAAAATCGAGAGTTAGTGATTCGTACACCCGTTTGAATTAGAAGCCTTTATACACGGTTGTTACATATTACCATGTAAAAGCATGTATTCTTTAGATTGTATCCTTAACACGGTCTAGGAGTTGTGTCGTTTCACAGTTAGTTGTTAAACGGTATTGAAACTTGTACTTTTTTAACCGTTTTCTCTTTAGATGTTACGAAAACACGACTAATATGAATTACTTAACACATAATCATATACATAGGTGGTTATACACGGTTGTTTGAAATAAGATTGTACAGACGTGACTTCGTTACGGTTGGCTCGTACAATCGCGTAAAATCGGAGTTAGTGATTCGTACACCCGTTTAAATAAGAGGCCTTTATACACGGTTGTTATGTATTACCATCTAAAAGCATGTATTCTTTAGATTGTATCCTTAACACGGTCTAAGGAGTTGGGTCGTTTCATAGTTAGTTGTTAAACGGTATTGAAACTTGTACTTTTTATACGGTTTCTCTTTAAATGTAACGAAAACACGAATATTTTGAATTACTTAACACATAAACATATACAAAGGTGCTTATTATACACGGTTGTTTAAAATAAGATTGTAAAGAAGTGACTTCGTTACGGTTGGCTCGTACAATCGCGTAAAATCGAGAGTTAGTGATTCGTACACCCGTTTGAATAAGAGGCCTTTATACACGGTTGTTACATATTACCATGTAAAAGCATGTATTCTTTAGATTGTATCCTTAACACGGTCTAGGAGTTGGTCGTTTCACAGTTAGTTGTTAAACGGTATTGAAACTTGTACTTTTTTAACCGTTTTCTCTTTAGATGTTACGAAAACACGACTAATATGAATTACTTAACACATAATCATATACATAGGTGCTTATTATACACGGTTGTTTGAAATAAGATTGTATAGACGTGACTTCGTTTCGGTTGGCTCGTACAATCGCTAAAATCGAGAGTTAGTGATTCGTACACCCGTTTAATAAGAGGCCTTTATACACGGTTGTTATGTATTACCATGTAAAAACATGTATTCTTTAGATTGTATCCTTAACACGGTCTAAGGAGTTGGGTCGTTTCACAGTTAGTTGTTAAACGGTATTGAAACTTGTACTTTTTTAACCGTTTTCTCTTTAGATGTTACGAAAACACGACTAATATGAATTACTTAACACATAATCATATACATAGGTGGTTATTATACACGGTTGTTTGAAATAAGATTGTACAGACGTGACTTCGTTACGGTTGGCTCGTACAATCGCGTAAAATCGGGAGTTAGTGATTCGTACACCCGTTTAAATAAGAGGCCTTTATACACGGTTGTTATGTATTACCATGTAAAAGCATGTATTCTTTAGATTGTATCCTTAACACGGTCTAGGAGTTGGGTCGTTTCACAGTTAGTTGTTAAACGGTATTGAAACTTGTACTTTTTTACCCGTTTTCTCTTTAGATGTTACGAAAACACGACTAATATGAATTACTTAACACATAATCAAATACATAGGTGCTTATTATACACGGTTGTTTGAAATAAGATTGTATAGACGTGACTTCGTTTCGGTTGGCTCGTACAATCGCGTAAAATCGAGAGTTAGTGATTCGTACACCCGTTTAAATAAGAGGCCTTTATACATGGTTGTTATGTATTACCATGTAAAATCATGTATTCTTTAGATTGTATCCTTAACACGGTCTAAGGAGTTGGGTCGTTTCACAGTTAGTTGTTAAACGGTATTGAAACTTATACTTTTTTAACCGTATTCTCTTTAGATGTTACGAAAACACGACTAATATGAATTACTTAACACATAATCATATACATAGGTGGTTATTATACAAGGTTGTTTGAAATAAGATTGTATAGACGTGACTTCGTTTCGGTTGGCTCGTACAATCGCGTAAAATTGAGAGTTAGTGATTCGTACACCCGTTTAAATAAGAGGCCTTTATACACGGTTGTTATGTATTATCATGTAAAATCATGTATTCTTTAGATTGTATCCTTAACACGGTCTAAGGAGTTGGGTCGTTTCACAGTTAGTTGTTAAACGGTTTTGAAACTTGTACTTTTTTAACCGTTTTCTCTTTAGATGTTACGAAAACACGACTAATTTGAATTACTTAACACATAATCATATACATAGGTGCTTATTATACACGGTTGTTTGAAATAAGATTGTACAGACGTGACTTCGTTACGGTTGGCTCGTACAATCGCGTAAAATCGGGAGTTAGTGATTCGTACACCCGTTTAAATAAGAGGCCTATATACACGGTTGTTATGTATTACCATGTAAAAGCATGTATTCTTTAGATTGTATCCTTAACACGGTCTAAGGAGTTGGGTCGTTTCATAGTTAGTTGTTAAACGGTATTGAAACTTGTACTTTTTACCGGTTTTCTCTTTAAATGTAACGAAAACATGAATATCTTGAATTACTTAACACATAAACATATACAAAGGTGCTTATTATACACGGTTGTTTGAAATAAGATTGTACAGAAGTGACTTAGTTACGGTTGGCTCGTACAATCCCGTAAAATCGAGAGTTAGTGATTCGTACACCCGTTTAAATAAGAGGCCTTTATACACGGTTGTTATGTATTACCATGTAAAAGCATGTATTCTTTAGATTGTATCCTTAACACGGTCTAAGGAGTTGGGTCGTTTCACAGTTAGTTGTTAAACGGTATTAAATTTTGTACTATTTAACCATTTTCTCTTTAGATGTTACGAAAACACGAATATTTTGAATTAATTAACACGTAAACATATACAAAGGTGCTTATTACACACGGTTGTTTGAAATAAGATAGTACAGATGTGACTGCGTTACGGTTGGCTCGTACAATCGCGTAAAATCGAGAGTTAGTGATTCGTACACCCTTTTAAATAAGAGGCCTTTATACACGGTTGTTACGTATTACCATGTAAAAGCATGTATTCTTTAGATTGTATCCTTAGCACGGTCTAAAGAGTTAGGTCGTTTCATAGTTAGTTGTTAAACGGTATTAAAACTTTTACTTTTTAACCATTTTCTCTTTAGATGTTACGAAGACACGAATATTTTGAGTTAATTAACACGTAAACATATACAAAGGTGCTTATTACACACGGTTGTTTGAAATAAGATTGTACAGACGTGACTTCGTTACGGTTGGCTTGTACAATCGCGTAAAATCGAGAGTTAGTGATTCGTACACCCGTTTGAATAAGAGGCATTTATACACGGATGTTACGTATTACTATGTAAAAGCATGTATTCTTTAGATTGTATCCTTAACACGGTCTAAGGAGTTGGGTCGTTTCACAGTTAGTTGTTAAACGGTATTAAACCTTGTACTTCTTTAACCGTTTTCTCTTTAGATGTTACGAAAACATGATTATTTTGATTTACTTAACACATAAACATATACATAGGTGCTTATTATACACGGTAGTTTGAAATAAGATTGTACAGAGGTGACTTCGTTACGGTTGGCTCGTACAATCGCGTAAAATCGAGAGTTAGTGATTCGTACACCCGTATGAATAAGAGGCCTTTATACACGGTTGTTACGTATTACCATGTAAAAGCATGTATTCTTTAGATTGTATCCTTAACACGGTCTAGGGAGTTGGGTCGTTTCACAGTTAGTTGTTAAACGGTATTAAAACTTGTACTTTTTTAACCATTTTCTCTTTAGATGTTACGAAAACAAGAATATTTTGAATTAATTAATACGTAAACATATACAAAGGTGCTTATTACACACGGTTGTTTGAAATAAGATTGTACAGACGTGACTTCGTTACGGTTGGCTCGTACAATCGCGTAAAATCGGAGTTAGTGACTAGTACACCCGTTTAAATAAGAGGCCTTTATACACGGTTGTTATGTATTACCCTGTAAAACATGTATTCTTTAGATTGTATCCTTAACACGGTCTAAGGAGTTGGGTCGTTTCACAGTTACTTGTTATACGGTGTTAAAACTTGTACTTTTTTAACCGTTTTCTCTTTAGATGTTACGAAAACACGATTATTTTCAATTACTTAACACATGAACATATACATAGGTGCTTATTATACACGGTTGTTTGAAATAAGATTGTACAGACATGACTTCGTTACGGTTGGCTCGTACAATCGCGTAAAATCGGGGTTAGTGACTCGTACACCCGTTTAATAAGAGGCCTTTATACACGGTTGTTATGTATTACCTGTAAAAGCATGTATTCTTTAGATTGTATCCTTAACACGGTCTAAGGAGTTGGGTCGTTTCACAGTTAGTTGTTAAACGGTATTAAACCTTGTACTTTTTTAACCGTTTTCTCTTTAGATGTTACGAAAACACGATTATTTTGAATTACTTAACACATGAACATATACATAGGTGATTATTATACACGGTTGTTTGAACTAAGATTGTACAGACGTGACTTCGTTATGGTTGGCTCGTACAATCGCGTAAAATCGAGAGTTAGTGATTCGTACACCCGTTTGAATAAGAGGCCTTTATACACGGTTGTTAGTACTACCATGTAAAAGCATGTATTCTTTAGATTGTATCCTTAACAAGGTCTAGGAGTTGGGTCATTTCACAGTTAGTTCTTAAACGGTATTGAAACTTGTACTTTTTAACGGTTTTCTCTTTAAATGTAACGAAAACACGAATATTTGAATTACTTAACACATAAACATATACAAATGTGCTTATTATACATGGTTGTTTGAAATAAGATTGTATAGACATGACTTCGTTACGGTTGGCTCGTACAATCGCGTAAAATCGAGAGTTAGTGATTCGTACAGCCGTTTGAAATAAGAGGCATTTATACACGGTTGTTACGTATTACCATGTATAAGCATGTATTCTTTAGATTGTATCCTTAACACGGTCTAGGGAGTTGGGTAGTTTCACAGTTACTTGTTAAACGGTATTAAAACCTGTACTTTTTTAACCGTTTTCTCTTTAGATGTTATGAAAACACGACTAATTTGAATTACTTAACATATAATCATATACATAGGTGCTTATTATACACGGTTGTTTGAACTAAGATTGTACAGACGTGACTTCGTTATGGTTGGCTCGTACAATCGCGTAAAATCGAGAGTTAGTGATTCGTACACCCGTTTGAATTAGAGGCCTTTATACACGGTTGTTATGTATTACCATGTAAAAGCATGTATTCTTTAGATTGTATCCTTAACACGGTCTAAGGAGTTGGGTCGTTTCATAGTTAGTTGTTAAACGGTATTGAAACTTGTACTTTTTAACGGTTTTCTCTTTAAATGTAACGAAAACACGAATATTTTGAATTACTTAACACATAAACATATACAAAGGTGCTTATTATACACGATTGTTTAAAATAAGATTGTAAAGAAGTGACTTCGTTACGGTTGGCTCGTACAATCGCGTAAAATCGAGAGTTAGTGATTCGTACACCCGTTTGAATAAGAGGCCTCTATACACGGTTGTTACATATTACCATGTAAAAGCATGTATTCTTTAGATTGTATCTTTAACACGGTCTAAGGAGTTGGGTCGTTTCACAGTTAGTTGTTAAACGGTATTAAACCTTGTACTTCTTTAACCGTTTTCTCTTTAGATGTTACGAAAACATGATTATTTTGATTTACTTAACACATAAACATATACATAGGTGCTTATTATACACGGTAGTTTGAAATAAGATTGTACAGAGGTGACTTCGTTACGGTTGGCTCGTACAATCGCGTAAAATCGAGAGTTAGTGATTCGTACACCCGTATGAATAACAGGCCTTTATACACGGTTGTTACGTATTACCATGTAAAAGCATGTATTCTTTAGATTGTATCCTTAACACGGTCTAGGGAGTTGGGTCGTTTCACAGTTAGCTGTTAAACGGTATTAAAACTTGTACTTTTTTAACCATTTTCTCTTTAGATGTTACGAAAACAAGAATATTTTGAATTAATTAATACGTAAACATATACAAAGGTGCTTATTACACACGGTTGTTTGAAATAAGATTGTACAGACGTGACTTCGTTACGGTTGGCTCGTACAATCGCGTAAAATCGAGAGTTAGTGATTCGTACACCCGTTTGAATAAGAGGCATTTATACACGGATGTTACGTATTACTATGTAAAAGCATGTATTCTTTAGATTGTATCCTTAACACGGTCTAAGGAGTTGGGTCGTTTCACACTTAGTTGTTAAACGGTATTAAACCTTGTACTTTTTTAACCGTTTTCTCTTTAGATGTTACGAAAACACGATTATTTTGAATTACTTAACAAATAAACATATACATAGGTGATTATTATACACGGTTGTTTGAAATAAGATTGTACAGACGTGACTTCGTTACGGTTGGCTCGTACAATCGTGTAAAATCGGGAGTTAGTGACTCGTAACACCCGTTTAAATAAGAGGCCTTTATACACGGTTGTTATGTATTACCCTGTAAAACCATGTATTCTTTAGATTGTATCCTTAACACGGTCTAAGGAGTTGGGTCGTTTCACAGTTACTTGTTATACGGTGTTAAAACTTGTACTTTTTTAACCGTTTTCTCTTTAGATGTTACGAAAACACGATTATTTTCAATTACTTAACACATGAACATATACATAGGTGCTTATTATACACGGTTGTTTGAAATAAGATTGTACAGACATGACTTCGTTACGGTTGGCTCGTACAATCGCGTAAAATCGGGCGTTAGTGACTCGTACACCCGTTTAAATAAGAGGCCTTTATACACGGTTGTTATGTATTACCCTGTAAAAGCATGTATTCTTTAGATTGTATCCTTAACACGGTCTAAGGAGTTGGGTCGTTTCACAGTTAGTTGTTAAACGGTATTAAACCTTGTACTTTTTTAACCGTTTTCTCTTTAGATGTTACGAAAACACGATTATTTTGAATTACTTAACACATGAACATATACATAGGTGATTATTATACACGGTTGTTTGAACTAAGATTGTACAGACGTGACTTCGTTATGGTTGGCTCGTACAATCGCGTAAAATCGAGAGTTAGTGATTCGTACACCCGTTTGAATAAGAGGCCTTTATACACGGTTGTTACGTACTACCATGTAAAAGCATGTATTCTTTAGATTGTATCCTTAACAAGGTCTAGGAGTTGGGTCATTTCACAGTTAGTTCTTAAACGGTATTGAAACTTGTACTTTTTAACGGTTTTCTCTTTAAATGTAACGAAAACACGAATATTTTGAATTACTTAACACATAAACATATACAAATGTGCTTATTATACATGGTTGTTTGAAATAAGATTGTATAGACATGACTTCGTTACGGTTGGCTCGTACAATCGCGTAAAATCGAGAGTTAGTGATTCGTACAGCCGTTTGAATAAGAGGCATTTATACACGGTTGTTACGTATTACCATGTATAAGCATGTATTCTTTAGATTGTATCCTTAACACGGTCTAGGGAGTTGGGTAGTTTCACAGTTACTTGTTAAACGGTATTAAAACCTGTACTTTTTTAACCGTTTTCTCTTTAGATGTTATGAAAACACGACTAATTTGAATTACTTAACATATAATCATATACATAGGTGCTTATTATACACGGTTGTTTGAACTAAGATTGTACAGACGTGACTTCGTTATGGTTGGCTCGTACAATCGCGTAAAATCGAGAGTTAGTGATTCGTACACCCGTTTGAATTAGAGGCCTTTATACACGGTTGTTACATACTACCATGTAAAAGCATGTATTCTTTAGATTGTATCCTTAACACGGTGTAACACCCCGCTAAAGCGGAAACGCGAGGCGTGACAGCTAAGATTTCAATGCGATAGGAGATAAACAACATCAAACCTTTCATTTCAAGTTCATTGTCACAGTACCAAAAGTTACATAAACAACGATAGTTACAAGGTTCAAATATTACAAAACAACATTACAAAAGAAAAGTTTAGGTTTGATGTCGGTTGCAGCACAAACACTTTCTAATACCTTCTATCTTTCTAAAAAGCATGTTAAAAACAAGTGTCAACTACAAGAGTTGGTGAGTTCACAGGTTTTATATGCACAAAACATTTTCAATGCAGAAAATCTTTATCGTAAAGCCAATGTTCAACCTCAACTGTTAAACATAACATTTATGCAAGATATATTCTCGAGCCACTACTAAACCTAAAACCAATTTGCCCTAACGATCTACCTCAGAGGTGGTGGCGAACCACATGGGTAGAGCGTTCTCGCGAACTACCTCAACGGTGGGACTAAAACCCCACATGTGTAGACGCTGCACTACCTCAGCGGTGGGACTAAATCCCACATGTGTAGTACCACATATGATTACGTGCACCCTATACTCGTCAGTAAACAAGGGTGGGTCCACTCTACCAAATAGCGCTATCCACAATAACCATTGGCTCGAAACGAGTTAATAGTAGTGTATTCAACATGGGACTTTTACTCAATATATCATGCCGCATAACATTTCAAATTTAGCTCGCAATACATTTCATTTCATTTCATTTCATTTCGCAATATTTCCACTATTTTTCACATTCATTTATAAACATGCTTTTCACCCCAAAACTCGTAAAAACGGTAAAAACGGGGTCTGTGAATACTCACCTTGAGTGGTTTTAGTGTTTATACAATCGTTAGTGCGAGGTTAAGTCCCGGCTCCGATTCTACCAATGCCCTAATACAAACGTAATTGTTGTAAGTTCTAAATTTTACGGTCCGTAAATAATAAATCAATTCCGATATCCATATAATGCCTTTACCATATTTTAATAAGTTCATTTTAATATAAAATGACTTTTTGTTATTTAAAATTATGATCCAAACATATTGGAATTAGGAATGTTTATAAAATAACATTTTTGAATAATTCCGAATCTGGCAGATTTGATCCAATGCAAAGGTGTCACCAAATAACTTAGTTCCAAAGAGAGTTAGGTCTCAAGAATTTTACCTACTATAATTTGGGATGTTAGCAACAATCCCACAATTTTTCATAATTTTTGGAAGTGTTCTTCATATTTTAAGAATTTTTATAAAATCAGTAGCCACCTTTTATTTTCAGAAAAACATGTCAGGGATGTTTACTTCATAAAGAATTCATTTCTCCACCAAATCACGAATTTCAAAATGGATTTTCTAGATAACATATATACCAAGCTAATGAGACAAGTTTCACATCATTTGGGTGGTTTTTGAGGGAGATATGGCCTCTTAAAGTCGTGCATGTGCAATCTGCCACCATGGGACAGCCTACACCACTAACTTATTTTCATTGGTTGAACCCTCAAAAGTCCACCAAATCACATGATTTTGGATTCTTTAGAAAGCTATCTCAGTGAACTTGAGTTTAGAATTAAAAATAATGTATTTTGGGTAAGATGTCAAAGAGATATGCATGCATTAAGATGAATAAACCTTTCTGACCAGAAGCTGATGAGTATCAAAAAGTTTTTAGTTGGTTGAATGGGTTTCCCTTCGAATTTTTGAGTGATTCAAAATGGATTTTCTTCCTAACACATTAAATTTCAATCTATCAAATTTTTGTAGAAAAATAACTTAGTTTAAACCACTTTTGAGACGTCCAATCACACATGAAAATCGGACAGCAACATTTCAAAATCAACTAACACTTTTTCACCAAGATCACTCATGAACCTTAGGGTTTTTGGGGTTTAATGGTTATGAACTTCAATCCCCCAATCATATATATATAACAAAAATATGAACAAACTTTGAATAGCAACAAAACACATGCATGAAATCCCAAGACGATTTTCATTCCAAAATGATTAACAAAACACCAAAATGAGGGATTTTTAGCATCAATCTTGTGTTTATATGGAGAAGTCATAGATTTTCACCATTTTCGAATGTTCTAACACATTGTCATGGCTCAATCTCTTCCTCAAACATCAAGGATGATGTTCATCCAACAAAGAGGGTTTAAACCTCAAACAAAAGTAGAAAAAGCTCCAAAATGAGCAAAAACCGAAGCTAGAACATGTCACACACCCCTTACCTTTGATAAAACGACTATGAGGACTTCGAATCCTTGTTTGAATCTTCAAAAAAACTCAGAATTTTGGGGAAGAAAATGGCTGGTTTTTAGAGAGTTTAGAGAGAAAAATTAGAGAGAGAGAAAGGTTAGAGAGAGAGAGTGATTTGAAAATGATGTGGGAAAATGAGGGTGATGATGGTTTTGAGAGAAATGAGAGAGAGAGAGTGGGTGTAGGGGGGGGGGTGGCCGGCCACTTAGGCCAATCCCCTTTTTTTTCTTTTTTTTAAATGATTTGAATGGTTTAAAATTATACTGCTTAATTCAACGCAGTGTCGGTTTTTAGCGCGTTTTTGGTAGAAATTGACTTTTTCGAAAGTAGTTTTGGAATATTTGGATCAGTTTATTTATATTTTTAACAAAGTCTTTTATTTTATAAGTTGACTTTTAAATTTTTGGCATTATAGGATTTTCAGACGATTTCGGACCGGTACAGGGCTTTTCGGGCAATTTTCGGGACTTTTAGGTTTTAGCCTAAATTTTTCACGCAAACTATCCTAGTTTCATTTAATAACTTAAATGACTAATTTTTAACCTACGGAAACGCTACTGATTGATTTAACGAGTAGCTAACCTGAAGGTCAAAACTGTCAGTTGTCACATTTACCCCCTGTTGAAAGAAATTTCGTCCCGAAATTTACTATTTGCCATATCAGGAGGCTCTTTTGTAAACAGGTGAGGGTACTCGCTCTTCATAAAAGCTTCTCGTTCGCAGGTAAACTCCGGTCGACCTTGACAATTGGTATCTTACTACGCCTTAACTGCTTGACTTCTTGGTCAAGAATTTCAATTGGTTCCTCTGTAATGCGTAGCTGCTCAATGATTTGAACTTCCTCTAACGGTAGAACCACTGTTTCCATGGACAATCTTTTCTTCAGATTCGAAACATGGAAGGTATCATGGAGGGCACTAAGTTCCAAAGGTAAACTCGATTTATATGCAGCTAGTCCGACTCGCTCTTGTACCTCAAATGGTCCAACGAATCTAGAACTCCGTTTTCCTTTCTTTCCAACCCTAGTAATCCTTTACATGGTAATACCTTCAAAAGTACCTTGTCACCACTTGAAATTCCAAAGGCTTCCTGCGATTATCCGCATAATTCTTATAGTGATCCCTGGCTGCTTTTCAGCCTTTGCTGTATCGTTTTAAAATTTTTGTCCGTCGTTTCTTGGACGATATCGGGCCTAGTTAGTTGTCGTTCTCCAACCTCTAACAAAATAAGTTGTGATCTGCATTTACGTCCATAAAGAGCTTCGTATGGAGCGCACTGAATGTTGTAAGGTAACTGTTATTGTAAGAGAATTCAGTCAATGGTAGATGATTGTTCCAACTTCCTCCGAATTCCATCACGCAAGTACACAACATGTCCTCCAGCGTTTGTATGGTCCTTTCTGTCTGGCCGTCGTTTGTCGATGATAGGCGGTGCTCAAGTCCACACGAGTACCTAATGCTGTCTACAGCGATTGCCAAAATCGCGAAGTGAATTTACTGTCTCTATCGGAGATGATCGAGATTGGCACTCCATGTCGCATGACTATCTCATCGACATACAATTGCGCAAGTCTATCAATGCTAAAGCTTTCTTTTATTGACAGGAAACGCGCAGATTTCGTGAGTCGGTCAACGATCACCCAAATCGAGTCATGACCCTTTTTAATCTTGGGCAACTTGGTCACGAAATCAATGGATATCCGCTCCCATTTCCATTATGGGATTTCTGATTGCTGCAACAGTCCGGATGGTTTCTGGTGTTCTGCCTTTATTCTCGCGCAGGTTAGACATTTGCTCACATAGGTGGCAATATCCTTCTTCATTCCAGGCCACCAATAGTGTTCCTTCAACCCCTTATACATCTTGTCAGAACCTAGGTGTATCGAGTACCTTGATTGATGAGTTTCATCCATGATCATTTTCCTTAACTGATCGGCCTTTGGAATCCAAATTCTATCCTTGAAATAACATACTCCATCCGCTTTCTCCTCAAACTCTTTATCCATCTGGTGTAAAGTTTCTTTCTTCAAGTTATCAGCCTTCAGAGCTTCTCTCTGAGCTCCCAGTATCTGACTTTTCAGGCTGGTCTGCACTATCACTCCCATTGCTCGCGTCCTTGTAGGCTTCACCCGTTCCTTCGGGTAATGCCAGTATGGGTGCATTGCACAACTTATGCTTGAGTAATTGAAACGCTTCTTCTTGTTTCTCTCCCCAATTAGACTTCTTATCTTTTTGCGTTAAGGTTGTTAGCGGCTGCACAACCTTAGAGAAATTTGCAATGAATCGTCTGTAATAGCCTGCCAGACCGAGAAATTGTCGAATTTCTGTCGGTGTCTTCGGGGCTTCCCACTTCTTCATAGCCTCAATCTTGGCTGGATCAACCTGTATTCCTTCTTTATTCACCACATGACCTAAAAAGTGTACTTCTCGAATCCAAAATTCGCACTTTGAGAATTTGGCATAAAGCTTTTCAGCCTTGAGTAATTCTAGTATCGACCTCAAGTGTTGCTCATGGTCCTCCTTGCTTTGCGAGTAAATCAGGATGTCGTCTATGAAGACAATCACCAACTTAACCAGGTACGGTCGACATACTCTGTTCACCAGGTCCATGGAAACTGCTGGAGCGTTCGTCAAACCAAAAGGCATAACCAAGAATTCGTAATGACCATAACGAGTTCTGAACGCCGTCTTTGCAACATCTTCTTCACGAACTCGCATTTGATGGTATCCGGATCGAAGATCGATCTTGGAGAAGTACGTAGCTCCTTGCAATTGATCGAACAAATCATCGATGCGTGTAAGAGGGTAACGGCTCTTGATAGTGATCTTGTTCAGCTCCATATAGTCTATACACATCCTAAAGGATCCGTCCTTCTCTTGACGAACAAGACTGGGGCTCCCTAGGGTGAAGAGCTGGGCCTAATGAATCCTTTGTCTAGCAGCTCTTGAAGTTGGCTTGAAAGCTCCTGCATCTCAGACGGTGCTAGTCGATAAGGCGACTTTGCGATGGGGCCTGCTCCAGGAATTAGGTCGATGTGGAATTCTACTTGTCGTTGTGGGGGTAGTCCAGGTAATTCTTCTGGGAATACTTCGTGAAATTCTCGCACAATCGGGATACTCTGAATTTGCTTCTCTTTTGCTTTCTTATCTACTACGTGCGCCATGAATGCTACACATTCCTTTCGTAGATGGCTACGCATTTTCATGAACGATACTAACTTAATATCTCTCTTCGGCTTCTCTCCGTGCTCTTCGAGTACACCTCCATCGGGTAATGCTAGCCTAACTATCTTCTCAGCATAGCATATCGTCGCTCGGTGGTTGGACATCCAATCCATACCAACGATTATGTCAAGACTCCCTATCTTGATCGGGATTAAATCTATGCTAAAGTCCTTTCCTGATAAGCCTAGAGTGCATTTTCTAACTACCTTGTTAGCCCTAACTAACTCTCCGTTAGAGTATTCAATTATGTGCTCCTCCCTCAAATTTTGTGACTTCCTATTTGTCTTAGGTCTAAATTCTAACGACACATAACTTTTATCTGCTCCAGAACCAAATAGTACAGATGCAGGATAGTTATTCAGTAGGAACGTACCTGTCACCACATCGGGATTCTGCTTCGCCTCCTCTGCTCCTATCACGAACACTCTTCCTCAAGCCAAACCTCCTCGGTTTCCTTGGTTTGCTGGTGGAGTTGGGTTTGCATCAGACCTCTGGTTTCTTTTGGGGCACATGTTCCGGTAGTGGTCCGGGCTTCCACATTCATAACAGGCTCGTCTTTGTCCGGTTTTACAATCCCGAACAACATGCCCCGCCTGATTACACTTGAAGCAGGTAATGCATCTCCCCTTGTGTTGCTGATGACATTTATCACACACACGTTGTGGCCCTTTCCCTTTTTCCGGGGTCGGCGTCTGAATCCCAAAGTTCCTTGCCACTTTCCGGTCTTTATTAACCCTCTGTCCGGACTTACCCTCCACCGGCTCTTCCATCTTCCTCTTCCCTTTCACACTGTCATTCGGAAACGTCCCTGATCGGACAGCATTGTTGGAGTCGGTTTGCTAAGTTGACTGCTTCTTGCAGAGTCTTTGGGTCTGCTGCAGTTACATTCCCTCGGATAACTGAGATAATCCCCAGACATAACGATCCACTCTATTCTGCTCAGGTGTTACCAGGTGTGGCACTAGCTTGGCCAGTTCATGGAAACGGGTGGTGTAAGTGGTGACGTCACTTCCTTTCATCTCATGGTGCCATAGCTCGGCTTCCAGTTTCTGTATTTCACTCCTAGGGCAGAACTCCTCCTTGAGCATCTGTTTGAAATCTTCCCAAGAAATCTGACCGTTGCTTCACGGCCGCGGGTTTGGACTTGGGTGTTCCACCATGTTAGTGCTCGTCCTTGCAACAGACATGCGGCGTATTCTACTTTGTTCCTTTCCGTACATTTGCTGATGTGGAGAACGGATTCCATACCCTCTATCCAAGTTAACAATCCAACCGCTCCTTCGGTCCCATGAAATTCTTTGGGATTGCACGACCTAAATGACTTATAGGTACACTCACGGTTCCTAGCGATATCCGCTCCCTGGTTGGTGTTTAAACCTGCCGCTACTTGGCTTACTATATTGGGTAAAGATGCTAGTACTTGTTCCGATACTAGCCTTGCAAGCTCAGGGTCCTCTCGTCTTGGAGGCATGATTCTAAATCATATCCACAATCAGGGTTTTAGTGCCAACTTCCCAAAAAAAAAAAAAATCTAAGTGTGGTTACGCAACTAGTTAATTCTCATAGCTCAAGTGTTATATGCTTCTAAGCTATCGAATTAACACATTACTTAGAATTTAAGCAATTATACGACAAACATGCATTCATTGGCAATAGTAGCAACATCCATAACATTCTGCATTTAAACCATCCAACGCATAATATCCATATTCATACATAGAATATATATATTAATCTCAAACAAAAACATTTTGTGCATGCCAAATGTAACTCACACAGTCTATGTCTTTCAGGAAATCTCTAGAAGGTTTCAACTTTTAAAATCTAGCAGTATGATTAGTTCACAAGTCTTATCCTACTTATACCATGGCTAGGCGTAGGTGATCAGGCTCCGCATATCTATGATATATCAGGATAACACCTATCCTAATCATCTTAGCAGTAAAATTCTCCTAAATTTTGAAATCTTTATTTAAAAGTTTGAACTTCTTTTTGAAAAAGGTTGGTTATAGTACTTGGTTTTTATGAAAAACCGATGTTCTCTATAACCTATGGATCTGATACCAAATCTGTAACACCCCGCTAAAGCGGAAACGCGAGGCGTGACAGCTAAGATTTCAATGCGATAGGAGATAAACAACATCAAACCTTTCATTTCAAGTTCATTGTTACAGTACCAAAAGTTACATAACCAACGATAGTTACAAGGTTCAAATATTACAAAACAACATTCAAAAGAAAAGTTTAGGTTTGATGTCGGTTGCAGCACAAACACTTTCTAATACCTTCTATCTTCCTGAAAAGCATGTTAAAAACAAGTGTCAACTACAAGAGTTGGTGAGTTCACAGGTTTTATATGCACAAAACATTTTCAATGTAGAAAATCTTTATCGTAAAGCCAATGTTCAACCTCAACTGTTAAACATAACATTTATGCAAGATATATTCTCGAGCCACTACTAAACCTAAAACCAATTTGCCCTAACGATCTACCTCAGAGGTGGTGGCGAACCACATGGGTAGAGCGTTCTCGCGAACTACCTCAACGGTGGGACTAAAACCCCACATGTGTAGACGCTGCACTACCTCAGCGGTGGGACTAAATCCCACATGTGTAGTACCACATATGATTACGTGCACCCTATACTCATCAGTAAACAAGGGTGGGTCCACTCTACCAAATAGCGCTATCCACAATAACCATTGGCTCGAAACGAGTTAATAGTAGTGTATTCAACATGGGACTTTTACTCAATATATCATGCCGCATAACATTTCAAATTTAGCTCGCAATACATTTCATTTCATTTCATTTCATTTCGCAATAATTTCACATATTTTTCACATTCATTTATAAACATGCTTTTCACCCCAAAACTCGTAAAAACGGTAAAAACGGGGGCTGTGAATACTCACCTGAGTGGTTTAGCGTTTAACAATCGTTAGTGCGAGGTTTAGTCCGGCTCCGATTCTACCAATGCGCTAAACAAACGTAATTGTTGTAAGTTCTAAATTAACGGTCCTAAATAATAAATCAATTCCGATATCCATATAATGCCTTACCCTTTTTATAATTCATTTAATAAAAATGACTTTTTGTTATTTAAAATATGATCCAAACATATTGGAATTAGGAAAGTTTTATAAATACATTTTTGAATAATTCCGAATCTGGCAGATTTGATCCAATGCAAAGGTGTCACCAAATAACTTAGTTCCAAAAGATTAGGTCTCAAGAATTTTACCTACTGTAATTTGGGATGTTAAAACAATCCACAATTTTTCATAATTTTTGAGTGTTCTTCATATTTTAAGAATTTTTAAAATCAGTAGCACCTTTTATTTTCAAAAAACATGTCAGTAAGTTTACTTCATAAAGAATTCATTTCCCACCAAATCACGAATTTCAAAGGGATTTTCTAATAACATATATACCAAGCTAATGAGACAAGTTTCACATCATTTGGTGTGTTTTTGAGGATATATGCCTCTTAAAGTCGTGCATGTGCAATCTGCCACCATGGGACAGCCTACACCACTAACTTTTTTCATTGGTTGAACCCTCAAAAGTCCCCAAATCACATGATTTTGGATTCTTTAGAAAGCTATCTCAGTGAACTTGAGTTTAGAATTAAAAATAATGTATTTTGGATAAGATGTCAAAGAGATATGCATGCATTAAGATGAATAAACTTTTCTGACCAGAAGCTGATGAGTATCAAAAAGTTTTTAGTTGGTTGAATGGGTTTCCCTTCGAATTTTTGAGTGATTCAAAATGGATTTTCTTCCTAACACATTAAATTTCAATCTATCAAATTTTTGTAGAAAAATAACTTAGTTTAAACCACTTTTGAGACGTCCAATCACACATGAAAATCGGACAGCAACATTTCAAAATCAACTAACACTTTTTCACCAAGATCACTCATGAACCTTAGGGTTTTTGGGGTTTAATGGTTATGAACTTCAATCCCCCAATCATATATATATAACAAAAATATGAACAAACTTTGAATAGCAACAAAACACATGCATGAAATCCAAGACGATTTTCATTCCAAAATGATTAACAAAACACCAAAATGAGGGATTTTTAGCATCAATCTTGTGTTTATATGGAGAAGTCATAGATTTTCACCATTTTCGAATGTTCTAACACATTGTCATGGCTCAATCTCTTCCTCAAACATCAAGGATGATGTTCATCCAACAAAGAGGGTTTAAACCTCAAACAAAAGTAGAAAAAGCTCCAAAATGAGCAAAAACCGAAGCTAGAACATGTCACACCCCTTACCTTTGATAAAACGACTATGAGGACTTCGAATCCTTGTTTGAATCCTCAAAAAAACTCAGAATTTTGGGGAAGAAAATGGCTGGTTTTTAGAGAGTTTAGAGAGAAAAATTAGAGAGAGAGAAAGGTTAGAGAGAGAGAGTGATTTGAAAATGATGTGGGAAAATGAGGGTGATGATGGTTTTGAGAGAAATGAGAGAGAGAGAGAGAGTGGGTGTAGGGGGGGGGGTGGCCGGCCACTTAGGCCAATCCCCTTTTTTTTATTTATTATTTTTTTAAATGATTTGAATGGTTTAAAATCATACTGCTTAATTCAACGCAGTGTCGGTTTTTAGCGCATTTTTGGTAGAAACTGACTTTTTCGAAAGTAGTTTTGGAATATTTGGATCAGTTTATTTATATTTTTAACAAAGTCTTTTATTTTATAAGTTGACTTTTAAATTTTTGGCATTATAGGATTTTCGGACGATTTCGGACCGGTACGGGCTTTTCGGGCAATTTTCGGGACTTTTAGGTTTTAGCCTAAATTTTTCACGCAAACTATCCTAGTTTCATTTAATAACTTAAATGACTAATTTTTAACCTACGGAAACGCTACTGATTGATTTAACGAGTAGCTAACCTGAAGGTCAAAACCGTCAGTTGTCACACACGGTCTAGGAGTTGGGTCATTTCACAGTTAGTTCTTAAACGGTATTGAAACTTGTACTTTTTAACGGTTTTCTCTTTAAATGTAACGAAAACACGAATATTTTGAATTACTTAACACATAAACATATACAAATGTGCTTATTATACACGGTTGTTTGAAATAAGATTGTACAGAAGTGACTTTGTTACGGTTGGCTCGTACAATCGCGTAAAATCGAGAGTTAGTGATACGTACACCCATTTAAATAAGAGGCCTTTATACATGGTTGTTATGTATTACCATGTAAAAGCATGTATTCTTTAGATTGTATCCTTAATACGATCTAAGGAGTTGGGTCGTTTCACAGTTAGTTGGTAAACGGTATTAAAACTTGTACTATTTAACCATTTTCTCTTTAGATGTTACGAAAACACGATTATTTTGAATTAATTAACACGTAAACATATACAAAGGTGCTTATTACACACGGTTGTTTGAAATAAGATTGTACAGACGTGACTTCGTTACGGTTGGCTCGTACAATCGCGTAAAATTGAGAATTAGTTATCCGTACATCCGTTTGAATAAGAGGCCATTATACACGGTTGTTTCGTATTACCATGTAAATTCATGTATTCTTTAGATTTTCTCCTTAACACGGTCTAAGGAGTTGGGTCGTTTCACAGTTAGTTGTTAAACGGTATTGAAACTTGTACCTTTTTAACCGTTTTCTCTTTAGATGTTACGAAAACACGACTAATATGAATTACTTAACACATAATCATATACATAGGTGCTTATTATACACGGTTGTTTGAAATAAGATTGTAGAGACGTGACTTCGTTTCGGTTGGCTCGTACAATCGCGTAAAATCGAGAGTTAGTGATTCGTACACCCGTTTAAATAAGAGGCCTTTATACACGGTTGTTATGTATAACCATGTAAAATCATGTATTCTTTAGATTGTATCCTTAACACGGTCTAAGGAGTTGGGTCGTTTCACTGTTAGTTGTTAAACGGTATTGAAACTTGTACTTTTTTAACCGTTTTCTCTTTAGATGTTACGAAAACACGACTAATTTAAATTACTTAACACATGAACATATACATAGGTGCTTATTATACATGGTTGTTTGAAATAAGATTGTACAGACATGACTTCGTTACGGTTGGCTCTGTACAATCGCGTAAAATCGACAGTTAGTGATTCGTACAACCGTTTGAATAAGAGGCATTTATACACGGTTGTTACGTATTACCATGTATAACCATGTATTCTTTAGATTGTATCCTTAACACGGTCTAGGGAGTTGGGTAGTTTTCACAGTTATTTGTTAAACGGTATTAAAACTTGTACTTTTGTAACCGTTTTCTCTTTAGATGTTATGAAAACACGACTAATTTGAATTACTTAACAGATAATCATATACATAGGTGCTTATTATACACAGTTGTTTGAAATAAGATAGTACATACGTGACTTCGTTACGGTTGGCTCGTACAATCGCGTAAAATCGAGAGTTAGTGATTCGTACACCCGTTTGAATAAGAAGCCTTTATACACGGTTGTTACGTATTACCATGTAAAAGCATGTATTCTTTAGATTATATCCTTAACACGGTCTAGGAGTTGGGTCGTTTCAGAGTTAGTTCTTAAACGGTATTGAAACTTGTACTTTTTAACGGTTTTCTCTTTAAATGTAACGAAAACACGAATATTTTGAATTACTTAACACATAAACATATACAAATGTGCTTATTATACACGGTTGTTTGAAATAAGATTGTACAGAAGTGACTTCGTTACGGTTGGCTCGTACAATCACGTAAAATCGAGAGTTAGTGATACGTACACCCATTTAAATAAGAGGCCTTTATACACGGTTGTTATGTATTACCATGTAAAAGCATGTATTCTTTAGATTGTATCCTTAATACGATCTAAGGAGTTGGGTCGTTTCACAGTTAGTTGTTAAACGGTATTAAAAATTGTACCATTTAACCATTTTCTCTTTAGATGTTACGAAAACACGAATACTTTGAATTAATTAACACGTAAACATATACAAAGGTGCTTATTACACACGGTGTTTGAAATAAGATTGTACAGACGTGACTTCGTTACGGTTGGCTCGTACAATCGCGTAAAATTGAGAATTAGTTATCCGTACATCCGTTTGAATAAGAGGCCATTATACACGGTTGTTACGTATTACCATGTAAAATCTTGTATTCTTTAGATTGTATCCTTAACACGGTCTAAGGAGTTGGGTCGTTTCACAGTTAGTTGTTAAAACGGTATTGAAACTTGTACTTTTTAAACGGTTTTCTCTTTAAATGTAACGAAAACACGAATATTTTGAATTACTTAACACATAAACATATACAAAGGTGCTTATTATACACGGTTGTTTAAAAAAGATTGTAAAGAAGTGACTTCGTTACGGTTGGCTCGTACAATCGCGTAAAATCGAGAGTTAGTGATTCGTACACCCGTTTGAATAAGAGGCCTTTATACACGGTTGTTACATATTACCATGTAAAAGCATGTATTCTTTAGATTGTATCCTTAACACGATCTAGGAGTTGGGTCGTTTCACAGTTAGTTGTTAAATGGTATTGAAACTTGTACTTTTTTAACCGTTTTCTCTTTAGATGTTACGAAAACACGACTAATATGAATTACTTAACACATAATCATATACATAGGTGCTTATTATACACGGTTGTTTGAAATAAGATTGTATAGACGTGACTTCGTTTCGGTTGGCTCGTACAATCGCGTAAAATCGAGAGTTAGTGATTCGTACACCCGTTTAAATAAAAGGCCTTTATACACGGTTGTTATGTATTACCATGTAAAATCATGTATTCTTTAGATTGTATCCTTAACACGGTCTAAGGAGTGGGTCGTTTCACAGTTAGTTGTTAAACGTATTGAAACTTGTACTTTTTTAACCGTTTCTCTTTAGATGTTACGAAAACACGACTAATATGAATTACTTAACACATAATCATATACATAGGTGTTATTATACACGTTGTTTGAAATAAGATTGTACAGACGTGACTTCGTTACGGTTGGCTCTACAATCGCGTAAAATCGGGAGTTAGTGATTCGTACACCCGTTTAAATAAGAGCCTTTATACACGGTTGTTATGTATTACCATGTAAAAGCATGTATTCTTAGATTGTATCCTTAACACGGTCTAAGGAGTTGGGTCGTTTCATAGTTAGTTGTTAACGGTATTGAACTTGTACTTTTTAACGGTTTTCTCTTAAATGTAACGAAAACACGAATATTTTAATTACTTAACACATAAACATATACAAAGGTGCTTATTATACACGTTGTTTAAAATAGATTGTAAAGAAGTGACTTCGTTACGGTTGGCTCGTACAATCGCGTAAAATCGAGAGTTAGTGATTCGTACACCGTTTGAATAAGAGGCCTTTATACACGGTTGTTACATATTACCATGTAAAAGCATGTATTCTTTAGATTGTATCCTTAACACGGTCTAGGAGTTGGGTCGTTTCACAGTTAGTTGTTAAACGGTATTGAAACTTGTACTTTTTTAACCGTTTTCTCTTTAGATGTTACGAAAACACGACTAATATGAATCCCTTAACACATAATCATATACATAGGTGCTTATTATACACGGTTGTTTGAAATAAGATTGTATAGACGTGACTTCGTTTCGGTTGGCTCGTACAATCGCGTAAAATCGGAGTTAGTGATTCGTACACCCGTTTAAATAAGAGGCCTTTATACACGGTTGTTATGTATTACCATGTAAAATCATGTATTCTTTAGATTGTATCCTTAACACGGTCTAAGGAGTTGGGTCGTTTCAAAGTTAGTTGTTAAACGGTATTGAAACTTGTAGTTTTTTAACCGGTTTTCTCTTTAAATGTAACGAAAACACGAATATTTTGTTACTTAACACATAAAATATACAAAGGTGCTTATTATACACAGTTGTTTAAATAAGATTGTAAAGAAGTGACTTCGTTACGGTTGGCTCGTACAATCGCGTAAAATCGAGAGTTAGTGATTCGTACACCCGTTTGAATAAGAAGCCTTTATACACGTTGTTTATATTACCATGTAAAAGCATGTATTCTTTAGATTGTATCCTTAACACGGTCTAAGGAGTTGGGTCGTTTCACAGTTAGTTGTTAAACGGTATTGAAACTTGTACTTTTTAACGGTTTTCTCTTTAAATGTAACGAAAACACGAATATTTTGAATTACTTAACACATAACATAACAAGTGCTTATTATACACGGTTGTTTAAATAAGATTGTAAGAAGTGACTTCGTTACGGTTGGCTCGTACAATCGCGTAAAATCGAGAGTTAGTGATTCGTACACCCGTTTGAATAAGAGGCCTTTATACACGGTTGTTACATATTACCATGTAAAAGCATGTATTCTTTAGATTGTATCCTTAACACGTCTAGGAGTTGGGTCGTTTCACAGTTAGTTGTTAAACGTATTGAAACTTGTACTTTTTTAACCGTTTTCTCTTTAGATGTTACGAAAACACGACTAATATGAATTACTTAACACATAATCATATACATAGGTGCTTATTATACACGGTTGTTTGAAATAAGATTGTATAGACGTGACTTCGTTCGGTTGGCTCGTACAATCGCGTAAAATCGGAGTTAGTGATTCGTACACCCGTTTAAATAAGAGGCCTTTATACACGGTTGTTATGTATTACCATGTAAAATCATGTATTCTTTAGATTGTATCCTTAACACGGTCTAAGGAGTTGGGTCGTTTCACAGTTAGTTGTTAAACGGTATTGAAACTTGTACTTTTTAACCGTTTCTCTTTAGATGTTACGAAAACACGACTAATTTGAATTACTTAACACATAATCATATACATAGGTGGTTATTATACACGTTGTTTGAAATAAGATTGTACAGACGTGACTTCGTTACGGTTGGCTCGTACAATCGCGTAAAATCGAGAGTTAGTGATTCGTACACCCGTTTAAATAAGAGCCTTTATACACGGTTGTTATGTATTACCATGTAAAAGCATGTATTCTTTAGATTGTATCCTTAACACGGTCTAAGGAGTTGGGTCGTTTCATAGTTAGTTGTTAAACGGTATTGAAACTTGTACTTTTTAACGGTTTTCTCTTTAAATGTAACGAAAACACGAATATTTTGAATTACTTAACACATAAATATACAAAGGTGCTTATTATACACGGTTGTTTAAAATAAGATTGTAAAGAAGTGACTTCGTTACGGTTGGCTCGTACAATCGCGTAAAATCGAGAGTTAGTGATTCGTACACCCGTTTGAATAAGAGGCCTTTATACACGGTTGTTACATATTACCATGTAAAAGCATGTATTCTTTAGATTGTATCCTTAACACGGTCTAAGGAGTTGGGTCGTTTCACAGTTAGTTGTTAAACGGTATTGAAACTTGTACTTTTTAAACCGTTTTCTCTTTAGATGTTACGAAAACACGACTAATATGAATTACTTAACACATAACTATACATAGGTGCTTATTATACACGGTTGTTTGAAATAAGATTGTAAGACGTGACTTCGTTACGGTTGGCTCGTACAATCGCGTAAAATCGAGAGTTAGTGATTCGTACACCCGTTTAAATAAGAGGCCTTTATACACGGTTGTTATGTATTACCATGTAAAAGCATGTATTCTTTAGATTGTATCCTTAACACGTCTAAGGAGTTGGGTCGTTTCACAGTTAGTTGTTAAACGGTATTGAAACTTGTACTTTTTTAACCGTTTTCTCTTTAGATGTTACGAAAACACGACTAATATGAATTACTTAACACATAATCATATACATAGGTGCTTATTATACACGGTTGTTTGAAATAAGATTGTAAGACGTGACTTCGTTACGGTTGGCTCGTACAATCGCGTAAAATCGGAGTTAGTGATTCGTACACCCGTTTAAATAAGAGGCCTTTATACACGGTTGTTATGTATTACCATGTAAAAGCATGTATTCTTTAGATTGTATCCTTAACACGGTCTAAGGAGTTGGGTCGTTTCAAGTTAGTTGTTTAAACGGTATTGAAACTTGTACTTTTTTAACCGTTTTCTCTTTAGATGTTACGAAAACACGACTAATATGAATTACTTAACACATAATCATATACAAGGTGTTATTATACACGGTTGTTTGAAATAAGATTGTACAGACGTGACTTCGTTACGGTTGGCTCGTACAATCGCGTAAAATCGGGAGTTAGTGATTCGTACACCCGTTTAAATAAGAGGCCTTTATACACGGTTGTTAGTATTACCATGTAAAAGCATGTATTCTTTAGATTGTATCCTTAACACGGTCTAAGGAGTTGGGTCGTTTCATAGTTAGTTGTTAAACGGTATTGAAACTTGTACTTTTTTAACGTTTTCTCTTTAAATGTACGAAAACACAGACTAATATGAATTACTTAACACATAAACATATACAAGGTGCTTATTATACACGGTTGTTTAAAATAAGATTGTAAGAGTGACTTCGTTACGGTTGGCTCGTACAATCGCGTAAAATCGGAGTTAGTGATTCGTACACCCGTTTAAATAAGAGGCCTTTATACACGGTTGTTATGTATTACCATGTAAAATCATGTATTCTTTAGATTGTATCCTTAACACGGTCTAAGGAGTTGGGTCGTTTCACAGTTAGTTGTTAAACGGTATTGAAACTTGTACTTTTTTAACCGTTTTCTTTTTAGATGTTACGAAAACACGACTAATATGAATTACTTAACACATAATCATATACATAGGTGGTTATTATACACGGTTGTTTGAAATAAGATTGTACAGACGTGACTTCGTTACGGTTGGCTCGTACAATCGCGTAAAATCGGGAGTTAGTGATTCGTACACACCCGTTTAAATAAGAGGCCTTTATACACGGTTGTTATGTATTACCATGTAAAACATGTATTCTTTAGATTGTATCCTTAACACGGTCTAAGGAGTTGGGTCGTTTCACAGTTAGTTGTTAAACGGTATTGAAACTTGTACTTTTTAAACCGTTTTCTCTTTAGATGTTACGAAAACACGACTAATATGAATTACTTAACACATAATCATATACATAGGTGGTTATTATACACGGTTGTTTGAAATAAGATTGTACAGACGTGACTTCGTTACGGTTGGCTCGTACAATCGCGTAAAATCGGGAGTTAGTGATTCGTACACCCGTTTAAATAAGAGGCCTTTATACACGGTTGTTATGTATTACCATGTAAAAGCATGTATTCTTTAGATTGTATCCTTAACACGGTCTAAGGAGTTGGGTCGTTTCATAGTTAGTTGTTAAACGGTATTGAAACTTGTACTTTTTTAACCGTTTTCTCTTTAGATGTTACGAAAACACGACTAATATGAATTACTTAACACATAATCATATACATAGGTGTTATTATACACGGTTGTTTGAAATAAGATTGTAAGACGTGACTTCGTTACGGTTGGCTCGTACAATCGCGTAAAATCGGAGTTAGTGATTCGTACACCCGTTTGAATAAGAGGCCTTTATACACGGTTGTTACATATTACCATGTAAAACATGTATTCTTTAGATTGTATCCTTAACACGGTCTAGGAGTTGGGTCGTTTCACAGTTAGTTGTTAAACGGTATTGAAACTTGTACTTTTTAACCGTTTTCTCTTTAGATGTTACGAAAACACGACTAATATGAATTACTTAACACATAATCATATACATAGGTGCTTATTATACACGGTTGTTTGAAATAAGATTGTATAGACGTGACTTCGTTACGGTTGGCTCGTACAATCGCGTAAAATCGAGAGTTAGTGATTCGTACACCCGTTTAAATAAGAGGCCTTTATACACGGTTGTTATGTATTACCATGTAAAATCATGTATTCTTTAGATTGTATCCTTAACACGGTCTAAGGAGTTGGGTCGTTTCACAGTTAGTTGTTAAACGGTATTGAAACTTGTACTTTTTTAACCGTTTTCTCTTTAGATGTTACGAAAACACGACTAATATGAATTACTTAACACATAATCATATACATAGGTGGTTATTATACACGGTTGTTTGAAATAAGATTGTACAGACGTGACTTCGTTACGGTTGGCTCGTACAATCGCGTAAAATCGGGAGTTAGTGATTCGTACACCCGTTTAAATAAGAGGCCTTTATACACGGTTGTTATGTATTACCATGTAAAAACATGTATTCTTTAGATTGTATCCTTAACACGGTCTAAGGAGTTGGGTCGTTTCATAGTTAGTTGTTAAACGGTATTGAAACTTGTACTTTTTAACGGTTTTCTCTTTAAATGTAACGAAAACACGAATATTTTGAATTACTGAACACATAAACATATACAAAGGTGCTTATTATACACGGTTGTTTAAAATAAGATTGTAAAGAAGTGACTTCGTTACGGTTGGCTCGTACAATCGCGTATAATCGAGAGTTAGTGATTCGTACACCCGTTTGAATAAGAGGCCTTTATACACGGTTGTTACATATTACCATGTAAAAGCATGTATTCTTTAGATTGTATCCTTAACACGGTCTAGGAGTTGGGTCGTTTCACAGTTAGTTGTTAAACGGTATTGAAACTTGTACTTTTTTAACCGTTTTCCTCTTAGATGTTACGAAAACACGACTAATAGAATTACTTAACACATAATCATATACATAGGTGCTTATTATACACGGTTGTTTGAAATAAGATTGTATAGACGTGACTTCGTTTCGGTTGGCTCGTACAATCGCGTAAAATCGAGAGTTAGTGATTCGTACACCCGTTTAAATAAGAGGCCTTTATACACGGTTGTTATGTATTACCATGTAAAATCATGTATTCTTTAGATTGTATCCTTAACACGGTCTAAGGAGTTGGGTCGTTTCACAGTTAGTTGTTAAACGGTATTGAAACTTGTACTTTTTTAACCGTTTTCTCTTTAGATGTTACGAAAACACGACTAATATGAATTACTTAACACATAATCATATACATAGGTGGTTATTATACACGTTTGTTTGAAATAAGATTGTACAGACGTCACTTCGTTACGGTTGGCTCGTACAATCGCGTAAAATCGGGAGTTAGTGATTCGTACACCCGTTTAAATAAGAGGCCTTTATACACGGTTGTTATGTATTACCATGTAAAAGCATGTATTCTTTAGATTGTATCCTTAACACGGTCTAAGGAGTTGGGTCGTTTCATAGTTAGTTGTTAAACGGTATTGAAACTTGTACTTTTTAACGGTTTTCTCTTTAAATGTAACGAAAACACGAATATTTTGAATTACTTAACACATAAAAATATACAAAGGTGCTTATTATACACGGTTGTTTAAAATAAGATTGAAAAGAAGTGACTTCGTGACGGTTGGCTCGTACAATCGCGAAAATCGAGAGTTAGTGATTCGTACACCCGTTTGAATAAGAGGCCTTTTGTGACAACCGACAATTTTTGACCTTCAGATTAGCTACTCGTTAAATCACTCAGTAGCGTTTCCGTAGGTTAAAAATTTAGTTGCCTAAGTTATTAAATGAAACTAGGTTAGTTGCGTGAAAAAGTTAGGTTAAAACCTAAAAGTTCCGAAAACTGCCCGAAAAGGGCCGAACCGGCCCGAAATCATCCGATAATCCTAAAATGCCAAATTTAAAGTAATTTCTGAAAAATTAAGTTATTTTATTTAAAATATAAGCAAACTAATTTAAATAATCCAAAATTTCCTTGAAAAAGTCAGTTTTTACCAAAAAACGTCAAAAACCCGGTACTGCGTCGAATTGACAGTGTAGAACTACACTGTTTTATAAAAAAAAAAATAATATGTGTGAGAGGTTGGGTGGGCCCCACAAGGGCCGGCCACCCCACCCCCCTAGGCTCTCTCTCTCTCTTTTCCATACAAAATAATGATTTTGTTCATTTTCCAATCTTCCATCATCTCATTTTCAAAATTTTTCTTTCTCTCTCTACTCTCTCTCTCTCTCTCTTCAAATTTCTCTCTAAAATCAGCCACTTTCATCTCCAAAAATCTGAGTTTTAAGGAAGATTAAACCAAGGTTTGAAGCCCTCATTGTTGTTTTATCAAAGGTAAAGATAGATTACGTGTTATAACTTCGATTTTAACCCATTTTGGGAGCTTTTTTCCTACTTTCTTTGAGGTTTAAACCCTCTTTTATAGTTTAGTAACAATCTTGATGTTTGAGGATGAGATTGAACCTTAGAAATGTGTTAAAACATTCAAAGGAGGTGAAAATCAATGAATCTTCCATAAGAACACAAGTTTGATAGTAAAATCTTGTTGTTTGATGTTTTTGGATCATCACTTTGGGGCTGAACTTTATTGATAGTTCATGCATGAGTCTTGATGGTGTTAAAACATATTTTGTCTATCTTTCTTTTGTATAATCTGATTTGTGGGTGTAATGGCAAGAAAAACCCCAAAAGTTGATGATTTTATGTGTTTTGGTAATGAAAATGGAGTTCGATTCTTGACAGATTCTGTCCAAGTTTTTGCATGTAGTTTATACGACCCAAAAAGGGTTTTCTCGAACTCATTTCTTCATGAAATTTTTATGGATTGATATTTTAAGTGTTAGGGTTCAAACCCCACTGGATTTGTACAAAAACACCAAGTTTTGAGCCCAAACCATCATGAAACATTTTCGTGTGCAACAGCACTTGGTCAGGAAATTGGGTCATCTTCAAACTTGTATAACTCTTTGATAACTTATCTAAAATACAAACTTTTTGATTCTAAACTCAAGTACTCTGAGTTAGCTTTCCAATGAGTCCAAAATCATGTCATTTAGAGAAGTTTTGAGGGCTTAACCAATGAAAACAAGTTGATGGTGCAAGCTGTCCCAAGGTGGCAGATCCACATGCACAACTTTAAAGAGGCATATCTCTCTCAAAAATCACCTAAATGATGTGAATCTTATCTCATTAGCTTGGTATATGTTTTATTTAGAAAATCCCTTTTGAAATTCGTGAGTTGGTGGGATAATGAACTCTCTATGAACAAAACTTCACTGACATGTATCTTTGAAAAATAAAAGTGTGCACTGATTTTTCAAAAATGTTTAAAAATAGTAAAAGACCTCTAAAAATTGTGAAATTTGGTGGAATTGTTCCTAACATCCCCTAAATCAGAGGGTAAAAATTTGAGGATTCATCATTTGGTGGACTTAAGTTCAAAAGTGACGTTTTTACAACTTAAAACTTTGGACAGATTCTGGAAATTTGCAAAAACCCAATTTTTATCAACTTTAAACTTTCCAAAATATTTGGAGGTCTTCGAAATGTGATAAAACGAATTTTTACTATATTGGACTATATAAATAACATAACGGCATTATACGGATATCGGTACGATTTTAGAATTAGGGACCGTTGAACTTAGAACTTACGTTAAAAATTACGTGTTTGATAGGGAAAACATAGTTCGGAGCCGGGATTAGACCACGCACCATCACTTACGAAATCGCACTAAACGCTTGAGGTGAGTATTCACAGCCCCTTTTTACCGTTTTTACGAAGTTTTTGGGGTGAAAAGCATGCTTATGAATAAATGTGTTTATTTGTGAAAATGTTGCGTAATAAAATGAAATGAAATGAAATGTTATGTGATTATTGAAATGAAATGTTTTCTTGAAATGAAATGAAATGAAATGTTGTTGTTTCAGATTCAAGTTCTAATCAACATGCAATCAAGTAGAGAATGATTTGAAAGCCATATGTCATTGATTCTTGATGAATTGATTACACACACTATCCACACCAAGAACACACACACTTAAGAACTATAACTCTCAATTCACTCTCAATATCACTATGATGCGTATGCATGTGTTATCCTTCCAAACTAACTCACTTTGGGTATTTATACCCAAACCCTTACAACCCTTCAACTTTGAACCAATTACACAAACTACCCTATTATTACAAAACTCTTACAAAGTACATATAAAAGGACTAAAACTATAAAGCAAGGTTTGACTTTGAAGACCACTTTGACTTTGCCTTTGACTTCAACTTTAGCACCATCTTGTGATCTCGGATACAATCCAATTTTGCATCCAACAATCTCCCCCTTTGGATTCGAGATCACAAAAAGAATTAGGCAAACGTCTTCAAGAAAGCAACAACACTTTAAGCACCAACGATAAGCTTCCTTGAACGATAAGCTTCCGTAATAATCTTCACGAATCATCCAATCTTCATGAAGCTTTAACAAACTTTGAACACGAAGCTTTAACAAACCGAGATATCTTCAAATAATCACCAAACTTCAAACATCTCTTGCAAGCATCTCTTGTCATATCTCGTAATCTTCTCTTTGACTTGACATTTCGGATCCATCTCCTCAAAGTATCTTCAAAAAGCATTTCTCGACTTTACATTTCTAAACCATCTCCCCCTTTTTGATGAAATATGAAATAATCATCAAAATTTATAGAAATGTATGAGCAGAACAACTCGGCTCGTAAAGATACAAACATGTGAAAGTAGCACCATAGATATCAAAAACCATCTCACAGAACCATCTCCGCCTTGTTACTCCAGAATTCCCCTTATTACACCAAGGAAATACCGTCAATTCCATAAAGTAACCTGAATCTTTTCAAATTCAGATTTAAGTGGGAAAATCCTGAAACAACACATGAATCAGTTGGAATGCCTGTGAGAAGCACAAAGCAACTCAGTACAACGAATGCACTATATAAGGAGCTTTAGTGATGATCACTCCCCAGGGCTTCCGTTCAATCATCGCAAACACTAAAAGTATTCCTATGAACGTTCCGACAAAGAAACAAATTCCTTGTGTGTATTTGTGATGAAAGAAAATAGCATCAAATGCTTTCATAAGGCTCAAAATGTGAAAACATTTCACGAATCGATGTGTAGAAATGAAGTTCGAAGGCAGGGCAGCTTCCTTTTGTTTCAATATCGATTTTCCAAATGAAAACCTGATAGAGTATGTGCTGCGTCCCCGTGATGAAATGAAACATCTCCTTGTTAAGAAGGAAATGAGTAGCTAGTGGGGTAAAAACGAGAGTCGGCATTGGGCTTTGCCTTATTTCAATATCGGTCACCAAAGAATGTGAACCAATAGATGATGTGGTTGCCCGGCTAAGAAAAGGTTGGTGCAGAGTTTTATTTTTCTTTTAACTCTGTGCTCACACCCTCCAATTCTTTTAAGCATCCTCACATCTAACCAATCTCTCATATAATATTTTTCCGCTCAATCACTATGAGAATAACTCGACCACCTGAGTTATCTCCCCCACTCTTTGATGTAGACCCCTCACTCATTTCTCAAGGATAACTTCTTGGGTAGGATTGCCGGTTCTGGAAATCCATAGAAGTTCTATTAAGCTCACACATCCCATGAAATAAGTTGCCTAAACATGAAAATACAATGATTCATCGGGTGAATCAATGAGCCAATATGAAACATGCTCCAACAAATATATATGTAGAATATAGGAACATAAAAAATTTCTTCAAACAAGTATATGACATGAGTAACATGAATGATGTAAACTTGTTTGATAAAACTGATTCATCATATGATGTGAGATATGTTCTTGAAAAGCTTTGGTGTACACAAAATGAATGAATGTTATCTAAACGATCAAGATATAGATATCGCAATGAAGAACGTATCTGATCAAATAAACGATGAAGTACAATGAGGAAATATCAAACGAGCGTATTACCACCGAAAAATATGGTCATATAGAGACGTGGTAATAACAAAACAAAAGAAGCTAAACCGGTGTGTATGAATACTTGAAAAGTATATGAAAAGATAATACGCAAGTATTAATCTTTGGAAACACACGGTTAGAAAATATCCGTCAACTCATCATGATATGAAAACATGGAAAATCACACTTCTAATTCGAAAAAAAATCATTTGAGAATCGAGAAGTGAGTTTGAACATTTAAAAACGGTTTTTCATACCTGAAAGTTGTTCATCTTTCAAATATGTAAGCATTAAAGCTTATCTGAACTCTCCCCCTAAAATGAATATCACTTTTAAGAACTCCCCCTCAAATGGATAATCTGCAAAACAAAGTAAAAATCGGTATTCATTGAAAATGAATCCTTAGATGTTAGTCAGATAGTATCCAATCCAGAATAATTAAGCAACTCCCCCTTAAATTAAGATCCGTAACAGATTTAAGTAGGAGTAAGCATGCCAAGCTTGCTAACCAAAAAGTTAAAACGCTTTTCATCTAAAGTGTTGTTCCAGATTCAAGCTCTAATCAACATGCAAACAAATAGAGAATGATTTGAAAGCCATATGTCATTGATTCTTGGAGAATTGATTACACACACTAACCACACCAAGAACACACACACTTAAGAAGTTAAACTCTCTCAAATCACTCTCTTTCACAATGAAGCGTATGTGCATGTCACTTCGTCCAAACTAACTCACATTGGGTATTTATACCCAAACCCTTACAACCCTTACACTTTGAACCAATTACACTTTCTACCCTAATAAAGGAAAACTATTACAAAGAACTAAAACAATACAAGTAAACTTTGACTTTGTTGCCCACTTTGACTTTGCCTTTGACTTCAACTTTAGCACAATCTTGTGATCTCGGATACAATCCGATTTTGCACCCAACAATCTCCCCCTTTGGATTCGAGATCACAAAAAGAATTAGGCAAACGTCTTCAAGAAAGCATCAACACTTTAAGCAACAACGATAAGCTTCCTTGAACGATAAGCTTCCGTAATAATCTTCACGAATCATCCAAATCTTCATGAAGCTTTAACAAACTTTGAACACGAAGCTTTAACGAATCGAGATATCTTCAAATAATCATCAAAATCTTCAAACATCTCTCGCGAACATCTCTTGTCATATCTCGTAATCTTCTCTTTGACTTGTCATTTCAGAACCATCTCCCCAAAATATCTTCAACAACATTTCTCGACTTTACATTTCTAAACCATCTCCCCTTTTTGATGAAATATGAAATAATCATCAAAATCTATAGAAATGTAAGATCAGATCAACTCAGCTCGTAAAGATACAAACATGTAAAAATACCACCATAGATATCAAAAACCATCTCACATAACCATCTCCTCCTTGTTACTCCAGAATTCCCCTTATTACTCCAAAGAAATACCGTCAATTCCATAAAATAATCCGAATCTTTTCAAATTCAGATTTAAGTGGAAAATCCTGAAACAACACATGAATCAGTTGGAATGCCTGTGAGAAGCACAAAGCAACTCAGTACAACAAAATGCACTATATAAGGAGCTTTAGTGATGATCACTCCCCAGGGCTTCCGTTCAATCATCGCAAACACTAAAAGTATTCCTATGAACGTTCCGACAAAGAAACAAATTCCTTGTGTGTATTTGTGATGAAAGAAAATAGCATCAAGTGCTTTCATAAGGCTCAAAATGTGAAAACATTTCACGACTCGATGTGTAGAAATGAAGTTCGAAGGCAGGGCAGCTTCCTTCTGTTTCAATATCGATTTTCCAAATGAAAACCTGATAGATTATGTGCTGCGTCCCGTGATGAAATGAAACATCTCCTTGTTAAGAAGGAAATGAGTAGCTAGTGGGGTAAAAACGAGAGTCGGCATTGGGCTTTGCCTTATTTCAATATCGGTCACCAAAGAATGTGAACCAATAGATTATGTGGTTGCCCGGCTTAGAAAAGGTTGGTGCAGAGTTTTATATTTCTTTTAACTCTGTTCTCACACCCTCCAATTCTTTTAAGCATCCTCACTTCTAACCAATCTCTCATATAATATTTTTCCGCTCAATCACTATGAGAATAACTCGACCACCTGAGTTATCTCCCCCACTCTTTGATGGAGACCCCTCACTCATTTCTCAAGGATAACTTCTTGGGTAGGATTGCCGGTTCTGGAAATCCATAGAAGTTCTGTTAAGCTCACACATCCCATGAAATAAGTTTCCTAAACATGATAGTACAATGATTCATCGAGTGAATCAATGAGCCAATATGAAGAATATAGGAGCATAAGAATTTCTGCAAACAAGTATATGAAATGAAGAACATGAATAATATAAACTTGTTTGAGAAAACTGATTCATCATATGATGTGAGATATGTTCTTGAAAAGCTATGGTGTACTCAAAATGAATGACTGTTATCTATACGATCAAGATATAGATATAGCAATGAAGAACGTATCTGATCAAAGAAACGATGAAGAAGAATGAGGAAATATCAAGCGAGCGTATTACCACCGAAAAATATGAGCATATAGAGACGTGGTAATAACAAGACAAAAAAAACTAAACCGGTGTGTATGAATACTTGAAAAGTATAGGAAAAGATAATACGCAAGTATTAATCTTTGGAAACACACGGTTAGAAAATATCCGTCAACTCATAATGATATGAAAACATGGAAAATCACACTTCTAATTAAAAAAAAACATTTGAGAATCGAGAAGTGAGTTTGAACATTTAAAAAGATTTTTCATATCTGAAAGTTGTTCGTCTTTCAAATATGTAAGCAGTAAAGGATAGTATAACACTCCCCCTAAAAATAATATCTCTTTTAAGTACTCCCCCTCAAATGGATAATCAATTATTTCTATTTAAAGCTCTTCCTCAAAGTAAGAATAATACCTTGAAAACCATTAAAGACCGTTGAAGAGCGGGTCTTGAACTAATGTATTCAAGAGCCACTTGTACTTTGAAAATCGGGTCCTAAATTGGTTTGATTAGGAGCCAATATGCTTGCAGAAACTCCCCCTTGAATATTGCATGAAAGATATGGGGACCTGCAAAAACAAAATCATACAGATTTTGGTATCCACTTGAAAGTGGATCCTCTTTTGTTAAAAGAAGTTGGTTTATAATTTGGAATACTATAAGTACCATACCAACTTTCCGAAGATTCTTTTCGAACAAAATTATTTGTTCCACATTTAGAACAACATATTTTCTTTTGAGAGAATCTGATCAAATGATTTACAGAATAAATTGGATCAGATTTAACAAAAGATTTAGCTTTAAAAACATTGTTCTTTTGAACATTTTGTTTGGGAACAAATAACTTTGGTTTATCTACATTTGGTGTAGACCCTTTAACTCTCCAAACAAACTTACCTTTCTTCGAATGATTTTTACCTGAACCATCAATCCGATGATCATAGAAAAGATTAGAAGGACGAATCTGATTAGTTGGTGTAAAACTTTTTGTTGAAGAAACATCTGCATGAAGAGAACTTGGAGCAGTTTTGAATGAACACACAGAATCAGCATAATCAACATATGGTGATTGTACTATAACATCGGGACTCTTTGGTTCATTCAAATTAACTTTAAAAACAATATCTTCAAGATCTTTCACCATTGCAGATAAAAGATTCTTTTCTTCAACTGTTTCATCAAGTTTCTTTTTCAGATTAGAACTCATAATCTGTTCTTTCATGATATCAGAAGACAATTCAGATAATCTTAATGTAAGCTTCCTTACTTCTGTCTCAAAAACTCTCTTTTCCTCTTCAAAATCACTTTTCTCAAAGGTTTTGTTCTTAAGCTCAACAACCATGTGCTCAAAACCTTTTATCTCATTCTTTAAAAGGTGTTCTTTTCTTTTAAAAGCACTTCTTTCATCCGAAAGTTGCACTTCTAAATTAGCAATCTTTTTCTTAAATAGAACACTCTTTTCTTCAAAAGATTTTCTTTCTTTTTCAAAAGCTTTACTTTCTTTCTCAAACTCAAACTCACCACACCTATCTTTTTCCACACGGAGAGACTTTTTCTTTAAATCTTTCTTCTTGTTTTCAAAAACACTCTTCTTTTTCTCAAAATCTTTTCTTTCACTCACAATCTGTCTCTCCAAATTAGAAATCTTCTTCGAAAGTTTATCACTTTTCAACTCAAAAGATTTTCTCTCTTTCTCAAAAACCTTTCTTTCTTCTTCAAAAACCTTTCTTTCATCGTGTAACATCTTTTCAATCTTAACCAACTCACTATCCACAACACTCTTCTTGTTGGTACAAGAATCGGTACAAGACTCAAGAGAATCAAAAACATTCATTCCATCATAAGAGTTGGAATCATCATCATCATAACAACAATTAACATAACATGTTGATTCAGAAAACTCTTTGAAAATCTTGTTTTCTTTTTGCTCATCAAAAACTGATATCTTCAAAGCAAGTTCGTTAATCTTTGCTTCAAAAGCTCGTCTTTCTTTCTCAAAGTTACTCCTCTCGATGATCACGATTTTCTCAAAATCATTTACTTGGTTGGAAAGTTCTATCACTCTCGAATGAGAAGATATAAGTTTGTTCTCAAAGACTTTCTTATCTTCATCTAATTCATGAACTTTCTTTTGCAAACATTCATTTTCTTTCCTTAAAGAAGTTACAAGTTTTAGGTTTTGAGCATTTCCAAAAGAATGTTTTAACAATTCATCATGCTCATTTTGCAAATCAATTTTCAAACTTGTAGTTAAACTTCTTTCATTAGAAAGTGACTCTTCAAGATCAGTAACTTTAATAAGAAGATCAGCCTTTTCAGCATTTGATATAGATAAACTTTGCTGAAGCTCAGTTATCTGTTTTGACAATTCTGAATTCTTCGATTCTTGCCCTTTTTCACTCTGTAATAACTTCTCTAAATCCACAATCTTTATTTCTAACAAAGATTTGTCAGAACTCAACTTTAGATTTTCCTGGTTTAGCTCAAAGACACGCTGACTGTATGTCATATAATTCTTCCATAATGTATGATAGTCAACAGGCTCTGTCATCTCGACTAATCAACAATAGAACTTGAAAATGATCGATAATTCACTGAAACTGGTAGATTTCTTCTAAACTGCTGGAGGTATGCAAATCGGAACACTTCTTTTGATCAAAGATAAGGTTAGTGGTAAAAGTCAAAAAGTCAACCGTAAAGTCAACCGGTGAATAGTGAAATCCCGAGAAAAAATATTTTTCAAAAATTTGAAAGTTGATTTTGACTGCGAAATTGAAAGAATAGTCTAGAAAATCAACCTCTCGGAAATCACCAAAAACTCGGAAAAACCGGCATTTTTCGGGAAAAAATGACCTTTTTAAAAATGACTGAACTTTTTCACCGTAAAATCAGATAAGAAGTCTAAGAAAGTTAATGTGAAAAAATGCCCGAAAAACGCTTCCAGACTCTTTTTTTTTTTTTTTTTTTTTTTTTTTTTTTTTTTTTTTTTTTTTTTTTTTTTTTTTTTTTTTTTTTTTTTTTGCTAAACTAATCCGATTCGGAAAACACTATATTCCGATTCGGATTTTTGAATTTTCCGAATCGGAAAAGATGGTTTTCCGAATCGGAAAAATAAACCTGATAGAGTTCCGAGAAAAATTTCGAGTTGGTATTTGGGCAATTTCCGAATCGGAAAATGATGTTTTCCGAATCGGAATTTGACTAATACCAAGTCGGAAAATGAGTATAACTAACTTCGAACACAATTTCCGAATCCAAAAAATTTTCCGATTCGGAAAATTTCAAAAATCCGATTCGGAAAACTGGTATTTTCCGATTCGGAATTTTTGAATATTCCAATTCGGAAAATATGAACACAATTCGGAAAAACGAGGAAAAACCGAGCAGAAGGTAAAAAAACTCAAAAATTACTGCTCAAAACACCAAATTTTGACTCTAAATCACTTCCTAACACAGTAAAAACATCATATTAACCACAAACAATCAAATTCAGATCCAAATAATGATCAAATGAAGAACATCAAAACTCAAAATACCCCAAGTTCGAAAATATACAAAAAACTCAAGAAATCATACCAAATTTCAGCGAATTTCCAGCTCTGATACCACTTGTTGTTCCAGATTCAAGCTCTAATCAACATGCAAACAAATAGAGAATGATTTGAAAGCCATATGTCATTGATTCTTGGAGAATTGATTACACACACTAACCACACCAAGAACACACACACTTAAGAAGTTAAACTCTCTCAAATCACTCTCTTTCACAATGAAGCGTATGTGCATGTCACTTCGTCCAAACTAACTCACATTGGGTATTTATACCCAAACCCTTACAACCCTTACACTTTGAACCAATTACACTTTCTACCCTAATAAAGGAAAACTATTACAAAGAACTAAAACAATACAAGTAAACTTTGACTTTGTTGCCCACTTTGACTTTGCCTTTGACTTCAACTTTAGCACAATCTTGTGATCTCGGATACAATCCGATTTTGCACCCAACATAAAGGTTTAGTGAAAATGATGTTTTCCGAATCGGAAATTGACTAATACCAAGTCGGAAAACCGAACAAAAACCGAGCAGAAGGTAAAAAAACTCAAAAATTACTGCTCAAATCACCAAATTTTGACTCAAAATCACTTCCTATCACAGTAAAAACATCATTTTAACCACAAACAATCAAATTCAGATCCAAATCATGATCAAATGAAGAACATCAAAACTCAAACCTCCATTTTCAAAAAAAACATAAAAAAGTCAAGAAATCATACCAAATTCAAGTGAATTTCCAGCTCTGATACCACTTGTTGTTCCAGATTCAAGTTCTAATCAACATGCAATCAAGTAGAGAATGATTTGAAAGCCATATGTCATTGATTCTTGATGAATTGATTACACACACTATCCACACCAAGAACACACACACTTAAGATCTATAACTCTCAATTCACTCTCAATATCACTATGATGCGTATGCATGTGTTATCCTTCCAAACTAACTCACTTTGGGTATTTATACCCAAACCCTTACAACCCTTCAACTTTGAACCAATTACACAAACTACCCTATTATTACAAAACTATTACAAAGTACATATAAAAGGACTAAAACTATAAAGCAAGGTTTGACTTTGAAGACCACTTTGACTTTGCCTTTGACTTCAACTTTAGCACCATCTTGTGATCTCGGATACAATCCAATTTTGCATCCAACAAATGTTTTGTGTATATTGAAATAAAATGAATTGAAATGTGCTCCGAATATCGAAATGAATTGAAATAAAATGAATTTGAGTATCGAAACAAAATGAAATGAAATGTATTGTTTGTATCGAAATAAAATGAAATGAAATGCATAGTGAGTTAAATTTGATGCGTTTTAAAGCATGATATAGTGAGTCTGAAATGAAAAAGTCCCCAGGTAACTACTATTAACTCATAGCAATGGGCCTATAATTCACGTGGATAGCGCTATTTGGTTTGACATACCCACCTTGACTGACGAGAATATAGGTGCACTGTATTGATTAATTCTTCACGCGTGGACAAAAGTCCCACCGTTGAAGACGCGTAGGGGCAATATGTCATAATTGGCAGGATTAGTAGTGACTCAAAGAATAAGTATCATGCGATTAACAATTCACCCGAGAAAATTTACTCACAAGTAGGTAGTGAATGAACGGGTTCACTCTAACTGTGTTTATAAAAATTTAGTGAATGAACGGGTTCACTATATGTGTTTACAAAATCTAGTGGATGAATGGATTCACTATAAATGGATTACGAATACTGAGAGAATAAAAAACTATTTACCGGAATTGTCATTGCTTTTAAAATATTTTGTGCATATAAAAACCTGTGAACTCACCAACTCTCGTAGTTGACACTTGTTTAACATGCTTTTCAGGAAATCCGAAGGTCTGTTAAAGTCATTAGTGGAAATTTTGTGTACACCAATCAAGACAATATTTATTTTGTTAAGTCTGTAAACTTAAAACTATGGTTGGGTTGTAATACTTATTAACTATTTAAATTTATGTTATGATTGGTGTGGTTTATCTCCTATCGCGATGAAATCTTAACTGTCACACCTTGCGGTTCCGCTTTAGCGGGGTGTTACAGATTTGGTATCAGAGCCATAGGTTATAGAGAACATCGGTTTTTCATAAAACCAAGTACTATAACCAACCTTTTTCTAAAATAAGTAAAACTTTTAATTATAAGATTTCGAAGTATAGGAGAATTTAAATACTTGTGTGATTAGGATAGGTGCTATTCTGATATATCATAGATATGCGGAGCCTGATCACCTACGCCTAGCCATGATATAAGTAGGATAAGACTTATAAATTGATCATACTGCTAGAGTATAAAAGTTGAAACTTTCTAAAAATTTCCTGAAAAACGTAAATTTGTGTGAGTTTGCATGATGTGTACACAATACTTATTTCAGAAAAATTTTATTTCACGTAGAATTAACTTAATTTATTTATCGCAGTTATCATGTCTCAAGAGACCGACCCTTCCAAATACCGATCCCATGAATCTCCCGAGCATCCCGGGAGCGGGAACAGTGTTCCCCGTGACCCCTACAGTGATAGCGATTCCGATTCACACCGACCTGTCCCGGCACCACGACCTGGACATAGGGTTCGCGCTACCGCTCGAAAGAGCGTACCCTTACCCGCCAGGATGACCTTCCGTGTCCCCGCTGGGGACGGGGCAGGGCCATCTCGGGTGAGAGGCCGAGGCGGATCCTCCTCGTCGTCGTCATCTTCGACATCGGCATCTCCACCACCCTACCGACCATCGTCTTCAGTGCCGCCTGCCGCCCGACCACCGCCTGTTGCCCGACCATCACCAGTTCCTCGACCACCACACATGGATCGTACCCCCGTCCTATGCATGAGAGGAATGACTCAGACTGAGCGTCAGGAGGTCACACGTCTTGCCCGAGGTCAGGGTATCCATGAGCATATGATCGACCACCATGATCATATGATCGATTCCCTGATCGATGTGGCCGGAGCTGATAGCCAGCAGCTCACTCGAGTGGTGACTCTTCTTAGCCACACCATGGCCTCGCTTCACCACTTGTACACAGTGGTGTATGTGGTGGTGGCCTTGGTGGTGCTGCTATTCGGGTGGACTGTCTGGAGGGCGAGATTCTAGGAAAAAGGGATCTTTTGGTAGACCGTTTGTCGAACTCTCTTTTATGAACTGATTATTTTTGAGGCGTGATGCCTAATTTTCGAACAATTCGTGACTATTTTGGATGATTATAAAACTATGATGATCTTTTGGGGTATTCGGTTTAACCGATGATACTTATGCTATGACTTATTGCTTAGAATGAATTTCACGTTATGAATTGCATGATATGTTTATAATTGGGATGTTTGATTTTTATGAAACTAACGATCTCATTGGATAGCCTGATAGTCGCTAACCTGCGAAATAACTATGGCTAGATTAAGTAGTGTAGTTCGTAAGTTACAAGAACTTAGACTTTAATAGCTTGTCACTAAATGCCTTTATTATGGTTATGTTTTAGAAACATGCCTCTAAGAAGGGAAGATCCGGAACTTGCCAGGCTCGTTTTGGAACAAGTTTTGGCTTCTCTTCCTAGCATAGTTAGTCAAGTGGCAACCAGATTCACCAGCAACGCTATCAGATCAGGAACATTTTCCAACGACAAGGTTAAGGGAAAGAGGAAGATGGAGAAGTCTACCAAACCGCAGTTCAAGGGAAGGTCAAGCAAGAACAGAAGAGTGACCAAGAACTATGGAATCCAGACCCAAGTGGCGGAGAAGGAAAAAGGGACATATCCGAGGTGTGGCAAGTGCGGGAATCACCATACCGGAAGGTGCGTCATATGTCTTAAGTGCGGCAAGGGAGGCCATGTTGACAAGGATTGCAGAAGGCGAATCTGTTATGGATGTGGAAGCCTCGATCACTACCGAAATACGTGTCCCAAGCGACACCAGAGACCTCGCAAAAACCCAACTCCACCAGCAAACCAAGGAAACCGTGGGGGTCTGGCTCGAGGAAGAGCATTCGTGATTGGAGCGGAAGAAGTGAAGCAGAACCCGGATGTGGTCACAGGTATGTTTCTTCTTAACAACTAACCTGCTACTGTGCTTTTTGATTCCGGAGCCGATAGAAGTCATGTGTCGTTAGAATCCAGGCCTAAGATAAGCAAGAAGTCACAAAACTTGAAAGAGGAACATTTAATTGAATATTCTAACAGGGAGTTAATTAAGGCCAGCAAGGTAGTCAGGAAATGCACTTTAAGCTTAGCAGGAAAGGACTTTAGTAGAGATTTAATCCCGATCAAGATAGGGAGTATCGACATAATAGTGGGTATGGATTGGATGTCCAACCACCGAGTGACATTATGCTGTGCTGAGAAGATAGTTAGGCTAGCATTAAACGATGGAGGTGTACTCGAGGTGCACGGAGGGAAGCCGAAAAGAGATATCAAGTTAGTAGCGTTCATAATTATGCGTAGCCATCTGCGAAAGGAATGTGTAGCATTCATGGCGCGCGTAGTATACAAGAAAGCAGAAGAGAAGTAAATCCGGGATATTCTAGTAGTACGGGAATTTCCTGAGGTACTCCCGGAAGAGCTACCTGGACTACCTCCACCACGACAAGTAGAATTCCACATCGACTTAGTCCCTGGAGCAGGCCCCATAGCAAAGTCACCTTACCGACTAGCGCCATCCGAGATGCAGGAGCTGTCTAACCAACTTCAAGAGCTGCTGGACAAAGGATTCATTCGACCCAGCTCTTCGCCCTGGGGAGCCCCTGTGTTGTTCGTTAAAAAGAAGGAGGGATCTTTTCGCATGTGCATTGATTACAGGGAGCTGAGCAAGATCACTATCAGGATCCGATACCCTCTTCCGCGCATCGACGATCTATTCGACCAATTGCAAGGAGCTACGTATTTCTCCAAAATCGATCTTCGATCTGGTTACCATCAAATGCGAGTTCGTGAGGAAGACATCGCAAAGACAGCGTTTAGAACTCGTTATGGTCACTATGAGTTCTTAGTCATGCCTTTTGGTTTGACGAACGCTCCAGCAGTGTTCATGGATTTGATGAACCGAGTATGTCGGCCATACTTAGATAAGTTCGTGATTGTCTTCATTGATGACATCCTGATTTACTCGCAAAGCAAGGAGGACCATGCACATCATTTGAGGCTGATACTAGAATTACTTAAAGCTGAAAAGCTTTATGCCAAATTCTCAAAGTGCGAAATTTTGAAATCCGAGAAGTTCACTTTTTAGGTCATGTTGTGAACAAGGAAGGAATACACGTCAACCCAGCCAAGGTTGAGGCCGTAAGGAAGTGGGAAGCTCCGAAGACACCGACAGAAATTCGACAAATTCTCGGTTTGGCAGGCTACTACCGACGATTCATCGCAAACTTCTCCAAGATTGCGCAGCCGCTGACAACTTTAACGCAAAAGGACAAGAAGTTCGTCTGGGGAGAAAAACAAGAAGGAGCGTTTCAAATACTAAAGCATAAGTTGTGTAATGCACCCATTCTGGCGTTACCCAAAGAAACGGATAACTCTGTGGTGCATTGCGATATTTCACATCAAGGCTTGGGAAGTGTCCTGGTGCAAAACGAGAAGGTTATTGCCTATGCATCTAGACAACTGAAGGTTCACGAGGAGAACTACACCACCCACGACTTGGAGCTCGGAGCAGTGGTGTTTGCCCTTAAGATTTGGAGACATTATCTCTACGGCACCAAATGTACCATCTATGCGGACCACAAGAGTCTCCAGCATATTCTCGATCAGAAAATGCTGAATAGGAAACAGAGAAGATGGGTTGAATTTCTCAACGAAATCGTATGCGGTATGGGATGCCAATCTAAATCCGTTGGAATTCCAGATTGGCGATAGAACACTACGGAAGGTATCACCATGGAAAAGGCTAATAGGATTTGGAAAGAAAGGAAATTGAGCCCCCGATTCGTTGGATCATTTGAGATCTTGGAAAGAAATCGGACCAGTCCCCTACGAATTAAACCTACCCCCAGAGCTCAGCTCTATACATGACACTTTCCACGTGTCAAATCTGAAGAAATTTCCGTCAGAAGAGACAGTGGTATTACTTCTGGAGGAAATCCAAATCGATGAACAACTGCGTACCACTGAGGAACCAACCGAAATCCTTGATTGAGAAATCAAGCAACTTAGGTGCAGTAAGATACCGATCGTCAAGGACCGTTGCATGGACCAGAGTTTACCTGAAAACGAGAAGCTTTTATAAAGAGCAAATACCCTCATCTTTCACAAAAGACCCCTATGGTAGCAGCAAGAAGTAAATCTCGGGACGAAATTTCTTTCAACAGGGGGTAAATGTGACAACCGACAATTTTTGACCTTCAGATTAGCTACTCGTTAAATCACTCAGTAGCGTTTCCGTAGGTTAAAAATTTAGTTGCCTAAGTTATTAAATGAAACTAGGTTAGTTGCGTGAAAAAGTTAGGTTAAAACCTAAAAGTTCCGAAAACTGCCCGAAAAGGGCCGAACCGGCCCGAAATCATCCGATAATCCTAAAATGCCAAATTTAAAGTAATTTCTGAAAAATTAAGTTATTTTATTTAAAATATAAGCAAACTAATTTAAATAATCCAAAATTTCCTTGAAAAAGTCAGTTTTTACCAAAAAACGTCAAAAACCCGGTACTGCGTCGAATTGACAGTGTAGAACTACACTGTTTTATAAAAAAAAAAAAAAAAATTGTGTGAGAGGTTGGGTGGGCCCCACAAGGGCCGGCCACCCCACCCCCCTAGGCTCTCTCTCTCTCTTTTCCATACAAAATAATGATTTTGTTCATTTTCCAATCTTCCATCATCTCATTTTCAAAATTTTTCTTTCTCTCTCTACTCTCTCTCTCTTCAAATTTCTCTCTAAAATCAGCCACTTTCATCTCCAAAAATCTGAGTTTTAAGGAAGATTAAACCAAGGTTTGAAGCCCTCATTGTTGTTTTATCAAAGGTAAAGATAGATTACGTGTTATAACTTCGATTTTAACCCATTTTGGGAGCTTTTTTCCTACTTTCTTTGAGGTTTAAACCCTCTTTTATAGTTTAGTAACAATCTTGATGTTTGAGGATGAGATTGAACCTTAGAAATGTGTTAAAACATTCAAAGGAGGTGAAAATCAATGAATCTTCCATAAGAACACAAGTTTGATAGTAAAATCTTGTTGTTTGATGTTTTTGGATCATCACTTTGGGGCTGAACTTTATTGATAGTTCATGCATGAGTCTTGATGGTGTTAAAACATATTTTGTCTATCTTTCTTTTGTATAATCTGATTTGTGGGTGTAATGGCAAGAAAAACCCCAAAAGTTGATGATTTTATGTGTTTTGGTAATGAAAATGGAGTTCGATTCTTGACAGATTCTGTCCAAGTTTTTGCATGTAGTTTATACGACCCAAAAAGGGTTTTCTCGAACTCATTTCTTCATGAAATTTTTATGGATTGATATTTTAAGTGTTAGGGTTCAAACCCCACTGGATTTGTACAAAAACACCAAGTTTTGAGCCCAAACCATCATGAAACATTTTCGTGTGCAACAGCACTTGGTCAGGAAATTGGGTCATCTTCAAACTTGTATAACTCTTTGATAACTTATCTAAAATACAAACTTTTTGATTCTAAACTCAAGTACTCTGAGTTAGCTTTCCAATGAGTCCAAAATCATGTCATTTAGAGAAGTTTTGAGGGCTTAACCAATGAAAACAAGTTGATGGTGCAAGCTGTCCCAAGGTGGCAGATCCACATGCACAACTTTAAAGAGGCATATCTCTCTCAAAAATCACCTAAATGATGTGAATCTTATCTCATTAGCTTGGTATATGTTTTATTTAGAAAATCCCTTTTGAAATTCGTGAGTTGGTGGGATAATGAACTCTCTATGAACAAAACTTCACTGACATGTATCTTTGAAAAATAAAAGTGTGCACTGATTTTTCAAAAATGTTTAAAAATAGTAAAAGACCTCTAAAAATTGTGAAATTTGGTGGAATTGTTCCTAACATCCCCTAAATCAGAGGGTAAAAATTTGAGGATTCATCATTTGGTGGACTTAAGTTCAAAAGTGACGTTTTTACAACTTAAAACTTTGGACAGATTCTGGAAATTTGCAAAAACCCAATTTTTATCAACTTTAAACTTTCCAAAATATTTGGAGGTCTTCGAAATGTGATAAAACGAATTTTTACTATATTGGACTATATAAATAACATAACGGCATTATACGGATATCGGTACGATTTTAGAATTAGGGACCGTTGAACTTAGAACTTACGTTAAAAATTACGTGTTTGATAGGGAAAACATAGTTCGGAGCCGGGATTAGACCACGCACCATCACTTACGAAATCGCACTAAACGCTTGAGGTGAGTATTCACAGCCCCTTTTTACCGTTTTTACGAAGTTTTTGGGGTGAAAAGCATGCTTATGAATAAATGTGTTTATTTGTGAAAATGTTGCGTAATAAAATGAAATGAAATGAAATGTTATGTGATTATTGAAATGAAATGTTTTCTTGAAATGAAATGAAATGAAATGTTTTGTGTATATTGAAATAAAATGAATTGAAATGTGCTTCGAATATCGAAATGAATTGAAATAAAATGAATTTGAGTATCGAAACAAAATGAAATGAAATGTATTGTTTGTATCGAAATAAAATGAAATGAAATGCATAGTGAGTTAAATTTGATGCGTTTTAAAGCATGATATAGTGAGTCTGAAATGAAAAAGTCCCCAGGTAACTACTATTAACTCATAGCAATGGGCCTATAATACACGTGGATAGCGCTATTTGGTTTGACATACCCACCTTGACTGACGAGAATATAGGTGCACTGTATTGATTAATTCTTCACGCGTGGACAAAAGTCCCACCGTTGAAGACGCGTAGGGGCAATATGTCATAATTGGCAGGATTAGTAGTGACTCAAAGAATAAGTATCATGCGATTAACAATTCACCCGAGAAAATTTACTCACAAGTAGGTAGTGAATGAACGGGTTCACTTTAACTGTTTTTATAAAAATTTAGTGAATGAACGGGTTCACTATATGTGTTTACAAAATCTAGTGGATGAATGGATTCACTATAAATGGATTACGAATACTGAGAGAATAAAAAACTATTTACCGGAATTGTCATTGCTTTTAAAATATTTTGTGCATATAAAAACCTGTGAACTCACCAACTCTCGTAGTTGACACTTGTTTAACATGCTTTTCAGGAAATCCGAAGGTCTGTTAAAGTCATTAGTGGAAATTTTGTGTACACCAATCAAGACAATATTTATTTTGTTAAGTCTGTAAACTTAAAACTATGGTTGGGTTGTAATACTTATTAACTATTTAAATTTATGTTATGAATGATTGGTGTGGTTTATCTCCTATCGCGATGAAATCTTAACTGTCACACCTTGCGGTTCCGCTTTAGCGGGGTGTTACACCTTTATACACGGTTGTTACATATTACCATGTAAAAGCATGTATTCTTTAGATTGTATCCTTAACACGGTCTAGGAGTTGGGTCGTTTCACAGTTAGTTGTTAAACGGTATTGAAACTTGTACTTTTTTAACCGTTTTCTCTTTAGATGTTACGAAAACACGACTAATATGAATTACTTAACACATAATCATATACATAGGTGCTTATTATACACGGTTGTTTGAAATAAGATTGTATAGATGTTAATGTAAAGTTTATATAAGAAGTTGAGGGACTTGAAGTGTAACTTTCTATTTCCTAGGGTTGGGGTATAAATACCCCAATGCCTTTGTATTGTAAGTGGGACGTATCATTTGCAATGACATAGACTTGTGACTTTCTCTCTACATCTCTCTACATACTTTCTCTCTCTACATGTTTCTCTTATGTTCTTGAGTTTCTAACTCAATCTTGTTGAGATTGTGTTAGATTTGGATTCATTCACACTTACAATTGGTATCAGAGCTGGATCTACTACATTTTTGATGAAGATTCTCATGGATTGAAGCAAAGATTTGAAGATTTGAAGCTTTGAAGATAGTCATCAATGGAGGTTCATGAAGACTTGAAGAGTTTTTGAGTAGTTTGGTGATTTTTTTTTTCATGAATTCATGTCTGAATTCATGAATTAGAGTGATGTTTGAGTGTTTTTGCACAGGATTTAGATAGGATTTGAGGTAAAATTGAAGGTTTTAGCTAGATTTTTGTGAAAAAGTTGAGAAAAAGTTCATCTTCATATGTCTCGAGTCTAGTGTATCTTCATATGTCTCGAGTCTTTTGTATGTTCATATGTCTCGAGCCTCATCTCGAGACTACGTGAAGGCATCTCGAGTCGTGATTGGTTAAGTCACGAGATAAGTCTCGAGTTGGGTTGTTAGAGTACAAGACAAGGAAGGCAATTCGAGTGTTTGTCGTTTTGTGACACGTGAAAATACTCGAGACATCATCTCGAGTGATACTGTTCATCACTCGAGACAACTTCGCAAGGGTTGATCTTATCACGAGACAATACACTCGAGACAGTATCTCGAGCATTACTGTTCATCACTCGAGACAGTATCTCGAGTAGCACTGTTCATCACTCGAGACAGTATCTCGAGTAGCACTGTTAATCACTCGAGACAGTATCTCGAGTAGCACTGTTCACGACTCGAGACAGTATCTCGAGTACTGTGGTTATTCACTCGAGACATCATCTCGTGTGACATTGTTCATATCTTGTGTCTCTATTGACATCTCGAGTATTACTATTCACACTCGAGATACTTGAAAGGTTGAGAATCTGAGAAAAGTAGTAGAAAAGATCCTGAATCAAAATGAATCCAATGAACAAAAGGGAAGATTTGGCAATGGGATCTGACTCAAAAGCACCAGTATTGTTCAAAGACGAGTATGAGCTATGGGTTGCAAGATTCAGACTGTTTGTAAAGCGAAAAGATAAAGGCAATCTGATTTTAAAATCAATTGACTATGGAGCAAAACCATTGCCGATGCATACTGTTAATGGAATGAGAGTAGTAAAAGAGGTTGAAGAGATGGATGAGGCAGAGAAAACCCAATACTTAATAGATCTGGAAGCACAAAATTGTTTGATTCAAGCAATCCCGAATGACATATACAGAAAACTTGATAGCTATGATGATTCAGCAAAGTCTATCTGGGATCAGTTAGAAAAGATAATGCTCGGATCTAAAGTGGGAAATCAGTTGAGGATAACTACTCTAATGGACAAGTATGAAAACTTCAAGATGAAGGATGGTGAATCTCTGGAAGATGCTTATGACAGATTTGTTATACTAATGAATGACATGAAGAAGAACAGAATTCCTAGATCAGAGATGGACTTTAGTGTGAAGTTCATAAATAATCTGTCTTTAGAATGGAAGCCATTTACCAGATTTGTAAAGCAACACAAAGCTCTAAATGAGCTCAAAGTATATGAAGTATATGAGAACTTGAAGCTGTTTGAGGAAGAAGTTGAAGAAGCTGTGTTGGAAAAACAGAAGAAAGAAAAAGCTGAACAAGAATCTCTTGCTCTGTTAACTGAAAGAAAGAAAGGAAAGAGTGTTATCAAGAAAGGCAAGGCAAAAGTGTTTAAAGTAGATGATGATGAGGATGACGAAGAAAGTGAGGATGAAGAACGAGACTTGATGTTTCAAAGTTTGTTAACTTTGACAGAAGCATACAAAAAGAAATACTATAATAGATCAGGTTCTAACAACAGAAAGGGTGCATTCAGAGGAAGGAGTTTAATTAGAAGTGGTAATCAAAATCAAGGTCAAATGTATGCTCCAAGAACTCAAGGTACTTATATAGACAAATATGCTACAAAAGGAGTTGAAGAAGAAAAAGAAGCTGTTGAGGTTGCGGATGAGAAGAAGAAAAATGAGAATATTACATGTTTTAAATGTGGAAAGAAAGGTCATGTAGCAAGAATTTGTCCAGCAAAGATGTCCAAAGTTGAGATTCTCAGAAAGAAGCTAGAATTGGCAGAAAAGCAGGAGCAAGGGTTGGTGCTAATGGCAGATGATGAAGAATGGCTGGATGTGTCTGATACTGAAGATCAGGCTCAAATGTGTTTCATGGGATTGCTGGAAGAAGAGTCTGATGAAGAGGAAGCAGAAGTTTCGGATCCACTCATGGTAAATGATTCTAAATTCATTGAGTATAAAAATAAACTGCTAGAAATGACAAATCCAATTCACATGAAAAATCAAGAAATGGAAGTTGTCATTTCCAAGCAGAATCAAGATATTACTGACTTAACTCAACAAAGAGATAGTCTTTCCTCTACTGTTGAAAAACTGAATGAGTCAGTAACTGAACTTGAGGATCTGAAACAACAGAATAAAATTTTGAAGTCAGAAATTGATTTTCTAACTCTCAGTTTAACTTCGGAAAAAGATAATGTTACTTCTTTAAACAAAACAATTTCTGAATTGAATTTTAAACTTTACAAGATTGGTCAGTCTGAGCATACATTTTTTCTAAACAAACCTTATGCAGATAGAGATTTATTTTCCAAAGAAGGTCTTGGCTTTAAAAATCCTCAATATTTGAAAAAGGCCTTAGAAGAAAAACCTGCATTTTACAATCTTACAGATTTACGAATGAGTGCTAGATTTCCAATCTTGAAAGGTTTTGAAATGAAAGAAGAATTTTCTGAGATGCAAGAAATGAAGAAGCATGATCCATTATATCATGGTGACAAATATCATAGAGTTAAATTTGTTTATAGTTCTGAAAATTTGAGAATTAAGTCACCTAATACAGTGAATTCTTCTGAAATGCTTTTACAGTCAGAATCACAATGTGAATATGATGGTAGATTAAAGCCATATGTTCCGACACTAGAACTTGAAGATAAGATTTCCGAGTTAGAAAGAAAAATTAAAGAGTTATCAAAACAAAATGAAATTCTTCTTTCTAAAAATAAGAATTTTTTAACTTGGAATTCTTCATAAACTGATTCAAAAGATTTGGTATCTGAAATACTAAATGATTTAGTGTCTTCAGTGTCAAATTCCATTTTTGACATACCAGATTCTCAAAGTGATTCTGCATCAAAGGATTCATCTATAACTCAGAAGTCATTTTCAAAAGTATATTCTGATGGTTTAGATGATGTTCAAGAAGAGATTTTTAGAGTTGTCACATCTGATGGATATGTGGAATATAAGGAAGCATCAGCTATATCATCAACTGATGTTGTCAAACCATATCAGTTGGAATCAGATGATGATACACAGCCTGTTATTTCTGAAACATCTAAACCTCGGAATACAAGTACATCTCAAATCACAAATGGATCATCTTCTACTATTTCTTTGATCAGATCAGATAGTTCTGATTCCAATGAAATTGTCTGTTTAAACAAGAAACATGAATCTTACAAGAAACAGGTTGAGAATACTATAAATCAACTGAGAGTAGAGCTTGCGCGTCAAAAATGTGACTCAAAATTTTGGTTAAGCAAATGTACTTCTTTAACAAAAAGCCATGACAGATTAGTTGAAAGACTGTCTGTTTATGAAGAAGAATTACATTATGCTGGTAAAAGTCAAAAGATAGAGTCTCCTGCTGTAACTGAAAGTTATCTCAAGTCAATAAGATTTACTCAGGGGGTTAAGTCAATGTTGCGTCATTTTCAAAAGCAACTTGATTTGAAAAAGAACATTATCTCTGTTAACACTCCTGAGAAATCTAAGCCATGTTTTCCACAAAGTCAGACTTCTCACACTAAGCCTAAGCCATTTGATATTTGTGCTAATGTATCTGCAGAACGTGTAGTTCATGCATCGAAGAAAAGACAGAAGAAGAAGCCAAGAAGTCAATCTAGAAAGGATAGTTCTAGTATGCAGTTTTCATCTAATGTTGTTACTCCTAACAATAGACGGAGTCATTTCTTTTTCAATAAGAGTCATGTACCTTTTCATACTACTATGATCAATAAAAAGGCTACAGTGATTTCGTCAACTTCTTCAAATTCTCAACATATGGATGAAACTCATACTAAGTTCATTAATTCTTCTGATCTTCATTCCTCTGTCTCTAACTTCGTTCCATTTCGAAAATCCATAGTGCGTAAAGGAATCAAATATTTTTGGGATTCAATTTCAAAAGTGTATAAGAATTCTTCAGTTCCAGGACCCATTTTTAAATGGGTTCCTAAATCTACTTGATTGTAATTATTGCAGGCCAGTCATAAGTGGTACCTTGATTCCGGGTGCTCCAAACATATGACTGGAAGGAAAGAGATCCTGTCCAATTATACAGAAGAATATGGAGGATCTGTAAAGTTTGGTAATAATGAATTAGCTCCAGTAGTTGGTCATGGTGACATTGTATGCAAAGATATTACTATTCAGAATGTGGCTCATGTTGTTGGTCTAAATCATAATCTCTTCAGTATTGGCAAATTTTGTGATAAAGATTTGGAGGTATACTTTAAGAAAAGACGTTGTGTTGTCAGAACTGAAGAAGGTAGAGAGTTGTTAGTTGGTTCTCGACGAACAAATCTCTACACAATTAGACTTCAACATAAGTTACAATCTATGTCCCCTTGCTTTCTTACCAGATCCTCTTTAAGACAAGCAGTTTTATGGCATAAACGATTATTTCATTTGAATTTCAGATACATTGACAAAATTGTTAAACATCAACTTGTATCTGGAATTCCAATTATTAAATTTGAACAAGAGGAAATGTGCCCTGGATGTGAAAAAGGCAAGATGAAACGTGTATCTCATCCTCCCAAACCTGAACAAGGATCAAAATCTCCTTTGAGTTTGTTGCATATGGATTTGTGTGGCCCTATGAAGTTTCAGAGTTTGGCTGGTCGTAAATATATTCTGGTTATTGTTGATGATTTTTCAAGATATACTTGGACAAAGTTTTTAAAATCTAAGGATGAAACTTCTTCTCTTATTATCAATTTCATTAAAGCTGTTCAAGTACAACTTAACCTTCCAGTCCAAACTGTTCGAACTGATAATGGGACGGAGTTCAAAAATATCATTCTTAAAACTTTTTATAATACTTTTGGTATTACTCAAACATTTTCTGCTGCACGAACTCCGGAACAGAATGGGGTAGTTGAACGGCGAAATCGTACTCTTGTTGAAGCTGCTAGATCTATGCTTGCTGAAAGTCAACTACCTCAATACTTGTGGGCTGAAGCGGTTAATACTGCTTGTTACACACAAAATCGTTCAATAATTCATAGGAGATTTGGAAAAACCCCTTATCATATTTTGTTTGGTCGTGTACCTTCAGTTGGACACTTTAAAGTGTTTGGTTGCAAGTGTTTTGTTTTAAATGAATCTGAAAATAGGGGTAAGTTTGGACCTAAGTCGGATGAGTTAATTTTTGTTGGATATTCTGAGTCCTCAATCGCATACAGGGTACTTAATAAACAGAAAAGGGTGGTATCTGAAAGCATCAATGTTCGCTTTGACCCAATTACTGAATTATCCTCTGATTGTTCATCTTCTTCGAGTACTAATCATGTTGTGAATGCAGAATCTTCAAGTCAAGATCAGTGTGTAACTCCTGAGTCGTCTCAAGCTTCTTATCTTGATTTTCTGTTTCAATCTGTTTATGATGATTTTTCTCATGCTACTTCTTCATCTACAGGTTCTGCACTTGATTTGCTATCACTTCCATCCTCGTCTAATGTAGAGTTATCCTCTACCTCTCAGAATGAGCATGATTTATCCGAGGCAGTTGACACACAATCTTCTAATACTTCGTCCTTGGATATTACTGATTCTGCTTCAACATCTATTCAGGCTACTTCTGATGTTCAAGATATACCTTCTGCTTCATCTACTGAACCTCATGTTACTAACCCCTCTGAAAATCCTTCTGAACCTTCTACCATTGTACCTGTTGACATCATTGAACCTTCAACAGTAAATGATCAGACTCCTTTACCTCACACTGTCAAATGGACTCGCAGTCATCCAATTGAACTGATTATTGGAGATCCTACATCCACAGTCAAGACACGAGCTGCATCAGCCAATGAATGCAATTTTTCAGTCTTTTTGACTGATACTGAACCAACCCGAGTTTCGGATGCATTACAAGATTCTGATTGGGTGACTGCCATGCAAGAAGAACTAAATCAGTTTTCCGCACTTAAAGTGTGGCGGTTAGTGAAAAGACCTCAAGACAAGTCAATCATTGACACCAAATGGCTGTTTAAGAACAAGAAAGATGAGCATGGTACGATTGTTCGGAACAAGGCTCGACTTGTTGCGAAAGGTTACCGGCAACAAGAAGGCATTGATTATGATCAGACATTTGCTCCAGTTGCTCGACTTGAGGCTATTCGTATGTTTCTGGCATATGCAGCATACAAAGACTTCACGGTGTTTCAAATGGATGTTAAAACTGCATTCTTATATGGTCATTTAAAAGAAGAGGTATATGTCTCTCAGCCGGAAGGGTTTGTTGATCCTGATCATCCTGATTATGTCTATATCCTGGACAAGGCTCTTTATGGATTAAAGCAAGCTCCACGCGCTTGGTATGCAGAATTGTCCACATATCTTCTATCCAAAGGATTTAAGAAAGGATCTGTAGATTCAACTTTATTCATTATGAAGGAAGGAGATCATATTGTGGTCATTCAGGTATATGTGGATGATATTATTTTTGGCTCTACCAGTAAGGATTTGTGCAAGAAATTTGAAACCATCATGACCCAAGAGTTTAAAATGAGTATGATGGGTGAGATCAATTTCTTTCTTGGTTTGCAAGTGAAGCAATTTCCTGATGGCATCTTCATAAATCAGTCCAAATATATCTTTGATTTGTTGAAGAAGTATGACATGTCATCGTGCAATTCCATTGGCACTCCAATGGCAACGGGAAATAAGATTGGACCTGATCATGAAGGAAAGGATGTGGATCTTCGCACTTATCGGGGAATGGTTGGCTCATTAATGTATCTGACAGCGAGTGGTCCAGATATCATGTTTGCTACATGTGTGTGTGCTCGATATCAAGCAAAACCAAAAGAATCTCATCTAGCTGCAGTCAAAAGGATTTTCAGATATCTAAAAGGAACTCCATATTACGGGTTATGGTATCCAAAAGGTCTAGGTTTTGAGCTTCAGGCATATTCTGATGCAGACTATGGTGGTTGTAATATGGACAGAAAGAGCACATCAGGGCATATTCAGTTACTAGGCAACAAGTTGGTGTCTTGGGCTTCAAAGAAGCAACAGTGTGTTTCCACTTCCACGGCTGAATCTGAATATGTTGCTGCTGCAAGTTGCTGCTCACAGGTACTATGGATGCAAACACAGTTGCGGGATTATGGATTTGTGTACAAAAAGATTCCCATTTACTGTGATTCAAAAAGTGCGATAGCTATCTCTGCTAATCCTGTTCAACACTCAAAAACAAAGCACATTGATATCAGCTATCATTTTCTTAAAGACAATGTGGAAAAAGAGAATATCGAATTATATTTTGTAAATACTGAGTATCAGCTTGCGGATTTATTTACCAAGGCTTTAGATGAGAAGCGGTTCAAGTTTCTAATCTCCAGACTTGGTATGATTGACAAAAAGATTTAAATATCAGATAGTAGGTAATTATCTATATACAGATTACTCTGATATACATTTAGTGGTCTAAGTGTATATTCTTGTAGTCTGTATATCTTTAATTACTTGATCATGTCTGAGTTTATTTCTTTTAATTTTTCATTCATTTCTCTTTTTCCTCAGTATTTTAGTGCATATGTTTTTGTCTACTAATCTGTGTTTCAAGTGCTTGCAACAGTTCAGGGGGAGTATCTCAGACAATCATACTGGTAATTGTTTCATTCTTTCAGATGGTTCAGGTATGCTCAGGTATAGGGGGAGTAATGGTCAAGGGGGAGTGTTTGACGTAATTGCATGTCTCGAGTGTCTATCTCGAGATGGTCATGTATCGGGTTAGCATCTCGAGTCTTTAATTCGAGATTGTTATGGAGGTCTTTGTCTCGAGTCCATCTCGAGTATTCAACTCGAGTGTATTCCGAGTATGTATCTCGAGTGTATTTCGAGTATGTATCTCGAGTGTGTGTCATGTGAGACGTCTATTTCGAGTGTCATGCGAGTATAAGTCACGTGCGTGCCTCTCTCGAGTCCATCTCGAGTGCAGATTATGTGAGAGGCTATCTCGAGTCTATCTCGAGTGTGAGTCACGTGAGAATCTATCTCGAGGCTATCTCGAGTGGTGCAAGAGTTTAAGGGTGCTACTTATCTCGAGTGTCCACGTGTCAACTTGATATCTCGAGTGTCCACGTGTCATCTCGAGTATCCATGTGTCATCGTATGAGTCATAATAAGGATCTCGAGTCTATTTCGAGTCCTTTCCGTGTCAAAATGACTATCTCGAGTCTATCTCGAGACCTTTGAGTGTCCATGATCCCATCTCGAGTCTATCTCGAGCCTATCTCGAGTCTATCTCGAGACCTTTCCGTGTCAATTCTTATCTCGAGTCGTTCTGTATTCACGCGGTCTCGAGTCTGACAAGCCAATACGCGTATGACACGTGGCACTCTCTTTATTTTCAAATCTGTTCCTATATATACTTCATTCATATCCACGATCCAACCTTTCTGGATCATTCTTGTTCGTGCGAAGATTGTTGAAGCCGAAGATTGTTGAAGCCAAAGACTTAGTATTTGTTTCTCGTGTTTAGATATTAGTGTGTGTACTTGTAACCGTTTTCCCGAGTCTCTACAATTCCTATAGGTATTCACTCATAATCATATACCGATTAGGATAGTAGATATGTTGTTTTTTGTAAACACTAATCTTTAACACGGGGTTCAAATAACTTGGGTTTGTATTCATTCATGAACAATTTTAAAACATAAGTGTGAATGATTCATTGTTCGAATCATATGGACTTGGATGGACTATTACGTTGATTACACATGACCTTCAACTCAATGGCTATTATTGAACTCATTAAAGTGTATAATGGACAATATTAGGGTAGGACCGTTATCAATTTCTGTCTTACATGATCCAAAATCGAATAAACCGAACTGAATAAAAGTGTTAAAAATGCATCTTTTCTGAGTTCATAATATGTCATTCATGGTCATATATTTCATTTTCAAAAAGTTCAAGTTCCACACTTAATGGATTTTTGGTTCAAATCCATTGTATTTCCAATTAACAAAAATAAATAAAGTGATAATGTTTTCTTTAAAGATCTAATTCTTTGTCACTGTATCAGATATGGCAGACTACGTTTTTCCTGACACTGAGTCATTGGAAATCCCACGTATCATATCCGAGCGCACCTCCATGCATCAACCTCAACTAGATGCTGATCGACAACTCTTGCAAACTGCTCTCTTTCTTGAAGAAAAACCGAACAATGTGGTTTATTCGGTGCATGCAAAGACTAAAGCTCCGGTGATAGCTGAAATTCTGAAGCATCATCCGCTATTTGTTCCTTTGACGAAAGAGGCTGATGTTCCTCTCATTTATGTTCAACAAGCTTGGAAATTGTTAGAATTTCATGAGACTGAGGATCGATGTTACTTCACGACAAAGATTGATCATTTCACCATCAGCTTTGGACTCAACAAATTTCGTTATTTGTTGGGATTCCCATCTGCTACAAGTCGACCGGGAGCAGTCCAGTTTGAGCCGTTTGACGGAGTTGATGAAGCTTTAGCTAGTGTGCGTTCGATTGGATATAATGCTGAATTGCATACAACTTCGGGGTTCAACAAGACTAATCTGCCACCTACCTACAACACTTTGTTTACCATCTTGAACCGATGTCTAACTGGGAAGAAGACAGCCCATGACACGGCCACACAGTCCATGTTCCTGCTTTTTCAAGGAGTGCTGTTTAATCGACACTATGATTATGCAGCACTGATCTTTCATGACATGCACGAGTTCAAGGGCAGGAATCCTAACCATTTGGCGTATCCTCGTTTTCTAAGCATCTTGATTGCGAGTGCGATGGAGCAGAATCCAGAGATTCCAAGACGACTCAACTCTGTCAAAGTCAAGCATTTTCCATTTCAGTCTGTTCGGTATCCACCAACAGTGTTTGGTCCGGAGATTCCATTGTTTAGTGAATTTCTTGCGTATGCTGATCAGGGGGTAAAGTGTGTTAGAGAGTATAGGGCAAAATACGCATCTATGGTCCAACCAGAACCGGCGGGACCTTCCCAGGATGCCATCCATAGAAGTGAGGGTATAGTACTTAGGGACCAGAGATCACGGGATCCTGGTCAGGGTGTGCAGAGGGAAAATACCGAGAGGGGACTTGGTGGGGACCTCCCTGATCAGCCAGCACATTCTTCTACTGCGAATGTTGCTGCGCATATCAGACAGATCAGCTCGGCAGTTCAAATGGACGACGTCTTTGCAGCTGCTGATGATGAACATGCGGTAAACCAACCGTTTGTACAACTGCAAGATGAAGATCAGCTTGTTGATTATGAGTTATCACCGTTGGATGTTCACACTCTAGAGTCCTTTGGTGATCATGAGATTGAGTCACCACATGTGCTTGTTGATCAACCTGTTCCTCTCTACACTCCAGTTGAGATGGATCAACGACTTACTATTCTGATGGGCTATGAGTCTTCAGGCTCCGTGTCATCTGAGGAAACTCTCATACTTCCTTCGGATTCGGAAGCTGCATGTGACATGGATGCCCAAACCGAAGAACTTCAAGATTCGGATGATGATGATAGTGATGATGATGCTGACATGCCTGACCAAGGCTCGAGTCGCTTGTTGACTCTCGGAGAAATAAGGACGGATGAGGGAGTATTAGTTGAAAATCCGGAAGTGAGACTGAGTGAAGGGGAAGGAGAAAAAGATGGTGAGAGTGAGATAGGGGCCAGAAAAGAAGTACAAACCCCTCCCCAAGCCGAGTCTAGCTGGGTAGCCACATCTACTAGGGGTGAGCATCTGTTGCCATCACCTATTGACCAAGACATGAGATCCCCACTCATGCAATGCACAACCCAACTAAACCACTCTACCGTTTCTCAACAAACGGTAGTTTCAACTTCTCACGGGGATTTATCACAACTTGTACCTATTCCTCATTTGGAGGTTGGTGGTACCGATATAGTGAGGCAGCTTCCCCCGCCCACGACTTCATTTCCTACCACATCGAGTCTAGAACCAATTGCTACAAATGTAAATCTTTCTTTGGCTAGGACACCGGTGCAAACCACCTTTGCAGGAGGCTTTAGTAGCCCTGCCGGAACCACCGGAGTAAGTTCTGCATTTGTTGCGGGCTTGCGAGGACCGGAGGGAAATCCCATCAGTGCTAACATCATGCCAACGCTGAACATGGGTTCCTTAGGTTCTACCTTTGGATCAACGAGAAGTCTAAGTGACCTCGGTGTTACTTTACCCGTATCTCCGATCATTACAGCACTCCGGCAGCAGTCTACCATTCTGGGTTCATCCTCAACACCCGTTGGTAGTTCCTCATCTGCTTCTTCTTCCGCCACTCAATCATCCACAGTATCTGCTTCATCAGCATCAACTACACCATCTGTTTCAGTACCTCCTCCGCAAGGTTCTTCTTCTTCACCCGATATTGATCTGTCACAGATTCATGTAGTTGCCACTGCAGATCAACTTATCACTAGATCGATGTTTCGGGCTAACAACCAGCAGATGGCTAGTGTAATCAAGCAACAGACAGCTCGCATTTCGGATCTGGAAAAACAAGTGGCCCTGTTGGCAAAAGGTAAAGCTCCGATGGCTGATCCTCCAGCTCAGTCTACTCAATCAGCGACTGATTCTCTATCCATTCCGGAGTTAAAGGGATTGTTATTCTCTAAACTTTTGGAAGCTGGCTCTTCGGAAGATAGTGATCTCGTGAGTATTCTTCAACAACAAACAGCTCTTCAGCAACGTGCCATTCAAGAGCAATGCTCTCAATCTCACTTGGTCACGCATACAGAGTTTCAACAGTTTCAAGCGTCTCTTGATGCTTCTCTCACAAAGACCTTCACTGAGATCAACAAGATGTTTACTGATGGCTTATCTCAGTTATCTGATCGGATTCGAGGAGTTGAGGAAACATGTCAAGCGGCAGCCAGACGACCCACTAGAAGGCATGATGATCATGATGATCATGATCGTCATGAGGGGGAGAGGAAACGCAGAAGATTGGAAAGTGAGCCGTCTAGGGCGCCAACAACTTCGGGTGTAAGAATTGTTGACAGATTTGAGGAAAGGCCACCGAGAGAGAAGCAACCGACAAGACACAGAGATGCAATTGTTCTTGCGGGAGGTGAAGAGATGGAAACAGAAGAGCCAGTCATGCAATCTACTCTTGATTTCTTGAGCTCTGTTCAGGAAGAGATGCCAGAGGAAAGGGTTGAAGAAAGCGGAGTGAAGCTTTCAGGGGCTTCTAGTTCTTTGTCTGAAATAGATAGAGTTCTAGCGCTCCTAGATAATGTAGCTTCTGAGCTTAGGGATTACCAAGTTCCGAATGAAGAGATCAATGATGCAAGGTGTGCAGAAGACATAAGACTGAAAGATATGTTTGATGATGTAGAGTTTGATTTTGAAAAGGAAAAACCAGTGGATGATGTGGAAGGACCGAGCCTAGAAGAAGTGTTGCCTCAAGATGATTTGATGCCGGTTGATCCGAAGAAAGTAGAATTGTGGGAAAAGATGAAAGCTAGCTCTGGGAAATTTCTAAAGAGGGCTGAATGGGATCGATTCACTAGAGCAACTGGAAAGTATTTGGAGGAGAGGTACAAGAGTAGGTTTTGCTATCATGAGAGAAAGTTGAGCTACACAAAGCTGTATGGGATAGAAAACCTGAAGAAAGAGCTGAGAACTGAGTACATTCACATGAGGAGGGTGAATAGACAAAGAAGAGAAATGCTAGTGTCTGATCACAAGTTTGTAAGTGTTAAAAGTTACAAGACTAGCAAGTTGAGCACTTATCTCTACCCTGTGATTACTTTTAGAAGAGATGATGGAAAAGAGTATACTATCACAGAGGCAGATTTTCAAGACGTGAGCTTTGATGTGATATTGGGGATATTGTATGATTTAAAAGGAAAGACTTTCAGAACAGAGGAGGAGATAATTGCATTAACAGCAATTGTCAGACATGTCAAAGTATCTATCTCCTTAGCTCATCTGTATGACTTCCAGCTCGGATTGGAAAATTGGACTTCCAAGCTTTTCTGTCACAAGCCTCGAAGAAATTTAATTGGAGATGAAAAGGATTTTGTCATGTATACTGTGTTCTATGATGCTTAAGAAACAGAGATATCTTGTGTGTATCCTGATTCCATGGGAAACAAGAAGAGAATGTATTCTCATGAGGTGATGCTGTACTGTGATGATACTTTGAAGATGGTGATGGACAACTTGAATCTTAGGTTACAAATGGACAGTCACAATGTGCATGACATTTCTGCTGCAAACAAAGTTCTAATCAGACATTTTGTAAGTGAAATTGATAGAAGGTTGAGGCTCAGAGTTGACATCAGATTTGCAGAGATCAAATTCAAGCTTCGGAAGCCATCTGTTAAGTAGTTTTTGAGAGTTGGTTGTCAATTACTTTTTGGTGTCCCTCCTTCTTCTATAAAAGGGGGAGATTGTTAATGTAAAGTTTATATAAGAAGTTGAGGGACTTGAAGTGTAACTTTCTATTTCCTAGGGTTGGGGTATAAATACCCCAATGCCTTTGTATTGTAAGTGGGACGTATCATTTGCAATGACATTGACTTGTGACTTTCTCTCTACATCTCTCTACATACTTTCTCTCTCTACATGTTTCTCTTATGTTCTTGAGTTTCTAACTCAATCTTGTTGAGATTGTGTTAGATTTGGATTCATTCACACTTACAATAGACGTGACTTCGTTTCGGTTGGCTCGTACAATCGCGTAAAATCGAGAGTTAGTGATTCGTACACCCGTTTAAATAAGAGGCCTTTATACACGGTTGTTATGTATTACCATGTAAAATCATGTATTCTTTAGATTGTATCTTTAACACGGTCTAAGGAGTTGGGTCGTTTCACAGTTAGTTGTTAAACGGTATTGAAACTTGTACTTTTTTAACCGTTTTCTCTTTAGATGTTACGAAAACACGACTAATATGAATTACTTAACACATAATCATATACATAGGTGGTTATTATACACGGTTGTTTGAAATAAGATTGTACAGACGTGACTTCGTTACGGTTGGCTCGTACAATCGCGTAAAATCGGGAGTTAGTGATTCGTACACCCGTTTAAATAAGAGGCCTTTATACACGGTTGTTATGTATTACCATGTAAAATCTTGTATTCTTTAGATTGTATCCTTAACACGGTCTAAGGAGTTGGGTCGTTTCACAGTTAGTTGTTAAACGGTATTGAAACTTGTACTTTTTAACGGTTTTATCTTTAAATGTAACGAAAACACGAATATTTTGAATTACTTAACACATAAACATATACAAAGGTACTTATTATACACGGTTGTTTAAAATAAGATTGTAAAGAAGTGACTTCGTTACGGTTGGCTCGTACAATCGCATAAAATCGTGAGTTAGTGATTCGTACACCCGTTTGAATAAGAGGCCTTTATACACGGTTGTTACATATTACCATGTAAAAGCATGTATTCTTTAGATTGTATCCTTAACACGGTCTAGGAGTTGGGTCGTTTCACAGTTAGTTGTTAAACGGTATTGAAACTTGTACTTTTTTAACCGTTTTCTCTTTAGATGTTACGAAAACACGACTAATATGAATTACTTAACACATAATCATATACATAGGTGCTTATTATACACGGTTGTTTGAAATAAGATTGTATAGACGTGACTTCGTTTCGGTTGGCTCGTACAATCGCGTAAAATCGAGAGTTAGTGATTCGTACACCCGTTTAAATAAGAGGCCTTTATACACGGTTGTTATGTATTACCATGTAATATCATGTATTCTTTAGATTGTATCCTTAACACGGTCTAAGGAGTTGGGTCGTTTCACATTTAGTTGTTAAACGGTATTGAAACTTGAAGTTTTTTAACCGTTTTCTCTTTAGATGTTACGAAAACACGACTAATATGAATTACTTAACACATAATCATATACATAGGTGGTTATTATACACGGTTGTTTGAAATAAGATTGTACAGACGTGACTTCGTTACGGTTGGCTCGTACAATCGCGTAAAATCGGGAGTTAGTGATTCGTACACCCGTTTAAATAAGAGGCCTTTATACACGGTTGTTATGTATTACCATGTAAAAGCATGTATTCTTTAGATTGTATCCTTAACACGGTCTAAGGAGTTGGGTCGTTTCATAGTTAGTTGTTAAACGGTATTGAAACTTGTACTTTTTAACGGTTTTCTCTTTAAATGTAACGAAAACACGAATATTTCGAATTACTTAACACATAAACATATACAAAGGTGCTTATTATACACGGTTGTTTAAAATAAGATTGTAAAGAAGTGACATCGTTACGGTTGGCTCGTACAATCGCGTAAAATCGAGAGTTAGTGATTCGTACACCCGTTTGAATAAGAGGCCTTTATACACGGTTGTTACATATTACCATGTAAAAGCATGTATTCTCTAGATTGTATCCTTAACACGGTCTAGGAGTTGGGTCGTTTCACAGTTAGTTGTTAAACGGTATTGAAACTTGTACTTTTTTAACCGTTTTCTCTTTAGATGTTACGAAAACACGACTAATATGAATTACTTAACACATAATCATATACATAGGTGCTTATTATACACGGTCGTTTGAAATAAGATTGTATAGACGTGACTTCGTTTCGGTTGGCTCGTACAATCGCGTAAAATTGAGAGTTAGTGATTCGTACACCCGTTTAAATAAGAGGCCTTTATACACGGTTGTTATGTATTACCATGTAAAATCATGTATTCTTTAGATTGTATCCTTAACACGGTCTAAGGAGTTGGGTCGTTTCACAGTTAGTTGTTAAACGGTATTGAAACTTGTATTTTTTAACGGTTTTCTCTTTAAATGTAACGAAAACACGAATATTTTGAATTACTTAACACATAAAAATATACAAAGGTGCTTATTATACACGGTTGTTTAAAATAAGATTGAAAAGAAGTGACTTCGTGACGGTTGGCTCGTACAATCGCGTAAAATCGAGAGTTAGTGATTCGTACACCCGTTTGAATAAGAGGCCTTTATACACGGTTGTTACATATTACCATGTAAAAGCATGTATTCTTTAGATTGTATCCTTAACACGGTCTTGGAGTTGGGTCGTTTCACAGTTAGTTGTTAAACGGTATTGAAACTTGTACTTTTTTAACCGTTTTCTCTTTAGATGTTACGAAAACACGACTAATATGAATTACTTAACACATAATCATATACATAGGTGCTTATTATACACGGTTGTTTGAAATAAGATTGTATAGACGTGACTTCGTTTCGGTTGGCTCGTACAATCGCGTAAAATCGAGAGTTAGTGATTCGTACACCCGTTTAAATAAGAGACCTTTATACACGGTTGTTATGTATTACCATGTAAATCATGTATTCTTTAAATTGTATCCTTAACACGGTCTAAGGAGATGGGTCGTTTCACAGTTAGTTGTTAAACGGTATTGAAACTTGTACTTTTTTAACCGTTTTCTCTTTAGATGTTACGAAAACACGACTAATATGAATTACTTAACACATAATCATATATATAGGTGGTTATTATACACGGTTGTTTGAAATAAGATTGTACAGACGTGACTTCGTTACGGTTGGCTCGTACAATCGCGTAAAATCGGGAGTTAGTGATTCGTACACCCGTTTAAATAAGAGGCCTTTATACACGGTTGTTATGTATTACCATGTAAAATCTTGTATTCTTTAGATTGTATCCTTAACACGGTCTAAGGAGTTGGGTCGTTTCACAGTTAGTTGTTAAACGGTATTGAAACTTGTACTTTTTAACGGTTTTATCTATAAATGTAACGAAAACACGAATATTTTGAATTACTTAACACATAAACATATACAAAGGTACTTATTATACACGGTTGTTTAAAATAAGATTGTAAAGAAGTGACTTCGTTACGGTTGGCTCGTACAATCGCGTAAAATCGTGAGTTAGTGATTCGTACACCCGTTTGAATAAGAGGCCTTTATACACGGTTGTTACATATTACCATGTAAAAGCATGTATTCTTTAGATTGTATCCTTAACACGGTCTAGGAGTTGGGTCGTTTCACAGTTAGTTGTTAAACGGTATTGAAACTTGTACTTTTTTAACCGTTTTCTCTTTAGATGTTACGAAAACACGACTAATATGAATTACTTAACACATAATCATATACATAGGTGCTTATTATACACGGTTGTTTGAAATAAGATTGTATAGACGTGACTTCGTTTCGGTTGGCTCGTACAATCGCGTAAAATCGAGAGTTAGTGATTCGTACACCCGTTTAAATAAGAGACCTTTATACACGGTTGTTATGTATTACCATGTAAATCATGTATTCTTTAAATTGTATCCTTAACACGGTCTAAGGAGATGGGTCGTTTCACAGTTAGTTGTTAAACGGTATTGAAACTTGTACTTTTTTAACCGTTTTCTCTTTAGATGTTACGAAAACACGACTAATATGAATTACTTAACACATAATCATATATATAGGTGGTTATTATACACGGTTGTTTGAAATAAGATTGTACAGACGTGACTTCGTTACGGTTGGCTCGTACAATCGCGTAAAATCGGGAGTTAGTGATTCGTACACCCGTTTAAATAAGAGGCCTTTATACACGGTTGTTATGTATTACCATGTAAAATCTTGTATTCTTTAGATTGTATCCTTAACACGGTCTAAGGAGTTGGGTCGTTTCACAGTTAGTTGTTAAACGGTATTGAAACTTGTACTTTTTAACGGTTTTATCTATAAATGTAACGAAAACACGAATATTTTGAATTACTTAACACATAAACATATACAAAGGTACTTATTATACACGGTTGTTTAAAATAAGATTGTAAAGAAGTGACTTCGTTACGGTTGGCTCGTACAATCGCGTAAAATCGTGAGTTAGTGATTCGTACACCCGTTTGAATAAGAGGCCTTTATACACGGTTGTTACATATTACCATGTAAAAGCATGTATTCTTTAGATTGTATCCTTAACACGGTCTAGGAGTTGGGTCGTTTCACAGTTAGTTGTTAAACGGTATTGAAACTTGTACTTTTTTAACCGTTTTCTCTTTAGATGTTACGAAAACACGACTAATATGAATTACTTAACACATAATCATATACATAGGTGCTTATTATACACGGTTGTTTGAAATAAGATTGTATAGACGTGACTTCGTTTCGGTTGGCTCGTACAATCGCGTAAAATCGAGAGTTAGTGATTCGTACACCCGTTTAAATAAGAGGCCTTTATACACGGTTGTTATGTATTACCATGTAATATCATGTATTCTTTAGATTGTATCCTTAACACGGTCTAGTCTAAGGAGTTGGGTCGTTTCACATTTAGTTGTTAAACGGTATGAAACTTGAGTTTTTTAACCGTTTTCTCTTTGATGTTACGAAAACACGTAATATGATTACTAACACATAATCATATAATAGGTGGTTATTATACACGTTGTTTGAATAAGATTGTACAGACGTGACTTCGTTACGGTTGCTCGTACAATCGCGTAAAATCGGAGTTGTGATTCGTACACCGTTAAATAAGAGGCCTTTATACACGTTTTATGTATACCATGTAAACTGTATTCTTTAGATTGTATCCTTAACACGGTCTAAGAGTTGGGTCGTTTCAAGTTAGTTGTTAAACGTATGAAACTTGTACTTTTTAACGTTTTTCTTAATGTAACGAAAACACAATATTTGAATTACTTAACACATAAACATATCAAAGGTCTTATTATACACGTTGTTTAAAATAAGATTGTAAAGAAGTGAATCGTTACGGTTGGCTCGTACATCGCGTAAAATCGGAGTTAGTGATTCGTACACCCGTTGAATAAGAGGCCTTTAACACGTGTTACATTCCATGTAAAAGCTGTATTCTTAGATTTATCCTTAACACGTTAGAGTGGTCTTTCACATTAGTTGTTAAACGTATTGAAACTTGTACTTTTAACCGTTTCCTTAGATGTTCGAAACGAAATATGAATTACTTAAACATATCATATACATAGGTGCTTTTAACACGGTTTGAAATAATTGTATAACTGACTGTTTCGGTGGCTCTACATCGCGTAATCGGAGTTGGATCGTACACCGTTTAAATAACTTTATCCGGTTGTTATGTATAATGAAAATCATGTTTCTTTAGATTTACCTTAACACGTCTAAGATTGGTCGTTCAATTATTGTTAAACGTATGAAACTTGTACTTTTTTAACGTTTTCTCTTAATTACGAAAACACACTAAATGAATACTTAACACATAATCATTACATAGTGTTATTATACACGGTTGTTTGAAATAAGATGTACAGACGACTTCGTTCGTTGGCCGTAAATCGCGTAACGGAGTTAGTGTCGACACCGTTTAAATAGAGCCTTTTTTAAGCATGTATTCTTTAGATTGTATCCTTAACACGGTCTAAGGAGTTGGGTCGTTTCATAGTTAGTTGTTAAACGGTATTGAAACTTGTATTTTTTAACGGTTTTCTCTTAAATGTAACGAAAACACGAATATTTTGAATTACTTAACACATAAAATATACAAAGGTGCTTATTATACACGGTTGTTTAAAATAAGATTGAAAAGAAGTGACTTCGTGACGGTTGGCTCGTACAATCGCGTAAAATCGAGAGTTAGTGATTCGTACACCCGTTTGAATAAGAGGCCTTTATACACGGTTGTTACATATTACCATGTAAAAGCATGTATTCTTTAGATTGTATCCTTAACACGGTCTAGGAGTTGGGTCGTTTCACAGTTAGTTGTTAAACGGTATTGAAACTTGTACTTTTTTAACCGTTTTTCTCTTTAGATGTTACGAAAACACGACTAATATGAATTACTTAACACATAATCATATACATAGGTGCTTATTATACACGGTTGTTTGAAATAAGATTGTAAGACGTGACTTCGTTCGGTTGGCTCGTACAATCGCGTAAAATCGAGAGTTAGTGATTCGTACACCCGTTTAAATAAGAGGCCTTTATACACGGTTGTTAGTATTACCATGTAAAGCATGTATTCTTTAGATTGTATCCTTAACACGGTCTAAGGAGTTGGGTCGTTTCAAGTTAGTTGTTAAACGGTATTGAAACTTGTACTTTTTAACGGTTTTCTCTTTAATGTACGAAAACACGATAATTGAATTACTTAACACATAACATATACAAAGGTGCTTATTATACACGGTTGTTTAAATAAGATTGTAAAGAGTGACTTCGTTACGGTTGGCTCGTACAATCGCGTAAAATCGAGAGTTAGTGATTCGTACACCCGTTTGAATAAGAGGCCTTTATACACGGTTGTTAATATTACCATGTAAAGCATGTATTCTTTAGATTGTATCCTTAACACGGTCTAGGAGTTGGGTCGTTTCACAGTTAGTTGTTAAACGGTATTGAAACTTGTACTTTTTTAACCGTTTTCTCTTTAGATGTTACGAAAACACGACTAATATGAATTACTTAACACATAATCATATACATAGGTGCTTATTATACACGGTTGTTTGAAATAAGATTGTATAGACGTGACTTCGTTTCGGTTGGCTCGTACAATCGCGTAAAATCGAGAGTTAGTGATTCGTACACCCGTTTAAATAAGAGGCCTTTATACACGGTTGTTATGTATTACCATGTAAAACATGTATTCTTTAGATTGTATCCTTAACACGGTCTAAGGAGTTGGGTCGTTTCACAGTTAGTTGTTAAACGGTATTGAAACTTGTATTTTTTAACCGTTTTCTCTTTAGATGTTACGAAAACACGACTAATATGAATTACTTAACACATAATCATATACATAGGTGGTTATTATACACGGTTGTTTGAAATAAGATTGTACAGACGTGACTTCGTTACGGTTGGCTCGTACAATCGCGTAAAATCGGAGTTAGTGATTCGTACACCCGTTTAAATAAGAGGCCTTTATACACGGTTGTTATGTATTACCATGTAAAGCATGTATTCTTTAGATTGTATCCTTAACACGGTCTAAGGAGTTGGGTCGTTTCATAGTTAGTTGTTAAACGGTATTGAAACTTGTATTTTTAACGGTTTTCTCTTTAAATGTAACGAAAACACGATATTTGAATTACTTAACACATAACATATTACAAAGGTGTTATTATACACGGTTGTTTAAAATAAGATTGTAAGAGTGACTTCGTTACGGTTGGCTCGTACAATCGCGTAAAATCGAGAGTTAGTGATTCGTACACCCGTTTGAATAAGAGGCCTTTATACACGGTTGTTACATATTACCATGTAAAAGCATGTATTCTTTAGATTGTATCCTTAACACGGTCTAGGAGTTGGGTCGTTTCACAGTTAGTTGTTAAACGGTATTGAAACTTGTACTTTTTTAACCGTTTTCTCTTTAGATGTTACGAAAACACGACTAATATGAATTACTTAACACATAATCATATACATAGGTGCTTATTATACACGGTTGTTTGAAATAAGATTGTATAGACGTGACTTCGTTTCGGTTGGCTCGTACAATCGCGTAAAATCGAGAGTTAGTGATTCGTACACCCGTTTAAATAAGAGGCCTTTATACACGGTTGTTATGTATTACCATGTAAATCATGTATTCTTTAGATTGTATCCTTAACACGGTCTAAGGAGTTGGGTCGTTCACAGTTAGTTGTTAAACGGTATTGAAACTTGTACTTTTTTAACGTTTTCTCTTTAATGTTACGAAAACACGACTAATATGAATTACTTAACACATAATCATATACATAGGTGGTTATTATACACGGTTGTTTGAAATAAGATTGTACAGACGTGACTTCGTTACGGTTGGCTCGTACAATCGCGTAAATCGGAGTTAGTGATTCGTACACCCGTTTAAATAAGAGGCCTTTATACACGGTTGTTATGTATTACCATGTAAAAGCATGTATTCTTTAGATTGTATCCTTAACACGGTCTAAGGAGTTGGGTCGTTCATAGTTAGTTGTTAAACGTATTGAAACTTTATTTTTAACGGTTTTCTCTTTAAATGTAACGAAAACACGAATATTTTGAATTACTTAACACATAAAATATACAAAAAAAAAAAAAAGTGACTTCGTGACGGTTGGCTCGTACAATCGCGTAAAATCGAGAGTTAGTGATTCGTACACCCGTTTGAATAAGAGGCCTTTATACACGGTTGTTACATATTACCATGTAAAAGCATGTATTCTTTAGATTGTATCCTTAACACGGTCTAGGAGTTGGGTCGTTTCACAGTTAGTTGTTAAACGGTATTGAAACTTGTACTCTTTTTTAACCGTTTTCTCTTTAAATGTTACGAAAACACGACTAATATGAATTACTTAACACATAATCAATACATAGGTGGTTATTATACACGGTTGTTTGAAATAAGATTGTACAGACGTGACTTCGTTACGGTTGGCTCGTACAATCGCGTAAAATCGGGAGTTAGTGATTCGTACACCCGTTTAAATAAGAGGCCTTTATACACGGTTGTTATGTATTACCATGTAAAAGCATGTATTCTTTAGATTGTATCCTTAACACGGTCTAAGGAGTTGGGTGTTTCATAGTTAGTTGTTAAACGGTATTGAAACTTGTACTTTTTAACGGTTTTCTCTTTAAATGTAACGAAAACACGAATATTTTGAATACTTAACACATAAAATATACAAAGGTGCTTATTATACACGGTTGTTTAAAATAAGATTGTAAAGAAGTGACTTCGTTACGGTTGGCTCGTACAATCGCGTAAAATCGAGAGTTAGTGATTCGTACACCCGTTTGAATAAGAGGCCTTTATACACGGTTGTTACATATTACCATGTAAAAGCATGTATTCTTTAGATTGTATCCTTAACACGGTCTAGGAGTTGGGTCGTTTCACAGTTAGTTGTTAAACGTATTGAAACTTGTACTTTTTTAACCGTTTTCTCTTTAGATGTTACGAAAACACGACTAATATGAATTACTTAACACATAATCATATACATAGGTGCTTATTATACACGGTTGTTTGAAATAAGATTGTATAGACGTGACTTCGTTTCGGTTGGCTCGTACAATCGCGTAAAATCGAGAGTTAGTGATTCGTACACCCGTTTAAATAAGAGGCCTTTATACACGGTTGTTATGTATTACCATGTAAAATCATGTATTCTTTAGATTGTATCCTTAACACGGTCTAAGGAGTTGGGTCGTTTCACAGTTAGTTGTTAAACGGTATTGAAACTTGTACTTTTTTAACCGTTTTCTCTTTAGATGTTACGAAAACACGACTAATATGAATTACTTAACACATAATCATATAATAGGTGGTTATTATACACGGTTGTTTGAAATAAGATTGTACAGACGTGACTTCGTTACGGTTGGCTCGTACAATCGCGTAAAATCGGGAGTTAGTGATTCGTACACCCGTTTAAATAAGAGGCCTTTATACACGGTTGTTATGTATTACCATGTAAAAGCATGTATTCTTTAGATTGTATCCTTAACACGGTCTAAGGAGTTGGGTCGTTTCATAGTTAGTTGTTAAACGGTATTGAAACTTGTACTTTTTTAACGGTTTTCTCTTTAAATGTAACGAAAACACGAATATTTTGAATTACTTAACACATAAACATATACAAAGGTGCTTATTATACACGGTTGTTTAAAATAAGATTGTAAAGAAGTGACTTCGTTACGGTTGGCTCGTACAATCGCGTAAAATCGAGAGTTAGTGATTCGTACACCGTTTGAATAAGAGGCCTTTATACACGGTTGTTACATATTACCATGTAAAAGCATGTATTCTTTAGATTGTATCCTTAACACGGTCTAGGAGTTGGGTCGTTTCACAGTTAGTTGTTAAACGGTATTGAAACTTGTACTTTTTTAACCGTTTTCTCTTTAGATGTTACGAAAACACGACTAATATGAATTACTTAACACATAATCATATACATAGGTGCTTATTATACACGGTTGTTGAAATAAGATTGTATAGACGTGACTTCGTTTCGGTTGGCTCGTACAATCGCGTAAAATCGAGAGTTAGTGATTCGTACACCGTTTAAATAAGAGGCCTTTATACACGGTTGTTATGTTTACCATGTAATATCATGTATTCTTTAGATTGTATCCTTAACACGGTCTAAGGAGTTGGGTCGTTTCACAGTTAGTTGTTAAACGGTATTGAAACTTGTAGTTTTTAACCGTTTTCTCTTTAGATGTTACGAAAACACGACTAATATGAATTACTTAACACATAATCATATACATAGGTGTTATTATACACGGTTGTTTGAAATAAGATTGTACAGACGTGACTTCGTTACGGTTGGCTCGTACAATCGCGTAAAATCGAGAGTTAGTGATTCGTACACCCGTTTAAATAAGAGGCCTTTATACACGGTTGTTAGTATTACCATGTAAAATCATGTATTCTTTAATTGTATCCTTAACACGGTCTAAGGAGTTGGGTCGTTTCACAGTTAGTTGTTAAACGGTATTGAAACTTGTACTTTTTTAACCGTTTTCTCTTTAGATGTACGAAAACACGATAATATGAATTACTTAACACATAATCATTATATAGTTGGTTATTATACACGGTTGTTTGAAATAAGATTGTACAGACGTGACTTCGTTACGGTTGGCTCGTACAATCGCGTAAAATCGAGAGTTAGTGATCGTACACCCGTTTAAATAAGAGGCCTTTATACACGGTTGTTATGTATTACCATGTAAAGCATGTATTCTTTAGATTGTATCCTTAAGACGTCTAAAGGGGTTGGTCGTTTCATGTTATTGTTTAAACGGTATTGAAACTTGTACTTTTACGGTTTTCTCTTTAAATGTAACGAAAACACGAATATTTGAATTACTTAACACATAAACATATACAAAGGGGCTTATTATACACGGTTGTTTAAAAAGATTGTAAGAGTGCCTTCGTTACGGTTGGCTCGTACAATCGCGTAAAATCGAGAGTTAGTGATTCGTTACACCCGTTTGAATAAGAGGCCTTATACACGGTTGTTACATATTACCATGTAAAAGCATGTATCTTTAGTTGTATCCTTAACACGGTCTAGGAGTTGGGGTCGTTTCACAGTTAGTTGTTAAACGGTATTGAAACTTGTACTTTTTAACGTTTTCTCTTTAGATGTTACGAAAACACGACTAATATGAATTATTAACACATAATCATATACATAGGTGCTTATTATACACGTTGTTTGAAATAAGATTGTATAGACGTGACTTCGTTTTGTGGCTCGTACAATCGCGTAAAATCGAGAGTTAGTGATTCGTACACCCGTTTAAATAAGAGGCCTTTATACACGGTTGTTACTATTACCATGTAAAGCATGTATTCTTTAGATTGTATCTTAACAGGTCTAGGAGTTGGGTCGTTTCACAGTTAGTGTTAACGGTATTAAACTTGTACTTTTTTAACCGTTTTCTCTTTGATGTTACGAAAACCGACTAATATGAATTACTTAACACATAATCATATACATAGGTGCTTATTATACACGGTTGTTTGAAATAAGATTGTATAGACGTGACTTCGTTTCGGTTGGCTCGTACAATCGCGTAAAATCGAGAGTTAGTGATTCGTACACCCGTTTAAATAAGAGGCCTTTATACACGGTTGTTATGTATTACCATGTAAAATGCATGTATTCTTTAGATTGTATCCTTAACACGGTCTAAGGAGTTGGGTCGTTTCACAGTTAGTTGTTAAACGGTTATTGAAACTTGTACTTTTTAACGTTTTCTCTTTAGATGTTACGAAAAACACGACTAATATGAATTACTTAACACATAATCATATACATAGGTGGTTATTATACACGGTTGTTTGAAATAAGATTGTACAGACGTGACTTCGTTACGGTTGGCTCGTACAATCGCGTAAAATCAGAGTTAGTGATTCGTACACCCGTTTAAATAAGAGGCCTTTATACACGGTTGTTATGTATTACCATGTAAAAAGCATGTATTCTTTAGATTGTATCCTTAACACGGTCTAAGGAGTTGGGTCGTTTCATAGTTAGTTGTTAAACGGTATTGAAACTTGTACTTTTTAACGGTTTTTCTTTAAATGTAACGAAAACACGAATATTTTGAATTACTTAACACATTAAACATATACAAAGGGGCTTATTATACACGGTTTGTTTAAAATAAGATTGTAAAGAAGTGACTTCGTTACGGTTGGCTCGTACAATCGCGTAAAATCGAGAGTTAGTGATTCGTACACCCGTTTAAATAAGAGGCCTTTATACACGGTTGTTATGTATTACCATTGTAAAAGCATGTATTCTTTAGATTGTATCCTTAACACGGTCTAAAGGAGTTGGGTCGTTTCATAGTTAGTTGTTAAACGGTATTGAAACTTGTACTTTTAACGGTTTTCTATTTAAATGTAACGAAAAACACGAATATTTTGAATTACTTAACACATAAACATATACAAAGGGCTTATTATACACGGTTGTTTAAAATAAGATTGTAAAGAAGTGCTTCGTTACGGGTTGGCTCGTACAATCGCGTAAAATCGAGAGTTAGTGATTCGTACACCCGTTTGAATAAGAGGCCTTTATACACGGTTGTTACATATTACCATGTAAAAGCATGTATTCTTTAGATTGTATCCTTAACACGGTCTAGGAGTTGGGTCGTTTCACAGTTAGTTGTTAAACGGTATTGAAACTTGTACTTTTTTAACACGTTTTCTCTTTAGATGTTACGAAAAACACGACTAATATGAATTACTTAACACATAATCATTATACATAGGTGCTTATTATACACAGTGTTTGAAAATAAGATTGTATAGACGTGACTTCGTTTTGGTTGGCTCGTACAATCGCGTAAAATCGAGAGTTAGTGATTCGTACACCCGTTTAAATAAGAGGCCTTTATACACGGTTGTTATATTACCATGTTAAAACATGTATTCTTTAGATTGTATCCTTAAACACGGTCTAAGGAGTTGGGTCGTTTCACATTAGTTGTTAAACGGTATTGAAACTTGTACTTTTTTAACCGTTTCTTTTAGATGTTACGAAAACACGACTAATATGAATTACTTAACACATAATCATATACATAGGTGCTTATTATACACGGTTGTTTGAAATAAGATTGTATAGACGTGACTTCGTTTCGGTTGGCTCGTACAATCGCGTAAAATCGAGAGTTAGTGATTCGTACACCCGTTTAAATAAGAGGCCTTTATACACGGTTGTTATGTATTACCATGTAAAAGCATGTATTCTTTAGATTGTATCCTTAACACGGTCTAAGGAGTTGGGTCGTTTCACAGTTAGTTGTTAAACGGTATTGAAACTTGTACTTTTTTAACCGTTTTCTCTTTAGATGTTACGAAAACACGACTAATTTGAATTACTTAACACATAAACATATACAATAGGTGCTTATTATACACGGTTGTTTGAAATAAGATTGTACAGAGTGACTTCGTTGCGGTTGGCTCGTACAATACGCGTAAAATCGAGAGTTAGTGATTCGTACACCGTTTAAATAAGAGGCCTTTATTACACGGTTGTTATGTATTACCATGTAAAAGCATGTATTCTTTAGATTGTATCCTTAACACGGTCTAAGGAGTTGGGTCGTTTCATAGTTAGTTGTTAAACGGTATTGAAACTTGTACTTTTTAACGGTTTTCTCTTTAAATGTAACGAAAACACGAATATTTGAATTACTTAACACATAAACATATACAAAGGTGCTTATTAACACGGTTGTTTAAATAAGATTGTAAAGAAGTGACTTCGTTACGGTTGTCTCGTACAATCGCGTAAAATCGAGAGTTAGTGATTCGTACACCCGTTTGAATAAGAGGCTTTATACACGGTTGTTACGTATTACCATGTAAAAGCATGTATTCTTTAGATTGTATCCTTAACACGGTCTAGGAGTTGGGTCGTTTCACAGTTAGTTGTTAAACGGTATTGAAACTTGTACTTTTTTAACCGTTTTCTCTTTAGATGTTACGAAAAACACGACTAATTATGAATTACTTAACACATAATCATATACATAGGTGCTTATTATACACGGTTGTTTGAAATAAGATTGTATAGACGTGACTTCGTTTCGGTTGGCTCGTACAATCGCGTAAAATCGAGAGTTAGTGATTCGTACACCCGTTTAAATAAGAGGCCTTTATACACGGTTGTTATGTATTACCATGTAAAAGCATGTATTCTTTAGGTTGTATCCTTAACCGGTCTAAGGAGTTGGGTCGTTTCATAGTTAGTTGTTAAACGGTATTAAAACTTTTACTTTTTTAACCATTTTCTCTTTAGATGTTACGAAAACACGATATTTTTAGTTAATTAAACTAAATCATATACAAAGGTGCTTATTAACACGGTTGTTTGAAATAAGATTGTACAGACGTGACTTCGTTACGGTTGGCTCGTACAATCCGTAAAATCGGGTTAGTGATTCGTACACCGTTTGAATAAGAGGCATTTATACACGGATGTTACGTATTACTATGTAATAGCATGTATTCTATAGATTGTATCCTTAACACGGTCTAAGGAGTTGGGTCGTTTCACTAGTTAGTTGTTAAAGGTATTAAACCTTGTACTTTTTTAACCGTTTTTCTCTTTAGATGTTACGAAAACACGACTAATATTGAATTACTTAACACATAAACATATACATAGGTGCTTATTATACACGTTGTTTGAAATAAGATTGTATAAGTGACTTCGTTTGGTTGGCTCGTACAATCGCGTAAAATCGAGAGTTAGTGATTCGTACCACCGTTTAATAAGAGGCTTTATACACGGTTGTTATGTATTACCATGTAAAACATGTATTCTTTAGATTGTATCCTTAACACGGTCAAGGAGTTGGGTCGTTTCACAATTTTGTTGTTAAACGGTATTGAAACTTGTACTTTTTTAACCGTTTTCTATTTAGATGTTACGAAAACACGACTATTGAATTACTTAACACATAACATATACATAGGTGCTTATTATACACGGTTGTTTGAAAAAAGATTGTATAGACGTGACTTCGTTTCGGTTGGCTCGTACAATCGCGTAAAATCGAGAGTTAGTGATTCGTACACCCGTTTAATAAGAGGCCTTTATACACGGTTGTTATGTATTACCATGTAAAAGCATGTATTCTTTAGATTGTATCCTTAACACGGTCTAAGGAGTTGGGTCGTTTCACAGTTAGTTGTTAAACGGTATTGAAACTTGTACTTTTTTAACCGTTTTCTCTTTAGATGTTACGAAAACACGACTAATTTGAATTACTTAAACATAATCATATACATAGGTGCTTATTATACACGGTTGTTGAAATAAGATTGTACAGATGTGACTTCGTTGCGGTTGGCTCGTACATACGAGTAAAATCGGGAGCTAGTGATTCGTACATCCGTTTAAATAAGAGGCGTTTATACACGGTTGTTATGTATTACCATGTAAAAGCATGTATTCTTTAGATTGTATCCTTAACACGGTCTAAGGAGTTGGGTCGTTTCATAGTTAGTTGTTAAACGGTATTGAAACTTGTACTTTTTACCGGTTTTCTCTTTAAATGTAACGAAAACATGAATATCTTGATTTACTTAACACATAAACATATACAAAGGTGCTTATTACACACGGTTGTTTGAAATAAGATTGTACAGACGTGACTTCGTTACGGTTGTTGTGACATCCGTCAAATTTGGACACTCAGGTTAGCTACTCGTTAAATTCACTCAGTAGCGTTCCTGTAGGCTAAAAGGTAGAATTTAAGTTGCCTGGATAATCTAGGTTAGTTTGCGTGAAAAAGTTAGGCTAAAAACTAAAAGTCCTGAAAACTGCCCGAAAAAGCCCGAACCGGCCCGAAATCACCCGATAATCCTAAAATGCCAAATTTAAAATGAATCTTGAAAATTTAAGTTATTTTGTTTAAAATATGAGTAAACTGACCTAAATAATCTAAAACCACCTTCGAAAAGTCGGTTTTTGCCAAAAACGCCGAAAAAACCCGGGTACGAATCGAACTAACAGTGTAAGAATTTGTTCAAAAAAAAAAATAAAAGAAAAAGAGAGAAGGAGGTGGGACCCACTAGGGGGCCGGCCACCCCCCCCCCTATCTCTCTCTCCTCTCCTCTTTTCTCTACAAAAACAAATCATCATCATCAATTCACTCATTTTTCAAAAATCCTCTCTCTCTCTAAACTCTTTCTCTCTCTAAATTCTCTCAATCTTCTCTCAAAATCCAGCCCTAAGAACCTCTTCAAGATCAGATTTCTTTGAAGATTAAAAACACATTCAAGTTATTTTAATCACAATCTCAAAGGTAAGAAGGTTAGGTTGAGTTTTGATTCGATTTGCACCCCTTTTAAGCTCTATTTTCATGTTTTTCTTGAGGTTAAACCTCCTTTTATGGATTCTAAATCCATATGGTGTTTGGGAAAGAGATTCCACCTTAGAAATGTTGGAAAAACAATCTAAGAAGGTGAGAGTCTATGATCTCCCCATAAGAACACCATTTGGAAGCAAAATTCTTGTTAAATGATGTTCTTAACCACCAAACTTGGGCTAAACTTCATCAATAGTTCATGCATGAGTATGGATGGTATGAAAGCATATATTAGTTGTATTACATTTGAATATTCTGAGTTATGGGTGAAATTGCAAGAAAAGCCCCGAAATGGTATGATTTTATGTTTTTGGTATCATGTTGGATGTTAGTTTGGAGACAGATTCTGTCAAAAATCTTGCATGCACTTTGTACGACTCAAAAAGGGTCTTATTGTAGTCATTTCTTTATGAAATTTTTATGGGATGAAATTTAAGGTGTTTAGGGTTCATACCCCACTGATTTTGCATAAAAAACACCAAGATTTGAGTTCAAACCATCCAAAAACATTTTTGTGTGCAACAGTGTTTGGTCAGAAACTTTGGTCAACTTCAAACTAGCATAACTCCTTGATTATTCATCTAAAGCACAATTTTCTTGATCCTAAACTCAAGTACTTTGAGTTAGCTTTCTAAAAAGTCCAAGATCATGTCATCTAGAGGAGTTTTGAGACTTCAACCAATGAATTTAAGTTGGTGGTGTAGGCTGTCCTCTTATGACAGATTACACATGCACCACTTGAAGAGGTCATATCTCTCTCAAAAACCATCCTTATGACATGAAACTTGTCTCAAAAGTTTGGTATATGTTTTAGCTAGAAAATCTCTTTGGAAATTCGTGATAAAGTGGAGTATTGAATTATTTATGAACTAAACTTTATCTAAAGGTATTCTGGAATTTCAGCCCTTACCACTAATTTTGTAAAAATGTTTAAAAATAGTAAAAATTCTCTAAAAATTATGAAATTTGGTGGAGTTGTTCCTAACATCCCATAATTCAGGGGGTAAAAATTTAAAGACTCAATAATTAGAGGACCTAAGTTCAAAATAGCAATTTTTACAACTTAAAATTTTTGACAGATTCTGGAATTTCTTAAAAACTCATTTTTATAAATTTTGAACTTCTAAAATGTTTAGGAGACTTTTTTTTAGTAACAAAATGAGTTTTATTGGATTAAACCATAAAAATTAATATAATGGCATACTATGGATTTCGGTACGATTTTAGTTAAGGACCGTTGAATCTAGGACTTACGTTAAAATTTCGTTTTGATAGGACGACCCTAGTTTGGAGCCGGGATTTAGGTTACGCATCAACCCTTTACAAATCCGCACTAAGCACTCGAGGTGAGTATTCACAGCCCCATTTTACCGTTTTTACGAAATTTTTGGGGTGAAAAGCATGTATATGAATAAATGTGTTTGATTGTGAACTTGTTGCGAATGAATTGAATTATCAAAATGAAACGACTTATTGTGACAAAATGAAATGAATTGTATATCTGAAATGTTATGAAATGTTTTATAAAATGAAGTAAATTGAAATGTGAGTATGATATTAAAACGAATTATTGAAATGAAATGTTTTAAGTTTTCTTTCTTGAAATGAAATGAAACGAACCCATGCTTCGAGTATCAAATGAATTGAAATGAAATAAACTCGAGCATCGAAATGAAATGAAATAAAATGTTTTATGAGATAAATTTTCGATTTGTTGAAACATGATATAGTGAGCAATAAATGAAAATGTCCCCTGCACTACTATTAACCCTTACAAATTGGGCCTATGATACAAGTGGATAGCGCTATTTGGATTGACATACCCACCTAGAACTGACGAGTAATAGGTGCACTGTATTGAAAATATTTCACCCCGGCTGGAATTAGTTTCCCCCGGCAAGGCTGGATAGGGGCGTAGCAATGTCACGAAATGAAGGATTGTAGTAACTCACTGATATATATCATGTAATTAACACATCGTTTGGAAAATCTACTCACTGTTGTTTTCTAAACTGTTAATTTTAGGGTGAATGAACTGATTCACCAAACTGTTTACAAAACATATTGCAAATAAACGTCTTATTGGGATGAATATTGTACATAACTGTTTTGCATCTATAAAACCTGTGAACTCACCAACTCTTGTAGTTGACACTTGTTTAACATGCTTTTCAGGAATTCCGAAGGTTTGATAAGATCGTTAAGGGAACTTTTGTTTAACACCAGTCATGTCATTTCATATTTTGCTTAAATTTGTAAACCTGAATGAAGGATGGATTGTAATACTTGTAGTACTGTATAAACTCTTTTAAACCTTTGATATGAATGATTGGTGTGATCTATCTCCTATCGCGATGGAATCTTAGCTGTATCACCTTGCGGTTCCGCTTTAGCGGGGTGTTACAGATTTGGTATCAGAGCCATAGGTTATAGAGAACATCGGTTTTCATAAAAACCAAGTACTATAACCCGTTTTTTTTTCCAAAATAAGTTAAAACTTTTAAGATTTCAAAGAATAGGAGAATTAGATACTAGTATGATTAGTATAGGTGTTATTCTAATATATCATGGATATGCGGAGCCTGATCAACTACGCCTAGCCACGATATAAATAGGATAAGACTTATAGAATGATCATACTATTAGGGTTTAAAATTTAAACTTTCCGAAAATTCCTGAAAAATGTGAATTTGTGTGTGAGTTTGCATATGATATGTACAAAATTACTTATTTCAAAAAAAAAAAAAAAAAAAAATTTTATTTTCCCGTAAATTAACTAAATTCTTTTATCGCAGTATCATGTCTCACGAGTCAGACCCATCCGAGTACCGATCTCACGGGTCCCCTGAGCACCCCGGTAGTGAGAACGGTAACTCCCGATCTCGGACCACCGTGCCAGAGCGGGATCCCTATAGCGACGATGACGCTGACTCTCGACCTGTCCCTGCTGTCCGGACTGGACTCCGGATTCGCACCACCGCTCGGAAGAGCGTGCCACTGCCTACCCGAATGACCTTCCGCATTCCCACCGGGGATGGGGCGGGACCATCACGGGTCAGGGGCCAGGGTGGGTCATCGTCGTCCTCGTCGCCCCTCATCATCAGGATCCCCGCCGCCTTATCGACCGTCGTCGCCGATCATTCGAGTACCTCCACCGCAGCCTGCCGCCCGACCTCAGCCGGTCGCCCGACCCCCGCACATGGCTCGTGCCCCAGTCCTTTGCCTGAGAGGCATGACCCCGACCGAGCGACAGGAGGTCGCCAGGCTAGCCCGAGGCCAGGACATCCATGAGCACCTTCTGGACCACCATGACCATATGATAGACTCCCTCCTTGGTGTAGCTGGAGCGGACAGCCAGCAGTTGACCAGGATAGTGGCTCTCCTCAGCCACACCATGGCATCACTCCACCACCTGTATACGGTGGTGTATTTGGTGGTGACCGTGGGTGGTACTCCTGCTTCTGTGGGCTGTTTGGAGGGTGAGGACTTAGGAGGTGGATTTGGTGACTGATCTTTTGATAAAACTCTTATTTTTGGGGCAGTATGCCTAGATTTGAACAATTTATGAATTATTATGGATGACTGTATGGATGTAATCGTATTTTGAACTTATCTGGTAATTTTATGACTTAGATCTTATTCTATTGAATGGTAGTTCTACGGTTTGATTTATGCTTTGCTTATGCGTTAGAAAATAACTACATGGTTGACATGCTTATTGTGGTTGCTTAAAATGTCTAAAAACGCTAGGTTAAAATGATGCATAAATTTAGTATGGCGTTTAAATTGCGAAAAAATTAGATTGTGATTACACTTAGAAAATGGAAGGTGTCATTAAAACTTGTGGGCATGCTGTTGCTTTAGAAAACATGCCTCCAAGAAGAGAGAACCCGGACTTGTCGAGGCTCGTATCGGAGCAAGTGATGGCTTCGTTACCCGGCATAGTTAGCCAGGTGGCTGCTGGGCTGAACACCAATCAAAACAACAATCAAGGGTCAAGGGAACGAGATTGTACTTACAAATCCTTCCGAAGCTTGCAACCCTAAAGAGTTCCATGGAACAGAGGGAGCTGTTGGATTATTAACATGGATTGAAAGTATGGAATCAGTCCTTCACATAAGCAAGTGCCTGGAAAGGAATAAGGTCGAGTATGCCGCTTGTCTACTCCAAGGGCGAGCTTTGACTTGGTGGAACACCCAGGTACAAGTCCGTGGCCGTGACGCAACCGGTCAGATCACCTGGGAGGATTTCAAGAAGATGCTGAAGGAGGAATTCTGTCCAAGGAGCGAACTTCAAAAGTTGGAAGCTGAATTATGGCGCCACGAGATGAAGGGAAACGACATCACCTCATACACTACCCGATTTCACGAGTTGGCCAAGTTAGTACCCCATTTAGTGACACCGAAACAAAACCGAGTCGATAGGTATGTTTGGGGTTTTATCCCCGAAATCAGAGGAAACGTGACGGCAGCTGATCCAAAGAGCCTACAAGAGGGCAGTTAACTTAGCAAAACCGCCTTACCAACAACGCTATCGATCGGGAACTTTCTCGAATGACAAGGCAAAGGGAAAGAGGAAGATGGAGGAGGCACCCAAACCGCAATTCAGAGGAAAGACGGGAAAGGATAGAAGAGTGACTAGGAGCTACGGAATGCAGATGCAAGTAGCAGAGAAAGAAAAGGGGATGCCTCAGAGGTGTGGCAAATGTGGGGAATCATCATGCTGGGAGATGTGTTATCTGTTCCAGGTGTGGCAGGGGAGGCCATACTGACAAGGATTGTAGAAAGAGAGCCTGTTTTGAATGTGGGAGCTACAATCACTACCGGAATGCTTGTCCCAAGTTGAATCCAAGGCCTTACGCAAATCAGGCGCAGCCGGCGAATCCAGGAAACCAAGGAAACCAAGGAAACCGCGGAGGACTAGCTCGTGGGAGAGCGTTTGTTATTGGGACGGAGGAAGCGAGGCAAAACCCAGACGTGGTTACAGGTACGTTTCTTCTCAACAACTATCCTGCCACTGTGCTTTTTGATTCCGGAGCAGATATGAGCTTTGTGTCGTTAGAATTCAGACCTAAGATAAATAAAAAGTCACAGAACCTGAAAGAGGATCATGTAATCGAATACTCCAACGGAGAATTAGTTAAGGCTAACAAAGTAATCAGAAAATGCACTCTAGGTTTAGCTGGAAAGGATTTTAGCATAGACTTGATCCCAATCAAGATAGGGAGCTTTGACATAATTGTCGGTATGGACTGGATGTCCAAGCATCGAGCAACAATATGTTGTGCTGAAAAGATAATCGCATTACCATTACCTGATGGAGGATTACTCGAAGTGTATGGAGATAGGCCAAAGAGAGACATCAAGATTGTGTCGTTTATGAAGATGCGAGGTCATCTACGGAAGGAATGCATAGCATTCATGGCGCACGTCATAGATACAGAGGCGAAGGAAAAGCGAATTCAGGATATTCCAGTTGTGCGAGAGTTTCCAGAGGTATTTCCGGAAGAATTACCTGGATTGCCTCCACAACGACAAGTGGAGTTTCACATTGACCTAGTTCCTGGAGCAGGTCCCATAGCAAAGTCGCCTTATCGACTAGCACCATCCGAGATGCAAGAGCTGTCACATCAACTTCAGGAACTATTGGACAAAGGATTCATCCGACCCAGTTCATCACCGTGGGGAGCCCCTGTGCTGTTCGTCAAAAAGAAGGACGGATCTTTTCGTATGTGCATCGATTACAGAGAGCTGAACAAGATCACCATTAAGAATCGCTACCCTCTTCCGCGCATCGACGACCTGTTCGATCAACTGCAAGGAGCAACGTACTTCTCCAAAATAGATCTTCGATCCGGTTACCATCAAATGCGAGTTCGTGAGGAAGACATCGCAAAGACAGCGTTTAGAACCCGCTATGGTCACTATGAGTTCTTAGTCATGCCTTTTGGTCTGACAAACGCTCCGGCAGTATTCATGGATTTTATGAACGAGTATGTCGGCCATACTTGGATAAGTTCGTGATTGTCTTCATTGATGACATTTTAATCTACTCTAGGAGCAAGGAGGACCCTGAGCATCATTTTAGGCTGATTTTGGAACTGTTAAAGGCCGAGCAGCTGTACGCCAAATTTTCAAAGTGCGAGTTTTGGATTCGGAAGTTCACTTTCTGGGACATGTAGTGAATAGAGATGGAATACATGTTGACCCAGCTAAGATCGAGGCTATAAAGAAATGGGAAGCCCCGAAAACCCCGACGGAAAATTCGACAATTTCTTGGTCTAGCAGGTTACTACCGAAGGTTCATCGCAAACTTTTCCAAAATCGCGCAGCCGCTGACGACCTTAACACAGAAGGATAAGAAGTTTATTTGGGGAGAGAAGCAAGAGGAAGCGTTCCAGGTACTGAAGCATAAATTGTGCAACGCACCCATTTTAGCATTACCGAAGGGACAGATAACTTCGTGGTATATTGCGATGCTTCACATCAGGGCTTAGGATGTGTTCTGATGCAAAACGAGAAAGTCATCGCTTACGCATCCAGACAGCTGAAGTTCACGAGAAGAACTACACCACTCACGACTTGGAGCTTGGAGCAGTGGTGTGTTTGCCCCTTAAGATATGGAGACATTATCTCTTACGGCACCAATGCACTATCTATACGGACCATAAGAGTCTCCAGCATTATTCTTGATCAGAAATGCTGAATATGAGACAAAGGAGATGGGTTTGAATTGCTCAGCGACTACGATGCGAAATTAAGTATCATCCAGGGAAAGCGAATGTTGTTGCTGATGCGTTAAGTCGAAAGGAGCGGGTAAAGCCACATAAGGTCACGAGCGATGGGACTGGTGGTGCAGACCAGCCTAAAAACTCAGTAGTGGAAGCACAAAAGGAAGCTTTGAAGGCTGACAACTTAAACAAGGAAACTCTTCACGGCGTAGAAAAGGAATTTGAGGAGAAAGAGGATGGAGTGTGTTACTTCAAGGGAAAATTTGGATTCCGAGGTGGAGCAATTGAAAAAGATGATCGGTGAAAATCAGTAAAAATTCGTTTTACCCCCGGTTTATAAAAGGGGACAAAAAGGGTTTTAAAGGGGTTACTGGGGGGCCCCGGGTTTAAAAAAGATATCGCCCTCAAAGAAAATAAATGTTTTTAAATTGCGCCCAAAATTTTAAAGAGGGCCCCGAAACCCCCCGGGAAAATTTTCAGCAACCGGAAACCCCCGGGGTGGAAATGGGGAAGTTTCGATGGACTTCGGTTTTAAACTACCCAAAAACAAAAAAAAGGGCTTTAAAACGTTTTGGGGGATCGTTGGGGCAGACTCCCAAAAACAGGGCCTTTTTTGCCAAAAAAGGGGGGCTTATAGCTCGAAAAACTTGCGAGCGGGATGTGGGTTTTTATTGATGCGGGCATGGAGCCCCCAACGATCATTTTGATAGGGGGTAGCGATTTTCCCCCGCGTTTTTGGGGGAATCGCTTCAAGCGCTTTTGGGCCCCTTTTTGGGGGGTTTTTAGCACGGTTTTAAATTTTCCCCGGGGGGCCCATGGGCGGGGTGGGAACCCCCCAAAAAAAAATTTGGGATTTTTCGTGCCTGTGTTTTGGGGAAAATTTGGGGGGAATTTTTGGGCCCATATTCCCCCTTTGCCCCAGTTCTCCAAAAAAAATAGCATCACCCCCGCTTTCCTGGCGCCAAAAGGGACTGTAGGGAAAAAAAGTGTATTTCCCCCCTTTAAAAATTGGGTTTTGGGAAGGGGGGGAAAAAAGGGGGGTTTGGGGCCCGAGTCGTGCAGGAGACCAAACCCCCAAAATCAAGATGGGTTTAAAAAAAACTAAAAGTGGGGGGGGTCGCCGAAAAGCTATGAGAAAACGGCGAAAACCTTTTGGGAAAAACCCAAATTTGGGGTAGGGTATTTTCAAAAAAAAAATCACCCGGAAAAGGGGGAAAAAGGGTTTTGGAAAAAAGGGGAAAAAAGAACCCCCGTTTTTTTGGCCCCCCCGGGGGGTAGAAAAAAACGGGGCCTGTTCCCCATGGGGTTTGGAAAATTTTTCCCATGGGGCGGGGGTAATTCAGGGAACTTTTTTACGGCCCAAAACCCAAAAAATGTCGGGGCGGGGGGGGAAAAGTAGTTTTTCCCCTTTTGGGTGAGTTTTTAAAATTTATGAGCAACTGCGTTTTTCCCGGGAACCCAAAAAAAGGGGTTTTTTATCGAGAAATCAAGAAAAAACCGGGCCCCGCAGGAAAAACCCCAAAGTCAAAAATAAAAAAAAAACCCCAAAGGGACGGGAAAAAGTTTACTTTGGGGGGGGGGCCTTTTTGAAAAGAATTTTCCCCCCCTTTTTTCAAAGGAAAAAAACCCCGGTGAAACCCGCAAGAATTAAAATTTTGGGCAAATTTTTTTCAACCCGGGGGGAACTGTGAAAACCTTTTAAAATTTTGGGCATTTTGGTTAGAAAATTTTTAAATTACTATTTCGTTCCTGTAGGGGTAAAAGGAAAATTTTAAAGGGGGTTTCCCGGATAAAACTAGGTTGGTTTTCCCTTAAAAAAGTTAGGTTTTAAAAAAAAAAGTCCTGAAAATCCCCGGGGAAAAACCCAAAAGGGCCCCCCAAATCACCCCCAAAACCCAAAAACCCAAAAAATTTTAAAAAAATTTTGAAAATTTTTAAATTATTTTTTTTAAAAAAATTTGAGTAAACTGACCTAAAAAAACAAAAACCCAACCCCTTTGAAAAGTGGGGTTTTTTCCAAAAACCCAAAAAAACCCGGGGGAGGAAAAACAAAAAAGGGGGTAAAATTTTTTTTCAAAAAAAAAAAAAAAAAAAAAAGAAAAGGGGGGGGGCCCCCCGGGGGGCCCCCGGCCCCCCCCCCCCCCCCCATCTTCTCTCCTCTCCCTTTTCTCTACAAAACCCCAACCCCCCCCAAAAAATTTTACTTTTTTTAAAAAAACCCCCCTTTTTTTTTAAATCTTTCTCTCTCTAAATTTTTCCCCCAATCTTCTCTCAAAATCCCCGCCCCAAAAACCTCTTAAAAATCAGATTTCTTTTTAAGATTAAAAAACTTTTTGTTTTTTTAATTTTACAATTCAAAAGGAAAAAGGTTAGGTTGATTTTTTTATTTATTTGCCCCCCTTTTAAACTCTAAATTTTATTTTTCTTGAGGTTAAAACCCCCCTTTTATGGTTTCCCCAAAACCCAAAAATTGGGGTTTTGGGGAAAAAATTTTCCCCCCTTAAAATTTGGAAAAAAAAAAATAAAAAGGGGGGGAGTCTATTCTCCCCCTAAAAAAACCATTTGGAAGAAAAATTTTGTTAAATGATGTTTTTAAACCCCCCCAAACTTGGGTTTAAAATTTATCAATATTTCATGAAAAAAAAGGGGTGGTATAAAAAAAAATTTTGTTGAAAATTTCATTTAAAAATTTGGTTTTGGGGGAAAAGCAAAAAAACCCCCCAAAGGGTTTTATTTTTTTGTATTTTGGTTCATTTTGGGGTTGGGGTTTTGGAAAACAGATTCTGTCAAAAATTTGCATGCACTTTTTTACAAACCCAAAAAAAGGGCTTATTGTAGTCATTTCTTTATAAAATTTTTTAAGGGGTAAAATTTTTAAGGGGTTTTTGGGGGTTCTACCCCACGATTTTCAAAAAAAACCCCAAAGATTTGAGTTCAAACCACCAAAAAACTTTTTTGTGTGAAAACAGTTTTTGGGTTCAGAAATTTGGTCAACTTCAAATAGCAAAACTCCTTGATTATTCATCTAAAGCAAAATTTTCTTGACCCTAAACTAAAAGAATTTTGGGGTTTTATTCTTTCTAAAAATTCCAAGATCATGTCACTAGAGGATTTTTTGAGACTTAAACCCAAAAGGAATTTTAAGTTGGTGGTGTAGGCTGTCCCTTTTTGACAATTACACATGCCCCAAATTAAAGAGGTCATATCTCTCTCAAAAACCACCCTTTAATGACAAAAACTTTCCCAAAAGTTTGGAAAATTTTTTTTGCAAAGAAAATTCGGGGGGAAATTTCGTGATAAAGTGGAGTATTAAATTTAAATTTATAAAACAAAATTTTTATCTAAAAAATTCTGGAATTTAAAGCCCTTACCATTTAATTTTTTTTTGAAAAAAATTTTTAAAAAATATTAAAAATTTTCCAAAAAATTTTATAAAATTTTGGTGGAGTTGTTCCTAACATCCCAAAATTTTCGGGGGGGAAAAAAATTTAAAAGGGACTCAAAATTTAAGGGGAAACCTAAGTTCAAAATAGAAATTTTTTTACAATTTAAAAATTTTTTGACAGTTTCCGGGAATTTTTTTAAAAACTCATTTTTAAAAATTTTTTGAACTTCAAAAAATTTTTGGGAGACTTTTTTTTAGTAAAAAAATTTAAATTTTAATTGGTTTAAAACCCAAAAAAATTAATTTTAATGGCATACTAAGGAATTCGGAAAAGTTTTTAATTTTAAGGCCCGTTAAAATCAAGGACTTACGTTAAAATTTGTTTTGTTTGGGGGACGCCCTTTTTGGCGCCGGGGTTTTAGGTACAGAAACAACCCTTTAAAAATTTCCGCACTAAGCATTTCGGGGGTGAGTTTTCACAGCCCCATTTTCCCTTTTTTTTTACTAAATTTTTGGGGTGAAAAGCAGGGTATATGAATAAATGTTTTTGTTGTGAACTTGTTCCCGAAATAAATTTGGAAATTAAATCAAAATGAAACGATTTAAATTGTGACAAAATAAAAATGAATTGTATAATTGAAATGTTAGGGAATTTTTTAAAAAAAAGAAGAAAAAATTAAAAATGTGGGATATGTTTATTAAAACGAAAAATTGAAATGAAATGTTTTAATTTTTCCCTTTCTTAAAAATTGAAAGGGAAACGCCCCCAACTTCGAGTATCAAATGAATTAAAATGAAATAAACCGACCCTTTCAAAAAGAAATGAAATAAAATTTTTTTATGAGTTTAAATTTTTTCGATTTGTTAAAAACATGATATAGTGGGCCAATAAATAAAAATTTGTTTCCCCCGCACAAAACTTTTAAAACCCTAAAAATTGGGGGCCTATGATACAAGGGGATAGCGCTATTTGGATTTGGACATACCCCCCTAGAATTAAAGAGTAATAGGTGCACGTATTGAAAAATATTCCCCCCGGGCTGGAATTATTTTCCCCCCGGAAAGGGGGCGGGGATGGGGGGGCGTAGCAATGTAGGGAAATGAAGGATTGTAGGGAACAAAATGATATATTCAAGTAATTAACACCTGTTTGGAAAATCTTCTCCTTTTTTTTTCTAAACTGTTAATTTTAGGGGGAAAGAACTGATTCACCCAAAATGTTTACAAAACATATTTTCAAATTTAAAAGTCTTTTGGGATAAAATTTTCCCTACCGTTTTTTCATCTAAAAAAACCCGGGGAACTTTACCAAAAATCTTTTATTACACTTGTTTAAATGGGTTTTTTAGGGAAATTTTTGAAGGTTTGATAAGATCGGTTTTTAAAGGGGAATTTTTATAACACCAGGGGCATGTCATTTCCTATTTTGGGTTAAAATTTTTAAACCGAAAGAAGGATGGAAAAATAATACTTGAAATAATGGTTTTAAAATCTTTTAAACCTTTTTAAATGAATGATTGTGTGAACATCTCCAACGGGGAAGGGGAAACTTGCTGTATCACCTTGCGGTTTTTCCCCTTTAGCGGGGTGTTACAGAAATTTTGGTTTTCAGAGGGCCCAAAATTTTTAGAGAACATCGGTTTTCATAAAAAACCGTTTCTATAAACCCTTTTTTTTCCAAAAAAAAGTTAAAACTTTTAAAAATTTCAAAGAATAGGGGAAATTTGATTTCTTTTTATGATTAAATATAGGTGTTTTTCTAAAAATACATGGATATGCGGAGCCCGAACAAAACTCCGTAGCCACGATATAAATGGATAAAACAAAAAGAATTATCCTAAATATTAGGGGTTTAAAAATTTAAACTTTCCCCCAAAAACCTGAAAAATGTGAATTTTTGTGTGAGTTTGCATAAATATGTAAAAAAAATTAAATTATTTCAAAAAAAAAAAAAAAAAAAAATTTTTTTTTCCCGGGAAAAATTAAAAATAAATTCTTTTAAACGCAGTATCATTCTCACGGGCGACCCCTCCGAGTACCGAACCCCACGGGTCCCCGGGGCACCCCGGGAGGGAGAACGGGGTTTTAAAAAAATCCCCCCATCCGGGGCCACCCTGCCAGAGCGGGATCCCTATAGCGACGATGACGCTGACCTCAACCCGTCCCTGCTGTCCCCGGGCCCGGACTCCCGGGTTCCCCCCACCACCCCCTCGGAAGAGCGTTGGCCCCGCCCACCCCCCAATGACCTTCCGCATTCCCCCCCGGGGGTGGGGGGGACCTTTACGGGCCAGGGGCCCGGGTGGGTCATCGTGTCCCCCGTCGTCCTCATCATAGGAACCCCCGCCTTAAACGACCGGCGTCGGGGGATCTTTTTGAGTACCCCCACCAGGCCTGCCGGGCCCCACCTCAGGCGGTCGCCCCAACCCCCCCCACCTGGCTCGTGGCCCCCTTTCCCCTTTTCCCCGAGAGGCATGGGGCCCCCCCCGAAAACCCACAGGGAGGTCCCCCAGTTAAGGGCCCCAGGCCAGGACATCCATTAGCCCTTCGGGCCCCCAAGGAACCCCCAAAAGATGACTCCCCCATGGTGTAGCTTTGGGGGGCGGAAAAGCCAGCTTTTCCCCGGATAGTGGCTCTCCCCCCACCCCCATGGCATCACTCCACCACCTGTAGAGGGGGGTGTATTTTGGGGGTGAAGTGGTGGTTTTCTCCCTTTCTTCTGTTGGGGTGTTTTTTTAGGGGTGAGGAAATTAGGAGGTTTGGGTTTTGGGGACGATCTTTTTTAAAAAAACTCTTAAATTTTTTGGGGGGGGTATGCCGATTTTTAAACTTTATGAATTAAAAATGGATGACTGTAAATGTAATCGTTTTTTTGAACTTATCTGGAAATTTTAAAGACTTAAACTATTTCTATTTTGAAAAGGTTTTTTCGGTTTTATTTAAAACTTTGCTTTTGCGTTAAAAAAAATAACTACAATGGTTGACAAACTTTTGTGGTTGCTTAAAATTTCTTTAAAAAAGCTGGGTTTAAAAAGATAGCATAAATTAGTATGGCGTTTTTAAAATTTCAAAAATTTGAATTGTTTATTTTCACTTAAAAAATGGGAAAGGGGTTTATTAAAACTTTTGGGCCCCTTTCTGTTTCTTTAGGGAAAAATGCCTCCAAGAAGAGAGAACCCGGCCCTTTTCGAGGCTTATGGAGCAAGGATGGCTTCGTTTTTTTAAAACCCGGGGATAGTTAGCCCGGGTTGGGTTTCTGGGCGAACACCCAAACAAAAAAAAACAATCAAGGGGCCAAAAGGGGAAAGAGATTGTACTTTCAAATCCCCTTTCCCAAGCTGGGAACCCTAAAAAGTTCCTGGAACAGGGGACTGTTTTGGGTTAATAAAATGGGAAATTGGAAAATATGGGAAACAGGGCCTTTTACATAAGCAAATGCCTTTGGGAAAGGAAAAAGGTCGAGTATGCCACCTTTTCTACTCCCAAGGGCGGGGCTTTGACTTGGTGGAAAACCCAGGTAAAAAGTCCTTTCCCCTGACCAAAACCCCGGGCAGATTTACCTGGGGGGATTCAAGAAGATGCTGAAGGGGAAATTTGTCCAAAGGGGGAACTTCAAAAAATGGGGGAAACCCGGGAATTTTTGGCGCCACAGATGAAAGGGAAACGACAACACCTCATACACTACCCCCATTTCCGAGGGGCCCCGGGTTAGTACCCCATTTAGTGACACCCAACAAAACCGGGGGGGTCGTAGGGATGTTTGGGGGGTTTTTCCCCAAAATCCGAGGAAACCCTGACGGCAGCTGATCCAAAGAGGGCCCCCAAGAGGCAGTTAACTTACAAACCCCCCTTACCAACAACGCTATTCCCATCGGGAACTTTTCTCGAAGGAAAAAGGCAAAGGGGAAAAAGGGAAAAAAAATTGGGAAAAGGGGGCCCCCAAACCCCCAAATTTAAGGAAAAGACGGAAAGGTAGAAGAATTTACAGGGGCTACGGGAAGCGATGCAAGTAGCCGAGAAAGAAAAGGGGATGCCCCAAAGGTGTGGCAAATGTGGGAATCAACATGCTGGGAGATGTGTTATCGTTTTCCCGGGGTTTTGGAGGGGAGGGCCATATGACAAGGAATGTAGAAAGAGGAGCCCGTTTTGAAAAGGGGAGCTCCCAAACACTAAAACCCCCAATGCTTTTCCCAAGTTGAAACCCAAAGGGCCCTTTCGCAAATCAGGCGCAGCGGGGGGAAACCAGGAAACCAAGGGGAAAACCCCGGGGGGAAACCCCCGGAGGACTAGCCGTGGGAAGGTTTAATTGGGGCGGGGGAAAGCAGGCAAAACCCAGAAAGGGGTTAAGGTACGTTTCTTTTCAACCAAACTATCCTGCCAAATGTGGGTTTTTGGGTTCCGGAGCCCGATATGAGCTTTGTGGGCGTTTGGGAAATTTAGGGCCCAAGATAAAAAAAAAAGTCCCCAGAACCTGGAAAAAAGGATCATGTAATCCAAAACTCCAAGGGAATTAAATTAAGGCCCAACAAAGTAATCAGAAAAAAAACTCTAGGTTTAGCTGGAAAGGAATTTTTGCATTTGACTTGATCCCCATTTAAAGATAGGGGGCTTTGAAATAATTTCGGTAAAGGACTGGTGTCCCAAGCATCGAGCAACAATAAGTTGTGCTGAAAAGTAATCCCATTTTCCTTTTCCTGCTGGAGGGTTAAATCGGGAAGGGATGGAGTTTGGCCAAAGAGAGACAAAAGGGTTGTGTCGTTTATGAAAAATGGGGAGGTCATCACGGGAAAGGGAAAGCAAAACAATTTATGGCGCACGTCATAGATACAGAGGCCCAAGGAAAAAACGAATTCAGGATAATTTCCCGTTGGGGCAGAAAATTTCCAGGGGGTATTTCCGGAAGAATTACCTGGGTTTTCCCCCCACAACGACAAGGGGTTTACATTGGGCCTATTCCTGGAAACAGGCCCATAGGGAAAATCGCCTTAAACGATAGCACCCTCCCAATGCAAGAGCTGTCACAACAAAATAAAGGAAAAATTGGGCAAAGGATTTATCCGACCCAGTTCCCTCACCTTTTGGGGGGGCCCCCGTGCTGTTCGTCAAAAAGAAGGGCGGGGTCTTTTCGTGATGGGCATCATTACAAGGCTGAAAAAAAGATCACCCTTAAAAAATCGCTACCCTCTTCCGCGCATCGACGAAATGTTCAACAAAATTTCAAGGAGCAACGTCTTCCCAAAAAAGATCTTTGATCCGGTTTCCATCAAATGCGAGTTCGTGAGGAAGACATCGCAAAAAAAACGTTTAGAACCCGTTTTGGTCACTGAGTTTTTAGTCATGCCTTTGGTCTGACAAACGTTTCCGGCAGTATTCATGGATTTGAAAAACCGAGTTTTCCCGGCCATACTTGGATAAGTTCGTGATTGTCTTCATTGATACATTTTAATCTACTCTAGACAGGAGGACCATGACTCATTTAGGCTGATTTTGGAACTGTTAAAGGCCAGCACTTACGCCAAATTTTCAAAGTGCGTTTTTGGATTGGAAAGTTCACTTTCGGACATGAGTGAATAGAATGGAATACATGTTGACCCAGCAAGATCGAGGTATAAAGAAAGGGGAAGGGCCCCAAAACCCCGACGAATTCGACAATTTCTTGTCTAGCAGGTTACTACCGAATTTCATCGCAAACTTTTCCAAAATCGCGCAGCCCCTGACGACCTTAACACAGAAGATAAAAAGTTATTTGGGAGAGAAGCAAGAGGAAGCTTCCAGTACTGAAGCATAAATTGTGCAACGCACCCATTTTAGCATTACCCAAGGGGACAGATAATTTTCGTGGTATATTGCGATGCTTCACATCAGGGCTTAGGATATGTTCTGATGCAAAACGAGAAATCATCGCTTACGCCCAACAGCTGAAAGTTCACGAGAAAACTACACCACTCCACGACTTGGAGCTTGGAGCAGGGGTGTTTGCCCTAAGATATGGAGCATATCTCTACGGCACCAAATGCACTATCTATAACGGACCATAAAGTCTCCAGCATATTCTTGATCAGAAAATGCTGAATATGAGACAAAGGAGATGGTTGAATTGCTCAGCGACTACGACTGCGAAATTAAGTATCATCCAGGGAAACGAAGTTGTTGCTGATGCGTTAAGTCGAAAGGAGCGGGTAAAGCCCATAAGTCACGAGCGATGGACTGGTGGTGCAGACCAGCCTAAAAACTCAAGTAGTGGAAGCACAAAAGGAAGCTTTGAAGGCTGACAACTTAAACAAGGAAACTCTTCACGGCGTAGAAAAGAATTTGAGGAGAAAGAGGATGGAGTGTGTTTACTTCAAGGGAAGAATTTGGATTCCGAGGGTGGAGCAATTGAAAAAGATGATCATGGATGAAGCTCATCATCGAGTATTCGATTCATCCAGGTCTGATAAAATGTACAAAGGACTGAAGGAGCATTACTGGTGGCCCGGTATGAAAAGAGATATCGCCATCTACGTAAGTAAATGCTTAACTTGCGCAAAAGTTAAAGCAGAGCACCAGAAACCGTCCGACTTCTTCAGCAACCGAAATCCCGGAGTGGAAATGGAGCAATATCGATGGACTTCGTGACTAAGCTACCCAAGACTAAAAAGGGTCATGATACGATTTGGGTGATCGTTGACAGACTCACGAAATCAGCGCATTTCTTCCAATAAAGGAGACTTATAGCATCGATAAGCTTGCGCAGCTGTATGGCGTGAATTGTCATGCACATGGAGTCCCGATATCGATCATCTCTGATAGAGATAGCAGATTTACCTCGCGATTTTGGCAATCGCTTCAAGCAACATTGGGCACTCGTGTGGATTTGAGCACGGCTTACCATCCCAGACCGATGGACAGACTGAGCGAACCATCCAAACATTAGAGGATATGTTACGTGCCTGTGTGTTGGAATTTGGAGGAAGTTGGGACGATCATCTACCCTTAGTCGAGTTCTCCTACAACAATACTATCACCCAGCATTCAGTGTGCGCCATACGAGGCACTGTATGGACGCAAGTGTAGGTCCCCACTTAATTGGTTGGAAGTGGGAGAGAATCGATTGTTTAGGCCTGATGTCGTGCAGGAACCACCGACAAAATCAAGATGGTTCAAGAAAAGCTGAAAGTGGCCAGGGATCGCCAGAAAAGCTATGCAGATAATCGGCGAAAGCCATTGGAATTCCAAGTAGGTGATAGGGTACTGCTAAAAGTATCACCATGGAAAGGGCTAATAAGGTTCGGAAAGAAAGGGAAACTGAACCCTCGTTTTGTTGGACCATTCAGGGTCATAGAAAGAATCGGACCTGTTGCCTATAGGTTGGACTTACCTATAGAGCTGAGCTCAATTCATGACACGTTTCACGTGTCCAACCTAAAGAAATGTCTGTCGGAGGAGACAGTAGTTCTGCCTTTGGATGAGAATTCAAATTGATGAGCAACTGCGTGTTTCCGAGGAGCCAATCGAAGTTCTTGATCGAGAAATCAAGCAACTCCGACGCAGCAGGATACCGATAGTCAAAGTGAAATGGAACTCTAGGCACGGCAAGAGTTTACTTGGGAGCGGGAGGCCTTTATGAAAAGCAAGTACCCGCATCTCTTCACAGAAAACCCCGGCTGTAACAGCAAAATAAATTTCGGGACGAAATTTCTTTCAACCGGGGTAACTGTGACATCCGTCAAATTTGGACACTCAGGTTAGCTACTCGTTAAATTCACTCAGTAGCGTTCCTGTAGGCTAAAAGGTAGAATTTAAGTTGCCTGGATAATCTAGGTTGTTTGCGTGAAAAAGTTAGGCTAAAAACTAAAAGTCCTGAAAACATGCCCGAAAAAGCCCGAACCGGCCCAAATCACCCGATAATCCTAAAATGCCAAATTTAAAATGAATCTTGAAAATTTAAGTTATTTGTTTAAAATATGAGTAAACTGACCTAAATAATCTAAAACCCCCTTCGAAAAGTCGGTTTTTTGCCAAAAACGCCGAAAAAACCCGGTACCGAATCGAACTAACAGTGTAAGAATTTGTTCAAAAAAAAAATAAAAAAAAAGAGAGAAGGAGGTGGGACCCACTAGGGGCCCGGCCACCCCCCCCCCCCCTATCTCTCTCTCCTCTCCTCTTTTCTCTACAAAATCAAATCATCATCATCAATTCACTCATTTTTCAAAAATCCTCTCTCTCTCTAAACTCTTTCTCTCTCTAAATTCTCTCAATCTTCTCTCAAAATCCAGCCCTAAAACCTCTTCAAGATCAATTTCTTTGAAGATTAAAAACACATTCAAGTTATTTTAATCACAATCTCAAAGGTAAGAAGGTTAGGTTGATTTTGATTCGATTTGCACCCCTTTTAAGCTCTATTTTCATGTTTTTCTTGAGGTTAAACCTCCTTTATGGATTCTAAATCCATATGGTGTTTGGGAAAGAGATTCCACCTTAGAAATGTTGGAAAAACAATCTAAGAAGGTGAAAGTCTATGATCTCCCCATAAGAACACCATTTGGAAGCAAAATTCTTGTTAAATGATGTTCTTAACCACCAAACTTGGGCTAAACTTCATCAATAGTTCATGCATGATATGGATGGTATGAAAGCATATATTAGTTGTATTACATTTGAATATTCTGATTATGGGTGAAATTGCAAGAAAAGCCCCGAAATGGTAATGATTTTATGTATTTTGGTATCATGTTGGATTTAGTTTGGAGACAGATTCTGTCAAAAATCTTGCATGCACTTTGTACGACTCAAAAGGGTCTTATTGTAGTCATTTCTTTATGAAATTTTTATGGGATGAAATTTAAGGTGTTAGGGTTCATACCCCACTGATTTTGCTAAAAAACATGTTGGGTGCAAAATCGGATTGTATCCGAGATCACAAGATTGTGCTAAAGTTGAAGTCAAAGGCAAAGTCAAAGTGGGCAACAAAGTCAAAGTTTACTTGTATTGTTTTTAGTTCTTTGTAATAGTTTTCCTTTATAGGGTAGAAAGTGTAATTAGTTCAAAGTTGAAGGGTTTAAGGGTTTGGGTATAATACCCAATGTGAGTTAGTTTGGAAGTTGTGACATGCACATACGCTTCATTGTGAAAGAGAGTGATTTGAGAGAGTTTAACTTCTTAAGTGTGTGTGTTCTTGTGTGGTTAGTGTGTGTAATCAATTCTCCAAGAATCAATGACATATGGCTTTCAAATCATTCTCTATTTGTTTGCATGTTATTAGAGCTTGAATCTGGAACAACAAGTGGTATCAGAGCTGGAAATTCATTGAATTTGGTATGATTTCTTAAGCTTTTTGTGTTTTTTTTGAAAATGGAGGTTTGAGTTTTGATGTTCTTCATTTGATCATGATTTGGATCTAAATGTGATTGTTTGTGGTTAAAATGATGTTTTTACTATGTTAGGAAGTGATTTAGAGTCAAAATTTGGTGATTTGAGCATAATTTTTGAGTTTTTTTACCTTCTGCTCGGGTTTTTTCTCGTTTTTTTTTTTTCCGAAATTTTTTCATATTTTCCGAATTGGAATTTTCAAAAATTCCGAATCGGAAAATATCATTTTCCGAATCGGATTTTTGAAATTTTCCGAATCGGAAAATTTTTTGGTTCGGAAATTGTGTTCGAAGTTAGTTATACTCATTTTCCGACTTGGGATTAGTCAATTTCCGATTCGGAAAACATCATTTTCCGATTCGGAAATTGCCCAAATACCAACTCGAAATTTTCTCGGAACTCTATCAGGTTTATTTTTCCGATTCGGAAAATCATCTTTTCCGATTCGGAAAATTGAAAAATCCGAATCGGAATATAGTGTTTTCCGAATCGGATTAGTTTAAGCAAAAAAAAAAAAAAATAAAAAAATAAAAAAAAAAAAAAAAAAAAAATCCGAGTCTTATCTGAGTCTGGAAGCGTTTTCGGGCGTTTTTTTCACGTTAACTTTCTTAGACTTCTTATCTGATTTTACGGTGAAAAAGTTCAGTCATTTTTAAGAAGGTCATTTTTTTCCCGAAAAATGCCGGTTTTTTCCGAGATTTTGGTGATTTCCGAGACGTTGTATTTTTGAACTAAGATTTCAATTTCGCGTCAAAATCAACTTTCAAATTTTTGAAAAATATTTTTTCTCGGGATTTCACTATTCACCGGTTGACTTTTCTGTTGACTTTTTGACTTTTGTCACTAACCTTTTTGTTGATCAAAAGAAGTGTTCAGATTAGCCACAGATTCTCAGATTTGTATACCTCCAGAAGTTCGGAAGAAATCTACCAGTTTTTAGTGAATTACCGATCATATTCAAGTTCTGTGAAGATGTCTAGAGATTTATTAAGCATGGGTTCAAAGTCTAAACCTCCGTTCTTCAAATTGGAGAATATCCTCAATGGCGTGTGAGGATGATTCAGTTTCTTAACAACATCGACAAGACACTCATGGTGAGCATCCAAGAAGGTCCGATCAAGCCGTACATTGATATTCCGGGCACCCCCGAACTGCCACTACTCCTGCTATTGAACCAAGGCGTGTTTTCAAACTCTTTAGGCATTACAATGAGCTAGAAAAGATAAGATTGAACTTGATGACAAAGCTCTTACTTTACTCACGATGGCGATTCCGAACGATTTGTTTAATCGTGTTGATAGTAGAAATACAGCGAAAGAGTTGTGGGATAGTTGGAAAAGCATTTCAAGGGACGGAGAGATCAATCCAAGCCAAGCTAAACCAAGCAATCGGAGCTTATAAAGGTTTAAAGCTTTAGAGGGAGAAACACTTGCAGATTCTTACAGTCGGTTCAACATCATTCTGAATGATTTGAGGAGAAATGGGATGCAAAAGTCTACTTCTGAGATAAACTTCAAGTTCTTAAAGAATCTCAATTCGGAATGGGATCACTACTCGGTTAATCTTCAGATGAACAAGAATTTGGCGAAGAAGACTTGCATACTTGTATTCCATTCTTAGTCAGCATGAAGTGAAAGTCAAAGTTTATTGTGATGAAGCAAAGAATATTTCTGATTCTTTGGCCCTGTGACTGAAAAGAAGAAGAGTGTGCTCCCTAGCGCTAGTTCAAAGAAGAAAAGCCATTCAAAGGCTTTAGTCACCCGAGTTGTCTGATTCTGATTCAGAAACACCTGAAGATGAAAGTTCTGAATCCGATGTTGATTTGAAGCGAGTTGCCGACAACTTGCTCTTTTGTCTAGTTCTATTCACAAACGTTATGGGAAGAAGAAGTTCTACTCGAAACCCAAGTTCGATAACTACAAAAGAGACAAGTATAAGCCAAAGGATTATGAGAGAAGGCCGAGAGGAAGAGTTATGAGAAAGAAAAGACAGATGAGAAAGGAAACGTATGTTTCAACTGTGGCAAACCGGGCCCATTTTGTCAAAGATTGTAGAGCACCGAAAGTCAGGGATTTTGACTACTACTCAAAAAAGGCTCAACTTGCTAAACGCAAGAGTGAAGGAAAGGGTTGTTGATGGCGGAAGGGGAATGTTGGTATGATGATACTTCTGATGATGAAAGATTCTGCTCATTTCACACAAGTCCACTACAATCTCATGGCAAGTGTGGAAGAAACCATCAACCTTCACAAAGAGACCGAGGCATCAAATGAGGTAAGTCAAACTCCTTCCGACTCGGATATGTCTGATAATGATGAATGCTCTTTAGAAGAACAGTTTTTAATTTTAAAAACTGAATTTGATGACTTGAAGGAAAAGATTAAGTTCGAAAGAGCTCGAGTCATTGAATTCAGTAATGAATGTGAATTATATAAATCTTTAGCTGATGATCGTGAGCTTGAAAAGGCTGAGATTAGGAAAGAGAAAGCCAAACTAGAATCTCAAAATTTCTGAGATGAAGAGTGCTTTAGTCAATTTGGAGTCTGAAAAAGCTGAATATATGATCAAATTTGAAGTTTGTTTTCAAGATAGGTCTGAGGCTTATGCTAAGATAAAACAATTGAGGATCTAATATCAAAAGAGGTCAGACTCAACAGACGCTTAAGCTTTTGACAAATAATCTCAAAGATACTAGGTTTTACAATCCGAAAATGGGGTTAGGTTTACCTGAAAATGATGTTTTAAAGAAAGCCCCTAAAGGTCTTTATCAGTTTGATAACTTAAGTTTTCCAAAATTAAATGAGACCTTTGTGAAATCTGGTAGTTCATTATCTGATTCTTCGGATAAAGGGAAAGAAAAAGTTGTTGATGACTCAAGTGATAGTTTTTCAGATTCAAAGCCAAAGAGAAAGAATAACTTTGATTTCACATGTAACTTTCAATATGATGATTTAAATCAAAGTTATAAAACAAGAAAACCTGAGTTTTCTCATACTCAGTGTGTTTCTTTGTATTCTCAAGATATAAAGTCTTTTTCAAATGAATCTAAAAAGCTTAGTAACGATATTGAAAATGAGTCAAAGACGACTGATTCTACTCCTAAATCTGAAGATAAGACAAGTGAACTTGAAAAAGAAACAGATTGTGAAAATCTTTCTGAGTTTATTCAAGTTAATAATCTTTCAGAAAATAAAAGCGTTTCTGATTATGAGTCTGATTCTGATTCTGATGAGACCAAACCATGTTTTGATTCTGATAATGATGATGATATCGAAAAGGGTTTTGAAGAAGAAAAGATAAATTTTATTTCAAACCCCATGTTTGAGTCTCAAGATACTCCACCTTAGTTTTGATCAAAGTAAGACTGAAGTCACTGATTTAATTACATATGCTGTTATTGACAAAGATGGATATCTGTGTACAAAAGTTTAGATAGTATGGTTGAAGGAATATCCTTAAATCAGACCTCAAACTACCAGATGTGGAGTTTGGTGCTGTTTTTGAAAAATCAAAGTCGAGTACACAAGATAAACCAACTGTTATAAATGTTTCAAGTGATAGTGGAATTTCAAAAGATTATAAATCCTCATGTACTTTGTTAAAGTCTGAAACTTGTTCAATTAATTTTGATGCAAGTACTTTTGAGGTAGGAAGTACTTCTTGTGCTACACTTGAAACATCTTCAAAAGATTCATCGATGTATGTTCAGTTCCTAAGACACCTATTAACTCTAGTTCTTCTGATTCTACAGATTTAAAAAGTTTTAAAACGACATGGCCTAGGTGGAAGAAGAAAGATTCAAAGAAGAAAAAGCGTTTTTGTTAAAAAGTCATCCGTTGATGATGCAAATAAATGTAATCTGAATGTTAGATTCAATAAGTGTCAAAACTCTTTTGAGTCTGCCTTAATGTTTTTTGCTATGCAACGTTGCATTGTACTAATTGTGGTGATAACTCTTTTTCTTTGAACTCTGGTCATGATAACAAGAAGAGATCTAGTGGTGTTTCTCATGATAAATCTCGTGCTTACTCGTTTGATCATCGTGCTAAAGTGTTTAGTGCTAAAAAGAAAAATCTTTCACAAGCAAAAGATAAATCAGTTGATGTGAAATTTGTGTGCAAATGGATTCCTAAAGATTTATTGAATGCACAAATTTCAAAGTCTGGAATAAACTGTAAGATTTTAGGTTCATCTTCTGATTTGTTAAAGATGTTAGAGACCAACAAGAAAGGACCCATTTGGATATGGGTTTCCAAGATAAACTAACATGTTTCTACAGCCAGGCATATGTGGTATGTCGATTCCGGTTGTTCAAGACATATGACTGGCTACAAGGAGTTGTTGCACAATTATGTGGAACGATCAGGAGGAACAGTTAGTTTTGGGAATAAGACGACTGTGTCATCAAAGGTTACGGCATTCTTACAAATGGTAAGGTATCCATAAAGAAGGTACTTTAATGTTGAGGGTTAAGTCATAATCTTTTTAGTGCAAGTCAGTTTTGTGATGGTTATAACATTGTTCTATTTTCCATCATTAACTGTCTTATCATTAATATGATGGTGTTGAGATTTTTGAAGGAGAAGGTTTTACAATCTCTATGTGGTTGACTTTCCGGTGATAGATTCGTCGAAACCAGTTTGTTTTGTTTTCAAAGGCAACAAAAGGCGAAAGTTGGCTATGGCATAGAAGATTTTCTCACCAGAAATTTCTCAGATATTAGCAAACTAGCTAATGGTGGATTGGTGAAAGGTCTTCCAAAGTTGACATTTGATAGAGATTCTTTATGTCCGGCTTGTCAAATGGAAAGATAGAGAAGATTCTCACAAGTCAAAGACAGAATCTTCGTGTCAATCACCACTCGAGATGCTCCACATGGACTTATGCGGACCGATGAGAATTCAATCAATTAGTGGAAAGAAGTACATTCTAGTTATGGTTGATGAATACTCACGGTACACATGGCTAGAATTTCTGAGAATGAATCTGAAGCTCCCGAATTGATCATAAAGTTTATCAAGAGGATCCAAGTTCTTTTGCAACTTCCAGTTCGAAAGATTAGGATGATAATGGCACTGAATTTAAAAATGCTACTTTAGATGCTTATCTAACATCTGTTGGTATTTCTCATAATTTTTTCAGGTGCTTATACTCCACAACAAAATGGAGTTGTAGAAAGACGAAACCGAACCTTAGTTGAAGGGGCACGAACGATGCTAGCTTACTCCGATTATCTCTAACCTTTTGGGCCGAAGCTGTTTCAACGGCTTGTTTTACACAAAATCGAACCATCATCAATAAGCGCTTCAAGAAAACTCCTTATCATATAATCAACCGTCGAGTTCCTAATGTCAAATTTTTTCATGTTTTTGGTTGTAGGTGCTACATTCTCAATAACCGTGACAATCTTGGTAAGTTTGACAAGAAAGCCGACGAGGGATACTTTCTTGGTTATTCGCTAACCGTCGAAGACTTTCCGGGTCTACAACAAAAGAACCAAGATGGTTATGGAAACCGTTTATGTGACCTTTGATGAAACCGTGTCAATGACTTCTGAACATAGCAGTTCAGGACTCGAAATTCATAGTCAAGCTTCTACTACGACTTCTGATTCTATTACTGATCCAAATAGTTCAGAACTCGATTTACTGTTTATGGATGCTTTTCTGGATATTTGTGCAGATAATGAAGATCTCGTTCTTTCCAGAAATCCAAGAGTTGATATTCACGATGTCCCAGAACCTTCAAGCGTGAATGATTCCGGACCATCGGAGATATTTGTTCTACTTCTAACTCTGATCAGGCTATTCCAGTTCCAAGTGTTGAGCAATCAGAGTTAACCCCCGATGATCAATCAGAGATTCCTGCAATCATTGATGAAAATGATAGTCAGAACAATCTAGATGATCTTGCAATTCTTCCTGCTCAGTTGAAATGGACAAGAGCACATCCACTCTACAATGTGATTGGTGATGTCAATGATGGTGTTAAAACGCGATCTGCATCTGCAAATTACTGCCTATACAAAAGTTTCTTGAGCAAAATTGAACCAAAGAATGTCTCTCAAGCCTTAGACGATTCTGATTGGCTTTTAGCTATGCAAGAAGAGCTTCTAAAAGTTCAAAAGAAACAAAGTGTATCGCTTGGTTCCTAGACCGCAAGATAAATCAATCATTAAAACCAAGTGGATCTTCAGAAATAAGAAAGATGAATCCGGATTGATTGTCAGAAACAAAGCGCGATTGGTTGCTAAAGGTTATTCTCAACAAGAAGGTATTGACTATGATGAGACTTTTGCACCGGTAGCGAGGATCGAGGCAATTCGAATCTTTCTGGCCTATGCGGCTCACAAGAACATCAAGGTATTTCAAATGGATGTCAAATCTGCGTTCTTGAATGGAGTCTTGCATGAAGAGGTCTATATAGAGCAACCTGAAGGGTTCGTCGATCCAGATTTTCCCGATCATGTATACATCTTGGACAAAGCATTGTATGGTCTAAAACAAGCTCCAAGAGCATGGTATGAAACTCTGACTAATCATCTCTTATCCAAAGGATTCAAACGAGGTACGATCGATACTACTCTTTTTCTGAAGAAAGAAGGTGATGACTTGCTTTTAGTTCAAATTTATGTTGACGATATTATTTTCCCGGTTCTACAAAATCCAGAGTTGTGTACAAAGTTTTCTAAAATCATGGAGACCGAGTTTGAAATGAGCATGATGGGTGAATTGAATTTCTTTTTAGGAATTCAAGTCAAACAAAACCCTGATGGCATCTTTATAAATCAGTCAAAGTATATTAAAGATATGTTGAAAAAGTTTAGTATGACTGATTGTTCTCCAATTAAAACACCAATGCCAACTGGAAATCTTTTGGGTCCTGATTTAGCCGGTAAACCCGTTGATCAAAAGATTTACAGAAGCATGATTGGTTCTCTTTTGTACCTCACTGCGACTAGACCGGACATTATGTTCGCCACATGTTTTTGTGCTCGTTTTCAAGCTAATCCTAAAGAGTCACACCCTTGCGGCAGTTAAAAGGATCTTACGGTATCTCAAAGGCACACCCGAGTTGGGTCTTTGGTATCCGAAAGATTCTAGTTTTGAGCTAATATCTTTTACAATTCAGATTATGGGGGTTTTGCAAACTGATAGGAAAAGCACTTCTGGATCATGTCAGTTTTTAGGTGATAAACTTGTTAGTTGGACTTCGAAAAAGCAAAATTGCGTCTCTACTTCTACGGCCGAAGCAGAATATGTGGCCGCCGCAAGTTGTTGTTCGCAAGTGCTTTGGATGAAGACACAACTACTAGATTATGGTTACAAGTTGAAGAGAGTCCCTATCTACTGTGATTCGGAAAGCGCCATTGCGATAACGTCAAATCCGGTTCAGCATTCCAAGACCAAACACATCGACATTCGTTATCATTTTATTAAAGATAATGTGGAGAAAGGTAATATCGAAATGTTTTTTGTTCAAACAGATTACCAACTTGCTGACCTTTTCACTAAACCTTTAGATGAAAAGCGTTTTAATTTTTTGGTTAGCAAGCTTGGCATGCTTACTCCTACTTAAATCTGTTACGGATCTTAATTTAAGGGGGAGTTGCTTAATTATTCTGGATTGGATACTATCTGACTAACATCTAAGGATTCATTTTCAATGAATACCAATTTCTACTTTGTTTTGCAGATTATTCATTTGAGGGGGAGTTCTTAAAAGTGATATTCATTTAGGGGGAGAGTTCAAATAAGCTTTAATGCTTACATATTTGAAAGATGAACAACTTTCAGGTATGAAAAATCTTTTTAAATGTTCAAACTCACTTCTCGATTCTCAAATGTTTTTTTCGAATTAGAAGTGTGATTTTCCATGTTTTCATATCATGATGAGTTGACGGATATTTTCTAACCGTGTGTTTCCAAAGTTAATACTTGCGTATTATCTTTTCATATACTTTTTAAGTATTCATACACACCGTTTAGCTTCTTTTGTCTTGTTATTACCACGTCTCTATATGCTCATATTATTCGGTGGTAATACGCTCGCTCGATATCTTCCTATTTGTACTTCATCGTTTATTTGATCAGATACGTTCTTCATTGCTATATCTATATCTTGATCGTATAGATAACATTCATTCATTTTGAGTACACCATAGCTTTTCAAGAATATATCTCACATCATATGATGAATCAGTTTTCTCAAAACAAGTTTATATCATTCATGTTCCTTCATTTCATACACTTGTTTGAAGAAATTTTTTTTATGCTCCTATATTCTACATATATATTTGTTCGAGCATGTTTCATATTGGCTCATTGATTCGCCCGATGAATCATTGTACTTTCATGTTTAGGAAACTTATTTCACGGATGTGTGAACTAATAGAACTTCTATGGATTTCCAGAACCGGCAATCCTACCCAAGAAGTTATCCTTGAGAAATGAGTGAGGGGTCTCCATCAAAGAGTGGGGGGGATGACTCAGGTGGTCGAGTTATTCTCATAGTGATTGAGCGAAAAAATGTGATATGAGAGTTTGGTTAGACGTGAGGATGCTTAAAAGAATTGGAGGGTGGTGAGAACAGAGTTAAAAGAAACATAAAACTCTGCACCAACCTTTTCTAAGCCGGGCAACCACATAATCTATTGGTTCACATTCTTTGGTGACCGATATTGAAATAAGGCAAAGCCCAATGCCGACTCTTGTTTTTACCCCACTAGCTACTCATTTCCTTCTTAACAAGGAGATGTTTCATTTCATCACGGGGACGCAGCACATAATCTATCAGGTTTTCCTTTGGAAAATCGATATGAAACAGAAGGAAGCTGCCCTGCCTTCGAACTTCATTTCTACACATCGAGTCGTGAAATGTTTTCACATTTTGAGCCTTATGAAAGCACTTGATGCTATTTTCTTTCATCACAAATACACACAAGGAATTTGTTTCTTTGTCGGAACGTTCATAGGAATACTTTTTAGTGTTTGCGATGATTGAACGGAAGCCCTGGGGAGTGATCATCAATAAAGCTCTTTATATAGTGCATTCGTTGTACTGAGTTGCTTTGTGCTTCTCACAGGCATTCCAACTGATTCATGTGTTGTTTCAGGATTTTCCCACTTAAATCTGAATTTGAAAAGATTCGGATTACTTTATGGAATTGACGGGATTTATTTGGAGTAATAAGGGGAATTCTGGAGTAACAAGGAGGAGATGGTATGTGAGATGGTTTTTGATATCTATGGTGGTATTTTTACATGTTTGTATCTTTACGAGCCAAGTTGTTCTGATCATACATTTCTATAGATTTTGATGATTATTTCATATTTCATCAAAAAGGGGGAGATGGTTTAGAAATGTAAAGTTTAGAAATGTTTTTGAAGATACTTTGGGGAGATGGTTCCGAAATGTCAAGTCAAAGAGAAGATTACGAGATATGACAAGAGATGTTTGCGAGAGATGTTTGAAGTTTGATGATTATTTGAAGATATCTAAGTTTGTTAAAGCTTCGTGTTCAAAGTTTGTTAAAGCTTCATGAAGATTTGGATGATTCGTGAAGATTATTACGGAAGCTTATTGTTTAAGGAAGCTTATTGTTGATGCTTAAAGTGTTGATGCTTTCTTGAAGACGTTTGCCTAATTCTTTTTGTGATCTCGAATCCAAAGGGGGAGATTGTTGGGTGCAAAATCGGATTGTATCCGAGATCACAAGATTGTGCTAAAGTTGAAGTCAAAGGCAAAGTCAAAGTGGGCAACAAAGTCAAAGTTTACTTGTATTGTTTTAGTTCTTTGTAATAGTTTTCCTTTATTAGGGTAGAAAGTGTAATTAGTTCAAAGTTGAAGGGTTGTAAGGGTTTGGGTATAAATACCCAATGTGAGTTAGTTTGGAAAAGTTGTGACATGCACATACGCTTCATTGTGAAAGAGAGTGATTTGAGAGAGTTTAACTTCTTAAGTGTGTGTGTTCTTGGTGTGGTTAGTGTGTGTAATCAATTCTCCAAGAATCAATGACATATGGCTTTTCAAATCATTCTCTATTTGTTTGCATGTTGATTAGAGCTTGAATCTGGAACAACAAAACACCAAGATTTGAGTTCAAACCATCCAAAAAACATTTTTGTGTGCAACAGTTTTGGTCAGAAACTTTGGTCAACTTCAAACTAGCATAACTCCTTGATTATTCATCTAAAGCACAATTTTCTGATCCTAAACTCAAGTACTTTGAGTTAGCTTTCTAAAAAGTCCAAGATCATGTCATCTAGAGGAGTTTTGAGACTTCAACCAATAATTTAAGTTGGTGGTGTAGGCTGTCCTCTTATGACAGATTACACATGCACCACTTGAAGAGGTCATATCTCTCTCAAAACCATCCTTATGACATGAAACTTGTCTCAAAAGTTTGGTATATGTTTTAGCTAGAAAATCTCTTTGGAAATTCGTGATAAAGTGGAGTATTGAATTATTTATGAACTAAACTTTATCTAAAGGTATTCTGGAATTTCAGCCCTTACCACTAATTTTGTAAAAATGTTTAAAAATAGTAAAAATTCTCTAAAAATTATGAAATTTGGGGGAGTTGTTCCTAACATCCCATAATTCAGGGGTAAAAATTTAAAGACTCAATAATTAGAGGACCTAAGTTCAAAATAGCAATTTTTACAACTTAAAATTTTTGACAGATTCTGGAATTTCTTAAAAACTCATTTTTATAAATTTTGAACTTCTAAAATGTTTTAGGAGACTTTTTTTTAGTAACAAAAGAGTTTTATTGGATTAAAGCATAAAAATTAATATAATGGCATACTATGGATTTCGGTACGATTTTAGTTAAGGACCGTTGAATCTAGGACTTACGTTAAAATTTCGTTTTGATAGGACGACCCTAGTTTGGAGCCGGGATTTAGTTACGCATCAACCCTTTACAAATCCGCACTAAGCACTCGAGGTGAGTATTCACAGCCCCATTTTACCGTTTTTTACGAAATTTTTGGGGTGAAAAGCATGTATATGAATAAATGTGTTTGATTGTGAACTTGTTGCGAAATGAATTGAATTATCAAAATGAAACGACTTATTGGACAAAATGAAATGAATTGTATTCTGAAATGTTATGAAATTTTTATAAAATGAAGTAAATTGAAATGTGAGTATGATATTAAAACGAATTATTGAAATGAAATGTTTTTAAGTTTTCTTTCTTGAAATGAAATGAAACGAACCCATGCTTCGAGTATCAAATGAATTGAAATGAAATAAACCGAGCATCGAAATGAAATGAAATAAAATGTTTTATGAGATAAATTTTCGATTTGTTGAAACATGATATAGTGAGCAATAAATGAAAATGTCCCCTGCACTACTATTAACCCTTACAAATTGGGCCTATGATACAAGTGGATAGCGCTATTTGGATTGACATACCCACCTAGAACTGACGAGTAATAGGTGCACTGTATTGAAAAATATTCACCCCGGCTGGAATTAGTTTCCCCCGGCAAGGCTGGATAGGGGCGTAGCAATGTCACGAAATGAGGATTGTAGTAACTCACTGATTATATCATGTAATTAACACATCGTTTGGAAAAAACTACTCACTGTTGTTTTCTAAACTGTTAATTTTTAGGGTGAATGAACTGATTCACCAAACTGTTTACAAAACATATTGCAAATAAACGTCTTATTGGGATTGAATATTGTACATAACTGTTTTGCATCTATAAAACCTGTGAACTCACCAACTCTTGTAGTTGACACTTGTTTAACATGCTTTTCAGGAATTCCGAAGGTTTGATAAGATCGTTAAGGGAACTTTTGTATAACACCAGTCATGTCATTTCATATTTTGCTTAAATTTGTAAACCTGAATGAAGGATGGATTGTAATACTTGTAGTACTGTATAAACTCTTTTAAACCTTTGATATGAATGATTGGTGTATCTATCTCCTATCGCGATGGAATCTTAGCTGTATCACCTTGCGGTTCCGCTTTAGCGGGGTGTTACAGTTGTCTCGTACAATCACGTAAAATCGAGAGTTAGTGATTCGTACACCCGTTTGAATAAGAGGCATTTATACACGGATGTTACGTATTACTATGTAAAAGCATGTATTCTTTAGATTGTATCCTTAACACGGTCAAAGGAGTTGGGGTCGTTTCACAGTTAGTTGTTAAACGGGATTAAACCTTGTACTTTTTTAACCGTTTTCTCTTTAGATGTTACGAAAACACGATTATTTTGAATTACTTAACACATAAACATATACATAGGTGCTTATTATACACGGTTGTTTGAAAAAAGATTGTACAGAGGTGACTTCGTTACGGTTGGCTCGTACAATCGCGTAAAATCGAGAGTTAGTGATTCGTACACCCGTATGAATAAGAGGCCTTTATACACGGTTGTTACGTATTACCATGTAAAAGCATGTATTCTTTAGATTGTATCCTTAACACGGTCTAGGGAGTTGGGTCGTTTCACAGTTAGTTGTTAAACGGTATTGAAACTTGTACTTTTTTAACCGTTTTCTGTTTAGATGTTACGAAAACACGACTAATTTGAATTACTTAACACATAATCATATACATAGGTGCTTATTATACACGGTTGTTTGAAATAAGATTGTACAGACGTGACTTCGTTGCGTTTGGCTCGTACATACGCGTAAAATCGGGAGCTAGTGATTCGTACATCCGTTTAAATAAGAGGCCTTTATACACGGTTGTTAAGTATTACTATGTAAAAGCATGTATTCTTTAGATTGTATCCTTAACACGGTCTAAGGAGTTGGGTCGTTTCATAGTTAGTTGTTAAACGGTATTGAAACTTGTACTTTTTACCGGTTTTCTCTTTAAATGTAAAGAAAACATGAATATCTTGAATTACTTAACACATAAACATATACAAAGGTGCTTATTATACACGGTTGTTTGAAATAAGATTGTACAGAAGTGACTTAGTTACGGTTGGCTCGTACAATCGCGTAAAATCGAGAGTTAGTGATTCGTACACCCGTTTAAATAAGAGGCCTTTATACACGGTTGTTATGTATTACCATGTAAAAGCATGTATTCTTTAGATTGTATCCTTAACATGGTCTAAGGAGTTGGGTCGTTTCACAGTTAGCTGTTAAAGGGTATTAAATTTTGTACTATTTAAACCATTTTCTCTTTAGATGTTACGAAAACACGAATATTTTGAATTAATTAACACGTAAACATATACAAAGGTGCTTATTACACACGGTTGTTTGAAATAAGATTGTACAGATGTGACTGCGTTACAATTGGCTCGTACAATCGCGTAAAATCGAGAGTTAGTGATTCGTTACACCCGTTTAAATAAGAGGCCTTTATACACGGTTGTTACGTATTACCATGTAAAAGCATGTATTCTTTAGGTTGTATCCTTAACACGGTCTAAGGAGTTGGGTCGTTTCATAGTTAGTTGTTTAAACGGTATTAAAACTTTTACTTTTTAACCATTTTCTCTTTTGATGTTACGGAAACACGAATATTTTTAGTTAATTAACACGTAAACATATACAAAGGTGCTTATTACACACGGTTGTTTGAAATAAGATTGTACAGACGTGACTTCGTTACGGTTGGCTCGTACAATCACGTAAAATCGAGAGTTATGATTCGTACACCCGTTTGAATAAGAGGCATTTATACACGGATGTTACGTATTACTATGTAAAAGCAGTATTCTTTAGATTGTATCCTTAACACGGGCTAAGGAGTTGGGTCGTTTCACAGTTAGTTGTTAAACGGGATTAAACCTTGTACTTTTTAACCGTTTTCTCTTTAGATGTTACGAAAACACGATTATTTTGAATTACTTAACACATAAACATATACATAGGTGCTTATTATACACGGTTGTTTGAAATAAGATTGTACAGAGGTGACTTCGTTACGGTTGGCTCGTACAATCGCGTAAAATCGAGAGTTAGTGATTCGTAAACACCGTATGAATAAGAGGCCTTTATACACGGTTGTTACGTATTACCATGTAAAAGCATGTATTCTTTAGATTGTATCCTAAACACGGTCTAGGGAGTTGGGTCGTTTCACAGTTAGTTGTTAAACGGTATTGAAACTTGTACTTTTTTAACCGTTTTCTCTTTAGATGTTACGAAAACACGACTAATTTGAATTACTTTTAAAACATAATCATATACATAGGTGCTTATTATACACGGTTGTTTTGAAATAAGATTGTACAGACGTGACTTCGTTGCGGTTGGCTCGTACATACGCGTAAAATCGGGAGCTAGTGATTCGTACATCCGTTAAATAAGAGGCCTTTATACACGGTTGTTATGTATTACCATGTAAAAGCATGTATTCTTTAGATTGTATCCTTAACACGGTCTAAGGAGTTGGGTCGTTTCATAGTTAGTTGTTAAACGGTATAAACTTGTACTTTTTACCGGTTTTCTCTTTAAATGTAACGAAAACATGAATATCTTGAATTACTTAACACATAAACATATACAAAGGTGCTTATTATACACGGTTGTTTGAAATAAGATTGTACAGAAGTGACTTAGTTACGGTTGGCTCGTACAATCGCGTAAAATCGAGAGTTAGTGATTCGTACACCCGTTTAAAATAAGAGGCCTTTATACACGGTTGTTATGTATTACCATGTAAAAGCATGTATTCTTTAGATTGTATCCTTAACATGGTCTAAGGAGTTGGGTCGTTTCACAGTTAGCTGTTAACGGTATTAAATTTTGTACTATTTAACCATTTTCTCTTTAGATGTTACGAAAACACGAATATTTTGAATTAATTAACACGTAAACATATACAAAGGTGCTTATTACACACGGTTTGTTTGAAATAAGATTGTACGGATGTGACTGCGTTACGGTTGGCTCGTACAATTGCGTAAAATCGAGAGTTAGTGATTCGTACACCCCGTTTAAATAAGAGGCCTTTATACACGGTTGTTACGTATTACCATGTAAAAGCATGTATTCTTTAGGTTGTATCCTTAACACGGTCTAAGGAGTTGGGTCGTTTCATAGTTAGTTGTTAAACGGTATTAAAACTTTCACTTTTTAACCATTTTCTCTTTAGATGTTACGAAAAACACGAATATTTTTAGTTAATTAACACGTAAACATATACAAAGGTGCTTATTACACACGGTTTGTTTGAAATAAGATTGTACAGACGTGACTTCGTTACGGTTGGCTCGTACAATCACGTAAAATCGAGAGTTAGTGATTCGTACACCCGTTTGAATAAGAGGCATTTATACACGGATGTTACGTATTACTATGTAAAAGCATGTATTCTTTAGATTGTATCCTTAACACGGTCTAAGGAGTTGGGTCGTTTCACAGTTAGTTGTTAAACGGTATTAAACTTGTACTTTTTAACCATTTTCTCTTTAGATGTTACGAAAACACGAATATTTTGAATTAATTAACACGTAAACATATACAAAGGTGCTTATTACACACGGTTGTTTGAAATAAGATTGTACAGACGTGACTTCGTTACGGTTGGCTCGTACAATCGCGTAAAATCAGGAGTTAGTGATTCGTACACCCGTTTAAATAAGAGGCCTTTATACACGGTTGTTATGTATTACCATGTTACGAAAACACAACTAATATGAATTACTTAACACATAATCATATACATAGGTGCTTATTATACACGGTTGTCTGAAATAAGATTGTATAGACGTGACTTCGTTTCGGTTGGCTCTACAATCGCGTAAAATCGAGAGTTCGTGATTCGTACACCCGTTTACATAAGAGGCCTTTATACACGGTTGTTATGTATTACCATGTAAAATCATGTATTCTTTAGATTGTATCCTTAACACGGTCTAAGGAGTTGGGTCGTTTTACTGTTAGTTGTTAAACGGTATTGAAACTTGTACTTTTTTAACCGTTTTCTCTTTAGATGTTACGAAAACTCGACTAATTTGAATTACTTAACACATAATCATATACATAGGTGCTTATTATACACGGTTGTTTGAAATAAGATTGTATAGACGTGACTTCGTTACGGTTGGCTCGTACAATCGCGTAAAATCAGGAGTTAGTGATTCGTACACCCGTTTAAATAAGAGGCCTTTATACACGGTTGTTATGTATTACCATGTAAAAGCACGTATTCTTTAGATTGTATCCTTAACACGGTCTAAGGAGTTGGGTCGTTTCATAGTTAGTTGTTAAACGGTATTGAAACTTGTACTTTTTAACGGTTTTCTCTTTAAATGTAACGAAAACACGAATATTTTGAATTACTTAACACATAAACATATACAAAGGTGCTTATTATACACGGTTGTTTGAAATAAGATTGTAAAGAAGTGACTTCGTGACGGTTGGCTCGTACAATCGCGTAAAATCAGGAGTTAGTGATTCGTACACCCGTTTAAATAAGAGGCCTTTATACACGGTTGTTATGTATTACCATGTAAAAGCATGTATTCTTTAGATTGTATCCTTAACACGGTCTAAGGAGTTGGGTCGTTTCATAGTTAGTTGTTAAACGGTATTGAAACTTGTACTTTATAACGGTTTTCTCTTTAAATGTAACGAAAAAAACGAATATTTTGAATTACTTAACACATAAACATATACAAAGGTGCTTATTATACACGGTTGCTTGAAATAAGATTGTAAAGAAGTGACTTCGTTACAGTTGACTCGTACAATCGCGTAAAATCGAGAGTTAGTGATTCGTACACCCGTTTGAATAAGAGGCCTTTATACACGGTTGTTACATATTACCATGTAAAAGCATGTATTCTTTAGATTGTATCCTTAACACGGTCTAGGAGTTGGGTCGTTTCATAGTTAGTTGTTAAACAGTATTGAAACTTATACTTTTTAACGGTTTTCTCTTTAAATGTAACGAAAACATGAATATCTTGAATTACTTAACACATAAACATATACAAAGGTGCTTATTATACACGGTTGTTTGAAATAAGATTGTACAGAAGTGACTTAGTTACGGTTGGCTCGTACAATCGCGTAAAATCGAGAGTTAGTGATTCGTACACCCGTTTAAATAAGAGGCCTTTATACACGGTTGTTATGTATTACCATGTAAAAGCATGTATTCTTTAGATTGTATCCTTAACACGGTCTAAGGAGTTGGGTCGTTTCACAGTTAGTTGTCAAACGATATTAAATCTTGTACTATTTAACCATTTTCTCTTTAGATGTTACGAAAACCACCAATATTTTGAATTAACTGTGACAACTATCAGTTTTGACCTTCAGGTTAGCTACTCGTTAACTCACACAGTAGCGTTTCCGTAGGTTAAAAACTAGTTATTTAAGTTTCTAAATGAAACTAGGTTAGGTTGCGTGAAAAATTTAGGCTAAAACCTAAAAGTCCCGAAAACTGCCCGAAAAAGCCTTTACCGGTCCGAAATCGTCCGAAAATCCTGTAATGCCAAAATTTAAAATCAAATTATATAAAATAAAAGACTTTGTTAAAAATATAAGTAAACTGATCCAAATAATCCAAAACTACCATCGAAAAAGTCGGCTTCCACCGAAAACGCGCCAAAACCGACACTGCGTTTGAAAAAGCAGTGTAATTCTTCAACCATTTCAAAAAAAAAAGAGAAGAAATGAGGGTTGGTGGGACCCACAAGGGGACGGCCACCCCCCCCCCTACACCCTCTCTTTCTCCCTCTTTCCATAAAATATCATTTCATTCCCTTTTTCCAATTCATTTCAAATCTCTCACTCTCTCTCTAACCTTTCTCTCTCTAAACTCTCTCATTTCTCTCAAATTTCCAGCCACACATTCATCTAAAATCTGAAGTTCTTGAAGGTTAAGACAAGTTTTTGAAGTATTATTAGTGATTATCAAAGGTAAGAGTGTTGCATGTTATTATAGCTTCGATTTTTTACTCATTCTTGAGTTTTCATCCATTTTCTTTGAGGTTTAATCCCTCCTTTATGCTTTGATAATCCTCTTGATGTTTGGGGATGAGACATAACCTTAGAAATGTGCTTAAACATTCTATGAAGGTGAATATCCATGAATCCCCCGTAAGAACACAAGTTTGATTGCAAAAATCTTGTTGTTGATGTTTTTGATCATCATTTTGGGGCTGGACTTTGTTGATAGTTCATGCATGTTTATTGATGATGATAATACATATTTCATCTATTTATTTGTTAAATGATATGAGTTTATGGTTTAATAGCAAGAAACCCCAAGAAATCTTGTGATTTTATGTGTTTTGATGGATGAAATTGGGGTTTTGATTCTGGACAGAATCTGTCTGATTTTGCATGTGTGTTTAGACGTCTCAAAAGTATAGTAAACTGAGGTATTTTTCTACAAAAATTTGATAGATTAAAATTTGATGAGTTAGGAAGAAAATCCCTTTTGAATCACTTAAAAATTCGGAGTAATACCCCTCCAACCACTTAAAATTTTTTTGATGCTCATCAGCTTTTGGTCAGAAAACTTGTATCATCTTCATGCATGCATATCTCTTTGACAACTTATCCAAAATGCACGATTTTTGATTTCAAACTCAAGTTCTCTGAGATAGCTTTCTAAAGAATCCAAAATCATGTGATTTGGTGGACTTTTGAGGGTTCAACCAATGAAAACAAGTTAGTGGTGTAGGCTGTCCCATGGTGGCAGATTGCACATGCACGACTTTAAGAGGCCATATCTCCCTCAAAAATCACCCAAATGATGTGAAATTTGTCTCATTAGCTTGGTATATGTGTTATCTAGAAAATCCCTTTTGAAATTCGTGATTTGGTGGAGAAATGAATTTTTTATGAAGCAAACATCCCTGACATGTAAATCTAAAAAATAAAAGGTGTCCACTGTTTTTGCAAAAATTCTTAAAATATGTAAAACACTTCCAAAAATTATGAAAAATTGTGGGATTGTTGCTAATATCCCAAATTCCAGTAGGTAAAATTTTTGAAACCTAACTCCCTTTGGAACTAGGTTTATTGGTGACACCTATGCATTGGAACAAATCTGCCAGAAGTGGAATATTTCAAAAATGTTATTTTACAAACATTCCTAATTCCCATGTGTTTGGATCATAATCTTATGTAACAAAAAGTCATTTTATATTAAAATGAACTTATTAAAATATAATAAAGGCATTATATGGATATCGGAATTGATTTATTATTTACGGACCGAAAAATTTAGAACTTACGACAACTACGTTTGTATTAGGGCATTGGTAGAATCGGAGCCGGGACTTAACCTCGCACTAACGATTGTCTAAACGCTAAAACCACTCAAGGTGAGTATTCACAGCCCCCGTTTTTACCGTTTTTACGTGTTTTGGGGTGAAAAGCGTGTTGATAATAAAAGATTTTGTGAAATGTGTATACGTATGCTTTTTAGCAAAGTTATATGAATTGTGTACACGTATGCTTTTTAGCAAAGTTATATGAATTGTGTACACGTATGCTTTTTAGCAAAGTTATATGAATTGTGTACACGTATGCTTTTTAGCAAAGTTATGTGAAATGTGTACACGTATGCTTTCTAGCAAATGTTATATGAATTATGTAAACGTATGCCTTCTAGCAAATGTTATGTGAATTGTGTACAAGTGTTGCTTTCTAGCAAGTGAATATGCATTGTGATGATATGTGCGAGTAAATTTTGCCCCTTAGAATATACACTACCATTAACTCATTAGCAGCCTATGACTTAGTGGATAGCGCTATTTGGTACCAAGACCCACCCGAAGGACTGACGAGTGAAGGGTGCACTATTTCGGAATTAACGGCTACCCATGTGGGGCAGATCCCCACCGCTGAGGTACTCGTTGGAAGACGATCTACCCATGTGGAAGAAAATTCCACCGCTGAGGTAGCTCGCATGAACGCTCTGCCCATGTGGTCCGCTACCACCTCTGATGTATTCGTTGGGGTTAACGGATTGGTAGTGGCTCGAATTTACATATCTTATGCATAAATGTGTATTTTGGCGTGAGCGAACGTCCATGTATACACGTGGTTTTGATTGTTTAAAGTGGTTCGAAAGTTTTCGATAATAAGACTGCATGTGAAACTTTTTGTGCATATAAAAACCTGTGAACTCACCAACTCTCGTAGTTGACGTCTCTTTTTAACATGCTTTTTAGGAAATCAGAAGGTGACCGATAAAGCTTAGCTTTGTTGTTTTTGAATTCACCAATCAAGACTTTATTATTATTATTTTGTTATGTTTGTAAAACACTTTGAATCATGGTTGGATTGTAAACTTTGTAAACGTTATTAAACTTTATTTATGAATGATTGGTGTTATTTATCTCCTATCGCTATGAAATCTGTGCTGTTGCACCTCGCGTTTCCGCTTTAGCGGGGTGTTACAGACTTGGTATCAGAGCCATAGGTTATAGAGAACATCGGTTTTTCATAAAACCAAGTACTATAACCAACCTTTTCCGAAAATAAGTTAAAACTTTTAATTAAAAGATTTCGATGTATAGGAGAATCAAAAAAAAAAAAAAAAAAAACTCGTGTGATTAGAATAGGTGCTGTCCTGGTAAATCATAGAAATGCGGAGCCTGATCACTTACGCATAGCCATGATATAAGTAGGATAAGACCTATGAACTAATCATACCGTTACAAATTAAAAGTCGGAACCTTCTAGGAAATTCCTGAAAAATGTATTTTTGTAAATTCGCATTGGTATGCACAAATTTTCGAAATTGTATCTTGTATATTAACTTAAATCTTTTTATCGCAGTTACCATGTCGCAGGAAACCGACCCGTCCGAGAACCAGTCCCTGGGGTCCCACGAGCCCTCTAGGAGTAGGAGTGTCGCTCCCCGTTCCCAGACCATTGACCGGGAACGTGACCCCTACAGCGATGATGACGCCGACTCACATCGACCTGTCCCTGTTGTCCGGACCGGACTACGGATCCGTACCACCGCTCGGAAGAGCGTGCCTTTTCCCATCCGAATGACTCTCTGTGCCCCCGCTGGGGACGGGGCGGGGCCATCCCGGGTGAGGGGGCGGGGCAGATCCTCATCCTCGTCATCATCGTCTTCATCGTCTGGATCTCCACCGCCTTACCGACCATCGTCGCCGATAGCTCGAGTCGCCCGACCGCCGCCTGTCACCCAACCACCGCCCGTCGCCCGACCACCGCCGATAGCTCCGATCCCTAGACACCCACACATGACTCGTGCCCCTGTCCTTTGCCTGAGAGGCATGACCCCGACTGAGCGCCAGGAGGTCGAACGTTTAGCTCGGGGCCAGGATATTCACGAGCACATGATCGATCACCATGAGCATATGATCGATGCTCTCCTTGGTATGGCTGGAGCTGATAGCCAGCAGCTATCTCGAGTCGTGACCCTCCTAGGTCACACTATGGACTCACTCCGTCATCTGTACACTCTTGTGTATATGGTGATTGCTCTGGCTATCATCCTGTATGGCTGGGCTGTCTGGGGTGTTAGGTTCTAGGATATGGGATCTTTTGATAGACCGTTTATTGAACTCTCTTTTATGAACTGGTTATTTTGAGGCATGACGCCTAGTTGTTGAACAATTATGTTTTATTTGGATGGTTGTAATTGCTACAATATTTTGGGTAATTTTGGCGGGTATCTTAAAACCCAAAATTTATGCGATGGTTATTTACTATTAATGTTTGGATTGCATGCTTATTGTGGGTTGCTTGAAATAATTAAAAGCATTATGTTAATGTGATGGCATAGGATAGCATGGCACTTGAACTGTGAAAAGTAAGTAGAAACGTAACTACATTTAGGTTGCCTAGAAGTCACTAAAACGATTGAAAATGGTATTGTTTTAGAAAAATGCCTCCAAGAAGACAAGACCCGGAGCTTGCAAGACTTGTGTCGGAACAAGTAATGGCCTCGTTACCCAACATAGTTAGCCAAGTGGCAGCTGGGTTTAACGCTAACCAAAACAACAATCAAGCAACGAGAGAAAGGGATTGCACGTACAAAACCTTTTGGAGCTGTAACCCTAAGGAATTCCACGGAACCGAGGGAGCAGTCGGTTTGTTAGCATGGATTGAAGGCATGGAGTCTGTCCTTCACATCAGTAAGTGTCTTGAAAGGAACAAAGTTGAGTATGTCGCTTGTCTACTTCAAGGACGAGCTCTGACGTGGTGGAACACCCAAGTACAAGTCCGTGGCCGTGACGCAACCGGCCAGATTACCTGGGAAGATTTTAAACAGATGCTCAAGGAGGAATTCTGCCCGAGAAGCGAGATCCAAAAGATGGAAGCTGAATTATGGCACCATGAGATGAAAGGAAGCGACATCACCACGTACACTACTCGATTTCACGAGTTGGCCAAATTAGTACCTCACTTGGTGACGCCGGAGCAGAATCGAGTCGATAGATATGCTTGGGGATTATCTCCTGAGATCAGAGGAGGTGTAACGGCAGCAGACCCAAAGACTCTGCAGGAAGCAGTCAATCTCGCAAATCGTCTCACCAACAATGCTGTTCGATCGGGAGCATTCTCAAGTGGTAGTGCGAAGGGAAAAAGGAAGGTAGAAGAGCCGGTAAGGAGCAAGCCGGGACAGAAGTTTAACAAGGATCGGAGAGTGGCGAGGAACTTTGGAATCCAGGCGCATGCCCTAGAAAAAGAGAAAGGGCCGCAGCGCGCGTGTGATAAGTGCCACCGACATCATGTAGGGAGATGCCTGATCTGCTCAAGGTGCAACCGAGCAGGGCATGTTGCACAAGACTGTAGAGTAGGAGGAAGCCGAGTCTGCTATGAGTGTGGAAGCCCTGATCACTACCGAAACGCGTGCCCCAAGCGACAACAAAGGCCTTGCATGAACCAGGCGCAGCCGGCAAACCAAGGAAATCGTGGAGGATTGGCTAGAGGAAGAGCTTTCGTGATTGGAGCGGAGGAAGCAAGGCAAAACCCTGATGTGGTCACAGGTACGTTTCTTCTCAACAACTATCCTGCTACTGTGCTTTTTGATTCCGGAGCCGATAGAAGTTACGTGTCGTTAGAATTCAGGCCTAAGATAAACAAGAAGTCACAAAATTTGAAAGAGGAGCAATTAATTGAGTATTCTAACGGAGAGTTAGTTAAAGCCAACAAGGTAGTCAAGAAATGCACTCTAGGCTTGGCAGGAAAGGACTTTAGTATAGACTTAATCCCGATCAAGATAGGGAGTTTTGACATAATAGTTGGTATGGATTGGATGTCCAACCACCAAGCGACGATATGCTGTGCTGAGAAAATAGTTAGGCTAGCATTGCCCGATGGAAGTGTACTCGAGGTGCACGGAGAGAAGCCGAAGAGAGATATTAAGATAGTATCGTTTATGAAAATGCGTAGCCATTTGCGAAAGGAGTGTGTAGCATTCATGGCGCACGTGGTAGATAAGAAAGCAGAAGAGAAGTCAATCCAGAATATTCCAGTTGTGCGGGAATTTCCCGAGGTATTCCCGGAAGAGCTACCCAGATTACCTCCACCATGGCAAGTAGAATTCCACATCGACTTAATTCCTGAAGCAGGCCCCGTAGCAAAGTCGCCTTATCGACTAGCACCGTCAGAGATGCAGGAGCTTTCAAGCCCACTTCAAGAGCTGCTAGACAAAGGATTCATTCGACCCAGCTCTTCGCCTTGGGGAGCCCCCGTGTTGTTCGTCAAGAAGAAGGATGGATCTTTCCGCATGTGCATCGATTATAGGGAGCTGAACAAGATCACCATCAAGAACCGATACCCTCTTCCACGCATCGATGATCTATTCGATCAATTGCAAGGAGCTACGTACTTCTCCAAAATCGATCTTCGGTCCGGATACCATCAAATGCGAGTTCGTGAAGAAGATGTTGCAAAGACGGCATTCAGAACTCGTTATGGTCATTATGAGTTCTTGGTCATGCCTTTTGGCTTGACGAACGCTCCAGCAGTATTTATGGATCTGATGAACCGAGTGTGTCGACCGTATTTAGATAAGTTTGTGATTGTCTTCATAGACGACATCCTGATTTACTCGCAAAGCAAGGAGGACCACGAGCATCATTTGAGGCTGATACTGGAGTTACTCAAAGCTGAAAAGCTTTATGCCAAATTCTCAAAGTGCGAATTTTGGATCCGAGAAGTTCACTTTTTAGGTCATGTGGTGAACAAAGAAGGAATACACGTCGACCCAGCCAAGATTGAGGCCATAAAGAAATGGGAAGCCCCGAATACACCGACTGAAATTCGACAATTTCTCGGTTTGGCAGGCTACTACCGGCGATTTATTGCAAATTTCTCCAAGATTGCGCAACCGCTGACAACCTTAACGCAAAAGGACAAGAAGTTTATTTAGGGAGAGAAACAAGAGGAAGCGTTTCAATTGCTCAAGCATAAGTTATGCAATGCACCCATTCTGGCGTTACCCGAAGGAACGGATAACTTTGTGGTGTATTGCGATGCTTCACATCAAGGCTTGGGATGTGTTTTGATGCAGAACGAGAAAGTTATCGCCTATGCATCCAGGCAACTGAAGGTCCACGAGAAGAACTACACCACTCATGACTGGGAGCTCGGAGCAGTGGTGTTTGCCCTTAAGATTTGGAGACATTATCTCTACGGCACCAAATGCACAATTTTTACGGATCATAAGAGCCTCCAGCATATTCTCGATCAGAAAATGCTGAACATGAGACAGAGAAGATGGGTTGAGTTGCTCAGCAATTACGACTGCGAGATTAAGTATCATCCAGGGAAGGCGAATGTCGTAGCTGATGCGCTAAGCAGGAAGGAAAGGGTGAAGCCTACAAGGACGAGAGCAATGGGAGTGATAGTGCAGACCAGCCTGAAAAGTCAGATATTGGCAGCTCAGAGAGAAGCTCTGAAGGCTGACAATTTAAAGAAGGAGACACTTCACAAGATGGAGGAGGAGTTTGAGGAGAGAACGGATGGAGTGCGTTATTTCAAGGATAGAATTTGGGTTCCGAAAGTCGATCAGTTAAGGAAATTGATCATGGATGAAGCTCATCAATCAAAGTACTCGATACACCCAGGTTCTGACAAAATGTACAAAGGGCTGAAGGAACACTATTGGTGGCCTGGAATGAAGAAGGATATCGCCACCTATGTGAGCAAATGTCTAACCTGTGCAAGAATCAAGGCAGAACACCAGAACCGTCAGGACTATTACAGCAACCGGAAATCCCAGAATGGAAATGGGAGCGGATATCAATGGATTTCGTGACCAAGTTACCCAAGACTAAAAAGGGCCATGATTCGATTTGGGTAATCGTTGACCGACTCACGAAATCTGCGCATTTATTACCAATAAGGGAAACTTATAGCATTGATAGGCTCGCGCAATTGTATGTCGATGAGATAGTTATGCGACATGGAGTGCCGATCTCGATCATCTCCGATAGAGACAGCAGATTCACCTCACGATTTTGGCAGTCACTACAGGCAGCATTAGGTACCAGCGTGGATTTAAGCACCGCCTATCATCCGCAAACCGACGGTCAGACAGAAAGGACCATACAAACACTGGAGGATATGCTGCGTGCATGTGTGTTAGAATTCGGAGGCAGCTGGGATGATCATCTACCATTAGTTGAATTCTCCTACAACAACAGTTATCATGCAAGTATTCAGTGTGCCCCATACGAAGCACTGTATGGACGCAAGTGCAGATCCCCACTCAACTGGTTGGAAGTGGGAGAGAGTCGACTGCTTAGACCTGACATCGTACAGGAGACGACTGATAAGATCAAGCTGGTGCAGGAGAAGCTTAAAGCAGCCAGGGATCGCCAGAAAAGCTACGCTGATAATCGGCGAAAGCCGTTAGAATTCCAAGTTGGCGATAGAGTGCTACTAAAGGTATCACCTTGGAAAGGACTGATAAGATTTGGAATGAAAGGGAAGTTGAGCCCGCGATTTGTTGGTCCGTTCAATCTTGGAAAGAATCGGGCCAGTCGCCTATAGATTGGACTTACCCTCGGAGCTCAGCTCTATTCACGACACGTTTCATGTGTCCAATCTAAAGAAATGCCTGTCGGAAGAGACAATGATCTTGCCTTTGGAGGAAATACAAATCGATGAACAACTGCGCGCCGCGGAGGAACCTATTGAGATCCTTGATCGAGAAATCAAGCAACTCCGGCGCAGTAAAATACCGATTGTCAAAGTGCGATGGAACTCCAGGCACGGACCAGAGTTTACCTGGGAGCGGGAGGCGTTCATGAAAGACAAGTACCCGCATCTCTTCATAAAGAACCCCTGCGGTAGCAGCAAGAATTAAATTTCGGGACGAAATTTCTTTCAACCGGGGGTAAATGTGACAACTGTCAATTTTGACCTTCAGGTTAGCTACTCGTTAACTCACACAGTAGCGTTTCCGTAGGTTAAAAACTAGTTATTTAAGTTTCTAAATGAAACTAGGTTAGGTTGCGTGAAAAATTTAGGCTAAAACCTAAAAGTCCCGAAAACTACCCGAAAAAGCCCGTACCGGTCCGAAATCGTCCGAAAATCCTATAATGCCAAAATTTAAAATCAAATTATATAAAATAAAAGACTTTGTTAAAAATATAAGTAAACTGATCCAAATAATCCAAAAGTACCTTCGAAAAAGTCAGCTTCCACCGAAAACGCGCCAAAACCGACACTGCGTTTGAAAAAGCAGTGTAATTCTTCAACCATTTCAAAAAAAAAAAGAGAAGAAATCAGGGTTGGTGGGACCCACAAGGGGCCGGCCACCCCCCCCCCCCCCCTACACCCTATCTTTCTCCCTCTTTTCCATAAAATATCATTTCATTCCCTTTTTCCAATTCATTTCAAATCTCTCACTCTCTTTCTAACCTTTCTCTCTCTAAATTCTCTCTAATCTCTCTCATTTCTCTCAAATTTCCAGCCACACATTCATCTAAAATCTGAAGTTGTTGAAGGTTAAGACAAGTTTTTGAAGTATTATTAGTGATTATCAAAGGTAAGAGTGTTGCATGTTATTATAGCTTCGATTTTTGACTCATTCTTGAGTTTTCATCCATTTTCTTTGAGGTTTAATCCCTCCTTTATGCTTTGATAATCCTCTTGATGTTTGGGGATGAGACATAACCTTAGAAATGTGCTTAAACATTCTATGAAGGTGAATATCCATGAATCCCCCGTAAGAACACAAGTTTGATTGCAAAAATCTTGTTGTTGATGTTTTTGATCATCATTTTGGGGCTGGACTTTGTTGATAGTTCATGCATGTTTATTGATGATGATAATACATATTTCATCTATTTATTTGTTAAATGATATGAGTTTATGGTTTAATAGCAAGAAACCCCAAGAAATCTTGTGATTTTATGTGTTTTGATGGATGAAATTGGGGTTTTGATTCTGGACAGAATCTGTCTGATTTTGCATGTGTATTTAGACGTCTCAAAAAGTATAGTAAACTGAGGTATTTTTCTACTAAAATTTGATAGATTAAAATTTGATGAGTTAGAAAGAAAATCCCTTTTGAATCACTTAAAAATTCGGAGTAAAACCCCTCCAACCATTTAAAAACTTGTTGATGCTCATCAGCTTTTGGTCAGAAAACTTGTATCATCTTCATGCATGCATATCTCTTTGACAACTGTGACAACTGTCAGTTTTTGACCTTCAGGTTAGCTACTCATTTAATCCACTCAGTAGCGTTTCCATAGGTTAAAAACTAGTTAATTAAGTTTCTAAATGAAACTAGGTTAGTTGGCGTGAAAAATTTAGGCTAAAACCTAAAAAAATCCCGAAAATTGCCCGAAAAGCCCGTACCGGTCCGAAATCGTCCGAAAATCCTATAATGCCAAATTAAAGTTAATTTTTAGAAAAATTAAGTTATTTTATTTTAAAATAAGTAAAATAACCAAAATGATCCAAAAATTTCCTTCGAAAAATCGGTTTCTACCGAAAACGCGAAAAACCGACACTGCGTTAGAAAAACCAGTGTTTTTGTTGTTCCAGATTCAAGCTCTAATCAACATGCAATCAAGTAGAGAATGATTTGAAAGCCATATGTCATTGATTCTTGGAGAATTGATTACACACACTAATACACCAAGAACACACACACTTAAGAACTTGGCTTCTCTCAATCACTCTCACTTTTCACGTTTACAATTATGCATGTCACACATTCTACATGACATCACAAGGGTATTTATACCCAAACAATCAAACCCTCAAGGTTTACAAGAATTACACAAACTACCCTAACTATTACAAAGTATTACAAAGTAACTATAAAGCAACTAAAACATTAATCAAACTTTGACCTTGAGTCTTGACTTTGACTTTGCCTTTAACATCACTTTAAGCACCAACTTGTGATCTCGGATACAATCCGATTTTGCACCCAACAATCTCCCCCTTTGGATTCGAGATCACAAAAAGAATTAGGCAAACGTCTTCAAGAAAGCATCAACACTTTAAGCATCAACGATAAGCTTCCTTGAACGATAAGCTTCCGTAATAATCTTCACGAATCATCCAAATCTTCATGAAGCTTTAACAATCTCTAAACGAGAAGCTTTAACGAATCGAGATATCTTCAATTAATCATCAAACTCCAAACATCTCTCGCAAACATCTCTTGTCATATCTCGTAATCTTCTCTTTGATTTGACATTTCGGAACCATCTCCTCAAATTATCTTCAAAAAGAACATTTCTAAACCATCTCCCCCTTTTTGATGAAATATGAAATAATCATCAAAACTCTAGAAATGTATGATCAGAGAAATCGTCATGTAAAGATACAAACATGTGAACAAACCACCAAGGAAATCAAAAACCATCTCACATAACCATCTCCTCCTTGTTACTCCAGAATTCCCCTTATTACTCCAAAGAAATACCGTCAATTCCATAAAGTAATCCGAATCTTTTCAAATTCAGATTTAAGTGGAAAATCCTGAAACAACACATGAATCAGTTGGAATGCCTGTGAGAAGCACAAAGCAACTCAGTGCAACAAATGCACTATATAAGGAGCTTTAGTGATGATCACTCCCCAGGGCTTCCGTTCAATCATCGCAAACACTAAAAGTATTCCTATGAACGTTCCGACAAAGAAACAAATTCCTTGTGTGTATTTGTGATGAAAGAAAATAGCATCATGTGCTTTCATAAGGCTCAAAATGTGAAAACATTTCACGACTCGATGTGTAGAAATGAAGTTCGAAGGCAGGGCAGCTTCCTTCTGTTTCAATATCGATTTTCCAAATTAAAACCTGATAGATTATGTGCTGCATCCCCGTGATGAAATGAAACATCTCCTTGTTAAGAAGGAAATGAGTAGCTAGTGGGGTAAAAACGAGAGTCGGCATTGGGCTTTGCCTTATTTCAATATTGGTCACCAAAGAATGTGAACCAATAGATTATGTGGTTGCCCGGCTTAGAAAAGGTTGGTGCAGAGTTTTATTTTTCTTTTAACTCTGTTCTTACACCCTCCAATTCTTTTAAGCATCCTCACTTCTAACCAATCTCTCATATAATATTTTTCCGCTCAATCACTATGAGAATAACTCGACCACCTGAGTTATCTCCCCCACTCTTTGATGTAGACCCCTCACTCATTTCTCAAGGATAACTTCTTGGGTAGGATTGCCGGTTCTGGAAATCCATAGAAGTTCTATTAAGCTCACACATCCCGTGAAATAAGTTTCCTAAACATGAAAGGACAATGATTCATCGAGTGAATCAATGAGCCAAAATGAAACATGCTCGAACAAATATATATGAACAATATAGGAGCATACGAATGTCGTCAAACAAGTATATGAAAGGAAGAACATGAATGATATAAACTTGTTTGAGAAAACTGATTCATCATATGATGTGAGATATGTTCTTGAAAAACTGTGGTGTACACAAAATGAATAAATGTTATCTATACGATCAAGATATAGATATAGCAATGAAGAACGTATCTGATCAAATAAACGATGAAGTACAAATAGGAAGATAGCAAGCGAGTGTATTACCACCGAAAAATATGGTCATATAGAGACGTGGTAATAACTAAGTCAAAAGAAGCTAAACCGGTGTGTATGAATACTTGAAAAGTATATGAAAAGATAATACGCAAGTATTAATCTTTGGAAACACACGGTTAGAAAATATCCGTCAATTCATCATGATATGAAAACATGGAAAATCACACTTCTAATTCGAAAAATCATTTGAGAATCGAGAAGTGAGTTTGAACATTTAAAAAAACATTTTTCATACCAGAAAGTTGTTCGTCTTTCAGATATGTAAGCATTAAAGCTTATTTGAACTCTCCCCCTAAAATGAATATCACTTTTAAGAACTCCCCTCAAATGGATAATCTGCAAAACAAAGTAGAAATTGGTATTCATTGAAAATGAATCCTTAGATGTTAGTCAGATAGTATCCAATCCAGAATAATTAAGCAACCCCCCTTAAATTAAGATCCGTAACAGATTTAAGTAGGAGTAAGCATGCCAAGCTTGCTAACCAAAAAGTTAAAACGCTTTTCATCTAAAGGTTTAGTGAAAAGGTCAGCAAGTTGGTAATCTGTTTGAACAAAGAACATTTCGATATTACCTTTCTCCACATTATCTTTAATAAAATGATAACGAATGTCGATGTGTTTGGTCTTGGAATGCTGAACCGGATTTGACGTTATCGCAATGGCGCTTTCCGAATCACAGTAGATAGGGACTCTCTTCAACTTGTAACCATAATCTAGTAGTTGTGTCTTCATCCAAAGCACTTGCGAACAACAACTTGCAGCGGCTACATATTCTGCTTCGGCCGTAGAAGTGGAGACGCAATTTTGCTTTTTCGAAGTCCAACTAACAAGTTTATCACCTAAAAACTGACATGATCCAGAAGTGCTTTTCCTATCCAGTTTGCAACCACCATAATCTGAATCTGTAAAAGATATTAGCTCAAAACTAGAATCTTTCGGATACCAAAGGCCCAACTCGGGTGTGCCTTTGAGATATCGTAAGATCCTTTTAACTGCCGCAAGGTGTGACTCTTTAGGATTAGCTTGAAAACGAGCACAAAAACATGTGGCGAACATAATGTCCGGTCTAGTCGCAGTGAGGTACAAAAGAGAACCAATCATGCTTCTGTAAATCTTTTGATCAACGGGTTTACCGGTTAAATCAGGACCCAAAAGATTTCCAGTTGGCATTGGTGTTTTAATTGGAGAACAATCAGTCATGTTAAACTTTTTCAACATATCTTTAATATATTTTGACTGATTTATAAAGATGCCATCCGGGTTTTGTTTGACTTGAATTCCTAAAAAGAAATTCAATTCACCCATCATGCTCATTTCAAACTCGGTCTCCATGATTTTAGAAAACTTTGTACACAACTCTGGATTAGTAGAACCGAAAATAATGTCGTCAACATAAATTTGAACTAAAAGCAAGTCATCACCGTCTTTCTTCAGAAAAAGAGTAGTATCGATCGTACCTCGTTTGAATCCTTTGGATAAGAGATGATTAGTCAGAGTTTCATACCATGCTCTTGGAGCTTGTTTTAGACCATATAATGCTTTGTCCAAGATGCATACATGATCGGGAAAATCTGGATCGACGAACCCTTCAGGTTGCTCTATATAGACCTCTTCATGCAAGACTCCATTCAAGAACGCAGATTTGACATCCATTTGAAATACCTTGATGTTCTTGTGAGCTGCATAAGCCAGAAAGATTCGAATTGCCTCGATCCGTGCTACCGGTGCAAAAGTCTCATCGTAGTCAATACCTTCTTGTTGAGAGTAACCTTTAGCAACCAATCGCGCCTTGTTTCTGACAATCACTCCGGATTCATCTTTCTTATTTCTGAAGATCCACTTGGTTTTAATGATTGATTTATCTTGCGGTCTCGGAACCAAGCGATACACTTTGTTTCTTTTGAACTGTAGAAGCTCTTCTTGCATTGCTAAAAGCCAATCAGAATCGTCTAAGGCTTGAGAGACATTCTTTGGTTCAATTTTGCTCAAGAAACTTTTGTGTAGGCAGTAATTTGCAGATGCAGATCGCGTTTTAACACCATCATTGACATCACCAATCACATTGTAGAGTGGATGTGCTCTTGTCCATTTCAACTGAGCAGGAAGAATTGCAAGATCATCTAGATTGTTCTGACTATCATTTTCATCAATGATTGCAGGAATCTCTGATTGATCATCGGGGGTTAACTCTGATTGCTCAACACTTGGAACTGGTATAGCCTGATCAGAGTTAGAAGTAGAACAAATATTCTCCGATGGTCCGGAATCATTCACACTTGAAGGTTCTGGGACATCGTGAATATCAACTCTTGGATTTCTGGAAAGAACGAGATCTTCATTATCTGCACAAATATCCAGAAAAGCATCCATAAACAGTAAATCGAGTTCTGAACTATTTGGATTAGTAATAGAATCAGAAGTCGTAGGAGAAGCTTGACTATGAATTTCGAGTCCTGAACTGCTATGTTCAGAAGTCATTGACACGGTTTCATCAAAGGTCACATAAACGGTTTCCATAACCATCTTGGTTCTTTTGTTGTAAACCCGGAAAGTCTTTGACGTTAGCGAATAACCAAGAAAGTATCCCTCGTCGGCTTTCTTGTCAAACTTACCAAGATTGTCACGGTTGTTAAGAATGTAACACCTACAACCAAAAACATGAAAAAATTTACACATTAGGAACTCTACGGTTGATTATATGATAAGGAGTTTTCTGAAACGCTTAGTGATGATAGTTCGATTTTGTGTAAAACAGGCTGTCGAAACAGCTTCGGCCCAAAAAGTAAGAGGTAATCCTGAGTAAGCTAGCATTGTTCGTGCCGCTTCCACTAAGGTTCGGTTTCGTCTTTCTACAACTCCATTTTGTTGTGGAGTATAAGCACCTGAAAAATTATGAGAAATACCAACAGATGTTAGATAAGCATCTAATGTAGCATTTTTAAATTCAGTGCCATTATCACTCCTAATCTTTCGAACTGGAAGTTGCAAAAGAACTTGGATCCTCTTGATAAACTTTATGATCAACTCGGGAGCTTCAGATTTCATTCTCAGAAATTCTAGCCACGTGTACCGTGAGTATTCATCAACCATAACTAGAATGTACTTCTTTCCACTAATTGATTGAATTCTCATCGGTCCGCATAAGTCCATGTGGAGCATTTCGAGTGGTGATTGACACGAAGATTCTGTCTTTGACTTGTGAGAACTTCTCTTCATCTTTCCCATTTGACAAGCCGGACATAAAGAATCTCTATCAAATGTCAACTTTGGAAGACCTTTCACCAATCCACCATTAGCTAGTTTGCTAATATCTGAGAAATTTTGATGAGAAAATCTTCTATGCCATAGCCAACTTTCGCCTTTTGTTGCCTTTGAAAACAAACAAACTGGTTTTGACGAATCTATCACCGGAAAGTCAACCACATAGAGATTGTAAAACCTTCTCCCTTCAAAAATCTCAACACCATCACTATTAATGATAAGACAGTTAATGATGGAAAATAGAACAATGTTATAACCATCACAAAACTGACTTGCACTAAAAAGATTATGACTTAACCCCTCAACATAAAGTACCTTCTTTATGGATACCTTACCATTTGTAAGAATGCCGTAACCTTTGATGACACCAGTCGTCTTATTCCCAAAACTAACTGTTCCTCCTGGTCGTTCCACATAATTGTGCAACAACTCCTTGTAGCCAGTCATATGTCTTGAACAACCGGAATCGACATACCACATATGCCTGGCCTGTAGAAACATGTTAGTTCATCTTGGGAACCCATATCCAAATGGGTCCTTTCTTGTTGGTCTCATACATCTTTAACAAATCAGAAGATGAACCTAAAATCTTACAGTTTATACCAGACTTTGAAATTTGTGCATTCAATAAATCTTTAGGAATCCATTTGCACACAAATTTCACATCAACTGATTTATCTTTTGCTTTTGAAAGATTTTTCTTATTAGCACTAAACACTTTAGCACGATGATCAAACGAGTAAGCACGAGATTTATCATGAGAAACACCACTAGATCTCTTCTTGTTATCATGACTAGAGTTCAAAGAAAAAGAGTTATCACCACAATTAGTACAATGCAAACGTTGCATAGCAAAAAACATTAAGGCAGACTCAAAAGAGTTTTGACACTTATTGAATCTAACATTCAGATTACATTTATTTGCATCATCAACGGATGACTTTTTAACAAAACGCTTTTTCTTCTTTGAATCTTTCTTCTTCCACCCTAGGCCATGTCGGTTAAAACTTTTTAAATCTGTAGAATCAGAAGAACTAGAGTTAATAGGTGTCTTAGGAACTGAACATACATCAGATGAATCTTTTGAAGATGTTTCAAGTGTAGCACAAGAAGTACTTCCTACCTCAAAAGTACTTGCATCAAAATTAATTGAACAAGTTTCAGACTTTGACAAAGTACATGAGGATTTATAATCTTTTGAAATTCCACTATCACTTGAAACATTTACAACATTTGGTTTATCTTGTGTATTCGACTTTGGTTTTTCAAAAACAGCACCAAACTCCACATCTGGTAGTTTGAGTTCTGATTTAAGGATATCACCTTCAACCATACTATCTAAACTTTTGTACACAAGATATCCATCTTTGTCAATAACAGCATGTGTAATTAACTCAGTCACTTCAGGCTTAATACTTTGATCAAAACAAGGTGGAGTTTCTTGAGACTCAAACATGGGGTTTGAAATAAAATTTATCTTTTCTTCCTCAACACCCGCTTCAATATCATCATCATTATCAGAATCAAAACATGGTTTGGTCTCATCAGAATCAGAATCAGAATCAGACTCATAATCAGAAACGCTTTGATTTTCTGAAAGATTATTAACTTGAATAAACTCAGAAAGATTTTCACAATCTGTTTCTTTTTCAAGTTCACTTGTCTTATCTTCAGAATCAGGAGTAGAAGCAGTAGTCTTTGACTCATTTTCAATATTGTTACTAAGCTTTTCAGATTCATTTGAAAAAGACTTTACATCTTGAGAATACAAAGAAACACACTGAGTATGAGAAAACTCGGGTTTTCTTGTTTTATAAACTTTGATTTAAATCATCATATTTAAAATCACATGTGAATTCAAAGTTATTCTTTCTCTTTGGCTTTGAATCTGAAAAACTATCACTTGAGTCATCAACAACTTTTTCTTTACCTTTATCCGAAGAATCAGATAATGAACTACCAGATTTTACAAAGGTCTCATTTATTTTTGGAAAACTTAAGTTATCAAACTGATAAAGACCTTTAGGGGCTTTCTTTAAAACATCATTTTCAGGTAAACCTAACCCCATTTTCGGATTGTAAAATCTAGTATCCTTTAGATTATTTATCAAAAGCTTAAGCGTCTGTTGAGTCTGACCTCTTTTGATATTAAGATCCTCCAATTGTTTTATCTTAGCATAAGCCTCAGATCTATCTTGAAAACAAACTTCATATTTGATCATATATTCAGCTTTTTCAGACTCCAAATTGACTAAAGCACTCTTCATCTCAGAAATTTGAGATTCTAGTTTGGCTTTCTCTTTCCTAATCTCAGCCTTTTCAAGCTCACGATCATCAGCTAAAGATTTATATAACTCACACTCATTACTGAATTCAAGGACTCGAGCTCTTTCGAACTTAATCTTTTCCTTCAAGTCATCAAATTCAGCTTTTAAAATTAAAAACTGTTCTTCTAAAGAGCATTCATCATTATCAGACATATCCGAGTCAGAAGGAGTTTGACTTACCTCATTTGATGCCTCGGTCTCTTTGTGAAGGTTGATGGTTTCTTCCACACTTGCCATGAGATTGTAGTGAACTTGTGTGAAATGAGCAGAATCCTCATCATCAGAAGTATCATCATACCAACATTCCTCTTCCGCCATCAAAACTTTACCTTCACTCTTGCGTTTCGCAAGTTGAGCCTTCTTTGAGTAGTAGTCAAAATCCCTGACTTTCGGTGCTCTACAATCTTTGACAAAATGGCCTGTTTTGCCACAGTTGTAACATACATTTCCTTTCTCATCTGTCTTTTCTTTCTCATAACTCTTCCTCTCCGGCCTTCTCTCATAATCCTTTGGCTTGTACTTGTCTCTTTTGTAGTTATCAAACTTGGGTTTCGAGTAGAACTTCTTCTTCCCATAACGTTTGTGAATCGAACTAGACAAAAGAGCAAGCTTGTCGGCAACTCGCTTCAAATCAACATCGGACTCAGAACTTTCATCTTCAAGGGATTCTGAATCAGAATCAGACAACTCGGTGACTAAAGCCTTTGAATGGCTTTTCTTCTTTGAACTAGCGCTAGGGAGCACACTCTTCTTCTTTTCAGTCAACAGGGCCAAAGAATCAGAAATACTCTTCTGCTTCATCACAATATCTTTGACTTTCACTTCATGCTGACTAAGAATGGAATACAAGTCATGCAAGTCTTCTTCCGCCAAATTCTTATTCATTTGAAGATTAACCGAGTAATGATCCCATTCCGGATTGAGATTCTTTAGAAACTTGAAGTTTATCTCAGAAGTAGACTTTTGCATCCCATTTCTCCTCAAATCATTCAGAATGATGTTGAACCGACTATAAGAATCTGCAAGTGTTTCTCCCTCTAAGGCCTTAAACCCTTCATAAGCACCGATTGCTTGGTTTAGCTTAGCTTGGATTGATCTTTCCGTCCCTTGAAACTGCTTCTCTAACTCATCCCACAACTCTTTCGCTGTATTTCTACTATCCACACGATTAAACAAGTCATTCGGAATCGCCATCGTGAGTAAAGTAAGAGCTTTATCATCAAGTTCAGCTCGAATCTTTTCAAGCTCATTGTAATGCCTAAAGAGTTTGAACACACGCCTTGGTTCAATCGCGGGAGTAGTGGCAGTCTCGGGTGTACCCGGAATGTCAATGTAGGGCTTAATCGGACCTTCTTGAATGCTCACCATAAGTGTCTTATCGATGTTGTTGAGGAATTGAATCATTCTAACACGCCATTGCGGATATTCGCCTATCTGAAGAACCGGAGGCTTTGACTTCGAACCCATACTCAAAAGATCTCTAGACATCTTCGTAGAACTTGAAATTGATCGGTAATTCACTGAAACTGGTAGATTTCTTCCGAACTTCTGGAGGTATACAAATCTGAGAATCTGTGGCTAATCTGAACACTTCTTTTGATCAACGAAAAGGTTAGTGACAAAAGTCAAAAAGTCAACAGAAAAGTCAACCGGTGAATAGCGAAATCCCGAGAAAAAAAATTTTTCAAAAATTTGACAGTTGATTTTGACCGCGAAATTGAAAGCTTAGTCCAAAAATACAACCTCTCGGAAATCACCAAAATCTCGGAAAAACCGGCATTTTTCGGGAAAAAATGACCTTCTTAAAAATGACTGAGCTTTTTCACTGAGCTTTTTTTTTTTTTTTTTTTTTTTTTTTTTTTTTTTTTTTTTTTTTTTTTTTTTTTTTTTTTTTGCTTAAACTAATCCGATTCGGAAAACACTATATTCCGATTCGGATTTTTCAATTTTCCGAATCGGAAAAGGTAGTTTTCCGAATCGGAAAAGATAAACTTGAAAGAGTTCCGAGAAAAATTCGAGTTGGTATTTGGGCAATTTCCGAATCGGAAAATGATGTTTTCCGAATCGGAAATTGACTAATACCAAGTCGGAAAACGAGTAAGATCAGATCTAAACAACAAAACGAGTCCAAAAAATTTTCCGATTCGGAAAATTTCAAAAATTTTCCGATTCGGAAAACTTGTATTTTCCGATTCGGAATTTATGAATATTCCGATTCGGAAAATATGAACACCAGTTCGGAAAACCGAACAAAAACCGAGCAGAAGGTAAAAAAACTCAAAAATTACTGCTCAAATCACCAAATTTTGACTCTAAATCACTCCTAAACACTGTAAAAACATCATATTAACCACAAACAATCAAATTCAGATCCAAATCATGATCAAATGAAGAACAACAAAACTCAAACCTCCATTTTCAAAAAAACATAAAAAAGCTCAAGAAATCATACCAGATTCAATGAATTTCCAGCTCTGATACCACTTGTTGTTCCAGATTCAAGCTCTAATCAACATGCAATCAAGTAGAGAATGATTTGAAAGCCATATGTCATTGATTCTTGGAGAATTGATTACACACACTAATACACCAAGAACACACACACTTAAGAACTTGGCTTCTCTCAATCACTCTCACTTTTCACGTTTACAATTATGCATGTCACACATTCTACATGACATCACAAGGGTATTTATACCCAAACAATCAAACCCTCAAGGTTTACAAGAATTACACAAACTACCCTAACTATTACAAAGTATTACAAAGTAACTATAAAGCAACTAAAACATTAATCAAACTTTGACCTTGAGTCTTGACTTTGACTTTGCCTTTAACATCACTTTAAGCACCAACTTGTGATCTCGGATACAATCCGATTTTGCACCCAACAGTTTTTATTTAATTAATTCAAAAAAAAATAAAAGAAAATTGGAGAGAGGTGGGACCCACTAAGGGGCCGGCCACCCCCCCCCCCCCCTATTCCCTCTCCTTTTCTTTTTCTTAAACAACACACCATCACCATCACTTCACTTCATTTTTCAAAACTCTCTCTCTCTCTCTAACCTTTTCTCTCTCTAAAATTCTCTCTTTTTCTCTCTAAATTCCTGCCCTATTATCACTAATAATCTGGAATTTTTTTGAGGTTTTGAAGCTAGATTAAAGGTGTTCTTCGTGTATTCAAAGGTAAGACACAATGTATAATGGTTTAACTTCGATTTTGAACCCATTTGGGGCCTTTTCTTCATCTTTTTATGGGGTTTTAATCCTCTTTGTTGGATGAACATCATCCTTGATGTTTGAGGAAGAGATTTAGCCATGAAAATGTGTTAAAACGTTTGAATGTGGCAAAAATCTATGATTTCCCCATAAAAACACAAGGATGATGAGTGAAATCACTAGTTTATGGTGTTTTGACACTTGTTTTGGATAGAAAATTTATTTGATGATGCATGCATGTGTTATATTGTTATTCAAAGTTATTTTATTAAAATATTAGTTAAACAATATGAGTTTATGGTTAAGAGCATGAAATCCCCAAGAAAACTTATGATTTCATGTGTTTGATGGTTGAAAAGGAGGTTGTGAATCTGGACAGAATCTGTCTGATTTTTGCATGCATGTTTAAACGTTGCAAAAGTATAGTAAATTGAGGTATTTTCTTACAAAAATTTGATAGATTGAAATTTAATGAGCTAGGAAGAAAATCTCTTTTGAATCACTCAAAAATTCGAAGGGAAACCCATTCAACCAACTAAAAACTTTTTGAAACTCATCAGCTTTCAGTCAGAAAAGTTATTCATCTTTATGCATGCATATCTCTTGAACAAATTATCCAAAATGCACAATTTTTGATTCAAAACTCAAGTTCTCTGAGTTAGCTTTCCAAAGAATCCAAAATCATGTCATATGGTGGACTTTTGAGGCTTCAACCAATGAAATTAAGTTAGTGGTGTAGGCTGTCCCATTGTGGCAGATTGCACATGCACAACTTTAAGAGGCCATATCTCCCTCAAAAACCACCCAAATGATATGAAACTTGTCTCATTAGCTTGGTATATGTGTCCTCTAGAAAATCCCTTTTGAAATTCGTGATTTGGTGGAGAAATGAATTATTTATGAAGCAAACTTTCCTGACATGTTTTTCTGAAAATGAAAGATGCCTACTGATTTTATAAAAATTCTTAAAATATGAAGAACACTTCCAAAAAGTATGAAAAATTATGGGAATGTTGCTAACATCCCAAATTCCAGTAGGTAAAATTTTGGAGACCTAAATCTCTTTGGAAATATGTTTATTGAAGACACCTTTACAATGGACCAAATCTGCCAGATTTGAAATTATCCAAAAATGTTAATTTACAAATATCTTTAGTTCCCATGTGTTTGGATCATAATTTTAACCAACAAAAAGTTATTATATATTAAGTTGAACATAACAAATATAGTAAAGGCATTATATAGGACATCGATACGATTTATTAAGATATGGACCGTTGGACTTGGAACTTACATTAATCACTTATGATTTAGGGAAACTTTAGTTTCGGAGCCGGGATTCGCGCACGCACTAACATTTGTTGAACGCTTAAATCACCCGAGGTGAGTATTCACAGCCCCGTTTTTAACGTTTTTACGTATTTGGGGTGAAAAGCATGTTGTTAATAAAAGTTATGAAAATTTGCTTTCTAGCAACGTTTGGTGAATTGTGTACATGTATGCTTCTTAGCATGGTTAATGAATTATGTACACGTATGCTTTTGGCATGGTTAATGAATTGTGTACACGTATGCTTTTTTTAGCATGATTTTTGTGAGTATGCATTCTGACGATATGTGCGAGTAAAGTATGCCCCTTAGAATATACACTACCATTAACTCATTTAGGAGCCTATGGACTTAGTGGATAGCGCTATTTGGTACCAATACCCACCCGAAGGACTGACGAGTGAAGGGTGCACTATTTTTGAAGTAACGACTACACATGTGGGGAAAAGGATCCCCCACCGCTGTGGTACTCGTTGAAAGACGACCTACCCATGTGGACGTGAGTTCCACCGCTGAGGTAGTTCGCACGAACGTTCTGCCCATGTGGTTAGCAACCACCTCTGAGGTATTCGTTGGGGTTAACGGTTTGGTAGTGGCTCGAAGTTTTACATATCTTATGCATAATTGTGTATTTTGGCGTGAGCGAACGTCCAAGTATACACGTGGTTGTGATTGGTTAAAAGATCCAGTAATTTATTTTATAATGTGTCTGCATGTAAAATTTTTGTGCATATAAAAACCTGTGAACTCACCAACTCTCGTAGTTGACATCTCTTTTAACATGCTTTTCAGGAAATCCGAAGGTTTGATAAGGCTTTTATGGAACTTAGTGATCACCAATCTATTTGTGCTAGTTATTTTGTTTCGTGAACGAATTGTAAACATTTAATTTCTGGTTGGGATGTACTTTTGTAAAATACTATTTAAATTTTATTTATGAATGGTTGGTGTTATGTATCTCCTATCGTTATGAAATCTTGACTGTAGCACTTCGTGTTTCCGCTTTAGCGGGGTGTTACAGAACGCGTAGCTGATGCGCTAAGCAGGAAGGAACGAGTGAAGCCTATCAGAACGCGAGCAATGGGAATGATAGTGCAAACCAGTCTGAAAAGCCAGATATTGGAAGCTCAGCGAGAAGCTCTGAAGGTTGACAATTTGAAGAAGGAGACACTTCACAAGATGGAGATAGAGTTTGAGGAGAAATCAGATGGAGTGCGTTATTTCAAGGATAGAATTTGGGTTCCGAAAGTCGATCAGTTAAGGAAATTGATCATGGACGAAGCCCATCAATCAAGGTACTCGATACACCCAGGTTCTGACAAGATGTACAAAGGGTTAAAGGAACACTTTTGGTGGCCTGGAATGAAGAAAGATATCGCCACCTATGTGAGCAAATGCCTAACCTGTGCGAGAATCAAGGCAGAACACCAGAGACCGTCTGGACTTTTACAGCAACCAGAAATCCCAGAATGGAAATGGGAGCGGATATCTATGGATTTCGTGACTAAGTTACCCAAGACTAAGAAGGGCCATGATTCGATTTGGGTAATCGTTGACCGACTCACGAAATCTGCGCACTTCTTGCCAATAAAAGAAAGTTTTAGCATTGATAGACTCGCGCAATTGTATGTCGACGAGATAGTTATGCGACATGGAGTCCCGATATCGATCATCTCCGATAGAGACAGCAGATTCACCTCGCGATTTTGGCAGTCACTACAGGCAGCATTGGGTACCAGTGTGGATTTGAGCACCGCCTATCATCCACAAACTGACGGTCAGACAGAAAGGACTATACAGACACTGGAGGATATGCTACGTGCATGTGTGTTAGAATTCGGAGGTAGCTGGGATGATCACCTACCTTTGGTTGAATTCTCCTACAACAACAGCTACCATACAAGTATTCAGTGTGCCCCGTACGAAGCACTGTATGGACGCAAGTGCAGATCCCCACTCAATTGGTTGGAAGTGGGAGAGAGTCGACTGTTTAGGCCTGACATCGTACAGGAGACCACTGATAAGATTAAGCTAGTGCAGGAGAAGCTTAAAGCAGCCAGGGATCGCCAGAAAAGCTATGCTGATAATCGGCGAAAGCCGTTAGAATTCCAAGTTGGCGATAAAGTGCTACTAAAGGTATCACCCTGGAAAGGATTGATAAGATTTGGAAAGAAAGGGAAATTGAGCCCTCGTTTTGTTGGACCATTTAAAGTCATAGAAAGAATTGGACCCGTCGAATACAGATTGGACTTACCAATAGAGCTCAGCTCTATTCATGACACGTTCCACGTGTCCAATCTAAAGAAATGCCTGTCAGAAGAGACAATAATCTTGCCTTTGGAAGAGATACAAATTGATGAACAACTGCGCGCCGCGGAGGAACCTATTGAGATACTTGACCGAGAAATCAAGCAACTCCGACGCAGTAGAATACCGATTGTCAAGGTGCGATGGAACTTTAGGCACGGAACAGAGTTTACCTGGGAGCGGGAAGCGTTCATGAAAGACAAGTACCCGCATCTCTTCACAGTGAACCCCTGTGGTAGCAACAAGAATTAAATTTCGGGACGAAATTTCTTTCAACCGGGGGTAAATGTGACAACTGTCAGTTTTTGACCTTCAGGTTAGCAACTCATTTAATCCACTCAGTAGCGTTTCCGTAGGTTAAAAACTAGTTAATTAAGTTTCTAAATGAAACTAGGTTAGTTGGCGTGAAAAATTTAGGCTAAAACCTAAAAAAATCCCGAAAATTGCCCGAAAAGCCCGTACCGGTCCGAAATCGTCCGAAAATCCTATAATGCCAAATTAAAGTTAATTTTTAGAAAAATTAAGTTATTTTATTTTAAAATAAGTAAAATAACCAAAATGATGCAAAAATTTCCTTCGAAAAATCGGTTTCTACAGAAAACGCGAAAAATCGACACTGCGTTAGAAAAACCAATGTTTTTATTTAATTAATTCAAAAAAAAAATAAAAAATAAAAGAAAATTGGAGAGAGGTGGGACCCACTAAGGGGCCGGCCACCCCCCCCCCCCCCCCCCCTATTCCCTCTCCTTTTCTTTTTCTTAAACAACACACCATCACCATCACTTCACTTCATTTTTCAAAACTCTCTCTCTCTCTAACCTTTTCTCTCTCTAAAATTCTCTCTTTTTCTCTCTAAATTCCAGCCCTATTATCACTAATAATCTGGAATTTTTTTGAGGTTTTGAAGCTAGATTAAAGGTGTTCTTGGTGTATTCAAAGGTAAGACACAATGTATAATGGTTTAACTTCGATTTTGAACCCATTTGGGGCCTTTTCTTCATCTTTTTATGGGGTTTTAATCCTCTTTGTTGGATGAACATCATCCTTGATGTTTGAGGAAGAGATTTAGCCATGAAAATGTGTTAAAACGTTTGAATGTGGCAAAAATCTATGATTTCCCCATAAAAACACAAGGATGATGAGTGAAATCACTAGTTTATGGTGTTTTGACACTTGTTTTGGATAGAAAATTTATTTGATGATGCATGCATGTGTTATATTGTTATTCAAAGTTATTTTATTAAAATATTAGTTAAACAATATGAGTTTATGGTTAAGAGCATGAAATCCCCAAGAAAACTTATGATTTCATGTGTTTGATGGTTGAAAAGGAGGTTGTGAATCTGGACAGAATCTGTCTGATTTTTGCATGCATGTTTAAACGTTGCAAAAGTATAGTAAATTGAGGTATTTTCTTACAAAAATTTGATAGATTGAAATTTAATGAGTTAGGAAGAAAATCTCTTTTGAATCACTCAAAAATTCGAAGGGAAACCCATTCAACCAACTAAAAACTTTTTGAAACTCATCAGCTTTCAGTCAGAAAAGTTATTCATCTTTATGCATGCATATCTCTTGAACAAATTATCCAAAATGCACAATTTTTGATTCAAAACTCAAGTTCTCTGAGTTAGCTTTCCAAAGAATCCAAAATCATGTCATATGGTGGACTTTTGAGGCTTCAACCAATGAAATTAAGTTAGTGGTGTAGGCTGTCCCATTGTGGCAGATTGCACATGCACAACTTTAAGAGGCCATATCTCCCTTAAAAACCACCCAAATGATATGAAACTTGTCTCATTAGCTTGGTATATGTGTCCTCTAGAAATGATATAGTAAAGGCATTATATAGGACATCGATACGATTTATTAAGATATGGACCGTTGGACTTGGAACTTACATTAATCACTTATGATTTAGGGAAACTTTAGTTTCGGAGCCGGGATTCGCGCACGCACTAACATTTGTTGAACGCTTAAATCACCCGAGGTGAGTATTCACAGCCCCGTTTTTAACGTTTTTACGTATTTGGGGTGAAAAGCATGTTGTTAATAAAAGTTATGAAAATTTGCTTTCTAGCAACGTTTGGTGAATTGTGTACATGTATGCTTCTTAGCATGGTTAATGAATTATGTACACGTATGCTTTTGGCATGGTTAATGAATTGTGTACACGTATGCTTTTTTTAGCATGATTTTTGTGAGTATGCATTCTGACGATATGTGCGAGTAAAGTTTGCCCCTTAGATTATACACTACCATTAACTCATTTAGGAGCCTATGGACTTAGTGGATAGCGCTATTTGGTACCAATACCCACCCGAAAGACTGACGAGTGAAGGGTGCACTATTTCTGAAGTAACGACTACACATGTGGGGCAAAGGATCCCCCACCGCTGTGGTACTCGTTGAAAGACGACCTACCCATGTTGACGTGAGTTCCACCGCTGAGGTAGTTCGCACGAACGTTCCGCCCATGTGGTTAGCAACCACCTCTGAGGTATTCGTTGGGGTTAACGGTTTGGTAGTGGCTCGAAGTTTTACATATCTTATGCATAATTGTGTATTTTGGCGTGAGCGAACGTCCAAGTATACACGTGGTTGTGATTGGTTAAAAGATCCAGTAATTTATTTTATAATGTGTCTGCATGTAAAATTTTTGTGCATATAAAAACCTGTGAACTCACCAACTCTCGTAGTTGACGTCTCTTTTAACATGCTTTTCAGGAAATCCGAAGGTTTGATAAGGCTTTTATGGAACTTAGTGATCACCAATCTATTTGTGCTAGTTATTTTGTTTCGTGAACGAATTGTAAACATTTAATTTCTTGTTGGGATGTACTTTTGTAAAATACTATTTAAATTTTATTTATGAATGGTTGGTGTTATGTATCTCCTATCGTTATGAAATCTTGACTGTAGCACTTCGTGTTTCCGCTTTAGCGGGGTGTTACAACAACTTATCCAAAATGCACGATTTTTGATTTCAAACTCAAGTTCTCTGAGATAGCTTTCTAAAGAATCCAAAATCATGTGATTTGGTGGACTTTTGAGGGTTCAACCAATGAAAACAAGTTAGTGGTGTAGGCTGTCCCATGGTGGCAGATTGCACATGCACGACTTTAAGAGGCCATATCTCCCTCAAAAATCACCCAAATGATGTGAAATTTGTCTCATTAGCTTGGTATATGTGTTATCTAGAAAATCCCTTTTGAAATTCGTGATTTGGTGGAGAAATGAATTCTTTATGAAGCAAACATCCCTGACATGTAAATCTGAAAAATAAAAGGTGTCCATTGTTTTTGCAAAAATTCTTAAAATATGTAAAACACTTCCAAAAATTATGAAAAATTGTGGGATTGTTGCTAATATCCCAAATTCCAGTAGGTAAAAATTTTGAAACCTAACTCCCTTTGGAACTAGGTTTATTGGTGACACCTTTGCATTGGAACAAATCTGCCAGAAGTGGAATATTTCAAAAATGTTATTTTACAAACATTCCTAATTCCCATGTGTTTGGATCATAATCTTATGTAACAAAAAGTCATTTTATATTAAAATGAACTGATTAAAATATAATAAAGGCATTATATGGATATCGGAATTGATTTATTATTTACGGACCGAAAAATTTAGAACTTACGACAACTACGTTTGTATTAGGGCATTGGTAGAATCGGAGCCGGGACTTAACCTCGCACTAACGATTGTCTAAACGCTAAAACCACTCAAGGTGAGTATTCACAGCCCCCGTTTTTACCGTTTTTACGTGTTTTGGGGTGAAAAGCGTGTTGATAATAAAAGATTTTGTGAAATGTGTATACGTATGCTTTTTAGCAAAGTTATATGAATTGTGAACACGTATGCTTTTTAGCAAAGTTATATGAATTGTGTACACGTATGCTTTTTAGCAAAGTTATATGAATTGTGTACACGTATGCTTTTTAGCAAAGTTATGTGAAATGTGTACACGTATGCTTTCTAGCAAATGTTATATGAATTATGTACACGTATGCCTTCTAGCAAATGTTATGTGAATTGTGTACAAGTGTTGCTTTCTAGCAAGTGAATATGCATTGTGATGATATGTGCGAGTAAATTTTGCCCCTTAGAATATACACTACCATTAACTCATTAGGAGCCTATGACTTAGTGGATAGCGCTATTTGGTACCAAGATCCATCCGAAGGACTGACGAGTGAAGGGTGCACTATTTCGGAATTAACGGCTACCCATGTGGGGCAGATCCCCACCGCTGAGGTACTCGTTGGAAGACGATCTACCCATGTGGAAGAAAATTCCACCGCTGAGGTAGCTCGCATGAACGCTCTGCCAATGTGGTCCGCTACCACCTCTGAGGTATTCGTTGGGGTTAACGGATTGGTAGTGGCTCGAATTTACATATCTTATGCATAAATGTGTATTTTGGCGTGAGCGAACGTCCATGTATACACGTGGTTTTGATTGTTTAAAGTGGTTTGAAAGTTTTCGATAATAAGACTGCATGTGAAACTTTTTGGGCATATAAAAACCTGTGAACTCACCAACTCTCGTAGTTGACGTCTCTTTTTAACATGCCTTTCAGGAAATCAGAAGGTGACCGATAAAGCTTAGCTTTGTTGTTTTTGAATTCACCAATCAAGACTTTATTATTATTATTTTGTTATGTTTGTAAAACACTTTGAATCATGGTTGGATTGTAAACTTTGTAAACGTTATTAAACTTTATTTATGAATGATTGGTGTTATTTATATCCTATCGCTATGAAATCTGTGCTGTTGCACCTCGCGTTTCCGCTTTAGCGGGGTGTTACATTAATTAACATGTAAACATATATACAAAGGTGCTTATTACACACGGTTGTTTGAAATAAGATTGTACAGACGTGACTACATTACGGTTGGCTCGTACAATCGCGTAAAATCGAGCGTTAGTGATTCGTACACCCGTTTAAATAAGAGGCCTTTATACACGGTTGTTACGTATTACCATGTAAAAGCATGTATTCTTTAGATTGTATCCTTAACACGGTCTAAGGAGTTGGGTCGTTTCACAGTTAGTTGTTAAACGGTATTAAAAGTTGTACTTTTTAACCATTTTCTCTTTAGATGTTACGAAAACACGAATATTTTGAGTTAACTAACACGTAAACATATACAAAGGTGCTAATTACACACGGTTGTTTGAAATAAGATTGTACAGACGTCACTTCGTTACGGTTGGCTCGTACAATCGCGTAAAATCGAGAGTTAGTGATTCGTACACCCGTTTGAATAAGAGGCATTTATACACGGATGTTACGTATTACTATGTAAAAGCATGTATTCTTTATATTGTATCCTTAACACGGTCTAAGGAGTTGGGTCGTTTCACAGTTAGTTGTTAAACGGTATTAAACCTTGTACTTTTTTAACCGTTTTCTCTTTAGATGTTACGAAAACACGATTATTTTGAATTACTTAACACATAAACATATACATAGGTGCTTATTATACACGGTTGTTTGAAATAAGATTGTACAGACGTGACTTCGTTACGGTTGGCTCGTACAATCACGTAAAATCGGGAGTTAGTAACTCGTACACCCGTTTAAATAAGAGGCCTTTATACACGGTTGTTATGTATTACCCTGTAAAAGCATGTATTCTTTAGATTGTATCCTTAACACGGTCTAAGGAGTTGGGTCTTTTCACAGTTACTTGTTATACGGTGTTAAAACTTGTACTTTTTTAACCGTTTTCTCTTTAGATGTTACGAAAACACGATTATTTTGAATTACTTAACACATGAACATATACATAGGTGCCTATTATACACGGTTGTTTGAAATAAGATTGTACAGACATGACTTCGTTACGGTTGGCTCGTACAATCGTGAAAAATCGGGAGTTAGTGACTCGTACACCCGTTTAAATAAGAGGCCTTTATACACGGTTGTTATGTATTACCCTGTAAAAGCATGTATTCTTTAGATTGTATCCTTAACTGTGACAACCGTCAGTTCCGACCTCCAGGTTAATTTACGCGTTCAGTCACTCTACAGCATTTCCGTAGGTTAGGAGTTAGTTAAATAAGTTTTAAGATGAAAATAGATTAGTTTGCGAGAAAAAGTAGGTTAAAATCCTAAGAGTTCCGAAAACTGCCCGAAAAAGCCCGAACCGGCCCGAAATCACCCGATAATCCTAAAATGCCAGAATTAAGATAATTTTTGGAAAATTAAGTTATAATGTTTAAATTATATGTAAAGTAACTTAGATAACCTAAAACCACTTTCGAAAAGTAAGAATTTGCGAAAAAAACGACAAAACCCGGTACCGCGTCGATTTAACAGTGTCAAATGTACACTGTTTTAAATAAAAAAAAAAAAATATATGGAGAGTGGGTGGGACCCACTAGGGGCCGGCCACCCCACTCCCCAAGGTGACTTTTGCTCATCTTTGGTATAAAAGGCATCATTACTTCATTTTCCAAACAAAATCTCATTATCACTTTTCAAAATCTTCTTCATCTCTCTCTAATTCTCTCTACTCTCTCACTAAACTCAGCCAAGAACACATCTTCAAGTCCAGATTTTTAAAGGTTTAAAAACCTATTTGAGATAAAGATTAGGTGTTCATCAAAGGTAAGCAAAGTTTAGATGATTCTACTTCGATTTTTAACTCCTTTGTGAGTTTTTCTTCTTCTTTTTCAAGGGTTTTAACCCCTTTTTGATTCAAGAAAGAAACTTGTGTTTGGGAAAGAGATTTAACCTTAGAAAATGTTGTATAACAATCTATGAAGGTGAAAATCAATGATTTCCCCATAAGAACACAAGAAATGAATCAAAAATCATTTAGATGATGATTTTGACCACCAAACTTGTGCTAAACTTCATCAATAGTTCATGCATGGGTTTGGATGGTATGAAAGCATATTTTAGTTATATCACATTTGAATATTCTGAGTTATGGGTGAAATAGCAAGAAAAACCCCGAAATGGTATGATTTTATGTGTTTTGGTAGCATATTGGGTGTTAGATGTTGGACAGATTCTGTCAAAATGGTTGCATGTACTTTACACGACCCAAAAAGGGTTTTCTTGAACTTATTTCTTCATGAAATTTTTATTGGATGATATTTAAAGTGTTAGGGTTCAAACCCCACTGGATTGGTGCAAAAAAACCAAGATTTGAACCCAAACCACCATAAAACATTTTTGTGTGCAACAGTGTTTGGTCAGAAACTTTGGTCAACTTCAAACTAGCATAACTCATTGATTATTTATCTAAAGTACAATTTTCTTGATTCTAAACTCAAGTACTTTGAGTTAGCTTTCTAAAAAGTCCAAGATCATGTCATTTAGAGGAGTTTTGAGACTTCAACCAATGAGTTTGAGTTGGTGGTGTAGGCTGTCCTCTTATGGCAGATTACACATGCACCACTTGAAAAGGTCATATCTCTCTCAAAAACCATCCTTATGACATGAAACTTGTTTCAAAAGTTTGGTATATGTTTTAGCTAGAAAATCTCTTTGGAAATTCGTGATAAAGTGGTGTATAGAATTATTTATGAATAAAACAAGGACTAAAAGGTATTCTGGAAAGTAGGATGATACCACTGATTTTGTAAAAATGTTTAAAAATAGTAAAAATTTTCTAAAAATAATGAAACTTGGTGAAATTGTTCCTAACATTCCCTAAAACAAGGGGTAAAAATTTAAGGACTTGATATTGGAAGGACCTAAGTTCAAAATGGTAATTTTTGCAACCTAAAAACTATGGCAGATTCTGGAAATTGTCTAAGAATCCAAACTTTATAAATTTTAAACCTTCCAAAATGTGAGGAACACACCAAAATGCTATAAGATGAATTTTTATTATTAGGGGCAATGTAAAATAATATAATGGTATTATATGGACATCGATGTGATTATGACTTATGTTAGAGGAAATATTATTGTATCCGAGATCATAAGATGAGGAAACAATGTTGAAGTCAAAGCAAGTCAAACAAGGAAGTCAAAGATGGAAAAGTCATGAAGAAAGTCAAAGGTCAAAGCATTTAATAGAAAAGTCAAAGTTGTAATTAGCAAAGTCAATATAAGTGATTGTTGTAGTCAAGAGTATATATAGTGTGTTAGAAGGAGTTAGTAGAGAGACTTGATAGAAGGAGCTTGTTTGTAATATTCATATGTGTGTGTTTAGAGAGAGATTCTAGAGAGAGAATGTTCATATTGTAAAGATTACATCATGGAATGAAGATTTGTTTGTTTAATCCATTGTTTCTTGTACTTACAAGTGGTATCAGAGCTATGGCAGAAGATTTGTGCACAATTGGATTGAAGATTTGAAGAAATTTGAAGAGATTTGAAGAAATTTTGAAGAAATGGGTTTTATAGAATTTTTTGTAGATTTGTAGATTTTTAGTGTTCAATTGTAGTTTTTGATTGTGTTGTTGTAATTCATTTGTGTTTTCTATTCATCTCTAATCATTCCTCATGGATTTGGATCTCAAATTTGAGATTTGATTTTTGGAAATTTTTACCAAGAACTCATAAGTTCATCCATGGAGTTTTTGAAAAATTTTCAAATTGGATGAGTTTGAGTTGATTTTCATGAGTGTTGTTTCACAAAAGTTGTTTGTAATCATGAGGTGAGCAACATATTCGAATTTTATCAAATTTGGTGAAGATTTGCGAAAATCGTTCTTGAAGTTTTGAGTTTGTGTTCTTGAGAGTTCATGAGTGATTTGGTGATTTGATGAGATTTTGATTCGTTTTTGTGTGAAAATGTTTCTAAAATGTGTTTTTAGACATGAATCCATCATTTGTTTCAAGTTTTAAGGTCTAAAAATCATTTTTGAAATTTTTGGGTTGAAGGTGTTCTTGAGATGTTCTTGGTTGAGAAGATGATAAAATTTAGATTTTGATTCAAAATTTTATTGAAAGTTTGTTAACAAGTTGTTTGTAACTAAGTTTGATCTTAATTGTTGTCTCTAATAATTTGTTTGTTTGTGTTTGTAAACTTTACAGATGACGTGAAGCTAGGGAAGAAAGAAAAGTCAATATTTTCTTTCATGGGGTCAAACCTTGCATTTCGGTCAACAAGAATGTCTCGAGTACTGCATAATTGAGAGTTGGTCAAATAATTCAAAATTACTGGTCAATTGTTGTGTGCTTTCAATCTTGATAGAATGGCTCGAGACATGATTTGAGGAGAGCTTTTGTATATCAAATTTTTTTTTAATGCTCGAGACATCAGCTGACATAAATGAATAAGTGTTAAAGTCAACATGATTTTTGTATAGAGAAGGCTTGTGCCACGCGTTTTTCTTTTATTTTTTTTAGAGTGTTTTAGTATCATTTTTTCAAGGTAAAACGTTCAATTTTCGGAGTGTTTTCGGTGCACACATTAATCTTTCAAGTATCCGTTGTATTTTTTGGACGTAAAGTGCTGCGAGAACTATTGAGAAAAATAGTTTTCAAACTTTTTCGGGCTTAATTGATAAGGTTTTGAGCGTTCTCAAGTCAAGCCTATGGAAAATATCTCATGATTTTATGTGAGTTTTGTGACAAACGTTGATTTTGCGGGTTGTTTTCGGTAATCAAGACGATTTTGCGGAAATCGTTTTTGATTTTCTTGAAAGCTTGATTGATAGAGTATTCTGTTTGAAATTTTCGGATTTGATCGGTGAGTTCTCGAAGTTGTTCGACGCGCGTTAATAGTGATACGAGAACAACGTTTGTGACAAACGTTATTTTTGCGGGACGATTTCGGTGATCAAGCGGATTTTGTCGGGATATCATTTTCATTTATTTTGAAAGTTTGACTGATAGAGTATTGAGTCGTGAAAGTTTCAGGTTCAAACGGCGAGTTCTTGACGTCATTTGACGAGCGTTAAAAGTGATACGAGAAACATTTTTTCTCACATTTTTCAAGCTCATTTCGGGACTACCTCGAGACGTTTCGATCGTAGTTCGGTGTTACGGGTTACTAGAGAAGGAAGTTGGCTATCTGTTGGTTTTTGTTTCGTAATTTTTCGGTGTCATTCAGTAGTGTTTTGTTAAGCTTTTGTATGTTCCGTTATTATTTTCGTTAGTTTTATTACATTTTTAGTCCAGTTTCAGTTAAGTCCGTTAGTTTGTTATCTTTCAACTTTTGTCACATTTAGTACCTGGACTTAAAGTTTCAAAAAGTTTCATTTTCAACCCCTGGACTTTTAAACTTTCAAAGTTTATCATTTTTAGTCCCTGAACTTGAAATTTTTCACATTTTTACACTTGTAGTCCTTGTACTTGTGATTTCAAGTTGTTGAGTCGTTTATATTTCTTGTTTTGTCATTTTTAGTCTTTCAAGTTTATTTTTACCCATTTTCTTCAGAATTTTTGATTTGTTTGAAATAAATCATTTGTGCACTACTCTCACTTCTAATCGAAGTTTCTATTGACGATCCTTATTATCTTTTGTGCAGATAACAATGGATTCTGATGATGAAATACAGTATGAACGAGATTGGGATAAAACAAAGAGACTTGAACGTGAGAAGGCTAGTCTTACAACTCAGCTTGCAAAAGCAGTTGCTCAATTTAAAGAAAAAGAGCTTCATTTGAAAAATCATATCAAATAACAAGAGCTTCAAATGAAAAATCAGATTAAAGAGAAAGAGCTTCAAATGAAAAATCAGATCAAAGAAAAAGAGCTTGATTTTGAAAAACAAATTGCAGAGACAAAGCTTCAATGTAAAAAGCAAATTAAGGAATCAAGCAAGATAATTCAATTTTTAGATGAGAAGCTTCACAAAATAGGTGTTTCTGAACGGACAATTTTTCTAAACAAACCCAGTGCACTCAGAGATTTTCTTGATGTTAAATGGGGTTTAGGTTATGAGAATCCAAATGTGTTGAAAAAAGCTCTTAAGGAGAAATCTGCATTTTATGATTTTTCAAGTATGTTAATGAGCACCAGATTTCCTTCTTTAAAAGGTTTTGAAATGAAGGAAGATTTCTCAGATATGCAAGAGATTGAAAAACATGATCCTGTATATTATGAACCTAAATATCATAGGGTCAAGTTTGTATATAATTCAGACACTCTGAGAATCAAATCAAAAGACTTGTCTAATTCTTCTGATTTTCTGGTTTATCCTGATATTAATTCTTCTCAAGAATCAGATGTCGAAGCTAAACCTTATGTTCCTACATTGGTTTTAGAAGAGAAGATTGTGGATCTTGAAAATCTTCTCAAAACGATTCAATCTGAGTATGAATCTCTCAAATTCAAAGAGCAGTATGAGCACAATGCTGAAAGAGAGATGCTTCTTGAGCAAATCCAGACTCTACAACAAGTTGTGTATGAAAGTGAACATGATCGGGTGAATGAAAGAAACAGGTTTGCAAAAGACAGAGAAGAATATGTTCAAGAGATTTTAGAGCTTCAAAGGACAGTGGTTGATCTTCAGAAATTATTAGAAGACAAGGCTGGACAGGAAAAGCAAAATGTGGAATTAGAGTTTGCGAAAGAAAGGCACATGTTTGAAACAGAAATTGAGAAGCTTACAAAGACTGTTTCTGATCTTCAAAATACTTTAATAGAAGAAAGAAAGGTATTTGATTTGAAAAGTGTTAATCTTTCAAAGAAAAATACTGAGTTAGAGAGGAAGATTATCCTAGATAAGAAGAATTCTTTGAAGAAACCGAGTCTTCGTATTGGGAAATATCAGAATATGATGCATGAATTTGAAGAAGAGATCCAAGTTGTTCACTCAGAGAGGAAAGTTGATGACAAGAAAAGTATTGAGCTTCAAAAGCAGATTGTTAACTTACAGAATCAGTTATCTGATGTAAGAAATCAATTTAAACAAAAAGAGAAGGTTCTTCGACATGAAAAGACTGTTTTAGAACAGATAATCGCTGAACCTAAAAAGCCAACTCTTGTGGAAACAGATTTTGAGGATCAAAAGGAAGCGTTTAAGGCTGAAATAAGGAAGCTTACAAGCAAGTTATCTGAATTATCGACTAATATCATGAATGAGCAACGAATGCGATCTGATCAACAGAAGAAGCTTAATGATCTTCTTGAAGAGAGAAACAACTTTTCTTCCAAAGTAAAGGAACTTGAGAAGACAATTTTCAGAGCTCATGATTCAAGCTATGTGGATAGTGCTTCACGGAGTAATATCAACTCAAGTGGTCAGATTCGTACTTCAAATCTCTTCTATGATCGTCGTGTTGATTATTCAGGTAATCATCGTTTTTCAAATAGTAAGTTTGTTTGGCAAGTCAAGGGATCTAATGCAATGGTAAATCATACAAAATCTTTTGCTTCAGAATCGACAGTTCATAAGAACAAATTTTTTCATGATACATCTTTTGGTAAGTCTCAGTTAGTTTATTCTAGAAGTAAACTTCTTAGTCTTTCCAAAAGAACATCATATGGTTCTTACTCTTCAAGAAATGATTTTGTATGTGACGATTATATCGATGATAGATTTGGGATTTACAAGATTTCTTCTTATAAATCAAATGCATCTAACATTCGAGGATCCACCTTCAAGTGGATACCAAAATCTTTCTTGTCTTGATTTTGCAGGTATGTGGCTCCTGAATAATTCAGTTTAGGACCCGATCTTCAATTATTGGTGGCTTCTAAACATTCAGTTTAGGACCCGTACTTCATTTATGAGCTTCAATGTAAGTATCCCTCTAAACCCTTAGCTTAGAACTTGCGCTTAACTGTGTTAACCGTGGGATTCATCATAAGGAACTTACTTGTGTTAGTTTCTTTCCGATTTTACATCGTTTCACGAATTACCACGTGTTATAATTTTCTTCACATAGTTATTTCCACATCTCATATATTCGTTGAAATTATTCGGTGGAAATACACTCGCTTGAATTCCAATTTGACTTCAATGCACGTTATTTCATTTCAATGATTCAATTCTTATTCAGATTATTAATTGTGAATTGTTCTTCACAATTAAACTTTCTAATCATTGATTCATTTCTTGAATACACTGTGCTTACTGAGTCTATCTGTTTAGCGTTTGAATTTTGTTCTTTGGAATTCACGATCAAGATTTTTGATTCCTACAATCAATCATCACTTGTTAGAGCATTTGAATGAATTTCTTCAACATATGATCTCATCAACAAATGTTCCCTATTTCTGTTCAACATATGTTCCCCATATACATATTGTATCACATATGAATCACCATCATATCACGTTCTGGTATGAATATACTCAACGTTTCAAAGAATATCATTTCATGATATCAACTTATGTGTGATAGGATATAGAAGTTTCTATGATCAATCCAGAGCCGGAGGATCTACCCAAGAAACACATCCCTAGGTTAGACCTAGTTTGTGAGGGTGTGCATGAGGTAAAATGCCGAGAGCTTGAGTGTAGGGGGAGCTAAAAGAAAATGGTGAGTGTGAGACAGGATCAAAAAGAATAAAAGAAGATCCTTCCCAAACCTATACAATTATCCGGGTAACCACATCATCTATTCATTCTCGATTCTTTGGAGATGAATATTGAAACAAGACATGGACCCAGTGTCGATAACTCGTGTCACCCCACCAAGCTACTCAAATATCTCTTAAAAGATGTTTGTTTCAATTCTCACGGAGGATTAGCATATCATCTATCTAATCTTCACTCGGAAGATTTAGATATTGAAACAAGGAAGACATCATCTCCGGTCTCCGAACTTCATATTCTATGCACAAGAGTCATTGATTTTCAATCTACGTCCCAGGTTGAATCAATATTTGAGCCTAATTGATATGATGATATTTCTTTGACACTTGCACGAGTCTTTGTGATTCCAATTGCATATCTTTGTGATATTGCCGGAACAGTCTGAGAACTTAGTTTTATAACTTTGATTCAGTGATGACTGGAAGTCCTATCAGTGCTACCCTGTTGCCAACACTGAAAATAGGCCACACAATTCTATGAGTTGTTGTGTCAATAGTTGCTAAATGTGCTTCTATGTTAGCCGATTACCCACCATTTGGAGGGGAGCAACTTGAGCTGGATTTGAGGGGAGCACTCTGATATGGATGACATATTTGCTTGAGGGGGACATATTTGAGGGGAGTAGTTCCTGTGAATGAGCTAGTTGATGATGATGTCTTTGGTTGTTCATGATGCTCAGGATTCTCCTAATCATCATGAGGGGGAGAAGTTTCATCAAAGACATTTGCAAAAACTTGATGAAGATATGGGAACTATGTGCAAGAGTTCAGGATGATATGTGTTGAAGAATTCAAGCCATCAAGTATCATTGTTTGAAGATTTCAAGGTGTTTGTTGTGAAGAAGTTACTAATGATGATGTTTCCAATACAAGAGATGATATTGTGAAAGAAATGATGAAAGTATCAAGATTCGAAGAGAAAAAGTGATCTTTGAAGCAAGTATGAAGAAAGTATTAGTTAAGGGGGAGCAAGCAGAAGTTAAGGGGGAGCTAAAGAGAATTCTGAATTTGATTCTTTTGAATCTGAGGTTGAAAAGCCTTGGATTTAAAGGTTGATATCAAAGTGTGAAGATTGATGAGAATGTTGGATTGGTCAAAGATATCAAAGTTGGTTAAGAAGCTTGACAGTGTAGTGGATTGATTCAAGTGATCTACAATGTTTTTGATTCAACAGAAGAAGTATGCTTTTCTAAAAGATGAGTTCATGTTTGAAGACTTTGCTCTGAAGATGATGCTTGCATAAATGGGGAGATTGTTTGTTGTATGGACTTTGTAATTGGAAAAAATTTGTTTGACTTGAAGACAGAAGATCGTTAAAGCTGAAGCTCATTTTCAAGAATGATCTCGAATACAAAGGGGGAGATTGTTAGAGGAAATATTATTGTATTCGAGATCATAAGATGAGGAAACAATGTTGAAGTCAAAGCAAGTCAAACAAGGAAGTCAAAGATGGAAAAGTCATGAAGAAAGTCAAAGGTCAAAGCATTTAATAGAAAAGTCAAAGTTGTAATTAGCAAAGTCAATATAAGTGATTGTTGTAGTCAAGAGTATATATAGTGTGTTAGAAGGAGTTAGTAGAGAGACTTGATAGAAGGAGCTTGTTTGTAATATTCATATGTGTGTGTTTAGAGAGAGATTCTAGAGAGAGAATGTTCATATTGTAAAGATTACATCATGGAATGAAGATTTGTTTGTTTAATCCATTGTTTCTTGTACTTACAACTTAGGAACCGTTAAGCTTAGAACTTACGATAAACCTATTGTGTCTTTTAGGGTGAGAATAGTATCGGACCGGGACTTTACCGCACATCATCACTTACCGACCCGCATCAAACGCTCGAGGTGAGTATTCACAGCCCCACTTTTACCGTTTTTATACGTTTTGGGGTGAAAAGCATGATATGATTGAATGTATTTATGAAAATGTTATGAATTGAACTGATTCGAAATGAGCAAAATGGATTTAAATGAATTGAATTGAAATGAAACGTAAGTGAGTTAAATTTGATATGTTTAAAGCTTGATATAGTGAGATAAAAGGAAAAAAATGAATAAGTCCCCGAAGAATACTATTAACTCATAACAATGGGCCTAAAATACATGTGGATAGCGCTATTTGGATTGACATACCCACCTAGAACTGACGAGTGATAGGTGCACTGTATTGAACAAAACGTTCTACGCAAGTGGGATTTACTTCCACCGCTGGGGTAGATAGGGGCAAAGCATGTCATGAATTGGAAAGGATTGTAGTAACTCACTAATTATCTTGCGATTTACAAATCATCCGGAAAATTTACTCACTGTTGGTAGTGAATGAACGGATTCACTCTAACTGTATACGAAAACTTTAGCGAATGAACGGATTTGCTTTAGTTAAATTTTGAAAGTGTAGTGAATAAAAGATTCACTGAAAATGTCGTTGCCTTTAAAATATTTTGTGCATATGAAAACCTGTGAACTCACCAACTCTTGTAGTTGACACTTGTTTATCATGCTTTTCAGGAAATCCGAAGGTTTGATAAGATCATTAAGGGAACTTTTGTATAACACCAGTCATGTCAATTCATATTTTGTTTAAATTTGTAAACCTGAATGATGGTTGGATTGTAATACTTGTAATACTGTGTAAACTCTTTTAAATTTTTGATATGAATGATTGGTGTGTTTTATTTCCTATCGCGATGAAATCTTGACTGTGGCACCTCGTGGTTCCGCTTTAGCGGGGTGTTACAGACTTGGTATCAGAGCCATAGGTTATAGAGAACATCGGTTTTTCATAAAAACCAAGTACTATAACCAACCTTTTCAAAAGAAATTAAAACCTTTAATTAAAAAGATTTCTAGGCATAGGAAAAATTTAAAAATTCGTATGATTAGAATAGGTACTGTTCTGGTATATCATAGAAATGCGGAGCCTGATCACCTACGCATAGCCATGATATAAGTAGAATAAGACTTGTGAACTAACCATGCTGTTAAAAATTTAAAAGTCGAAACTTTCTGAGAATTTCCTGCAAAACATTTTTATTTTTGTGAGTTCGCATTAATATGTACAAGTTTTGAAAATATTTCTAAATTGATAACTTAAAATTTTTCTATCGCAGTTATCATGTCTCAGGAGACCGACCCGTCTGAGCACTAGTCCTTGGGGTCCCACGGACCCTCTAGGAGTCGGAGTGTCGCCACGCGTTCCCAGACCATCGACCGGGAACGTGACCCGTACAGCGACAGTGACGCTGACTCCCATCAGGTCCCCGTCCGGCCCGCCAGTCCGGCGCGACCTTACGGGCCTGAGACCCATTATGGCCTTAGGGGCAGGCGCACCGCTCGAAAGAGCGTGCCACTGCCTACCCGGATGACCTTCCGCATTCCCTCTGGGGATGGGGCGGGGCCATCACGGGTAAGGGGCCAGGGTGGGTCGTCATCATCGTCATCGTCGTCGTCGTCCTCGTCCTCTGCATCATCTGGATCTCCGCCGCCCTACCGTCCGTCGTCGCCGATAGCTAGAGTTGCCCGACCATCACCCGATGCCCGACCACCGCCTGTCGTCCGACCACCACCGATAGCACCGGTTCCTAGGCACCCACCAGTGGCCCGTGCCCCTGTCCTATGCCTGAGAGGCATGACCCCGCTCGAGCGTCAGGAGGTCGAGCGCTTAGCCCGGGGTCAGGACATCCACGAGCACATGATCGATCATCATGACCACATGATCGATTCCCTGATAGGTGTAGCCGGAGCGGATAGCCAGCAGCTATCCAGAGTCGTGGCCCTCCTAGGTCACACTATGGACTCGCTCGGTCACCTATACACCTTGGTGTATATGGTGATTGCTCTGGCTATCATCTTGTTCGTCTGGGCTATGTGGGGGGCTGGCTATTAGGAGATGGGATCTTATGCTGATTCATGTTTTGGGGCATGATGCCCAGTATTTGAACATTTATGACATTTGATATTTTGGATGACTGTAAAACCGTACGATTGTTTGGTTATTTTTGGGAAATGATATCGATGCTACTATGATATGGTTTGATATAAGTTGCATGTTATATTTGCATTTTTACGTATAAATGAAATGTTTAAATTATTATACATCTAATGACCTCGTTAGTTGATATAATAAGTTTAATATGTTGCGTAAACACTATAGCTTGAATGAGTGGATAGTTAGTAAATTGCAAGAACTTAGACTTGCTAGCTCATCACTAAATGCCTTTATTATGGTTATGTTTTAGAAACATGCCTCCAAGAAGGGAAGATCCGGAACTTGCAAGACTCGTTTCGGAGCAAGTCATAGCCTCTCTTCCTAATATAGTTAGCCAAGTGGCAGCTGGATTCAATGCGAATCAAAACCAAAATCACGAGCGTAGAGAAAGGGAATGTACGTACAAATCCTTCCGTAGCTGTAATCCTAAAGAATTCTTTGGAACCGAAGGAGCGGTTGGCCTGTTAACTTGGATAGAGGGCATGGAATCTGTCCTCCATATCAGCAAGTGTACGGAGGGAAATAAGGTACAGTATGCTGCCTGCTTGTTACAAGGACGAGCTCTAACTTGGTGGAACACTCAAATTCAGACCCGTGGACGTGAGGCAACCAATCAAATATCTTGGGAGGATTTCAAGAAGATGCTTAAGGATGAGTTTTGCCCGCGAAGTGAGATACAGAAACTAGAAGCGGAGTTGTGGCACCATGAGATGAAAGGAAATGATGTCACCACTTACACTACCCGATTCCATGAATTGGCTAAGCTAGTACCGCATCTGGTAACACCTGAACAGAACCGTGTAGATCGATACGTCTGGGGATTATCACCAGTAATCCAGGGAAATGTAACCGCAGCAGACCCGAAAACTCTGCAAGAGGCAGTGAATCTGGCAAATCGACTCACCAACAATGCAGTCCGATCAGGAACCTTTCTGAGTGATGGGGCGAAAGGAAAGAGGAAGATAGAGGAGTCTACCAAACCACAATTCTGGGGAAAGATGGGCAAGGATAGAAGAGTAACCAGGAGCTACGGATTGCAGACTCAGATGGCAGAAAGAGAGAGAGGAACGAATCAGAAGTGTGGCAAGTGCGGGAACCTTCATGGTGGGAGGTGTATTGTCTGTTCTAGATGTGGCAGGGGAGGCCATACTGACAAGGGCTGTAAGAAGGGAACTTGTTTTGAGTGTGGGAGCTTAAATCATTACCGGAATGATTGTCCCAAGTTGAATCAGAGACCCTACGCAAATCTGGTGCAGCCGGCAAACCAAGCAAACCAAGCAAACCAAGGAAACCGAGGAGGACTAGCTCGAGGGAGAGCATTTGTGATTGGGGCAGAGGAAGCAAGGCAAAACCCCGACGTGGTTACAGGTACGTTTCTTCTCAACAACTATCCTGCTACTGTGCTTTTTGATTCCGGAGCAGATAGGAGCTTTGTATCGTTAGAATTCAGGCCTAAGATAAATAAAAAGTCACAGAATCTGAAAGAGGATCATATAATCGAATACTCCAACGGAGAATTAGTTAAGGCTGATAAGATAATCAGAAAATGCACACTAGGATTATCTGGAAAGGATTTTAGCATAGACTTGATCCCGATTAAGATAGGGAGTTTTGACATGATTGTTGGTATGGACTGGATGTCCAAGCATCGAGCAACAATATGTTGTGCTGAGAAGATAGTCGTGATAGCATTACATGATGGAAGATTTCTTGAAGTGTATGGAGACAAGCCAAAGAGAGACATTAAGATCGTGTCTTTTATGAAAATGCGAAACCATCTACGAAAGGAGTGTGTAGCATTTATGGCGCACGTGGTAGATAAGAGTGCAAAGGAAAAGCAAATCCAGGATATTCCAATCGTGCGAGATTTTCCTGAGGTTTTTCCCAGAAGAGTTACCAGGATTACCCCCGCAGCGACAAGTAGAGTTCCACATCGATATAATCCCTGGAGCAGGCCCTGTAGCAAGATCACCTTATCGTCTAGCACCATCCGAGATGCAGGAGCTGTCAAACCAACTTCAAGAACTGTTAGATAAGGGATTCATCCGACCCAGCTCTTCGCCCTGGGGAGCCCCTGTGCTGTTCGTCAAAAAGAAGGACGGATCATTTCGCATGTGCATTGACTATAGGGAACTGAACAAGATCACCATCAAGAACCGATACCCTCTTCCACGCATCGATGACCTATTCGATCAACTGCAAGGAGCAACGTACTTCTCCAAGATCGATCTTCGATCGGGATACCATCAAATGCGAGTTCGTGAGGAAGACATCGCAAAGACAGCGTTCAGAACTCGATAGGGTCACTATGAGTTCTTAGTCATGCCTTTTGGATTGACGAACGCTCCAGCAGTGTTTATGGATCTAATGAACAGAGTGTGCCGACCTTACTTAGACAAGTTCGTAATTGTCTTCATAGACGATATCCTGATTTATTCGCAGAGCAAGGAGGATCATGAGCAACATCTGAGGCTGGTATTGGAATTACTAAAGGCTGAAAAGCTTTACGCCAAATTTTCGAAGTGCGAATTTTGGATCCGAGAAGTTCACTTCTTAGGTCACGTAGTGAACAAAGAAAGAATACACGTCGACCCAGCCAAGATCGAGGCCGTAAAGAAGTGGGAAGCCCCAAAGACCCCAACCGAAATTCGACAATTTCTTGGTTTGGCAGGTTATTACCGAAGATTCATCGCAAATTTTTCTAAGATTGCGCAGCCGTTGACAACCTTGATGCAAAAAGACAAGAAGTTCGTCTGGGGAGAGAAACAAGAGGAAGCATTCCAATTACTCAAGCATAAGTTGTGCAATGCGCCCATTCTAGCGTTACCCGAAGGAACGGATAACTTTGTAGTGTATTGCGATGCTTCACATCAAGGCTTAGGATGTGTCTTGATGCAGAACGAGAAGGTCATTGCCTATGCATCCAGACAGTTGAAGGTCCACGAGAAGAACTACACCACTCACGACTTGGAACTCGGAGCAGTGGTGTTTGCCCTTAAGATTTGGAGACATTATCTGTACGGCACCAAATGCACTATCTTTACGGATCATAAGAGTCTTCAGCATATTCTGGACCAAAAGATGTTAAACATGAGGCAGAGAAGATGGGTGGAGTTGCTCAGTGACTATGATTGTGAGATCAAATACCACCCAGGGAAGGCGAACGTAGTGGCTGATGCGCTAAGCAGAAAAGAAAGAGTGAAGCCTACAAGAGCGCGAGCCATGGGAGTTTTGGTCCAGACTAGTTTGAAAAGCCAGATATTGGAAGCTCAAAGGGAAGCCCTAATGACTGACAACATAAAGAAAGAAACCCTTCATGGCATAGAAAAGGAATTCGAGAAGAAAGGGGATGGAGTATGTTATTTCAAGGGAAGAATTTGGATTCCAAGTGTGGAGCAGCTGAGGAAAATGATCATGGATGAAGCTCATCAATCAAAGTACTCGATACATCCAGGATCCGACAAAATGTACAAAGGACTGAAGGAGCATTACTGGTGGCCCGGTATGAAAAGAGATATCGCCACTTACGTGAGTAAATGCTTGACTTGCGCGAAGGTTAAAGCAGAGCATCAGAAACCGTCAGGACTTCTTCAGCAACCAGAAATCCCAGAGTGGAAATGGGAGCAGATATCGATGGACTTCGTGACTAAATTACCCAAGACCAAAAAGGGGCATGATACGATTTGGGTAATCGTTGATCGACTCACGAAATCAGCGCATTTCTTGCCAATAAAGGAGACTTATAGCATCGATAAGCTTGCGCGGTTGTATGTCGATGAGATTGTTATGCGACATGGAGTCCCGATATCGATCATCTCTGATAGGGATAGTAGATTCACCTCGCGATTTTGGCAATCGCTTCAGGCAACTTTAGGCACTCGTGTGGATCTAAGCACGGCTTATCATCCTCAAACCGACGGGCAAACTGAGAGAACCATTCAGACGTTAGAGGATATGCTACGTGCTTGCGTGATTGAATTTGGAGGTAGTTGGGACGATCATCTACCTTTAGTCGAGTTCTCCTACAACAACAGCTATCATGCCAGCATTCAGTGTGCGCCATACGAGGCACTGTATGGACGCAAGTGTAGATCCCCACTTAATTGGTTGGAAGTGGGAGAGAATAAATTGTTTAGGCCGGATGTCGTGCAGGAGACCACCGACAAAATCAAAATGGTTCAAGAAAAGCTGAAAACGGCCAGAGATCGCCAGAAAAGTTATGCCGATAATCGGCGAAAGCCGTTGGAATTTCAAGTTGGTGACAAAGTGTTACTAAAGGTATCACCATGGAAAGGGCTAATAAGATTCGGAAAGAAAGGGAAGCTGAGCCCTCGTTTTGTTGGACCGTTTGAGGTCGTAGAAAGAATCGGACCCGTTGCCTATAGGTTGAACTTGCCTATAGAGCTGAGCTCTATTCATGACACGTTTCACGTGTCCAACCTGAAGAAATGTCTGTCAGAGGAGACAGTAATTTTGCCTTTGGATGAGATTCAAATTGATGGGAAACTGCGCGCCTCGGAAGAACCAATCGAGATTCTTGATCAAGAAACCAAACAACTCAGGCGCAGCAAAATACCAATCGTCAAGGTACGATGGAACTCTCGTCATGGACCTGAGTTCACTTGGGAACGGAAGGCTTTCATGAAAGACAAATACCCGCACCTCTTCACGAAAGATCGCTTCGGTACCAGCAAGAATTAAATTTCGGGACGAAATTTCTTTCAACCGGGGGTAAATGTGACAACCGTCAGTTCCGACCTCCAGGTTAATTTACGCGTTCAGTCACTCTACAGCATTTCCGTAGGTTAGGAGTTAGTTAAATAAGTTTTAAGATGAAAATAGATTAGTTTGCGAGAAAAAGTAGGTTAAAATCCTAAGAGTTCCGAAAACTGCCCGAAAAAGCCCGAACCGGCCCGAAATCACCCGATAATCCTAAAATGCCAGAATTAAGATAATTTTTGGAAAATTAAGTTATAATGTTTAAATTATATGTAAAGTAATTTAGATAACCTAAAACCACTTTCGAAAAGTTAGAATTTGCGAAAAAAACGACAAAAACCCGGTACCGCGTCGATTTAACAGTGTCAAATGTACACTGTTTTAAATAAATAAAAATAAATAAAAAATATATGGAGAGTGGGTGGGACCCACTAGGGGCCGGCCACCCCACTCCCCAAGGTGACTTTTGCTCATCTTTGGTATAAAAGGCATCATTACTTCATTTTCCAAACAAAATCTCATTATCACTTTTCAAAATCTTCTTCATCTCTCTCTAATTCTCTCTACTCTCTCACTAAACTCAGCCAAGAACACATCTTCAAGTCCAGATTTTTAAAGGTTTAAAAACCTATTTGAGATAAAGATTAGGTGTTCATCAAAGGTAAGCAAAGTTTAGATGATTCTACTTCGATTTTTAACTCCTTTGTGAGTTTTTCTTCTTCTTTTTCAAGGGTTTTAACCCCTTTTTGATTCAAGAAAGAAACTTGTGTTTGGGAAAGAGATTTAACCTTAGAAAATGTTGTATAACAATCTATGAAGGTGAAAATCAATGATTTCCCCATAAGAACACAAGAAATGAATCAAAAATCATTTAGATGATGATTTTGACCACCAAACTTGTGCTAAACTTCATCAATAGTTCATGCATGGGTTTGGATGGTATGAAAGCATATTTTAGTTATATCACATTTGAATATTCTGAGTTATGGGTGAAATAGCAAGAAAAACCCCGAAATGGTATGATTTTATGTGTTTTGGTAGCATATTGGGTGTTAGATGTTGGACAGATTCTGTCAAAATGGTTGCATGTACTTTACACGACCCAAAAAGGGTTTTCTTGAACTTATTTCTTCATGAAATTTTTATTGGATGATATTTAAAGTGTTAGGGTTCAAACCCCACTGGATTGGTGCAAAAACACCAAGATTTGAACCCAAACCACCATAAAACATTTTTGTGTGCAACAGTGTTTGGTCAGAAACTTTGGTCAACTTCAAACTAGCATAACTCATTGATTATTTATCTAAAGTACAATTTTCTTGATTCTAAACTCAAGTACTTTGAGTTAGCTTTCTAAAAAGTCCAAGATCATGTCATTTAGAGGAGTTTTGAGACTTCAACCAATGAGTTTGAGTTGGTGGTGTAGGCTGTCCTCTTATGGCAGATTACACATGCACCACTTGAAAAGGTCATATCTCTCTCAAAAACTATCCTTATGACATGAAACTTGTTTCAAAAGTTTGGTATATGTTTTAGCTAGAAAATCTCTTTGGAAATTCGTGATAAAGTGGTGTATAGAATTATTTATGAATAAAACAAGGACTAAAAGGTATTCTGGAAAGTAGGATGATACCACTGATTTTGTAAAAATGTTTAAAAATAGTAAAAATTTTCTAAAAATAATGAAACTTGGTGAAATTGTTCCTAACATTCCCTAAAACAAGGGGTAAAAATTTAAGGACTTGATATTGGAAGGACCTAAGTTCAAAATGGTAATTTTTGCAACCTAAAAACTATGGCAGATTCTGGAAATTGTCTAAGAATCCAAACTTTATAAATTTTAAACCTTCCAAAATGTGAGGAACACACCAAAATGCTATAAGATGAATTTTTATTATTAGGGGCAATGTAAAATAATATAATGGTATTATATGGACATCGATGTGATTATGACTTAGGAACCGTTAAGCTTAGAACTTACGATAAACCTATTGTGTCTTTTAGGGTGAGAATAGTATCGGACCGGGACTTTACCGCACATCATCACTTACCGACCCGCATCAAACGCTCGAGGTGAGTATTCACAGCCCCACTTTTACCGTTTTTATACGTTTTGGGGTGAAAAGCATGATATGATTGAATGTATTTATGAAAATGTTATGAATTGAACTGATTCGAAATGAGCAAAATGGATTTAAATGAATTGAATTGAAATGAAACGTAAGTGAGTTAAATTTGATATGTTTAAAGCTTGATATAGTGAGATAAAAGGAAAAAAATGAATAAGTCCCCGAAGACTACTATTAACTCATAACAATGGGCCTAAAATACATGTGGATAACGCTATTTGGATTGACATACCCACCTAGAACTGACGAGTGATAGGTGCACTGTATTGAACAAAACGTTCTACGCAAGTGGGATTTACTTCCACCGCTGGGGTAGATAGGGGCAAAGCATGTCATGAATTGGAAAGGATTGTAGTAACTCACTAATTATCTTGCGATTTACAAATCATCCGGAAAATTTACTCACTGTTGGTAGTGAATGAACGGATTCACTCTAACTGTATACGAAAACTTTAGCGAATGAATGGATTTGCTTTAGTTAAATTTTGAAAGTGTAGTGAATAAAAGATTCACTGAAAATGTCGTTGCCTTTAAAATATTTTGTGCATATGAAAACCTGTGAACTCACCAACTCTTGTAGTTGACACTTGTTTATCATGCTTTTCAGGAAATCCGAAGGTTTGATAAGATCATTAAGGGAACTTTTGTATAACACCAGTCATGTCAATTCATATTTTGTTTAAATTTGTAAACCTGAATGATGGTTGGATTGTAATACTTGTAATACTGTGTAAACTCTTTTAAATTTTTGATATGAATGATTGGTGTGTTTTATTTCCTATCGCGATGAAATCTTGACTGTGGCACCTCGTGGTTCCGCTTTAGCGGGGTGTTACATTAACACGGTCTAAGGAGTTGGGTCGTTTCACAGTTAGTTGTTAAACGGTATTAAACCTTGTACTTTTTTAACCGTTTTCTCTTTAGATGTTACGAAAACACGATTATTTTGAATTACTTAACACATGAACATATACATAGGTGCTTATTATACACGGTTGTTTGAAATAAGATTGTACAGACATGACTTCGTTACGGTTGGCTCGTACAATCGCGTAAAATCGAGAGTTAGTGATTCGTACACCCGTTTGAATAAGAGTCCTTTATACACGGTTGTTACGTATTACCATGTAAAAGCATGTATTCTTTAGATTGTATCCTTAACACGGTCTAGGAGTTGGGTCGTTTCACAGTTAGTTCTTAAACGGTATTGAAACTTGTACTTTTTAACGGTTTTCTCTTTAGATGTTACGAAAACACGAATATTTTGAATTAATTAACACGTAAACATATACAAAGGTGCTTATTACACACGGTTGTTTGAAATAAGATTGTACAGACGTGACTTCGTTACGGTTGGCTCGTACAATCGCGTAAAATTGAGAATCAGTTATCCGTACATCCGTTTGAATAAGAGGCCATTATACACGGTTGTTACGTATTACCATGTAAATTCATGTATTCTTTAGATTGTATCCTTAACACGGTCTAAGGAGTTGGGTCGTTTCACAGTTAGTTGTTAAACGGTATTGAAACTTGTACTTTTTTAACCGTATTCTCTTTAGATGTTACGAAAACACGACTAATATGAATTACTTAACACATAATCATATACATAGGTACTTATTATACACGGTTGTTTGAAATAAGATTGTATAGACGTGACTTCGTTTCTGTTGGCTCGTACAATCGCGTAAAATCGAGAGTTAGTGATTCGTACACCCGTTTAAATAAGAGGCCTTTATACACGGTTGTTAGGTATTACCATGTAAAAGCATGTATTCTTTAGATTGTATCCTTAACACGGTCTAAGGAGTTGGGTCGTTTCACAGTTAGTTGTTAAACGGTATTAAATCTTGTACTATTTAACCATTTTCTCTTTAGATGTTACGAAAACACGAATATTTTGAATTAATTAACACGTAAACATATACAAAGGTGCTTATTACACACGGTTGTTTGAAATAAGATTGTACAGACGTGACTTCGTTACGGTTGGCTCGTACAATCGCGTAAAATCGAGAGTTAGTGATTCGTACACCCGTTTGAATAAGAGGCCTTTATACACGGTTGTTACGTATTACCATGTAAAAGCATGTATTCTTTAGATTGTATCCTTAACACGGTCTAGGAGTTGGGTCGTTTCACAGTTAGTTCTTAAACGGTATTGAAACTTGTACTTTTTAGTTCTTAAACGGTATTGAAACTTATACTTTTTAACGGTTTTCTCTTTAAATGTAACGAAAACACGAATATTTTGAATTACTTAACACATAAACATATACAAATGTGCTTATTATACACGGTTGTTTGAAATAAGATTGTACAGAAGTGACTTCGTTACGGTTGGCTCGTACAATCGCGTAAAATCGAGAGTTAGTGATACGTACACCCATTTAAATAAGAGGCCTTTATACACGGTTGTTATGTATTACCATGTAAAAGCATGTATTCTTTAGATTGTATCCTTAATACGATCTAAGGAGTTGGGTCGTTTCATAGTTAGTTGTTAAACGGTATTAAAACTTGTACTATTTAACCATTTTCTCTTTAGATGTTACGAAAACACGAATATTTTGAATGAATTAACACGTAAACATATACAAAGGTGCTTATTACACATGGTTGTTTGAAATAAGATTGTACAGACGTGACTTCATTATGGTTGGCTCGTACAATCGCGTAAAATTGAGAATTAGTTATCCGTACATCCATTTGAATAAGAGGCCATTATACACGGTTGTTACGTATTACCATGTAAATTCATATATTCTTTAGATTGTATCCTTAACACGGTCTAAGGAGCTGGCTCGTTTCACAGTTAGTTGTTAAACGGTATTGAAACTTGTACTTTTTTAACCGTTTTCTCTTTAGATGTTACGAAAACACGACTAACTTGAATTACTTAACACATAATCATATACATAGGTGCTTATTATACATGGTTGTTTGAAATAAGATTGTATAGACGTGACTTCGTTTCGGTTGGCTCGTACAATCGCATAAAATCGAGAGTTAGTGATTCGTACACCCGTTTAAATAAGAGGCCTTTATACACGGTTGTTATGTATTACCATGTAAAATCATGTATTCTTTAGATTGTATCGTTAACACGGTCTAAGGAGTTGGGTCGTTTCACAGTTAGTTGTTAAACGGTATTGAAACTTGTACTTTTTTAACCGTTTTCTCTTTAAATGTAACGAAAACACGACTAATTTGAATTACTTAACACATAATCATATACATAGGTGCTTATTATACACGGTTGTTTTGAAATAAGATTGTATAGACGTGACTTCGTTACGGTTGGCTCGTACAATCCCGTAAAATTAGGAGTTAGTGATTCGTACACCCGTTTGAATAAGAGGCCTTTATACACGGTTGTTACCTATTACCATGTAAAAGCATGTATTCTTTAGATTGTTTCCTTAACACGGTCTAGGAGTTGGGTCGTTTCACAGTTAGTTGTTAAACGGTATTGAAACTTGTACTTTTTAACGGTTTTCTCTTTAAATGTAACGAAAACATGAATATCTTGAATTACTTAACACATAAACATATACAAAGTGTTGGGAATTACGGGCGTCGAAACATGCACAGCGGAAATAAAAAGCCTAATTCCCAATCGAGGATCCAATCCTAAACACATACAAATACAAAAGAGGGTTACGAAAAATACCTCGTTGTTTGTTTTACGCGAACAAAAACTGGATTGCTGGCGGGATTACACCACTACTGCACCACCGTGAGATTGGTTGCTAGACCACCACCGGGTTTTGCTCTGAATCGATGGAGAGGGTGAGAGAGGAGGGTTTCTGGTTTTTCTCTGGGGTTTCTTTTCAGTTAAGATTATCGAATGAATAAACTTACCAGGGTTTGCCATATTTATAAAACTAAATATGGCAATACCCAATAAAGAAAGCCCGTTTGATTAAAAGCCCGTCAAGGTTATTTAATCAAGCTTAAACTCTTTATTTAATTAATAAACCATTAATTAAATAACTTAACCCTTTAAATTAATTAATTAACTATTAATTAATCCTATAAAATATTCCAACTGATATTTTATATAACTAAATAATAAATGACTATTTATTATTTATTTCTCACTTAATAATTAATTTGTACTAATTAATTATTCCATCAAACCACTTGATCTCTAATTGGGTGTGTAGCAGTGTGACCCACTAGTGTCTCATAACATTGGATACGGTAAACCCTGTTACTATCTTGCACATAATCCTAACAGACTCCCACTTGTGCCAGACTAGTCACTGTACTGTTACCAGTAGCCTAAGGAGGTCCCTAGCCAGACACTTAGGTTAACCAGGTTATAAGATCTCTTACATCCAGAGATACAATTCACGCTTGAATTTGTACACAGGTTCATTCCTTTTGCACACGATATTTCTAAAGTGATTTAAGACATGGAGTGGAGGATTCATTTCTTAAAATCAAGTATTTCTTGACTCTGATTTCGATTGCCTGCAGTAACGGATATTACTAAATAACCCCTGTTATTCTATCCGAGCGTGGCCACGCGTTTTCTGCCAATCTTAATCGTCAAGGGGCCCGGAAATATCTCTCTTTTGAAAGAGGTGCAAATCCCTTCTTGACTACATGCATTTGGATCCACGGCTTCCACTGCATCTAGTCACGTCCCGTATGGCCGCCCTGTTACGGTACAGCGTTAGTACGTGCTAAGAATACAGTAGTCCTCGCGTTCCCAAACCAAATATCTCAGGTCTAAGGACAACCTATCAAGTCAGTGCTTATGACTGAGGCTCCATGAAGCAGACTTGATTACTGGTCACTTCCAATACCCAAACACTCTGATGAGTATCTATAAATACTTGGTCACATCACTTGTGCTTTTATTCTCTACTTTGAATAAATCATCAGGTATTTATAGTAGCGTTAAACTCCCTATTGAAATTCCCATTTCAATAAGTGGCTACGGAAATTTAGATTTCATACAAAACTTTGTAAAATCATGGATGCGCTAAATATGCAAAAAAATAGTCAATTTAAAAAAATCATGAAAATAAAACCTCCATTTATTTCCAACACACTGTGAAATAAAAACTTTACATGATTACATTGTTTCTAAATTAGACTATAGTAATAATTTATAAACTAAGTACTAGCTACTGGCTTCCAGGTACTGCATCCCAATGGAATTCGCATGTGCCTCATGCTTTACCCTTGCTAGTGGCTTTGTCAGCGGATCTGCGACATTGTCATCTGTTGGAATCTTGCATATTCTCACATCTCCTCTTCCAATGATCTCTTGGATGAGGTGATATTTCCTGAGCACGTGTCTTGACTTGTGATGCTCTCTAGGTTCCTTTGCTTGCGCACGGCTCCTGAGTTATCACAGAATATATCGATCGGTCTCGAGATACTAGCAACCACTCTGAGATCCGATAGAAAATTCCTCAGCCAGACAGCTTCCTTTGCCGCATCAGATGCTGCAATGTACTCTGCTTCTGTAGTTGAGTCTGCAATCGTGTCCTGCTTCGAGCTCTTCCATGAGATCGCACCTCCGTTTAGGGTAAAAACGTACCCTGACTGTGACCTGAAGTCATCTCTGTCGGTCTGGAAACTAGCGTCAGAGTATCCGGTGACACTAATTTCATCCTCAGCACCTCCAAAGACCAAGAACATTTCCTTCGTTCTTCTCAGATATTTAAGGATGTTCTTGACAGCCACCCAATTGATCCAATTGCTGAAGCAACATCGGGCCTAGTACATAACATGGCATACATAATCGATCCAATTGCTGAAGCATATGGGACCGATTTCATCTTGTCCTGATCTTGACTAGAAACAGGACACTGTGTTTTACTTAACACTATGCCATGTTGCATCGGGATAAATCCTTTCTTGGATTCATCCATCCTGAATTTCTTTAAGATTTTATCGATATACGTACTTTGGCTAAGCCCGATAAGCCGCTTAGATCTATTTCTGTAGATCTTTATACCGAGTATATAAGCGGCTTCTCCAAGGTCTTTCATCTGGAAACATTTGCTTAACCAACTCTTAACACTCTGTAAGGTTGGTATATCGTTTCCTATGAGTAGAATGTCGTCTACGTATAAGACCAAGAAGGTTACTATGCTCCCACTGAACTTAGTGTAGACACACGGCTCGAACTCACTTTTGGTAAAACCAAACTCTTTGATTCGTTCATCAAAGTGTAAGTTCCAGCTACGAGATGCTTGCTTCAATCCATAAATGGATTTTAGCAGTTTACACACCTTATTAGGATTCTTAGGATCTTCAAACCCCTCTGGTTGTTCCATATAGACGTCTTCTGTTAACTTTCCATTCAGAAAGGCTGTCTTGACGTCCATTTGCCAAATCTCGTAGTTAAAGTACGCTGAGATGGCCATAAGAATCCTAATTGACTTTAACATGGCCACTGGTGAAAAGGTTTCATCATAGTCAATGCCATGAGTTTGCGTGAATCCTTTTGCTACCAGTCTGGCTTTGAAGGTGTGTACGTTCCCATCCATGTCGGTTTTCTTCTTGAAAACCCATTTGCGTCCAACAGCCTTATAGTGTTGTGGCAAATCAGTCAACTCCCAAACTTGGTTGTCGTACATGGATTGCATCTCGGCCCTCATGGCTTCCTGCCATTGCTCAGACTCACTGCCTGATACAGCTTCTCCATAGGATGTTGGTTCAATCAAGTCTCCACTGTCTTGAGAGACTAGGAACCCAAGATACCTATCTGGTTCTTGTCTTACCCTACTGGATCTGCGAAGGTCCTGTGTTTGCACTTCCTCAATCGGCTCTGATTGAGGTTCAACATTGTTATGTTGAATTTTTGGCTCAACAACTGGTGTAGTGCTTTCTTCGTCTACTACCTGTAGATCTACATCCTTTCTGGTGTTCTCTAAACTGAGAAACTTTTCCTCCAGAAATTTTCCATTTCGAGCAACAAACACTTTGTTCTCATCAGGGTTGTAGAAATAATATCCCACGGTGGTCTTGGGATATCCAACGAAGAAACACTTGTCGGATTTGGGTTTGAGTTTTTCTGAGGTAGGTCGTTTGACATAAACCTCACAGCCCCAAATTTTCAGAAAAGATATGTTGGGTTTCTTACCCTTCCACAACTCATATGGAGTCTTTTCTACCGACTTTGTTGGCGCTCTGTTCAGTATGTGTGCTGCTGTTTCGAGCGTATGTCCCCAGAATGATATTGGCAGCAAAGAATGACACATCATCGTTCGTACCATGTCAAGCAAAGTACGATTTCTCCTTTCTGATACACCGTTCATCTGAGGTGTATACGGAGGTGTAAGTTGGGATACAATCCCACACTCCACTAGATGATTGTGAAACTCATCACTTAGATATTCGCCACCACGATCCGACCGTAAGAACTTGATCCTCTTGTCAAGTAGATTCTGTACTTCATTCTGATACTCCTTGAATTTCTCAAAGGTTTCAGATTTATGTCTCATCAAGTAGACATAACCATACCTACTGAAGTCGTCAGTAAAGGTAATGAAGTACCGGTATCCTCCTCTTGCTACATGACTGAAAGGTCCACATACATCTGTGTGGATTATTTCAAGCAAGTCAGTAGCCCTTTCATTCTCACTGTTGAAAGGTTGCTTTGTCATTTTGCCAGATAAACAAGATTCGCAATTATCAAAAGGTTTATAGTCGAAATTGCCAAGAAAACCTCCTTTTAGGAGTAATTCTACGCGTTTCTTGTTTATATGGCCCAAACGACAATGCCAGAGGTAAGTCTGATCCTCAATATCCTTGGATCGCTTACTTATATGATAGATTTCACTATTGTTGTCTTTTAGATTTACAGTGTACAGACCATCTACGGGTGTAGCTTTAAAATAAAAAATGTTATCTTTAAAGACTGAAATCATTTTATAAGAATATTTATAATAAAAGCCTTGGTCTACCAATAAATCAAAAGACAATACATTCTTAATCATATTTGGAATATAATAACAATTATCCAGTTCCAAAACTAGACCCGAGGGTAAACTAAGACTATAAGATCCCACGGCTTCAGCAATCAACGGAGTGCCTTCGCCAACTCGTAGGTTCGAACGGTCCTTCCTCAGAGTCTTTCTTCTAGTGAATCCCTGTAAATGATTACAAATGTGGTTACCACTGCCTGTATCAATTACCCATGATTCATAAGAAGTGATTAAGCAATCTATCATAAAGATACCTGGAGCATCGGGTAAACCGATCTCTATCTGGTCGATATTCATCGAGTGCTCGCAAATATCCTCGCTGCCGCACTCTGGGCAACTCAGATCTCCCAGCTCATCAATTATATCAGTGTCCATGAGATTCGCAGGTTCGGGTACTGGCTCTAGACTGGCCAGGATATCTTCATGAACTTTATCCACGTCGTTCTTTGGTTCCTTCATGTAGGCACTAGCTGTGTCCTGAACTTCCTTGGTGAGGGAGAACCACATGAGGTACACTAACTCCTCTTGAGTCATCTTGTACCCCAGACGTGATAAACACTTAAAAAGCCTTCTCATTTCAATAAGATGGTTTTTAACTGACTGACCCTTCTGTAGCTTCAGGGAGAGAATCTCTTGCATGATCAAAAGCTTGCCCGTATGCTTGTAGAAACCTAACTGGTTTTCTACATTCCTTACGACCTCGTGACAGAATTTCACTCTTAAGTCTCCCGTGAACTCGGGTGACATAGAGAAAACTAGAATGGACATTACATCCGATTCATCTGCCATGAATCTGAAATATTCAGCAAATTCCTCTTCTGGGGCATTGCTTTTGGGTCGTGACATGGGCTTATTGATCACATAAAGCTTACCCTGGGCACTCAAAACATTCTGTAAGTGCAACTTCCAAACTGGAAAGTTCTGGCCCGTAAGCTTCCACTTGCCCGTAATAAGGCGAAGTGATTCCTCAGGTGAATAAAACGGAATGCTAATTGGAGACATCTACAGAAGAATATAAATTCCAATTTAGTTTATAATTATATAATTCTAATAAATTATTACCCTTAAAATAAATTTATTAGACTAGAATCCATATTTCACATGTGTCGGGAAGCATGTGATCATGTCAAACCGACTCATGCGATCTACGGTAGGTAAAACTATACCAATCGTATTCCTATCTGAAAATACGACTTCTAGATCGTCGGGACATCGGATATTAATAGTCCGTGCATATTTAGTCCCTCTAGTGCATTTTGGCCTGGTACCACCCAGTGAATAAATAATTACCAAAATAGATTGCACCACCCGGGACCTGGACAAACTCTGGCCGGTACCACCCGGAGATAATTCGCAGAGTTTTATCACCTTCCAGTTTCGGTTTGAACACGGGCGTTCATAGTGTGTGCACTTACAACGCCCTATGTACCTTACACCGGAAGTGCCCCTAAAGTGGGTTGCACTTACTAATCTATGATTTTAACAAGGGTCGAAATTGCCAGTTTCCTTTTTCCAAAAATTTGAAAAACTGGATCCAAACACTAACTGTATTTGTATCCTTTTAATTTTTAAACAATCCGTTTAAAAGGGCAATTTATATTTAATAACAATTACGTAAAATAAACAACCACGCAATTTAAATATAAAAAGCACAGTCATAACCTAAACCCTTTAACTAATGTTGTTTTGTGAGCCAACACAAAACAACGGTCTCAACCCTAAGTGACAAAAGTCTTCATCTTCTGGCACTCCCACTGGCTCCGAGATCCATGGCTGTCGTTTTGTCTCCGTCTTGATGTAATTAAAATAATTATTACAAAATGGGTTTAAATGGCACGCAGGCCTCCCAACTAGTCTAACAAGAATAATTAAAATTACAAAAAGGGTTGTAAATGGCACGCAGGCCTCCCAACAATTAAGCGAATAAATAAAACGGATAAATAAAATACAACCACGGGTCTAAAAGGGTTTAGTTATGACTTAACATAATTAAACGAATTAAAAATACGACTGAATTTTAACCGGATAATTATAAAACCAAAATTAATTTAAAGCAAACAAATTAATTTAATCCTGAATCGCTTTAACCTAATCTGATTAAAACGATTTCTCCCTCGAAGTCTATCCGGAAACAAACCTCAACTGAGACTCGTTAACGATAAACAATCGAAACGAATTACGATCTCGAATTACCACCGACCCGCCAAAACGTGGCCGACGATCGGGGTTTTCTCTATCGTCGGCGACGATGATGACGCAAACGCCACCGCCGCCGCCCGCACCACCATCCAACACCGGCGGCAGCAGCAGCTAGAAAGCCACCACCACTGCCGCCCGTCGTATCGATCCTCTCCGGCGACAGCAGCGGCTCGAGAGCCACCACCGCCGCCCGCCGGTGCATCAAACAAAACATCATCACCACCGGCGACAGCAGTGGATCGCTCCACCACCGCCGCCGTGGTCACACTTCGGTCGAGAGCAGCAATCAATTGCCGCCACCACCGCGACTGGTGGTGCGGCGGATTAAAGATTCGATGGCAGCAGCGGTTACTACCGCCACCACCGCCTGCCGCCTCTGGTTCGATCGCCACCACTGCCCGACGCCACAGCCACCAAGCGGGTGGTGTGGCCGGTGGTTTTACGTTCAATCGATACCACCACCACCACAATCGGTGGCACGGTGGTGGTTCCCTTCGACGATTTGTGCTGGCCGATGCCACAACCACCAAGCGGGTGGTGTGGCCGACGGTTTGCGATGGTCTTAGTTCTCCGGCGATCGGCCTGGAGGTCCGGCCGGCTAACTGCCGCCGTTCCACCGCCGATCGTCGTTACGCTAGGTTTACTAAAAATCAGATTTTAAACACAAAACAACGATTTTTACAAAACCTAAATTACCAACAAGCAGCTTAAACCTGATCTGTTAGGTTTAGGAAGTGGCTCTGATACCACTGTTGGGAATTACGGGCGTCGAAACATGCACAGCGGAAATAAAAAGCCTAATTCCCAATCGAGGATCCAATCCTAAACACATACAGATACAAAAGAGGGTTACGAAAAATACCTCGTTGTTTGTTTTACGCGAACAAAAACTGGATTGTTGGCGGGATTACACCACTACTGCACCACCGTGAGATTGGTTGCTAGACCACCACCGGGTTTTGCTCTGAATCGATGGAGAGGGTGAGAGAGGAGGGTTTCTGGTTTTTCTCTGGGGTTTCTTTTCAGTTAAGATTATCGAATGAATAAACTGACCAGGGTTTGCCATATTTATAAAACTAAATATGGCAATACCCAATAAAGAAAGCCCGTTTGATTAAAAGCCCGTCAAGGTTATTTAATCAAGCTTAAACTCTTTATTTAATTAATAAACCATTAATTAAATAACTTAACGCTTTAAATTAATTAATTAACTATTAATTAATCCTATAAAATATTCCAACTGATATTTTATATAACTAAATAATAAATGACTATTTATTATTTATTTCTCACTTAATAATTAATTTGTACTAATTAATTATTCCATCAAACCACTTGATCTCTAATTGGGTGTGTAGCAGTGTGACCCACTAGTGTCTCATAACATTGGATACGGTAAACCCTGTTACTATCTTGCACATAATCCTAACACAAAGGTGCTTATTATACACGGTTGTTTGAAATAAGATTGTACAGAAGTGACTTAGTTACGGTTGGCTCGTACAATCGCGTAAAATCGAGAGTCAGTGATTCGTACACCCGTTTAAATAAGAGGCCTTTATACACGGTTGTTATGTATTACCATGTAAAAGCATGTATTCTTTAGATTGTATCCTTAACACGGTCTAAGGAGTTGGGTCGTTTCACAGTTAGTTGTTAAACGGTATTAAATCTTGTACTATTTAACCATTTTCTCTTTAGATGTTACGAAAACACGAATATTTTGAATTAATTAACACGTAAACATATATACAAAGGTGCTTATTACACACGGTTGTTTGAAATAAGATTGTACAGACGTGACTGCGTTACGGTTGGCTCGTACAATCGCGTAAAATCGAGAGTTAGTGATTCGTACACCCGTTTAAATAAGAGGCCATTATACACGGTTGTTACGTATTACCATGTAAAAGCATGTATTCTTTAGATTGTATCCTTAACACGGTCTAAGGAGTTGGGTCGTTTCACAGTTAGTTGTTAAACGGTATTGAAACTTGTACTTTTTAACGGTTTTCTCTTTAAATGTATCGAAAACATGAATATCTTGAATTACTTAACACATAAACATATACAAAGTGTTGGGAATTACGGGCGTCGAAACATGCACAGCGGAAATAAAAAGCCTAATTCCCAATCGAGGATCCAATCCTAAACACATACAGATACAAAAGAGGGTTACGAAAAATACCTCGTTGTTTGTTTTACGCGAACAAAAACTGGATTGCTGGCGGGATTACACCACTACTGCACCACCGTGAGATTGGTTGCTAGACCACCACCGGGTTTTGCTCTGAATCGATGGAGAGGGTGAGAGAGGAGGGTTTCTGGTTTTTCTCTGGGGTTTCTTTTCAGTTAAGATTATCGAATGAATAAACTGACCAGGGTTTGCCATATTTATAAAACTAAATATGGCAATACCCAATAAAGAAAGCCCGTTTGATTAAAAGCCCGTCAAGGTTATTTAATCAAGCTTAAACTCTTTATTTAATTAATAAACCATTAATTAAATAACTTAACCCTTTAAATTAATTAATTAACTATTAATTAATCCTATAAAATATTCCAACTGATATTTTATATAACTAAATAATAAATGACTATTTATTATTTATTTCTCACTTAATAATTAATTTGTACTAATTAATTATTCCATCAAACCACTTGATCTCTAATTGGGTGTGTAGCAGTGTGACCCACTAGTGTCTCATAACATTGGATACGGTAAAACCTGTTACTATCTTGCACATAATCCTAACACAAAGGTGCTTATTATACACGGTTGTTTGAAATAAGATTGTACAGAAGTGACTTAGTTACGGTTGGCTCGTACAATCGCGTAAAATCGAGAGTCAGTGATTCGTACACCCGTTTAAATAAGAGGCCTTTATACACGGTTGTAATGTATTACCATGTAAAAGCATGTATTCTTTAGATTGTATCCTTAACACGGTCTAAGGAGTTGGGTCGTTTCACAGTTAGTTGTTAAACGGTATTAAATCTTGTACTATTTAACCATTTTCTCTTTAGATGTTACGAAAACACGAATATTTTGAATTAATTAACACGTAAACATATATACAAAGGTGCTTATTACACACGGTTGTTTGAAATAAGATTGTACAGACGTGACTGCGTTACGGTTGGCTCGTACAATCGCGTAAAATCGAGAGTTAGTGATTCGTACACCCGTTTAAATAAGAGGCCATTATACACGGTTGTTACGTATTACCATGTAAAAGCATGTATTCTTTAGATTGTATCCTTAACACGGTCTAAGGAGTTGGGTCGTTTCACAGTTAGTTGTTTAAACGGTATTAAAACTTGTACTTCTTAACCATTTTCTCTTTAGATGTTACGAAAACACGAATATTTTGAGTTAATTAACACGTAAACATATACAAAGGTGCTTATTACACACGGTTGTTTGAAATAAGATTGTACAGACGTGACTTCGTTACGGTTGGCTCGTACAATCGCGTAAAATCGAGAGTTAGTGATTCGTACACCCGTTTGAATAAGAGGCATTTATACACGGATGTTACGTATTACTATGTAAAAGCATGTATTCTTTAGATTGTATCCTTCATACGGTCTAAGGAGTTGGGTCGTTTCATAGTTAGTTGTTAAACGGTATTAAACCTTGCACTTTTTTAACCGTTTTCTCTTTAGATGTTACGAAAACACGATTATTTTGAATTACTTAACACATAAACATATACATAGGTGCTTATTATACACGGTTGTTTGAAATAAGATTGTACAGAGGTGACTTCGTTACGGTTGGCTCGTACAATCGCGTAAAATCGAGAGTTAGTGATTCGTACACCCGTATGAATAAGAAGCCTTTATACACGGTTGTTACGTATTACCATGTAAAAGCATGTATTCTTTAGATTGTATCCTTAACACGGTCTAAGGAGTTGGGTCGTTTCACAGTTAGTTGTTAAACGGTATTAAATCTCGTACTATTTAACCATTTTCTCTTTAGATTTTACGAAAACATGATTATTTTGAATTACTTAACACATACACATATACATAGGTGCTTATTATACACGGTTGTTTGAAATAAGATTGTACAGACGTGACTTCGTTACGGTTGGCTCGTACAATCGCGTAAATATGAGAGTTAGTGATTCGTACACCCGTTTAAATAAGAGGCCTTTATACACGGTTGTTACGTATAACCATGTAAAAGCATGTATTCTTTAGATTGTATCCTTAACACGGTCTAAGGAGTTGGGTCGTTTCACAGTTACTTGTTAAACGGTATTAAAACTTGTACTTTTTTAACCGTCTTCTCTTTAGATTTTACGAAAACACGACTAATATGAATTAGTTAACACATAATCATATACATAGGTGCTTATTATACATGGTTGTCTGAAATAAGATTGTACAGACGTGACTTCGTTACGGTTAGCTCGTACAATCGCGTAAAATCGAGAGTTAGTGATTCGTACACCCGTTTGAATAAGAGGCATTTATTCACGGTTGTTACGTATTACCATGTAAAAGCATGTATTCTTTAGATTGTATCCTTAACACGGTCTAAGGAGTTGGGTCGTTTCACAGTTAGTTGTTAAACGGTATTAAAACTTGTACTTTTTTAACCGTTTTCTCTTTAGATTTTACGAAAACATGATTATTTTGAATTACTTAACACATAAATATACATAGGTGCTTATTATACACGGTTGTTTGAAATAAGATTGTACAGACGTGACTTCGTTACGGTTGGCTCGTACAATCGCGTAAATATGAGAGTTAGTGATTCGTACACCCGTTTAATAAGAGGCCTTTATACACGGTTGTTACGTATAACCATGTAAAAGCATGTATTCTTTAGATTGTATCCTTAACAGGTCTAAGGAGTTGGGTCGTTTCACAGTTACTTGTTAAAAAGGTATTAAAACTTGTACTTTTTAACCGTCTTCTCTTTAGATTTTACGAAAACACGACTAATTATGAATTAGTTAACACATAATCATATACATAGGTGCTTATTATACATGGTTGTCTGAAATAAGATTGTACAGACGTGACTTCGTTACGGTTAGCTCGTACAATCGCGTAAAATCGAGAGTTAGTATTCGTACACCCGTTTGAATAAGAGGCATTTATACACGGTTGTTACGTATTACCATGTAAAAGCATGTATTCTTTAGATTGTATCCTTAACACGGTCTAAGGAGTTGGGTCGTTTCACAGTTAGTTGTTAAACGGTATTAAAACTTGTACTTTTTTACCGTTTTCTATTTAGATGTTACGAAAACACGATTATTTTGAATTACGTAACACATAAACATATATTAGGTGCTTATTATACACGGTTGTTTGAAATAAGATTGTACAGACGTGACTTCGTTACGGTTGGCTCGTACAATCGCGTAAAATCGAGAGTTAGTGATTCGTACACCCGTTTAAATAAGAGGCCTTTATACACGGTTGTTATGTATTACCATGTAAAAGCATGTATTCTTTAGATTGTATCCTTAACACGGTCTAGGGAGTTGGGTCGTTTCACAGTTAGTTGTTAAACGATATTAAAACTTGTACTTTTTTAACCGTTTTCTCTTTAGATTTTACGAAAACATGATTATTTTGAATTACTTAACACATACACATATACATAGGTGCTTATTATACACGGTTGTTTGAAATAAGATTGTACAGACGTGACTTCGTTACGGTTGGCTCGTACAATCGCGTAAATATCGAGAGTTAGTGATTCGTACACCCGTTTAAATAAGAGGCCTTTATACACGGTTGTTACGTATTAACCATGTAAAAGCATGTATTCTTTAGATTGTATCCTTAACACGGTCTAAGGAGTTGGGTCGTTTCACAGTTAGTTGTTAAACGGTATTAAAACTTGTACTTTTTTAACCGTTTTCTCTTTAGATGTTACGAAAACACGATAATTTGAATTATTAACACATAATCATATACATAGGTGCTTATTATACAGGTTGTTTGAAATAAGATTGTACAGACGTGACTTCGTTACGGTTGGCTCGTACAATCGCGTAAAATCGAGAGTTAGTATTCGTACACCCGTTTGAATAAGAGCCTTTATACACGGTTGTTACGTATTACCATGTAAAAGCATGTATTCTTTAGATTGTATCCTTAACACGGTCTAAGGAGTTGGGTCGTTTCACAGTTAGTTGTTAAACGGTATTAAAACTTGTACTTTTTTACCGTTTTCTATTTAGATGTTACGAAAACACGATTATTTTGAATTACGTAACACATAAACATATATAGGTGCTTATTATACACGGTTGTTTGAAATAAGATTGTACAGACGTGACTTCGTTACGGTTGGCTCGTACAATCGCGTAAAATCGAGAGTTAGTGATTCGTACACCCGATTTAAATAAGAGGCCTTTATACACGGTTGTTATGTATTACCATGTAAAAGCATGTATTCTTTAGATTGTATCCTTAACACGGTCTAGGGAGTTGGGTCGTTTCACAGTTAGTTGTTTAAACGATATTAAAACTTGTACTTTTTTAACCGTTTTCTCTTTAGATGTTACGAAAACAGATTATTTTGAATTACTTAACACATAACATATACATAGGTGCTTATTATACACGGTTGTTTGAAATAAGATTGTACAGACGTGACTTCGTTACGGTTGGCTCGTACAATCGCGTAAAATCGAGAGTTAGTGATTCGTACACCCGTTTAATAAGAGGCCTTTATACACGGTTGTTACGTATTACCATGTAAAAGCATGTATTCTTTAGATTGTATCCTTAACACGGTCTAAGGAGTTGGGTCGTTTCACAGTTAGTTGTTAAACGGTATTAAAACTTGTACTTTTTTAACGTTTTCTCTTTAGATGTTACGAAAACACGATATTTTGAATTATTAACACATAATCATATACAAGGTGCTTATTATACACGGTTGTTTGAAATAAGATTGTACAGACGTGACTTCGTTACGGTTGGCTCGTACAATCGCGTAAAATCGAGAGTTAGTATTCGTACACCCGTTTGAATAAGAGGCCTTTATACACGGTTGTTACGTATTACCATGTAAAAGCATGTATTCTTTAGATTGTATCCTTAACACGGTCTAAGGAGTTGGGTCGTTTCACAGTTAGTTGTTAAACGGTATTGAAAACTTGTACTTTTTTAACGTTTTCTTTTTAGATATTACGAAAACACGATATTTTGAATTACTTAACACATAAACATATCATAGGTGCTTATTATACACGGTTGTTTGAAATAAGATTGTACAGACGTGACTTCGTTACGGTTGGCTCGTACAATCGCGTAAAATCGAGAGTTAGTGATTCGTACACCCATTTAAATAAGAGGCCTTTATACACGGTTGTTATGTATTACCATGTAAAAGCATGTATTCTTTAGATTGTATCCTTAACACGGTCTAGGGAGTTGGGTCGTTTCACAGTTAGTTGTTAAACGTATTAAACTTGTACTTTTTTAACCGTTTTCTCTTTAGATGTTACGAAAACACGATTATTTTGAATTACTTAACACATAACATATACATAGGTGTTATTATACACGGTTGTTTGAAATAAGATTGTACAGACGTGACTTCGTTACGGTTGGCTCGTACAATCGCGTAAAATCGAGAGTTAGTGATTCGTACACCCGTTTGAATAAGAGGCCTTTATACACGGTTGTTACTATTACCATGTAAAAGCATGTATTCTTTAGATTGTATCCTTAACACGGTCTAAGGAGTTGGGTCGTTTCACAGTTAGTTGTTAAACGGTATTAAAACTTGTACTTTTTAACGTTTTCTCTTTAGATGTTACGAAAACACAATATTTTGAATTACTTAACACTAACATATACAATAGGTGCTTATTATACACGGTTGTTTGAAATAAGATTGTACAGACGTGACTTCGTTACGGTTGGCTCGTACAATCGCGTAAAATCGAGAGTTAGTTATTCGTACACCCGTTTGAATAAGAGGCCTTTATACACGGTTGTTATGTATTACCATGTAAAAGCATGTATTCTTTAGATTGTATCCTTAACACGGTCTAAGGAGTTGGGTCGTTTCACAGTTAGTTGTTAAACGGTATTGAAACTTGTACTTTTTTAACCGTTTTCTCTTTAGATGTTACGAAAACACGACTAATTTGAATTACTTAACATATAATCATATACATAGGTGCTTATTATACACGGTTGTTTGAAATAAGATTGTATAGACGTCACTTCGTTACGGTTGGCTCGTACAATCGCGTAAAATCAGGAGTTAGTGATTCGTACACCCGTTTGAATAAGAGGCCTTTATACACAGTTGTTACCTATTACCATGTAAAAGCATGTATTCTTTAGATTTTATCCTTAACACGGTCTAGGAGTTGGGTCGTTTCACAGTTAGTTGTTAAACGGTATTGAAACTTGTACTTTTTAACGGTTTTCTCTTTAAATGTAACGAAAACACGATTATTTTGAATTACTTAACACATAAACATATACAAAGGTGCTTATTATACACGGTTGTTTGAAATAAGATTGTACAGAAGTGACTTCGTTACGGGTGGCTCGTACAATCGTGTAAAATCGAGAGTTAGTGATTCGTACACCCGTTTGAATAAGAGGCCTTTACACACGGTTGTTACGTATTACCATGTAAAAGCATGTATTCTTTAGATTGTATCCTTAACACGGTCTAGGAGTTGGGTCGTTTCACAGTTAGTTGTTAAATGGTATTGAAACTTGTACTTTTTAACGGTTTTCTCTTTAAATGTAACGAAAACACGAATATTTTGAATTACCTAACACATAAACATATACAAGGGTGCTTATTATACACGGTTGTTTGAAATAAGATTGTACAGAAGTGACTTAGTTACGGTTGGCTCGTACAATCGCGTAAAATCGAGAGTTAGTGATTCGTACACCCGTTTAAATAAGAGGCCTTTATACATGGTTGTTAGGTATTACCATGTAAAAGCATGTATTCTTTAGATTGTAGCCTTAACACGGTCTAAGGAGTTGGGTCGTTTCACAGTTAGTTGTTAAACGGTATTGAAACTTGTACTTTTTAACGGTTTTCTCTTTAGATGTTACGAAAACACGAATATTTTGAATTAATTAACACGTAAACATATATACAAAGGAGCTTATTACACACGGTTGTTTGAAATAAGATTGTACAGAAGTGACTTCGTTACGGTTGGCTCGTACAATCGTGTAAAATCGAGAGTTAGTGATTCGTACACCCGTTTGAATAAGAGGCCTTTACACACGGTTGTTACGTATTACCATGTAAAAGCATGTATTCTTTAGATTGTATCCTTAACACGGTCTAAGGAGTTGGGTCGTTTCACAGTTAGTTGTTAAACGGTATTAAAACTTGTACTTTTTAACCATTTTCTCTTTAAATGTAACGAAAACACGAATATTTTGAGTTAATTAACACGTAAACATATACAAGGGTGCTTATTACACACGGTTGTTTGAAATAAGATTGTACAGAAGTGACTTAGTTACGGTTGGCTCGTACAATCGCGTAAAATCGAGAGTTAGTGAGTCGTACACCCGTTTAAATAAGAGGCCTTTATACACGGTTGTTAGGTATTACCATGTAAAAGCATGTATTCTTTAGATTGTAGCCTTAACACGGTCTAAGGAGTTGGGTCGTTTCACAGTTAGTTGTTAAACGGTATTAAATCTTGTACTATTTAACCATTTTCTCTTTAGATGTTACGAAAACACGAATATTTTGAATTAATTAACACGTAAACATATATACAAAGGAGCTTATTACACACGGTTGTTTGAAATAAGATTGTACAGACGTGACTGTGTTACGGTTGGCTCGTACAATCACGTAAAATCGAGAGTTAGTGATTCGTACACCCGTTTAAATAAGAGGCCTTTATACACGGTTGTTACGTATTACCATGTAAAAGCATGTATTCTTTAGATTGTATCCTTAACACGGTCTAAGGAGTTGGGTCGTTTCACAGCTAGTTGTTAAACGGTATTAAAACTTGTACTTTTTAACCATTTTCTCTTTAGATGTTACGAAAACACGAATATTTTGAGTTAATTAACACGTAAACATATACAAAGGTGCTTATTACACACGGTTGTTTGAAATAAGATTGTACAGACGTGACTTCGTTACGGTTGGCTCGTACAATCGCGTAAAATCGAGAGTTAGTGATTCGTACACCCGTTTAAATAAGAGGCATTTATACACGGATGTTACGTATTACTATGTAAAAGCATGTATTCTTTAGATTGTATCCTTCATACGGTCTAAGGAGTTGGGTCGTTTCATAGTTAGTTGTTAAACGGTATTAAACCTTGTACTTTTTTAACCGTTTTCTCTTTAGATGTTACGAAAACACGATTATTTTGAATTACTTAACACATAAACATATACATAGGTGCTTATTATACACGGTTGTTTGAATTAAGATTGTACAGAGGTGACTTCGTTACGGTTGGCTCGTACAATCGCGTAAAATCGAGAGTTAGTGATTCGTACACCCGTATGAATAAGAAGCCTTTATACACGGTTGTTACGTATTACCATGTAAAAGCATGTATTCTTTAGATTGTATCCTTAACACGGTCTAGGGAGTTGGGTCGTTTCACAGTTAGTTGTTAAACGGTATTGAAACTTGTACTTTTTAACGGTTTTCTCTTTAAATGTAACGAAAACACGATTATTTTGAATTACTTAACACATAAACATATACAAAGGTGCTTATTATACACGGTTGTTTGAAATAAGATTGTACAGAAGTGACTTCGTTACGGTTGGCTCGTACAATCGTGTAAAATCGAGAGTTAGTGATTCGTACACCCGTTTGAATAAGAGGCCTTTATACACGGTTGTTACGTATTACCATGTAAAAAGCATGTATTCTTTAGATTGTATCCTTAACACGGTCTAGGAGTTGGGTCGTTTCACAGTTAGTTGTTAAACGGTATTGAAACTTGTACTTTTTAACGGTTTTCTCTTTAAATGTAACGAAAACACGAATATTTTGAATTACCTAACACATAAACATATACAAGGGTGCTTATTATACACGGTTGTTTGAAATAAGATTGTACAGAAGTGACTTAGTTACGGTTGGCTCGTACAATCCGTAAAATCGAGAGTTAGTGAGTCGTACACCCGTTTAAATAAGAGGCCTTTATACACGGTTGTTAGGTATTACCATGTAAAAGCATGTATTCTTTAGATTGTTAGCCTTACACGGTCTAAGGAGTTGGGTCGTTTCACAGTTAGTTGTTAAACGGTATTAAATCTTGTACTATTTAACCATTTTCTCTTTAGATGTTACGAAAACACGATTATTTTGAATTAATTAACACAGTAAACATATTAAAGGTGCTTATTATACACGGTTGTTTGAATTAAGATTGTACAAGACGTGATTTGTTACGGTTGTTGGCTCGTTACAATCGCGTTAAATGTGATTCTTCCAAAGAAAGATGTTTAGTGTTTTGTTAACCGATAATATAAGCATTATCCTTGTTGATCCTTACACGGTTTGTTACGTATTTCCATTAAGCTTGTATTTGCTTTAATTGTATTTTAACACGGTCAGGATTGTGTTTCACAGTTGTGTTACGGTTTGATTTTAAAGTTTTAACGGTTTTCTCTTTAGATTGTTACGAAAACACGTATTTTGAATTATTAACACATAAAGTTTTTACAAAGGTGCTTATTAATACGTGTTGTTTGAATAAGATTGTACTAATGACTTGTTTACGGTTGGCTCGTACAATCGTAAAATCGTGAGTTTAGTGTATTCGTACACCGTTTGAATAAAGGCCTTTATACACGGTTGTTACGTATTACCATGTAAAAAGCATGTATTCTTTAGATTGTATCTTAACACGGTCTAGGAGTTGGGATCGTTTCACAGTTAGGTTTTAAACGGTATTTGAAAACTTGTTCTTTTTACCGAGTTTTCTCTTAGATGGGGGGGGGGGGGGGGGGGGGGGGGGGGGGGGGGGGGGGGGGGGGGGGGGGGGGGGGGGGGGGGGGGGGGGGGGGGGGGGGGGGGGGGGGGGGGGGGGGGGGGGGGGGGGGGGGGGGGGGGGGGGGGGGGGGGGGGGGGGGGGGGGGGGGGGGGGGGGGGGGGGGGGGGGGGGGGGGGGGGGGGGGGGGGGGGGGGGGGGGGGGGGGGGGGGGGGGGAAAAAAAAAAAAAAAAAAAAAAAAAAAAAAAAAAAAAAAAAAAAAAAAAAAAAAAAAAAAAAAAAAAAAAAAAAAAAAAAAAAAAAAAAAAAAAAAAAAAAAAAAAAAAAAAAAAAAAAAAAAAAAAAAAAAAAAAAAAAAAAAAAAAAAAAAAAAAAAAAAAAAAAAAAAAAAAAAAAAAAAAAAAAAAAAAAAAAAAAAAAAAAAAAAAAAAAAAAAAAAAAAAAAAAAAAAAAAAAAAAAAAAAAAAAAAAAAAAAAAAAAAAAAAAAAAAAAAAAAAAAAAAAAAAAAAAAAAAAAAAAAAAAAAAAAAAAAAAAAAAAAAAAAAAATGGGTCGTTTCATAGTTAGTTGTTAAACGGTATTAAACCTTGTACTTTTTAACCGTTTTCTCTTTAGATGTTACGAAAACACGATTATTTTGAATTACTTAACACATAAACATATACATAGGTGCTTATTATACCTGTTGTTTGAATAGATTGTACAGTAGGTGACTTCGTTACGTGGCTCGTACAATCGCGTAAAATCTGAGAGTTAGTGATTCCGTACACCGTATGAATAAGAAGCCTTATACACGGTTGTTACGTATTACCATGTAAAAGCATGTATTCTTTTGATTGTATCCTTAACACGGTCTAGGGAGTTGGGTCGTTTTACAGTTAGTTTTAAACGTATTGAAACTTGTACTTTTTAACGTTTTCTCTTTAAATGTAACGAAAACCGATTATTTTGAATTACTTAACACATAAACATATACAAAGGTGCTTATTATACACGGTTGTTTGAAATAAGATTGTACAGAAGTGACTTCGTTACGTTTGGCTGTACAATCGGTAAAATCGAGAGTTAGTGATTCGTACACCGTTTGAATAAGAGGCCTTTTATAACGGTGTTACGTATTACCATGTAAAAGCATGTATTCTTTAGATTGTTCCTTAACACGGTTAGGATTGGGTCGTTTCACATTAGTTGTTTAAACGGTATTGAAACTTGTACTTTTTAACGGTTTTCTCTTTAAATGTAACGAAAACACGAATATTTTGAATTAATTAACACGTAAATGTAGAACCCAAGTGTTGAGAAGAGTCAGAATCATCTATCCTTTAAATGCTTTCTAGTTTAGTTTCCTTGTTTTGTAAAGAATCTTATTTTGTTATGCCCTTGTTTAGAGGTTTGGAACCTCGGGGGCCGTTGTTGACAACTTGTGTAACTTCTTTTTCCCTATAAAAGGAAAAGGATGTTTAGGGTTTTGTGTTGGAACAAATATATACTAAATTGGGCAATTATTCTCCATTGTTGAGTCCTTCAAGAAGCTTCATTGATTTCATCCCTTTGATTGGATTTCCATCCATTTCTATTTGCATTTCATTGTTTTTAGGGACAACAATTGGTATCAGAGCCAATCTTGTTGATTCCTTGGTTTTTGGTTTGATTTTAAAAAGGTTTTTAAGGTTTTTCAAGTTTTGAGTTTTTCAAAACTTTTGGATTTTCAATCCAAAAGGTGTTTTAAAAGGGCTTAAAATAAGTGTTAAGTGATTCCCCATAGTTTTCTAAGCATTTTCCTACATTTTGGGGGTCTAAACACTGTTTTTTAAGAGGTTTTTAAGTGTTTTTGAGAAATTTTTCGAGCTTTCTGTGCAGGTTTTCCGAATCGGAAAACGAGAGCTGAAATATCAGCTCAAATTTTCCGAGTCGGAAATTGTTCATTCTCCGAATCGGAGAACTCTCCTTTTCCGAATCGGAAAACATCTGTTTTCCGAATCGGAAAACGAGTCTCTGACTCGGGGTCTTGCTCTTGAGAAACTTCTCTCTTTTCCGAGTCCCTTTTCCGCACCCACCTTTTCCGAATCGGAAAAGTTCATTTTCCGAGTCGGAAAAGTTGCTTTTCCGAATCCTGTTGTTTGAGCCAAATCCGAATCGGAAAACATCTGTTTCCAAGTCGGATTTCGCCTCTTTGAGCCGAAACTCTTACCATTTTGTTACTCAAATTCGACACTAAGCTTGCTTTCAAAACCTTTTACTTTTTCCAAGCTTTCTGTGTCCCGAGGCGCTCGAAACATCAGCTTTTTCAAAACCTTTCTGTGTTCAAGCCAAGTGAATCTTACAAGGTGGTCTCATTCTTTTCTCAGAAATGTCGAAGGAAATCCTGGGGATCGGTTCCGAAACTCGCCCTCCTGTACTGGTGATGGGCGAGTACCAGCAATGGAAACGCCGGATGATACACTTCCTAGACATGCTCGACGGAAATCTCATGAAGTCAATCCGTGAAGGCCCAATCCGACCAACTGTCACGGTTGCCGCTGTTCCCAAAACCGATACATGTCCCGAACTCCCGTCTTATGTAGTCGAAAAGCCAGTTGAGATGTTCAATCCAGAACAAAGAGCCCGGCACCTCGTTGACAAGCGTGCACTGACCCTTCTGATTATGGCTCTTCCTAATGATATGTACGCAAGAGTGGATAGTCTGACAAACGCACGAGACGTTTGGTTAGAAATAGAGCAACAGATGCAGGGAGGTGACACCGCCCTCGAGAGTCAAAAGGAAAGTGCCTTAAACGCTTACGAAGGCTTCAAAGCCAGGGAAACCGAATCCCTCACCGAGTCTTATCAAAGACTGAACGCCTTCGTAAATGACCTACGAAGACTCGGGATAGAAAAGTCAAAGTACGAGGTGAATGTTAAGTTCCTGAAGAACCTGACATCAGCATGGCAGAATCTGGCGATCAACTTACAGCTGAGCCGAAATCTGGGGATTATGGGTCTACATGACCTTTTTAGCATGATGGTTCAGCATGAGGAATTCATCACTGGCGGCAAGTTCAAAAATGCTGTTGACCCTCTGGCACTCGCGGCAGTACCATGTGGAGGATCAAACTCAGCTCCCTTCCAGCATCAACAGTACAGCAACTCATCTCCTCAGCAATTCAACCACTCACCACCTCAGCACTATCAGGAGAACTACAATCAGGAGTTCACCGGGAACTATGGTTCAAACTACCAAGAGTTCAACTCGAACTATAATCCAAGCTATCAACACCCAGATGATCCTTTAATCATCTCAATATCTGATGATGAGCTCTTTCATGTGAATGAGTCTCTTGCCCTCATCTCTAATAGCGTACAAAAGCTGAATTCCAAACGTGGATACAGCAGACCTAGGGGATCTGGATACCCCAGTGGAGGAAGGATGGGGCAAGGCCGAGGTGGACACTACCAACAGGAACGAGTTCAGTTTGGGAATCAAGGTAGAGGAGGATACCAGCAAGGGGACAGATATCAGAATCAGCATCCAGGAAGATACCGTGGTGATCAAGGCCAGTATAGGGAAGCAAGGGGAAGCTACAGAGATAACACCTACCTGGACTATCAGGGAGGTCCTGGAGATCAGGGAGATTGGAGAGGACAAGTCTCTCATATCAACTATCGCCAAAACCAGAGAAACTACACTCCTGAATCAGGATACATTGATCGTCAAGGATATGGCAGCGGGTACGAAGGTAGCCAAGATGGAAGACGTGATGATGGAAGATATGGAAGATTTGAAGGCAGTCAAGATGGCCGGGGATATGGACAAGATCAAGAAAGGAACTATCCAGAAGGCAACCATCAGAGTGGTTCTTCCAGGCAAGCCCGAGAGAAGGACATCATCAAGGTCCTGTTGAGATTGGTGATCAAAGGTTGAATGCTCCTCCAGCTCCGTTGAATAGTGGTGCTCCTAACCCAGCTCCTCAAAAGACCGCTAGTGCCACTACATCATGCTTCAAATGTGGCAAGCTGGGTCACTATGCGAACAACTGCCCTGTCAGATACAAGGATGCTGCATACTTTGAGAAGAAGGCAGCATTGATGAGGAAGAAAGAGAAGGGAGTCGCTCTGCTAGTCGATGAGGAAAACTGGGTGTGTGAGGAAGAAAGCTCAGACGAGGAAGATCATCTTGTTGGGGGTCCGTGTTTGATGGCGGACTTTGAAGGACCTGAAGCTGTTGGCCCCAGCACATATCGAGACCTCGACGCTTCTGAGGTATCCACTATTCCTGACTTAACTGATGATGTGACAATGTTAGAATCTAGAATTTGTGAACTTGAGAGATGTCTCCAATCGGAACGATCTCTCGTCACGAAATTTAGAATCGACAGTGCCATATACAAAAGTTCTCTTGAGGACTTGACTATAGTGTACAATCGTGAGACTCTTGAGTCTAGCGTCAGAGAGTCCAATTTGTCCAACAAACTCAGTTGTCTTCAGAAAACCCATGAGGAACTTAACAGTGACCATGGTGAGCTCCAACTAAAATTTCAGTTGCTTTCAGAAGAAAGAACTAGACTGTTTTCCAAAATTCAAGAGCTTGAAGATAACAACTTTAAGAGAGGACAATCTGAGCAGACCCTGAGCATTCTTACGCAGCATGCCAACAAAAATCCTTTCTATAAAGCCAGACCCGGACTTGGACTGTCTGAAAACCATGTTTTAGAAAAGGCACCTTCTAATCTGTACAATTTTGAGGACATGGCCGCCTCCAAACCTAAACCTGCCCTAGTAGGAGGGCACGTGACCGAGGAATTCGTTAGGCAGACTGTCACATATACCGAAGTTATAAATGGTGAGACCATAACCACGACCGTCAGTCCAACGAACAGCACCTCTAGCAGTCCACCCACTAGCCCTGCTCCCAACAAACCCATATTTGTCCCAGCCAGTGATCCAACCAACACTAAGTCCACATGGGAAGGCATTAAGGCAAGAACCCCTAGGGTAGCTATGCCTCCCATCAACTACTCAGACCTTAACACTAGTTATGACACTAGGAAGATGGATTTTTCAGAAGAGACCTTAGTTATCCCACCAGAGGATGTTTCCGCAACTAAGAGTCCCGACCTAGTCGAACTAGAGAAGGAAATGTTTGGACTTAGACTAAAAGCCATGGATCTGGACGCATGTCAACATCAGATACTGAATCTGAAAGTGCTTATTTCTGAAAAAGACAACTTGGTTCACACTTTGAAGAAAGAATTGATCGAGGCAAATGCCGAGAGAGTTAGAATGTCTTCAGAGTGTGAGACCGCAGCCTCAACCTTTACTGATTTTCAACTTAAGGTTGCGGATCTTAAGGCACGATATGTTCTCCTAAATGTTCACTCAGAAATTGCAAGAGAACTTGATCATGATGAAAAGATCAATTATCGTGTGGCCTTAACCAACCAACGTGTGTCAAATTCCATTTTGAAAAGAAAAGTCATGTACTTTGAAAACCTTTCAGACTCAGTTAATGATAGGACTACTCCACTCCTAAACCATCCGATAGTTGAATCCCAAACCAAATCTGTTACGGATCCAGAGGATTATTACACCTTACTGTCAGATGATGATGAACCCCTCAACTCACATCATAGGATAACTGAACCAAAGACTATCCATGATCCTAACGTTGAATATGATCTGAAGGTGTTCTTAGATGAAGGTGATGATCCTTCAGGCTTTATTCCAAAAGGGCCAAAATCTGTTTTTATAAAACCTGAGAAGTCTGTTGAGTCACGAGCTCCTGTTTCTGAGAACAGTAACCCTAAGGGTGAAAAATGTGTTGGTACTGACAAGGGGAAGTCAGTTAAACCTCACGCACCCAAAGGACTCCAGAAAAGGCATTCAAAGTCTAACGATGCTCGTAACTCAGCTAAACCCATTAAAAATCTTGACCTTAATTCAAGCTGCTTTGAAGTGGGTGAGACCTCTCAGTTGAAACCAAAGCAACCTTTCTCTTCCACAAAACCTAAATTTTCAAAAACATCTTCTGGAAAGGGTGGCAACTCTTCTCCTATTAAACCGTCATCTAACTCACACCATGCTCGTAATGCAGATGGGAGGAAGAAGGATGGTGGACAGGAAGTGAAGCCACCGAGGAAGAATCACCGAGGAAGACCCAACTCTTTTCAAGCTTTCCCTAAGCAGCATAGTCCTAACCGTGCGGGTCTTGGCTATGCTCCACCTAGTGTAGGAATTAATTCAAACATGTCTGTAAAACGTAATCGACATTTAACTCATGCTTTTGACTCTTTGCGTAATGACATGTGCTTTATGTTTGACAATTTTCTGCGCTATGGTGTTTATAATTCTTTTAATGCTGATGTGCCTAAAATCAAATCTCGAAAGAGAAGAGGGAGAAAAAGAGGAAAGGGGAAACCTTCCTCGTCAGTGCAGTCCCCTAAGCCTAAGGAGAAATCCGAAAAGGAGACTGCATCGACCAATTCAATTGTTTCTGACCCTAAGGAACCCATTTGGCAATGGGTCCCTAAACAAGCCTGATTGTTTTGCAGATCAGTCATGTGTGGTACTTTGACTCGGGGGCTCACACACACATGACTGGGCAGCGGTCCTTCATCTTCGACTACGTTGAGAAGTTTGAGGGATACATAAAGACTGCCGACAGAACGCCGTTGCCGATATTAGGGTCGGGAAAAATCACCAATGGAAAGTACATCATCAAGGGTGTACGTTATGTGGAGGGATTGGGGTACAACATGTTTAGCTCCAGCCAGTTCTGTGATAACGGATACTGGGTGAAGACCTTTCAGTATGGAAGTGACGTGAACGATGAAGACAACAACGCTATTCTCTCCGCCAGGCGAAATGGCAATCTCTACACAACCGTCTTCCGTTCAATCCCTCAAACACACCCCCAGTTTGAAGCTAACCCGAAGAATGCGATCTGTCTGCTCTCAAAAGCATCAAAAGGGGACAGTTGGTTATGGCACCGCAGACTATGTCATCAGAACTTCAAAGATATGAACAAGCTGGTTTCTAAGGGATTGGTCAGGGGACTACCTGAGCTTCGCCTTTCCAAGGACACTCTCTGTCCTGCGTGCGAACAAGGAAAGATGACCAGAAGCTCTCATCCACCGAGAATGGACACGAATTGCCAAAGTCCCCTCGACCTAATACACATGGATCTTTGTGGACCTATGAGAGTAGAAAGTCTCGCCAGAAAGAAGTATATGCTGGTTCTCGTAGATGAATTCTCTAGGTTCACTTGGATTGAATTTCTTCGAGACAAATCTGAAGCTGCTGAATGAATCATAGCCTTCATCAAACGCACACAAGTTCTCTTGGGTCGTCGGGTGAGGAAAATACGTAGCGACAACGGTACAGAGTTCCGCAACGCAAAGTTGCAATCCTTTCTCGAAGAAGTGGGGATCACTCACAACTTCTCGGCAGTTCGCACACCTCAACAGAATGGGGTCGTAGAAAGGAAGAACCGGACGTTAGTCGAAGCAGCAAGATCCATGATGGCTCATTCTGGAGTTCCTCAACAGTTTTGGGCTGAAGCCGTCTCCACAGCATGCTACACGCAAAACCGGACTCTGATCGTAAAGCGGACTGGTAAAACCGCTTACGAGATGGTCGAACAGCGTAAGCCAAACATTGACTTCTTTAGAGTTTTTGGTTGTAAATGCTATGTTCTTAATGACCGGGATAATTTGGGTAAGTTTGACCCTAAGTCTGATGAGTCTATCTTCATCGGATACTCACATAACTCTAAGGCTTACCGGGTCTTCAACAAACGGACCCGAACTATCCTGGAAAGCTCAAATGTTGATTTCTCTGAATCTGAAACCTATCTGAATGCTAGTTCTAGTAGTGTGTCTGCTTCCTTCCCTGAATTGTTCCCTTCACCACCGAGCACAGACCCGTCTTCTAACTTTTCTGCTTTAGACTTTTTAGATCTCGCGGAATACGATCTGCACACTCTAACGAGTCCCATCGTAGTTCCCGCTCCAACAGGTTCGACCACAACCACAGTGACATCTGATGCCTTCGTCACGGAGCCCTCCTCCAGCACTTCAACTCACTCCGTGACACCTGAGTCCGCGGCTCCCCCATCTGAAGTTTCATCCGCAGCTTCACCGGCATCTGATCAAGAACAGACTCTGCACCCTGTTCTTACTCCAATTCCAGAAGAAGCTCCACTACCTTCCCCGAGCACGGCCCAACGATCATATGCTCAGGTAGTTAGAGAGCCCCGGTTAGAGGCTGCACCGCGGGTTAACCAGGCTGAAGGCACATCAAGTGGGAACCTAGAAGAGGTCTTTGCTGTGCAAGATGAGAACGACGCCACCAACAACCGACAGGCTTATGTCACTCACCCTCACACTCGAAGATGGACAAAAGATCATCCCCCCTCCCAGATCATCGGGAGTCCCTCACAACCTGTAAACACTAGATCCGCAAAGCACACTGAAAATCTGATCCTTTTCGGTGGATTCTTGAGCGATTTTGAACCATCTGATGTTTGGCAAGCTCTCACCGATCCCGACTGGGTGATCGCCATGCAAGATGAGCTGGCCAAATTCGAGAGAAACAAGGTTTGGCGCTTGGTAGAACGACCATGGGAAAGACGATCATTGGTCTCAAGTGGATACTCCGGAACAAAACCGACGAGAATAATCTCATCATCCGGAACAAAGCTCGCCTGGTCGCCAAGGGTTATCGCCAACAAGAGGGTATCGACTATGATGAGACGTACGCGCCAGTAGCCCGAATCGAAGCAATCCGAATCTTCCTTGCGTATGCTGCACACAAAAACATGACAGTCTATCAGATGGACGTCAAATGTGCCTTCCTGAATGGAGTCCTTCAAGAAGAAGTGTACGTTGAGCAACCGGAAGGGTTCGTCGATTCTCGATTCCCAAATCACGTCTATGTTTTGGACAAGGCGCTGTATGGTCTCAAGCAAGCTCCGAGGGCATGGTACGAAACTCTCACTGACTACTTAATCGGAGTTGGCTACAAGAAAGGTACTATCGATCCCACTTTGTTTCTCAAGAAGTCAGGTAACGATTTAATTATCGTTCAGATATACGTGGATGACATTATCTTTGCGTCTACAAAGCCTGAGATGTGTCAAGAGTTTGAAAACACCATGAAATCCCAATTCCAAATGAGCATGATGGGTGAGTTGACGTTCTTTTTAGGACTTCAAGTTCGACAACGCCCTGATGGCATTTTTATAAATCAAGCCAAATATGTTCAAGATCTTTTAAAACGATTTGATTTCGGTGGCTCAAACTCCGCGGCCACACCAATGCCCAAAAATTTTCAACTCTCTGCTGATACTTCTGGTAAACCGGTTGACCAGAAAACATATCGGGCAATCATTGGTTCCCTCTTATATCTCACGTCTAGTAGACCCGATATCGTCTTTTCCACGGGTGTCTGCGCTCGTTTTCAGTGTGACCCACGGGAATCACATCTGTCTGCAGTCAAGAGAATCCTTAGGTATCTGAAGGGCACACCGGATTTTGGCCTTTGGTACCCAAAGGATTCTGGATTTGAACTAATTGCATATACAGACTCAGACCATGCAGGTTGTAAGCTAAACAGGAAAAGCACTTCTGGTGCATGTCAATTTCTCGGGGACAAGTTAGTCAGTTGGTCATCCCGGAAGCAGACTTGCGTCTCTTTATCCACCGCGGAGGCAGAATATGTAGCCGCCGCTTGCTGCTGCTCGCAAGTTCTATGGATGAAAACCCAACTAGCTGACTTTGGATACACCCTGCATCGAATTCCTATATACTGCGACTCCAAAAGTGCAATACAGATCACGGCAAATCCGGTTCAACATTCTCGGACGAAGCATATCGACATTCGATATCATTTCATCAAAGATCACGTCGAGAAAGGTAACATTGAACTATACTTTGTTGAGAGTGACTATCAGCTTGCTGATTTGTTCACCAAGCCGTTTGACGAAAAGCGTCACTTTTTCCTCCTAAGCAAGTTGGGAATGCTAGACCTCCCTGCCTGAGGTCTAGGGGGAGTCGGGAGTTCTTATTTTATATGCATGTGTGTAGGGGAGCCTGTAGGAATTCTATAGATGTTGCATGAATCGAGGGGGGAGTACTAAGTCCTGTATATACTGTTTGGTGTGCTCACTAACGTTCTCGGATCCACATCACTTTGGATACCACTTTTATATTCTATTTTGTAGGTGTGGACCCTCACAATGACTTCTGGTTACTTCAGATCAGGACTCGCTCTAAACCCAGTGAGACGAACCAGGTAAGTCTCTTTACTCGGGAGTCGAGGGCTGAACTTGTAACTTTTTGTGAACTTGAAAGTTCAGGGGGCGGTAGAGTTCATGTCTTGAACTTACAAGTTCGGGGACTAACTTTGCCACTTTCTGCTTCTTAAAGTTCAGGGACTCGTTTTGCAAATTTTGTGAAACTTATAGTCCAGGGTCTGTTTTGAAAATTTTCTGAAAATACAAGTTCAGGGACTTGTTTGTAAGTTTTCTCAAACTTCAAGTCCAGGGGTGGTTTTTGCCAAATGGTGAAAGTCGGGTTAAGAGAGCCTCAAGGAGAGCCAAACACAGTGTTTTTGACCCAAACACAGTGTAATTCGGTAAAAATATAAATACCGGTTTTCAAGATTTACTTTTCACAAAATTCAAATTTTCATCTTTTTTCTCTCTGAATTCTCACCCAAACCCACTTCGCGCTCGATTCCGGTTTTCGCTCGTAATTGCTCCGATCGTCGATTTCTTTACATATTCGGATTCCTGGTAAGTAAACGATCAATCCTTATATAGTTTTAACATCTAAATCATGCGTTTTAATGCCTGGATCGAAGCCTAAAAGTTTTAAAACTTACCCGAAACCCAAACTTCTTGGAATGGGATTTCGGGACGTTAAAACGATCCATTGTTGCTTATAATGTTGTTATAAACTGATTTAGGATGAATGTTGATAGTTTAGGGCCTTAGATCGACGGTTTTTGAGCGGTTTCTAAGTGGAGAACTCGAAAAGTCTCGGTTTTCCGAATCGGAAAACTTGAACATTCAAGTTTTCCGCATCGGAAAACGATAAGTCTTCTTGTATGTTTTCCGATTCGGAAAACATAGTTTTCCGAATCGGACTTGGTCTCAGTTTTCAAATGCATCTTTTCCGACTCGGAAAACGTGGAACCACCCTTATGGGTTTCCAAGGTTTTCCGACTCGATCGAGAGACCAAGTCTTGCCAAATTTTTTTTCTAAGTATTGACATTTTCCGAATCGGAAAACCATGTTTTCCGACTCGGAAAACCTACATGTTTTCTCTCTAAGTGTGGGAGTTTCCCGATTCGGAAAATACCCTTTTCCGAATCGGAAAACTTGTCTGTTTTATCACTATGCTATTTTACCAAGTGTTGAGTTATCCGACTCGGAAAATACTCTTTTCCGAATCGGAAAACTCCCCTCGTACTGTTTGCTCGTTTTTCGACTCGGAAAATACGAAACACTCTTTAATGGGTTTTCGAGGTTTTCCGACTCGCATCTAGTCGAGGGTATAGTCTTTTCACGTTGTAACACTTCTAACACTTGATGTTTTGCAGAAATGGCTGATCAACAACCGATTGCTCCTACTTCACCCGTCGCCAACGCTGCTGATCTCGCACTGATCAACCCGACAGACATCGTCGAGATCCACCAGAACAACCAGTTCGTCGACTTGGCGAACTTCACCGTCCAAGATGACGTTGTTCTCGAGATTCTCCGAGCTCACCCCCTTGCATACGCGATGCAAGCCACTGCTGATATCCCGATGATTTATCTGCAGCAGTTCTGGAACACTTCCCGTGTGGAGAACCGGGACGGAGTTCAAACCATCATCGGCAGAGTGGACCAGACTGATCTGGTCCTCACTATGGAGGATCTTCGCAGAATCCTTCGTCTGCCAGCTGCTACTTCGGAGGCACCGTTCGACCCTCTCGTGTCTGGATCTGAGCTGTTCAGCGAAGTGCTCGCTGTTGGAGTCCACTACACAGAGAACAACAGGCCAAGAGGAATCTCCCAGATCTCTCAGGGAATGCTGCCCCCAATCTGGTACTCATTCTTCAACATTCTCAACCGTACTATCTCTTCGAAGACCCATGGCGTGGACAAGGCATCCACCCAGTTCTGGCATATTTTTCATGCGGTCGCCTACGGAAGGCGGATCGACTTTGCTCAGCAAATCTGGGCGGACATCATCGGTGATGTCAGAGCTGGGCCAGGACGCACAAAGCACACATCCATACCTTGGATGCGCTTCTTCAGTCTGGTCATTCGAGATCACATGAACCAGAACCGAGCTGTCCGACGCAGAGCAAACCATCTCCGCTTTGAAAGCCAGCAGATCGGACGAGCCAACAAGAAGAATCTGAAGTCAGGTCAGGTAGAGATGCACATACCGACTAACGTGCTGAACATGGCAGACCGTAGGTCAATGAGCGTTAGGATGTACCGAATTTCCGTAGGTTTAGAGGACACATCTACGGACTCCTCAGAGCCGGGGAGCCCTGCCCAAGATGTGCAACCCGTCCTTACTAGAAGCCGTACCTCTGGTACGGCGGGCCAGAGCTCCAGTGGGGGAGCTTCTGGCTCGGGAGTGATGAGAGTTGACGTAAGGGGAGGAGCGGGTAGAATAGTCGGTACGTCTGCCACTCCGCACACTTCTAGAGCCGGTGCTTACCAGACCATGATTCAGAACCGTGCCACTCGTGCTCGCACTCCTACAGTTGTAGAAGAGTCTACTGATGCCGTCCGCTTGCGCGAGTACACGAGTCACTTCAGGGTAAAGCAGTATATGGGCACCCTTCAGCAGTCACCTATCCACTCGTCATCGGAAGAACGCCGATCACCGACGCCGCCGCAACAACCTACTGGGGAGGACATGGAAGCTTCCCCACAAGAACAAGCACATGTTCCTCCACCACCTCACTCGGCGGCCGTCACCACTCAGGCAGCAGAACCGTCTGGCGATCCTTCTGGCGACAACTCCGACGGTCACGACTCTTCCGAGCACACTCCTACGGATCGTCGTGAGCCCGATGACGAGGCAACAGAGTCAGAACAAGTTGACTACGGATCCGACTCCGAGTTTCAACTGTCAGATCCACCAAAGGGCGGGAAGGCCCAGGTGATAGATTTGGATGAAGCCACCTCCTCCTTCAACGACGACCGGATTTCTGGTGATCCCACTCTTATTGCGGATCTGGCGTCGGATGACCGAACTGTCGGTCAGGAGGAAGAAGATGAGGCCGAAGTTGCTACCGGCTGGGGTCGAGAAGACAGCGAAGAAGAAGAAGAGAGAGAGAGGGGAGAAAAGGAGAGAGAGAGCAGAGAAAAAGAGACCGCAGACGTAGAGGTCCAGTTGAGCGAGCCTTGGGCTCAGTTAGAGGAGGCGGATGTAGAAGAAGAGCCGCATAGGTTAGATTTGGATATCCCTTTAGCCCAGAGTCCAACCCCCACAGAGGCAACCCTCACACAGACCGGTCACTCGTTGACGTCAGGTCAAGTCGTTGGCAGCCAACCAACGCATTTGCACGCCCAAACCAGCCACTCGGCCATCTCTCAACAGATGGTCGTTTCACATTCTCACGGGGAATTAGCTCAACTTCCACCGGCCACTCAATCGGAGTCTGCCGGTGTTGAAATGAGAGAGGCTCTGCCCCACCTCTCGACATCTTTCCGTGCACCAGTCGTCCTAGAGCCACTCACAGACACCTTCAGGGTTGTTCATTTGTCTAGGACACTTGTGGATACTTCATCTGCCCGCCCAAGTGGCGAGGCCGGAACGGGGAGAGTTGGTGCGTCATTGGACGCCCTTCGAGGATCCACCGGAAGCCCCGACACCGTCAGCATTATACCAGCAGTGACATCGGGCCGAGAGAGTACCTCTTTAGGACTCTACTCGTCAACTGGAGCCCAAGTGGCACCGGGTTTAGTTTTTCCGGGACCGGGTCCGACAGACTCGAGCAAAGTCTATAAAGATGCTCACGCAACACCGGGGCTTTTGAGCCTGACGGATTCGGGCGGAATCCCTAAAACCGCCCCTGCACCAACGGGACTTATAGGTCCGACGGATTCGGACGACATCCTTAAAGTCGTCCAAAGCAGGTTATTAGCTGTGGAGCAAGCCAATCAGGCTCGGGATGCGCGGGTCGAGGCACTTGAGAAAGCCTTGGCCGAGACAGAGAGGAAGAGACTAGCCGATCTTGAGGCGTCGCGCAAGATTCAAGAAGACCGGGATGCGGAGCTCTACGAGCTCAAACGGAGGATCAAGGGCAAGCATTCTGAGGCTACCCCATCTACTGAAGCTCCCATCCCCAGGCCAACTGAAGACGTCCTCAGGCTCGCTCCTCCGACTTCGGGCGACCTTCCACCGATCCCAGGCTACGTCACTGAGGTGGAGCACTTGATGATCCTCATACACCACTCAGAATGACCGCCTGTCCGCCCAAGTCCGAGATCAAGCTGCCCAGATCGAGCTGCTACAACAAAGGATTAGAGAACTGGAGGCCGTGTGTCGGTCCCAGGCTCAGCCTTCGAAGAGGAGGCATGATGACCCTGATGACTCCGCACCAGGTCCTCATGAGGGGGAGGTACAAGCTGCAAAACGGCTTCGCACCGACCTCCAACCTGGTTCCGGCTCCGGTTCATCAGCTCCAGCTCCAGGTTCCTCAGCCGCTCCCTCGAGCGCCCCCACAGACTTCGAGACTGCCGAAGCTCCCTATGTCGATTCTGAGACAGAAGACATACCGGACATGGGGAGTTGGAGATACGAGAGGATTCCGGAAGGGGAGACAGTTCAGTTTCCTCAGATGACGGACACGGCTCAGATTGATGCCGTTATACCAGAAGCAGCGCCGACTGATCCTTCAGAGTTCCAGATTCCGGAAGCAGCCCGGAAGATCTTGCGGTCGCTAGCTCAGAGCCTAAGGGTCTATCAGAAGGGAGACGATCTAGTCAAGGATCCTGACTACGCCAACCTCCTCTCAGCGCTCAAGTTCCCAACTCCAGAAGCCCCACGGACAGTCCACTCTACCGATCCAGAAACCGATGCTCCTACTGTCATCCAGCTCAATTGGAACCACTCCATCATCTTCCGTCCATTCCTAGAAGAAACGTTCACCCGCATCTACCAGCAAGAGAAGCTGCACGCCTGGTCCCGAAAAGTCTACTTCGGGATCTCTCACATCAGGAACAAGAGACGAAGGACAGCGTACGTTCATCAGCGGATGTGTAACTGGGCCACTCATGGGCGCCAGAGGATCAGACGTCGCTTTACCAAGGTAACTGCCATGCGCCCCTACAGACACGGCCATCAGTTATTCCTTGAATATGATGTCCGCATGTACGGCACCGGTGTCCCTCGAGGTGAACTGCAGAACTGGACTTTCACGGAAGCTGACCTAGACCGGGTGCATCTAGAAGACCTTCTCACGATCATCAAGTACCTCCAAGGCCCGATCCTCCGACCAGAGCACTACAGAGATGGCACGGAGATTCTGAAGAAATATGTCCGTCACGCAATTTCTCTCGCAAGAGTGACGGACTACCAGCTTGCCATAGAAAGCCGCCAGCCGAAGGTCAACCTGCTGAGACCAAACCTGCTCGTTCCTGGTATCGATGCCTACACGCCTTACATGCCAACCAGGATACCGGAGCATGGAGTTCTGTACCTGACTCGGAAGAAGAAGGAGCGCAGGTTCATGAGGTTTGGGGAGCTCTCCAGGTTCTGCGACGGGACCCTTCTCTATGTCTATAATGGCATGCAGAGCAGACTGCTGGCGGATCAGGTACCCAGTCGGAGAATCATAGATGGCAAAGGAAAGCTGCTAGAGGCAATGAGGTTGATCGAGAAGAAGCTCAAGGAGCGGATGATGTACAGACGAGCTGAGGCAGCTATGCAGATGAGAGCACGGATCATAGGCGAGTGGGAAGAGTACCTGCAGATGTCCAAGTGGGAGCCTGCACTGGAGCTTCCACCACCATTCTGACTTCTTCTCAAAGGGGGAGATTGTAGAACCCAAGTGTTGAGAAGAGTCAGAATCATCTATCCTTTAAATGCTTTCTAGTTTAGTTTCCTTGTTTTGTAAAGAATCTTATTTTGTTATGCCCTTGTTTAGAGGTTTGGAACCTCGGGGGCCGTTGTTGACAACTTGTGTAACTTCCTTTTCCCTATAAAAGGAAAAGGATGTTTAGGGTTTTGTGTTGGAACAAATATATACTAAATTGGGCAATTATTCTCCATTGTTGAGTCCTTCAAGAAGCTTCATTGATTTCATCCCTTTGATTGGATTTCCATCCATTTCTATTTGCATTTCATTGTTTTTAGGGACAACAGTAAACGTATATACAAAGGTGCTTATTACACACGGTTGTTTGAAATAAGATTGTACAGACGTGACTGCGTTACGGTTGGCTCGTACAATCACGTAAAATCGAGAGTTAGTGATTCGTACACCCGTTTAAATAAGAGGCCTTTATACACGGTTGTTACGTATTACCATGTAAAAGCATGTATTCTTTAGATTGTATCCTTAACACGGTCTAAGGAGTTGGGTCGTTTCACAGTTAGTTGTTAAACGGTATTAAATCTTGTACTATTTAACCATTTTCTCTTTAGATGTTACGAAAACACGAATATTTTGAATTAATTAACACGTAAACATATATACAAAGGTGCTTATTACACACGGTTGTTTGAAATAAGATTGTACAGACGTGACTGCGTTACGGTTGGCTCGTACAATCACGTAAAATCGAGAGTTAGTGATTCGTACACCCGTTTAAATAAGAGGCCTTTATACACGGTTGTTACGTATTACCATGTAAAAGCATGTATTCTTTAGATTGTATCCTTAACACGGTCTAAGGAGTTGGGTCGTTTCACAGTTAGTTGTTAAACGGTATTAAAACTTGTACTTTTTAACCATTTTCTCTTTAGATGTTACGAAAACACGAATATTTTGAGTTAATTAACACGTAAACATATACAAAGGTGCTTATTACACACGGTTGTTTGAAATAAGATTGTACAGACGTGACTTCGTTACGGTTGGCTCGTACAATCGCGTAAAATCGAGAGTTAGTGATTCGTACACCCGTTTGAATAAGAGGCATTTATACACGGATGTTACGTATTACTATGTAAAAGCATGTATTCTTTAGATTGTATCCTTCATACGGTCTAAGGAGTTGGGTCGTTTCATAGTTAGTTGTTAAACGGTATTAAACCTTGTACTTTTTTAACCGTTTTCTCTTTAGATGTTACGAAAACACGATTATTTTGAATTACTTAACACATAAACTTATACATAGGTGCTTATTATACACGGTTGTTTGAAATAAGATTGTACAGAGGTGACTTCGTTACGATTGGCTCGTACAATCGCGTAAAATCGAGAGTTAGTGATTCGTACACCCGTATGAATAAGAAGCCTTTATACACGGTTGTTACGTATTACCATGTAAAAGCATGTATTCTTTAGATTGTATCCTTAACACGGTCTAGGGAGTTGGGTCGTTTCACAGTTAGTTGTTAAACGGTATTGAAACTTGTACTTTTTAACGGTTTTCTCTTTAAATGTAACGAAAACACGATTATTTTGAATTACTTAACACATAAACATATACAAAGGTGCTTATTATACACGGTTGTTTGAAATAAGATTGTACAGAAGTGACTTCGTTACGGTTGGCTCGTACAATCGTGTAAAATCGAGAGTTAGTGATTCGTACACCCGTTTGAATAAGAGGCCTTTATACACGGTTGTTACGTATTACCATGTAAAAGCATGTATTCTTTAGATTGTATCCTTAACACGGTCTAGGAGTTGGGTCGTTTCACAGTTAGTTGTTAAACGGTATTGAAACTTGTACTTTTTAACGGTTTTCTCTTTAAATGTAACGAAAACACGAATATTTTGAATTACCTAACACATAAACATATACAAGGGTGCTTATTATACACGGTTGTTTGAAATAAGATTGTACAGAAGTGACTTAGTTACGGTTGGCTCGTACAATCGCGTAAAATCGAGAGTTAGTGAGTCGTACACCCGTTTAAATAAGAGGCCTTTATACACGGTTGTTAGGTATTACCATGTAAAAGCATGTATTCTTTAGATTGTAGCCTTAACACGGTCTAAGGAGTTGGGTCGTTTCACAGTTAGTTGTTAAACGGTATTAAATCTTGTACTATTTAACCATTTTCTCTTTAGATGTTACGAAAACACGAATATTTTGAATTAATTAACACGTAAACGTATATACAAAGGTGCTTATTACACACGGTTGTTTGAAATAAGATTGTACAGACGTGACTGCGTTACGGTTGGCTCGTACAATCACGTAAAATCGAGAGTTAGTGATTCGTACACCCGTTTAAATAAGAGGCCTTTATACACGGTTGTTACGTATTACCATGTAAAAGCATGTATTCTTTAGATTGTATCCTTAACACGGTCTAAGGAGTTGGGTCGTTTCACAGTTAGTTGTTAAACGGTATTAAAACTTGTACTTTTTAACCATTTTCTCTTTAGATGTTACGAAAACACGAATATTTTGAGTTAATTAACACGTAAACATATACAAAGGTGCTTATTACACACGGTTGTTTGAAATAAGATTGTACAGACGTGACTTCGTTACGGTTGGCTCGTACAATCGCGTAAAATCGAGAGTTAGTGATTCGTACACCCGTTTGAATAAGAGGCATTTATACACGGATGTTACGTATTACTATGTAAAAGCATGTATTCTTTAGATTGTATCCTTCAAAACGGTCTAAGGAGTTGGGTCGTTTCATAGTTAGTTGTTAAACGGTATTAAACCTTGTACTTTTTTAACCGTTTTCTCTTTAGATGTTACGAAAACACGATTATTTTGAATTACTTAACACATAAACATATACATAGGTGCTTATTATACACGGTTGTTTGAAATAAGATTGTACAGAGGTGACTTCGTTACGGTTGGCTCGTACAATCGCGTAAAATCGAGAGTTAGTGATTCGTACACCCGTATGAATAAGAAGCCTTTATACACGGTTGTTACGTATTACCATGTAAAAGCATGTATTCTTTAGATTGTATCCTTAACACGGTCTAGGAGTTGGGTCGTTTCACAGTTAGTTGTTAAACGGTATTGAAACTTGTACTTTTTAACGGTTTTCTCTTTAAATGTAACGAAAACACGAATATTTTGAATTACTTAACACATAAACATATACAAAGGTGCTTATTATACACGGTTGTTTGAAATAAGATTGTACAGAAGTGACTTCGTTACGGTTGGCTCGTACAATCGGTAAAATCGAGAGTTAGTGATTCGTACACCCGTTTGAAATAAGAGGCCTTTATACACGGTTGTTACGTATTACCATGTAAAAGCATGTATTCTTTAGATTGTATCCTTAACACGGTCTAGGAGTTCGGGTCGTTTCACAGTTAGTTGTTAAACGGTATTAAACTTGTACTTTTTAACGGTTTTCTCTTTAAATGTAACGAAAACACGAATATTTTGAATTACCTAACACGAAAACATATACAAGGGTGCTTATTAACACGGTTGTTTGAAATAAGATTGTACAGAAGTGACTTAGTTACGGTTGGCTCGTACAATCGCGTAAAATCGAGAGTTAGTGAGTTCGTACACCCGTTTAAATAAGAGGCCTTTATACACGGTTGTTAGTATTACCATGTAAAAGCATGTATTCTTTAGATTGTACCTTAACACGGTCTAAGGAGTTGGGTCGTTTCACAGTTAGTTGTTAAACGGTATTAAATCTTGTACTATTTAACCATTTTCTCTTTAGATGTTACGAAAACACGAATATTTTGAATTAATTAACACGTAAACGTATATACAAAGGTGCTTATTACACTACGGTTGTTTGAAATAAGATTGTACAGACGTGACTGTCGTTACGGTTGGCTCGTACAATCACGTAAAATCGAGAGTTAGTGATTCGTAAACCCGTTTAAATAAGAGCCTTTATACACGGTTGTTACGTATTACCATGTAAAAGCATGTATTCTTTAGATTGTATCCTTAACACGGTCTAAGGAGTTGGGTCGTTTCACAGTTAGTTGTTAAACGGTATTAAATCTTGTACTATTTAACCATTTTCTCTTTAGATGTTACGAAAACACGAATATTTTGAATTAATTAACACGTAAACATATTACAAAGGTGCTTATTACACACGGTTGTTTGAAATAAGATTGTACAGACGTGACTGCGTTACGGTTGGCTCGTACAATCACGTAAAATCGAGAGTTAGTGATTCGTACACCCGTTTAAATAAGAGGCCTTTATACACGGTTGTTACGTATTACCATGTAAAAGCATGTATTCTTTAGATTGTATCCTTAACACGGTCTAAGGAGTTGGGTCGTTTCACAGTTAGTTGTTTAAACGGTATTAAAACTTGTACTTTTTAACCATTTTCTCTTTAGATGTTACGAAAACACGAATATTTTGAGTTAATTAACACGTAAACATATACAAAGGTGCTTATTACACACGGTTGTTTGAAATAAGATTGTACAGACGTGACTTCGTTACGGTTGGCTCGTACAATCGCGTAAAATCGAGAGTTAGTGATTCGTACACCCGTTTGAATAAGAGGCATTTATACACGGATGTTACGTATTACTATGTAAAAGCATGTATTCTTTAGATTGTATCCTTCATACGGTCTAAGGAGTTGGGTCGTTTCATAGTTAGTTGTTAAACGGTATTGAAACTTGTACTTTTTAACGGTTTTCTCTTTAAATGTAACGAAAACACGATTATTTTGAATTACTTAACACATAAACATATACAAAGGTGCTTATTATACACGGTTGTTTGAAATAAGATTGTACAGAAGTGACTTCGTTACGGTTGGCTCGTACAATCGTGTAAAGTCGAGAGTTAGTGATTCGTACACCCGTTTGAATAAGAGGCCTTTATACACGGTTGTTACGTATTACCATGTAAAAGCATGTATTCTTTAGATTGTATCCTTAACACGGTCTAGGAGTTGGGTCGTTTCACAGTTAGTTGTTAAACGTATTGAAACTTGTACTTTTTAACGGTTTTCTCTTTAAATGTAACGAAAACACGAATATTTTGAATCACCTAACACATAAACATATACAAGGGTGCTTATTATACACGGTTGTTTGAAATAAGATTGTACAGAAGTGACTTAGTTACGGTTGGCTCGTACAATCGCGTAAAATCGAGAGTTAGTGAGTCGTACACCCGTTTAATAAGAGGCCTTTATACACGGTTGTTAGGTATTACCATGTAAAAAGCATGTATTCTTTAGATTGTAGCCTTAACACGGTCTAAGGAGTTGGGTCGTTTCACAGTTAGTTGTTAAACGGTATTAAATCTTGTACTATTTAACCATTTTCTCTTTAGATGTTACGAAAACACGAATATTTTGAATTAATTAACACGTAAACGTATATACAAAGGTGCTTATTACACTCGGTTGTTTGAAATAAGATTGTACAGACGTGACTGCGTTACGGTTGGCTCGTACAATCACGTAAAATCGAGAGTTAGTGATTCGTACACCCGTTTAAATAAGAGGCCTTTATACACGGTTGTTACGTATTACCATGTAAAAGCATGTATTCTTTAGATTGTATCCTTAACACGGTCTAGGGAGTTGGGTCGTTTCACAGTTAGTTGTTAAACGGTATTGAAACTTGTACTTTTTAACGGTTTTCTCTTTAAATGTAACGAAAACACGATTATTTTGAATTACTTAACACATAAACATATACAAAGGTGCTTATTATACACGGTTGTTTGAAATAAGATTGTACAGAAGTGACTTCGTTACGGTTGGCTCGTACAATCGTGTAAAGTCGAGAGTTAGTGATTCGTACACCCGTTTGAATAAGAGGCCTTTATACACGGTTGTTACGTATTACCATGTAAAAGCATGTATTCTTTAGATTGTATCCTTAACACGGTCTAGGAGTTGGGTCGTTTCACAGTTAGTTGTTAAACGGTATTGAAACTTGTACTTTTTAACGGTTTTCTCTTTAAATGTAACGAAAACACGATTATTTTGAATTACTTAACACATAAACATATACAAAGGTGCTTATTATACACGGTTGTTTGAAATAAGATTGTACAGAAGTGACTTCGTTACGGTTGGCTCGTACAATCGTGTAAAGTCGAGAGTTAGTGATTCGTTTCCCGTTTAAATAAGAGGCCTTTATACACGGTTGTTAGGTATTACCATGTAATAAGCATGTTTCTTTAGATTGTAGCCTTAACACGGTCTAAGGAGTTGGGTCGTTTCACAGTTAGTTGTTAAACGGTATTAAATCTTGTACTATTAACCATTTTTCTCTTTAGATGTTACGAAAACACGAATATTTTGAATTTAAATTTAAAACGTAAACGTATATACAAAGGTGCTTATTACACTCGGTTGTTTGAAATAAGATTGTACAGACGTGACTGCGTTACGGGTTTGGGTCGTACAATCCGTAAAATCGAGAGTTAGTGATTCGTACACCCGTTTAAATAAAAGGCCTTTATACACGGTTGTTACGTATTACCATGTAAAAGCATGTATTCTTTAGATTGTATCCTTAACACGGTCTAAAGGGGTTGGGTCGTTTCACAGTTGTTGTTTAAACGGTATTAAATTTGTACTATTAACCATTTTTCTTTAGATGTTACGAAAACACGAATATTTTGAATTAATTAACAAAGTAAACATTATACAAAGGTGCTTATTACACACGGTTGTTTGAAATAAGATTGTTTCAGACGTGGGCTGCGTTACGGTTGGCTCGTACAATCACGTAAAATCGAGAGTTAGTGATTCGTACACCCGTTTTTAAAAAAGAGGCCTTTATTACACGGTTGTTACGTATTACCATGTAAAAGCATGTATTCTTTAGATTGTATCCTTAACGGTCTAAGGAGTTGGGTCGTTTCACAGTTAGTTGTTAAACGGTATTAAAACTTGTACTTTTTTTAAACCTTTTCTCTTTGATGTTACGAAAACACGAATTTTTGATTTATTAACACGTAAACATATACAAAGGTGCTTATTAACACGGTTGTTTGAAATAAGATTGTACAGAGTGACTTCGTTACGGTTGGCTTGTACAATCGCGTAAAATCGAGAGTTAGTGATTCGTACACCGTTTGAATAAGAGGCATTTATACACGGATGTTACGTATTACTATGTAAAAGCATGTATTCTTTAGATTGTATCCTTCATACGGTCTAAGGAGTTGGGTCGTTTCAAGTTAGTTGTTAAACGGTATTAAACCTTGTACTTTTTTAACCGTTTTCTTTAGATGTTACGAAAACACGATTATTTTGAATTACTTAACACATAAACTTTACATAGGTGCTTATTATACACGGTTGTTTGAAATAAGATTGTACAGAGGTGAAATTCGTTTACGGTTGGCTCGTACAATGCGTTAACAAACGAGAGTTAGTGAAATTCGTAAACCCGTATAATAAGAAGCCTTTATAACAGGTTGTTACGTATTACCATGTTAAAGCATGTATTCTTTAGATTGTATCTTAACACCGTTAGGGTTGGGTCGTTTACATTAGTGTTAAAGTATGAAAAATTGTATTTTTAACGGGTTTTTCTTTAAATGTAACCGAAAACACGATTTATTTGAATTACTTAACACATAAAATATACAAAGGTGCTTATTATACCGTTGTTTGAAATAAGATTGTCGAAGTGACTTCGTTTACGGTTGGTGTACAATGTTGTAAAATCGAGGTTAGTGATTCGTACCCGTTGAATAAGAGGGCCTTTATACACGGTTTTTACGTATTACCATGTTAAAAGAATGTATTCTTTAGATTGTATCTTAACACGGTCTAGGGTTGGGTCGTTTCACAGTTTGTTGTTAAACGGTATTGAAACTTGTACTTTTAACGGTTTTCTCTTTTAAATGTAACGAAACAAAGAATATTTTGAATTACCTAAACATAAAATATACAGGGGGTTATATAACGGTTGTTTGAAATAAGATTGTACAGAATGACTTGTTACGTTGGCTCGTAAATCGGTAAAATCGAGAGTTAGGGTCTTTCCCCCGTTTAAAATAAGAGACCTTTATAACGGTTGTTAGGTATTACCATGTAAAGATGTATTCTTAGATTGTTGCCTTAACAGGTTAAAGGAGTTGGGTGTTTCAGTTAGTTGTTAAACTATTAAATTTTAATTAACCATTTTCTCTTTAGAGTTACGGAAAACACGAATATTTTGAGTTTTTTAACACGTTAAACATATATTTCAAAGGTGCTTATTAACACGGTTGTTTTTAAATAAATTTGTACGGGCTCTGCGTTAGGTTGGCTCGTACAATCACGTAAAATTCGAGAGTTAGTGAAATTGTACACCGTTTAAATTAAGAGGCTTTATACACGGTTGTTAAGTATTACCATGTAAAAGATGTATTCTTTTAGAAATTTTTTTCACACGGTCTAAGGAGTTGGGTCGTTTCACAGTTAGTTGTTAAACGGTATTAAAACTTGTACTTTTAAACCATTTCTCTTTTATGTTCGAAAACACGTATTTTGAAGTTAATTAACACGTTTAAAAATATTTCAAAGGTCTTATTACACAAGGTTGTTTGAAATAAATTGTATCAGAGTGATTCGTTACGGTTGGCTCTACAATCGCCCTTAATCGAGAGTTAGTGATTCGTAAAACCCGTTTTTTAAATAGAGCATATTATTTCACGGATGTTTACTATTACTATGTAAAAGCATGATTCTTTAGATTATCTTTACACGGTCCAAAGAGTTGGGTCGTTTCATGGGTTTGTTGTTAAACGGTATTAAACCCTTTTACTTTTTAACCGTTTTCTCTTTAGATGTTTAGAAAACAGATTATTTTGAATTACTTAAAAAAACATATACATAGTGGCTTATTATACACGGGTTTGTTTTAAAAATAAGATTGTCAGAGGTGATTTTGTTACGTTGCTCGTACAATCGCGTTAAATCGAAGGTTTGTGATTCGTTTCACGTATGAATAAGAAGCCTTTATACACGGTTGTTAGTATTACCATGTAAAAGCATGTATTCTTTAGATTGTATTTAACACGTTAGGGAGTTTGGTCGTTTCACAGTTAGTTGTTAAACGGTATTGAAACTTGTACTTTTTAACGGTTTTTTTTCTTTAAATGTAACGAAAACACGATTTTTTTGAATTACTTTAAAACAAACATATACAAAGGTGCTTATTATACACGGTTGTTTGAAATAAGATTGTACAGAAGTGACTTGTTACGGTTGGCTCGTACAATCGCGTAAAATCGAGAGTTAGTGATTCGTTTCACCCGTTTAATAAAAGGCCTTTTTACAGGTTGTTACGTATTACCATGTAAAAACTGTATCTTTGATTTTATCCTTACACGGTCTAGGAGTTGGGGTCGTTTAAGTTAGTTGTTAACGGTATTTAAAATTGTACTTTTTAAGGTTTTCTTTTAAAAAGTAACGAAACACGAATATTTTGAAATTTCCTAAAAAATAAAAATATACAAGGGTTTATTTTTACAGGTTGTTGAAATAAGATTTACCGAAAATGACTTTGTTTTCGGGTTTGGGTCGTACATCGGTTAAATCGAGAGTTAGGAGCGTAACCCGTTTAAAAAAGAGGCCTTTATACCGGTTTTAGGTTTTCCATGTAAAAAGAGTATTCTTTAGATTGTGTCTTAAACCCCGGTCTAAGGAGTTGGGGGGTTTTTACAGTTTTGTTTTAAAAAAGGTATTAAATCTTGTAATTTAACCATTTTCTCTTTAGATTTACGAAAACAAATTTTGAATTAATTAACAGTAAACATATACAAAGGTGCTTATTTCCACGGTTGTTTGAAAAAAGATTGTCAGACTGACTTCGTTAGGTTGGTCGTACAATCGCGTAAAACGAGAGTTAGTGATTGCCCCGTTTGAATAGAGGCCTTTTTACAGGATGTTACGTATTACTAGTAAAAGATGTATTCTTTAGATTTTTCCCTTTAAAGGGCTAAGGAGTTGGGTCGTTTCACAGTTAGTTGTTAAAAAGTATTAAAAATTTACATTTTTAACCCTTTTCTCTTTAGATGTTACAAAACACAAAAAATTTGATTTTTTTAACGAAATCCCTAACATAGGTGTTATTTACAGGGTTTTTGAAAAAAGATTTTACAGAGTGCTTCTTTTTAGTTGGTCGTACAATCGCGAAAAAACGAAAGTTGTGATTCTACACCCCCTTTTAAAAACAGTCCCTTTACCGGTTTTTAGTATTACCCTTTAAAAGCTGTATTCTTAGATTTTATCCCTTAACCGTCTAAGGGTTGGGTGTTTACGTTAGTTGTTAAAGGGATTGAAATTGTATTTTTAAAAAGGTTTTTCTCTTTAAAGTAACAAAAAACCGAATATTTTTAATTCCTAACACATAAAAAATATACAGGGTCTTATTTACACGGTTGTTTGAAATAAATTGTACAGAAGTGACTTTGTTGGTTGGTGTACAATCGCTAAAAGAGAGTTAGGGGGGTACACCCCTTTAAAAAAAGACCTTTATACACGTTGTTAGGTATTACCCTTAAAAGCATGTTTTTTTAGATTTAGCCTTAAACGGTCTAAGGGTTGGGTCGTTTCAAGTTATTGTTAAACGGTATTAAATCTTGTACTATTTAACCCTTTTTTCTTTTTGGGGTTTCGAAAACACGAATATTTTGATAATTAAAAGTAAACATTTACAAAGGTTTTATTTAAAAGGTTGTTTGAAATAAGATTTACGACGTGCTGGTAGGGTTGGGGTGTAAATCCTAAAAAAAGGAGTTAGTGTTCGACCCCTTTAAATAAAAGGCCTTTATACACGGTTGTTTGATACCCTGTAAAAGAGTATTCTTTGATGTATCCCTTTACACGGTTAAGGAGTTGGGCTTTTACAGTTAGTTTTTTAAACGGTATTAAAAATTGTACTTTTTTTAACTTTTTTTTTGATGTTACGAAAAAAACCCAATATTTTTAGTTTAAATTAAAAGTAAACTATCAAAAGGGGCTTTTTACACCGGTTTTTTTGAAAAAAAGATTGTAAGACGTGACTTCTTTCGGGGTTTGGTCGTACAATCGCGTAAAATCGGGTTATATTGTAACTGTTTGAATAAGAGGATTTTTTCACGGATGTTATTTTTACTAGTAAAAGATGTATTCTTTAGATTGTTTTTTTCACACGGTCCAAAAGGTTGGGTGTTCTAGCAAACTTGTACCTTTTTAACCGTTTTCTATTTAGATGTTACGAAAACACGATTATTTTGAATTACTTAACACATAAACATATACACACGTGCTTATTATACACGGTTGTTTGAAATAAGATTGTACAGACGTGACTTCGTTACGGTTGGCTCGTACAATCGCGTAAAATCGAGAGTTAGTGATTCGTACACCCGCTTGAATAAGAGTCCCTTATACACGGTTGTTACGTATTACCTTGTAAAAGCATGTATTCTTTAGATTGTATCCTTAACACGGTCTAGGGAGTTGGGTCGTTTCACAGTTAGTTGTTAAACGATATTAAAACTTGTACTTTTTTAACCATTTTCTCTTTAGATTTTACGAAAACATGATTATTTTGAATTACTTAACACATAAATATATACATAGGTGCTTATTATACACGGTTGTTTTGTTAGTGCAAATATTATTGTATCCGAGATCTCAAGAAGAGGAAATAATATTCAAGTCAAACATAGTCAAAGCATGGAGGTCAAAGAAGAAAGTCAAGCATCAAAGTCAAAGTAAAAGCATTAAATGGAAAAGTCAAAGTCAAAGAAGGAAGCTTTAATGTTAAAGTCAAAGGTTTAATTAGAGGAGTCAAAGTCTTGTAATTAGAGTGTTTGACTAATTAGTCTTTGGTATAAATAGGAGAGTGTTAGTGGTAATTAGGAAGGAGCTTATTTGTAATATTCATTAATGTGTGTTCTAGAGAGAGAATCTAGAGAGAGAAAGTTCATATTGTAAAGATTCAATCATGAAATGAAGATTTTATTGTTTGATCCATTGTTTCTTGCACTTACATGTTTGAAATAAGATAGTACAGACGTGACTTCGTTACGGTTGGATCGTACAATCGCGTAAAATCGAGAGTTAGTGATTCGTACACCCGTTTGAATAAGAGGCCTTTATACACGGTTGTTATGTATTACCATGTAAAAGCATGTATTCTTTAGATTGTATCCTTAACATGGTCAAAGGAGTTGGGTCGTTTCACAGTTAGTTGTTAAACGGTATTGAAACTTGTATATTTTTAACCGTTTTCTCCTTAGATGTTACGAAAACACAACTAATTTGATTTACTTAACAGATAATCATATACATAGGTGCTTATTATACACGGTTGTTTGAAATAAGATTGTACAGACGTGACTTCGTTACGGTTGGCTCGTACAATCGCGTAAAATCGAGAGTTAGTGATTCGTACACCCGTTTGAATAAGTGGCCATTATACACGGATGTTACGTATTACTATGTAAAAGCATGTATTCTTTAGATTGTATCCTTAACACGGTCTAAGGAGTTGGGTCGTTTCACAGTTAGTTGTTAAACAGTATTAAAACTTGTACATTTTTAACCGTTTTCTCTTTAGATGTTACGAAAACACGATTAATTAGAATTACTTAACACATAAACATATACATAGGTGCTTATTATACACGGTTGTTTGAAATAAGATTGTACAGACGTGACTTCGTTACGGTTGGCTCGTACAATCGCGTAAAATCGGGAGTTAGTGATTCGTACACCCGCTTGAATAAGAGTCCCTTATACACGGTTGTTACGTATTACCATGTAAAAGCATGTAGTCTTTAGATTGTATCCTTAACACGGTCTAAGGAGTTGGGTCGTTTCACAGTTAGTTGTTAAACAGTATTAAAACTTGTACTTTTTTAACCGTTTTCTATTTAGATGTTATGAAAACACGATTATTTTGAATTAGTTAACACATAAACATATACATACGTGCTTATTATACACGGTTGTTTGAAATAAGATTGTACAAACGTGACTTCGTTACGGTTGGCTCGTACAATCGCGTAAAATCGAGAGTTAGTGATTCGTACACCCGCTTGAATAAGTGTCCCTTATACACGGTTGTTACGTATTACCATGTAAAAGCATGTATTCTTTAGATTGTATCCTTAACACGGTCTAGGGAGTTGGGTCGTTTCACAGTTAGTTGTTAAACGGTATTAAAACTTGTACTTTTTTTAACCGTTTTCTTTTTATATGTTACGAAAACACGACTATTTTGAATTACTTAACACATAAACATATATATGGTTGCTTATTATAAACGGTATTGAAACTTGTACTCTTTTAACTGTTTTCTCTTTAGATGTTACGAAACACGACTAATTTGAATTACTTAACACATAATCATATACAGAGGTGCTTATTATACATGGTTGTTTGAAATAAGATTGTACAGACGTGACTTCGTTACAGTTGGCTCGTACAATCGCGTAAAATCGAGAGTTAGTAATTCGTACACCCGTTTAAATAAGAGGCCTTTATACACGGTTGTTACGTATAACCATCTAAAAGCATGTATTCTTTAGATTGTATCCTTAACACGGTCTAGGAGTTGGGTCGTTTCACAATTAGTTGTTAAACGGTATTGAAACTTGTACTTTTTAACGGTTTTCTCTTTAAATGTTACGAAAACACGAATATTTTGAATTACCTAACACATAAACATATACAAGGGTGCTTATTATACACGGTTGTTTGAAATAAGATTGTACAGAAGTGACTTAGTTACGGTTGGCTCGTACAATCGCGTAAAATCGAGAGTTAGTGATTCGTACACCCGTTTAAATAAGAGGCCTTTATACACGGTTGTTTGAAATAAGATTGTACAGAAGTGACTTAGTTACGGTTGGCTCGTACAATCGCGTAAAATCGAGAGTTAGTGATTCGTACACCCGTTTAAATAAGAGGCCTTTATACACGGTTGTTAGGTATTACCATGTAAAAGCATGTATTCTTTAGATTGTATCCTTAACACGGTCTAAGGAGTTGGGTCGTTTCACAGTTAGTTGTTAAACGATATTAAATCTCGTACTATTTAACCATTTTCTCTTTAGATGTTACGAAAACACGAATATTTTTAATTAATTAACACGTAAACATATACAAAAATGCTTATTACACACGGTTGTTTGAAATAAGATTGTACAGACGTGACTTCGTTACGGTTGGCTAGTACAATCGCGTAAAATCGAGAGTTAGTGATTCGTACACCCGTTTGAATAAGTGGCCTTTATACACGGATGTTACGTATTACTATGTAAAAGCATGTATTCTTTAGATTGTATCCTTAACACAGTCTAAGGAGTTGGGTCGTTTCACAGTTAGTTGTTAAACAATATTAAAACTTGTACATTTTTAACCGTTTCCTCTTTAGATGTTACGAAAACACGATTATTTAGAATTACTTAACACATAAACATATACATAGGTGCTTATTATACACGGTTGTTTGAAATAAGATTGTACAGACGTGACTTCGTTACGGTTGGCTCGTACAATCGCGTAAAATCGGGAGTTAGTGATTCGTACACCCGTTTAAATAAGAGGCCTTTATACACGGTTGTTATGTATTACCATGTAAAAGCATGTATTCTTTAGATTGTATCCTTAACACGGTCTACGGAGTTGAGTCGTTTCACAGTTAGTTGTTAAACGGTATTAAAACTTGTACTTTTTTAACCGTTTTCTCTTTAGATTTTACGAAAACACGATTATTTTGAATTACTTAACACATAAACATATACATAGGTGCTGATTATACACGGTTGTTTGAAATAAGATAGTACAGACGTGACTTCGTTACGGTTGGATCGTACAATCCCGTAAAATCATGAGTTAGTGATTGGTACACTCGTTTGAATAAGAGGCCTTTATACACGGTTGTTATGTATTACCATGTAAAAGCATGTATTCTTTAGATTGTATCCTTAACATGGTCAAAGGAGTTGGGTCGTTTCACAGTTAGTTGTTAAACGGTATTGGAACTTGTACATTTTTAACTGTTTTCTCTTTAGATGCTACGAAAACACGACTAATTTGAAATAAGATTGTACGCGGTTGTTTGAAATAAGATTGTACAGACGTGACTTCGTTACGGTTGGCTCGTACAATCGCGTAAAATCGAGAGTTAGTGATTCGTACACCCGTTTGAATAAGAGTCCCTTATACACGGTTGTTACGTATTACCATGTAAAAGCATGTATTTTTTAGATTGTATCCTTAACATGGTCTAAGGAGTTGGGTCGTTTCACAGTTAGTTGTTAAACGGTATTGAAACTTGTACTTTTTTAACTGTTTTCTCTTTAGATGCTACGAAAACACGACTAATTTGAATTACTTAACACATAATCATATACATAGGTGCTTATTATACATGGTTGTTTGAAATAAGATTGTACAAACGTAACTTCGTTACAGTTGGCTCGTACAATCACGTAAAATCGAGAGTTAGTGATTCGTACACCCGTTTAAATAAGAGGCCTTTATAGACGGTTGTTATGTATTACCATGTAAAAGCATGTATTCTTTAGATTGTATCCTTAACACGGTCTAGGGAGATGGGTCGTTTCACAGTTAGTTGTTAAACGGTATTAAAACTTGTACTTTTTTAACCGTTTTCTCTTTAGATTTTACGAAAACATGTTTATTTTGAATTACTTAACACATACACACATACATAGGTGCTTATTATACACGGTTGTTTGAAATAAGATTGTACAGACGTGACTTCGTTACGGTTGGCTCGTACAATCGCGTAAATATGAGAGTTAGTGATTCGTACACCCGTTTAAATAAGAGGCCTTTATACACGGTTGTTACGTATAACCATGTAAAAGCATGTATTCTTTAGATTGTATCCTTAACACGGTCTAAGGAGTTGGGTCGTTTCACAGTTACTTGTTAAACGGTATTAAAACTTGTACTTTTTTAACCGTCTTCTCTTTAGATTTTACGAAAACACGACTAATTTGAATTAGTTAACACATAATCATATACATAGGTGCTTATTATACATGGTTGTCTGAAATAAGATTGTACAGACGTGACTTCGTTACGGTTAGCTCGTACAATCGCGTAAAATCGAGAGTTAGTGATTCGTACACCCGTTTGAATAGGAGGCATTTATACACGGTTGTTACGTATTACCATGTAAAAGCATGTATTCTTTAGATTGTATCCTTAACACGGTCTAAGGAGTTGGGTCGTTTCACAGTTAGTTGTTAAACGGTATTAAAACTTGTACTTTTTTACCGTTTTCTATTTAGATGTTACGAAAACACGATTATTTTGAATTACGTAACACATAAACATATATATAGATGCTTATTATACACGGTTGTTTGAAATAAGATTGTACAGACGTGACTTCGTTACGGTTGGCTCGTACAATCGCGTAAAATCGAGAGTTAGTGATTCGTACACCCGTTTAAATAAGAGGCCTTTATACACGGTTGTTATGTATTACCATGTAAAAGCATGTATTCTTTAGATTGTATCCTTAACACGGTCTAGGGAGTTGGGTCGTTTCACAGTTAGTTGTTTAAACGATATTAAAACTTGTACTTTTTTAACCGTTTTCTCTTTAGACTTTACGAAAACTTGATTATTTTGAATTACTTAACACATAAATATATACATAGGTGCTTATTATACACGGTTGTTTGAAATAAGATAGTACAGACGTGACTTCGTTACGGTTGGATCGTACAATCGCGTAAAATCGAGAGTTAGTGTTTCGTACACCCGTTTGAATAAGAGGCCTTTATACACGGTTGTTATGTATTACCATGTAAAAGCATGTATTCTTTAGATTGTATCCTTAACATGGTCAAAGGAGTTGGGTCGTTTCACAGTTAGTTGTTAAACGGTATTGAAACTTGTACATTTTTAACCGTTTTCTCTTTAGATGTTACGAAAACACAACTAATTTGATTTACTTAACAGATAATCATATACATAGGTGCTTATTATACACGGTTGTTTGAAATAAGATTGTACAGACGTGACTTCGTTACGGTTGACTCGTACAATCGCGTAAAATCGAAAGTTAGTTATTCGTACACCCGTTTGAATAAAAGTCCCTTATACACGGTTGTTACGTATTACCATGTAAAAGCATGTATTTTTTAGATTGTATCCTTAACACGGTCTAAAGAGTTGGGTCGTTTCACAGTTAGTTGTTAAACGGTATTGAAACTTGTACTTTTTTAACTGTTTTCTCTTTAGATGTTACGAAAACACGACTAATTTGAATTACTTAACACATAATCATATACATAGGTGCTCATTATACATGGTTGTTTGAAATAATATTGTACAAACGTGACTTCGTTACAGTTGGCTCGTATAATCGCGTAAAATCGAGAGTTAGTGATTCGTACACCCATTTAAATAAGAGGCCTTTATAGACGGTTGTTATGTATTACCATGTAAAAGCATGTATTCTTTAGATTATATCCTTAACACGGTCTAGGGAGTTGGGTCGTTTCACAGTTAGTTGTTAAACGGTATTAAAACTTGTACTTTTTTACCGTTTTCTATTTAGATGTTACGAAAACACGACTAATTTGAATTAGTTAACACATAATCATATACATAGGTGCTTATTATACATGGTTGTTTGAAATAAGATTGTACAGACGTGACTTCGTTACGGTTAGCTTGTACAATCGCGTAAAATCGAGAGTTAGTGATTCGTACACCCGTTTGAATAAGAGGCATTTATACACGGTTGTTACGTATTACCATGTAAAAGCATGTATTCTTTAGATTGTATCCTTAACACGGTCTAAGGAGTTGGGTCGTTTCACAGTTAGTTGTTAATCGGTATTAAAACTTGTACTTTTTTAACCGTTTTGTCTCTAGATGTTACGAAAACACGATTATTTTGAATTACTTAACACATAAACATATACATAGGTGCTTATTGTACACGGTTGTTTGAAATAAGATTGTACAGACGTGACTTCGTTACGGTTGGCTCGTACAATCGCGTAAAATCGAGAGTTAGTGATTCGTACACCCGTTTAAATAAGAGGCCTTTATACACGGTTGTTATGTATTACCATGTAAAAACATGTATTCTTTAGATTTTATCCTTAACACGGTCTAAGGAGTTGGGTCGTTTTATAGTTACTTGTTAAACGGTATTAAAACTTGTACTTTTTTAACCGTCTTCTCTTTAGATGTTACGAAAACACGACTAATTTGAATTAGTTAACACATAATCATATACATAGGTGCTTATTATTGTGACAACCGACAAAATTCGGCTCTCAGATTAGCGGCCCGATAATCACTCATTGGTATAATTCTTAGTGGAATATTAATCCTATATTTATCTAAGAAGAATTAAGGTTGAGGGTGCGAAAATTTCAGAAATAACCTAGAATTCCCGAAAATTTGCCCGAAAAAGCCCGTACCGGCCCAAAGTCACCCGAAAACCTGATAATGCCAAAAATTAATGTCAACTTATATAAAATATGTTACTTTATTAAAAATGAAAATAAACTGTTCCAAATAATCCAATTCGGCCTTTGAAAAAGTCCGTTTTTGCCGAAAAAGCGCCAAAACCCGGTACTGCGTCGAATTAACAGTGTAGAATTACACTGTTTTATTTTAAAAAAAAATAATATGAAAAGAGGTGGGTGGGCCCCCATGGCCGGCCACCACCACCCCTCTCCTCCAATCACCTCTCTCTCGCTCTCTCTATCTTTTTCCCATAAACAAAATCACCACACCCTCTTACACTTTTTCATTTTCAAAATCCCTACTCTCTCTCTCTATCCTTCTCTCTCTCTCTAAAATCCTCTCTAAAATCCAGCCAAGAACTTCATCAAAAATCAGATTTTTGAAGTTTTGATTTAGATTTTAGCAAGCTTTAGTAGTTGTTTCATCAAGGTAAGCATTGTAGTGTTGGGTGCAAAATCGGATTGTATCCGAGATCACAAGATTGTGCTAAAGTTGAAGTCAAAGGCAAAGTCAAAGTTATTAAAGGAAAGTCAAAGCTTTATTGTTTTAGTGCTTTATTACTTTACTTGTAATTGTTTTGTATAGATAGGGTAGAAAGTGTAATTCATGTAAAGTGTAAGGGTTGTTAGTGTTGGGGTATAAATACCCATAGTTAGTTCATTTGGAAAGTAACACATGCATACGTATCATTGTGAAAGTGAGATTGATTGAGAGAGTCATTGTGCTTAAGTGTGTGTGTTCTTGGTGTTTTAGTGTGTGTAAACTTTGATCCAAGAATTAATGACATATGGCTTCCTGAATCATTATCTACTTGTTGCATGTTGATTAGAACTTGAATCTGGAACATCAAGTGGTATCAGAGCTGGAAATTCACTTGGATTTGGTATGATTTCTTGACTTTTTTATGTTTTTTTGAAAATGGAGGTTTGAGTTTTGATGTTCTTCATTTGATCATGATCTGGATCTGAATTTGATTGTTTGTGGTTAATATGATGTTTTTACAGTGTTTAGGAGTGATTTAGAGTCAAAATTTGATGTTTTGAGCAGTAATTTTTGAGTTTTTTTACCTTCTGCTCGGTTTTTTCTCGTTTTTCCGAATTCTGTTCATATTTTCCGAATTTGAATATTCAAAAATTCCGAATCGGAAAATATCAGTTTTCCGAATCGGATTTTTGAAATTTTCCGAATCGGAAAATTTTTTGGACTTGAATTGTTGTTTAGATCTGATCTTACTCGTTTTCCGACTTGGTATTAGTCAAATTCCGATTCGGAAAACATCATTTTCCGATTCGGAAATTGCCCAAATACCAACTCGAAATTTTTTCTCGGAACTCTATCAGGTTTATTTTTCCGATTCGGAAAACCATATTTTCCGATTCGGAATATTGAAAAATCCGAATCGGAATATAGTGTTTTCTGAATCGGATTAGTTTAAGCAAAAAAAAAAAAAAAAAAAAATAAAAAAAAAGGTTTTTCCGAGATTTTGGTGATTTCCGAGAGGTTGTATTTTTGGACTAAGATTTCAATTTCGCGGTCAAAATCAACTTTCAAATTTTTGAAAAATATTTTTTCTCGGGATTTCGCTATTCACCGGTTGACTTTTCTGTTGACTTTTTGACTTTTGTCACTAACCTTTTTGTTGATCAAAAGAAGTGTTCAGATTAGCTACAGATTCTCAGATTTGTATACCTCCAGAAGTTCGGAAGAAATCTACCAGTTTCAGTGAATTATCGATCATTTTCAAGTTCTATTGTTGATTAGTCGAGATGACAGAGCCTGTTGACTATCATACATTATGGAAGAATTATATGACATACAGTCAGCGTGTCTTTGAGCTAAATCAGGAAAATCTAAAGTTGAGTTCTGACAAATCTTTGTTAGAAATGAAGATTGTGGATTTAGAGAAGTTAATAAAGAGTGAAAAAGGGCAAGAATCAGAGAATTCATTGAAGCTCTTTTCTTACTCTTTTTGAGGTTTAAAACCTCTTTGATGGTTGATTATCATTCTTGATGTTTAGGGATGAGATTTAACCATAAAAATGTGCAAGAACATTTGAAAATGGTGAAAATCTATGACTCCTCCTTATGAACACAAGATTTGAAGTTAAAAATCATGTGTTTTGATGTTTTTACGACTCTTTTTGGGGCTGAACTTATTTAATAGTTCATGCATATGTTTTGATGATATCAAAGTGTATTTCTTCTACTCATCTAATATAAGTTAAGGGTTTTTAGTTTATTTTCCAAGAAACCCCCAAATTTTGGTGATTTTATGTGTTTTTGGTGAGTAAAAGTGAACTTGGAATCTGGAATGTTGCTGACAGATTTATGCATGTTGTTTGGACGACCCAACAAGGGTGTTTTTGGATTCAATCCTTTCTGAAATTTTTATGGGGCAATGTTTTATGTGTTAGGGTTCAAACCCCACTGGAATCACTCAAAACTTCCATGTTTTGAGCCCTCAACCATGTTAAAACTTTTTAATGTTCATCAGCTTGTGGTCAGAATTTTATACCAACTTCATTCATGCATATCTCCCTGATACCTTAACTAAAATGCATGATTCTTGATTCTAAGTTCAAGTTCAGTGAGTTAGCTTTCCAAAGAATCCGAAAACACATGATTTGGTGGATTTTGGAGTGCTCAACCAATGAAAAGGAATTCGTGGTGCAATCTGTCCAAGTATGGCAGATTCACATGCATGGGTTCATGTGGTCATATCTCATTCAAAAATCATCAAAAATGTGTGAAACTTGTTACATTTATTAGATATTAGTTTTATCTTGAATATCCCTTTTGCAAATTTAATTTTGGTGAAGAAATGAATTCTTTAGAGTACAAACATTACTGACTTGTAATTTCAAAAATGAGTTATGCATACTGATTTTGTAAAAATCTTTAAAATATGTTAAACATCTCCAAAAATCATGAAATTTGGTGGGAATGTTGTTAATACCCTCAATATCAGTAGGTAAAATTTTGGTAACTTGTCTCTTTTTGGAACTAAGCTTAAAGATAACATTTTTACAACACAATGAACCTGCCAGAATCTGAATTCTTTCAAAAGATGGGTTTATGAACTTCAAGACTTCTCACGTGTTTGAATATTAATATAAAGTAACAAAAACCTATTTTGTACCAAGTTGAACTTAATAAATTTAAGTAAAGGCATTACAATAGGATATCGGTATTGACTTGCTAGAAATGGACCGTTGAATTTAGACTTACGTCAATTACGTAATGTGATAGGGTATAAGTAGACTTGGAATCGGGATTATTCATGCACCACCGATTGTTAAACGCTAAAACTACTCAAGGTGAGTATTCACAGCCCCACTTTTTACCGTTTTTTACGTGTTTTGGGGTGAAAAGCATGCTTACAAATGATTGTGAATAATTGTGAAAATGTTGCGAAATGAAATGAAATGTATTGTGAGCTAAATTTGATATGTTTTGAGACATGATATAATGAGTCTGAAATGTTTAAGTCCCCGGTAACTACTATTAACTCATAACAATGGGCCTATATTACATGTGGATAGCGCTATTTGGATTGACATACCCACCTTAAACTTACGAGTGATAGGTGCACAGTATTGAATAAAAATTTTACACATGTGGGATTTAGTCCCACCGCTGAGGTAGAATAGGGGCGTAGCATGTCATGAAATGGAGGATTAGTAGTAGGTCACAGAATAAATATCATGCGATTAACAAATCACCCGGGAAATTTACTCACATTTGATACTATGCTTGAAATGGAGTGAGCAAAAACGTTCACTAATGTTGAGGCTAGTATCGGTAGTGAATTAAAAGGGTTCACTGTAAACTGATTTTGAAAACTTAATGAATAAAAAGATTCACTATAAATGATTTACGAACATTGAGTGAATAAAAAGGTTCACTGAAAATGTTGTTGCATTTAACTGTTTTGTGCATATGAAAACCTGTGAACTCTCGTAGTTGACACTTGTTTTAACATGCTTTTCAGGAAATCAGAAGGTAAATGATAAAGCTTAGTTGAGCGTTTGTTGGCATCATTCAAGACATTATTTATTTTGTTATGTTTGTAAATTCTAAACTCTGGTTGGTTGTAATACGCTCTGTAAACTTTAAATATTTTGAAATGAATGGTTGATGTGATTTATCTCCTATCGCAATGAAATCTTAACTGTCACACCTCGCGTTTCCGCTTTAGCGGGGTGTTACAATTATACACGGTTGTTTGAAATAAGATTGTACAGACGTGACTTCGTTACGGTTCGCTCGTACAATCGCGTAAAATCGAGAGTTAGTGATTCGTACACCCGTTTGAATAAGAGGCATATATACACGGTTGTTACGTATTACCATGTAAAAGCATGTATTCTTTAGATATTATCCTTAACACGGTCTAAGGAGTTGGGTCGTTTCACAGTTGGTTGTTAAACGGTATTAAAACTTGTACTTTTTTAACCGTTTTCTCTCTATATGTTACGAAAACATGATTATTTTGAATTACTTAACACATAAACATATACATAGGTGCTTATTGTACACGGTTGTTTGAAATAAGATTGTACAGACGTGACTTCGTTACGGTTGGCTCGTACAATCGCGTAAAATCGAGAGTTAGTGATTCGTACACCCGTTTAAATAAGAGGCCTTTATACACGGTTGTTATGTATTACCATGTAAAAACATGTATTCTTTAGATTGTATCCTTAACACGGTCTAAGGAGTTGGGTCGTTTAACAGTTAGTTGTTAAACGGTATTAAAACTTGTACTTTTTTTAACCGTTTTCTCTTTAGATTTTACGAAAACACGATTATTTTGAATTACTTAACACATAAACATATACATAGGTGCTTATTATACACAGTTGTTTGAAATAAGATTGTACAGACGTGACTTCGTTACGGTTGGCTCGTACAATCGCGTAAAATCGGGAGTTAGTGATTCGTACACCCGTTTAAATAAGAGGCCTTTATACACGGTTGTTATGTATTACCATGTAAAAGCATGTATTCTTTAGATTGTATCCTTAACACGGTCTAAGGAGTTGGGTCGTTTCACAGTTAGTTGTTAAACGGTATTAAAACTTGTACTTTTTTAACCGTTTTCTCTCTAGATGTTACGAAAACACGATTATTTTGAATTACTTAACACATAAACATATACATAGGTGCTTATTGTACACGGTTGTTTGAAATAAGATTGTGCAGACGTGTCTTCGTTACGGTTGGCTCGTACAATCGCGTAAAATCGAGAGTTAGTGATTCGTACACCCGTTTAAATAAGAGGCCTTTATACACGGTTGTTATGTATTACCACGTAAAAACATGTATTCTTTAGATTGTATCCTTAACACGGTCTAAGGAGTTGGATCGTTTTACAGTTACTTGTTAAACGGTATTAAAACTTGTACTTTTTTAACCGTCTTCTCTTTAGATGTTACGAAAACACGACTAATTTGAATTAGCTAACACATAATCATATACATAGGTGCTTATTATACACGGTTGTTTGAAATAAGATTGTACAGACGTGACTTCGTTACGGTTGGCTCGTACAATCGCGTAAAATCGAGAGTTAGTGATTCGTACACCCGTTTGAATAAGAGTCCCTTATACACGGTTGTTACGTATTACCATGTAAAAGCATGTATTCTTTAGATTGTATCCTTAACACGGTCTAAGGAGTTGGGTCGTTTCACAGTTAGTTGTTAAACGGTATTGAAACTTTTACTCTTTTAACTGTTTTCTCTTTAGATGTTACGAAAACACGACTAATTTGAATTACTTAACACATAATCATATACATAGGTGCTTATTATACATGGTTGTTTGAAATAAGATTGTACAGACGTGACTTCGTTACGGTTGGCTCGTACAATCGCGTAAAATCGAGAGTTAGTGATTCGTACACCCGTTTAAATAAGAGGCCTTTATAGACGGTTGTTATGTATTAACATGTAAAAGCATGTATTCTTTAGATTGTATCCTTAACACGGTCTAGGGAGTTGGGTCATTTCACAGTTAGTTGTTAAACAATATTAAAACTTGTACTTTTTTAACCGTTTTCTCTTTAGATTTTACGAAAACACGCTTATTTTGAATTACTTAACACATACACATATACATAGGTTCTTATTATACACGGTTGTTTGAAATAAGATTGTACAGACGTGACTTCGTTACGGTTGACTCATACAATCGCGTAAAATTGAGAGTTAGTGATTCGTACACCCGTTTAAATAAGAGGCCTTTATACACGGTTGTTACGTATAACCATGTAAAAGCATGTAGTCTTTAGATTGTATCCTTAACACGGTCTAAGGAGTTGGGTCGTTTCACAGTTACTTGTTAAACGGTATTAAAACTTGTACTTTTTTAACCGTCTTCTTACGAAAACACGACTAATTTGAATTAGTTAACACATAAGCATATACATAGGTGCTTACTATACACGGTTGTTTGAAATAAGATTGTACAGACGTGACTTCGTTACGGTTAGCTCGTACAATCGCGTAAAATCGAGACTTAGTGATTCGTACACCCGTTTAAATAAGAGGCATTTATACACGGTTGTTACGTATTACCCTGTAAAAGCATGAATTCTTTAGATTGTATCCTTGACACGGTCTAAGGAGTTGGGTCGTTTCACAGTTAGTTGTTAAACGGTATTAAAACTTGTACTTTTTTAACCGTTTTCTCTCTAGATGTTACGAAAACACGATTATTTTGAATTACTTAACACATAAACATATGCATAGGTGCTTATTGTACACGGTTGTTTGAAATAAGATTGTACAGACGTGACTTCGTTACGGTTGGCTCGTACAATCGCGTAAAATCGAGAGTTAGTGATTCGTACACCCGTTTAAATAAGAGGCCTTTATACACGGTTGTTATGTATTACCATGTAAAAACATGTATTCTTTAGATTGTATCCTTAACACGGTCTAAGGAGTTGGGTCGTTTTACAGTTACTTGTTAAACGGTATTAAAACTTGTACTTTTTTAACCGTCTTCTCTTTAGATGTTACGAAAACACGACTAATTTGAATTAGTTAACACATAATCATATACATAGGTTCTTATTATACACGGTTGTTTGAAATAAGATTGTACAGACGTGACTTCGTTACGGGTGGCTCGTACAATCGCGTAAAATCGAGAGTTAGTGATTCGTACACCCGTTTAAATAAGAGGCCTTTATAGACGGTTGTTATGTATTAACATGTAAAAGCATGTATTCTTTAGATTGTATCCTTAACACGGTCTAAGGAGTTGGGTCGTTTCACCGTTAGTTGTTAAACGGTATTAAAACTTGTACTTTTTTAACCGTTTTCTATTTAGATGTTATGAAAACACGATTATTTTGAATTACTTAACACATAAACATATACATACGTGCTTATTATACACGGTTGTTTGAAATAAGATTGTACAGACGTGACTTCGTTACGGTTGGCTCGTACAATCGCGTAAAATCGAGAGTTAGTGATTCGTACACCCGCTTGAATAAGAGGCCTTTATACACGGTTGTTACGTATTACCATGTAAAAGCATGTATTCTTTAGATTGTATCCTTAACACGGTCTAGGGAGTTGGGTCATTTCACAGTTAGTTGTTAAACGATATTAAAACTTGTACTTTTTTAACCGTTTTCTCTTTAGATTTTACGAAAACACGACTAATTTGAATTAGTTAACACATAAGCATATACATAGGTGCTTACTATACACGGTTGTTTGAAATAAGATTGTACAGACGTGACTTCGTTACGGTTAGCTCGTACAATCGCGTAAAATCGAGACTTAGTGATTCGTACACCCGTTTAAATAAGAGGCATTTATACACGGTTGTTACGTATTACCCTGTAAAAGCATGAATTCTTTAGATTGTATCCTTGACACGGTCTAAGGAGTTGGGTCGTTTCACAGTTAGTTGTTAAACGGTATTAAAACTTGTACTTTTGTAACCGTTTTCTCTCTAGATGTTACGAAAACACGATTATTTTGAATTACTTAACACATAAACAATATGCATAGGTGCTTATTGTACACGGTTGTTTGAAATAAGATTGTACAGACGTGACTTCGTTACGGTTGGCTCGTACAATCGCGTAAAATCGAGAGTTAGTGATTCGTACACCGTTTAAATAAGAGGCCTTTATACACGGTTGTTATGTATTACCACGTAAAAACATGTATTCTTTAGATTGTATCCTTAACACGGTCTAAGGAGTTGGATCGTTTTACAGTTACTTGTTAAACGGTTATTAAAACTTGTACTTTTTTAACCGTTTTCTCTCTAGATGTTACGAAAACACGATTATTTTGAATTACTTAACACATAAACATATACATAGGTGCTTATTGTACACGGTTGTTTGAAATAAGATTGCGCAGACGTGTCTTCGTTACGGTTGGCTCGTACAATCGCGTAAAATCGAGAGTTAGTGATTCGTACACCCGTTTAAATAAGAGGCCTTTATACACGGTTGTTATGTATTACCACGTAAAAACATGTATTCTTTAGATTGTATCCTTAACACGGTCTAAGGAGTTGGGTCGTTTCACAGTTAGTTGTTAAACGGTATTAAAACTTGTACTTTTTTAACCGTTTTCTCTCTAGATGTTACGAAAACACGATTATTTTGAATTACTTAACACATAAACATATACATAGGTGCTTATTGTACACGGTTGTTTGAAATAAGATTGTGCAGACGTGTCTTCGTTACGGTTGGCTCGTACAATCGCGTAAAATCGAGAGTTAGTGATTCGTACACCCGTTTAAATAAGAGGCCTTTATACACGGTTGTTATGTATTACCACGTAAAAACATGTATTCTTTAGATTGTATCCTTAACACGGTCTAAGGAGTTGGATCGTTTTACAGTTACTTGTTAAACGGTATTAAAACTTGTACTTTTTTAACCGTCTTCTCTTTAGATGTTACGAAAACACGACTAATTTGAATTAGCTAACACATAATCATATACATAGGTGCTTATTATACACGGTTGTTTGAAATAAGATTGTACAGACGTGACTTCGTTACGGTTGGCTCGTACAATCGCGTAAAATCGAGAGTTAGTGATTCGTACACCCGTTTGAATAAGAGTCCCTTATACACGGTTGTTACGTATTACCATGTAAAAGCATGTATTCTTTAGATTGTATCCTTAACACGGTCTAAGGAGTTGGGTCGTTTCACAGTTAGTTGTTAAACGGTATTGAAACTTGTACTCTTTTAACTGTTTTCTCTTTAGATGTTACGAAAACACGACTAATTTGAATTACTTAACACATAATCATATACATAGGTGCTTATTATACATGGTTGTTTGAAATAAGATTGTACAGACGTGACTTCGTTACGGTTGGCTCGTACAATCGCGTAAAATCGAGAGTTAGTGATTCGTACACCCGTTTAAATAAGAGGCCTTTATAGACGGTTGTTATGTATTAACATGTAAAAGCATGTATTCTTTAGATTGTATCCTTAAAACCGGTCTAAGGAGTTGGGTCGTTTCACCGTTAGTTGTTAAACGGTATTAAAACTTGTACTTTTTTAACCGTTTTCTATTTAGATGTTATGAAAACACGATTATTTTGAATTACTTAACACATAAACATATACATACGTGCTTATTATACACGGTTGTTTGAAATAAGATTGTACAGACGTGACTTCGTTACGGTTGGCTCGTACAATCGCGTAAAATCGAGAGTTAGTGATTCGTACACCCGCTTGAATAAGAGGCCTTTATACACGGTTGTTACGTATTACCATGTAAAAGCATGTATTCTTTAGATTGTATCCTTAACACGGTCTAGGGAGTTGGGTCATTTCACAGTTAGTTGTTAAACAATATTAAAACTTGTACTTTTTTAACCGTTTTCTCTTTAGATTTTACGAAAACACGCTTATTTTGAATTACTTAACACATACACATATACATAGGTTCTTATTATACACGGTTGTTTGAAATAAGATTGTACAGACGTGACTTCGTTACAGTTGACTCATACAATCGCGTAAAATTTGAGAGTTAGTGATTCGTACACCCGTTTAAATAAGAGGCCTTTATACACGGTTGTTACGTATAACCATGTAAAAGCATGTAGTCTTTAGATTGTATCCTTAACACGGTCTAAGGAGTTGGGTCGTTTCACAGTTACTTGTTAAACGGTATTAAAACTTGTACTTTTTTAACCGTCTTCTTACGAAAACACGACTAATTTGAATTAGTTAACACATAAGCATATACATAGGTGCTTACTATACACGGTTGTTTGAAATAAGATTGTACAGACGTGACTTCGTTACGGTTAGCTCGTACAATCGCGTAAAATCGAGACTTAGTGATTCGTACACCCGTTTAAATAAGAGGCATTTATACACGGTTGTTACGTATTACCCTGTAAAAGCATGAATTCTTTAGATTGTATCCTTGACACGGTCTAAGGAGTTGGGTCGTTTCACAGTTAGTTGTTAAACGGTATTAAAACTTGTACTTTTTTAACCGTTTTCTCTCTAGATGTTACGAAAACACGATTATTTTGAATTACTTAACACATAAACATATGCATAGGTGCTTATTGTACACGGTTGTTTGAAATAAGATTGTACAGACGTGACTTCGTTACGGTTGGCTCTACAATCGCGTAAAATCGAGAGTTAGTGATTCGTACACCCGTTTAAATAAGAGGCCTTTATACACGGTTGTTATGTATACCATGTAAAAACATGTATTCTTTAGATTGTATCCTTAACACGGTCTAAGGAGTTGGGTCGTTTACAGTTACTTGTTAAACGGTATTAAAACTTGTACTTTTTTAACCGTCTTCTCTTTAGATGTTACGAAAACACGACTAATTTGAATTAGTTAACACATAATCATATACATAGGTTGCTTATTATACACGGTTGTTTGAATAAGATTGTACAGACGTGACTTCGTTACGGTTGGCTCGTACAATCGCGTAAAATCGAGAGTTAGTGATTCTACACCCGTTTAAATAAGAGGCATTTATACACGGTTGTTACGTATTACCATGTAAAAGCATGTATTCTTTAGATTGTATCCTTGAACACGGTCTAAGGAGTTGGGTCGTTTCACAGTTAGTTGTTAAACGGTATTAAAACTGTACTTTTTTAACCGTTTTCTCTCTAGATGTTACGAAAACACGATTATTTTGAATTACTTAACACATAAACATATACATATGTAACACCCCGCTAAAGCGGAAACGCGAGGTGTGACAGTTAAGATTTCATTGCAATAGGAGATAAATAACATCAACCACTCATTTCAAAATATTTAAAGTTTACAGAGCGTATTACAACCAACCAAAGTTTAGAATTTACAAACATAACAAAATAAATAATGTCTTGAATGATGCCAACAAACGCTCAACTAAGCTTTATCATTTACCTTCTGATTTCCTGAAAAGCATGTTAAAACAAGTGTCAACTACGAGAGTTGGTGAGTTCACAGGTTTTCATATGCACAAAACAGTTAAATGCAACAACATTTTCAGTGAACCTTTTTATTCACTCAATATTCGTAAGTCATTTATAGTGAATCTTTTTATTCACTAAGTTTTCAAAATCAGTTTACAGTGAACCCTTTTTATTCACTACCGATACTAGCCTCAACATTAGTGAACGTTTTTGCTCACTCCATTTCAAGCTTAGTATCAAATGTGAGTAAATTTCCCGGGTGATTTGTTAATCGCATGATATTTATTCTGTGAGTTACTACTAATCCTCCATTTCATGACATGCTACGCCCCTATTCTACCTCAGCGGTGGGACTAAATCCCACATGTGTAAAATTTTTATTCAATACAGTGCACCTATCACTCGTCAGTTTAAGGTGGGTATGTCAATCCAAATAGCGCTATCCACATGTATTATAGGCCCATTGTTATGAGTTAATAGTAGTTACCGGGGACTTAAACATTTCAGACTCACTATATCATGCTTCAAAACATATCAAATTTAGCTCACAATACATTTCATTTCATTTCGCAACATTTTCACAATTATTCACAATCATTTGTAAGCATGCTTTTCACCCCAAAACACGTAAAAAACGGTAAAAAGTGGGGCTGTGAATACTCAGCTTGAGTAGTTTTAGCGTTTAACAATCGGTGGTGCATGAATAATCCCGATTCCAAGTCTACTTATACCCTATCACATTACGTAATTGACGTAAGTCTAAATTCAACGGTCCATTTCTAGCAAGTCAATACCGATATCCTATTGTAATGCCTTTACTTAAATTTATTAAGTTCAACTTGGTACAAAATAGGTTTTTGTTACTTTATATTAATATTCAAACACATGAGAAGTCTTGAAGTTCATAAACCCATCTTTTGAAAGAATTCAGATTCTGGCCGGTTCATTGTGTCGTAAAAATGTTATCTTTAAGCTTAGTTCCAAAAAGAGACAAGTTACCAAAAATTTACCTACTTATATTGAGGGTATTAACAACATTCCCACCAAATTTCATGATTTTTGAAGATGTTTAACATATTTTAAAGATTTTTACAAAATCAGTGTGCATAACTCATTTTTGAAATTACAAGTCAGTAATGTTTGTACCCTATATAATTCATTTCTTCACCAAAATTCAAATTTCAAAAGGCATATTCAAGATAAAACTAATATCTAATAAATGAAACAAGTTTCACACGTTTTTGATGATTTTTGAATGAGATATGGCCTCATGAATCCATGCATGTGAATCTGCCATACTTGGACAGATTGCACCACGAATCCCTTTTCATTGGTTCAGCACTCAAAAATCCACCAAATCATGTGTTTTCGGATTCTTTGGAAAGCCAACTCACTGAACTTGAACTTAGAATCAAGAATCATGCATTTTAGTTAAGGTATCAGGGAGATATGCATGAATGAAGTTGGTATAAAATTCTGACCAGAAGCTGATGAACATTAAAAAGTTTTAACATGGTTGAGGGCTCAAAACATGGAATTTTTGAGTGATTCCAGTGGGGTTTGAACCCTAACACATAAAACATTGCCCCATAAAAATTTCAGAAAAGATTGAATCCAAAAAACACCCTTGTTGGGTCGTCCAAACAACATGCATAAATCTGTCAGCAACATTCCAGATTCCAAGTTCACTTTTACTCACCAAAAACACATAAAATCACCAAAATTTGCGGGTTTCTTGGAAAATAAACTAAAAACCCTTAACTTATATTAGATGAGTAGAAGAAATACACTTTGATATCATCAAAACATATGCATGAACTATTAAATAAGTTCAGCCCCAAAAAGAGTAGTAAAAACATCAAAACACATGATTTTTAACTTCAAATCTTGTGTTCATAAGGAGGAGTCATAGATTTTCACCATTTTCAAATGTTCTTGCACATTTTTATGGTTAAATCTCATCCCTAAACATCAAGAATGATAATCAACCATCAAAGAGGTTTTAAACCTCAAAAAGAGTAAGAAAAGAGCTTCAAGATGTTAAAATCGAAGTTACAAAGTAACTACAATGCTTACCTTGATGAAACAACTACTAAAGCTTGCTAAAATCTAAATCAAAACTTCAAAAATATGATTTTTGATGAAGTTCTTGGCTGGATTTTAGAGAGGATTTTAGAGAGAGAGAAGGATAGAGAGAGAGAGTAGGGATTTTGAAAATGAAAAAGTGTAAGAGGGTGTGATGATTTTGTTTATGGGAAAAAGATAGAGAGAGAGAGGTGATTGGAGGAGAGGGGTGGTGGTGGCCGGCCATGGGGGCCCACCCACCTCTTTTCATATTATTTTTTTTTTTAAAATAAAACAGTGTAATTCTACACTGTTAATTCGACGCAGTACCGGGTTTTGGCGCTTTTTCGGCAAAAACCGACTTTTTCAAAGGCCGAATTGGATTATTTGGAACAGTTATTTTCATTTTTAATGAAGTAACATATTTTATATAAGTTGACTTTAATTTTTTTGGCATTATCAGGTTTTCGGGTGACTTTGGGCTGGTACGGGCTTTTTCGGGCAAATTTTCGGGAATTCTAGGTTATTTCCGAAATTTTCGCACTCTTAACCTTAATTCTTCCTAAATAAATATAAGATTAATATTCCACTAAGAATTATACCAATGAGTGATTATCGGGCCGCTAATCTGAGAGCCGAATTTTGTCGGTTGTCACATTTACCCCCTGTTGAAAGAAATTTCGTCCCGAAATTTACTATTTGCCATATCCAGGAGGCTCTTTTGTAAACAGATGAGGGTGCTTGCTCTTCATAAAAGCTTCTCATTTGCAGGTAAACTCCGGTCCATGCTTTGTGTTCCAACGGACCTTGACAATTGGTATCATACTACACCTCAACGGCTTAACTTCTTGGTCAAGAATTTCAATTGGTTCCTCTGTAATGCGTAGCTGCTCATTGATTTGAACTTCCTCTAATGGCAGAACCACTGTTTCCATGGACAAACTTTTCTTCTGATTCGAAACATGGAAGGTATCATGGAGGGCACTGAGTTCCAAAGGTAACTCCAATTTGTATACAACTAGTCCGACTTGCTCTTGCATCTTAATTGATCCAATGAATCTAGGACTCAGTTTTCCTTTCTTTCCAACCCTAGTAATCCTTTCCACGGTGATACTTTCAAAAGTGCCTTGTCACTAATTTGAAATTCCAAGGGCTTCCTGCATTATCAACATAACTCTTCTAACGATCCCTGGCTGCTTTTCAGCCTTTGCTGTATCGTCTTAAAATTTTGTCCGTCGTTTCTTGAACGATATTGGGCCTAGTTAGTTGTCGTTCTCCAATCTCTAATAAAATAAGTGGTGATCTGCATTTGCGTCCATAAAGAACTTCGTATGGAGCGCACTGAATGCTGGTATGGTAACTGTTATTGTAGGAGAATTCAGTCAGTGGTAGATGATTGTCCCAGCTTCCTCCAAATTCCATCACGCATGCACACACAACATGTCCTCCAACGTTTGTACAGTTCTCTCTGTCTGCCCATCCGTTTGAGGATGATATAAGGCGCTTAGATCTAACCTTATGCCCATCGCTTTGTTTAATGATTGCCAGAAGCGTGCAATAAAGCGGCTATCTCTTGGCAGAATTAATTGAAACAGGTAATCCATGGCGCATGAAGATTTCGTTCACGTAGAGTTGCGCAATTCTGCCTATACTGAAGTCCTCTCGAACTGGTAAAAAGAGCGCCGATTACGTAAGGCGATCCCCAATTACCCATATTGAGTCATGGCCCTTCTTGGTCTGGGTAGCTTGGTCACGAAATCCATTGATATCTGCTCCCACTTTCATTCTGGAATCTCTGGCTGTTGCAGAAGCCTAGATGGCTTCTGGTGTTCTGCCTTGATCCTGGCACAGGTCAAGCATTTACTCACATACAAAGCTATATCCTTTTTACTCCGGGCCACCAATAGTGCTCTTCCAATCCTTTATACATCTTTGTCAGATCCCAGGTGTATCGAGTACTTTCATTGGTGAGCTTCATCCATGATCATTGTTCTCAACTGGTCGACCTTTGGTATCCATACTCCGTCTTTAAAATAACGCACTCCATCTGCTTTCACCTCGAACTCCTTTTCTAACTGGTGAAGAGTCTCCTTCTTTAAGTTGTCATCTTTCAAAGTTTCTCCTTGGGCATCGAGTATTTGACTTTTCAAACTGGTTTGCACTAATACTCCTATGGCTCGTGCTCTTATACGCTTCACCCATTCTTTCCTGCTCAGCGCATCAGCTACCACGTTCGCCTTCCCTGAGTGATACTTTATCTCGCAATCGTAGTCATTGAGTAACTCAACTCATCCCCTTTTCCTCGAGTTTAACATCTTCTGATCGAGGGTGTGCTGAAGGCTCTTGTGATCTGTGAAGATCGTGCACTTTGTACCATAAAGGTAGTGCCTCCAGATCTTAAGGGCAAACACCACAGCTCCTAGCTCTAGATCGTGTGTGGTATAATTCTTTTCACGAACCTTTAACTGCCTCGACGCATAAGCAATGACCTTCTTACTTTGCATTATCACACATCCTAAGCCTTGGTGCGAAGCATCGCAGTACACCATGAAGTTGTCCGTTCCTTCGGGTAATGCCAAAATGGGTGCATTGCATAACTTATGTTTGAGTATCCGAAACTCTTCCTCTTGTTTCTCTTCCCAAAACAACTTCTTGTCTTTTTGCATCAACATCGTCAGGGTTTGCGCGATCTTGGAAAAAAAAATTTGTGATAAATCGCCGATAATAGCCTGCCAAACCAAGAAATTGTCGAAATTCTGTTGGCGTCTTCGGAGCTTCCCATTTCTTTATGGCCTCAATACTTGCTGGATCGACATGGATTCCTTCCTTGTTCACTACATGACCCAAAAAGTGCACTTCACGAACCCAAAATTCACACTTAGAGAATTTTGCGTAAAGCTCCTCGGTTTTGAGCATCTACTGTATCAATCTTAAATGCTGCTCATGCTCCTCCTTGCTTCGCGAGTAGATTAAGATGTCGTTGATGAAGACAATTACGAACTTATCCAAGTACGGTCGACATATTATGTTCATCAGATCCATGAACACTGTCGGAGCGTTAATTAGACCAAATGGCATGACCAAGAACTCGTAATGACCATACCGAGTTCTGAACGCTGTCTTGGAGATATTTTCCTCTCGCACTCTCATCTGATGGTATCTGGATCGAAGGTCAATCTTGGAAAAGTGAGTAGCTCCTTGCAATCTGGTCAAACAGATCATCCATGCGTGGAAGAAGGTAACGATTCTTGATAGTGATCTTGTTCAGCTCCCTATAAGGATCCGTCCTCCTTTTTGACGAACAAGACTGGGGCTCCCCAGGGTGAAGAGCTGGATCGGATGAGTCCTTTATCTAACAGTTCTTGAAGATGATTCGACAATTCCTGCACTTTTGATGGCGCCAGACTAGACGGTGACTTTGTTACAGGGGCCGCTCCTGGGACTAGATCGATATGGAACTCTACCTGCCTATGCCGGGGTAATCCTGGTAACTCCTCCAGGAACACTTCGGGATAATCTCGTACAACTGGAATGTCCTGAATTCGCTTTTCTTATAATTCCTTATCCACAATGTGTGCTAAATATGCAACGCATTCCTTCCGCAGATTGCTTTGCATTTTCATGCATGTCACTAAATTAGTTCTTGGTGTGCCTCCTTAGCTCCAATCGCGAATGCCCTTCCTTGAGCTTCGCATCCTTAATTTCCTTGATTGGCTTACATTTCTTTGTTCCTCCTCTTGGTGATGATCGAGCCTCTATTTAACATGGGACACCAATCTCTAAAGTGGTTTGGGGTTCCGTACTCTTAGCACCCTTTCCGGTCCTTCTGACTTTCTTTTCCTTTCTATAGTAACGAGTAATGTAACCGACTAGGTTGTCCCTGGTACCCAAAATACAAGCTCCTAGGTGATTGCAGTTGTATCTAGTACATTTTGGAGGAGAGTCCATTTACCTTCCTGACTCTTGGGTCTTTGCCCCAAAATTTCTGGCTACTTTTCAACTTTTGATTAAATTAACACGAGTCGTTTCCTCTGACTGGTGCTCAAATTTTCTTGTATTACCATCTTTCCATTCGACGGGTACTATGACTTCCTTATTTCTTCTATTTGCGACAAGGTCGGTAGTAACTTGAGTGACTCATGTAGGTACGACTTCCTGGACTTGTTGGGCTATCAGTTGAGCAATGTTGATCGATTAATTCTCACGGTTCACTTTCTAGCTACGTGTGTTTTTTTTTTCTTTCTGGAAAATACGATTCTAAATCATTTGTTAAATGTATGTTTGATTAAAAGTTGTCTCTAATGAGTGTTCGAAAATATTTGTATTTTGTTTATGATAATTTCTTTAAAATAAAATTGTTAAGAACGTCCTTGTGATTTAATAAAAAATTAATTTCGTAAAAGCTTATTACATATCTGAAGGGTAGAAATTTGATACTAATGCATCCTTAAAATATCTTACTTGTCCATATTGAGGTTTAAATGGAACAACCAAAAAGTGCATTTTTGAAATTCTTTCAAATTCATGAGAGTTACATTCGAAAGGATCAACTTTGCAACAGTATCACCACAACTTGCCAGCACAAGTCAACTCTCCTAGTCGTCCTTCTTGCCGTCATAACATTCTCTACAACATTGGTGCTACCTTCCTCCAAGAGATCGCCAATTCTTTCAACTTAATTATCGTTCGATTCTATCTTGATACCCTGCTTCGACTATTTTGCAGTCCGTCGGCGAGTGCTCGGATTGTTCAAGCCTCTCCTAGTGTCAAACTAGTAATATAACCGATCAATATCCCCGAAAGGATATGAAGTGATCTCGCATTATCTAGATGAGTTATCGCCAGTCCACTCCGAAAGGTTGCCGCAACTGTCTTCTGAGTTGTCTCATATGAGGTGCTGGGAGGTTCGGGTTAGGCGTAGGAATAACTAGAGTAGGTTGAGGTAAGATAGTTGTTGGGGGTAATCGGAGGTGGATTGCTTAAATATCCTTACTTGTTACTCTAGTGTTGGAATCATAATGCTTAGACGGGTCCTTCTCCGAAGTCTAAGTAATAGTGTTCGACATAGTGATTGTAGTGTCCGCACAACTTATTAACGCGCATTCAAAATACTAGTGACATCCTAGCGCTAACGCAGGAGTGTTCAACAGTGGCGTTACTTTACTTAAACGCGTAAGTGCTATAATAAATATCAACATCATGATATGCTTATGTGAACTCACACGGTTTATGTTTTTCAGGAAATTTTTCGAAGGTTCCAACTTTTATTCTCTAGCCGTATGATTGGTTCATAAGTTTTATCCTACTTATATCATGGCTAGGCGTAGGTGATCAGGCTTCGCCTATCTATGATATATCAGAATAGCACCTATCCTAATCATACTAGTATTTAAATTCTCCTATCCTCGAAATCCATAATTAAAAGTTTTAACTTATCTTAGAAAAAAGGTTGGTTATAGTACTTGGTTTTACAGAAAACCGATGTTCTCTATAACCTATGGCTCTGATACCAAATCTGTAACACCCCGCTAAAGCGGAAACGCGAGGTGTGACAGTTAAGATTTCATTGCGATAGGAGATAAATAACATCAACCATTCATTTCAAAATATTTAAAGTTTACAGAGCGTATTACAACCAACCAGAGTTTAGAATTTACAAACATAACAAAATAAATAATGTCTTGAATGATGCCAACAAACGCTCAACTAAGCTTTATCATTTACCTTCTGATTTCCTGAAAAGCATGTTAAAACAAGTGTCAACTACGAGAGTTGGTGAGTTCACAGGTTTTCATATGCACAAAACAGTTAAATGCAACAACATTTTCAGTGAACCTTTTTATTCACTCAATATTCGTAAGTCATTTATAGTGAATCTTTTTATTCACTAAGTTTTCAAAATCAGTTTACAGTGAACCTTTTTATTCACTACCGATACTAGCCTCAACATTAGTGAACGTTTTTGTTCACTCCATTTCAAGCTTAGTTTCAAATGTGAGTAAATTTCCCGGGTGATTTGTTAATCGCATGATATTTATTCTGTGAGTTACTACTAATCCTCCATTTCATGACATGCTACGCCCCTATTCTACCTCAGCGGTGGGACTAAATCCCACATGTGTAAAAATTTTATTCAATACAGTGCACCTATCACTCGTCAGTTTAAGGTGGGTATGTCAATCCAAATAGTGCTATCCACATGTATTATAGGCCCATTGTTATGAGTTAATAGTAGTTACCGGGGACTTAAACATTTCAGACTCACTATATCATGCCTCAAAACATATCAAATTTAGCTCACAATACATTTCATTTCATTTCGCAACATTTTCACAATTATTCACAATCATTTGTAAGCATGCTTTTCACCCCAAAACACGTAAAAACGGTAAAAAGTGGGGCTGTGAATACTCACCTTGAGTAGCTTTGCGTTTAACAATCGGTAGTGCATGAATAATCCCGATTCCAAGTCTACTTATGCCCTATCACATTACGTAATTGACGTAAGTCTAAATTCAACGGTCCATTTCTAGCGAGTCAATACCGATATCCTATTGTAATGCCTTTACTTAAATTTATTAAGTTCAACTTGGTACAAAATAGGTTTTTGTTACTTTATATTTGTAACACCCCGCTAAAGCGGAATCGCGAGATGCAACAGTACAGATTTCATAGCGATAGGAGATAAATACCATCATTCATTCATAAAGCAAAATGTAAAGTTTATAAAGTTATTACAACCAACCCAAATTTAAGGTTTATAAACATAATAAAACAAATTACGAAGTCTAGATTAATGACTATGAATGTCCAAATCAAAGATTATCGATCACCTTCTGATTTCCTGAAAAGCATGTTAAAAAGAGACGTCAACTACGAGAGTTGGTGAGTTCACAGATTTTTAATTTACACAAAACATTTCACAAGCAGACTTTTGTCGTGAGAGAAAATTCTTGGACGCTTGCTAACGTCAAAATTTCAATTATACATAAGATACGTAAGGTTGAGCCACTACAAGCCGTTAACCCCAACGAATACCTCAGAGGTGGTAGCGGACCACATGGGCAGAGCGTTCCCTGCGAACTACCTCAGTGGTGGAACCTGGTCCACATGTGTAGAACGCTAATTCTGAATTCGTGCACCCTCAACTCGTCAGTCAGTAAGGTGGGTATTGGTACCAAATAGCGCTATCCACTAAGTCATAGGCTCCTAACGAAGTTAATAGTAGTGTTTATTATAAAGGGGAATTTACTCAACATGTATCACCTATTTCATTACCACTTGCTGGAAAGCAACAATAAATCACATTTTTCATTACTTGCTTGAAAGCATAATTCATAAAATTCTTATCAACAACATGCTTTTCACCCCAAATACGTAAAAACAGTAAAAATAGGGGCTGTGAATACTCACCTGTGTCTCGGCCCCGAATCTAGAATTGCCCTAAATCATAAGTATTTAACGTAAGTTCTAAATCCAACGGTCCATAATATAATAAATCGTAACGATATCCTATATAATGCCTTTACTACATTTGTTATGTTCAAACTTGATATAAAATGACTTTTTTGTTGGTTAAAATTATGATCTAAACATATTGGACTTAGAAATGTTTACAAAATAACATTTTTGAATAATTCCAAATCTGGCAGATTTGGTCCCATGCAAAGGTGTCACCCAGTGACTTAGTTCCAAAGAGAGTTAGACCTCAAAAATTTTACCTACTGTAATTTGGGATGTTAGCAACAATCCCATAATTTTTCATGATTTTTGGAAGTGTTCTTCATATTTTAAGAATTTTTATAAAATCAGTAGGCACTATTTATTTTCAGAAAAACATGTCAGGGGTGTTTGCTTCATAAAGAATTCAATTCTCCACCAAATCACGAATTTCAAAAGGGATTTTCTAGAGGACACATATACCAAGCTAATGAGACAAGTTTCATATCATTTGAGTGGTTTTTTAGGGAGATATGGCCTCTTAAAGTCGTGCATGTGCAATCTGTCACAATGGGACAACCTACACCACTAACTTGTTTTCATTGGTTGATCCCTCAAAAGTCCACCAAATCACATGATTTTGGACTCTTTAGAAAGCTATCTCAGAGAACTTGAGTTTTGAATCAAAAATTGTGCATTTTGGATAAGTTAACTAAGAGATATGCATGCATGAAGATGAATAAACTTTTCTGACCAAAAGCTGATGAGCTTCAAAAAGTTTTTAGTTGGTTGAATGGGTTTCCCTTCGAATTTTTGAGTGATTCAAAAGGGGTTTTCTTCCTAACTCATCAAATTTCACTCTATCAAATTTTTGTAAGAAAATACCTCAGTTTACTATACTTTTGTGACGTCTAAACACACATGCAAGAATCAGACAGATTCTGTCCAAAATCAAAGCTCCATTTTCACTCATTAAAACACATAAAATCATAAGATTTCTTGGGGATTTCTTGCTATTAACCCACAAACTCATATTATTTAACAAATAATTAGATGAAATAACTTTAAATAACAATAAAATACATGCATGCAACATCAAAACGATTTTCATCCAAAACAAGTATCAAAACACCCAAAAACTAATGATTCTTCACACCAACCTTGTGTTTATATGGAGGAGTCATAGATTTTTGCCACTTTCGAATGTTCTAACACATTGTCATGGGTCAATCTCTTCCTCAAACATCAAGGATGATGTTCATCCAACAAGGAGGATTTAAACCTCAAACAAAAGTAGGAAAAAGCTCCAAAATGAGCAAAACCGAAGCTAAAACATGTCACACCACTTTACCTTTGATAAAATGACTATGAGGACTTCAAATCCTTGTTTGATTCTTCTAAGAAAACTCAGATTTAGGAGGAGAAATGGCTGGTTTCAAGAGAGAAGGTAGAGAGAATTTAGAGAGAGAAAAAGGTTAGAGAGAGAGAGAGTGATTTGAAAATGGTGTGGGAAATGGAAAACAATTATGGTTTTGATGGAAAAGAGAGAAAGAGAGAGTGTAGGGGGGGGGTGGCCGGCCCCCTTGTGGGTCCCACCTTCCCTCCATATTTTTTTTAAAGGATTAATTAAATAAAAACACTGCTTTCTCACACGCAGTGTCGTTTTGGCGCGTTTTTAGTGAAAACCGACTTTTTCGAAAGCACTTTTGGATTTGCTGGACCAGTTTACTTATATTTTTAACAAGTCCTTTATTTTAAATAATTTTGACTTTAAATTTTGGCATTATAGGATTTTCGGACGATTTCGGACCGGTACAGACTTTTCGGGCAATTTTCGGGTCTTTTAGGTTTTAGCCTAAATTTTTTTGCAAACTAACCTAGTTTCATTTAGAAACTTAAATAATTAGCTTTTAACCTACGGAAACGCTACTGAGTGGATTTTACGAGTAGCTAACCTGAAGCTCAAAACTGACAGTTGTCACAATATTAATATTCAAACACATGAGAAGTCTTGAAGTTCATAAACCCATCTTTTGAAAGAATTCAGATTCTGGCCGGTTCATTGTGTCGTAAAAATGTTATCTTTAAGCTTAGTTCCAAAAAGAGACAAGTTACCAAAATTTTACCTACTGATATTGAGGGTATTAACAACATTCCCACCAAATTTCAGGATTTTTGGAGATGTTTAACATATTTTAAAGATTTTTACAAAATCAGTGTGCATAACTCATTTTTGAAATTACAAGTCAGTAATGTTTGTACCCTATAGAATTCATTTCTTCACCAAAATTCAAATTTCAAAAGGCATATTCAAGATAAAACTAATATCTAATAAATGAAACAAGTTTCACACGTTTTTGATGATTTTTGAATGAGATATGGCCTCATGAATCCATGCATGTGAATCTGCCATACTTGGACAGATTGCACCAAGAATCCCTTTTCATTGGTTGAGCACTCAAAAATCCACCAAATCATGTGTTTTCGGATTCTTTGGAAAACCAACTCACTGAAATTGAACTTAGAATCAAGAATCATGCATTTTAGTTAAGGTATCAGGGAGATATGCATGAATGAAGTGGGTATAAAATTCTGACCAGAAGCTGATGAACATTAAAAAGTTTTAACATGGTTGAAGTCTCAAAACATGGAATTTTTGAGTGATTCCAGTGGGGTTTGAACCCTAACACATAAAACATTGCCCCATAAAAATTTCAGAAAAGATTGAATCCAAAAAACACCCTTGTTGGGTCGTCCAAACAACATGCATAAATCTGTCAGCAACATTCCAGATTCCAAGTTCACTTTTACTCACCAAAAACACATAAAATCACCAAAATTTGGGGGTTTCTTGGAAAATAAACTAAAAACCCTTAACTTATATTAGATGAGTAGAAGAAATACACTTTGATATCATCAAAACATATGCATGAACTATTAAATAAGTTCAGCCCCAAAAAGAGTAGTAAAAACATCAAAACACATGATTTTTAACTTCAAATCTTGTGTTCATAAGGAGGAGTCATAGATTTTCACCATTTTCAAATGTTCTTGCACATTTTTATGGTTAAATCTCATCCCTAAACATCAAGAATGATAATCAACCATCAAAGAGGTTTTAAACTTCAAAAAGAGTAAGAAAAGAGCTTCAAGATGTTAAAATCGAAGTTACAAAGTAACTACAATGCTTACCTTGATGAAACAACTACTAAAGCTTGCTAAAATCTAAATCAAAACTTCAAAAATCTGATTTTTGATGAAGTTCTTGGCTGGATTTTAGAGAGGATTTTAGAGAGAGAGAAGGATAGAGAGAGAGTAGGGATTTTGAAAATGAAAAAGTGTAAGAGGGTGTGATGATTTTGTTTATGGGAAAAAGATAGAGAGAGAGAGGTGATTGGAGGAGAGGGGTGGTGGTGGCCGGCCATGGGGGCCCACCCACCTCTTTTCATATTATTTTTTTAAATAAAACAGTGTAATTCTACACTGTTAATTCGACGCAGTACCGGGTTTTGGCGCTTTTTCGGCAAAAACCGACTTTTTCAAAGGCCGAATTGGATTATTTGGAACAGTTTATTTTCATTTATAATAAAGTAACATATTTTATATAAGTTGACTTTAATTTTTTTGGCATTATCAGGTTTTCGGGTGACTTTGGGCTGGTACGGGCTTTTTCGGGCAAATTTTCGGGAATTCTAGGTTATTTCCGAAATTTTCGCACTCTCAACCTTAATTCTTCCTAAATAAATATAAGATTAATATTCCACTAAGAATTATACCAATGAGTGATTATCGGGCCGCTAATCTGAGAGCCGAATTTTGTCGGTTGTCACAACATAGGTGCTTATTGTACACGGTTGTTTGAAATAAGATTGTACAGACGTGACTTAGTTACGGTTGGCTCGTACAATCGCGTAAAATCAAGAGTTAGTGATTCGTACACCCGTTTAAATAAGAGGCCTTTATACACGGTTGTTACGTATAACCATGTAAAAACATGTATTCTTTAGATTGTATCCTTAACACGGTCTAAGTAGTTGGGTCGGTTTACAGTTACTTGTTAAACGGTATTAAAACTTGTACTTTTTTAACCGTCTTCTCTTTAGATGTTACGAAAACACGACTAATTTGAATTAGTTAACACATAATCATATACATAGGTGTTTATTATACACGGTTGTTTGAAATAAGATTGTACAGACGTGACTTCGTTACGGTTGGCTCGTACAATCGCGTAAAATCGAGAGTTAGTGATTCGTACACCCATTTGAATAAGAGGCATTTATACACGGTTGTTACGTATTACCATGTAAAAGCATGTATTCTTTAGATTGTATCCTTAACACGGTCTAAGGAGTTGGGTCGTTTCACAGTTAGTTGTTAAACGGTATTAAAACTTGTACTTTTTTACCCGTTTTCTCTTTAGATGTTACGAAAACACGATTATTTTGAATTACTTAACACATAAACATATACATAGGTGCTTATTATACACGGTTGTTTGAAATAAGATTGTACAGACGTGACTTCGTTACGGTTGGCTCGTACAATCGCGTAAAATCGAGAGTTAGTGATTCGTACACCCGTTTGAATAAGAGGCATTTATACATGGTTGTTACGTATTACCATGTAAAAGCATGTATTTTTTAGATTGTATCCTTAACACGGTCTAAGGAGTTGGGTCGTTTCACAGTTAGTTGTTAAACGGTATTAAAACTTGTACTTTTTTAACCGTTTTTCTCTCTAGATGTTACGAAAACACGATTATTTTGAATTACTTAACACATAAACATATACAGAGGTGCTTATTGTACACGGTTGTTTGAAATAAGATTGTACAGACGTGACTTCGTTACGGTTGGCTCGTACAATCGCGTAAAATCGAGAGTTAGTGATTCGTACACCCGTTAAAATAAGAGGCCTTTATACACGGTTGTTATGTATTACCATGTAAAAACACGTATTCTTTAGATTGTATCCTTAACACGGTCTTAGGAGTTGGATCGTTTCACAGTTAGTTGTTAAACGGTATTAAAACTTGTACTTTTTTTTAACCGTTTTCTCTCTAGATGTTACGAAAACACGATTATTTTGAATTACTTAACACATAAACATATACATAGGTGCTTATTATACACGGTTGTTTGAAATAAGATTGTACAGACGTGACTTCGTTACGGTTGGCTCGTACAATCGCGTAAAATTGAGAGTTAGTGATTCATACACCCGTTTGAATAAGAGGCATTTATACACGGTTGTTATGTATTACCATGTAAAAGCATGTATTCTTTAGATTGTATCCTTAACACGGTCTAAGGAGTTGGGTCGTTTCACAGTTAGTTGTTAAACGGTATTAAAACTTGTACTTTTTTTAACCGTTTTCTCTTTATATGTTACGAAAACACGACTATTTTGAATTACTTAACACATAAACATATATATAGTTGCTTATAATAAACGGTTGTTTGAAATAAGATTGTACAGACGTGACTTCGTTACGGTTGGCTCGTACAATCGCGTAAAATCGAGAGTTAGTAATTCGTACACCCGTTTGATTAAGAAGCCTTTATACACGGTTGTTACGTATAACCATGTAAAAGCATGTATTCTTTAGATTGTATCCTTAACACGGTCTAAGTAGTTGGGTCGTTTTACAGTTACTTGTTAAACGGTATTAAAACTTGTACTTTTTTACCCGTTTTCTCTTTAGATGTTACGAAAACACGATTAATTTGAATTAGTTAACACATAATCATATACATAGGTGCTTATTATACACGGTTGTTTGAAATAAGATTGTACAGACGTGACTTCGTTACGGTTGGCTCGTACAATCGCGTAAAATCGAGAGTTGGTGATTCATACACCCGTTTGAATAAGAGGCATTTATACACGGTTGTTACGTATTACCATGTAAAAGCATGTATTCTTTAGATTGTATCCTTAACACGGTCTAAGGAGTTGGGTCGTTTCACAGTTAGTTGTTAAACGGTATTAAAACTTGTACTTTTTTACCCGTTTTCTCTTTAGATGTTACGAAAACACGATTATTTTGAATTACTTAACACATAAACATATACATAGGTGCTTATTATACACGGTTGTTTGAAATAAGATTGTACAGACGTGACTTCGTTATGGTTGGCTCGTACAATCGCGTAAAATCGAGAGTTAGTGATTCGTACACCCGTTTGAATAAGAGGCATTTATATACGGTTGTTACGTATTACCATGTAAAAGCATGTATTCTTTAGATTGTATCCTTAACACGGTCTAAGGAGTTGGGTCGTTTCACAGTTAGTTATTAAACGGTATTAAAACTTGTACTTTTTTAACCGTTTTCTCTCTAGATGTTACGAAAACACGATTATTTTGAATTACTTAACACATAAACATATACATAGGTGCTTATTGTACACGGTTGTTTGAAATAAGATTGTACAAACGTCACTTTGTTACGGTTGGCTCGTACAATCGCGTAAAATAGAGAGTTAGTGATTCGTACACCCGTTTAAATAAGAGGCCTTTATACACGGTTGTTATGTATTACCATGTAAAACCATGTATTCTTTAGATTGTATCCTTAACACGGTCTAAGGAGTTGGGTCGTTTCACAGTTAGTTGTTAAACGGTATTAAAACTTGTACTTTTTTTAACCGTTTTCTCTTTAGATTTTACGAAAACACGATTATTTTGAATTACTTAACACATACACATATGCATAGGTGCTTATTATTCACGGTTGTTTGAAATAAGATTGTACAGACGTGACTTCGTTAAGGTTGGCTCGTACAATCGCGTAAAATTGAGAGTTAGTAATTCGTACACCCGTTTGATTAAGAGGCCTTTATACACGGTTGTTACGTATAACCATGTAAAAGCATGTATTCTTTAGATTGTATCCTTAACACGGTCTAAGTAGTTGGGTCGTTTTACAGTTACTTGTTAAACGGTATTAAAACTTGTACTTTTTTTAACCGTTTTCTCTTTATATGTTACGAAAACACGACTATTTTGTGACAACCCTCCACTTCCCACCTCAGGTCAGTAAAACTTTAACTGAATAACCGGAGCCAGACAGTATTTTAATACTGTCATTCTGTTAAAAACAATATAGTATGACAACATTTATTGTGAAAAGGCTAGATAAGTGCCTTTTACGATTATTGAGTCGCGCACTATAGTCGGTACGCAAAACCGACTGACTGTTATCAGCAGGTCCCGATTCCGACCACTAGACCGTCGAATTAAAATTTTATTGACCCAAAATATTAAAAATATTAATTTCTAGTAAGTTCCTTAATAAAAATACGAAAAACTACTTTCGTTACGCAAAAATCGCAAAATCGCGCGTTTTCGGTAACGGTTTCCAATTTTAGCAGCTTTTTACACCCAATACTACAAAGTTCAATTAAACTCATTAAATGGCTTATTGAGATCAGCCATATTATTATTTAGAGACAAAGATTCTCTCATCACATGGTTCAAATTAAAGCAAGAAACATTGATAAGAATCTAACCAATACATACATCACCAACTTACACACACTTAACATCAACTCAACACTCACCTCACCACCTCTCTCCCTCTCTTTTCCCTCTCCCAAAACCGGCCACAAGGCCATGGTTTTGGCACCTCTTTCTCTCCCAAATTCAAGTATAAAAGCACACATACCCCCTTCCCATTTCACTTGTTCAAACCTCACTCTCTCTCTAACTTCTCTCACTAAGAGTTTTCTCTCTACTCTTTCTTTCTAGCTTCTTCCATACACCTCCAACTCTTGAAGAAATTCATCCATATTCAAGAACACATTCAAGGTAAAATGATGATCTTCATCAATCTTCTTCCCTAAATCATCATCTCCCAATGTTGTGAGATGGAAGTATCTTGCATTTAAGCAAGGAAACATCTATGATCAACCAAATAAGTTGGGTAGTTTGTATGATCTTCAAAACTCTTAATTATTGTTCATAATTCTTGTTCATCCTTTAAATTCTTGTTCATATATTACTATGTATAATATTGTACCTTTCAATTCAAGTACTTCTTTCTTTTATACAAACAATCCACCATATTTGGTGTAGATGAAATCACTAGTCAAATACCCTTTCTTTGCTAAGCAATAAGTGAGTTGATGACTAGTGATTCCTAACTTCTTATGATCATCTAACACCTTACATAAGGTATGGATGATTTCATATAGCCAAATACCCTTTTCTTTGCTTGGATCATCAAAAATTCAAGCAATAAGTGAGTTGATGGCTTATGATTATAACCTAGATGTTTAATATGGTATATATGTAAATGCATGTGTAAATGTGCTTTATGAAGTTGATATTCCTTCAAGCACATCTGATTTTGAGCTTTGATAAAGAGAAATCATCATAAGAGTTAATAAACAAAAGAAATCTTGTGTTATACAAAAACTAGTCTAAATTTTGTCCAACAGACTCTGGACAGATTCGGACCCGACTTTGAGAGGCCATAACTCTTTCATAAATTGTTCAAATGACATGATTCTTTTTTTAAAATCAAGTTCAATGAGTTATCTTTCAAACCCCACTGGCCGTTTGCAAAAATTCCAAGTTTTGGACCCTCAAACAGTCCGTACAAAAAGGTTGCGCAACAGCTCTAGTTGCTGTCACTATTTTAATAAACTTTCTGTTTGAGGACCCTAACATTTTTCAAAAATTATGAAATTTGGTCAGTAATTAGTAAACTCATATGGCTAAAACATATAAAAATTTCGTGATTTTTAGAGTTGTGGATCATACCCAAATGCATGTCCCAAACAGCCTCCGAATCTGTCAAGAATTGGTAAAAACTGAAAAGTGTTATTTTATGTAAACTTGTATTTTTTCTAAAACACTCTTATAAAGAGTAAATTGTTGGACATAAAGAGACTATATGAGGAATAAGATGAGGTAGAGTTAATATAAAACACACATGCATAACCATATACCAACTATCACGTTTCGGTTATAATCGTAAGAACTCGTATTTATCGTTAATCGTTATAAAAACTCACATTTCGACCGCGCGTATAATTTTACTTTAACTAAAGGAACTTAATTTGGGTCAAGGAACTTATTAAAATACTTATTATCACTAGGTCGGAATTCGGTGGAACCTCGCTAATTTGGGACTCTCGAACTAGTAACTCGGTGAGTTATTCACGGCCCCTTTTTACGTTTTTACATTTTTGGGGTGGAAAGCATGATAAAACTACCGGTTGATTAAACTTTTGAAACGATTTTGTGGAACGATTTTGTGGAACGATTTTGTAGAACGATTTTGTGGAACGATTTTGTGGAACGATATGTTTTTGGAACGATTTTTGTGGCTATGGTATGCATACTTATCTAGATTAATTGGGTGTTTTTCTTATCGCATGTCCTCGTACACACTACTAAGTCTAATTCACTGCGGTGGACCGAGTAATCAATGGTAGCGCTATCGGGTTGGCAACCCCACCATTTCGTACCCCGCTTGCAACGGGGTTGGTAACGATAACGATTGGTGTTTAATTACTTTTTGTGGAACGATTGTTGGTCATGTTGCGATAAGCATGGCATTGCGGGGCAAAAACTATGCTATTAGGAGATTAGTAGTGGCTCGTTAATCTATGTGAGTAAGTATTGCATGATAAGTACCATATGCCGGGATCTTGCGGGGTACGCATATGATCCAACTATTAAGCTTTATTGCTTGAACTTATTATCTCCGGTATTATTTTTGGAACGTGAACTATATGAATGTGTGTAATTAAACCCGTGAACTCACCAACTATGACGATAGTTGACTTTTTAACTCTCATGCTTTTCAGGCGAACCAAAGTAAGAAGAACGACATGCACGTGTGTTACACCTTCATGCATTTCAAGACTAAATTCCCTTTCCGTTGTAGTTTGATTTTCCTTGTAATAATTTTAAGACTTTAACGTGATGTAATAGTATAGACTTAACTATTTTGATATGCTATGGTGTTATTGTCTATACTTTGAGTTGTGCTACTTTGCGCTGTTACATTCCGTGTTTCCGCTTTAGCGGGGTGTGACAGACTTGGTATCAGAGCCAAGGCTATAGAGAATAATGATTTTCTAGTAAGAAAATCGAGTACTATAGCCATCAAAATATAACAACGGAAAGATGAACTTTTTCGAAAATTTATTTTTGCACGCTTCTAAAGTGATGAACCCGAGAGTCGCTTCATTGGGTCTTAATTAAACAAAGCCTGGCCAACTATGTTTAGTTAAGAGGCAATAATGCGAAGCTAGGGGAAAGTTACGATGGAAGTGTGAAAAACGAAAACTTCTTCTCGCATGGCATATTGCATGAGCGACCACGATACTCGGACTAGATAAAACGACACTATTGCGTTATTACACTATTGCGTTAATACACTATCGCGTTAATGCACTATTGCGATAATAATAGGAAGCCACTATTGAACTTGTTATTAATAAATAAATATAAACACTTCAGTCACCATGACATCGAACGGCGGATGGATCTCCGAAGAAGAGGAGGACCCCTCGGAAAACTCGGGGTCGGACATGGAAGCGGCAAGTGAAGATGCCTCCGATGACTCAAACCCAAATCCCCCCGTGATTGATGCACCCCAACCTCTACCCGGAAAGCCTGCACCCGAACCGGTACCCCCTAGGCCACGCACTAGGGAAACCGCTAGGAAACGAGTTCTTCCTCCCATACGTAGTGGTATCGCCATCCCTCGTGACCCCTACGCCGGACCCTCCCACATCCTTCCGGGAGTTCCAATTCCGCGAAACCTAGAACTCTCGATCGAAGACGCTCGTAGGATGAACGTTATGGAGGATAGGATAGAAAGGTTCCAAGAGAGGCTGAATAGGCAAGCTCAAGCCTTGCGTGCCTTGACCGATCTAGCCCAATTTCTGGAGCAAGGAACTACGGGAGCCATAGAAAGGGCGGTGGCAGCGGGACGTCTGGCTAGGAAGGCGGAGCTACGGAGTCGGGCAGTGACCATCTTCACGGTCATGATGATGATTGGGCTTGTGATCCTTGTGTTTCTCAACCTTTAGTAGACCTTTATGATGTATTTCCAATTTCCCTAACGCTTATGTAATGGATGTAATCGAATGGCGTAGTAACGCCAAATTTTGGAATAATATGATATTAAGTTTTATGAATGTTATCCTTGTTTATCGTAACCAACTTGATTGTATAAACTTTTCCAAATACAACCTTAATTCAATCCATCTCTTTTAAACATTGTAGAATTATGACAACTCGAAACACGAGAAGCACTGGATCAACGCCAAATGATCAAACCCCGGACATTGCCCAACTCGTAGCCCAACAAGTCCAAAATGCCATCCCCAATATTGTCACACAAGTGACTGCTGGTATCGACAACCGTCGAAGGAGTGGCGGAGATCAGAGTGGCGAAGGAGGTAGTGGTAGTAATCAAGGATGCACTTACAAGACTTTCATGTCTTGCAAACCCAAGGAATTCCACGGCAAAGAAGGGGCCGTAGGACTACTTTCCTGGTTTGATAGCATGGAGTCTGTACTCCATATAAGCAAGTGCTCCGATAACCGCAAGGTGGAATATGCGGCGTGTCAGCTACAAGGCAGGGCTTTGACTTGGTGGAACATCCAAGTACAAACCCGAGGCCGGGAAGCAGCATACAACTTACCGTGGGAAGACTTCAAGAAATTGCTGATAGAAGAATACTGCCCAAAAAGTGAACTGCAAAAGCTAGAGGCTGAGTTCTGGAACCATTCCATGAAAGGCATGGATGTGGACAAGTACACGACACGTTTCCATGAACTTGCTCAACTTGTACCACACATGGTTACTCCAGAGGAGAAAAGAATTGATAGGTATATCTGGGGACTAGCACCCGAAATCCGTAGGATGGTTACCTCGGCTAACCCAACCACCATCCAGAGTGCTGTAGTCTTGGCTAACCGTTTAGCCAATGACGTAGTCCGGTCAGGAGCTGGAACTAAGAGTAGCATGGGAGGCAAAAGGAAGTTGGAAGGACAGTCAGGAAGAAGGCCTAGTAGTGGGTCGAGTCAAAGTACGCACTCACTAAAGAACTATGTGGCAAAGACACAAGACCAAGGAACCTATAAGGGATCCTACCCCGAATGCAAGAAATGCAATCGTCACCACTGGGGAAACTGTCTTTACTGTGAGAAGTGTAAACAACTTGGGCACTCCTCACAATACTGTAGGAAGGGGGAAGGAGTATCTAGTGAAGGAAGGAAGTGTTTCGAGTGCGGAAGCCCAAACCACTTCAAGAATAAGTGCCCCAAGATGGGACAGGGGTCTAGGAATACCATGGATGGAAGTCAGGGTAGTCGCACTAATACGGTGAACCAGGGAACTCAGGCTCGAGGTAGAGCTTTCGTGATAGGGACTGAAGAAGCACGTCAGGAACCCCGTGTGATAACAGGTACGTTTCTTATAAACGACCACTATGCATCAGTCATTTTTGACTCTGGAGCTGATAGAAGCTTTGTGTCCCTAGGATTTAGACCACTAATCCCCTTAGCCTCCGAAAGCTTAGATGAGGTTTATTCGATAGAACTAGCAGATGGACGAGAACTTAAGGCTCACGATGTACTTCTAAACTGCACGTTAAGTTTAGCCGACGAGTTGTTTAGCATAGACCTTATACCAATCGAGCTAGGAAGCTTTGATGCAGTCGTAGGCATGGATTGGCTGTCACAAAATAGGGCAACGATAGGATGCTATGAGAAGACTGTTAGGATACAACTTCCGGATGGTAGAACCCTGGTGATAGAAGGGGAGAGACCCAACAGAAGTTTAGGAATAGTTTCGTGTATGAAGGCTCATAGTTATCTAAGGAAGAGATACATAGCGTTCTTAGTTCAAGTGGTAGGAAAGAAACCCGAAGCGAAGAAACTCGAGGATATTCCTGTAGTACGGAGCTATCCTGAAGTATTTCCGGACGAGCTACCCGGATTACCTCCGACTAGACAAGTCGAATTCCGAATCGACTTAATTCCTGGAGCAGCCCCTGTTGCTAAGGCACCTTACCGCCTAGCACCAGCCGAGATGCGGGAATTGTCCAACCAAATACAAGAATTGCTGGATAAAGGATTTATTCAGCCAAGTTCATCACCTTGGGGAGCCCCTGTATTGTTCGTTAAAAAGAAGGACGGATCGCTTAGGATGTGCATAGATTATAGAGAACTGAACAAGTTGACCATTAAGAATCGTTATCCCCTCCCTAGGATAGACGATTTATTCGATCAACTTCAAGGTGCCAGTTTCTTCTCTAAGATCGATCTTCGATCCGGTTACCATCAAGTAAGAGTCCATGAGGAGGATGTCCCTAAAACAGCGTTCAGAACACGCTATGGACATTATGAGTTTATGGTTATGCCTTTCGGACTCACGAATGCCCCCGCCGTGTTTATGGACCTGATGAATAGGATTTGCAGGCCATACCTAGATAAGTTTGTAATCGTGTTTATCGATGACATACTCATCTACTCTAAAAGTAGAGAGGAGCACGAGCAGCACCTGAAGGTAGTACTTGAACTACTTAGGGACCAGAAATTGTACGCCAAATTCTCAAAGTGCGAATTTTGGATCCGGGAGGTACATTTTCTTGGTCATGTAATTAGAGAGGAAGGAATTCTTGTGGACCCAGCAAAGATTGAAGCTATTGCAAAATGGGAGACCCCGAAGACTCCAACGGAAATCCGCCAATTTTTAGGATTGGCAGGATACTACAGAAGGTTCATTGAAGGTTTCTCGAAGATCGCACAACCTCTGACAATGCTGACTCAGAAGGACAAGAAGTTCGATTGGGGTCAACGACAAGAGGACGCCTTTCAACTCTTGAAGCAAAAGCTATGCAACGCACCAGTTCTGGCCCTACCCCAAGGGACAGAGGACTTCGTTGTGTATTGTGACGCTTCACGACAGGGACTAGGATGTGTACTGATGCAAAGGGATAAGGTCATAGCCTATGCATCTAGACAACTTAAGAACCACGAACAGAACTACACTACTCATGACTTAGAATTGGGAGCAGTAGTCTTTGCACTTAAGATTTGGAGACACTATTTGTATGGAACTAAGTGCACAGTGTTCACGGACCATAAGAGTCTACAACATATCCTAGACCAAAAGATGTTGAACATGAGGCAACGTAGGTGGGTAGAACTACTTAGTGATTACGACTGTGAGATCAAGTATCACCCGGGCAAGGCTAATGTAGTGGCCGATGCCTTAAGTCGTAAGGAAAGGGCGAAACCCTTACGAGTACGAGCCTTGGAAATGCTTGTACACACCAGCTTGAAAGAGGATATCCTAAAGGCTCAGGAAGAGGCCTTACGAGAGGATAGACTAAAGGATGAAACTCTCCACAACCTAGAGGGAAGGTTTGACCTTAAGACCGACGGCGTACGGTACTTTAAGGGGAGAGTTTGGGTACCAAAGACTGGCAACCTGAGGGGATTAATCCTAAAGGAAGCACACGAGTCGCGGTATTCCATTCATCCAGGGGCAGATAAGATGTATAAGGATTTAAAGGAATATTATTGGTGGCCAGGAATGAAGAAGGATGTAGCGTCATATGTGGGACGATGTTTGACTTGTTCCAAGGTCAAAGCTGAGAATCAGAAACCGTCGGGTCTATTACAACAACCCGGGATCCCTGAATGGAAATGGGAACGGATTTCTATGGACTTAGTCACTAAATTGCCCAGAACTGCTAAAGGGCACGATACGATCTGGGTAATAGTAGACCGTCTGACAAAGTCAGCTCATTTTCTCCCAATCCGAGAGGACTATAAGATGGAAAAGCTTGCGCGAATCTACATTAAAGAAATAGTGACCCGTCATGGAGTGCCAATCTCCATTATCTCTGATCGAGATAGCCGTTTTACATCACGATTCTGGCAATCACTGCAGAAATCCTTAGGATCCCAATTAGATTGGAGTACGGCATATCATCCTCAGACTGATGGCCAAAGTGAAAGGACCATCCAAACCTTAGAAGATATGTTGCGCGCGTGTGTCATAGACTTTGGAGGAAATTGGGACGATCACTTACCACTAGTAGAATTTTCCTACAACAATAGTTATCACACTAGCATCCAATGTGCCCCCTATGAAGCCTTGTACGGCCGAAAATGTCGGTCTCCGCTCAGTTGGGTAGAAGTTGGAGATAGCCAACTGACAGGACCTGAGTTAATCCAGGAAACAACTGACAAAATTGGCTTGATTAGGGATAGGCTTAAGGCTGCTAGGGATCGTCAGAAAAGTTATGCTGACAACCGTAGGAAACCATTGGAATTCCAAGTGGGAGATAGAGTACTTTTAAAGGTTTCTCCTTGGAAAGGGCTAGTACGATTCAGTAAAAGAGGGAAGTTAAGCCCTAGGTATGTTGGACCTTTCGAAATCATCGAAAGAGTCGGCCCAGTTGCTTACAAGCTTAGACTACCCGAGGAAATGAGCGAGATTCATAACACTTTTCACGTGTCGAATCTCAAAAAGTGTATAACCGATGAATCTCAAGTTATCCCTCTAGAGGAAGTCTTTGTGGACAAAACCCTCTGCTTCGTCGAGGAACCAATAGAAATTCTTGACAAAGAGGTCAAGAAGCTCAAAAGGAGCAAGATTCCGATTGTTAAGGTACATTGGAAGTCCAGACGTGGACCAGAGTACACTTGGGAACGTGAGGACTTCATGAGGAAGAAGTACCCTCAACTCTTTACTTGATTAGGTGGGGAAGTAACAACAAATGAATTTCGGGACGAAATTCTTTTAACCGGGGAGACTGTGACAACCCTCCACTTCCCACCTCAGGTCAGTAAAACTTTAACTGAATAACCGGAGCCAGACAGTATTTTAATACTGTCATTCTGTTAAAAACAATATAGTATGACAACATTTATTGTGAAAAGGCTAGATAAGTGCCTTTTACGATTATTGAGTCGCCACTATAGTCGGTACGCAAAACCGACTGACTGTTATCAGCAGGTCCCGATTCCGACCACTAGACCGTCGAATTAAAATTTTATTGACCCAAAATATTAAAAATATTAATTTCTAGTAAGTTCCTTAATAAAAATACGAAAAACTACTTTCGTTACGCAAAAATCGCAAAATCGCGCGTTTTCGGTAACGGTTTCCAATTTTAGCAGCTTTTTACACCCAATACTACAAAGTTCAATTAAACTCATTAAATGGCTTATTGAGATCAGCCATATTATTATTTAGAGACAAAGATTCTCTCATCACATGGTTCAAATTAAAGCAAGAAACATTGATAAGAATCTAACCAATACATACATCACCAACTTACACACACTTAACATCAACTCAACACTCACCTCACCACCTCTCTCCCTCTCTTTTCCCTCTCCCAAAACCGGCCACAAGGCCATGGTTTTGGCACCTCTTTCTCTCCCAAATTCAAGTATAAAAGCACACATACCCCCTTCCCATTTCACTTGTTCAAACCTCACTCTCTCTCTAACTTCTCTCACTAAGAGTTTTCTCTCTACTCTTTCTTTCTAGCTTCTTCCATACACCTCCAACTCTTGAAGAAATTCATCCATATTCAAGAACACATTCAAGGTAAAATGATGATCTTCATCAATCTTCTTCCCTAAATCATCATCTCCCAATGTTGTGAGATGGAAGTATCTTGCATTTAAGCAAGGAAAACATCTATGATCAACCAAATAAGTTGGGTAGTTTGTATGATCTTCAAAACTCTTAATTATTGTTCATAATTCTTGTTCATCCTTTAAATTCTTGTTCATATATTACTATGTATAATATTGTACCTTTCAATTCAAGTACTTCTTTCTTTTATACAAACAATCCACCATATTTGGTGTAGATGAAATCACTAGTCAAATACCCTTTCTTTGCTAAGCAATAAGTGAGTTGATGACTAGTGATTCCTAACTTCTTATGATCATCTAACACCTTACATAAGGTATGGATGATTTCATATAGCCAAATACCCTTTTCTTTGCTTGGATCATCAAAAATTCAAGCAATAAGTGAGTTGATGGCTTATGATTATAACCTAGATGTTTAATATGGTATATATGTAAATGCATGTGTAAATGTGCTTTATGAAGTTGATATTCCTTCAAGCACATCTGATTTTGAGCTTTGATAAAGAGAAATCATCATAAGAGTTAATAAACAAAAGAAATCTTGTGTTATACAAAAACTAGTCTAAATTTTGTCCAACAGATTCTGGACAGATTCGGACCCGACTTTGAGAGGCCATAACTCTTTCATAAATTGTTCAAATGACATGATTCTTTTTTTAAAATCAAGTTCAATGAGTTATCTTTCAAACCCCACTGGCCGTTTGCAAAAATTCCAAGTTTTGGACCCTCAAACAGTCCGTACAAAAAGGTTGCGCAACAGCTCTAGTTGCTGTCACTATTTTAATAAACTTTCTGTTTGAGGACCCTAACATTTTTCAAAAATTATGAAATTTGGTCAGTAATTAGTAAACTCATATGGCTAAAACATATAAAAATTTCGTGATTTTTAGAGTTGTGGATCATACCCAAATGCATGTCCCAAACAGCCTCCGAATCTGTCAAGAATTGGTAAAAACTGAAAAGTGTTATTTTATGTAAACTTGTATTTTTTCTAAAACACTCTTATAAAGAGTAAATTGTTGGACATAAAGAGACTATATGAGGAATAAGATGAGGTAGAGTTAATATAAAACACACATGCATAACCATATACCAACTATCACGTTTCGGTTATAATCGTAAGAACTCGTATTTATCGTTAATCGTTATAAAAACTCACATTTCGACCGCGCGTATAATTTTACTTTAACTAAAGGAACTTAATTTGGGTCAAGGAACTTATTAAAATACTTATTATCACTAGGTCGGAATTCGGTGGAACCTCGCTAATTTGGGACTCTCGAACTAGTAACTCGGTGAGTTATTCACGGCCCCTTTTTACGTTTTTACATTTTTGGGGTGGAAAGCATGATAAAACTACCGGTTGATTAAACTTTTGAAACGATTTTGTGGAACGATTTTGTGGAACGATTTTGTAGAACGATTTTGTGGAACGATTTTGTGGAACGATATGTTTTTGGAACGATTTTTGTGGCTATGGTATGCATACTTATCTAGATTAATTGGGTGTTTTTCTTATCGCATGTCCTCGTACACACTACTAAGTCTAATTCACTGCGGTGGACCGAGTAATCAATGGTAGCGCTATCGGGTTGGCAACCCCACCATTTCGTACCCCGCTTGCAACGGGGTTGGTAACGATAACGATTGGTGTTTAATTACTTTTTGTGGAACGATTGTTGGTCATGTTGCGATAAGCATGGCATTGCGGGGCAAAAACTATGCTATTAGGAGATTAGTAGTGGCTCGTTAATCTATGTGAGTAAGTATTGCATGATAAGTACCATATGCCGGGATCTTGCGGGGTACGCATATGATCCAACTATTAAGCTTTATTGCTTGAACTTATTATCTCCGGTATTATTTTTGGAACGTGAACTATATGAATGTGTGTAATTAAACCCGTGAACTCACCAACTATGACGATAGTTGACTTTTTAACTCTCATGCTTTTCAGGCGAACCAAAGTAAGAAGAACGACATGCACGTGTGTTACACCTTCATGCATTTCAAGACTAAATTCCCTTTCCGTTGTAGTTTGATTTTCCTTGTAATAATTTTAAGACTTTAACGTGATGTAATAGTATAGACTTAACTATTTTGATATGCTATGGTGTTATTGTCTATACTTTGAGTTGTGCTACTTTGCGCTGTTACATTCCGTGTTTCCGCTTTAGCGGGGTGTGACATATTTTGAATTACTTAACACATAAACATATATATAGTTGCTTATTATAAACGGTTGTTTGAAATAAGATTGTACAGACGTGACTTCGTTACGGTTGGCTCGTACAATCGCGTAAAATCGACAGTTAGTGATTCATACACCCGTTTGAATAAGAGGCATTTATACACGGTTGTTACGTATTACCATGTAAAAGCATGTATTCTTTAGATTGTATCCTTAACACGGTCTAAGGAGTTGGGTCGTTTCACAGTTAGTTGTTAAACGGTATTAAAACTTGTACTTTTTTAACCGTTTTCTCTCTAGATGTTACGAAAACACGATTATTTTGAATTACTTAACACATAAACATATACATAGGTGCTTATTATACACGGTTGTTTGAAATAAGATTGTACAGACGTGACTTCGTTACGGTTGGCTCGTACAATCGCGTAAAATTGAGAGTTAGTGATTCATACACCCGTTTGAATAAGAGGCATTTATACACGGTTGTTATGTATTACCATGTAAAAGCATGTATTCTTTAGATTGTATCCTTAACACGGTCTAAGGAGTTGGGTCGTTTCACAGTTAGTTGTTAAACGGTATTAAAACTTGTACTTTTTTAACCGTTTTCTCTCTAGATGTTACGAAAACACGATTATTTTGAATTACTTAACACATAAACATATACATAGGTGCTTATTATAAACGGTTGTTTGAAATAAGATTGTACAGACGTGACTTCGTTACGGTTGGCTCGTACAATCGCGTAAAATTGAGAGTTAGTGATTCATACACCCGTTTGAATAAGAGGCATTTATACACGGTTGTTATGTATTACCATGTAAAAGCATGTATTCTTTAGATTGTATCCTTAACACGGTCTAAGGAGTTGGGTCGTTTCACAGTTAGTTGTTAAACGGTATTAAAACTTGTACTTTTTTTAACCGTCTTCTCTTTAGATGTTACGAAAACACGACTATTTTGAATTACTTAACACATAAACATATATATAGTTGCTTATTATAAACGGTTGTTTGAAATAAGATTGTACAGACGTGACTTCGTTACGGTTGGCTGGTACAATCGCGTAAAATCGAGAGTTAGTAATTCGTACACCCGTTTGATTAAGAAGCCTTTATACACGGTTGTTACGTATAACCATGTAAAAGCATGTATTCTTTAGATTGTATCCTTAACACGGTCTAAGTAGTTGGGTCGTTTTACAGTTAGTTGTTAAACGGTATTAAAACTTGTACTTTTTTAACCGTCTTCTCTTTAGATGTTACGAAAACACGACTAATTTGAATTAGTTAACACATAATCATATACATAGGTGCTTATTATACACGGTTGTTTGAAATAAGATTGTACAGACGTGACTTCGTTACGGTTGGCTCGTACAATCGCGTAAAATCGAGAGTTAGTGATTCATACACCCGTTTGAATAAGAGGCATTTATACACGGTTGTTACGTATTACCATGTAAAAGCATGTATTCTTTAGATTGTATCCTTAACACGGTCTAAGGAGTTGGGTCGTTTCACAGTTAGTTGTTAAACGGTATTAAAACTTGTACTTTTTTACCCGTTTTCTCTTTAGATGTTACGAAAACACGATTATTTTGAATTACTTAACACATAAACATATACATAGGTGCTTATTATACACGGTTGTTTGAAATAAGATTGTACAGACGTGACTTCGTTACGGTTGGCTCGTACAATCGCGTAAAATCGAGAGTTAGTGATTCGTACACCGTTTAATAAGAGGCTATAACGGTTGTTACTTTACCATGTAAAACATTATTCTTAATTGTATCCTTAAACGTCTAAGATTGGGTGTTTTCAGTTATTTTAAAGGATTAAACTTGTACTTTTTTAACGTTCTCTTTAGATTTCGAAAAACGATATTTTGAATTATAACACTAAATATATAGTGCTTATTTACGGTTGTTTGAAATAAGATTGTACAGAGTGACTTCTTAGGTTGGCTGTACATCGCGTAAAATGAGGTTAGTAATTCGTAACCCTTTGATTAAGAGCCTTTATACACGGTTGTTACGTATAACCATGTAAAGATTATTCTTAGATTGTATCCTTAACGGTCTAAGTAGTTGGTCGTTCAGTTATTGTTAACGTATTAAATTGTACTTTTAACGTTTTCTTTATATGTTACGAACACGACTATTGAATATTAACACATAATATAATATTGCTTATATAAACGTTGTTTGAATAGATTGTACGAGTGACTTGTTCGGTTGGCTGTACAATCGGTAAAATCGAGAGTTATGATTCTACACCGTTTGAATAAAGGCATTTATACCGGTTGTTCGTATTACATGTAAAAGCATGTATTCTTTAGATTGTATCCTTAACACGGTCTAAGTAGTTGGGTCGTTTACAGTTAGTTGTTAAACGGTATTAAAACTTGTACTTTTTTAACCGTTTTCTCTTTAGATGTTACGAAAACACGACTATTTGAATTACTTAACACATAAACATATATCATAGGTGCTTATTATACACGGTTGTTTGAAATAAGATTGTACAGACGTGACTTCGTTACGGTTGGCTCGTACAATCGCGTAAAATCGAGAGTTAGTGATTCGTACACACCGTTTGAATAAGAGGCATTTAAAAAAAAAAAAAAAAAAAAAAAAAAAAACGGTATTAAAACTTGTACTTTTTTTACCCGTTTTCTCTTTAGATGTTACGAAAACACGATTATTTTGAATTACTTAACACATAAACATATACATAGGTGCTTATTATACACGGTTGTTTGAAATAAGATTGTACAGACGTGACTTCGTTACGGTTGGCTCGTACAATCGCGTAAAATCGAGAGTTAGTGATTCGTACACCCGTTTAAATAAGAGGCCTTTATATACGGTTGTTACGTATTACCATGTAAAACCATGTATTCTTTAGATTGTATCCTTAACACGGTCTAAGGAGTTGGGTCGTTTCACAGTTATTGTTAAACGTATTAAAACTTGTACTTTTTTTTAACCGTTTTCTCTTTAGATTTTACGAAAACACGATTATTTTGAATTACTTAACACATACACATATCATAGTGCTTATTATACACGGTTGTTTGAAATAAGATGTACAGACGTGACTTCGTTAAGGTTGGCTCGTACAATCGCGTAAAATTGAGAGTTAGTATTCGTACACCCGTTTGATTAAGAGGCCATTTATACACGGTTGTTACGTATAACCATGTAAAAGCATGTATTCTTTAGATTGTATCCTTAACACGGTCTAAGTAGTTGGGTCGTTTTACAGTTACTTGTTAAACGGTATTAAAACTTGTACTTTTTTTAACCGTTTTCTCTTTATATGTTACGAAAACACGACTATTTTGAATTACTTAACACATAAACATATATATAGTTGCTTATTATAAACGGTTGTTTGAAATAAGATTGTACAGACGTGACTTCGTTACGGTTGGCTCGTACAATCGCGTAAAATCGAGAGTTAGTAATTCGTACACCCGTTTGATTAAGAAGCCTTTATACACGGTTGTTACGTATAACCATGTAAAAGCATGTATTCTTTAGATTGTATCCTTAACACGGTCTAAGTAGTTGGGTCGTTTTACAGTTACTTGTTAAACGGTATTAAAACTTGTACTTTTTTAACCGTCTTCTCTTTAGATGTTACGAAAACACGACTAATTTGAATTAGTTAACACATAATCATATACATAGGTGCTTATTATACACGGTTGTTTGAAATAAGATTGTACAGACGTGACTTCGTTACGGTTGGCTCGTACAATCGCGTAAAATCGAGAGTTAGTGATTCGTACACCCGTTTGAATAAGAGGCATTTATACACGGTTGTTACGTATTACCATGTAAAAGCATGTATTCTTTAGATTGTATCCTTAACACGGTCTAAGGAGTTGGGTCGTTTCACATTTAGTTGTTAAACGGTATTAAAACTTGTACTTTTTTACCCGTTTTCTCTTTAGATGTTACGAAAACACGATTATTTTGAATTACTTAACACATAAACATATACATAGGTGCTTATTATACACGGTTGTTTGAAATAAGATTGTACAGACGTGACTTCGTTATGGTTGGCTCGTACAATCGCGTAAAATCGAGAGTTAGTGATTCGTACACGCGTTTGAATAAGAGGCATTTATATACGGTTGTTACGTATTACCATGTAAAAGCATGTATTCTTTAGATTGTATCCTTAACACGGTCTAAGGAGTTGGGTCGTTTCACAGTTAGTTGTTAAACGGTATTAAAACTTGTACTTTTTTAACCGTTTTCTCTCTAGATGTTACGAAAACACGATTATTTTGAATTACTTAACACATAAACATATACATAGGTGCTTATTGTACACGGTTGTTTGAAATAAGATTGTACAAACGTCACTTCGTTACGGTTGGCTCGTACAATCGCGTAAAATAGAGAGTTAGTGATTCGTACACCCGTTTAAATAAGAGGCCTTTATACACGGTTGTTATGTATTACCATGTAAAACCATGTATTCTTTAGATTGTATCCTTAACACGGTCTAAGGAGTTGGGTCGTTTCACAGTTAGTTGTTAAACGGTTTTAAAACTTGTACTTTTTTTTAACCGTTTTCTCTTTAGATTTTACGAAAACACGATTATTTTGAATTACTTAACACATACACATATTCTTAGGTGCTTATTATACACGGTTGTTTGAAATAAGATTGTACAGACGTGACTTCGTTAAGGTTGGCTCGTACAATCGCGTAAAATTGAGAGTTAGTAATTCGTACACCCGTTTGATTAAGAGGCCTTTATACACGGTTGTTACGTATAACCATGTAAAAGCATGTATTCTTTAGATTGTATCCTTAACACGGTCTAAGTAGTTGGGTCGTTTTACAGTTACTTGTTAAACGGTATTAAAACTTGTACTTTTTTAACCGTCTTCTCTTTAGATGTTATGAAAACACGACTAATTTGATTTAGTTAACACATAATCATATACATAGGGCTTATTATACACGGTTGTTTGAAATAAGATTGTACAGACGTGACTTCGTTACGGTTGACTCGTACAATCGCATAAAATCGAGAGTTAGTGATTCGTACACCCGTTTGAATAAGAGCATTTATACACGGTTGTTACGTATTACCATGTAAAAGCATGTATTCTTTAGACTGTATTGTAAGTGTAAATGAATCCAAATCTAACACAATCTCAACAAGATTGAGTTAGAAACTCAAGAACATAAGAGAAACATGTAGAGAGAGAAAGTATGTAGAGAGATGTAGAGAGAAAGTCACAAGTCTATCTCATTGCAAATGAACGTCCAACCTTACAATACAAAGGCATTGGGGTATTTATACCCCAACCCTAGGAAATAGAAAGTTACACTTCAAGTCCCTCAACTTCTTATATAAACTCTACATTAACAATCTCCCCCTTTTATATAAGAAGGAGGGACACCAAAAAGTAATTAACAACCAACTCTCAAAACTACTTAACAGATGGCTTCCGAAGCTTGAATTTTATCTCTGCAAATCTGATGTCAACCCTGAGCCTCAACCTTCTATCAATTTCACTTACAAAATGTCTGATTAGAACTTTGTTTGCAGCAGAAATGTCATGCACATTGTGACTGTCCATTTGTAACCTAAGATTCAAGTTGTCCATAACCATCTTCAAAGTATCATCACAGTACAGCATCACCTCATGAGAATACATTCTCTTCTTGTTTCCCATGGAATCAGGATACACACAAGATATCTCAGTTTCTTCAGCATCATAGAACACAGTATACATGACAAAATCCTTTTCATCTCCAATTAAATTTCTTCGAGGCTTGTGACAGAAAAGCTTGGAAGTCCAATTTTCCAATCCGAGCTGGAAGTCATAAAGATGAGCTAAGGAAATAGATACTTTGACATGTCTGACAATTGCTGTTAATGCAATTATCTCCTCCTCTGTTCTGAAAGACTTTCCTTTTAAATCATACAATATCCCCAAAATCACATCAAAGCTCAAGTCTTGAAGATCTGCCTCTGTGATAGTGTACTCTTTTCCATCATCTCTTCTAAAAGTAATCACAGGGTAGAGATAAGCGCTGAACTTGCTAGTCTTGTAACTTGTTACACTTACAAACTTGTGATCAGACACTAGCATTTCTCTTCTTTGTCTATTCACCCTCCTCATGTGAATGTACTCAGTTCTCAGCTCTTTCTTCAGGTTTTCTATCCCATACAGCTTTGTGTAGCTCAACTTTCTCTCATGATAGCAAAACCTACTCTTGTACCTCTCCTCCAAATACTTTCCAGTCGCTCTAGTGAATCGATCCCATTCAGTCCTCATTAGAAATTTCCCAGAGCTAGCCTTCATCTTTTCCCACAATTCAACTTTCTTCGGATCAACCGGCATCAAATCATCTTGAGGCAACACTTCTTCTAAGCTCGGTCCTTCTACATCATCCACTGGTTTCTCCTTTTCAAAATCAAACTCTACATCATCAAACATATCTTTCAGTCTTATGTCTTCTGCACACCTTGCATCATTGATCTCTTCATTCGGAACTTGGTAATCCCTAAGCTCAGAAGCTACATTATCCAGGAGCGCTAGAACTCTATCTATTTCAGACAAAGAACTAGAAGCCCCTGAAAACTTCACTCCGCTTTCTTCAACCCTTTCCTCTGGCATCTCTTCCTGAACAGAGCTCAAGAAATCAAGAGTAGATTGGAAGACTGGCTCTTCTGTTTCCATCTCTTCACCTCCCGCAAGAACAATAGAATCTCTGTGACGTGCTGGTTGCTTCTCTCTTGGTGGCCTTTCCTCAAATCTGTCAACAATTCTTACACCCGAAGTTGTTGGCGCCCTAGACGGCTCACTTTCCAATCTTCTGCGTTTCCTCTCCCCCTCATGACGATCATGATCATCATGCCTTCTTGTGGGCCGTCTGGCTGCCGCTTGACATGTTTCCTCAACTCCTCGGATCCGATCTGATAACTGGGACAATCCTTCAGTAAACATTTTGTTGATCTCGTGAAGGTCTTTGTGAGAGAAGCATCAAGAGACGCTTGAAACTGTTGAAACTCTGTATGCGTGACCAAGTGAGATTGAGATCGTTGCTCTTGAATGGCACGTTGCTGAAGAGCTGTTTGTTGTTGAAGAATACCCACTAGATCACTGTCTTCAGAGGAACCAGCTTCCAAGAGTTTAGAGAATAATAGTCCCTTTAACTCAGGAATTGACAGAGAATCAGCCGCTGATTGAGTAGGCTGAGCAGGAGGATCAGGCATCGGTGCTTTGCCTTTTGCTAAAGCCGCAACCTATTTTTCCAAGGCCGAGATACGCTCTGTCTGTTGCTTGATTACCGTCGCCATCTGTTCATTATTCGCCCGAAACAGAGAACGTGTGATAAGTTGATTAGCCGTAATCACAACAGGCATACGAGAAAGATCCACATCAGGAGATGATGTCGTGCCAGTCTGAGGAGGTGCAGAGGAGGATGGTGCAGAAGAGGATGGTGCAGCTGATGCTGATGAAGCAGATACTGTGGATGATTGAGTGGCGGAAGAAGAGGCAGATGAAGAACTACCAACGGGTGTTGAGGAGGAACCCAGAATGGTAGACTGCTGCCTGAGTGCTGTAATGATCGGAGATACGGGTAAACTAACACCGAGGTCACTTAGACTTCTCGTTGATCCAAAGGTAGATCCTAAGGAACCCATGTTCAGCGTTGGCATAATGTTAGCACTGATGGGATTTCCCTCGGTCCTCGCAAGCCCGCAACAAATGCAGAACTTACTCCGGTGGTTCCGGCAGGGCTACTAAAGCCTCCTGCAAAGGTGGTTTGCACCGGTGTCCTAGACAAAGGAAGATTTACATTTGTAGCAATTGGTTCTAGACTCGATGTGCTAGGAAATGAAGTCGTGGGCGGGGGCAGCTGCCTCACTATATCGGTACCACCAACCTCCAAATGAGGAATAGGTACAAGTTGTGATAAATCCCCGTGAGAGGTTGAAACTACCGTTTGTTGAGAAACGGTAGAGTGGTTGAGTTGGGTTGTGCATTGCATGAGTGGGGATCTCATGTCTTGGTCAATAGGTGATGGCAACAGATGCTCACCCCTAGTAGATGTGGCTACCCAGCTAGACTCGGCTTGGGGAGGGGTTTGTACTTCTTTTCTGGCCCCTATCTCACTCTCACCATCTTTTTCTCCTTCCCGTTCACTCATTCTCACTTCCGGATTTTCAACTAATACTCCCTCATCCGTCCTTATTTCACCGAGAGTCAACAATCGACTCGAGCCTTGGTCAGGCATGTCAGCATCATCATCACTATCATCATCTGAAGCTGGAAATTCTTCAGTTTGAGCATCCATGTCACATGCGGCATCTGAATCCGAAGGAAGAATGAGAGTCTCCTCGGAAGAAACTGATCCTGAAGACTCGTACCCCATGAGAATGGTAAGCCGTTGATCCATCTCAACTGGAGTGTACAAAGGTACATGTTGCACAAGTTGTGCCTGCGGTGGTTCAACTTCATGTTCACCAAAAGATTCGAGTACATCCATATCAAGCGGAGATAAAGCATAGTCCACAAGTTGTTCATCATCATGCTGTTCGATAAACGGCTGATTAACCGCATGCTCATCCTCAGCAGCTGCAAAGACATCATCCATTTGACCCGCCGAGCTGATCTGTCCGATATGCGCAGCAACATTCGCAGTAGAAGAATGTGCTGGCTGATCAGGGAGGTCCCCACCAAGTCCCCTCTCGGTATTTTCCCTCTGCACACCCTGACCAAGATCCCGTGATCTCTGGTCCCTAAGTACTATACCCTCACTTCTATGGATGGCATCCTGGGAAGGTCCCGCCGGTTCTGGTTGGACCATAGATGCGTATTTTGCCCTATACTCTCTAACACACTTTACCCCCTGATCAGCATACGCAAGTAGTTCACTAAACAATGGAATTTCCGGACCAAACACTGTTGGTGGATACCGAACAGATTGAAATGAAAAGGACTTGACTTTTACAGAGTTAAGTCGTCGTGGGATGTCTTGATTCTGCTCCATAGCACTGGCAATCAGAACACTTAGGAAACGAGGATACGCCAAATGATTAGGGTTCCTGCCCTTGAACTCGTGCATGTCATGAAAGATCAGTGCTGCATAATCATAGTGTCGATTAAACAGCACTCCTTGAAAAAGTAGGAACATGGACTGTGTGGCCGTGTCATGAGCTGTCTTCTTCCCAGTCAAGCAACGGTTCAAAATAGTAAATAAGGTGTTGTAGGTAGGAGGCAGATTCGTCTTGTTGAACCCGGAAGTTGTATTCAATTCTGCATTGTAGCCAATCGAACGCACACTGGCTAGAGCTTCATCAACACTATCAAACGGTTCAAACTGTACTGCGCCCGGTCGACTCGTAGCCGATGGAAATCCCAACAAATGACGGAATTTGTTGAGTCCAAAGTTGATTGTAAAGTGGTCCACCTTTGTCGTGTAGTAACACCGATCCTCCGTCTCATGAAACTCCAACATTTTCCAGGCTTGTTGTGTTGGCATTATGTGCATAAGTTGACAAACCGTTTGATCGCACATCCAACGTTATAAGTCACTTGAGGGTCACACCTGTGAGGACCTATAATTCGGATAGTATAATAACCCCAGTTTGGAGAGTTTAGTTTTATAATAGTGAATTATAAAACTGTTGGGTGTTTTCTGTATAAACCCCAAAGTGAAAGGTTTTTGATAATTAATTACAGTTATATATTTATTAGTTAAATAATATATAAAAAGGTTAATTAATTGGTTTATAATTATCTGGTAATTATTATATGAAAGATATAATAATTGGTAAATATTCTTTCTTGGAGAAAAAGAAAGAATAAGATAATTATGGAAATTATTCTTTCTTAGAGAGAAAGAAAGAATAAAGCTATATGGTAGTTTTTCCATATAAATAGATGTGCTAGGCCATCAGTTATGAATTGAACTAATTAGTAGCCTTCTCACCAAGAAACCTCTCTCTCTCCATACTCTCTCTCTCTGTCGAATTCATCAGAGATCCAAAAACCAGTTTCGGTTTTTCAGTGTTCTTCGCGTACCGTTTGTTCGTGGAGCGTTCCGGGGTTAGATCCAGCTAGAGGGAATTCCGTTTGGTCGTTTACGGGTGGATCTATCTCAAGCAATCCAGGTAATAACCCTAAACCTACATATTAACTGTAATAAGATAAACAAATAAGATCTGTGATGTTTTCGGGATTTTAATCGTTATTGCTTCCGCTTAATCAAACCAGTTAGGTTTGATTGTCTAACCTTTTGGAACAGTTTGTTTCATATGGTTTTGTCGTGTGTCTCGACCAGTTAGGTTTGAGATCACAGTTTTTCTCGTGTCAGTTTGATACGAGGATTGCACAAAATCCCAACAGTGGTATCAGAGCCACAGGTTTAATTGTTTATTTTATTTATTTGTTATTAGATCCGTTGAAATTGTTTCTTGTGAATAAAGTTTGGATTTAATCTTTATCAGTTTGGTAAAGATTTAATCAGTTTGATAATTATCAGTTTTGAATAAAACATGATCTTTATCAGTTTGGTAAAGATTTGATTTTATTTGGTTTAATCTTTATCAGTTTGGTAAAGATTTTGGGTAATTATCAGTTTTTCAATAAAAACTAAAACTTTATCAGTTAGGTAAAGTTTTAATCTTTATCAGTTAGATAAAGGTTTAATCTTTATCAGTTGTGTAAAAATTTATTTTTTTATCAGTTTTGTTTATCGTATATCTCATTAAAACTGAAAAACACGAAATCACACACGCTAGCAAGATCGGTAGCGGAACGGTGGCACATGGCAACCGAACCATCCCACCGATCGCCGGTCAAACCACAATGGCGGCGGAACGGCGGCCAAAGCCGACCGAACCGCCACCTGGATCACCGAAGCCGCACCACCAGTTCGGTGGCGGCTGTAATCGGTGGCCACCAGCAACGGTGGTGGCGGTGGTTTCTGTCGTTGATCACCACCGACGTGATGGCGGCTGTTATTGATAGCAGCGGCGACACGAACGTCGCGGACCACCCGCCAGGCCGCCGGCTGCCTCACGGCCACGCCAAGGCGGCGGCGGTGGTCGGTTTTATGAATCGCCAAGCCACCAAGAATGGTGGTGGCAGCGATCGCTGTTGATCGACGGGAACGGCGGCGGCGGCGACTGTCGTCATCGTCGCTGGTCGAGCCGAAACCACCAAATGGTGGTATCGCTGCTGTCGCCAGACGGTGGCATCGTAGCGGCGGTGGCGCTTTGGCGTCATCGTCGCCGGACGTGGAAATCGGCCAAGGCCGATCGAATTGCCGAACGTCACCGGCGATGGTGACGTGGCTGCTGCTGTCGTCGGAAGGCGATGGCGGCGGCGGTTGGTGACTTGTTTCAATAGCCGCCGGCCACTTGGTGGCAACGGTGGCGGTGTTTGTTTTGCAACCGTCGTCGCGGGCGCGTAGTGTTGCGATGATCACGGTAGCGACCGTTTGTTGTTACCATCACCAAAGGCGGTGATTACGTGATCAACGACGAGACATCGATCGATCGCGAGATCGTGTTTTTGGGTTTTTCGTTTTGTTGGGCCTAACCTATCCGAGGCCCAAGAACCAGAAATTTGGACCCAGTTTGAGGCCCAAAAGGGTTTAAATGGTTTTTGGCTTTTATCCGAATTAATTTTATAAGTTTATCTTATAAAATTGTTTAATGAATTTTATTAAACATGTGTTTATCAAACCCAGTATTTGACTCAGTTTTGGTCAAATGGGCCAGGTGTCATGTTTGACCAGTTGGTCAAACCACGATACAGTTTTTAGGCCAGTGTCTATAATTTCGAACAGTTGGTTCGGAATGTCCGGTTTGATATGTTTTGGATAAAAACAAATATTTTAGAAAATTGGTTTTATATAATAAATTTATAGTAAAACCGATTTCAGATTAAAATATTAGTTTTGATTTGTAAAACAGTTTGTTTTATAAATCAGTTAAAACCATGTTTTACGATAAACCAAACGAGATAATCTTTAACGGATCTAGGATTGTTCTCTGCTTGCTTAAATGCTTTATATGATTGCATGAATTATACCTGTTGTGTATATTGGTTGTATCTATTACAATAATTGCCGACTTAGTACATTAGGGCCTGTATGCTACTTGCAACCCCTTCTTAATGAAAATGACCTTAGGATATTTTTCAATATTTTCTTTTTCCCGGAGTTCCATCAGACATGCCAAGGCCAGTGGGAGCTACGAGAGAAAATTTATAATAGGTCATTTAATTGGCAAATCTGTAATTAGATGCTTTAAATACGTAGTTGTTAATCTTTAACTGCGTAGATGTGTTTAACTGCCTGCTCATGATTGGTTGATAATTATTGCATGTTTATTTTATCAAACGTTTTAAAATATAGAGAGAGTTTTAAAACTTTACAATCATGAAATCTGTTAGGTTTTAAAAATTAAAATTGCCAGTTTTTCCAAACCTTTTTAAACGGTAAATTTTATTTTAAAACCTTATATTTATAAGATTGGTTTCTTATAAAGGCATGTTGACAAAACAGTTAGTTTTGGTCAGCAAGAAGGCTTTCAAAAACAGTTAGTTTTTGGTTAGCAGTCATGCTATTAAAACAGTTAGTTTTAATTAGCAGGTGCTTTTAAAACAGTTAGTTTTAAATAGCGTGTATGTTTAATAACGGTTAGTTTTAAACATTGGTTGCCTTTTAAAACAGTCAGTTTTAAAATTGCAAAGTTTTCTAAAAATACTGGAAAATAAAAAAAGGTTTCTCAAAACTTAGTTAAAACCCCCGAAAATCATAGATCAGTAGTGCAACCCACTTGGGACACCTAACGGCGTAAGGTACGCGGGCGTTGGAAGTGAGCAAGCCTTGGGCGTCCGCGTTCAAACCCCAAGCTGAAAGGGGTGTGATAAGTACACCAGTCCCAAATGGTGTGATCTATTTTGGTTTTGTAACAATTCACCGTGTCGTATCGGGCCAAAATGCACTGAGGGACTAAAACATGTACGGTTTTATCCGATGTCCCGAAAAGATCTAGGAGTCATGTCAGTTAGATATGATTGGTATAAGTCCTTACCTACCGAAATAGTACGGGCCTGGTGTGACGTGAGCAAGCCGTACATCAGGACGTATGAAATAAGGATCCTAGCCCAATACTTATCATTTAAGGGTTTATTGATATTTATTGGGAGTCTATTCACAGTTACTAAAGCCAAATGTTTTATATGTGTAGATGGCAAACACTGTAACCAACACTAAATAACCTGTCTCTTCGCTCCATTCTTGAAAAGGACAAGCTCACTGGAGCTAACTTCCTCGACTGGGAGCGCAATCTGATGATTGTGCTCAGGCACGAGAGGAAGTGGTATGTCCTTGAAGAGCCTCTAGGTGAGGCCCCTCCAGCAAATGCTAGTGCCAATGTAAGAAATGCTTATAGAAAGCATTCTGATGATTTGCTGGATGTTGGCTGTCTCATGCTTGCGACTATGAGCCCAGATCTGCAAACAGGGCTCATGAACACGAATGCCTATGACATGATCCGCCAGTTGAGGGACATGTTTCAGACGCAAGCACGCACAGAGCGTTATGATGCCACTCGGGCACTGAACGCGTGCAAGATGGCCAAGGGGACCTCGGTTAGTGATCACGTCATGAAAATGAAGAAGCATATTGATCACCTAGAGAGGCTTGGTCACCCAGTTCCGTTGCAGTTAGCAACGGATACGATACTCAACTCATTGACTGAGGATTATAAGCAGTTTGTAATTAACTATAATATGAATAACATGGAAAAGACAATTGCAGAGTTGCATTCCATGTTGAAAACTGCTGAGTTGAGTATGGGGACCGGGACCAAGACCAAGGATGTGCTCATGGTCGGAGATGGTAGAGCGAAGAGAAAGCGTGGGCATGGAAACACCAGTAAGGGCAAGAGCCAGTCTCAGGCAAGCCAGAGTGTGACCAAGGTCGATGACGAACGCAAGGGCAAGGGCAAGAAAGTGAAGCCTAACAAAGCCAAGACCGAGAATAGGTGTTTCATATGCCATGAACTTGGTCATTGGAGGCGAAACTGTCCAAAGCGTCACAAAGAAGGCAATAACGCCTCAGGTATTTGTGATTGCTTTAGTTTATCACTTTCACTTGTTAGTTTACAAGTATGTTGACACCTAGTGCAAATATTCTAATTGCAGGTGGTCAGAAGTGAGGAGCCCAAGATTGCGAGGATCTACGTGCTAGTTTATCATTAGATATTTATCAAGACAATTTTAAATTTATGTTTGTGGTTTTAAAACAATTTTGAATGGTTGTGATCTTTTGGATATTTATGGTTTATTAAAATTGGTTTTAAACTTATTGTCTTGATTTAATATCTTGTGCATGATGATGTTGTTGAATCTGTTTAAAGTCGAGATTGACTTGATTCAAATAAGTAGATCCTAGATGTCATGTATTACACTAACAGAATTACTTCAATGTTTTAATTAATTGATTTGAAGTAATAGTTATATGAAAACTATCAAAAACACACGAAGTACTATTATTTTAGGAATGTGTTTTTAAGAATAAAACATACATGAGTAAAAGGATTATAAAATATTACTCACATGTTTTAGAGAGAATTTAGGATTGTTGTCTCAGATGACGTTGACAACATCAGTATTTATAAAACTAGGAAATTCCAAGTCTTGGAATTGGGATTTGATAAAATCCAGTTAAGTTTTGTAAATGTTAAATTCTAGTATTACTTGAAATAGAATTGACTAGGAAGTCAAGTTTTGACTAAAGTCAATAGTTAATATTAAGTAATGGTCAGTTTTCATATAGGTTAGTGGGAGCCCAGTTTATTCTATATCCAGTTCCGTGATAAAGAATAAAAGATATATATAAGTATATATGTCTGTATGTGCTAATTATTGATTCAATATATCTCAGAATTATAATCCAGTTAGGATATAAATTCATAAGATATAAGATCTACCTTTTAGTTAAAAAGGATAGATAAATAGTTTCAAACTTTGAGACAGTATAAAGTCATAATTGACTTTAATCAATAATTAAAGTGTGTTGGAATGAACTAAAGATATTAAATATCTTTTGACTCGAAAGTGTTATAAAACACTAGAGTAAATTTCCTGGTTTACCAGACTTGGTAAATGGAAATTTTGTTAGATTTCAGGTCGAAATCATGTATCTACACAGCAACTAAGGGAAGTTGCAGTTTGATGTTTCATATTCAAGGAAACCAGGAGTTTTTCCAGTATCTCCAGGTTCAGAAAATATGGTGAAAGTCTAATTTTGTTTTAAGGGTGTTTGCAAGAACAAAATTAGCATAGTCAAGTGGAAAGTATCAGATGATACTAAGCTTGTACTATTTTGGTTATTTCTTTGATTAGTATGGTAAACGCTAATCAAAGGTTTAAACTGAAGAAGGGTGATACTTCGTTTAAATCAGTATTTAGTATACGTTGAGTAGACACCATAAAAGTAGCTTAGAAGTGCTATTAATTTCGTTCTTATTACAGAGTGGAATATGGAGGACTAAACGAAATTAGTTTCTTTGTCTCTTTACACTTAGCATGTTTTGATCCGGGAATAAAAAACTAGTTTCAGTTTTTATTTGAAATTATCCGTGACAACTTATCAAGGTGGGAACCTGATAGGGCTATAAAGTCATCGTGGAGTTTTTGGGTGGTTATGATCAGTCGTTCAATAACAGCTACAAGTGATGTAGACCAAAAACTACACGGATATTCGATAGAGCAGCGAATATCGGATGTGATCCGCCGGTTGAGATTACTCCATGGATTTAGTCATGAGTAAGACTCCCAGAGGTTGTCCTTAGCACCTGAGGTATTTGGTTTGGCATTACGAGGACTGTTGGATACTTAGTACGTTCTAACATCACGCCGTAACAGGTGGTCATACGGGCGTAACTAGATTCAGCGGAAGCCGTGGTGTCAAATGCAGATATGCAAGATGGGATTTGCACCTCTTCTTCGAAGAGAGATATTTCTTGGGCCCCTTGACTGACTGAAAAGACTGATGAAGTGCATGGCCATGCCCAAACGAACTGATTTGTTCTTTGTCGTTTACCAATCAGTAGAGGTCGGATAGTCGAGAAACATAATCTTTGAGTATTCAGAGTTGACTGTATCCATGCTCATACTCAAAATTGAAATATCGTGATGCAAAAGGAAAAGCCTAGTTTATACCCGATTTGTGGACAGTTTGTTCATAAATGTTGTTTCCTTTTAGGAACGTTTTATCACCTACCTGGGTATAAGGGTGCTTATATACCTGGTTAGCCTAAGTGCCTGTCTAGGGGCCTCCTTAGGTCCCGTGTCATCAATCTGGTATTGCCAACTTGCACAAGTGGGAGTCTGTTGGCATTATGTGCATAAGTTGACAAACCGTTTGATCGCACATCCAACGTTATAAGTCACTTGAGGGTCACACCTGTGAGGACCTATAATTCGGATAGTATAATAACCCCAGTTTGGAGAGTTTAGTTTTATAATAGTGAATTATAAAACTGTTGGGTGTTTTCTGTATAAAACCCCAAAGTGAAAGGTTTTTGATAATTAATTACAGTTATATATTTATTAGTTAAATAAATATATAAAAAGGTTAATTAATTGGTTTATAATTATCTGGTAATTATTATATGAAAGATATAATAATTGGTAAATATTCTTTCTTGGAGAAAAAGAAAGAATAAGATAATTATGGAAATTATTCTTTCTTAGAGAGAAAGAAAGAATAAAGCTATATGGTAGTTTTTCCATATAAATAGATGTGCTAGGCCATCAGTTATGAATTGAACTAATTAGTAGCCTTCTCACCAAGAAACCTCTCTCTCTCCATACTCTCTCTCTCTGTCGAATTCATCAGAGATCCAAAAACCGTTTCGGTTTTTCAGTGTTCTTCGCGTACCGTTTGTTCGTGGAGCGTTCCGGGTTAGATCCAGCTAGAGGAATTCCGTTTGGTCGTTTACGGGTGGATCTATCTCAAGCAATCCAGGTAATAACCCTAAACCTACATATTAACTGTAATAAGATAAACAAATAAGATCTGTGATGTTTTCGGGATTTTAATCGTTATTGCTTCCGCTTAATCAAACCAGTTAGGTTTGATTGTCTAACCTTTTGGAACAGTTTGTTTCATATGGTTTTGTCGTGTGTCTCGACCAGTTAGGTTTGAGATCACAGTTTTTTTCGTGTCATTTGATACGAGGATTGCACAAAATCCCAACATGTTGACATATATAAGAGGAACTGCAGCCTCTTTGGTCAAAGGAACAAAAAAACGGATGATTCTTCAGGATTTCCGCTATCACCGGACTTTAGTCTTCGCATGTACCGAATATACCACGTTGTTCGGTTTTTTCGTCAAGGAAGAGTGCAGCTTGCAGAATTGACGATCAGCATCTAAATGAGGTTGATGCATGGAAGTGCGTTCGGATAAGATACGTGGAATTTCCAGTGACTCGTGTCTGGAAAAACGTAGTCTGCCATATCTGATACAGTGACAAAGAATTAGATCTTTAAACAAAACATTATCACTTTTTAGTTTATTACTCTTTGAAAAACATGGGGTTTAAATGAAAAATCCATTAAGTGTGGGACATTGAATTTTGATGAAGAATGAATGACCACGAATGTTATATAAAGAACTCAGTAAATAATACCAACCAAAATATTCATGACATTTTCAGTTTGATCAGTTTATTACGTCTGATAACATCTATTATAGAAAACTGAGCACGGTCCTATCCTATTAAGTCCATTGTATAATTTACTGAGTTCAAAAACATATACATTGAATGAAGGTCATTTACGATCAAAGTATTAGTTCATCCAAGTCCATATGATTCGAACAATGAATCATGCAACACTTATGTTATAAAAATATGATCATCAAGGAATACAAACCCAAGTGATTTACCCCGTATTAGATGAGTGTTTACAAACTACGTATTTCTATCCTATTCGGTATATGATAAATAGTGAATACCTATAGGAATCGAAAGACTCGGGAATCGGTTACAATAACACACACTAAAAGCTAATACAAGAAGTAAAATGCTAAGTCTTCGGCTTCAAGGTCTTCGCACGAGCATAGATGATTCAGAAAGATTGAATCGTTGAGAAGAATGAAATATTTTTAGGTGCAGTTTGAAAATGATGAGGATGCCACATGTCATAATCTTATTCGCGTTCAGACTCGAAACCGCGTGAAGATAGAACGTCTCGAGATACATACGACACGGAACGGACTCGAGTTAGACTCGAGATGGACTCGAGATAGACTCGAGATAGATATTTGAACACTCAAAGGTCTCAAGATAGAAAATAAGACGCGGAAGAGACTCGAGATAGACTCGAGATAGACTCGAGATATCATAGTAGACACGTGGACACTCGAGATGACACGTGGACACTCGAGATGACACGTGGACACTCGTGATACGTAGCACCCTTAAACTCTTGCACCACTCGAGATAACCTCGAGATAGACTCTCACGTGACCACACTCGAGATGGACTCGAGATACAAACGCACATGATACTCACATGATCTGCACTCGAGATGGACTGAGATAGGCACGCATGTGACTTATACTCGCATGACACTCGAAATAGACGTCTCACATGACACACACTCGAGATACGTACTCGAAATACACTCGGATACATACTCGAGATACACATCTCGGAATACAACTCGAGTTGAATACTCAGATGGACTCGAGACAAAAACATCCATAACAATCTCGAATTAAAGACTCGAGATGCTAACCCGATAGATGACCATCTCGAGATAGAACCTCGAGACATTCAATTATGTCAAATACTCCCCCTTGACCATGACTCCCCCTATACCTAAGCATACCTGAACCATCTGTAAGAATGAAACAATTACCAGTATGATTGTCTGAGATACTCCCCCTGAACTGTTGCAAGCACTTGAAACACAGATTAATAGACAACAACATATGCACTAAAATACTGAGGAAAAAGAGAAATGAATGAAAAATTAAAAGAAATAAACTCAGACATGATCAAGTAATTAAAGATATACAGACTACAAGAATATACACTTAGACCACTAAATGTATATCAAAGTATTGTATATAGACAATTACCTACTATCTGATATTCAAATCTTTTTATCAATCATACCAAGTCTGGAGATTAGAAAATTGAACCGCTTCTCATCTAAAGCCTTGGTAAATAAATCCGCAAGCTGATACTCAGTATTTACAAAATATAATTCGATATTCTCTTTTTCCACATTGTCTTTAAGAAAATGATACCTGATATCAATGTGCTTTGTTTTTGAGTGTTGAACAGGATTAGCAGAGATAGCTATCGCACTTTTTGAATCACAGTAAATTGGAATCTTTTTGTACTCAAACCCATAATCCCGCAATTGTGTTTGCATCCATAATACCTGTGAGCAGCAAACTTGCAGCAGCAACATATTCAGATTCAGCTGTGGAAGTGGAAACACACTGTTGCTTCTTTGAAGCCCAAGACACCAACTTGTTGCCTAGTAACTGAATATGCCCTGATGTGCTCTTTCTGTCCATATTACAAACCACCATAGTCTGCATCAGAATATGCCTGAAGCTCAAACCTAGACCTTTTGGATACCAAAAACCCGTAATATGGAGTTCCTTTTAGATATCTGAAAATCCTTTTGACTGCAGCTAGATGAGATTCTTTTGGTTTGCTTGATATCGAGCACAATACACATGTAGCAAACATGATATCTGGACGACTCGCTGTCAGATACATTAATGAGCCAACCATTCCCCGATAAGTGCGAAGATCCACATCCTTTCCTTCATGATCTGGTCCAATCTTATTTCCCGTTGCCATTGGGGTGCCAATGGAATTGCACGATGACATGTCATACTTCTTCAACAAATCAAAGATATATTTGGACTAATTTATGAAGATGCCATCAGTAAATTGCTTCACTTGCAAACCAAGAAAGAAATTGATTCACCCATCATACTCATTTTAAACTCTTGGGTCATGATGGTTTCAAATTTCTTGCACAAATCCTTACTGGTAGAGCCAAAAATAATACATCCACATATACCTGAATGACCACAATATGATCTCCTTCCTTCATAATGAATAAAGTTGAAATCTACAGATCCTTTCTTAAATCCTTTGGATAGAAGATATGTTGACAATTCTTCATACCAAGCCCGTGGAGCTTGCTTTAATCCATAAAGAGCCTTGTCCAGGATATAGACATAATCAGGATGATCAGGATCAACAAACCCTTCTGGTTGAGTGACATATACCTCTTCTTTTAAATGACCATATAAAACGCAGTTTTAACATCCATTTGAAACACCGTGAAGTCTTTGTATGCTGCATATGCCAGAAACATTACGAATAGCCTCAAGTCGAGCAACTGGAGCAAATGTCTGATCATAATCAATGCCTTCTTGTTGCCGGTAACCTTTCGCAACAAGTCGAGCCTTGTTCCGAACAATCGTACCATGCTCATCTTTCTTGTTCTTAAACAGCCATTTGGTGTCAATGATTGACTTGTCTTGAGGTCTTTTTCACTAACCGCCACACTTTAAGTGCTGAAAACTGATTTAGTTCTTCTTGCATGGCAGTCACCCAGTCAGAATCTTGTAATGCATCCGAAACACGAGTTGGTTCAGTATCAGTCAAGAAGACTGAAAAATTGCATTCATTAGCTGATGCAGCTCGTGTCTTGACTGTGGATGTAGGATCTCCAATAATCAGTTCAATTGGATGACTGCGAGTCCATTTGACAGTGTGAGGTAAAGGAGTCTGATCATTTACTGTTGAAGGTTCAATGATGTCAACAGGTACATTGGTAGAAGGATCAAAGGATTTTCAGGGGGTTAGTAACATGAGGTTCAGTAGATGAAGCAGAAGGTATATCTTGAACATCAGAAGTGGCCTGAATAGATGTTGAAACAGAATCAGTAATATCCAAGGACGAAGTATTAGAAGCTTGTGTGTCAACTGCCTCGGATGAATCAGGCTCATTCTGAGAGGTAGAGGATGACTCTACATTAGACGAGGATGGAAGAGATAGCGAATCAAGTGCAGAACCTGTAGATGAAGAAGTAGCATGAGAAAAATCATCATAAACAGATTGAAACAGAAAATCAAGATAAGAAGCTTGAGACGACTCAGGAGTTACACACTGATCTTGACTTGAAGATTCTGCATTCACAACATGATTAGTACTCGAAGAAGATGAACAATCAGAGGATAATTCAGTAATTGGGTCAAAGCGAACATTGATGCTTTCAGATACCACCCTTTTCTGTTTATTAAGTACCCTGTATGCGATTGAGGACTCAGAATATCCAACAAAAATTAACTCATCCGACTTAGGTCCAAACTTACCCCTATTTTCAGATTCATTTAAAACAAAACACTTGCAACCAAACACTTTAAAGTGTCCAACTGAAGGTACACGACCAAACAAAATATGATAAGGGGTTTTTCCAAATCTCCTATGAATTATTGAACGATTTTGTGTGTAACAAGCAGTATTAACCGCTTCAGCCCACAAGTATTGAGGTAGTTGACTTTCAGCAAGCATAGATCTAGCAGCTTCAACAAGAGTACGATTTCGCCGTTCAACTACCCCATTTTGTTCCGGAGTTCGTGCAGCAGAAAACGTTTGAGTAATACCAAAAGTATTATAAAAGGTTTTAAGAATGATATTTTTGAACTCCGTCCCATTATCAGTTCGAACAGTTTGGACTGGAAGGTTAAGTTGTACTTGAACAGCTTTAATGAAATTGATAATAAGAGAAGAAGTTTCATCCTTAGATTTTAAAAACTTTGTCCAAGTATATCTTGAAAAATCATCAACAATAACCAGAATATATTTACGACCAGCCAAACTCTGAAACTTCATAGGGCCACACAAATCCATATGCAACAAACTCAAGGGAGATTTTGATCCTTGTTCAGGTTTGGGAGGATGAGATACACGTTTCATCTTGCCTTTTTCACATCCAGGGCACATTTCCTCTTGTTCAAATTTAATCATTGGAATTCCAGATACAAGTTGATGTTTAACAATTTTGTCAATGTATCTGAAATTCAAATGAGATAATCGTTTATTCCATAAAACTGCTTGTCTTAAAGAGGATCTGGTAAGAAAGCAAGGGGACATAGATTGTAACTTATGTTGTAGTCTAATTGTGTAGAGATTTGTTCGTCGTGAACCGACTAACAATTCTTTACCTTCTTCAGTTCTGACAACACATCTTCTTTTCTTGAAATAAACTTCTAAATCTTTATCACAAAATTTGCCAATACTGAAGAGATTATGATTTAGACCAACAACATGAGCAACATTTTTAATTGTAATGTCTTTGCATACAATGTCACCTTGACCAACTACCGGAGCTAATTCATTGTTACCAAACTTTACAGATCCACCATATTCTTCTTTATAATTGGACAGGATCTCTTTTCTTCCAGTCATATGTTTGGAGCACCCGGAATCAAGGTACCACTTATGACTGGCCTGCAATAAATAAAATCAAGCAGATTTAGGAACCCATTTAAAAATGGGTCCTTGTGAAGAAAAAGTCTTATACACACGTGAGATTGGATCCCAAAAATATTTGATTCCTTGGCGCACAATAGACTTTCTAAATGGTAAGAAAGTAGAGACAGAAGACTGAAGAGTGGAAGCAGTAGTAGTCATAGTATGAGTTTCATCCATATGTTTTAATTTTGAAGAAATCATAGTAGCCTTTTTATTGATACTGCAATTATTAGAAGGTACATGATTCTTATTGAAAGAAAAATGACTCCGTCTATTAGGAGGAGTAACAAAACTAGATGAAAACTGCATACTATACACTTGCTTTCTAAATCGACTCTTTGTCTTCTTCTGTCTTCTCTTCTTCATAGAAAAACTCACTTCATCTGTAGACACATTAGCACAGATATCAAAAGGTTTGGGCTTGAAAGTATTAGACTGAGTATGATTAGAAACTTCCTCAGATTTTTCAGAAGACTCAAGATTTGGATTTTGCTTTTTCAAATCAATTTGTTTTTGAAAATGTCGCAACATTGATTGCACACCCTGAGTAAAACGAATGTTCTTTATATAATTTTCAGTAACTGAAGGAGTAGCAATCTTTTGATTCTTACCAGCATAATGTAGTCCCTCTTCATATACAGATAGTCTTTCAACTAATCTGTCGTAACTTTTGGTTAAAGAACTACACTTGCTAGACCAAAATTTTGAATCACATTTATGTTGAGCTAGTTCTACTCTCAGTTGTTTGATTGTATTTTGAAATTGTTTATTAACAGATTCATGTTTCTTCTTTAAGCAAATGATATCATCTTGTACAGAATTATCTGAGACTTTAGAAGAACCAAAAGAAGATGATCCATGTATTAATTCATCTGACTGTGACTTCGGAGATTCACTTGCCTTCTGAGATTTAGATGATTCACAAATAACAGGTAGTGTATCATCAACTACTTTCAACTGATAAGGTTTCAAAACATCAGTTGAAGACATAGCTGATAGTTCCTTATATTCCACATAACCATCAGATGTGACAACTCTGAAAGTTTCTTCCTGTTCATCATCTAAGCCATCAGAGTATACATTTGAAGATGAATTCTGAGTTGTGGATGACTTCATAGGTACAGAATCACATTGAGAATCTGGTATGTCAAAAATAGAGTTTGACACAGACGAAACTAATTCACTTAGAATATCAGAAACCAAAGACTTTGAGTCTGTCTCAGAAGAATCCCAAGTTAAAAAATTCTTACTTTTAGAAAGAAGAATTTCATTTTGTTCTGATAACTCTTTAATTTTGATTTCTAGTTCAGAAATTTTGGCTTCAAGTTCTAGAGTCGGAACATATGGTTTTAACATACCATCATATTCACTCTGTGATTCTGTCTGTACAAACAAATCTGAAGTATCCATTGTTGCAGGTGATTTGATTTTCAAATTTTCAGAGCTATATACAAATTTAACTCTGTGATATTTTTCACCATGATACAATGGATCATGCTTCTTTATCTCCTGCATTTCAGAAAACTCTTCTTTCATTTCAAAACCTTTTAATATTGGAAATCGAGCACTCATTCTTAAATCAGTGAGATCATAAAATGCAGGTTTTTCCTCTAAGGCCTTTTTCAGATATTGAGGATTGTTAAAACCAAGACCTTCTTTTGAATATAAGTCTCTATCTGCATATGGTTTATTAAGAAAAAATGTGTGCTCAGATTGTCCAATCTTGTACAGTTTAAAGTTCAATTCTGAAATTGTTTTGTTTAACGAAGAAGCATTATCTTTTTCTGATATTAAACTGAGAGTAAGAAACTCAATTTCTGACTTTAAAACTTTATTTTGTTGTTGCAGATACTCAAGTTCACTTACTGATTCATTCAACTTATCAACCATAGACAGAAGATTATCTCTTTGTTGAGATAAATCAGTAAGTTCTTGAGTTTGCTTTGAAATGACAATTTCAAGTTCTTGATTTTTCAAATGAATTGGATTTGTCATTTCAAGCAATTTGTTTTTGAATTCTATGAAATGAGGATCATTTACCATTTGAGGATCAGCAGCTTTCTCTTCCTCATCATCTGACTCCTCCTCCATCAATCCCATGAAGCACATTTGTGCTTGATCTTCTGTATCTGAAACATCAAGCCACTCTTCATCATCAGCCATTAGCACTAACCCTTGCTCCTGTTTTTCTGCCAATTCTAACTTTTTCTTGAGAATTTCAACTTTTGACATCTTCGCTGGACATATCCTTGCCACATGCCCCTTTTTTCCGCACTTGAAGCACGTTATGTTTTCATTTGTCTTCTTCTCCTCAGTAACCTCAGCAGTTTCCTTTTCTTCTTCAACTCCCTTGTTGACATATTTATCAACATAGTTACCTGAATTTCTTTGAGCATACATCTGACCTTGATTGAGATTGCCAATTCTGTTGACATTCCTTCCTCTGGATGCAAATCGTCTGTTGTTGGGACTTGGTTTATTGTAGTATTTCTTTCTGTACGCCTCTGTTAAAGTCAGTAAGCTTTGGAACATCAAATCTCTTTCTTCATCCTCACTTTCTTCTTCATCCTCATCATCATCTACTTCAAACACTTTTGCCTTGCCTTTCTTGATAACACCCTTTCCTTTCTTCCTTTCAGTTAGCAGTGCAAGAGATTCTTGTTCAGCTTTTTCTTTCTTCTGTTTTTCCAACACAGCCTCTTCAACCTCTTCCTCGAACAGTTTCAAATTCTCATATACTTCATATACTTTGAGCTCATTTAGTGCTTTGTGTTGCTTTACAAATCTGGTAAATGGCTTCCATTCTAAAGACAGATTGTTTATGAACTTTACACTAAAGTCCATCTCTGATCTATGAATTCTGTTCTTCTTCATATCATTCATTAGTATAACAAATCTGTCATAAGCGTCTTCAAGAGATTCACCATCCTTCATCTTGAAGTTTTCATACTTGTCCATCAGAGTAGTTATCCTCAACTGATTTCCCACTTTAGACCCTAGCATGATCTTCTCTAACTGATCCCAGATGGATTTTGCTGAATCATCATAACTGTCAAGCTTTCTATATATGTCATTTGGAATAGCCTGAATCAAACAGTTCTGTGCTTCCAGATCTATCAAGTATTGAGTTTTCTCAGCCTCATCCATCTCTTCAACCTCTTTCACTACTCTTATTCCATTAACCACATGTGTAGGCAATGGTTTTGCTCCATAGTCAATTGATTTTAAAATCAGATTGCCTTTATCTTTTCGCTTTACAAACAGTCTGAATCTTGCAACCCATAGCTCATACTCGTCTTTGAACAATACTGGTGCTTTTGAGTCAGATCCCATTGCCAAATCTTCCCTTTTGTTAATTGGATTCATTTTGATTCAGGATCTTTTCTACTACTTTTCTCAGATTCTCAACCTTTCAACTATCTCGAGTGTGAATAGAGATACTCGAGATGTCAATAGAGACACAAGATATGAACAGTGTCACACGAGATGATGTCTCGAGTGAATAACCCCAGTACTCGAGATACTGTCTCGAGTGGTGAACAGTGCTACTCGAGATACTGTCTCGAGTGATGAACAGTGCGACTCGAGATACTGTCTCGAGTGATGAACAGTGCGACTCGAGATACTGTCTCGAGTGTATTGTCTCGTGATAGGATCAACCCTTGCAAGATTGTCTCGAGTGATGAACAGTATCACTCGAGATGATGTCTCGAGTATTTTCACGCGTCACAAACCGACAAACACTCGAATTGCCTTCCTTGTCTTGTACTCTAACAACCCAACTCGAGACTTATCTCGTGACTTAACCAATCACGACTCGAGATGCCTTCACGTAGTCTCGAGATGAGGCTCGAGACATATGAACATGCAAAAGACTCGAGACATATGAAGATACACTAGACTCGAGACATATGAAGATGAACTTTTTCTCAACTTTTTCTCAAAAATCTAGCTAAAACCTTCAATTTTACCTCAAATCCTATCTAAATCCTGTGCAAAAACACTCAAACATCACTCTAATTCATGAATTCAAACATGAATTCATGAAAAAAATCACCAAACAACTCAAAAACTCTTCAAGTCTTCATGAACCTCCATTGATGACTATCTTCAAAGCTTCAAATCTTCAAATCTTTGCTTCAATCCATGAGAATCTTCATCAAAAGTGTAGTAGATCCAGCTCTGATACCAATTGTAAGTGTAAATGAATCCAAATCTAACACAATCTCAACAAGATTGAGTTAGAAACTCAAGAACATAAGAGAAACATGTAGAGAGAGAAAGTATGTAGAGAGATGTAGAGAGAAAGTCACAAGTCTATCTCATTGCAAATGAACGTCCAACCTTACAATACAAAGGCATTGGGGTATTTATACCCCAACCCTAGGAAATAGAAAGTTACACTTCAAGTCCCTCAACTTCTTATATAAACTCTACATTAACATGTATCCTTAACACGGTCTAAGGAGTTGGGTCGTTTCACAGTTAGTTGTTAAACGGTATTAAAACTTGTACTTTTTTAACCGTTTTCTCTCTAGATGTTACGAAAACACGATTATTTTGAATTACTTAACACATAAACATATACATAGGTGCTTATTGTACACGGTTGTTTGAAATAAGGTTGTAGAGACGTCACTTCGTTACGGTTGGCTCGTACAATCGCGTAAAATCGAGAGTTAGTGATTCGTACACCCGTTTAAATAAGAGGCCTTTATACACGATTGTTATGTATTACCATGTAAAAACATGTATTCTTTAGATTGTATCCTTAACACGGTCTAAGGAGTTGGGTCGTTTCACAGTTAGTTGTTAAACGGTATTAAAACTTGTACTTTTTTTTAACCATTTTCTCTTTAGATTTTACGAAAACACGATTATTTTGAATTACTTAACACATACACATATGCATAGGTGCTTATTATACACGGTTGTTTGAAATAAGATTGTACAGACGTGACTTCGTTAAGGTTGGCTCGTACAATCGCGTAAAATTGAGAGTTAGTAATTCGTACACCCGTTTGATTAAGAGGCCTTTATACAAGGTTGTTACGTATAACCATGTAAAAGCATGTATTCTTTAGATTGTATCCTTAACACGGTCTAAGTAGTTGGGTCGTTTTACAGTTACTTGTTAAACGGTATTAAAACTTGTACTTTTTTAACCGTCTTCTCTTTAGATGTTACAAAAACACGACTAATTTGAATTAGTTAACACATAATCATATACATTGGTGCTTATTATACACGGTTGTTTGAAATAAGATTGTACAGACGTGACTTCGTTACGGTTGGCTCGTACAATCGCGTAAAATCGAGAGTTAGTGATTCGTACACCCGTTTGAATAAGAGGCATTTATACACGGTTGTTACGTATTACCATGTAAAAGCATGTATTCTTTAGATTGTATCCTTAACACGGTCTAAGGAGTTGGGTCGTTTCACAGTTAGTTGTTAAACGGTATTAAAACTTGTACTTTTTTACCCGTTTTCTCTTTAGACGTTACGAAAACACGATTATTTTGAATTACTTAACACATAAACATATACATAGGTGCTTATTATACACGGTTGTTTGAAATAAGATTGTACAGACGTGACTTCGTTACGGTTGGCTCGTACAATCGCGTAAAATCGAGAGTTAATGATTCGTACACCCGTTTGAATAAGAGGCATTTATACACGGTTGTTATGTATTACCATGTAAAAGCATGTATTCTTTAGATTGTATCCTTAACACGGTCTAAGGAGTTGGGTCGTTTCACAGTTAGTTGTTAAACGGTATTAAAACTTGTACTTTTTTTAACCGTTTTCTCTTTATATGTTACGAAAACACGACTATTTTGAATTACTTAACACATAAACATATATATAGTTGCTTATTATAAACGGTTGTTTGAAATAAGATTGTACAGACGTGACTTCGTTACGGTTGGCTCGTACAATCGCGTAAAATCGAGAGTTAGTAATTCGTACACCCGTTTGATTAAGAAGCCTTTATACACGGTTGTTACGTATAACCATGTAAAAGCATGTATTCTTTAGATTGTATCCTTAACACGGTCTAAGTAGTTGGGTCGTTTTACAGTTACTTGTTAAACGGTATTAAAACTTGTACTTTTTTAACCGTCTTCTCTTTAGATGTTACGAAAACACGACTAATTTGAATTAGTTAACACATAATCATATACATAGGTGCTTATTATACACGGTTGTTTGAAATAAGATTGTACAGACGTGACTTCGTTACGGTTGGCTCGTACAATCGCGTAAAATCGAGAGTTAGTAATTCGTACACCCGTTTGATTAAGAAGCCTTTATACACGGTTGTTATGTATAACCATGTAAAAGCATGTATTCTTTAGATTGTATCCTTAACACGGTCTAAGTAGTTGGGTCGTTTTACAGTTACTTGTTAAACGGTATTAAAACTTGTACTTTTTTACCGTTTCTCTTTAGATGTTACGAAAACACGATTATTTTGAATTACTTAACACATAAACATATACATAGGTGCTTATTTACACGGTTGTTTGAAATAAGATTGTACAGACGTGACTTCGTTAGGTTGGCTCGTACAATCGCGTAAAATCGAGAGTTAGTGATTCGTACACCCGTTTAATAAGAGGCATTTATAACGGTTGTTATGTATTACCATGTAAAACATGTATTCTTTAGATTGTATCCTTAACACGGTCTAAGGAGTTGGTCGTTTCACAGTTAGTTGTTAAACGGTATTAAAACTTGTACTTTTTTAACCGTTTTCTCTCTAGATGTTACGAAAACACGATTATTTTGAATTACTTAACACATAAACATATACATAGGTGCTTATTATACACGGTTGTTTGAAATAAGATTGTACAGACGTGACTTCGTTACGGTTGGCTCGTACAATCGCGTAAAATAGAGAGTTAGTGATTCGTACACCCGTTTAAATAAGAGGCTTTATACACGGTTGTTATGTATTACCATGTAAAACATGTATTCTTTAGATTGTATCCTTAACACGGTCTAAGTAGTTGGGTCGTTTTCACAGTTATTGTTAAACGTATTAAAACTTGTACTTTTTTTAACCGTTTCTCTTTAGATGTTACGAAAACACGACTATTTGAATTACTTAACACATAACATATACATAGGTGCTTATTATACACGGTTGTTTTGAAATAAGATTGTACAGACGTGACTTCGTTACGGTTGGCTCGTACAATCGCGTAAAATCGAGAGTTAGTAGATTCGTACACCCGTTTGATAAGAGGCATTTATACAGGTTGTTACGTATTAACCATGTAAAAGCATGTATTCTTTAGATTGTATCCTTAACACGGTCTAAGTAGTTGGGTCGTTTCACAGTTATTGTTAAACGGTATTAAAACTTGTACTTTTTTAACCGTTTTCTCTTTAGATGTTACGAAAACACGATTATTTGAATTATTAACACATAACATATACATAGGTGCTTATTATACACGGTTGTTTGAAATAAGATTGTACAGACGTGACTTCGTTACGGTTGCTCGTACAATCGCGTAAAATCGAGAGTTAGTGATTCGTACACCCGTTTGAATAAGAGGCCATTTATACACGGTTGTTATTATTACCATGTAAAACATGTATTCTTTAGATTGTATCCTTAACACGGTCTAAGGAGTTGGGTCGTTTCACAGTTAGTTGTTAAACGGTATTAAAACTTGTACTTTTTTTAACCGTTTTCTCTCTAGATGTTACGAAAACACGATTATTTTGAATTACTTAACACATAAACATATACATAGGTGCTTATTATACACGGTTGTTTGAAATAAGATTGTACAGACGTGACTTCGTTACGGTTGGCTCGTACAATCGCGTAAAATCGAGAGTTAGTGATTCGTACACCCGTTTGAATAAGAGGCATTTATACACGGTTGTTACGTATTACCATGTAAAACATGTATTCTTTAGATTGTATCCTTAACACGGTCTAAGGAGTTGGGTCGTTTCACAGTTAGTTGTTAAACGGTATTAAAACTTGTACTTTTTTTAACCGTTTTCTCTTTAGATGTTACGAAAACACGATTATTTTGAATTACTTAACACATAAACATATACATAGGTGCTTATTATACACGGTTGTTTGAAATAAGATTGTACAGACGTGACTTCGTTACGGTTGGCTCGTACAATCGCGTAAAATGAGAGTTAGTGATTCGTACACCCGTTTGAATAAGAGGCATTTATACAGGTTGTTACGTATTACCATGTAAAAGCATGTATTCTTTAGATTGTATCCTTAACACGGTCTAAGTAGTTGGGTCGTTTCACAGTTAGTTGTTAAACGGTATTAAAACTTGTACTTTTTTAACCGTTTCTCTTAGATGTTACGAAAACACGATTATTTTGAATTATTAACACATAACATATACATAGGTGCTTATTTACACGGTTGTTTGAAATAAGATTGTACAGACGTGACTTCGTTACGGTTGGCTCGTACAATCGCGTAAAATCGAGAGTTAGTGATTCGTACACCCGTTTGAAATAAGAGGCTTTATACACGGTTGTTACGTATTACCATGTAAAAGCATGTATTCTTTAGATTGTATCCTTAACACGGTCTAAGGAGTTGGGTCGTTTCACAGTTAGTTGTTAAACGGTATTAAAACTTGTACTTTTTTAACCGTTTTCTCTCTTAGATGTTACGAAAACACGATTATTTTGAATTACTTAACACATAAACATATACATAGGTGCTTATTATACACGGTTGTTTGAAATAAGATTGTACAGACGTGACTTCGTTACGGTTGGCTCGTACAATCGCGTAAAATCGAGAGTTAGTGATTCGTACACCCGTTTGAAATAAGAGGCATTTATACACGTTGTTATATTACCATGTAAAAGCATGTAGTCTTTAGATTGTATCCTTAACACGTCTAAGGATTGGGTCGTTTCACAGTTAGTTGTTAAACGGATTAAAACTTGTACTTTTACCTTTTCTCTTAGAGTACAAAACACGATTTTTTTGAATTACTTAACACATAAACATATACATAGGTGCTTATTTACACGTTTTGAAATAAGATTGTACAGACTGACTTCGTTAGGTTGGCTCGTACAATCGCGTAAAACGAGAGTTAGTGATTCGTACACCGTTTGAATAAGAGGCATTTATAACGGTTGTTACGTATTACCATGTAAAACATGTATTCTTAGATGTATCCTTACACGGTCTAAGGAGTTGGGTCGTTTCACATTAGTTGTTAAACGGTAAAAACTTGTACTTTTTTACCTTTCTCTAGATGTTACGAAAACACATATTTGATACTTAACACATAAACAATACATAGGTGCTTATTCACGTTGTTTGAATAAGTGTAAGACGTACTTCGTTACGGTTGGCTCGTACAATCGCGTAAAATCGAGAGTTAGTGATTCGTACCCGTTTAATAAGAGGCCTTTTACACGTTGTTAGTATTACATGTAAACATTATTCTTTAGATTGTATCCTTAACACGGTCTAAGGAGTTGGTGTTTCACATTAGTTGTTAAACGGTATTAAAACTTGTACTTTTTAACCTTTCTTAGATTTACGAAAACACGATTATTTGAATTACTTAAACATAACATATCATAGGTGCTATTACACGGTTGTTTGAAATAAGATTGTACAGACGTGACTTCGTTAGGTTGGCTCGTACAATCGCGAAAATGAGAGTTAGTAATTCTAACCCGTTATAAAGGCTTTATACAGTTGTTATAACCATGTAAAACATGTATTCTTTAGATGTATCCTTAACACGGTCTAGAGTTGGGTCGTTTACAGTTTTGTTAAACGGTATAAAACTTGTACTTTTTTAACCTTCTTTAGATGTTACAAAACACGACTATTGAATTATTAACACTAACATATACATAGTGCTTATTATACACGTTTTTGAAATAAGATTGTACAGACGTGACTTCGTTACGGTTGGCTCGTACAATCGCGTAAAATCGAGAGTTAGTGATTCGTACACCCGTTTAATAAGAGGCTTTATACACGGTTGTTAGTATACCATGTAAAAGCATGTATTCTTTAGATTGTATCCTTAACACGGTCTAAGGAGTTGGTCGTTTCACAGTTAGTTGTTAAACGGTATTAAAACTTGTACTTTTTTAACCGTTTTCTCTTTAGATGTTACGAAAACACGATTATTTTGAATTACTTAACACATAACATATACATAGGTGCTTATTATACACGGTTGTTTGAAATAAGATTGTACAGACGTGACTTCGTTACGGTTGGCTCGTACAATCGCGTAAAATCGAGAGTTAGTGATTCGTACACCCGTTTGAATAAGAGGCTTTTATACACGGTTGTTACGTATTACCATGTAAAAACATGTATTCTTTAGATTGTATCCTTAACACGGTCTAAGAGTTGGGTCGTTTCACAGTTAGTTGTTAAACGGTATTAAAACTTGTACTTTTTTAACCGTTTTCTCTTAGATGTTACGAAAACACGATTATTTGATTACTTAACACATAACATATACATAGGTGCTTATTATACACGGTTGTTTGAAATAAGATTGTACAGACGTGACTTCGTTACGGTTGGCTCGTACAATCGCGTAAAATCGAGAGTTAGTGATTCGTACACCCGTTTGAATAAGAGGCATTTATACACGGTTGTTACGTATTACCATGTAAAAGCATGTATTCTTTAGATTGTATCCTTAACACGGTCTAAGGAGTTGGGTCGTTTCACAGTTAGTTGTTAAACGGTATTAAAACTTGTACTTTTTTAACCGTTTTCTCTCTAGATGTTACGAAAACACGATTATTTTGAATTACTTAACACATAAACATATACATAGGTGCTTATTGTACACGGTTGTTTGAAATAAGATTGTACAGACGTGACTTCGTTACGGTTGGCTCGTACAATCGCGTAAAATCGAAGTTAGTGATTCGTACACCCGTTTGAATAAGAGGCATTTATACACGGTTGTTAGTATTACCATGTAAAAGACATGTATTCTTTAGATTGTATCCTTAACACGGTCTAAGGAGTTGGGTCGTTTCACAGTTAGTTGTTAAACGGTATTAAAACTTGTACTTTTTTAACCGTTTTCTCTCTAGATGTTACGAAAACACGATTATTTTGAATTACGGTTGGCTCGTACAATCGCGTAAAATGAGAGTTAGTAATTCGTTACACCCGTTTGATTAAGAGCCTTTATACACGGTTGTTACGTATAACCATGTAAAAGCATGTATTCTTTAGATTGTATCCTTAACACGGTCTAAGTAGTTGGGTCGTTTTACAGTTACTTGTTAAACGGTATTAAAACTTGTACTTTTTTAACCGTCTTCTCTTTAGATGTTACAAAACACGACTAATTTGAATTAGTTAACACATAATCATATACATAGGTGCTTATTATACACGGTTGTTTGAAATAAGATTGTACAGACGTGACTTCGTTACGGTTGGCTCGTACAATCGCGTAAAATCGAGAGTTAGTGATTCGTACACCCGTTTGAATAAGAGGCATTTATACACGGTTGTTACGTATTACCATGTAAAAGCATGTATTCTTTAGATTGTATCCTTAACACGGTCTAAGGAGTTGGGTCGTTTCACAGTTAGTTGTTAAACGGTATTAAAACTTGTACTTTTTTAACCGTTTTCTCTCTAGATGTTACGAAAACACGATTATTTTGAATTACTTAACACATAAGCATATACATAGTGCTTATTGTACACGGTTGTTTGAAATAAGATTGTACAGACGTGACTTCGTTACGGTTGGCTCGTACAATCGCGTAAAATCGAAAGTTAGTGATTCGTACACCCGTTTGAATAAGAGGCATTTATACACGGTTGTTACGTATTACCATGTAAAAGCATGTATTCTTTAGATTGTATCCTTAACACGGTCTAAGAGTTGGGTCGTTTCACAGTTATTGTTAAACGGTATTAAAACTTGTACTTTTTTAACCGTTTTTCTCTCTAGATGTTACGAAAACACGATTATTTTGAATTACTTAACACATAACATATACATAGGTGCTTATTGTACACGGTTGTTTGAAATAAGATTGTACAGACGTGACTTCGTTACGGTTGGCTCGTACAATCGCGTAAAATCGAGAGTTAGTGATTCGTACACCCGTTTAAATAAGAGGCCTTTATACACGGTTGTTTTTATTACCATGTAAAGACATGTATTCTTTAGATTGTATCCTTAACACGGTCTAGGAGTTGGATCGTTTCACAATTAGTTGTTAAACGGTATTAAAACTTGTACTTTTTTTTAACCGTTTTCTCTCTAGATGTTACGAAAACACGATATTTTGAATTACTTAACACATAAACATATACATAGGTGCTTATTATACACGGTTGTTTGAAATAAGATTTTACAGACGTGACTTCGTTACGGTTGGCTCGTACAATCGCGTAAAATAGAGAGTTAGTGATTCGTACACCCGTTTAAATAAGAGGCCTTTATACACGGTTGTTAGTATTACCATGTAAAGACATGTATTCTTTAGATTGTATCCTTAACACGGTCTTAGGAGTTGGATCGTTTCACAGTTAGTTGTTAAACGGTATTAAAACTTGTACTTTTTTTTTAACCGTTTTCTCTCTAGATGTTACGAAAACACGATTATTTTGAATTACTTAACACATAAACATATACATAGGTGCTTATTATACACGGTTGTTTGAAATAAGATTGTACAGACGTGACTTCGTTACGGTTGGCTCGTACAATCGCGTAAAATAGAGAGTTAGTGATTCGTACACCCGTTTAAATAAGAGGCTTTTATACACGGTTGTTATGTATTACCATGTAAAAACATGTATTCTTTAGATTGTATCCTTAACACGGTCTAAGTAGTTGGGTCGTTTTACAGTTACTTGTTAAACGGTATTAAAACTTGTACTTTTTAACCGTCTTCTCTTTAGATGTTACGAAAACACGACTAATTTGATTTAGTTAACACATAACCATATACATAGGTGCTTATTATACACGGTTGTTTGAAATAAGATTGTACAGACGTGACTTCGTTACGGTTGACTCGTACAATCGCGTAAAATCGAGAGTTAGTGATTCGTACACCCGTTTGAATAAGAGGCATTTATACACGGTTGTTACGTATTACCATGTAAAAGCATGTATTCTTTAGATTGTATCCTTAACACGGTCTAAGGAGTTGGGTCGTTTCACAGTTAGTTGTTAAACGGTATTAAAACTTGTACTTTTTTAACGTTTTCTCTCTAGATGTTACGAAAACACGATTATTTTGAATTACTTAACACATAAACATATACATAGGTGCTTATTGTACACGGTTGTTTGAAATAAGATTGTAGAGACGTCACTTCGTTACGGTTGGCTCGTACAATCGCGTAAAATCGAGAGTTAGTGATTCGTACACCCGTTTAAATAAGAGGCCTTTATACACGATTGTTATGTATTACCATGTAAAAACATGTATTCTTTAGATTGTATCCTTAACACGGTCTAAGGAGTTGGGTCGTTTCACAGTTAGTTGTTAAACGATATTAAAACTTATACTTTTTTTTAACCGTTTTATCTTTAGATTTTACAAAAACACGATTATTTTGAATTACTTAACACATACACATATGCATAGGTGCTTATTATACACGGTTGTTTGAAATAAGATTGTAAGACGTGACTTCGTTAGGTTGGCTCGTACAATCGCGTAAAATTGAGAGTTAGTAATTCGTACACACCGTTTGAATAAGAGGCCTTTATACACGGTTGTTACGTATAACCATGTAAAAGCATGTATTCTTTAGATTGTATCCTTAACACGGTCTAAGTAGTTGGGTCGTTTACAGTTACTTGTTAAACGGTATTAAAACTTGTACTTTTTTAACCGTCTTCACTTAGATGTTACGAAAACACGATTATTTGAATTACTTAACACAAAGCATATACATAGATGCTTATTGTACACGGTTGTTTGAAATAAGATTGTACAGACGTGACTTCGTTACGGTTGGCTCGTACAATCCGTAAAATCGAGAGTTAGTGATCGTACACCCTTTAAATAAGAGGCCTTTAACACGGTTGTTATTTATTACCATGTAAAACATGTATTCTTTAGATTGTATCCTTAACACGTCTTAGGAGTTGATCGTTTCACAGTTAGTTGTTAAACGGTATTAAAACTTGTACTTTTTTTTAACCGTTTTCTCTCTAGATGTTACGAAAACACGATTATTTTGAATTACTTAACACATAACATATACATAGGTGCTTATTATACACGGTTGTTTGAAATAAGATTGTACAGACGTGACTTCGTTACGGTTGGCTCGTACAATCGCGTAAAAAGAGAGTTAGTGATTCGTACACCCGTTAAAAAGAGGCCTTTATACAGGTTGTTATGTATACCATGTAAAACATGTATTCTTAGATTGTATCCTTAACACGTCTAGGTTGATCGTTTCACATTAGTTGTTAAACGGTATAAAACTTGTACTTTTTTTAACCGTTTTCTCTCTAGATGTTACAAAACACGATTATTTGAATACTTAACACATAAACATATACAAGGTGCTTATTATACACGGTTGTTTGAAATAAGATTGTACAGACGTGACTTCGTTACGGTTGGCTCGTACAATCGCGTAAAATAGAGAGTTAGTGATTCGTACACCGTTTAAATAAGAGGCCTTTATACACGGTTGTTATGTATTACCATTAAAGACATGTATTCTTTAGATTGTATCCTTAACACGGTCTAAGGATTGGATCGTTTCACAGTTAGTTGTTAAACGGTATTAAAACTTGTACTTTTTTAACCGTTTCTCTCTAATGTTACGAAAACACATTATTTGAATTACTTAACACATAAACATATACAAGGTGCTTATTATACACGGTTGTTTGAATAAGATTGTACACGTGACTTCGTTACGTTGCTCGTACAATCGCTAAAATAGAGAGTTAGTGATTCGTACACCCTTAAATAAGACTTACCGGTTGTTATGTATTACCATGTAAAAACATGTATTCTTTAGATTGTATCCTTAACACGTCTAAGTAGTTGGTCGTTTTACAGTTACTTGTTAAACGGTATTAAACTTGTACTTTTTTAACCGTCTTCTCTTTAGATGTTACGAAACACGACTAATTGATTAGTTAACACATAATCATATACATAGGTGCTTATTATACACGGTTGTTTGAAATAAGATTGTACAGACGTGACTTCGTTACGTTGACTCGTACAATCGCGTAAAATCGAGAGTTAGTGATTCGTACACCCGTTTGAATAAGAGGCATTTATACACGGTTGTTACGTATTACCATGTAAAAGCATGTATTCTTTAGATTGTATCCTTAACACGGTCTAAGGAGTTGGTCGTTTCACAGTTAGTTGTTAAACGGTATTAAAACTTGTACTTTTTTAACCGTTTTCTCTCTAGATGTTACGAAAACACGATATTTGAATTACTTAACACATAAACATATACATAGGTGCTTATTGTACACGGTTGTTTGAAATAAGATTGTAGAGACGTCACTTCGTTACGGTTGGCTCGTACAATCGCGTAAAATCGAGAGTTAGTGATTCGTACACCCGTTTAAATAAAGGCCTTTATACACGTTGTTATTATTACCATGTAAAAACATGTATTCTTTAGATTGTATCCTTAACCGTCTAAGGAGTTGGTCGTTTCACAGTTAGTTGTTAAACGATATTAAAACTTGTACTTTTTTTTAACCGTTTTCTTTAGATTTACAAAACACGATTATTTTGAATTACTTAACACATACACATATCATAGTGCTTATTATACACGGTTGTTTGAAATAAGATTGTACAGACGTGACTTCGTTAGGTGGCTCGTACAATCGCGTAAAATTGAGAGTTAGTAATTCGTACACCCGTTTGATAAAGGCCTTTATACACGTTGTTAGTATAACCATGTAAAACATGTATTCTTTAGATTGTATCCTTAACACGGTCTAAGAGTTGGTCGTTTTACAGTTACTTGTTAAACGGTATTAAAACTTGTACTTTTTTAACCGTTTCTCTTAGATGTTACGAAAACACGACTATTTGATTTATTAACACATAACATATACATAGGTGCTTATTATACACGTTGTTTGAAATAAGATTGTACAGACGTGACTTCGTTACGGTTGACTCGTACAATCGCGTAAATCGAGAGTTATGATTCGTACACCCGTTTAATAAGAGGCATTTAACACGGTTGTTAGTATTACCATGTAAAAGCATGTATTCTTTAGATTGTATCCTTAACACGGTCTAAGGAGTTGGTCGTTTCACAGTTAGTTGTTAAACGGTATTAAACTTGTACTTTTTAACCGTTTTCTCTCTAGATGTACGAAAACACGATTATTTTGAATTACTTAACACATAAACATATACATAGGTGCTTATTTACACGGTTGTTTGAAATAAGATTGTAAGACGTCACTTCGTTACGGTTGGCTCGTACAATCGCGTAAATCGAGAGTTAGTGATTCGTACACCCGTTTAAATAAGAGGCTTTATACACGTTGTTAGTATTACCATGTAAAAACATGTATTCTTTAGATTGTATCTTAACACGGTCTAAGAGTTGGGTCGTTTTACAGTTATTGTTAAACGGTATTAAAACTTGTACTTTTTTTAACCTTTCTCTTTAGATTTACGAAAACACGATATTTGATTATTAACACATAACATATCATAGGTGCTTATTATACACGGTTGTTTGAAATAAGATTGTACAGACGTGACTTCGTTAGGTTGCTCGTACAATCGCGTAAAATGAGAGTTAGTATTCTACACCCGTTTGATAAGAGGCTTTATACAGGTTGTTACGTATACCATGTAAAAGCATGTATTCTTTAGATTGTATCCTTAACACGGTCTAAGAGTTGGGTCGTTTACAGTTATTGTTAAACGGTATTAAAACTTGTACTTTTTTAACCGTTTCTCTTAGATGTTACAAAACACGATATTTGAAATTAACACATAACATATACATAGGTGCTTATTTACACGGTTGTTTGAAATAAGATTGTACAGACGTGACTTCGTTACGGTTGGCTGTACAATCGCGTAAAATCGAGAGTTAGTGATTCGTACACCCGTTTAAATAAGAGGCCTTTATACACGGTTGTTATTATTACCATGTAAAACATGTATTCTTTAGATTGTATCCTTAACACGGTCTAGGAGTTGGTCGTTTCACAGTTAGTTGTTAAACGGTATTAAAACTTGTACTTTTTTTAACCGTTTTTCTTAGATTTACAAAACACGATTATTTTGAATTACTTAACACATAACATATCATAGTGCTTATTATACACGGTTGTTTGAAATAAGATTGTACAGACTGACTTCGTTAGGTTGGCTCGTACAATCGCGTAAATGAGATTAGTATTCGTAACCCTTTAATAGAGGCCTTTATAAGGTTGTTATTAACCATGTAAAGACATGTATTCTTTAGATTGTATCCTTAACACGGTCTAGAGTTGGTCGTTTACAGTTATTGTTAAACGTATTAAAACTTGTACTTTTTTAACCGTTTTCTCTTAGATGTTACGAAACACATATTTGATTATTAACACATAACATTACATAGGTGCTATTATACACGGTTGTTTGAAATAAGATTGTACAGACGTGACTTCGTTACGTTGCTGTACAATCGCGTAAATAGAGAGTTAGTGATTCGTACACCCTTTAATAAGAGGCTTATACACGGTTGTTAGTATTACCATGTAAAGACATGTATTCTTTAGATTGTATCCTTAACACGGTCTAAGGAGTTGGGTCGTTTCACAGTTAGTTGTTAAACGGTATTAAAACTTGTACTTTTTTAACCGTTTTCTCTCTAGATGTTACGAAAACACGATTATTTTGAATACTTAAACACATAAACATATACATAGGTGCTTATTGTACACGGTTGTTTGAAATAAGATTGTACAGACGTGACTTCGTTACGGTTGGCTCGTACAATCGCGTAAAATGAGAGTTAGTGATTCGTACACCCGTTTAAATAAGAGGCTTTATACACGGTTGTTATGTATTACCATGTAAAAACATGTATTCTTTAGATTGTATCCTTAACACGGTCTAAGAGTTGGGTCGTTTCACAGTTATTGTTAAACGGTATTAAAACTTGTACTTTTTTAACCGTTTCTCTTTAGATTTACGAAAACACGATTAATTTTGAATTTAGTTAACACATAACATATACATAGGTGCTTATTATACACGGTTGTTTGAAATAAGATTGTACAGACGTGACTTCGTTAGGTTGGCTCGTACAATCGCGTAAAATCGAGAGTTAGTGAATTCGTACACCCGTTTGAATAAAGAGGCATTTATACACGGTTTGTTACGTATTACCATGTAAAAGCATGTATTCTTTAGATTGTATCCTTAACACGGTCTAAGGAGTTGGGTCGTTTCACAGTTAGTTGTTAAACGGTATTAAAACTTGTACTTTTTTAACCGTTTTCTCTTTAGATGTTACGAAAACACGATTATTTTGAATTACTTAACACATAAACATATACATAGGTGCTTATTATACACGGTTGTTTGAAATAAGATTGTACAGACGTGACTTCGTTACGGTTGGCTCGTACAATCGCGTAAAATCGAGAGTTAGTATTCGTACACCCGTTTGAATAAGAGGCATTTATACACGGTTGTTACGTATTACCATGTAAAAACATGTATTCTTTAGATTGTATCCTTAACACGGTCTAAGGAGTTGGGTCGTTTCACAGTTAGTTGTTAAACGGTATTAAAACTTGTACTTTTTTAACCGTTTTCTCTCTAGATTTACGAAAACACGATTATTTTGAATTACTTAACACATAAACATATACATAGGTGCTTATTATACACGGTTGTTTGAAATAAGATTGTACAGACGTGACTTCGTTACGGTTGGCTCGTACAATCGCGTAAAATCGAGAGTTAGTGATTCGTACACCCGTTTGAATAAGAGGCATTTATACACGGTTGTTACGTATTACCATGTAAAAGCATGTATTCTTTAGATTGTATCCTTAACACGGTCTAAGGAGTTGGGTCGTTTCACAGTTAGTTGTTAAACGGTATTAAAACTTGTACTTTTTTAACCGTTTTCTCTCTAGATGTTACGAAAACACGATTATTTTGAATTACTTAACACATAAACATATACATAGGTGCTTATTATACACGGTTGTTTGAAATAAGATTGTACAGACGTGACTTCGTTACGGTTGGCTCGTACAATCGCGTAAAATCGAGAGTTAGTGATTCGTACACCCGTTTAATAAGAGGCCTTTATACACGGTTGTTAGTATTACCATGTAAAGACATGTATTCTTTAGATTGTATCCTTAACACGGTCTTAGGAGTTGGATCGTTTCACATTAGTTGTTAAACGGTATTAAAACTTGTACTTTTTTTAACCGTTTTCTCTCTAGATGTTACGAAAACACGATTATTTTGAATTACTTAACACATAAACATATACATAGGTGCTTATTATACACGGTTGTTTGAAATAAGATTGTACAGACGTGACTTCGTTACGGTTGGCTCGTACAATCGCGTAAAATAGAGAGTTAGTGATTCGTACACCCGTTTAAATAAGAGGCCTTTATACACGGTTGTTACGTATTACCATGTAAAAACATGTATTCTTTAGATTGTATCCTTAACACGGTCTAAGGAGTTGGGTCGTTTCACAGTTAGTTGTTAAACGTATTAAAACTTGTACTTTTTTTAACCGTTTTATCTTTAGATTTACGAAAACACGATTATTTTGAATTACTTAACACATAACATATCATAGGTGCTTATTATACACGGTTGTTTGAAATAAGATTGTACAGACGTGACTTCGTTAAGGTTGGCTCGTACAATCGCGTAAAATTGAGAGTTAGTAATTCGTACACCCGTTTGATTAAGAGGCCTTTATACACGGTTGTTACGTATAACCATGTAAAAGCATGTATTCTTTAGATTGTATCCTTAACACGGTCTAAGTAGTTGGGTCGTTTTACAGTTACTTGTTAAACGGTATTAAAACTTGTACTTTTTTAACCGTCTTCTCTTTAGATGTTACGAAAACACGACTAATTTGATTTAGTTAACACATAATCATATACATAGGTGCTTATTATACACGGTTGTTTGAAATAAGATTGTACAGACGTGACTTCGTTACGGTTGGCTCGTACAATCGCGTAAAATCGAGAGTTAGTGATTCGTACACCCGTTTGAATAAGAGGCATTTATACACGGTTGTTATGTATTACCATGTAAAAACATGTATTCTTTAGATTGTATCGTTAACACGGTCTAAGGAGTTGGGTCGTTTCACAGTTAGTTGTTAAACGGTATTAAAACTTGTACTTTTTTAACCGTTTTCTCTTTATATGTTACGAAAACACGACTATTTTGAATTACTTAACACATAAACATATATATAGGTGCTTATTATACATGGTTGTTTGAAATAAGATTGTACAGACGTGACTTCGTTACGGTTGGCTCGTACAATCGTGTAAAATCGAGAGTTAGTGATTCGTACACCCGTTTGAATAAGAGGCCTTTATACACGGTTGTTACGTATAACCATGTAAAAGCATGTATTCTTTAGATTGTATCGTTAACCCGGTCTAAGGAGTTGGGTCGTTTCACAGTTACTTGTTAAACGGTATTAAAACTTGTACTTTTTTAACCATCTTCTCTTTAGATGTTACGAAAACACGACTAATTTGAATTAGTTAACACATAATCATATACATAGGTGCTTATTGTACACGGTTGTTTGAAATAAGATTGTACAGACGTGACTTCGTTACGGTTGGCTCGTACAAGCGCGTAAAATCGAGAGTTAGTGATTCGTACACCCGTTTGAATAAGAGGCCTTTATACACGGTTGTTACGTATAACCATGTAAAAGCATGTATTCTTTAGATTGTATCCTTAACACGGTCTAAGGAGTTGGGTCGTTTCACAGTTACTTATTTAACAGTATTAAAACTTGTACTTTTTTAATAGTCTTCTCTTTAGATGTTACGAAAACACGACTAATTTGAATTAGTTAACACATAATCATATACATAGGTGCTTATTATACACGGTTGTTTGAAATAAGATTGTACAGACGTGACTTCGTTACGGTTGGCTCGTACATTCGCGTAAAATCAAGAGTTAGTGATTCGTACACCCGTTTAAATAAGAGGCCTTTATACACGGTTGTTACGTATTACCATGTAAAAGCATGTATTCTTTAGATTGTATCCTTAACACGGTCTAAGGAGTTGGGTCGTTTCACAGTTAGTTGTTAAACGATATTAAAAGTTGTACTTTTTAACCATTTTCTTTTTAGATGTTACGAAAACACGTATATTTTGAATTAATTAACACGTAAACATATACAAAGGTGCTTATTACACACGGTTGTTTGAAATAAGATTGTACAGACGTGACTTCGTTACGGTTGGCTCGTACAATCGCGTAAAATCGAGAGTTAGTGATTCGTACACCCGTTTAAATAAGAGGCCTTTTGTGACAACCGACAAATTCGGCTTTCAGGTTAGTGACTCGTTAAATCACTCAGTAGTGTTTCCGTTAGTAAAATTATAGTCATTTTACTTATTAGGAAGACTTAGGTTAGTTTGCGCGAAAAATTTAGGCGATAACCTAGAATTCCCGATAATCGTCCGAAAAAGCCCGTTCCGGCCCAAAGTCGCCCGAAAACCTTATAATGCCAAATTTAAAGCCAACTTATATAAAATATAATGTTTCATTGGAAATAAAAATAAACTGTTCTAAATAACCTAATTTCATGCTCGAAAAAGTCAGTTTTATCGAAAACTATCGCGAACCGACACTGCGTTTAAATTTAAACAGTGTAAAGACAATTTTTTAAAAAAAAATGACAAAGGGTTGGGGTGGGCCCCACCATGGCTGGCCACCCCCCCCCCTACATCTCTCTCCCTCTCTTTTTCCAAGATTTTTAATCATCTAAACCTCTTCCCAATTCATTTCATCATTTCAATTTCAAATTTCTCTCTCTCTATTCTCTTTTCTCTCTCTCTCTCTCTAAACCTTTCAAGAAAATCAGCCAAGTTATCTTCAAAAATTTGAGCTTTTTTAGAAGTTCAAACAAGAATTTCAAAGCTCTAATAGTTGTATCATCAAAGGTAAGGGTAGTATGTACGTTTTAGCTTCGATTTCTAGCACTTTTGGTGCTTTTTCTTACTCTTCTTGAGGTTTAAACCCTCCTTGTTGGTTGAATATTGTACTTGATGTTTGAAGACGAGAATGAACCATAGAAATGTGTTAAAACATTCAAAGATGGTGAAATTCTATGACTCTTCCTTATAAACACAAGTTTTGGGTGAAAAATCATACATTTTTGGGTGTTTTTGATGCTCCTAAGGGCTAGAAATTGTTATTTCATGCATGTGTCTTGATGATATTCATGTGTATTTTATGTATTTACTTGACATGTGTTGGGGGATTTTAGTTTAACATCAAATAAACCCCAAATTCTTAAAGATTTCTAAGTGTTTTTGGTGAAAATTATGAGCATTGATTCTGACCTAATGCTGACAGAATGTTGCATGTGGGTTTGGACGACCCAAAAGGGGTATAAATGGACTCATTTTTCTCTAAAAATTTTATGGTTTGATATTTTATGGGTTAGGGTTCGAACCCAACTGGAATCATTCAAAAATTCCAAGTTTTGAACCTTCAACCATTACAAAACTTTTAGTGTGCAAATAGCTACGGGTCAGATTTTGAGTTGACTTGTTGCATGAATATCTCATTGATAACTTCTTCAAAATGCATGATTTTTGACTCTAAGTTCAAGTTCAATGAGTTAGCTTTCCAAAGAACTTGGAATCACTTGATTTGGTGGATTTTTGAGTACTCAACCAATGAAAATAAATTCATGGTGCAATCTGTCCAGAGATGGCAGATTCACATGCATGGATTAAAGAGGTCATATCTCAATCATAAATCATCAAAATTGAGTAAAACTTGTTTCATTAGTTAGGTATGCATTTTATCTTGAAAATCCCTTTTAAAATTTGAGATTTGGAGTGGTAATGAACTCTCTATGGAACAAACACTACTGACATGTATTTTCAAAAGTGATTTGTGCACACTGATTTTGCAAGAATTTTTAAAATATGTTAAACACCTTTAAAAATTATGAAATTTGGTGGGAATGTTGTTAACACCCCAAGTTCAGTAGTTAAAAATTTGATAACTTTTCCTCTTTTGGACTTAAGCTTAAAGGCGACCTTTTTGCAACAATATGAATCTGCCAGAATCTGAAATTTTTTCAAAAGTTGGTTTGTGAACTTCAAAGACTTTCCATACTATTGGATATTATTATAAAACTATCAAAACCCATTTTACACTATGTTGAGCTAAATAAGTTGCGTAAAGGCATTATAATAGGATATCGGTAGTGACATAACTAGATATTGATCGTCGAATTTGGACTTACATCAATTACGTATGTTATAGGGCACTAGTAGACTTGGATTCGGGTTACGCACACTATCGATTGTCCAAAACGCTAAGCTACTCAAGGTGAGTATTCACAGCCCCTCTTTTACCGCTTTTACGTATTTGGGGTGAAAAGCATGTTACGAATGAATTGTTGATTTATATTGTGAAATAAATCTTAATGTGAGTAAAGTTTGCAATGTTATGAGACATGATATAGTGAGTTTGAATGTTTAAAGTCTCCGGCATCTACTATTAACTCATAACAATGGGCCTATAATGCTAGTGGATAGCGCTATTTGGTTGACATACCCACCTTATACTGACGAGAAATAGGTGCACTGTATTGAATAAAAGTTCTACACATGTGGGATTTAGTCCCACCGCTGAGGTAGAATAGGGGCATAGCATGTCATAATTTCAGGCTTAGTAGTGACTCAAAGAATAAATATCATGTGATTAACGTTAACCCGGGAATTTTCTCACGGTTTATTACTAAGCTTTGAAATGGAGTGAGCAAAAACGTTCACTAATGATAAGACTAGTAACGGTAGTGGACAAAAAGGTTCAATATAAACTGTTTACAAAATTTGTGTGAATAAAAAGATTCACTGAAAGTTTGTAGCATCCAAATTGTTTTGTGCATATGAAAACCTGTGAACTCACCAACTCTCGTAGTTGACGCTTGCTTTAACATGCTTTTCAGGAAATCAGAAGGTGTTAGAGCAAATATTACTGTATCCGAGATCTCAAGATGAGTAAATAATATTCAAGTCAAACATTGTCAAAGGATGGAAGTCAAAGAAGAAAGTCAAGCATCAAAGTCAAAAGTCAAAGTCTTAATTAGAAATGTCAATGTAATTGTTAGTGAGGTCAAAGGTATAAATAGTAAGTGATAAGGAGTGTTAGTTGTAGACTTGATAGAAGGAGCTTTATTGTAATATTCATGTTAGTGAGTTCTAGAGAGAGAATCAAGAGAGAGAAAGTTCATCTTGTAAAGATTCAATAATGAAATGAAGATTTTGTTTGTTTGATCCATTGTTATTGAACTTACAATTGGTATCAGAGCTATGGCAGAAGATTTGTGCACAATTGTATGAAGATTTGAAGAAATTTGATGAAGATTTGAAGAAATTTTGAAGAAATGGGTTTTTATAGGATTTTTTTGTAGATTTGTAGATTTTTGTTGTAGATCTTGTTGATCTTGTAGATGTCTTTGTGTTTTTGTGTTTCTAGTGCGTTTTTTAATCATCTCCAATCATTCTAGATCATTTTTGATTAAAAATTTGAGTTTTGATTTTTGAAGATCTTCAAAGTTCATCAATGGAGGTCATGAGTGATTGTGAGATTTAGTGTGTTTTTGATTCATTTTTGAGTAGATTTGTTTCTAAAAAGTGTTTTTGAACATGAATCTACAATTTGTTTTTAGTTTTAGAGGTTAAAATTGTGTTTTTTAAAATTTTTGGGTTGAAAGTGTTCTTCATGTTCTTGGGGATTTCGTGTTGAGAAAGATGAAAAATTTGAGAGTTTGATCCAAAAGTTTAAGAATTTTTTGTAAAAAGTTGTTTGTGGGTTCAAATATAATGTCTTGAGCCTTAGTTTGTTAATTTTCGAGCTTTATTCTTGAGTTTTTTGAGTCTTTATCTTGATTTTTTCGCTCAATCAGCTCATATTTGCTTGGTCAGACTCGAAATAGGGGTCAGAAGCTCGAGTCAGCACTTAAAATCGTCAGTCAGCACTCGAAATACTAGTCAGACGCTCGGTCAGAGCTTTTTCAGTCAGTCAGAAGTCCAATCAGCGGTCAGCGCCCGTTAAGAGCTCGGTCAGTGCTCAGTCAGCACCGCTGATCGCTTGCTGACGTCATCATGACGTCACCCGCTCGAATCATCAGAAATGTCCAGCGCGTGTGTAGCGCGTCAAGGCGCGTGGGGCGCGTTTTCAGCGCGTGACGAGCGCGTGCAGTGCGCGTGAGAGCGCGTGAAGCGCGTTTGTGCGTGTGTGCAGCGCGTGAGACCGCGTGAAGTGTGTATCTCGAGCCGTTTTCCTTGTTTTTTGAGCCATGTGCTTTATTTTGAGTCTTGTGCTTGTTTTGAGTGCTTTTAAATGTCTTTGAGCTACTTTTGAGCTAGTGTGATTGCAAGATTTATTGTTTTTCTTTTCTTTATTTCTTTTTCTTTTATTAAATAGTTGTCTTGTGTTTTTCTTGTCTGTTATTCTTTTAGTCCATGACAGGATCTAAGTATCAATATCAAGATCAGAATACTTAATCAAAGAAGTTTGCGGAATAACACTTTGATTATAGAACAGAACAATGAATTTAAACAAACTGTATGTATTGATTTCAATAGCTTAATGATTACAACTACAAGCCCCAACCTGTTTGAACAGGCTCAAACAGACGTGCAACACTTCTCTATTGCAGGGATTTCAAGATCAATCTTGAGGCTCTTGATTCTAACACAAAAGCTATTAAACTCGTATCTCTCAATGATAAAACCTATCAGCTATATATACGACTTACAAGATAACAATAAGGAAACTAGATTTACAAGATAATCTCTAAAATATCTCCAAGCAGATCGTATCTTGTCTATATCTTCAAATCATCGCAATCCTTTCCTTATCTTCATCTTGATAGCAGTGGTAATACAAAAGCAGTGTGTAACACCCCGCTAAAGCGGAACCGCAAGGTGTGACAGTTAAGATTTCATCGCGATAGGAGATAAACCACACCAATCTTTCATATCATAAATTTAAATAGTTTAATAAGTATTACAACCCAACCATAGTTTTAAGTTTACAGACTTAACAAAATAAATATTGTCTTGATTGGTGTACACCAAAATTTCCACTAATGACTTTATCAAACCTTCGGATTTCCTGAAAAGCATGTTAAACAAGTGTCAACTACAAGAGTTGGTGAGTTCACAGGTTTTTATATGCACAAAATATTTTAAATGCAACGACAATTCCAGTAAATAGTTTTATTCTCTCAGTATTCGTAATCCATTTATAGCGAATCTTTTTATTCACTAAGTTTTCAAAATCAGTTATAGCGAATCCGTTTATCCACTAAATTTTGTAAACACATATAGTGAACCCGTTCGTTCACTAAATTTTGTATAAACAGTTAGAGTGAACCCGTTGATTCACTACCAACTTGTGAGTAAATTTTCCCGGGTGATTTGTTAATCGCATGATATTTATTCTTTGAGTCACTACTAATCCTGCCAATTATAACATATTGCCCCTACGCGTCTTCAACGGTGGGACTTTTGTCCACGCGTGAAGAATTATTCAATACAGTGCACCTATATTCTCGTCAGTCAAGGTGGGTATGTCAAACCAAATAGCGCTATCCACATGCATTATAGGCCCATTGTTATGAGTTAATAGTAGTTACCGGGGACTTATTCATTTCAGACTCACTATATCATGCTTTAAAACGCATCAAATTTAACTCACTATGCATTTCATTTCATTTCAATTCGTAACATTTTCACAAATTCATTCACAATCATTCATAACATGCTTTTCACCCCAAAAACGCATGAAAACGGTAAAAGTGGGGCTGTGAATACTCACCTCAAGCGTTTAGTGCGATTTCGTAAGTGATGGTGCGTGGTCTAATCCCGGCTCCGAACTATGTTTGCCCTATCAAACACGTAATTTTTAACGTAAGTTCTAAGTTCAACGGTCCCTATTTTAAAAATCGTACCGATATCCATATAATGCCATTATGTTATTTATATAGTCCAATATAGTAAAAATTCATTTTATCACATTTTGGAGTCTTCCACACATTTTGGAAGGTTCAAAGTTCATAAATTTGGATTTTATAAAATTTCCAGAATCTGCCAAAATTTTAAGTTGTAAAAATTACCACTTTGAACTTAGGTCCTCCAAATAATAAGTCCTTAAATTTTTACCCTCTGATTTAGGGGATGTTAGGAACAATTTCACCAAATTTCATTATTTTTAGAGGTCTTTTACTATTTTTAAACATTTTTGCAAAATCAGTGGTACCTTCTCATTTTCCAGAATACATTTCAGTGATGTTTTATTCATAAATAATTCATAACACCACCAAATTACGAATTTCAAAAGAGATTTTCTAGCCAACACATATACCAAGCTTTTGGAACAAGTTTCATATCATTTGGGTGGTTTTTGAGGGAGATATGACCTCTTAAAGTAGTGCATGTGTAATCTGCCACAAGGGGACAGCCTACACCACCAACTTAATCTCATTGGTTGAAGCCTCAAAAGTCCACCAAATGACATGATTTTGGATTCTATAGAAAGCTAACTCAGAGTACTTGAGTTTAGAATTAAAAAGTTTGCATTTTGGATGATTTATCAAAGAGTTATACATGCATGAAGATGACTCAAATTCCTGACCAAGTGCTGTTGCACACGAAAATGTTTAATGATGGTTTGGGTTCAAATCTTGGTGTTTTTGTACAAATCCAGTGGGGTTTGAACCCTAACACTTTAAATATCAATCCATAAAAATTTCATGAAGAAATGAGTTCGAGAAAACCCTTTTTGGGTCGTGTAAACTACATGCAAAAACATTGACAGAATCTGTCAAGAATCCAACACCATTTTTACCACCAAAACACATAAAATCATAAACTTTTGGGGTTTTTCTTGCTATTTTACCCCCAAATCAGATTATACAAGTGAAAAATAAACTAAACATGTTTTGGTACCATCAAGACTCATGCATGAACTATCCATGAAGTTTAGCCCAAGAATGATGGTCAACAACATCACATAAACGATTTTCGATTCCTATCTTGTGTTCTTATGGGGAAATCATGGATTTTCACCTTCTTAGATTGTTTTTCAAACATTTCTAAGGCTAAATCTCCTTCCCAAACAACAAGAGGATTAAGAAACCATAGAAGTAGGTTAAAACCTCAAGAAAATACGAAAATGAAGCTTAAAATGCTCAAAAACGAAGTTTAACACATACACAATGCTCTTACCTTTGAGATTATAACACTTTTACTCTTGGAATGGTGTTTGATCTTTCAAAATCTGGTTTGAATAAGGGATGAAGGCTGGATTTTTCTAGAGAGAAGATGGAGAGAATGAATTTTAGAGTGAGAGAGAGATTTGAAAGAAAATGAGAGAAAAGAGGAGAATGATGATGGTTTATGGGAAAGAGGAGAGAGAGAGAGAGGGTAGGGGGGATGGCCGGCCCCTTGTGGGTCCCACCTCTCCTCTAATTTTTTTTTGAAGTATTTAATTAATTCTTACACTGTATTTTTAAACACAGTATCGGGTTTTTCGCGTTTTCGGTAGGAACTGACTTTTTCGAAAGCACTTTTGGACTATATGGAATAGTTTATTCAAGTTTTTAACAAAATTCTTTATTTTTTACATTTCGTTTTCAAATTTTGGCATTATAGGATTTTCGGACGTTTCCGGGCCGGTACGGGCTGTTTCGGGCATTTTCCGGGACTTTTAGGATTTTTTCCTAACTTTTCACGCAACTAACCTAAATTACTCAGGCAACTTAAATTCTACCTTTTCACTTACGGGAACGCTACTGAGCAAAATAAACAGGTAGCTAACCTGAACGTTAAAAATTGACGGATGTCACACAGTGGTAACTTGACGCCAGCAGTGGTAACTTCATATAGGCAGTGGTAGTCTTCAATAGCAGTGGTAATCTGTTCTTCATTGAATCCTCACATACTAGCAGTGGTAACAACTCCAAAGCTAGCAGTGGTAATTATCAGCAGTGTTAACCAACAATCTTCAGCAGAGGTAATGTATCAGACTCAACAATCTCCCCCTAAACTTAACTTCTCAACATGAGGAGCTAAGTTTGTGAGTCTGATCTTCAAATAAGTCTTCATCTTCTTCACCAACAGTCTTGCAGCTCTTGTAGGTTCACCACTTGTACTCAGATTTACCTTCATCATACACTGCAGCCTTTGTATATCCAGTGCATCAGTTTCACACTCTTCAAAATAATACTCCATTTCTCCATCATTGATTCTCAGACTGTAAACCTTGCACTTTTCATACCACCTCCACTCCTCTACAGTTTCACAGTTTGTATTCTTTACACCTAGAAGTTTGAATGGTTCAAACAACCAAAACAAACACTCTAGTGCAAACTTCCTCTTTTTAGCTTGATCAGGATTATCTCTGTCATTCACAGCTACCTTGATCACAGTGCATCTCTGATCATACATCTCCTTCAAATTTTCTCTTGTACAATCTTCCAAGATATTCATCCATTCAGAATCACAGAGTTCTGACCCATCATCCAACTTTACAACATACGTCAGGTTTTGATCAACTCCCCAACCTGTGATTTTCTTCTGTTCTGTTCAATCACTTCTTCATCAAAATAATTTGGATTCAACTCCAGCAGTTGTTCTCTCAATCTTTCAATTAACTCTCTATCTAACTCAGACAAGTTTTCTGCTTTCTTTTTCACTTCCAACATACTACCCATCATGATTGGCTCAAAATCATATCTCTTGTCCATCAGAAAGAAACTCATTCTCCCTTTCTCAAAATTTACTGAAAACACCCTATTTTCATAGGTGTTCCAGGAAATAACCTTTCCTTCACCTATACTATCATTCTGATCTCTTTTTCTGTTCTTCTTGAGCTCTGCTTTTGTTTTTGAGAAAGCAAACATCATCTTCAAATCTTCAACAAGCATCCTAGCTTCCTCAAAATCTTCAATCTCTTTAGTACAAGCTATCTCATACATCTTCTTTAGATCACCTTTGGATAATTTTCTGAAGATTCCAAGGTGATTAGCAAACACTTCATTGGTTCCATCACTCCTGAATACCTTGAAATAATCCATCTGATTATTCTCAAAGAATATCCACATAGACACATTTGAAGGTTCTTCAATCTCTTTGTTCATCTTTGGCTTTTTGGCAATTGACTTTTTCCTCTTTGGCTTAGGTGACTCAATTCCTTCAACTTCTTTCTCTTTCTTTGCTTCTTTCTCAGCTTCTTTCTCAGTTCCTTTCTCAATTCCTTGAACAACAGTCTGAACAGGATCAGCCACAGTCTCCTTGATTATCTCCTCATCAACCTCAGGATTACTTTTAGCAGTAACCTGATCTTCAATTTGATCTCTCTTCCTCTTCCTTTGAACCAAAGCAACTTCTTCAGTTTCAACGTGTTGTTCTTCCATGGCTTCCAAATGCATAGCTTCTCTGGTGACATTATACTTGTTCTCAATTTCTTCCAGATTCCACCTGGAAAAGTATTGAACTGGCTTTCCAAGAGCACCAGATAAATACCTCACCATTATTCTTCTCTTTTCTGTCATAGCCTTTGAAATTGTCTTCTTTTGAGTCTTTTTCACAGGCTTCTTCTTTTCAACTTCAGTTTCTTCCTTGTTCCATTCTTCTTGCATTTTCTCAGCCTCTATTCTGTCTCTCTCGGCAATTCTTGCTAACTCCTCTTTTCTTTTCTTTTCTTCTTCCTCTTCAAGTTGAAGAATCAATTCATCAGTAATAGCATCATCAGTTACTAGATTCACTACAGACTTGAATCTCATCTCCTCATCATCAGACTCAGTTAGATTCTCTTCCACTATCTTCTTCTTTCCCTTGTCTTTTGGATCAACAGGGATTTCAATCTTCTTTTTAACTTCTTGCTCTCTGATCACTACACCCTTGATTGGTTGAACTACTTCAGGCATTTTTACAAGTAACTGAGCAATTGTGAGGTCATCCTCATTAACTTCCACCTGTGATTCAGCCCCTGTACCAACAGAATCAATTACAGGTTCACTTACAACCTTAGTTTCTTCATTAACTCTTTCTTCAGTCTCCCCCTTAACACCTGTTTCCATCACTATTTCAGGCACCTCATCATGCAATTCAGTATTAGCCATATCAACTGGTTCATTCACAACATCCTCAACTTTTTCTTTTTTCTGGCTCCCCCTTCACCTTAGATCTCCTCTCCCCCTTTGTGAATGCAACCAAGGTGGAGTACCTCTTCTTCAGAGCTCTAATAGTGCCCTTCATTGAAGCAATTGTGGCAACCTGAGTGTGAATGACCTTGGCTTGCTTCACAAGCTGAGCTTCATGTAACTTGAGCAAATCATGCTGTGCAGTAGCCAACTCCTCCAATGTATCCAGCCTTGCCTCATGAGAACCATGTTTCTCATCATGAACAAAGAAATTCCTCTCAAATGCCTTCAAATCCTTGGCAATGGTAGTGAAGTTTTCCATCAATTCCTTTTGTGAAAATCTGCCCTCACCAGGTTTAGGAGTGTTGACCTCCATTACTGGATCTTTGAGCTTTTTAACATTAGTCTTCAGCCTAGCTGAAGCACTAGATGTCCCCTTGGTTTCTTGGCACCTGGGTCCTCCCTGTGATTTCTCACTAGGAGTTGTCGTGGTGGGGGTCTTACTTATGTTCAAACTGTCCTGATGCACACCTTGTGCAACATCAGTAGTTTGAGCCTCACCAACCACATGCCCATCCTTCTCCTTAGAGGGCACCTTCTTTACACTTGAGTGGGGCTGCACTCCATGGGTTTCCCTTTGGACATGATCAGAAGGAGAGTGCTCCAACTGATGGCTTAAAGGCTCATTGGGTTTAGAACCAGAGGAGGAAGGAGCTCCCCTGTTCTTTCTTTGACATTTTTTCAGTGTAGGGGTGGGGGTTTTCTCAAGGGACTGAGGGATTGTAGTAGTGATAGGTGTGGGTAGGTCATCAGAGGGAATGCTTGGTTGTGTAGGCTGCAAGCCTGATGCCTCACCTTGGGGGTGGTTCACTCTCATCATTGTAGAGAACAATGGAGTGAATTGGTCATTAGAGCCTTGTGCAGGTCTCTTCATATTGGCAAACACCTTATGACCAAGAGCAGAGCTCTTATAGATGTCACCATTCATTGGTACAACCGTCAATTCTTTTGTTATAACTTCTTGGACAAATCTTGGGAACATATAAAAAGTTTTTACCTTTGAATTTTGGATGTTCTCAAGATTGTACACAAGATCATCAAAGATCATTTGAGAAAAGTTAAAAACCTAATTTGTGGCTAAACAGACCAAAGCAGAAGCCATGGTACTGCTAAATTCACCAAAAGCAGTGGTTTTCTTTGAAAATAGTGCAATAGGGTATGCACAAAAAATCTCCATTGAGGGCACAACTTACCCTTAAGGTACTTTAAAGAGGTTTTGGAGCCTGCATACCCCATTCTTAAAAGATTTTCCATGAGAGTTCTAGTAGAAAGCATTGTTATACCTCTTTTGTCATGGAACTGCAGATGAAATCTGATCTTCTCAGGGGTAAGGGTTAGAGAATGACCACAGATGGTGGTCTGAATAGCTTTGACCCCTTGTTCCTCTTGAATGACCGCATTCAACCAGAAATCGTGTTGATGTTGAATGTAGATTGTGGGATTGATGGTTGCGGCATAAGCGATGTGAGATGATGCAAGAAAGTCAAGAATGTCTTCAAAACCCTCAGAATGGACATCCTTCTTGAAGTATCCCACCTTGTTGTGATCCTTGATAAAACACATAGACTCCATTATCGATTCGACACGATAAACCCTAAAATCAAACGAAAATCAGTAGTTCAAGAACACAGATGAAGAACAGATGCAGAATCGCAATCGTTTTTAAAGAAAAAGTGTAGAATAGCCGTTAATGAAAAAGGCGGTCAAGTTAGGGCTTATATACTACACTTTAGAGCAGGGGTAACTACCATTAGCAGTGTGAACGAACACGCAAAGTGGGCTAGGTCAAATAAGCAATGGTAATGAACACTAGCAGTGGTATTTGTCAACCAAAATTAAAAGCAGTGGTAACAGATACCCTCAGTGGTAATGACACGCATTGAATTAAAAGCAGTGGTAATTACATAGGCTAGTTAAAAGCAGTGGTAAAACCTTAGGCATTTTTCAGAATAACTAGCAGTGTTTAACATGCGTGTGTGTGAGCAGGGGTAAAGCACAAATGCATAAGCAGTGGTAGAATGCGAATGTAAGAGCAGTGGTAGTGTGCGATTGTGCTAGCAGTGGTATTCTGCGAATGACTAGCAGTGTTAATGGGCGAATGACTAGCAGTGATATGCTGTGACTATGCAGGCAGTGGTAATAGGTAATTGTGCGAGCAGTGGTAAAAGCTTAGTAAAAATAATCATTGCACTTCAGAGACTGCTGCACTGAGATTGATATATTAGTAATGAGAACTCCATCCTACTACTTGTGCGCTTTCTGAAACTCCATCTGTCACATGAATAAACTTATCAACATTTACAAAAGAGTAAAAGAAAGGAAAGATATACAGAGATAGTACAAGAATAATTGTAACAAGAAGAAGGGTTATTCAGAGTTCATCATTCCAACACTTGTGACCAAGAATATGAACCTGCCTACATCAAAGGCTTTTGTGAATAGGTCTGCATATTGATCATCAGTGTGGACTTTGAGAACTTGAATTAGCTTCTTTTCATTACAATCTCTGATAAGATGGTACTTAATCTCTATATGCTTGGTCTTGGAATGTTTGACAGGATTATTCACAATGCTAATAGCACTGTTGTTGTCAATATATATAGGTGTCTGCAAGAAAGAAAGACCATAGTCCTGCATCTGATTCTAAACTTGTGAGCAGCATTGAGAAGCAGCTATGTATTCAGCCTCAGTTGTTGATAGTGAAACAGTGGTCTGTTTCTTGCATTGCCAAGAAACCAATCTTCCTCCTAAGAACTGACATCCTCCTGATGTTGATTTTCTATCCAGGTTTGCTCCTCCATAATCACTATCTGTGTAGGCCACCAAGTCAAAAGAAGTGTCATTTGGATACCAAAGTCCCAATCTTGGTTGACCCTTGAGATATTTGAAAATCCTCTTGACTGCATGTAAATGTGACTCCTTTGGCCTAACCTGAAACCTAGCACACACACAAACAGCAAACATAATATCAGGTCTAGAAGCTGTAAGATACATCAATGATCCAATCATGGATCTATATTGATGAACATCAACTTCCTCCCCCTCAACATCAGCAGTGAGGTGTTTGTGAGTTTCCATTGGTGTGCTTGCTGGTTTTGCATCATTCATTCCAAACTTTTGAAGCATTGTAGCAACATATTTGGATTGATTGATGAATATACCATCTCTCTTCTGCTTGACCTGCAAACCAAGAAAGAAAGTTAGTTCTCCCATAGAACTCATTTTAATCTTATTAGGCATTAGTTCTTCAAACTCCTTGCACATGTCTGCCTTTGTAGAACCAAAGATGATATCATCTACATAGATCTGCACTAACAGCATATTAGTCTTTGTTCTTTTGATGAATAGAGTCTTATCAATGACACCCCTCTCAAATTTGTTTTCCAACAAATAGGAGGACAAGGTATCATACCAAGCCCTAGGTGCTTGATGAAGACCATACAGTGCCTTCCTCAACTTACAAACCCTGTCAGGATATTTGGGGTCTTCAAACCCTGGTGGTTGACATACATAAACTTCCTCATCAATAGTGCCATACAGAAATGCACTTTTCACATCCATCTGATAGACTTTGAATCCTTTGTAAGATGCAAAAGCCAAGAATAGCCTGATGGCTTCAATTCTAGCTACAGGTGCAAATACATCATCATAGTCTATTTCTTCTTCCTGAGTGTACCCCTGTGCCACTAATCTGGCCTTATTCTTGATCACAATTCCTCTCTCATCTGTCTTGTTTCTGAAGATCCATTTAGTGCCAATTACTCTGTGTCCTTTTGGGAGATCCACCAAATCCCAAACATGTTGTAGGACAAACTGTAGTAATTCCTCTTGCATAGCTTCTATCCAGCTTGGATCCTTCATGGCATCTAACACTTTCTTTGGTTCATTCTGGGAAAGAAAGCATGTCAACATCCCAGAATGAGTATTCACATATCCTGCTTCTCTGCTTTGCTTCCTTGTAATCATAGGAGAGGCCACATCTCCAATCACTTGGGAAGCAGGGTGATTCTTTTGAGTTCTTGTCAGATGTAGGGGTTCTTCAGATAAGATGTCTCCTAAATTTGAATCATCTGGATCAGATTCTGAGGGATCTGGTTGAGTGATTTCACTTGTATCTACAGACTCATTTTCCACATTGCTTTCAAGCTGTGGAGTCTCTTCAGTCTCTTTATCTCCTTCTTGGTGCTCTGAAGCATCCTCTTGTACTTCAGTCTCTGATTCTTTCTCTTCTGAACTGATGGTGGATGGAGGAAACAGAACAAAAGGTGTATCTGTCTTCTTCTCTTTGATAATAGGACCTGTATCAACTGCATTGCTCATGTTCAAAGAGTTAGTGAGTGAATCAATGTCAAATAGCCAGTCTGGACCAGTCCCATGCACATTGGGAGTGTGTTCATTGAATTTGACATTGTCACTTTCTTCAATTGTTCTAGAAACAGTATTAAATACTCTAACTGCTTTGCTCTGTATTGAGTATCCCACAAAGAAACCATCATCAGCTTTGCTGTCAAATTTCCCTAGGTGAGTTTTAGTATTTAAGATAGAACAAGGACACCCAAAAGGTACAAAGAAACCTATGAAAGGCTTTTTGTTTTTGAAAAGTTCATATGGTGTTTTTCCCTTGGACTTGACAACATGAACCCTGTTTTGTACATAGCAGGCAGTGTTAACTGCTTCTGCCCAAAAAGTTATTGGTAATTTAGAATCTGCCAACATGGTTCTTGCAGCCTCAATCAGTGTCCTATTTCTCCTCTCAGCAACTCCATTCTGTTGAGGAGTTCTAGGAGCACTGAATTGTCTTTCAATACCTTTTTCCTCACAAAAGGAATTCAGATCAGCATTTTTGAACTCAGTCCCATTGTCTGATCTAATGACTTTCACTCAAAGGTTCACCTGATTCTCAACTCTCTTCACAAAGGGTTTGATCAGTCCACTTGTCTCATCCTTTGTTCTTAGAAAGAAAACCCAAGTAAACCTAGAATAATCATCTATTATCACAAGACAGTATGATTTCTTGCCTATACTCATTACATTGGTAGGTCCAAATAAATCCATATGCAACAATTGAAGAGGAGCAGAAATAGTGTTTATTGTCTTTGATTTGTGAGAAGCCTTGTGTTGCTTACCTTTAAGGCAGGCTACACAATTATCATCAAGTGTGAACTCTTTTGAGGGAAGACCTCTGACTAATTGATTTTTAACAAGTAAGTTCATGGTCTTAATGTTCATATGACACATCCTTCTATGCCAGAGAGAGGATTTAGTCGTTGAAGCTTTTGAAAATAGACAGTTCACAACTTCTGATGGCATACCATTTAGGTCCAGACAATAAACATTATCTTTTCTAGGTGTTCTCAATAAAATTAAGCTCTCATCAACTACAAACTTTGGAGAAAGAACCATGCACTCTGTTTCACTGAACAGAGTGAAAAACTTTTTATCACACACCTGAGACACACTCATCAGGTTGTATCTGAGTTGATCCACATAGTATACATCTTCTAAGGTTAACTTACCTCCTGTAACCTTACCTCCTTTTCGATTATCTCCAAAGGCAACATATCATCCATTGAATCTAGTGAAATCTTCAAGAAAGGATCTATTGCCTGTCATGTGCCTTGAGCAACCACTGTCCACATGCCATAAGTTCTCATTCCTGTCTGGGTTGCCCTGCACATAAAGGAAATAGGTTAGTGTCTTGAGGGAACCCAAGCCAAAATGGTCTTGGGTTCTCCTTTATCATTAATATAATTGACCTCTGTCAATCTGTTGAGTTTCATAAGATAGTCTGTGTTTGGAATCTCATGACTTGAATACTTGGTTACAATGGGTTGTCTTAGAGAAGAACTTGTAGTGGCAACAGTGTTTGAGATACCACTGCTGCTATTGCTAGCAGCAGTGTTAACTTCTATATCCTTTTGATTGTTACCACTGCTTTCAGAAGCAACACTTTCATTACCACTGCTTGTGGAAGCAGTAGTATTGCTTAGTGAGGCTTTTGGTACCCATTTAGTAACCATTTTCACAGTCTTCTTTTCAACCTTTTTCTTTTGAACATTGACTTTCTTTTTAGGTTGATTTTTCCTTTTCTTAACCATTTGCTTTTTAACAACAGGTTTTGTAACAGACCATCTGCTATTATACTCTGTCCTTCTAGTTTGGAACTGTTTTTGATTTTGAAAATTGACCCTTTGATTTTGAAAAGTCATTCTTTGATTAAAAGGGTTATAGTAGCAGTCCTTAGCCAGATGGTTGAGTTTACAGCATATAAAGCAGGGTTTTGGTTTGTTAATCTTATTCAGATCAACACCATGAGTTTGAGCCCATTGGTTGTTCCAATTCCTTTTGTTTCCTCTTGGTTTGGCACTTGTTTGAGGCTGTTTAGAAGTACCAGGATCACTGTCATTCCTATGAGTGTGTTTACCACCTTTTGCAGGTTGTGAAGTTGCAGGTTCCTGGTCAACTATCTTTTCTTTCCCTTTCCTAGAGGCTGTGGTATTCTTGCTGGGCACATAGGGCATACCTCCCTTTTCATTAATGAGGATGTGATTTTCCTCAGGGACAGTCTCTTGGGATTTATTCTCAGTCTTACTCTGTTCTTCCTCATCATCACTGCTTGAGGGATCTATATCACCTACTCCTTCTTTTAGTTCCTCTCTGTTTAGTCTATCTAAGATATCTGTGGTAGGAGGAATGTAGGTGTGGTTGCGGGGTGGAGGAGTATTGTGGTATCCTATCCCTCTTTTGAGTTCATCATGAACTTGAGCCTTTAGAATTTCTTCCAAGGCTTTAGAGGACTTGGAGAATTTATCAAGATCTTCCTTAGCTTTTTCTAATTCCTTCTTGACAGATTCTAATTCCTCACCAGACTTTACCATTTTCTTTTCAAACTCCTTTTTCTCCCACTTCCAGTAATTGTAGTCATACTCAAACTGGAGTTCATTCTCTTTGTAGGACTTGATTTGGTCCTCTAGATTCTCAATGACTATCCTATACTCTCTCCTATCAACTTCCATGCTCTTGATGGTATCACTCATAGTCTGATTGTGATCCCTATACTTTTTAACAGTTTCAACACAAGAATCAGAACATAATTTAGAGGATACCTCTGCTGGAAGTTCAGGTTCAGTGATTTTGGCCATCAAAGCATGATTCTGGATGGCTTCTTCAGCTTGATCACTCCAATCAAATCCCATGCCTTCTTGTGATACCAAGGCTTGAGAGGAGTTGGAATTGTTGCCTCTGTTGGGTCTTGGAGCATATGCTTGTCCTCCATTGTTGGCTTGTTGATGAGTGCCACTTCCTTTGCATTCTCTGGCAAAGTGGCCAGGCTCATTGCACTTGTAGCATCTCACCTTTGATTTGTCAAAGCCAGCAAGGTCTCCTCTCTTGGCATCAAAGTTGTTCCTGCCAGTCCTCCTTATAAACCTCTTCATTCTCATAGTTAACATGGCCATCTGCCACTTGATGTCCATCTCCTCCAAATGATCAGCATTGATTTGTTCAAGATCATCATTGATCAAAGGAGATCTTACATGATTGGCAAGGAATGCTTCCAAAACTGCATCTCCACTAGCATCCTGTGACAAAGAAGGTTTATCATTAGTATTATCATAGTTATTACTAGCAGGGTTAATTTTAGCAGTACTAGCAGTATTAATATTTGAAGAAGGATTTTCAGAAGAATAGAGGGCATTGTATGTGAATATCCAGATGGTCTTCTTTTGGTCTCCACTTCAGCTTCAAAAATCCTGAGATCATTGTACAGATCTTCAAGTTCCTTATCCTCCAAGTCATCTCCTTGTCTGAATGACACAGTATACATAGTCCATTCCTCACTCAGAGATCTGAGGAATTTTCTATTGACTTCATCCTTCTCCATCTTCACATCTACATTGGCAAGTTCTCCAATCAGTTTGTTGAACCTGTCAAAGTTTGAGTCATGGACTCATTCTTTGTAGAAGTGAAGTTTTCATATTGCTGCTTCAACAGGGCTTTTTGAGTTCTCTTGGAACTTTTGGTTCCAGAAAATCTCTTCTCCAGGGCATTCCACAGTGATTTAGCATCTAGACAGGTACAGAACTGGTGTTGGTATTCATTGGGAATAGCCAACAGCAAGGTGCTTAAGGCTTTCATCTCAGTCTGCTTCCTCTTTTTGTCTGCATCAGATTTTGGGGGTGCTCCAGCAACAGCAGGTTCAGGAACACTAGGTCCATGTTCAACTACCTCCCATAAGGCATAATCAGTAAGAAGCATGTATTGCTTGATTCTAATTTTCCACATCTCAAACTCATTGGGTTTGAGCATGGGGACTTTGGACACAAGAATAGAATCCTGGGAATCCATTGATCTAAGAGTATTCTGAAAAACACAAGCTCTGATACCACTTGACAGGATCTAAGTATCAATATCAAGATCAGAATACTTAATCAAAGAAGTTTGCGGAATAACACTTTGATTATAGAACAGAACAATGAATTTAAACAAACTGTATGTATTGATTTCAATAGCTTAATGATTACAACTACAAGCCCCAATCTGTTTGAACAGGCTCAAACAGACGTGCAACACTTCTCTATTGCAGGGATTTCAAGATCAATCTTGAGGCTCTTGATTCTAACACAAAAGCTATTAAACTCGTATCTCTCAATGATAAAACCTATCAGCTATATATACGACTTACAAGATAACAATAAGGAAACTAGATTTACAAGATAATCTCTAAAATATCTCCAAGCAGATCGTATCTTGTCTATATCTTCAAATCATCGCAATCCTTTCCTTATCTTCATCTTGATAGCAGTGGTAATACAAAAGCAGTGTGTAACACCCCGCTAAAGCGGAACCGCAAGGTGTGACAGTTAAGATTTCATCGCGATAGGAGATAAACCACACCAATCTTTCATATCATAAATTTAAATAGTTTTGAAATGAGCACTAGATTTCCTTCTTTAAAAGGTTTTGAAATGAAGGAAGAATTCTCAGAGATGCAAGAGATGAAAAAACATGATCCTTTATATTATGATCCTAAATATAAGAGGGTCAAGTTTGTATATAATTCAGACACTCTGAGAATCAAATCAAAAGATTCGTCTAATTCTTCAGATTTTCTGGTTTATCCTGATATTACTTCATCTCAAGAATCAGATATCGAAGCTAAACCTTATGTTCCTACATTGGTTTTAGAAGAGAAAATTGTGGATCTTGAAAATCTTCTCAAGACTACTCAATCTGAGTACGAATCTCTCAGAATTGAAGAAAAGGCAGAGCACAATGCTGAAAGAGAGAAACTTCTTGAGCAAATTAAGTCTCTACAAAAAGCTCTGAATGACATTGAACATGACATGATTCTTGAGAGATGTGGGTTTACAAAGGAAAGAGAAGAATATGTTCAAGAGATTTTAGAGCTTCAAAGGACAGTGGCTGATCTTCAGAAATTGTTAGAAGACAAAGGTGGACAGAAGAAGCAAAATGTGGAATTAGAGTTTGCAAAAGAAAGACACATGTTTGAAACAGAAATTGAGAAGCTTACAAAGACTGTTTCTGATCTTCAAAATACTTTAACAGAAGAAAGAAAGGTATTTGATTTGAAAAGCGTTAATCTTTCAAAGAAAATATCTGAGTTAGAGAGGAAGATTATCCTAGATAAGAAGAATTCTTTGAAGAAACCGAGTCTTCTTGTTGGAAAATATCAGAATATGATGCATGAATTTGAAGAAGAGATCCAAGTTGTTCAATCAGAGAGGAAAATTGATGACAAGAAAAGTCTTGGACTTCAAAACCAGATTGTTGACTTACAAAATCAGTTATCTGATGAAAGAAGTCAATTTAAACGAAAGGAGAAGGTGCTTCAGCATGAGAAGTCTGTTTTGGAACATATAATTGCTGAACCTAAGAAGAAGAGTGTTGAGGAAAAGGATTTTGAGAATCAAAAGGTGTTGTTTGAGAATGAAATAAAGAAGCTTACAAGCAAGTTATCTGGATTATCAACTGATATCATGAATGAGCAAAGGATGTGATCTGATCAACAGCAAAAGCTTGTTGATCTTATTGAAGAGAGAAACAAACTATACGCTAAAGTAAAAGATCTTGAGGAGATAGTCTTCAAAGTTAATTTGACTGAACAAAGGAGTCCCGATGTGTTGTTCCAGATTCAAGTTCTAATCAACATGCAATGAGTAGAGAATGATTCAGGAAGCCATATGTCATTAATTCTTGGATCAAAGTTTACACACACTCAAACACCAAGAACACACACACTTAAGCACAAACTCTCTCAATCACTCTCTCTTTACGTTTCACACACATGCATGTTCTAACTAACAAACTAACTCACTTTGGGTATTTATACCCCAACACTAACAAACCTTACACTTTACATGAATTACACTTTCTACCCTATCTATACAAAACAATTACAACTAAAGTAATAAAGCACTAAAACAATGAAGCTTTGACTTTCTTTTAACAACTTTGACTTTGCCTTTGACTTCAACTTTAGCACAATCTTGTGATCTCGGATACAATCCGATTTTGCACCCAACACGAGGTTATCTTACAATCCTCATATCATGATGATACTAACTCTGTTGTTCTTTCAAAACAGCTCATGATTTCTTTCATGTGGATGTTGCCCCACGGCGTAAGATCAATTTAAGTGGTCAGATTCGTTCGTCTAATCTCTTCTATGATCGTCGTGTTGATCGTTCAGGTAATCATCATTCTCCAAAAGATAACTTTGTTTGGAAAATTAAGGAATCTACTCAAAAGGTAGATCAAACAAAATCTTCTGTTTCAAAATCAAAAGTTCAAAAGAACATATCATTTCAAGACACATCTTTTGGCAAGTCTAATTTGGTTTATTCTCGATATCACCATATTAGGCCTTTCAAAAGACAATCATATGGTTCTTCTTTGAACACAAATGATTTTGTTTGTGATGATTATATAGATGATAGATTTGGAATATACAAAATTTCGTCTTACAAATCATCTTTGTCTAACAAAAGAGGATCCACATCCAAGTGGATACCAAAATCTGTTTTATCTTGATTTTGCAGATTAATGGCTCCTGAATAATTCAGTTCAGGACCCAATCTTCAATTATTGGTGGCTTCTAGACATTCAGTTTAGGACCCGTACTTCATTTCTGCACTTCAATGTAAGTATTCCTCTAAACCCTTAGCTTAGAACATGCGCTTAACTGTGTTAACCGTGGGATTCATCATAAGGAACTTACTTGTGTTAGTTTCTTTCCGATTTTACATCGTTTCACGAATTACTACGTGTTATAATTTTCTTGACATAGTTATTTCCACATCTCATATATTCGTTGAAATTATTCGGTGGAAATACACTCGCTTGAATTCCAAGTTGATTTCATTCACGTTATTTCATTTCAATGATTCCATTCTTATTCAGATTATTAATTGTCATTTGTTCTTCACAATTAAACTTTCTAATCATTGATTCAATTCTTGAATACACTGTGCTTACTGAGTCATTCTAAGTTGCGCTTAAATTTTGTTCATTGGAATTCACGATCAAGAATCTTTATTTCTACAATAAATCATCAGTTGTTAGAGCAATTGAATGAATTTCTTCAACATATGATCTTTTCAACGTATATTCCCCATTTCCATTCATAATATGTTGTTTCCCATATACATATTGTATCACATATGAATCACCATCATATCACATTCTGGTATGAAAATACTCAAAAGTTTCAAAGAATATCATTTGATGATATTAAATATGTGTGATAGGATATAGAAGTTTCTATGATCAATCCAGAGCCGGAGGATCTACCCAAGAAACACATCCCTAGGTTAGACCTAGTTTGTGAGGGTGTGAATGAGGTAAAATGTCCGAGAGCTTGAGTGTAGGGGGAGCTAAAAGAAAATGGTGAGTATGAGATAGGATCAAAAAGAATAAAAGAAGATCCTTCCCAAATCTATATAGTTATCCGGGTAACCACATAATCTGTTCATTCTCGTTCTTTGGAGATGAATATTGAAACAAGACATGGACCCAGTGTCGATAACTCGTGTCACCCCACAAAGCTACTCAAATATCTCTTAAAAGATGTTTGTTTCAATTCTCACGGAGAATTAGCACATCATCTATCTAATCTTCACTCGGAAGATTTAGATATTGAAACAAGGAAGACATCCTCTCCGGTCTCCGAACTTCATATTCTATGCACAAGAGTCATTGATTTTCAATCTGCGTCCCAGGTTGAATCAATATTTGAGCCTAATTGATATGATGATATTTCTTTGACACTTGCACGAGTCTTTGTGATTCCAATTGCATATCTTTGTGATATTGCCGGAACAGTCTGAGAACTTAGTTTTCTTACTTTGATTCAGTGATGACTGGAAGTCCTATCAGTGCTACCCTGTTGCCAACACTGAAAATAGGCCACACAATTCTATGAGTTTTTGTGTCAATAGTTGCTAAATGTGCTTCTTTGTTAGCCGATTACCCATCATTTGAGGGGGAGCAACTTGAGCTGGATTTGAGGGGGAGCACTCTGATATGGATGAGATACTTGATTAAGGGGGACATATGGTTCTTTGAATGGTAAACGATCTTTTGAGGGGAGTAATTCCTGTGAATGAGCTATTTGATGATGATGCCTTTGATTGTTCATGATGCTCAGGATTCTCCTAATCATCATGAGGGGGAGAAGTTATATCAAAGACATATGCAATGACATGATAAAGACATGGGAACTATGTGGGAACTATGTTGAAGAGGTCAAGATTTAGTTGAAGAATTCAAGATATCAAGTATGGTTGATTGAAGATTTCAAGATGTTTGGGTAAATCAAGTATCAATGTTGATCGTGATACAAGTGTTGATATTTCATGAAGAAAAAGATGATAGTGTCAAGAGTTGAAGATGAAAAACATTTGAAGAACATTCTGATGGTGGATTGAGAGGAAATATGAATGAAGAGGAATAATTGATAAAAAGTTTGAAAGAAGAAAGCAAGGGTTAAGGGGTAGCTAAAGAGAATTCTGAATTTGAATTGTTTGAATCTGAGGTTGAGAAGCCTTGGATTTAAAGGTTGATATCAAGTTGTGAAGATTGATGAGAATGTTGGATTGGTCAAAAATATCAAAGTTGGTTAAGAAGCTTGACAGTGTAGTGGATTGATTCAAGTGATCTACAATGTTTTTGATTCAAGAGAAGAATTATGCTTTTCTAAAAGACGAGTTCATGTTTGAAGACTTTGCTCTGAAGATGATGCTTGCATAAATGGGGAGATTGTTATTTGTATGACTTTTGTAATTGGAAAAAGTTTGTTTGACTTGAAGACAGAAGATTGTTAAAGTTGAAGCTCATTTTGAAGAGTGATCTCGAATACAAAGGGGGAGATTGTTAGAGCAAATATTATTGTATCCGAGATCTCAAGATGAGTAAATAATATTCAAGTCAAACATTGTCAAAGGATGGAAGTCAAAGAAGAAAGTCAAGCATCAAAGTCAAAAGTCAAAGTATTAATTAGATTAGTCAAAGTCTTAATTAGAAATGTCAATGTAATTGTTAGTGAGGTCAAAGGTATAAATAGTAAGTGATAAGGAGTGTTAGTTGTAGACTTGATAGAAGGAGCTTTATTGTAATATTCATGTTAGTGAGTTCTAGAGAGAGAATCTAGAGAGAGAAAGTTCATCTTGTAAAGATTCAATCATGAAATGAAGATTTTGTTTGTTTGATCCATTGTTATTGAACTTACAGAAGGTGATTGAGAAAGTTTAATTTGAGCAGTTGTAGACATCTGTAAGTGTGAATGAATCCAAATCTAACACAATCTCATCAAGATTGTGATGTAAAGTATATGAACATGAAAGAGAAAGATGTAGAGAGAGAAAGATGTTGAGAGAAAGTCACAAGTCTTTAGATTCCAAAAATGATACGTCCAAGTTACAATACAAAGGCATTGGGGTATTTATACCCCAACCCTAGGAAAGAGAAATTTACACAAAAGGTCCCTCAACTTCTATTATAAACTCAACATTAACATTCTCCCCCTTTTATAAAAGAAGGAGGGACACACAAAAGAGACTTAAAACAACTTCTATCTTTGCTTCACAGATGGTCTTCTCAACTTGAACTTGATCTCAGCAAATCTGATGTCATTCCTTAGTCTCAGTCTTCTATCAATCTCTTGAACAAAATGCTTGATTAGAACTTTATCAGCTGCTGAGATATCATGAACATTTTGCCTATCCATTTGCAATCTAGTGTTCAGACCATCCATCACCATCTTCAAAGTATCATCACAATACAAACTCACCTCATGCGAATACATTCTCTTCTTGTTTCCCAGAGAATCAGGATACACACAAGAGATCTCAGTTTCATCAGCATCATAAAACACAGTGTACGAGACCAAATCCTTTTCATCTCCAATTAGACTTCTCCGAGGCTTGTGACAGAAAAGCTTAGAAGTCCAATTCTCCAACCCAAGCTGAAAGTCATATAGATGAGCTAAAGAGATAGATACTTTGACATGTCTAACAATTGCAGTTAGTGCAATTATTTCCTCCTCAGTTCTGAATGCCTTTCCTTTTAGATCGTACAAGATCCCAAGTATCACATCAAAGCTTATATCTTGAAAGTCTGCTTCTGTAATTGTATACTCTTTTCCATCATCCCTTGCAAAAGTAATTACCGGATAGAGATAAGTACTCAGTTTGTTAGTCTTGTAACTCTTTACACTACATTTCTCTTCTTTGTCTGTTCACCTTCCTCATATAAATGTACTCTCTTCTCAGCTCTGTCTTCAAGTTTTCTATCCCATACAGCTTTACATAGCTCAACTTTCTCTCATGATAGCAAAACCTGCTTTTGTACCTTTCCTCCAAGTACTTTCCCGTAGCTCTAGTAAACCGGTTCCATTCAGTCCTCTTTAAGAATTTCCCTGAGCTGGCCTTCATTCTCTCCCATAACTCCACCTTCTTTGGATCAACTGGCATCAGATCATCTTGAGGCAACACTTCTTCTAACAACGGACCTTCCACATCATCCACAGCTTTTTCTTTCTCAAAATCAAATTCCACATCATCAAACATATCTTTCAATCTAATGTCTTCTACACATCTTGCCTCTTGAACCTCCTCGTTTGGCACTTGGTAATCTCTGATTTCAGACGCTACATTCTCAAGCAGCGCTAGAACCCTATCTATTTCAGATGTAGAACTAGAAGCCCCTGAGAATTTCACTCCTCTTTCTTCAGCTCTTTCATCTGGCATCTCTTCTTGAACAGATCCCAGAAAGTCTAGGGTAGACTGCAAAACTGGTTCTGTTTCCATCTCTTCACCTCCCGTTAGAACAATCGCATCTCTGTGACGTGCTGGTTGCTTCTCTCTCGGTGGCCTTTCCTCAAACCTGTCAACAATCCTTACATTCGAAGTGGTTGGCGCTCTAGACGGCTCACTTTCTAATCTTCTGCGTTTCCTCTCCCCCTCATGACGATCATGATCATCATGATCATCATGCCGTCTAGTGGGCCGTCTAGCAGCAGTCTGACATGTCTCTTCAATGCCCCGAATCCGATCTGATAACTGAGACAAGCCATCAGTAAACATCTTGTTGATCTCGGTAAAGGTCTTGGTGAGAGAAGCATCTAGAGACGCTTGGAACTGTTGAAATTCGGTGTGTGTAACTAGGTGGGATTGAGATCGTTGCTCTTGAATAGCACGTTGCTGAAGAGCTGTTTGTTGTTGTAGAATACCCACTAGATCACTATCTTCAGAAGAGCCAGCTTCCAAGAGTTTAGAAAATAACAATCCCTTTAACTCCGGAATTGATAGAGAGTCAGCCGCTGATTGAGTAGACTGTGCAGGAGGATCAGCCATCGGAGCTTTACCTTTTGCCAACAGAGCCACTTGTTTCTCCAAATCTGAAATACGAGCCGTCTGTTGCTTGATTACACTAGCCATCTGCTGGTTGTTAGCCCGAAACATAGATCTTGTGATAAGTTGATCCGCAGTGGCAACCACATGAATCTGTGACAGATCAATATCAGGTGAGGAAGGAGAGCCATGCAGAGGAGGTACTGAAATGGATGGTGTAGTTGATGCTGATGAAGCAGGTACTATGGATGATGTTGATGCGGAAACTGAGGCAGATGAGAAACTACCAACGGGTGTTGAGGAAGAACCCAGAATGGTAGACTGCTGCCTATGTTCTGTAATGATGGTAGATGAGGGTAAACTAACTCCGAGGTCACTTAGACTTCTCGTTGATCCAAACGGAAATCCGATGGAACCCATGTTCAGCGTTGGCGTGATGTTAACACTGATGGGATTTCCCTCCGATCCTTGCAATCCCGCAACAAATGCAGAACTACTACGGTGGTTCCGGCAGGGCTACTGAAGCCTCCTGCAAAGGTGGTTTGCACCGGTGTCCTAATCAAAGAAAGATTTACATTAGTAGCAAATGGTTCTAGACTCGATGTGATAGGAAGTGAAGTCGTGGGCGGGGGCAGCTCCCTCACTATGTCGGTACCGCCAACCTCCAAATGAGGAATGGGTACAAGTTGTGGTAAAACCCCGTGAGAAGATGAAACTACGTTTGTTGAGAAACGTAGAGTGGCTGAGTTGGGTTGTGCATTGCATGAGTGGGGATCTCATGTCTTGGTCAATAGGTGGTGGCAACAGATGCTCACCCCTAGTAGATGTGGGTACCCGGCTAGACTCGGCTTGGGGAGGGGTTTGTACTTCTTTTCTGGCCCCTATCTCACTCTCACCATGTTTTTTACTTCCCCTTCACTCAATCTCACTTCCGGATTTTCAACTAAAGCTCCTCATCCGTCCTTATATCCCCTTGAGTCAACAAGCGACTCGAGCCTTGATCAGGCATCTCATCATCATCATCATTATCATCATCATCAGACGCTGGAAATTCTTCAGTCTGAGCATCCATATCACAAGCTGCATCAGAATCTGAAGGAAGTAGTTGAGTATCCTCGGATGAGACTGAGCCCGACGACTCATAACCCATCAAGATGGTTAGCCGTTGATCCATCTCAACTGGAGTATACAAAGAAACAGGTTGTTCAACATGCAATTGTGGTGGCTCAACCTCATGTTCACCAAATGATTCCAAGATGTTCATATCCAGAGGTGATAACTCATAGTCTACAAGCTGATCATCATCTTGAGCTTGTACGAACGGCTGATTTACAGCATGGTCATCATCGGCAGCTGCAAATACATCATCCATTTGAACTGCAGAACTTATCTGTCCAATATGCGCAGCAACATTCGCAGTCGAAGAATGAGCTGGCTGATCAGGGAGGTCCCCACCAAGTCCCCTCTCGGTATTTTCCCTCTGCACACCCTGACCAGGATTCCGTGATCGCTGGTCCCTAATTACTAAACCCTCACTTCTAAGGATGGCACCCTGGGAAGGTCCCGCCGGTTCTGGTTGGACCATAGATGCGTGTTTTTGCCTATACTCTCGAACACTCTTAGCCCCCTGATCAGCATACGAAGAAGCTCAGCAAACAGTGGAACTTCATGAGCAAACACGGTTGGTGGATAACGAACAGACTGAAATGGAAAGGTCTTGACTTTCACAGAATTAAGTCTTCTTGGAATCTCTGGATTCTGCTCCATGGCACTAGCAATCAAAATGCTTAGAAAACGAGGATAAGCCAAATGATTAGGCTTCCGACCCTTAAACTCCAGCATGTCATGGAAAATCAGGGCTGCATAATCATAATGACGATTAAACAGCACCCCTTGAAACAGCAAAAACATAGATTGTGTAGCCGTGTCATGAGCTGTCTTCTTTCCAGTCAGGCAGCGGTTCAGAATAGTGAACAGGGTGTTGTAGGTGGGAGGTAAGTTGGTCTTGTTGAAACCAGAAGATGTATGCAAATCACCGTGATATCCAATAGAACGCACACTCGCTAAGGCTTCATCAATGCTGTCAAACGGTTCAAACTGAACTGCTCCTAGTCGACTCGTGGCAGATGGGAATCCCAACAAATAACGGAATTTGTTGAGTCCAAAGCTGATAGTGAAATGATCAACCTTTGTCGTGTAGTAACATCGAGCCTCAGTCTCATGAAATTCTAACAGTTTCCAGGCTTGTTGAACATAAATGAGAGGAACACAGCCTCTTTGGTCAACGGAACAAATAACGGATGATTCTTCAGGATTTCAGCTATCACGGAGCTTTAGTCTTCGCATGCACCGAATATACCACATTATTCGACTTCTCCTCAAGGAAGAGAGCAGTTTGCAAAAGTTGTCGATCAGCATCTAGATGGGGTTGATGCATAGAAGTACGTTCGGATATGATACGTGGAATTTCCAGTGACTCGGTGTTTGGAAAATCATAGTCTGCCATATCTGAGAGATACACGAATTATTAGAGCTTTAAACAAACATTATCTCTTTATCAATTTTATTTAATTGTGAAAAACATGGATTTGAACCGAAAATCCATTAAGTGTGGGACTTGGAATTTTGAAAAGAAAGTATATGACCATGAATGTTGTATTATGAACTCAGTAAAGATGCCAAACTGATTCCTATTTTTGACACTTTCATTTTGTTCAGTGTATTCGTTTTGGTTCATGTACAATAGAAACTGATCACGGTCCTACCCTAATATTGTCCATTATACACTTTAATGAGTTCAATAATATCCATTGAGTTGAAGGTCATGTGTGATCAAAGTAATAGTCCATCCAAGTCCACATGATTCGAACAATGAATCATTCACACTCATGTTTTAAAATCGTTCATGAAGGAAAACAAACCCAAGTTATTTGAACCCCGTATTAAAGATTAGTGTTTACAAAAACAAAGTAACTACTATCCTAATCGGTATATGATTATGAGTGAATACCTATAGGAATCGTAGAGACTCGGGAAACGGTTACAATAACACACACTAATAGCTAAAACAAGAAAAACAAATGCTAAGTCTTCGGCTTCAATAATCTTCGCACGAGCAGGGATGATCCAGAAAGATTGAATCGTTGAAATGAATGAAGTATATATAGGCTCAGATTTGAAATAAAGAGAGTGCCACGTGTCATGTGCTTATTGGCTTGTCAGACACGAGACCGCGTGAATACAGAACGACTCGAGATGAAAAATGACACGGAAAGGCTCGAGATAGACTCGAGATAGACTCGAGATGAAACTTGGACACCGCAAAGGACTCGAGATAGACTCGAGATAGGCAGTTGTACACGGAAAGGACTCGAGATCCCTTATTATGACACATGTACACTCGAGATCCCTTATTATGACACGTGGACACTCGAGATGCAACTCGTATGATGACACGTGGACACTCGAGATGCGACTCGAGATAGACACTCGAGATAAGCATCACCCTAAAACTCATGCAACACTCGAGATAGACTCGAGACAAAAACGCACATGATACGCACATGCCCCACACTCGAGATAGACTCGAGATAGGCACACACGTGACTTAGACTTGCCTGTGACTCGAGATAGACTCGAGATAGTCACTCGAGACATACGACTCCCCCTAAAATGTATAATCTATGCACTCCCCCTATATTGAGCATACCTGAACCATCTGAATGAATGCAAACACATACCAGTATGTGAAAAATCAATACTCCCCCTGAACTGTTGCAATCACTTGAAACACAGATTAGTAGACAAAAACATATGCACTAAAACACTGAGGAAAAAGAGAACTAACTGAAAATTAAAAGAAATAAAATCAGAAATGGACAAGTAATTAAAGATATACAGACTACAAGAATATACACTTAGACCACTAAGTGTATATCAATGTAATCTGTATATAGATAATTACCCACTATCTGATATTTAAATCTTTTTATCAATCATACCAAGTCTGGAGATTAGAAACTTGAACCGCTTCTCATCTAAAGCCTTGGTAAATAGATCTGCTAGCTGATATTCAGTATTTACAAAATATAGTTCAATATTCTCTTTTTCCACATTGTCTTTCAAAAAATGATACCTGATATCAATGTGCTTCGTTTTGGAGTGTTGAACAGGATTTGCAGAGATAGCAATCGCACTCTTTTGAATCACAGTATATAGGAATCTTCTTGTACACAAATCCATAATCCCGCAACTGTGTCTGCATCCATAATACCTGAGAACAGCAACTTGCAGCAGCAACATATTCAGATTCAGCTGTGGAAGTGGAAACACACTGTTGCTTCTTTGATGCCCAAGACACCAACTTGTTTCCTAATAACTGAATATGACCCGATGTGCTCTTTCTGTCCATATTACACCCACCATAGTCTGCATCAGAATATGCCTGAAGCTCAAAACCAAGACCTTTTGGATACCATAACCCGTAATATGGAGTTCCTTTTAGATATCTGAAAATTCTTTTGACTGCGGCCAGATGAGATTCTTTTGGTTTTGCCTGATATCTGGCACATACACATGTAGCAAACATGATATCTGGTCGACTAGCAGTCAGATACATTAGAGAACCAACCATACCCCGATATGTACGAAGATCCACATCCTTTCCTTCATGATCAGGTCCAATGTTATTCCCGTTGCCATCGGAGTCCAATGGAATTGCACGATGACATGTCATACTTCTTAACAAATCAAAATATATCTTTGACTGATTAATAAAGATGCCATCAGGAAATTGCTTCACTTGCAATCCAAGGAAGAAATTGATCTCACCCATCATACTCATTTTAAACTCTTGTGTCATGATGGTTTCAAATTTCTTGCACAATTCTTTACTTGTAGACCCAAAAATGATATCATCCACATACACCTGAATAACCACAATATGATCGCCTTCCTTCATAATGAATAACGTTGTATCTACAGATCCTTTCTTAAACCCTTTGGATAGAAGATATGTCGACAATTCTTCATACCAGACTCGTGGAGCTTGCTTCAATCCTTAAAGAGCCTTATCTAGAACATAGACATAGTCAGGATGATCAGGATCAACGAATCCTTCTGGTTGAGAGACATATACTTCTTCTTTTAGATGACCATACAGGAACGCAGTTTTAACATCCATTTGAAATACCGTGAAATCTTTGTATGCTGCATATGCTAGAAACATACGAATAGCCTCAAGCCGAGCAACTGGAGCAAATGTCTGATCATAATCAATGCCTTCTTGTTGTCGTATCCTTTCGCAACAAGTCGAGCCTTGTTTCGAACAATCGTACCATGCTCATCTTTCTTGTTCTTGAACAACCATTTGGTGTCAATGATGGACTTATCTAGAGGTCTCTTCACTAACCGCCAACTTTAAGTGCCGAAAATTGATTTAGTTCTTCCTGCATAGCAGTTACCCAGTCAGAGTCTTGCAATGCATCAGAAACTCGGGTAGGTTCGGTATCAGTCAAAAAGACAGAAAAATTGCATTCATTAGCCGTTGCAGCTCGTGTCTTGACTGTGGATGTAGGATCTCCAATAATCAGTTCAATTGGATGATTGCGAGTCCATTTGACAGTGTGAGGTAACGGAGTCTGATCATTAACGGATGTAGGTTCAATGATATCAACAGGTACAGTGGTAGAAGGCTCATAGGAAATATCAGAGGGGATTGTAACAGGAATTTCATCAGATGAAGCAGAAGGTATATCTTGAACATCAGAAGTAGCCTGAATGGATGTTGGAGGAGAATCAGATAGCAAGGACGAAGTATCAGAAGACTGTGTGTCAACTGACTCTGATAGATCAGGCTCATTCTGAGTAGAAGAAGATAACTCTGAATTAGACGATGACGGAAGAGATAGCGAATCAAGTGCAGAACCTGTTGAAGAGGTAGAAGTATTAGAAAAATCATCATAAACTGATTGAAATAGAAAATCAAGATAAGAAGCATTTGATGATGCAGATGACCCAGATGGTCCTTGTGAGATTGAATCTGCATTGACAACAACATTAGTAACAGATGAAGATGAAATATCAGAAGATAATTCAGTAATCGGATCAAAATGAACATTGATGCTTTCAGTGATTATCCTTGTCTGTCTATTAAGTACCCTGTATGATATTGAAGACTCAGAATATCCAACAAAAACTAGCTCATTAGATTTGGGTCCAAACTTACCCCTATTTTCAGTTTCATTCAAAACAAAACACTTGCAGCCAAACACTCTAAAGTGTCCAACTGAAGGAATACGACCAAACAAAATGTGATAGGGGGTTTGACCAAATCTCCTATGAATAATTGATCGATTTTGTGTGTAGCAAGCTGTATTAACTGCTTCAGCCCATAAGTATTGAGGTAGTTGACTTTCAGCAAGCATAGATCTTGCAGCTTCAACAAGAGTTCTATTTCGTCGTTCAACTACCCCATTCTGTTCCGGAGTTCGTGCAGCTGAAAATATTTGAGTAATACCAAAAGATTATAAAAAGATTTGAGAACAATATTTTTGAACTCCGTACCATTATCAGTTCTTACAGTTTGGACTGGAAGTTTAAGTTGTACTTGAACAGCTTTAATAAAATTGATAATGGAGATGAAGCTTCATCTTTAGTCTTTAAAAACTTTGTCCAAGTATATCGTGAAAAATCATCAACGATGACCAAAATATATTTACGACCAGCTAAACTTTGATACTTCATGGGCCCACACAAATCCATATGTAATAAACTCAGAGGAGATTTAGATCCTTGTTCTGGTTTAGGGGGATGAGATGCACGTTTCATTTTGCCTTTTTCACATCCAGGGCACATTTCCTCTTGTTCAAACTTAATCATTGGAATTCCAGATACCAGTTGATGTTTTAGTATTTTATCAATGTATCTGAAATTCAAATGAGATAAGCGTTTATGCCATAAAACTGCTTGACGTAAGAGGATCGAGTAATGAGACAAGATGAAGAACATTGTAACTTATGTTGAAGTCTAATTGTGTAGAGATTCGTTCGTCGAGACCCGACTAACAATTATTTACCTTCTTCAGTTCTGACAACACATCTTCTTTTCTTAAAATAAACCTCCAAATCTTTATCACAAAATTTGCCAATACTGAAGAGATTGTGATTTAGACCAACAACATGAGCAACATTTTTGATAGTAATATCTTTGCATACAATGTCACCTTGACCAACTACTGGAGCTAATTCATTGTTACCAAACTTTACAGATCCGCCATATTCTTCTTTATAATTGGACAGGATCTCTTTTCTTCCAGTCATATGTTTGGAGCACCCGGAATCAAGGTACCACTTATGACTGGCCTGCAATAAATAAATCAAGCAGATTTAGGAACCCATTTAAAAATGGGTCCTTGAGGAGAAAAAATCTTATACACTCGTGAGATTGGATCCCAAAAATATTTGATTCCTTGACGCACAATAAACTTTCTAAATGGTAAGAAAGTAGAGACAGAAGACTGAAGAGTGGAGGTAGTAGTAGATATAGTATGAGTTTCATCCAGATGTTGTAATTTTGAAGAAATCATAGTAGCCTTTTTAATAATACTTGAATTATTAGAAGGTACATGATTCTTATTGAACGAAAAATGACTCCGTCTATTAGAGGAGTAACAAAACTAGATGAAAACTACATACTAGACACTTGCTTTCTAAACCGACTCTTTGTCTTCTTCTGTCTTCTCTTCTTCATAGCAAAACTCACTTCATCTGTAGACACATTAGCACAGATATCAAAAGGTTTGAGCTTGATAGAATTAGACTGAATATGATTAGAAACTTCCTCAGATTGTTTAGATAATTCAAGATTAGGATTTTGCTTTTTCAAATCAATTTGCTTTTGAAAATGTCGCAACATTAATTGAACACCTTGAGTAAAACGTATGTTCTTTATATAACTTTCAGTAACCGGAGGAGTAGCAATCTTTTGGTTCTTACCTGCATAATGTAGTCCCTCTTCATATACAGATAGTCTTTCAACTAATCTGTCGTAACTTTTAGTTAAAGAACTACACTTGCTAGACCAAAATTTTGAATCACACTTATGTTGAGCAAGTTCTACTCTCAGTTGTTTTATAGTGTTCTGAAATTGTTTCGTGAGAGATTCATGTGTCTTCTTTAAACAAAGTATTTCATTTGTATGAATTATCTGAAACTCAGGAGAGACACATGATGAAGATGATTCATGAACTGATTTAACAGACTGAGCGTTCTGATCATTCACCAGAGATTTAGATGATTCACAGATGATAGGTTGTGTATCATCAACTGAGTTGATATTAAATGGTGTAACCACATCAGTTGATGATAATGCTGATGATTCCTTATATGCTACATATCCATCCGATGTGACAACTCTAACAACATTTTCTTGAATATCATCTAAACCTTCAGTGTATGTTTTTGAAGACGAATCTTGAGATTCAGAATCACATTTGGAATCAGGTATATCAACAATAGAGTTTGAAACAGATGAAACTAATTCATCTAGTATATCAGAAACAAAATTTTTAGAATCAGTCTCAGAAGAGTTCCAAGTTACAAAGTTCTTACTTTTAGAAATAAGAGCTTCATTTTGTTGTAACAACTCTTGAATTTTATTTTCCAATTCAGAAATTTTCTTTTCAAGCTCTAAAGTTGGAACATATGGTTTTAAAGTACCATCACTTTCCCATTGTGATTCTGATTGTAAAAAAACATTAGAAGAATCCAGAGTTGCTGGAGACTTAATTTTCAAATTATCAGAACTATATACAAATTTGACTCTGTGATATTTCTCACCATGATACAATGGATCATGCTTCTTTATCTCCTGCATTTCAGAAAATTCTTCTTTCATTTCAAAACCTTTTAATATTGGAAATCGAGCACTCATTTTTAAATCGGTGAGATTATAAAATGCAGGTTTTTCCTCTAAGGCCTTTTTCAAATATTGAGGATTTTTAAAACCAAGACCTTCTTTTGAAAATAAATCTCTATCTGCATATGGTTTATTTAGAAAAAATGTGTGCTCAGATTGTCCAATCTTATTCAATTTAAAGTTCAATTCTGAAATTGTTTTGTTTAAAGATGAAACATTATCTTTTTCAGATGTTAAACTGAGAGTTAGAAACTCAATTTCTGACTTCAAAATTTTATTTTGTTGTTTCAGATACTCAAGTTCACTTACTGATTCATTCAACTTATCAACCATAGACAAAAGATTATCTCTTTGTTGAGTTAAATCAGTAAGTTCTTGAGTTTGCTTTGAAATGACAATTTCAAGTTCTTGATTTTTTAAATGAATTGGATTTGTCATTTCAGGCAATTTGTTTTTGAATTCTATAAAATGAGGATCATTTACCATTTGAGGATCAGAAGCTTCCTCTTCCTCATCATCAGACTCCTCCTCCATCAATCCCATGAAGCACATTTGTGCTTGGTCTTCCATATCTGAAACATCAAGCCATTCCTCATCATCAGCCATTAGCACTAATCCTTGCTCCTGCTTTTCTGCCAATTCTAACTTCTTTCTGAGAATTTCAACTTTGGACATCTTTGCTGGACATATCCTTGCCACATGACCTTTTTTTCCGCACTTAAAGCATGTGATATTTTCATTTGTCTTCTTCTCCTCACCAATCTCAGCAGCTTCTTTTTCTTCATCAACTCCCTTGGTAGCATATTTGTCTACATAGGTACCTTGGTTCCTTTGAGCATACATCTGACCTTGATTTTGACTAGCACTTCTGTTGAAATTCCTTCCTCTGGATGCAAACCTTCTGTTGTTAGAACTTGGTCTATTGTAGTATTTCTTTCTGTAGGCTTCTGTTAAGGTCAACAAACTTTGAAACATCAAGTCTCGTTCTTCATCCTCACTACCTTCTTCATCCTCATCATCATCCACTTCAAACACTTTCGCCTTGCCCTTCTTGATTACATTCTTTCCTTTCTTTTTGTCAGTTAGTAGTGCAAGAGATTCTTCTTCAGCTTTTTCTTTCTTCTGTCTTTCCAACACATCTTCTTCAACTTCCTCTTCGAACAGCTTCAAATTCTCAAATACTTCATACACTTTGAGCTCATTGAGTGCTTTGTGTTGCTTGACAAACATGGTAAAGGGCTTCCAATCTAAGGAAAGATTATTAATGAACTTCACACTAAAATCCATTTCTGACCTATGGATTCTGTTCTTCTTCATGTCATTCATTAGAATAACAAATCTGTCATAGGCATCCTCTAGTGATTCACCATCCTTCATCTTGAAATTTTCATACTTGTCCATCAGAGTTGTAACTCTCAACTGATTTCCCACTTTGGACCCTAGCATAATCTTTTCTAACTGATCCCAGATGGATTTTGCTGAATCATCATAACTATCAAGCTTTCTATATATGTCATTCGGGATAGCTTGAATCAAACAGTTCTGTGCTTCCAGATCTATCAAGTATTGAGTTTTCTCAGCCTCATCCATCTCTTCAACCTCTTTCACTACTCTTATTCCATTAACCAGATGTGTAGGCAATGGTTTTGCTCCATAGTCAATTGATTTTAAAATCAGATTGCCTTTATCTTTTCTCTTTATGAACAGTCTGAATCTTGCAACCCATAGCTCATACTCGTCTTTGAACAACACTGGTGCTTTAGAATCAGATCCCATTGCCAAATCTTCTCTTTTGTTTATTGGATTCATTTTGTGATTCAAGATCTTTTCTACTGCTTTTCTCAGATTCTCAACCTTTCAGATGTCTCGAGTGTGAATAGTGATACTCGAGATGTCAACAGAAACACGAGATGCTGTCTCGAGTGTTGAACAATGATACTCGAGATGATGTCTCGAGTTATGAACAGTGTCACCCGAGATGATGTGTCGAGTGATGAACAGTGGTACTCGAGATACTGTCTCGAGTGATGAACAATGCTACTCGAGATACTGTCTCGAGTGTACTATCTCGTGATACAATCAACAGACGTGAAGCTGTCTCGAGTGATGAACAGTATCACTCGAGATGATGTCTCGTGTAATTTCACGCTTTACAAAACGACAAACACTCGAATTGCCTTCCTTGTCTTGTACTCTAACTACCAACTCGTGACTTTATCTCGTGACTTAACCAACCACGGCACGAGATGTCTTCACGAGGTCTCGAGATGAGTCACGAGACATATGAAGATACACTTGACTCGAGACATATGAAGATACACTTTTTCTCAAACTTCTAGCTAAAACTTCAATTTTACCACAAATCCTATCTTAATCTTGTATAAAAGCACTCAAATATCACTCTGATTCATGAATTCAGACATGAATTCATGAAAAATCAATCAAAACTCTTCAAATCTTCATGAATCTTCATGAACCTCCATTGATGACTATCTTCAAAGCTTCAAATCTTCACTTTAATCCATGAGAATCTTCATCAAAAATGTAGTAGATCCAGCTCTGATACCAATTGTAAGTGTGAATGAATCCAAATCTAACACAATCTCATCAAGATTGTGATGTAAAGTATATGAACATGAAAGAGAAAGATGTAGAGAGAGAAAGATGTTGAGAGAAAGTCACAAGTCTTTAGATTCCAAAAATGATACGTCCAAGTTACAATACAAAGGCATTGGGGTATTTATACCCCAATCCTAGGAAAGAGAAATTTACACAAAAGGTCCCTCAACTTCTATTATAAACTCAACATTAACAACATCAATCAAGACTTCATTTATTTTGTTATGTTTGTAACTACTAAACTTTGGTTGGTTGTAATACGATTGTAAACTCTGAATATTTTTGAAATGAATGATTGATGTTATTTATCTCCTATCGCTATGAAATCTTAACTGTCACACCTCGCGTTTCCGCTTTAGCGGGGTGTTACAGATTTGGTATCAAAGCTGTAGGTTATAGAGAACATTGGTTTTTCATAAAACCAAGTACTATAACCAACATTTTTTTTCCAAAATAATTTAAAACTCTTTAATTATAGATTTCAAAGTATAGGAGAATTCAAATACTGATATGATTAGGATAGGTACTATTCTGATATATCATAGATAGGCGGAGCCTGATCACCTATGCCTAACCATGATATAAGTAGGATAAGACTTATGAACTAATCATACTGTCAGTAAATAAAATTGGAACTTTCTAGAAATTTCCTGAAAAACGTAAACTGTGTGAGTTTGCATTTGACATGTACAAATTTTCAAAAAGTGTTTCATATGTATTAATTAAATTCTTTTATCGTAGTCAACATGTCTCAGAGTACCGACCCCTATGAGCGACCGTCCCGGAACCCATCCGAGCCCGCTAGGAGCGGTAGCCGCGATAGGAGACCTAGGACTGTTATCGAAGAAGGGGATTCTTCGAGTGACAGCGACGCTACCTCTTACCAGGTCCCCTCGCGATCAGTCTCACCACCACCAGTTCATGGACCTGCGACCCGAACTGGACTGAGGGTTCGTACCACCGCTCGAAAGAGCGTGCCCATGCCTACTCGGATGACCTTCCGCATCCCAACTGGGAATGGGGCAGAACCAGCTCGAGTTAGAGGCCAAGGCGGGTCGTCGTCATCGTCGTCCACGTCGTCGTCTCCACCGCCGTATAGACCGTCGTCACCGGTAGCCCTAGTTCCTCGACCGTCACCGGTAGCCCCAGTTCCTAGACCACCGCCGGTAGCTCGAGCCCCTGTCTTGTGCCTGAGGGGAATGACTCTAGCAGAGCGCCAGGAGGTTGCGCGCTTAGCCCGAGGCCAGGATATACACGAGCACATGATTGATCACCACGAGCACATGATCGACTCTCTTATCAACGTAGCCGGAGCTGATAGTCAGCAGTTGACCCGGGTTGTAGCTCTCCTTAGCCACACGATGGCCTCGCTCAGTCACCTGTACACCATTGTGTATATGGTGATTGCTCTGGCTGTGATTCTGATGGCCTGGACTGTTTGGGGGGCTAGATTTTAGGAGGTGGGATCTTTTGGTAGACCTTGTGTTGACGAAACTTTTTGGATTGTTATTTTGGGGCGTGATGCCTAGTCGTTGAACAATTTCTGGTTTATTTTGGGATGACTGTAAAAACTACTATGATCATTTGGGTTATTTTTGGATGATTGTATAAACCCAATACTATGCTATGGTTGATTTAAAAATTTAAATGCTATGGTTATTTACTACTGCTATCAAAGAATGCATGCTTGTCGTATTCCTGTTTAAACTTCTAAAGTACTATGTTAGTTCGATAGCATATAACTGTATGGCACTTGAGTGTGAGGATTAATTAGATGCGTAACTACACTTAGATTATATAAGATGTCACTAAGACGATTAATATGGTATTGTTTTAGAAACATGCCTCCAAGAAGAGAGGATCCGAATTTGGCAAGTAATGGATTCGCTACCCAACATAGTTAGCCAAGTGGCTGCTGGACTGAACGCTAATCAAAACAATAACCAGGGGACGAGAGAAAGGGAATGCACATACAAATCCTTCAGAGGTTGCAATCCTAAAGAGTTTCACGGGACTGAAGGAGCAGTCGGATTATTGACATGGATTGAAGGCATGGAGTATGTCCTTCACATTAGCAAGTGCACCGAAGGAAACAAGGTTGAGTATGCCGCCTGTTTACTACAAGGGCGAGCTCTAACATGGTGGAACACTCAAGTTCAGACCCGTGGCCGTGAAGCAACTGGCCAGATTTCTTGGGAAGATTTCAAAAAGATGCTCAAGGAAGAATTCTGCCCGAGGAGTGAGATACAAAAGCTAGAAGCCGAGCTGTGGCATCATGAAATGAAGGGAAACGACATCAGCACTTACACTACCCGATTCCATGAGTTGGCCAAGCTGGTACCACACCTGGTAACTCCGGAGCAGAACAGGGTTGACAGATATGTTTGGGGACTTTCCCCTGAAATCAGAGGAAACGTGACAACAGCTGACCCCAAGACCCTACAGGAAGCTGTAAATCTGGCAACCAGACTCACCAACAACGCTATCAGATCAGGAACGTTTTCAAACGACAAGGCCAAAGGAAAGTGTTAGACCATGACTTTTAGTTTGTAAAGAAGTCAGGGGGTATTTTGACAACTTGTAATAGTTAGCTTTTGAACAATACTTTTGTGCACCTCTTAAAAGAGTCATAGACTCTAGGGGTTGTTAACTTCGACTCTATAAATACGGGTCGCTAGTTAACGTTTTCAAATAATCAAGTAACTGACAACTTTCTATTTATGCTTTGTCGTATTATCGTGTTCTTTATATTTCATGCATATTAGCTTGATTATCGCTGTTTGAGCTTTATTATCAGTTGTAATAGCTTGCAGTGATCCATCTATCGTATCCTCGTTGAATATCGGACTCACAATTGGTATCAGAGCGATCGTTTTGGTAGTTTTGGACAGAAATTAGAGGCTGTTTTTGCTTATTGCACAAGTTCCCGAATCGGATCTTGTGACTCCCGCATTGAACATTAGTGTCCCGAATCGGGACTCATAAGTTCCCGAATCGGAACTCTCCATTTCCCGAATTGGATATTTTGTTTCCCGAATTGGATATTCGTATCCCGATTTGGTAAACTTAATTCCCGAATCGGATCTTGAGCCTCTTCCGTATTGAAATTTGAACAACTCCCGACTTGGAAATTTGAACTCCCGAATCGGGACTCTTATTTCCCGAATCGGGACTTGTGTCTTTTACTCCCGAATCGGGACTCACAATTCCCGAATCGGGACTCACTGTTTTTCCCGCCTTGGCCTTTCTTTTTGAAATTTTCGAATTTCTATAAAGGAAAGTGCTTTAAGGGCGGAAGCTCTGTCCAATCAGAAAACACCATCTACTCAAAACAGATCCTATTTCCGAGGATGCGATGTCGAAAGAAATAATCAGTATCGGTTCTGAAACCCGACCTCCAGTATTAGTCGTCGGCGAATACCAGCAATGTAAATGCCGAATGATTAACTTACTTGATCTACTGGATGACAAACCGATGGTCTCTATCACTGAGGGACCAATCAGACCGATGGTTACTGTAGCTGAAGTAGCCAGAACTGATGTCACTCCACATCTACCTGCATATGAAGTTGATAAACCATATGACATGTTCTCTCATGAACAACGTGCCCGAGCAGCCATTGATAAACGTGCTCTCACGTTACTCACCATGGCACTACCCAATGACATGTTCGCGAGAGTTGACAGCTGTAAAGATGCTAAAGCAATGTGGCTGGGCATCGAATAGCAAATGCAGGGTGGTGACAAGGCACTTGAAGGCCAAAAGGAGAACGCGATGAACGCGTATGAAAGCTTTTGTGCTCGTGAAGGAGAGATACTGACAGAGACCTATAATCGTTTAAACATCTGTGTGAACGATTTACGGAGACTCGGACTGGAAAAGAACAAATACGAGGTGAATGTGAAATTCCTCAAAAGATTGAACAAACTCTGGCAGTCTGTCACTATAAGCATACAAGTGAGCCAGAATCTTGGCCAACTTGGACTTCATGATCTATACAGCATGATGCTGCCTCATGAAGAAACCTTATTCGGTAAAACTGAAAAGAAAATCGATCCTCCTACTTTGGCCTTGATGTCAAACAGAGGATCGTCCTCTCATGAAAACTACACCGTTGAAGAACCTGTAGTTCTTGATGATGGACTTACCGAAGAGGAGATGTTTCAGCTGGAGAACTCGTTCGCCTTGATGGCTAAGTTTCGGGGAAATCCCCAACGCTTCAACAGATTCAGACAAGGACCTCATTTTGTAGGAGGTCAGTCCAGCCAAGGCAGGTACCAGTCCAGAGAAAGCTTTCAAAGAAACGATCAAGGGAGAACAAACAACTATCAACATCGTGATGGTTCTGGGTACAACAATCAAGGATCTTATCAAGATCGAAGACAAGGCTACAACAACAACCAGCAACAGCAAAGGGATCAGGATTACAACTCCAACAACTACCACGGAAACAGAGGTTATCAGGGAGGTAGTTACAACCAAAGGTGGAACGACCAATCTGGTTCTAACAATAACAACCAGAACCAGAAGACAAATGATGAAGGTCGTCAGTACAACATCGGAGGAACTGAACCTCCACCACAGAACAAATTGCCAGCTCTAGAAGCTCCACCCGCAGCCAATCAGAACAGAAACCCTGCTCGGGTTCCCACCTGCTACAACTGTGGTGACCCGGGTCACTATGCATCTGATTGCAAGAAGAAGCTCAAAGACTCTGCTTACTTTGAGAAGAAGGCTGCCATGATGAAGAAGAAAGAGCAAGGTAAGGTGCTGTTGGCTGATGAGGAAGACTGGATCATGGAGCCAGAAGACTCAGATGATGAAGGCCCCTCTGCCGTGCAAGGACTCTGCCTCATGGCTGACTTTAAGGAACCTTGCATATCCGGTTCCCCAAATGACTCAACTGATGAAGAAGCTGAGGTAAATTCTTGTTCATTATTGTCAAAACCTGATGAAATATCTAAGTCTGAAACTCTAAGACTTGAGAGCCAACTCCAAATGGAAAGGGCTCTCGTCGCGAGATTCAAAATAGAGAGTGCTGTGTATAAAAGTAGTTTAGAGGACCTCACCGAGAACTTTAATAGAATGGAGCTTGAGTCTGGGATTAGAGAATCTATCCTCGAAAACAAGCTCCTTGATCTTCAAAGATCTCACGACGAAATTGAAAGCAGTCGTGAAGAACTCAAGCTCAAATTTCACATTCTTTTTGAGGAAAGAACAAAATTGTTTGTAAAAATAGAAGAGCTTGAGGAAAATAATCTAAAGAGAGAACAATCTGAACATACTTTGAGTCTGCTTGCCAAGCAAACCACTCTACATCCCTTTTATCAAGCCAAACCTGGGTTGGGACATTCAGAGAAAAGCATTCTTGAAAAAGCACCTTCACATCTATACAATTTTGACAATATGAGTGCTTCCAAACCTGAACCTAGGTGAGTCAAAGGACAAGACAATGACAACTATGTGATGCAGACTGTGACTTTTACTGAGATAATAGATGGAAAAGCTGTGTCTTTCACCACTAGTCCTGCCAATAGTTCAACCAGTAGTCCCCCTTCCAGTCCTGTTGCAAATGGTCCCATCTTTACCCCTGCTAGTAATCTAGAGAACCATTTCACTAGCTGGGAAGGCATCAAAGCTAGGACACCTAAGGTAGCAATGCCACCTATTAACTATGATGATCTGAACTTTAGCTATGACACTAGGGAAATAGATACATCCGAGGATGCTGATGTTATCCAACCTTTGGATGTTTCCACAACTCAGCCTCCTGCCCCAGTGTGTATAGAAAGAGAAATGTTCCATCTTAGGTCCAAAGCCGTAGAACTTGATGCCTGTCGCCATAAGATAAAGAACTTTGAGTTGATTGTCTCTGAAAAAGACAACCAGATTAAATCATTGGAGCTTAGTTATCATAAGGCAAATGCCGAAAGGATAAGTATGTTGACCCAATGTGAGAACGCAAAGTTTTCTTGCTCATGTTTTAAAACCAAATTTGCGAATCTCCAAAAACAACTAGTTATCCAACTTGTTAATAACACAATGGAAAAGGACTTCTTTTATGAAAAGGAACTGTTGTTTGGTCAAACTTTCGCAAATCAAAGCTGTCAAATCAATCAGTTGAAAAGACGTGTGTCTTTCATAGAAGAATCTGACTCTTGGGATGCTAGTACCAGTAGTTCACCACTCATACCAGAACTTAGGACAACCGTGCCTAAACTTGTATTGGATCCGAATATTGAGTATGATGTGAAGGTATTTTTAAATGCTGATGATCCTCCTTCAGGTTATATTCCAAGAAAACCTGTTTTGCCAAAGGCACCTGCTGTAAAGCAAACCAGTTCTCCTAAGCCACTTGCATCAGTGTCTGTGATAAATACTGAAGGTGGAACATGTGCTGGTACTGACAAAGGAAGTCAGTTAAGCCACACACACCTACAGTAACACAGACACAACATTCAAAATCTACAGATACAAGTAGCTTGGTGAAACCCATTAAAGGACTAGACTTTCATTCTAGTTCATTTGATGTGGGTGAGAACTCCAAACCCAAACAACCTTTGAAAATGTTAAAATCCGTTTGTCAAAACGCCACTAATTTCAAAGGTGGTCAATCCATTCTGGTTAAACTGTCACCCAACTCACAACTGGCTTTTCGTGCAGATGCGAGGACAGGTGATGGAACTGCGAATGTGAAGCCACGGAGGAGGAGATATCGAAAGAAGAAGAACTCTTTTAATGCTTTCCCTAAATAGGGTGGTCATGATCATACTGGTCTTGGCTACAACCCACCTAGTTGTAATTCAAACGTAAACTCAAAGTCTGTAAACTCTAATTGCTCAGCGAATTCTGATAATCTTACAGCTTTTAAAAACCATATTTGTTCTTTGTTTGATAATTACATGCGTGTTGATATGCCTGGTAATGCAAATGCTTATCATAAGTCAGGTAGTCCTCACCGGGAAAGAAATAAGAAAATGACAAAGCAAAGTGCTTTGCCTCCTGTGAAGTCTCCTAAGCCTAAGGAGAAATTTGAAAAGGACACTTCACCGGCTGCTTTATCTGTTTCTAACGGTAGGACACCCATGTGGCAATGGGTTCCTAAACAAACTTGATTTTGCGTTTTGCAGGGCAGTCACATGTGGTACTTTGATTCAGGAGCCTTCAGACATGTGACTGGGCAGCGCAACATCCTCTTCGACTACGTCGTTAGAGCTGAAGGCTTTGTCAAACTTGTAGACAAGAGACGTCTACCAATTCTGGGATATGGAAGCATGACGAATGGAGAACACGTCATCAAGAATGTGTGGTACGTTGAAGGATTGTCGTTCAACCTACTCAGTTCAAGCCAATTCTGTGATGGAGGATATCTTGTGAAAACATTCATTCTTGGGAGCAACATTGAAGACGAGGATGGAAACGTGATTCTTCGCGCTCGAAGAAACGGTCACTTATATACCACAATGTTCTATGCTGTTCCTCAACAAATGGAAACTGTGGTATTTCTCGCAAAAGCAACGAAGGAAGAAAGCTGGCTATGGCATCAGCGTTTGTCTCATCAGAACTTCAGGGATATGAACAAGCTCGTATCTAAACACCTTGTCAACGGTCTTCCGGAGACGCGACTATCTAAAGACACCCTATGCTCTGCTTGCGAGAAAGGGAAAATGAAGAAGAGTTCGCATCCGCCAAAGATGGAGACAAACTGTCACCATCCCCTTGACATGCTGCGTATGGATCTCTGTGAACCGATGAGAGTCGAAAGTCTTGCACGCAAGAAATATATGCTTGTACTTGTCGATGAATACTCTCGGTACACATGGCTCGAATTCCTAAGAGCCAAATCTGACGCTGCAGATCTAATCATCGCTTTCATCAAACGAATCCAAGTCCTCTTGGGTCGTCAGGTGAAGAAGCTGAGAAGCGACAACGGTATAGAGTTTCGGAATGTGAAACTTGTCACACCCCGCTAAAGCGGAAACACGAGATGTAACAGTTAAGTATTTCATAGCATTAGGTATAGACAACACCAACCATGACGTCATTCTAAATAAAATTACAGTCCAAAAATCACAAGCCACAGTTTCGAAGTCCAAAAGAAAAGTTAAGTTTAACACAATTTAGATTTCAAAAGTCTTGGATGCTGATGTCGTCATGCATATGCAAACTAAGCCACACTTACTTTCGGGTTCCTGAAAAGCATATTAAAATACAACGGTCAACTACAATGAGTTGGTGAGTTTCACACATTTTATAAGTACTAAGACAACTTTTATAAAAGAAATTCGTATTGTAAAACGTACGTTTATATCACACTTCATTATTAAGTTCATGAGCAATTTCACAAGGGACAATGTACTCTAATGATGTCTATATGTCGAGCCACTACTAAACCTTCCGACAACTACGCCCCTTAAATTTCACGAACTACCTCAGCGGTGGTGTTTAAACCACATGGGTAGAACTCTTGTTATTAGTAATATGCACCCCTACTCGTTAGTTAGAGGTGGGGTTGTCAAACCAAATAGCGCTATCCACAATTACCATTGGCTCTTAATGAGTTAATAGTAGTGTATCCTATTAGGGACTTTCAGTTTTGTAACTCAAACACATCAAATATGGTACATGTCTTAATGCTCATATAATTAAGTTCACGATTTATCAATTGATAACATAATTCAGTCAAATATATAATATTAAACATGCTTTTCCCCCAAATAATCGTTAACTAAAACGGGGTTGTGAATACTCACCTGAATTAGTAGACACAATATGTCAACAGCAATCCGATTTCCTTGTTCGGTCTAAGAGTACCCTATAAAGGTAAATTAGCTTATAAGTCCTTTAGTACTTATTTTTACGGCTAAGCTAAACTAACTTATTCCACACCTTATATAATGCCTTAGTTTAACATTTTGTAGTTAAACCAACGTTTTAGTCAAGTTCCACCAATCAACCAAAGTCATTTATATGGTTATAGAGTTATAAAAATTAAAACCACAACTTTTCAAAATTAAGATTTCTGGCAGAAATTTCATCCAGAATAATGACTATTTTAAGACAATCTCCGAAGGAAAAATTTTCTCATTTTTTTTATACATTGTATAACACTGATTTAGTAACATTGTGACCAAATTTCATCAATTTTGGAGATGGTTACGGGTTTCAAATAATTTTTACAAAACAGCCTACTGCAGGGCATAAAACAATTTGCACACCTTTAGTAAATCAACCTTTCTGGGGGTCAAATCTCATCATTTTTCAGAGTTTTTACTTGCAAATTAAAGATAACTCATAATTCTAACAAAAGAGGTATGAATAGCTCAAATCCGACAAATATTGAGAGAGATATGGCCACCTAAACTCGCATGCAAGAATCTGCCATTACTGGACAGATTGCACATTAAATTTGTTTTTGATGGTTGCACCCTTAAAACTCAACATCTTGGAATGGTTCCGGATTCTTTAAAAAGCTAACTCAGTGAACTTGAGTTTCAAGAGAAAAATCGTTCATTTTGGATAGTTTTTCAAAGAGATATGAAGGAAACAAGTTGGCTAACTAAGCTAAGCTGAAGTCAGACGCGTAATAAAAAGTTTTCATATGGATGAAGGGTCAAAACTCAATGTTTTCTTGTGAAACCACTTGCATTTGATTCCTAACTCTAATATATTTACTCTAGAAGAAAAATCAATCATTTTGGACACATATTGAGTTAGATATGATCTTTCAGAGTGAGTGCAAAAATTCTGACAGCAACCAAAAGTATGAAATGTGAGCTTTTGAACATTGAACACTTGAAAATGCTGATTCTTTTGCTAAAAGGGGTTATACCAACCATCAATAAACATAAATAACAAAGAAAATCATCAAAATTTTTATATATTTATGCATGCAACATCTCTACAATTCTGATTTAAAGCTAAAACAAAAATATACAAAATGGTGGTTTTTCTTGCTTTTCATGAGTTCTAGATGTTTAGGTCATTGATTTTTACCACATTAAGGACATTTTACATGCCTTGGGTGTAAAATCTACCATTAGAACTTAGAATGAAGAAAGTTTTATGATTATGAACTTAAAACCATGGAAATGGTAGAAGAAATGCACTATAAGTGCACAAAGCGAAGCCAAAACGTCGTCAAACGTTCTTACCTTCTAGATGATGATCATGCAACTTCTTAATCTTTGAAATGTTAAGGTTTTGATGATAATTGTGGCTGGATTTTTCTGCTGGAATGGGGAGAGTAAAAGGGGATGTTGGATGCAAAATCGGATTGTATCCGAGATCACAAGTTGGTGCTAAAAGTGAAGACAAAGGCAAAGTCAAATTGGTCAAAGAAGTCAAACCTTGTTTTATTGTTTTAGTCCGTTGTAATAGTTTTCCTTTATTAGGGTAGATTTTGTAATTGTTGTAAAGTGTAAGGGATTGAATATTTGGGTATAAATACCCTTTGTGAAGTCATTTTCAAGAATGACATGCATAGATGCTTAAACGTGTAAATTGAGAGTTATTTGAGAGTTGTGTTCTTAAGTGTGTGTGTGTTCTTGGTGTATTGAGTGTGTGTAAACTTTTCATCCAAGAATCAATGACATATGGCTTCTCAATTCATTCTCTAGTTGTTGGATGTTGATTAGAACTTGAATCTGGAACAACAAGTGGTATCAGAGCTGGAAATTCACTTGAATTTGGTATGATTTCTTGACTTTTTTTATGCTTTTCGAAAATGAGGTATTTTGAGTTTTCATGTTCTTCATTTGATCATTGTTTGGATCTGAATTTGATTGTTTGTGGTTAAAATGATGTTTTTACTGTGTTTAGGAGTGATTTAGAGTCAAATTTTGGTGATTTGAGCTGTAATTTTTGAGTTTTTTACCTTCTGCTCGGTTTTTCCTCGTTTTTCCGAATTCTGTTCATATTTTCCGAATCGGAATATTCATAAATTCCGAATCGGAAAATACAAATTTTCCGAATCGGAATTTTGAAGTTTTCCGAATCGGGAAATTTTTTGGATTCGGAAATTGTGTTCAAAGGTAGTCTTACTCGTTTTCCGACTTGGTATTAATCAAACTCCGATTCGGAAAACCTCATTTTCCGATTCGGATTTTGACCAAATACCAACTCGAAATTTTTCTCGGAACTCTATCAATTTTGTTTTTTCCGATTCGGAAAACTACCTTTTCCGATTCTGGAAGCGTATTTCGGGCGTTTTTTCACGTAAACTTTCTTAGACTTCTTATCTGATTTTACGGTGAAAAAGTTTAGTCATTTTTAAGGTCATTTTTTCCCGAAAAATGCCGGTTTTTCTGAGATTTTGGTGATTTCCGAGAGGTTGATTTTCTGGACTATTCTTTCAATTTCGCAGTCAAAATCAACTTTCAAATTTTTGAAAAATATTTTTTCTCGGGATTTCACTATTCACGGTTGACTTTTTGACTTTTGTCACTAACCTTTTCGTTGATCAAAAGAAGTGTTCAGATTAGCTACAGATTCTCAGATTTGTATACCTCCAGAAGTTCGGAAGAAATCTTCCAGTTTCAGTGAATTACCGATCATTTTCAAGTTCTACAAAAGATGTCTAGAGATCTATTGAGCATGGGTTCAAAGTCGAAGCCTCCGGTTCTTCAGATTGGTGAATATCCGCAATGGCGTGTTAGGATGATTCAATTCCTCAACAACATCGATAAGACACTCATGGTGAGCATTCAAGTTTCTAAAGAATCTCAATCCGGAATGGGATCATTACTCGGTTAATCTTCAAATGAACAAGAATTTGGCGGAAGAAGACTTGCATGACTTGTATTCCATTCTTAGTCAACATGAAATGAAAGTCAAAGATATTGTAACGAAGCAAAAGAGTATTTCTGATTCTCTGGCTCTGTTGACTGTAAAGAAGAAGAGTGTGCTCCCCAGTGCAAGTTCGAAGAAGAAAAGTCATTCAAAGGCTTTAGTCACCGAGTTGTATGATTCTGATTCAGAAACACTTGAAGATGAAAGTTCTGAATCCGATGTTGATTTGAAGCGAGTTGCCGACAAGCTTGCTCTTTTGTCTAGTTCTATTCACAAACGTTATGGGAAGAAGAAGTTCTATTCGAAACCCAAGTTCGATAACTACAAAATAGACAAGTACAAGCCAAAGGAATACGAGAAAAGGCCGGAGAGGAAGACTTATGAGAAAGGTAACCCGGATGAGAAAGAAAATGTATGTTTCAACTGTGGCAAACCAGGCCATTTTGTCAAAGATTGTAGAGCACCGAAAGTCAGGGATTTTGACTACTACTCTAAGAAGGCTCAACTTGCGAAACGCAAGAGTGAAGGTAAAGTCTTGATGGCGGAAGAAGAATGTTGGTATGATGATACTTCTGATGATGAGGACTCTGCTCATTTCACACAAGTTCACTACAATCTCATGGCTAGTGTGGAAGAAACCATCAACCTTCACAAACAGACCGAAGAAACAAATGAGGTAAGTCAAACTCCTTCTGACTCGGATATGTCTGATAATGATGAATGCTCTTTAGAAGAACATTTTTTAATTTTAAAAGCTGAATTTGATGACTTGAAGGAAAAGATTAAGTTCAAAAGAGCTCGAGTCATTGAATTCAGTAATGAATGTGAGTTATATAAATCTTTAGCTGATGATCGTGAGCTTGAAAAGGCTGAGATTAGGAAAGAGAAAGCCAAACTAGAATCTCAAATTTCTGAGATGAAGATTGCTTTAGTAAATTTGGAGTCTGAAAAAGCTGAATATATGATCAAATATGAAGTTTGTTTTCAAGATAGATCTGAGGCTTATGCTAAGATAAAACAATTGGAGGATCTTAATATCAAAAGAGGTCAGACTCAACAGACGCTTAAGCTTTTGACAAATAATCTAAAAGATACTAGGTTTTATAATCCGAAAATGGGGTTAGGTTTACCTGAAAATGATGTTTTAAAGAAAGCCCCTAAAGGTCTTTATCAATTTGATAACTTAAGTTTTCCAAAAATAAATGAGACCTTTGTAAAATCTGGTAGTTCATTATCTGATTCTTCTGATAAAGGTAAAGAAAAAGTTGTTGATGACTCAAGTGATAGTTTTTCAGATTCAAAGCCAAAGAGAAAGAATAACTTTGATTTCACATGTGATTTTCAATATGATGATTTAAATCAAAGTTATAAAACAAGAAAACCCGAGTTTTCTCATACTCAGTGTGTTTCTTTGTATTCCCAAGTTATAAAGTCTTTTACAACTGAATCTGAAAAGCTTAGTAACGATATTGAAAATGAGTCAAAGACTACTGATTCTACTCCTAAATCTGAAGATAAGACAAGTGAACTTGAAAAAGAAACAGATTGTGAAAATCTTTCTGAGTTTATTCAAGTTAATAATCTTTCAGAAAATAAAAGCGTTTCTGATTATGAGTCTGATTATGATGAGACCAAACCATGTTTTGATTCTGATAATGATGATGATATTGAAGCGGGTGTTGAGGAAGAAAAGATAAATTTTATTTCAAACCCCATGTTTGAGTCTCAAGAAACTTCACCTTGTTTTGATCAAAGTATTAAGCCTGAAGTGACTGAGTTAATTACATATGCTGTTATTGACAAAGATGGATATCTTGTGTACAAAAGTTTAGATAGTATGGTTGAAGGAGATATCCTTAAATCAGAACTCAAACTACCAGATGTGGAATTTGGTGCTGTTTTTGAAAAACCAAAGTCGAGTACACAAGATAAACCAAGTGATAGTGGTATTTCCAAAGCTGAGAAATCCTCGTGTACTTTGTTAAAGTCTGAAACTTGTTCAATTAATTTTGATGCAAGTACTTTTGAGGTAGGAAGTACGTCTTGTGCTACACTTGAAACATCTTCAAAAGATTCATCTGATGTATGTTCAGTTCCTAAGACACCTATTAACTCTAGTTCTTCTAATTCTACAGATTTAAAAAGTTTTAACCGACATGGCCTAGGATGGAAGAAGAAAGATTCAAAGAAGAAAAAGCGTTTTGTTAAAAAGTCATCCGTTGATGATGCAAATAAATGTAATCTGAATGTTAGATTCAATAAGTGTCAAAACTCTTTTGAGTCTGCCTTAATGTTTTTTGCTATGCAACGTTTGCATTGTACTCATTGTGGTGATAACTCTTTTTCTTTGAACTCTAGTCATGTTAACAAGAAGAGATCTAGTGGTGTTTCTCATGATAAATCTCATGCTTACTCGTTTGATCATCGTGCTAAAGTGTTTAGTGCTAAAAAGAAAAATCTTTCAAAAGCAAAAGATAAATCAGTTGATGTGAAATTTGTGTGCAAATGGATTCCTAAAGATTTATTGAATGCACAAATTTCAAAGTCTGGTATAAACTGTAAGATTTTAGGTTCATCTTCTGATTTGTTAAAGATGTATGAGACCAACAAGAAAGGACCCATTTGGATATGGGTTCCCAAGATGAACTAACATGTTTCTACAGGCCAGGCATATGTGATATGTCGATTCCGGTTGTTCAAGACATAGGACTGGCTACAAGGAGTTGTTGCACAATTATGTGGAACGACCAGGTGGAACAGTTAGTTTTGGGAATAAGACGACTGGTGTCATCAAAGGTTACGGCATTCTTACAAATGGTACGGTATCCATAAAGAAGGTACTTTATGTTGAGGGGTTAAGTCATAATCTTTTTAGTGCAAGTCAGTTTTGTGATGGTTATAACATTGTTCTATTTTCCGTCATTAACTGTCTTATCATTAATAGTGATGGTGTTGAGATTTTTGAAGGGAGAAGGTTTTATAATCTCTATGTGGTTGACTTTCCGGTGATAGATTCATCGAAACCAGTTTGTTTGTTTACAAAGGCAACAAAAGGCGAAAGTTGGCTATGGCATAGAAGATTTTCTCATCAGAATTTCTCAGATATTAGCAAACTAGCTAATGGTGGATTGGTGAAAGGTCTTCCAAAGTTGACATTTGATAGAGATTCTTTATGTCCGGCTTGTCAAATGGGAAAGATGAAGAGAAGTTCTCACAAGTCAAAGACAGAATCTTCATGTCAATCACCACTCGAAATGATCCACATGGACTTATGCGGACCGATGAGAATTCAATCAATTAGTGGAAAGAAGTACATTCTGGTTATGGTTGATGAATACTCACGGTACACGTGACTAGAATTTCTGAGAATGAAATCTGAAGCTCCCGAGTTGATCATAAAGTTTATCAAGAGGATCCAAGTTCTTTTGCAACTTCCAGTTCGAAAGATTAGGAGTGATAATGGCACTGAATTTAAAAATGCTACTTTAGATGCTTATCTAACATCTGTTGGTATTTCTCATAATTTTTCAGGTGCTTATACTCCACAACAAAATGGGGTTGTAGAAAGAAGAAACCGAACCTTAGTTGAAGCGGCACGAACGATGCTAGCTTACTCCGGATTACCTCTAACCTTTTGGGCCGAAGCTGTTTCAACGGCTTGTTTTACACAAAATCGAACCATCATCACTAAGCGCTTCAAGAAAACTCCTTATCATATAATCAACCGTCGAGTTCCTAATGTCAAATTTTTTTCATGTTTTTGGTTGTAGGTGTTACATTCTCAATAACTGTGACAATCTCGGTAAGTTTGACAAGAAAGCAGACGAGGGATACTTTCTTGGTTATTCGCTAACGTCGAAGACTTTCCGCGTCTACAACAAAAGAACCAAGATGGTTATGGAAACCGTTTATGTGACCTTTGATGAAACCGTGTCAATGACTTCTGAACATAGCAGTTCAGAACTCGGAATTCATAGTCAAGCTTCTACTACGATTTCTGATTCTATTACTGATCCAAATAGTTCAGAACTCGATTTACTGTTTATGGATGCTTTTCTGGATATTTGTGCAGATAATGAAGATCTCGTTCTTTCCAGAAATCCAAGAGTTGATATTCACGATGTCCCAGAACCTTCAAGCGTAAATGATTCCGGACCATCGGAGAATATTTGTTCTACATCTAACTCTGATCAGGCCATACCAGTTCCAAGTGTTGAGCAATCAGAGTTAACCCCCGATGATCAATCAGAGATTCCTGCAATCATTGATGAAAATGATAGTCAGAACAATCTAGATGATCTTGCAATTCTTCCTGCTCAGTTGAAATGGACTAGAGCACATCCACTCTACAATGTGATTGGTGATGTCAAAGATGGTGTTAAAACGCGATCTGCATCTGCAAATTACTGCCTATACAAAAGTTTCTTGAGCAAAATTGAACCAAAGAATGTCTCTCAAGCCTTAGACGATTCTGATTGGCTTTTAGCAATGCAAGAAGAGCTTCTACAGTTCAAAAGAAACAAAGTGTATCGCTTGGTTCCGAGACCGCAAGATAAATCAATCATTAAAACCAAGTGGATCTTCAGAAATAAGAAAGATGAATCCGGATTGATTGTCAGAAACAAAGAACGATTGGTTGCTAAAGGTTATTCTCAACAAGAAGGTATTGACTACGATGAGACTTTTGCACCGGTAGCGAGGATCGAGGCAATTCGAATCTTTCTGGCCTATGCTGTAACAACCCGCTAAAGCGGAAACACGAGGTGCTACAGTCAAGATTTCATAACGATAGGAGATACGTGTAACACCCCGCTAAAGCGGAACCGCAAGGTGTGACAGTCTAGATTTCATCGCGATAGGAGATAAATAGCACCAATCATTCATTTTCAAACATTAATAAAGTTTACAGAGTATTACAACCAACCGTAATTAAAGGTTTACAAAATTACAAAAATATCAAGTCTTGATTGGTGATAACAAAATTCCACAATTTAGCCATATCAAACCTTCGGATTTCCTGAAAAGCATGTTAAAACAAGTGTCAACTACGAGAGTTGGTGAGTTCACAGGTTTTCATATGCACAAAACATTTTCAATGCAGAAGATCTTTATTTAAAACCAATGTTCAACCTCAACTGTTAAACATAACATTTATGCAAGATATATTCTCGAGCCACTACTAAACCTAAAACCAATTTGCCCTAACGATCTACCTCAGAGGTGGTGGCGAACCACATGGGTAGAGCGTTCTCGCGAACTACCTCAACGGTGGGACTAAAACCCCACATGTGTAGACGCTGCACTACCTCAGCGGTGGGACTAAATCCCACATGTGTAGTACCACATATGATTACGTGCACCCTATACTCGTCAGTAAACAAGGGTGGGTCCACTCTACCAAATAGCGCTATCCACAATAACCATTGGCTCGAAACGAGTTAATAGTAGTGTATTCAACATGGGACTTTTACTCAATATATCATGCCTCAAAACATATCAAATTTAGCTCACAATACATTTCATTTCATTTCATTTCATTTCGCAATAATTTCCCAATTTTTCACATTCATTTATAAACATGCTTTTCACCCCAAAACATGTAAAAACGGTAAAAAGTGGGGCTGTGAATACTCACCTTGAGTGATTAGCGTTCAAACAAACTTTAGTGCGTTTTCGTGTCTCGGCCCCGAATCTAGAATTGCCCTAACAAATACGTAATTTTTAACGTAAGTTCCAAGATCAACGGTTCCTAAGTCATAAATCGTACCAATATCCATTATAATGCCGTTACGTTGTTTATGTAATCCAATATAATAAAAGTTTGTTTTGGTGCATTTTGAAGACTTCCAACTATTTTGGAAAGCTTAAAGTTCATAAAGTTGGGTTTTTGGTCAATTTCCAGAATCTGTCCAAAATATTAAGTTGTAAAAACGTCACCTTTGAACTTAAGTCCACCAAATGATAAATCCTCAAATTTTTACCCTCTGATTTTGGGGATGTTAACATCATCTCTACCAAATTTCACAATTTTTAGAGGTGTTTTACTATTTTTAAACATTTTTGCAAAATCAGTGCACACTTTTATTTTTCAAAGATACATGTCAGTAAAGTTTTGTTCATAGAGAGTTCATTATCCCACCAACTCACGAATTTCCAAAGGGATTTTCTAAATAAAACATATACCAAGCTAATGAGACAAGATTCACATCATTTAGGTGATTTTTGAGAGAGATATGCCTCTTTAAAGTTGTGCATGTGGATCTGCCATCTTGGGACAGCTTGCACCATCAACTTGTTTTCATTGGTTAAACCCTCAAAACTCCTCTAAATGACATGATTTTGGACTCATTGGAAAGCTAACTCAGAGTACTTGAGTTTAGAATTAAAAAGTTTGTATTTTAGATAAGTTATCAAAGAGTTATACAAGTTTGAAGATGACCCAATTTCCTGACCAAGTGCTGTTGCACACGAAAATGTTTCATGATGGTTTGGGCTCAAAACTTGGTGTTTTTGTACAAATCCAGTGGGGTTTGAACCCTAACACTTAAAATATCAATCCATAAAAATTTCATGAAGAAATGAGTTCGAGAAAACCCTTTTTGGGTCGTATAAACTACATGCAAAAACTTGGACAGAATCTGTCAAGAATCAAACTCCATTTTCATCACCAAAACACATAAAATCATAAACTTTTGGGGTTTTTCTTGCTAATAAACCAACATCTCTTATTATACACTAAATAAATAGATGAAATATGTATTAATACCATCAACACACATGCATGAACTATCATCAAAGTTCAGCCCCAAAATGATATTCAAAAACATCAAACCAAAGGATTTTGCTTCAAGTCTTGTGTTTTTAGGGAGGATTCATGGATTTTCACCTTCATTGAATGTTTAAACACATTTCTAAGGTTCAATCTCATCCTCAAACATCAAGATTGTTGTTAATCCATAAAAGAGGGATTAAACCTCAAAGAAAGTAGAAGAAAGCTCAAGAATGAGCCAAAAATCGAAGCTATACAAGCCTACAATGCTCTTACCTTTGATGAACAATAATAAAACTTCCAAAAACTTGTTTTAATCTTCAAGAACTCAGATTGTAGATGAATATGTGGCTGGAAATTTGAGAGAAAAGAGAGAGTTTAGAGAGAGAAAGATGCTAGAGAGAGAAGAGAGGTTTGAAAATGAAATGGGGAAATGGTGGTGATGATGGTTTTGATGGAAAAGAGGGAGAGAGAGGTGTGATTGGGGAGGGTGGCCGGCCATATGGCCCACCCAATCCCATTTTATCTCTTTTTTTTTGTTAAATTAATGTTTAAATTACACAGCTTAATTTCACGCAGTGTCGGTTTTTAGCGCGTTTTTGGTAGAAACCGAATTTTCGAGGGAAATTTCGAATCATTTAAATTTGTTTAATTATTTCTAAATAAAATAACTTAATTTTTCTGAAAGTCAACTTTAATTTGGCATTATAGGAATATCGGGTGACTTCGGGCCGGTTCGGGCTTTTTCGGGCAGTTTTCGGGACTTTTAGGTTTTCGCCTAAATTTTTCACGCAAACTAACCTAGTTTCATTTAAAAACTTAAATGACTAAATTTTAACCTACGGTAACGCTACTGAGTGATTTAACGAGTAGCTAGCCTGAAGGTCAAAAATTGTCGGTTGTCACATTTACCCCCGGTTGAAAAAAATTTCGTCCCGAAATTTAATTCTTGCTGCTACCATAGGGGTCTTTTGTGAAAAGGTGAGGGTACTTGCTCTTCATAAGAGCTTCTCGTTCTCAGATAAACTCCGGTCCATACTTTGAATTCCATCGTACTTTGACAATCGGTATTCTACTGCGCCGGAGTTGCTTGACTTCTCGGTCAAAAATCTCAATAGGTTCCTCCGCGGCGCGCAGTTGTTCATCAATTTGTATCTCTTCCAAAGGCAAGATCACTGTCCCTTCCGACAGGCATTTCTTCAGATCAGACACGTGAAACGTGTCATGAATAGAGCTGAGCTCTATGGGTAAGTCCAGTCTGTATGCGACGGGTCCAATTCTTTCTACAACCTCGAATGGTCCAACAAAACGAGGGCTCAGTTTCCCTTTCTTTCCGAATCTTACTAGCCCTTTCCATGGTGATACCTTTAGCAGCACTTTATCACCCACTTGGAATTCCAACGGCTTTCGCCGATTATCGGCATAGCTTTTCTGGCGATCCCTGGCCACTTTCAGCTTTTCTTGAACCATTTTGATTTTGTCGGTGGTCTCCTGCACGACATCAGGCCTAAACAATCGGTTCTCTCCCACTTCCAACCACTTAAGTGGGGACCTACACTTGCGTCCATACAGTGCCTTGTATGGCGCACACTGAATGCTGGCATGATAGCTGTTGTTGTAGGAGAACTCGACTAAGGGTAGATGATCGTCCCAACTACCTCCAAATTCTAACACACAAGCACGTAGCATATCCTCTAATGTTTGGATGGTTCTCTCAGTCTGTCCATCGGTCTGAGGATGGTAAGCCGTGCTTAGATCCACACGAGTGCCCAATGTTGCTTGAAGCGATTGCCAAAATCGCGAGGTAAATCTACTATCCCTATCAGAGATGATCGATATCGGGACTCCATGTCGCATGACAATCTCATCGACATACAGCTGCGCAAGCTTATCGATGCTATAAGTCTCCTTTATTGGCAAGAAATGCGCTGATTTCGTGAGTCTGTCAACGATTACCCAAATCGTATCATGACCCTTTTTAGTCTTGGGTAGCTTATTCACGAAATCCATCGATATCTGCTCCCATTTCCACTCCGGGATTTCCGGTTGCTGAAGAAGTCCGGACGGTTTCTGGTGCTCTGCTTTAACTTTCGCGCAAGTCAAGCATTTACTCATGTAAGTGGCGATATCTCTTTTCATACCGGGCCACCAGTAATGCTCCTTCAGTCCTTTGTACATTTTATCGGATCCTGGATGTATCGAATACTTCGACTGATGAGCTTCATCCATGATCAGTGCCCTTAACTGATCGGCCTTTGGAATCCAAATTCTATCCTTGAAATAATATACTCCATCCGCTTTCTCCTCAAACTCTTTCTCCATCTAGTGTAAAGTTTCTTTCTTCAAGTTATCAGCCTTCAGAGCTTCTCTCTGAGCTCCCAGTATCTGACTTTTCAGGCTGGTCTGCACTATCACTCCCATTGCTCGCGTCCTTGTAGGCTTCACCCGTTCCTTCGGATAATGCCGGTATGGGTGCATTGCACAACTTATGCTTGAGTAATTGAAACGCTTCTTCTTGTTTCTCTCCCCAATTAGACTTCTTATCTTTTTGCGTTAAGGTTGTCAGTGGCTGCGCAATCTTGGAGGTATTGGCAATGAATCGTCGGTAGTAGCCTGCCAATCCGAGAAATTGTCGAATTTCCGTTGGTGTCTTCGGGGCTTCCCACTTCTTTATAGCCTTGATCTTGGCTGGGTCGACGTGTACTCCTTTGTTCACCACATGTCCTAAAAAGTGAACTTCTCGGATCCAAAATTCGCACTTTGAGAATTTGGCATGAAGCTTTTCAGCTTTGAGTAGTTCCAGTATCAGCCTCAAATGATGCTCGTGGTCCTCCTTGCTTTGCGAGTAAATTAGAATGTCGTCTATAAAGACAATTTCGAACTTATCTAAGTATAGTCGGCACACTCGGTTCATCAGATCCATGAACACTGCTGGAGCGTTCGTCAAACCAAAAGTCACGACTAAGAACTCATAATGACCATAACGAGTTCTGAACGCTGTCTTTGCGATGTCTTCCTCACGAACTCGCATTTGATGGTATCCGGATCGAAGATCGATCTTGGAGAAGTACGTTGCTCCTTGCAGTTGATCGAACAGATCATCGATGCGTGGAAGAGGGTATCGGTTCTTGATAGTGATCTTGTTCAGCTCCATATAGTCTATACACATCCTAAAGAATCTGTCCTTCTCTTTGACGAACAAGACTGGGGCTCCCTAGGGTGAAGAGCTGGGCCTAATGAATCCTTTGTCTAGCAGCTCTTGAAGTTGGCTTGAAAGCTCCTGCATCTCAGACGGTGCTAGTCGATAAGGCGACTTTGCGATGGGGCCTGCTCCAGGAATTAGGTTGATGTGAAATTCTACTTATCGTTGTGGGGGTAGTCCAGGTAATTCTTCCGGGAATACTTCGGGAAATTCTCGCACAATCGAGATACTCTGAATTTGCTTCTCTTTTGCTTTCTTATCTACTACGTGCGCCATGAATGCTACACCTTCCTTTCGTAGATGGCTACGCATTTTCATGAACGATACTAACTTAATATCTCTCTTCGGCTTCTCTCCGTGCTCTTCGAGTACACCTCCATCGGGTAATGCTAGCCTAACTATCTTCTCAGCATAGCATATCGTCGCTCGGTGGTTGGACATCCAATCCATACCAACGATTATGTCAAGACTCCCTATCTTGATCGGGATTAAATCTATGCTAAAGTCCTTTCCTGATAAGCCTAGAGTGCATTTTCTAACTACCTTGTTAGCCCTAACTAACTTTCCGTTAGAGTATTCAATTATGTGCTCCTTTCTCAAATTTTGTGACTTCTTATTTGTCTTAGGTCTAAATTCTAACGACACATAACTTTTATCTGCTCCAGAATCAAATAGTACAGATGCAGGATAGTTATTCAGTAGGAACGTACCTGTCACCACATCGGGATTCTGCTTCGCCTCCTCTGCTCCTATCACGAACACTCTTCCTCGAGCCAAACCTCCTCGGTTTCCTTGGTTTGCTGGTGGAGTTGGGTTTGCATCAAACCTCTGGTTTCTTTTGGGGCACATGTTCCGGTAGTGGTCCGGGCTTCCACATTCATAACAGGCTCGTCTTTGTCCCGTTTTACAATCCCGAGCAACATGCCCCGCCTGGTTACACTTGAAGCAGGTAATGCATCTCCCCTTGTGTTGCTGATGACATTTATCACACACACGTTGTGACCCTTTCCCTTTTTCCGGGGTCGGCGTCTGAATCCCAAAGTTCCTTGCCACTTTCCGGTCTTTATTAACCCTCTGTCCGGACTTACCCTCCACCGGATCTTCCATCTTCCTCTTCCCTTTCACACTGTCATTCGGAAACGTCCCTGATCGGACAGCATTGTTGGTGAGTCGGTTTGCTAAGTTGACTGCTTCTTGCAGAGTCTTTGGGTTTGCTGCAGTTACATTCCCTCGGATAACTGAAGATAATCCCCAGACATAACGATCCACTCTATTCTGCTCAGGTGTTACCAGGTGTGGCACTAGCTTGGCCAGTTCATGGAAACGGGTGGTGTAAGTGGTGACGTCACTTCCTTTCATCTCATGGTGCCATAGCTCGGCTTCCAGTTTCTGTATTTCACTCCTAGGGCAGAACTCCTCCTTGAGCATCTGTTTGAAATCTTCCCAAGAAATCTGACCGGTTGCTTCACGGCCGCGGGTTTGGACTTGGGTGTTCCACCATGTTAGTGCTCGTCCTTGCAACAGACATGCGGCGTATTCTACTTTGTTCCTTTCCGTACATTTGCTGATGTGGAGAACGGATTCCATACCCTCTATCCAAGTTAACAATCCAACCGCTCCTTCGGTCCCATGGAATTCTTTGGGATTGCACGACCTAAATGACTTATAGGTACACTCACGGTTCCTAGCGATATCCGCTCCCTGGTTGGTGTTTAAACCTGCTGCTACTTGGCTTACTATATTGGGTAAAGATGCTAGTACTTGTTCCGATACTAGCCTTGTAAGCTCAGGGTCCTCTCGTCTTGGAGGCATGATTCTAAATCATATCCACAATCAGGGTTTTAGTGCCAACTTTCCAAAAAAAAAAATATCTAAGTGTGGTTACGCAACTAGTTAATTCTCATAGCTCAAGTGTTATATGCTTCTATGCTGTCGAATTAACACATTACTTAGAATTTAAGCAATTATACGACAAACATGCATTCATTGGCAATAGTAGCAACATCCATAACATTCTGCATTTAAACCATCCAACGCATAATATCCATATTCATACATAGAATATATATATCTCAAACAAAATACATTTTGTGCATGCCAAATGTAACTCACACAGTCTATGTCTTTCAGGAAATCTCTAGAAGGTTTCAACTTTTAAAATCTAGCAGTATGATTAGTTCATAAGTCTTATCCTACTTATACCATGGCTAGGCGTAGGTGATCAGGCTCCGCATATCTATGATATATCAGGATAACACCTATCCTAATCATCTTAGCAGTAAAATTTCTCCTAAATTTTGAAATCTTTATTTAAAAGTTTAAACTTCTTTTTGAAAAAGGTTGGTTATAGTACTTGGTTTTTATGAAAAAAAAAAACCGATGTTCTCTATAACCTATGGCTCTGATACCAAATCTGTAACACCCCGCTAAAGCGGAACCGGAAGGTGTGACAGTCTAGATTTCATCGCGATAGGAGATAAATAGCACCAATCATTCATTTTCAAACATTAATAAAGTTTACAGAGTATTACAACCAACCGTAATTAAAGGTTTACAAAATTACAAAAATATCAAGTCTTGATTGGTGATAACAAAATTCCACAATTTAGCCATATCAAACCTTCGGATTTCCTGAAAAGCATGTTAAAACAAGTGTCAACTACGAGAGTTGGTGAGTTCACAGGTTTTCATATGCACAAAACATTTTCAATGCAGAAGATCTTTATTTAAAACCAATGTTCAACCTCAACTGTTAAACATAACATTTATGCAAGATATATTCTCGAGCCACTACTAAACCTAAAACCAATTTGCCCTAACGATCTACCTCAGAGGTGGTGGCGAACCACATGGGTAGAGCGTTCTCGCGAACTACCTCAACGGTGGGACTAAAACCCCACATGTGTAGACGCTGCACTACCTCAGCGGTGGGACTAAATCCCACATGTGTAGTACCACATATGATTACGTGCACCCTATACTCGTCAGTAAACAAGGGTGGGTCCACTCTACCAAATAGCGCTATCCACAATAACCATTGGCTCGAAACGAGTTAATAGTAGTGTATTCAACATGGGACTTTTACTCAATATATCATGCCTCAAAACATATCAAATTTAGCTCACAATACATTTCATTTCATTTCATTTCATTTCGCAATAATTTCCCAATTTTTCACATTCATTTATAAACATGCTTTTCACCCCAAAACATGTAAAAACGGTAAAAAGTGGGGCTGTGAATACTCACCTTGAGTGATTAGCGTTCAAACAAACTTTAGTGCGTTTTCGTGTCTCGGCCCCGAATCTAGAATTGCCCTAACAAATACGTAATTTTTAACGTAAGTTCCAAGATCAACGGTTCCTAAGTCATAAATCGTACCAATATCCATTATAATGCCGTTACGTTGTTTATGTAATCCAATATAATAAAAGTTTGTTTTGGTGCATTTTGAAGACTTCCAACTATTTTGGAAAGCTTAAAGTTCATAAAGTTGGGTTTTTGGTCAATTTCCAGAATCTGTCCAAAATATTAAGTTGTAAAAACGTCACCTTTGAACTTAAGTCCACCAAATGATAAATCCTCAAATTTTTACCCTCTGATTTTGGGGATGTTAACATCATCTCTACCAAATTTCACAATTTTTAGAGGTGTTTTACTATTTTTAAACATTTTTGCAAAATCAGTGCACACTTTTATTTTTCAAAGATACATGTCAGTAAAGTTTTGTTCATAGAGAGTTCATTATCCCACCAACTCACGAATTTCCAAAGGGATTTTCTAAATAAAACATATACCAAGCTAATGAGACAAGATTCACATCATTTAGGTGATTTTTGAGAGAGATATGCCTCTTTAAAGTTGTGCATGTGGATCTGCCATCTTGGGACAGCTTGCACCATCAACTTGTTTTCATTGGTTAAACCCTCAAAACTCCTCTAAATGACATGATTTTGGACTCATTGGAAAGCTAACTCAGAGTACTTGAGTTTAGAATTAAAAAGTTTGTATTTTAGATAAGTTATCAAAGAGTTATACAAGTTTGAAGATGACCCAATTTCCTGACCAAGTGCTGTTGCACACGAAAATGTTTCATGATGGTTTGGGCTCAAAACTTGGTGTTTTTGTACAAATCCAGTGGGGTTTGAACCCTAACACTTAAAATATCAATCCATAAAAATTTCATGAAGAAATGAGTTCGAGAAAACCCTTTTTGGGTCGTATAAACTACATGCAAAAACTTGGACAGAATCTGTCAAGAATCAAACTCCATTTTCATCACCAAAACACATAAAATCATAAACTTTTGGGGTTTTTCTTGCTAATAAACCAACATCTCTTATTATACACTAAATAAATAGATGAAATATGTATTAATACCATCAACACACATGCATGAACTATCATCAAAGTTCAGCCCCAAAATGATATTCAAAAACATCAAACCAAAGGATTTTGCTTCAAGTCTTGTGTTTTTAGGGAGGATTCATGGATTTTCACCTTCATTGAATGTTTAAACACATTTCTAAGGTTCAATCTCATCCTCAAACATCAAGATTGTTGTTAATCCATAAAAGAGGGATTAAACCTCAAAGAAAGTAGAAGAAAGCTCAAGAATGAGCCAAAAATCGAAGCTATACAAGCCTACAATGCTCTTACCTTTGATGAACAATAATAAAACTTCCAAAAACTTGTTTTAATCTTCAAGAACTCAGATTGTAGATGAATATGTGGCTGGAAATTTGAGAGAAAAGAGAGAGTTTAGAGAGAGAAAGATGCTAGAGAGAGAAGAGAGGTTTGAAAATGAAATGGGGAAATGGTGGTGATGATGGTTTTGATGGAAAAGAGGGAGAGAGAGGTGTGATTGGGGAGGGTGGCCGGCCATATGGCCCACCCAATCCCATTTTATCTCTTTTTTTTTTGTTAAATTAATGTTTAAATTACACAGCTTAATTTCACGCAGTGTCGGTTTTTAGCGCGTTTTTGGTAGAAACCGAATTTTCGAGGGAAATTTCGAATCATTTAAATTTGTTTAATTATTTCTAAATAAAATAACTTAATTTTTCTGAAAGTCAACTTTAATTTGGCATTATAGGAATATCGGGTGACTTCGGGCCGGTTCGGGCTTTTTCGGGCAGTTTTCGGGACTTTTAGGTTTTCGCCTAAATTTTTCACGCAAACTAACCTAGTTTCATTTAAAAACTTAAATGACTAAATTTTAACCTACGGTAACGCTACTGAGTGATTTAACGAGTAGCTAGCCTGAAGGTCAAAAATTGTCGGTTGTCACAATACGTAACACCAACCATTCATAAATAAAATTTAACAGTGTTTACAAAAGTACATCCCAACCATAAATTAAACGTTTACAATCGTTCACAAAACAAAAATAACTAGCATGACAAGATTGGTGACCACTAAATTCCATAAAAGCCCTATCAAACCTTCGGATTTCCTGAAAAGCATGTTAAAAGAGACGTCAACTACGAGAGTTGGTGAGTTCACAGGTTTTGATATGCACAAAAATTTTTACATGCAGACATATTATCTAAAAAAAATTTATTGAATCTTTTTAACCGTTCACGACCACGTGTATACTTGGACGTTCGCTCACGCCAAAATACACTATTATGCATAAGATATGTAAAACTTCGAGCCACTACCAAACCGTTAACCCCAACGAATACCTCAGAGGTGGTCGCTAACCACATGGGCGGAACGTTCGTGCGAACTACCTCAGCGGTGGAACTCACGTCCACATGTGTAGGTCGTCTTTCAACGAGTACCTCAGCGGTGGGGATCTTTTGCCCACATGTGTAGTCGTTACTTCAGAAATAGTGCACCCTTCACTCGTCAGTCCTTCGGGTGGGTATTGGTACCAAATAGCACCATCCACTAAGTCCATAGGCTCCTAATTGAGTTAATGGTAGTGTATATTCTAAGGGGCAAACTTTACTCGCACATATCATCACAATGCATACTCACATAATCATGCTAAAAAGCATACGTGTACACAATTCATTTAATCATGCCAAAAGCATACGTGTACACAATTCATTTAATCATGCCAAAAGCATACGTGTACACAATTCATTTAACCATGCCAAAAGCATACGTGTACATATTTCACATAACCATGCTAAAAAGCATACGTGTACATAATTCATTTAACCATGCTAAGAAGCATACATGTACACAATTCACCAAACGTTGCTAGAAAGCAAATTTTTCATAACTTTTATCAACAACATGCTTTTCACCCCAAATACGTAAAAACGTTAAAAACGGGGCTGTGAATACTCACCTCGAGTGATTAAAGCGTTCAACAAGCGTTAGTGCGTGTACGAGTCCCGGCTCCGAAACTAGAATTGCCCTAAATCATAAGTATTTATCGTAAGTTCCAAGTCCAACGGTCCATATTTTAATAAATCGTAACGATATCCTATATAATGCCTTTACTACATTTGTTAAGTTCAAACTTGATATAAAATGACTTTTTGTTATTTAAAATTATGATCCAAACATATTGGAATTAGAAATGTTTGCAAAATAACATTTTTGAATAATTCCAAATCTGGCAGATTTGATCCCATGCAAAGGTGTCACCAAATGACTTAGTTCCGAAGAGAGTTAGATCTCAAACATTTTACCTACTGTAATTTGGGATGTTAGCAACAATCCCACAATTTTTCATAATTTTTGGAAGTGTTCTTCATTTTTTAAATTTTTTTATAAAATCAGTAGGCACCTTTTATTTTCAGAAAAACATGTCAGGGGTGTTTGCTTCATAAAGAATTCAATTCTCCACCAAATCACGAATTTCAAAAGGGATTTTCTAGAGGACACATATACCAAGCTAATGAGACAAGTTTCACATCATTTGGGTGGTTTTTGAGGGAGATATGGCCTCTTAAAGTCGTGCATGTGCAATCTGCCACAATGAGACAGCCTACACCACTAACTTGTTTTCATTGGTTGAAGCCTCAAAAGTCCACCAAATCATATGATTTTGGATTCTTTGGAAAGCTAACTCAGAGAACTTGAGTTTTGAATCAAAAATTGTGCATTTTGGATAATTTGTCCAAGAGATATGCATGCATGAAGATGAATAAACTTTTCTGACCAAAAGCTGATGAGCTTCAAAAAGTTTTTAGTTGGTTGAATGGGTTTCCCTTCGAATTTTTGAGTGATTCAAAAGGGATTTTCTTCCTAACTCATCAAATTTCAATCTATCAAATTTTTGTAAGAAAATACCTCAGTTTACTATACTTTTGTGACGTCTAAACACACATGCAAAATCTGACAGCAAGGTTACAAGATCAAACTAACATTTTCTCATCAAAAACACTCATGAACTTTGGGGTTTTTGGGGTTTAATGATTATGAACTTCAATCCCCCAACCATATAATATAAAGATAGATAAAATAAACTTTGAATAACAATAAAACACATGCATGCAACACCAATACGATTTTCCATCCAAAATGAGTATCAAAACACCAAAAACAAGTGATTTTTCGCATCAATCTTGTGTTTATATGGAGAAGTCATAGATTTTCACCACTTTTGAATGTTTTAACACATTAACATGGTTAAATCTCTTCCTCAAACATCAAGGATGATGTTCATCCAACAAAGAGGATTAAAACCTCACAAAAAGATGAAGAAAGTACCCAAATGATTTTGTTTAGAAAAGAGAAAAAGAGAGAGAGAGTAGGGGGGGTGGCCGCCCCCTATGTGGGTCCCACCTCTCTCCATATTTTTTTTTGAAGCATTAATTAAATAATTACACTGCATTCTCAAACGCAGTGTCGGTTTTTCGCGTTTTCGGTAGAAACCGATTTTTCGAGGGAAATTTTTGGATCATTTAAGTTAATTTACTTATTTTTAAATAAAATAACTTAATTTTTCTAAAAGTTAACTTTAATTTGGCATTATAGGATTTTCGGACGATTTCGGACCGGTACGGGCTTTTCGGGCAATTTTCGGGACTTTTAGGTTTTAGCCTAAATTTTTCACGCAAACTAACCTAGTTTCATTTAGAAACTTAAATAACTAGTTTTTAACCTACGGAAACGCTACTGAGTGGATTAAACGAGTAGCTAACCTGGAGGTCAAAAACTGACAGTTGTCACATATGCGGCTCACAAGAACATCAAGGTATTTCAAATGGATGTCAAATCTGCGTTCTTGAATGGAGTCTTGCATGAAGAGGTCTATATAGAGCAACCTAAAGGGTTCGTCGATCCAGATTTTCCCGATCATGTTTGCGTCTTGGACAAAGCATTATATGGCTTAAAACAAGCCCCAAGAGCATGGTATGAAACTCTGACTAATCATCTCTTATCCAAAGGATTCAAACGAGGTACGATCGATACTACTCTTTTTCTGAAGAAAGAAGGTGATGACTTGCTTTTAGTTCAAATTTATGTTGACGACATTATTTTCGGTTCTACTAATCCAGAGTTGTGTACAAAGTTTTCTAAAATCATGGAGACCGTGTTTGAAATGAGCATGATGGGTGAACTGAATTTCTTTTTAGGCATTCAAGTCAAACAAAACCCTGAAGGCATCTTTATAAATCAGTCAAAATATATTAAAGATATGTTGAAAAAGTTTAACATGACTGATTGTTCTCCAATTAAAACACCAATGCCAACTGGAAATCCTTTGGGTCCTGATTTAGCCGGTAAATCCGTTGATCAAAAGATTTACAGAAGCATGATTGGTTCTCTTTTGTACCTCACTGCGACTAGACCGGATATTATGTTCGCCACTTGTTTTTGTGCTAGGTTTCAAGCTAATCCTAAAGAGTCACACCTTGCGGCAGTTAAAAGGATCTTACGATATCTCAAAGGCACACCCGGGTTGGGTCTTTGGTATCCGAAAGAGTCTAGTTTTGAGCTAATATCTTTTACAGATTTAGATTATGGTGGTTGTAAACTGGATAGGAAAAGCAATTCTGGATCGTGTCAGTTTTTAGGTGATAAACTTGTTAGTTGGACTTCGAAAAAGCAAAATTGCGTCTCTACTTCTACGGCCGAAGCAGAATATGTGGCCGCTGCAAGTTGTTGTTCGCAAGTGCTTTGGATGAAGACACAACTACTAGACTATGGTTATAAGTTGAAGAGAGTCCCTATCTACTGTGATTCGGAAAGCGCCATTGCGATAACGTCAAATCCGGTTCAGCATTCCAAGACCAAACACATCGACATCCGGTATCATTTTATCAAAGACAATGTGGAGAAAGGTAATATCGAAATGTTCTTTGTTCAAACAGATGACCAACTTGCTGACCTTTTCACTAAACCTTTAGATGAAAAGCGTTTTAACTTTTTGGTTAGCAAGCTTGGCATGCTTAGTCCTACTTAAATCTGTTTCGCATCTTAATTTAAGGGGGAGTTGCTTAATTATTCTGGATTGGATACTATCTGACTAACATCTAAGGATTCATTTTCAATGAATACCAACTTCTTCTTTGTTTTGCAGATTATCCATTTGAGGGGGATTCTTAAGCGCGATATCATTTTTAGGGGGAGAGTTAAGAGCATCTCCAATGCTAGGTTCTTACAAGCAAAAAGTGCAATGGCTTGTAAGAACTACCATTGTGGAGAGTTCTTATAAGAACCCATTTGCTTCTAGGTTCTTATTTAAGAACCTTGGTTCTTACCTTGATTTTGGTGTGAAATGACATATTTGCTAGTTTTTTATTATTTTTTTGACTTTTTAAATATTAATATCATATATAAATGATAATTATTTAAGTTGCAAAAATACATAGGACCCACCAAAGAAGGTTCTTATAAGAACTAGCATTGTAGAGTTTTATATAAGTTCTTATTTTGATGAGTTGGAATAGAGGTGGCAACAAAAAGTACAAAAAGGAGGTTCTTGTAAGAACCTCCATTGGAGATGCTCTAAAATAAGCTTTAATGCTTACATATTTGAAAGATGAACAACTTTCAGGTATGAAAAATGTTTTTAAATGTTCAAACTCACTTCTCGATTCTCAAATGATTTTTCGAATTAGAAGTGTGATTTTACATGTTTTCATATCATAATGAGTTGACGGATATTTTCTAACCGTGTGTTTCCAAAGATTAATACTTGCATATTATCTTTTCCTATACTTTTCAAGTATTCATACACACCGGTTTAGCTTCTTTTGTCTTGTTATTACCACATCTCTATATGACCATATTTTTCGGTGGTAATACACTCGCTTGCTATCTTCCTATTTGTGCTTCATCGTTTATTTGATCCGATACGTTCTTCATTGCTATATCTATATCTTGATCGTATAGATAACATTCATTCATTTTGTGTATACCAAAGCTTTTCAAGAACATATCTCACATCATATGATGAATCAGTTTTCTCAAACAAGTTTACATCATTCATGTTATTCATGTCATATACTTGTTTGAAGAAATTTCTTATGCTCCTATTTTGTTCATATATATATATATTTGTTTGAAGCATGCTCTTATATTTTTCATATTGGCTCATTGATTCACCCGTTGAATCATTGTACTTTCATGTTTAGGAAACTTATTTCACGGGATGTGTGAGCTTAATAGAACTTCTATGGATTTCCAAAACCGGCAATCCTACCCAAGAAGTAATCCTTGAGAAATGAGTGAGGGGTCTCCATCAAAGAGTGGGGGAGATAACTCAGGTGGTCGAGTTATTCTCATAGTGATTGAGCGGAAAAATATTATATGAGAGATTGGTTAGACGTGAGGATGCTTAAAAGAATTGGAGGGTGTGAGAACAGAGTTAAAAGAAACATAAAACTCTGCACCAACCTTTTCTAAGACGGGCAAACACATAATCTATTGGTTCACGCTCTTTGGTGACCGATATTGAAACAAGGCAAAGCCCAATGCCGACTCTCGTTTTACCCCACTAGCTAATCATTTCCTTCTTAACAGGGAGATGTTTCATTTCATCACGGGGACGCAGCACATAATCTATCAGGTTTTCATTTGGAAAATCGATATTGAAACAGAAGGAAGTCGCCCTGCCTTCGAACTTCATTTCTACACATCGAGTCATGAAATGTTTTCACATTTTGAGCCTTATGAAAGCACTTGATGCTATTTTCTTTCATCACAAATACACACAAGGAATTTGTTTCTTTGTCGGAACATTCATAGGAATACTTTTAGTGTTTGCGATGATTGAACGGAAGCCCTGGGGAGTGATCATCACTAAAGCTCTTTATATAGTGCATTTGTTGTACTGAGTTGCTTTGTGCTTCTCACAGGCATTCCAACTGATTCATGTGTTGTTTCAGGATTTTCCCTCTTAAATCTGAATTTGAAAAGATTCGGATTACTTTATGGAATTGACGGTATTTCTTTGGAGTAATAAGGGGAATTCTGGAGTACCAAGGTGGAGATGGTTACGTGAGATGGTTTTTGATTTCCTTGGTGGTTTGTGTGTCTTTACGAGATGAGTTATCTGATCATACATTTCTATAGTTTTGATGATTATTTCATATTTCATCAAAAAGGGGGAGATGGTTTAGAAATGTAAAGTAGAGAAATGCTTTGAAGATACTTTGGGGAGATGGTTCCGAAATGTCAAGTCAAAGAGAAGATTACGAGATATGACAAGAGATGTTTGCGAGAGATGGTTGAAGTTTGGTGATTATTTGAAGACATCTCGATTTGTTAAAGCTTCGTGTTTAAAGTTTGTTAAAGCTTCATGAAGATTTGGATGATTCGTGAAGATTATTACGGAAGCTTATCGTTCAAGGAAGCTTATCGTTGATGCTTAAAGTGTTGATGCTTTCTTGAAGACGTTTGCCTAATTCTTTTTGTGATCTCGAATCCAAAGGGGGAGATTGTTGGATGCAAAATCGGATTGTATCCGAGATCACAAGTTGGGGCTAAAAGTGAAGACAAAGGCAAAGTCAAATTGGTCAAAGAAGTCAAACCTTGTTTTATTGTTTTAGTCCGTTGTAATAGTTTTCCTTTATTAGGGTAGATTTTGTAATTGTTGTAAAGTGTAAGGGTTTGAATGTTTGGGTATAAATACCCTTTGTGAAGTCATTTTCAAGAATGACATGCATAGATGCTTAAACGTGTAAATTGAGAGTGATTTGAGAGTTGTGTTCTTAAGTGTGTGTGTTCTTGGTGTATTGAGTGTGTGTAAACTTTTCATCCAAGAATCAATGACATATGGCTTCTCAATTCATTCTCTAGTTGTTGGATGTTGATTAGAACTTGAATCTGGAACAACAGGGGAGATTGAAAATGGTAGCAAGTGAGAGAAAGGGAGAATGAAGAAGAAAAAATATGAGAATTGAGAGTCTAAAAAAAATAGTGTGAATACTTGGTGTATTTTAGGGGTTAAGGGACATCATGGGGCTGACCACGTGTCCTCCCATTGTCTCCCAAATCAATTTTTTTTAAAATAAATTTAAGGTCCAAATTTAGTAAGATGCTAGATTTTTATCAACTTGTGACGATTTTTCTTAAAACGGGAACTAATTTCGGGTAATTCTTGTGATAATAAAATGTTTCTATATAATTAAACTAAAACCTTGTAATTTATATTAATTAATCCTTAGTTAGATTATCTTGGCATTATATAAGGTGTTTCAGACGGATATGTCCATAACCGGGATTTCTAAGCAGTTTTCAGGACATCTAAGTTATCCACTGAAATTTTAACAAGCTTTCGCCTATTTCGATCTATATAAATCCTAATAAGGTATTTTCACTAATATTATACTGATAAGTGTTTGCCGGGTGCTAACCTGAGAACCTGAGAGCTGAAATTTGTCGGATGTTACAATTACCCCCTGTTGAGAGAAATTTCGTCCCGAAATTTTACTGTTTACCACTTTCAGTCGATTCTTTTTCAAACAAAAGGGGATACTTGTCCTTCATAATGTCCTCCCGCTCCCAGGTAAATTCAGGTCCGTGCTTTGAATTCCAATGAACTTTTACTATCGGTATCCTGCTACGCCTTAACTGCTTGATTTCTCGGTTAAGAATTTCAACTGGTTCTTCTATAATGTGCAGTTGTTCATTGACTTGAATTTCCTCCAGTGGTAAGACCACTGTTTCTTCAGATAGGCATTTCTTCAGATTGGAAACATGGAAGGTGTCGTGAATGGCACTAAGCTCTTGAGGTAGGTCTAACTTGTCGGCGACTGGTCCGATTCTTTCCAGTATCTTAAATGGTCCAATAAATCGTGGACTCAGTTTTCCCTTCTTCCCAAAACGTAGTAATCCCTTTCAATAGCACTTTATCACCAACTTGGAATTCCAACGGTTTCCTGCGATTATCTGCATAGCTTTTCTGGCGATCCCTGGCCACTTTCAGTCTTTCCTGGATCATCTTAATCTTGTCCGTAGTTTCTTGAACAATATCTGGCCTTGTTAGTTGTCTATCACCAACTTCCAACCAACTGAGTGGTGATCTACACTTGCGTCCGTATAGGGCTTCGTACGGCGCACACTGTATACTTGTATGATAGCTATTGTTGTAGGAAAATTCGACTAATGGTAAGTGATCATCCCAGCTACCTCCAAATTCTATCACACAAGCACGCAACATATCCTCCAAAGTCTGTATAGTCCTTTCCGTTTGCCCATCAGAGGATGATAAGAGGTGCTAAATCTAACCTTGGGCCCATCGCCTTTTGTAGTGACTGCCAGAATCGTGAGGTAAAGCGGCTATCTCTGTCTGAGATAATCGAAATAGGTCTTCCATGACGCATAACGATTTCATTGATATACAGCTGCGCGAGTATGTCTATGCTGAAGTCTTCCCGTATTGGTAGAAAGTGCGCGGATTTTGTGAGTCGGTCCACAATTACCCAAATTGAGTCGTGACCTTTCTTTGTTCTGGGTAATTTGGTCACAAAATCCATTGAGATTTGTTCCCACTTCCATTCTGGAATTTCTGGCTGCTGTAGAAGACCAGATGGTTTCTTGTATTCCGCCTTGACTCTTGCACAAGTCATACATTTACTTACATACATTGCCACATCCTTCTTCATTCCAGGCCACCAGTAGTGCTCCCTTAATCCTTTATACATCTTGTCAGCTCCTGGGTGCACTGAGTACTTTGTTTGATGTGCTTCGTCCATGATTGTTGTCCTCAGATGATCGACTTTCGGTACCCAGACTCTGTTCTTGAAGTAACATACTCCATCTGATCGCACTTCAAATTCTTTTTCTACTTGATTCAGACCTTCATCCTTCAGGTTCTCTGCCTTTAAAGCTTCTTCCCGAGCTTCGAGAATCTGACTTTTCAAACTTGTTTGCACTAACATTCCCATAGCTCGTGCCCTTAACGGCTTTATCTTTTCTTTTCTACTCAGAGCATCTGCTACCACATTCGCCTTTCCTGGGTGATACTTTATTTCACAATCGTAGTCATTAAGTAGCTCAACCCATCTTCTCTGCCTCATATTCAACATCTTCTGATCAAGGATGTGTTGAAGGCTCTTGTGGTCGGTGAAGTTAGTACATTTCGTGCCGTAGAGATAGTGTCTCCAGATTTTCAGTGCAAACACCATAGCTCCAAGCTCCAAATCATGAGTTGTGTAATTCTTTTCATGGATTTTCAGCTGCCTTGATGCATAAGCGATAACTTTGTCTTTCTGCATCAGTACACACCCTAAGCCTTGATGTGACGCGTCGCAGTACACCACAAAATTATCCGTTCCTTCCGGTAATGCCAAGATTGGTGCGTTACACAACTTGTGCTTAAGTGTCTAGAATGCTTCCTCTTGTTTTTCTCCCCAAACAAATTTCTTGTCTTTCTGTGTTAGAGTCGTCAATGGTTGTGCAATCTTGGAGAAGTTTGCGATGAATCGCCGATAGTAACCTGTTAATCCAAGAAATTGTCGAATCTCCGTTGGTGTCTTTGGGGCTTCCCACTTTTTGATGGCTTCTACCTTTGCTGGATCAACATGGATTCCTTTTTCATTTACTACATGACCGAGAAAATGCACCTCACGTATCCAAAATTCACACTTTGAAAACTTGGCATACAGCCTTTTGGTTTAACGAACGCTCCAGCAGAATACTTGGTGTATTTTAGGGGTTGGTGCGGTAAATATTAACTATAAAAAGCGTAACAAGTTTTAACCTCTAATGCCTAACCACCTATTACCACATTCACAGGCAAGCGTACCTGATCGATAGCAATATAGCGTAGGAAAGTCCAGGTATCGTATCTACCACTGGGAACGGTCAAGTAACAGACTGGTAATCCTATTAGTTTAATTAATCTAAGGCTATGGGGGGTTTTTGAGAAAATGATTTGAAAACTAAATTAACAACTAAAGAACTAGAAAGCAGAATAAAAACTGATTTAACAATAATAAAGAAAACAGTAGCACTTATCATGGCATAGTGAATCCCCACGTGGATAATTAAGTTACATAAAAGTATGATTGATTTGGCTATTGTAAGGATTTAAGTCTGGGACACCCTAACATGCAGATAATATGATTGTCAACTAGAATGGTCCTCCTAGTCCCAATACCTAGGCTGATTGTCAGACAACCTAAATATCAGTCACCCAATCCTATCTCAACTAACCGGTGTTTTACAATCTAGTTTCTCTCGGTCCAAGAAACCACTTAACCTAATTCTCCGAGGTCTCGAAGGATAAGTCAAGAGAGGTTGATTAACCCAATGGAGTCTACTTTTTTGGTCCAAAAGCAAACCCAACCAACGAGTTCAAACACACGAAATAGCAGGAATCAAATTGGAATCATAAAACCACATTCAATTAACCAAAACAAATCAATAATCATTAAAACCATAAAATCATATCCACATGGTTCATCTACCACGATAAGTACTACATAGAAAACTACTCACTACTCATAGCTAGGAAAATAGAATAAGTATAGATAAAGACAGACATTCTACCGACCATACAGCTACAGATGATTAATCGAGTATCCGTATCGGCGCAGCGTCTCCTCTCTCCACACTTGATTCTCCCTCCAAACCACTAACCAACTGGTACAACTGACCCTTTTTCTGTATTTTTCTGTGTACGAATGCATATGGAACTGAAGGCTGAGAACAGTATTTAAAAGAAGGTCCGGAAGCTGTTTCGCGTTCGCCAAGTAGGCGTTCGCGGCGCGAAACACTTAAAAACCCTACTCCTTCTATTTTTGGCAAATTCTGGAATCTTCTTGTGAGTGCAAATGCCAATTTCGCGGCGCTAAACTTCATCTTCGCGGCGCTAAGTTGATAAAAAGCAGGAACCTTCTCGAATATCAGTCTTGGCGGCGCCAAAACCTTCACTTCGCGATCGCTAAAACTTCCTGTTTTGTACTTTTCCAACTTTCGCACAATTTCGCCTATTTTCCGCACTTTTTAGCTCCGTGTTCTCCAATACCTTCAAAAGTAACAAACATACCAATTCGTGAGTAATTAGGTGAGAATCAAGTGATAAACGGGGTAAATTCAACCAATTAAGCACCACCAAAACATGTATAATTTTGGTGTTATCAAAATCCCCACACTTAAGCTTTGATTGTCCTCAATCAAAAGACTGAAAGATAAGAAAGATGACACCAAAGTTATCTCCACCCAAGATCATCCAAGAAGACAAAGAATACTCACATAGTCAGACACAAAGACAAGACATATCAAGCAATCGAATACCAAGGTGGACCTTTTACCCTCACATAGTATGAATAATAATCTGAAGTGTATCTCTCGGGGGTAAAAGTGTAAAAAGTGATCTCACCAATACTCGACCAATTCCCTCATGCATAAGCTTGGCACTGAATCTAATCTCCACCACTGAGAAGTTGTCAACCGTCAAGAGGACTTAGGGGTTGTAATGTTAGGCTAAGGTTAAGGGTAGGATAAAGGATATATGAGTGGCTAAGGATATTGCAACAAAAACTTGAAAACTCAATTTGTAATGATCCAAACAGTAAAGCACAAAATCTGATTCTCAAACAGTGAAACTATCGGGATGAGCATATCTCTCTCTCTTCTTTTTTTTTCTTTTAGAATCGGCCTAAGCCTATGGCTTATTTGTGGCACAAATTCTTTTTCACACTTTTAAGCTCACTTCTTTTTTTCTTTTTTTTTCTCTCGACTCTTTTGATATTTTCTTTTCTTTTCTTTGAGTCTCATCTTTTCTTTTTCTTTCTTTTCTCTTTTTCAGAGCAGCAACTATGTTGCTTTTGGCTCTTCTCTCATGCTCTTATCAATCCCATAAAAACTATCAGATTTTTGAAAAACTGGATCAAACATCTCAAGTATCAAATTTAAGTTACGGCCAAAAGATAGATAAAACAATTAGGCTCAAGGGTATATGGTGAATTGGGTAAAGAAACGAAAGGCTAAGGCTCAAAAAATGGTTTCAAGGGTGAAAGTGTTATAAGTGAACACCTTTTCAGAAATTGGCTAGGCAAATTAAATAAACCTATGATGAGGTTATCTAACGAAGGCTAAAAGGGTTAGAAACGAAGGCCTCTATCAGTGCAATGGTGATAAATACTTCTCTTATGTGGTCTCGACAAGAATTCTAGTGACAAGTTCTACCTTGGGTCAAAGTCGGTATTCCTCACACAAATGAATTAATTAGGCTCAATCTCTCAAAGGAATCGGGTGAGGCACTCATGGTAATCAGTATTCCAAGGTATTCTCCTACTCAAACAGTCTCATCTCATGTCCTCCTAAACAAGCAACTCAGTCTCAAAAACAATCTCAGATTTTGAAAAAAATTGGGGTCAAACTTCAAAGCTTTCAAAAATTTGAAAAACGACACTCACAAGCATAAAGTGTACCCAATAAGCAAGCAGACAAGTCAACATAACCCCCTCCCCACACTTAAAATTTGCAGTGTCCTCAATGCAACAGTTAAAACAATTAAGGAGTAATTGGGAAAAAGATAAACTTCCCGGGTTATTTGACTTGTTCTGATCTGAGAGAGATTATTCCGGAAATCGTACCCGATGCAGAATCATAAACAGCTGTATCATATCGAATAGAGAGATAAAAGAGAGATCAATAGGGGCCTCGAGGTTGGTTACGCCAATCCTCGAAAGTGGGATAACCGGGCGGTGCATCGTCGGAGAATGGCCAAAACTGCGATGCAGCAAAAGGAGTCGCAGGTGCAACACCAAATTGGGAGGCCATTCGGTTCATCAATCCACTTTGCCAGTTGGCTTGGTGGAGAGCCTCCGTGGTGTTATACTCCATATGCTGATGATGTCGGCCATAAGTAAGCTGCATCTTCGATAAACGATTACTCAGGTCTTCATAACCCGAGTGCCCCGCTTCATCCGTCGGTTGTTCGTCCTTGTTCGCCCCGCTCGCTTCACCGGTTTCTTGGGTACTCCTCGTCCTCCTTCTTGGCTCGTGCGTTTGTGGATAAGGGATCCACGTGAACTGATCTCCGCCAACCAAGTGATCTACCGCAGCTGCCCCCATTCCTCGGAGTTGCTCCATGTCAATCAAACCCATCTCCCCGAGGCTCGTCATCGAGGCAATAGCATCATCGGTTAGAACCCCGTAATGCCTAGCCAAACGGGTGACATATTGGCCACCGGCCATCCGGCTACCCTCGCGATAACCGCCTCCCTTCATGTGTTGCATGGCGACGATATAGGGAGCGTTCAGGTATTTGTCATCCGTGGTGAGTTGCTCGAGAAGCCAAAGATCATAGGTCGAGATCTTCTCCTCACTCGAGGAACGTGCATTGACCGCATTAACAAGCATCCGATGATAGAGTCGGTCCGAAGAAGAGAGAAGGCTTTTGACCTTGAGATTGCCACCATAGTTGCCACTTCCGAGAACTGCCCAAGATAAACTGGGATCGAAGTCGTCCGGCCTCTTTCCGCTGGCGAACATGTACTCCATGAATCCGGGAGCCTCCACCTCGGCTTGGGTATATATCCCCAAAGCCACCGCCAAGTCGACCAAAGAGATCGAATGCCAAACACCACCGAGTCGAAAACTCATGCACGGCTGGTAAAACTCATCAAGGGCTTTCTCTTCCTCAAACCGAAATGTAGCCACGAACTCCAGAATGAGCTCTCGGTAAAGGGTCTCGGCAAAATCAAAGATGCGCTCCCAAGCATGGCAAATAAAGTACTCGGAGCCTTCCTCATCGTACGCATGCTTCTCCAATTTGGCTCCGATCTCATTTCTCATGCCCATAACTTGGAGAAGATCCCAATCTACTCTCCTCGGGACCAGGATTTGACGGGACGCGAGTCGGTCGACAATCTTTCGGTAATGCTCACGCCTTTGATCATTCAACGTTGGATCGTTCCCAAAATAGGTGAAGACGTGACCTCCACCCGGCGCACGAAAATTAGGGACCGATGAGGTTGACGAACGAGTTCTTTGTCTCTACAAAATCCAAACAAACAATGTCTTAGTCCAAGTGTATCCAATATGATCAAGACAAAGTTCATATCATTCAAACCAATGAGACAAAATTCCAAGGCTAACAATTCAAGCTAAACGATACATGTATTGCGATTCAAAATGAATGGGGATGTGTAACATCCCCACACTTGAGCTTTTAGCCAAGGTTCCACTAACACAATCTAGTAAAATCAAAAGATGGGGATTTTGGGTGCAAAATCCCCACACTTAGCATTCAAGCACAATCCAACTAAATTCAATAACCCATTAACTAGCATGCTATAATGAAATCGCACTCTAAGAACGAAGCATGCATCAATCAAGAATTCTAACCATCAATGGTGCACTCTAGAACAATTCCAATTCCATACAATTCACCATTGAAGGTCCAACAAGCTAGATTCAACAAGCAAAACACATGCCAAAACTATTTTTCCATCAAAAATCATAGCATGCAATCCAAATCAACAATTAATTACACAATGGGGTTTCAATTCAAGATAGAATCTATGAAAACCTAGAACCACCATTGTTGCCCCAAATCATGAATTCACTACACCAAATCGAGCTTAACCAACGAAATCAAGTTAGGAAACATACCTTTTGTGCCATTGTGGATGAACTTGAAGCTTAAGATTTTCGAACTTAGCAAGGACGTGAGAGGATTTTGCGGTGCCGAGAGAGAAATTAGGTTTTTGTGTTTTGAAAAAGTGAAAAATGAGGGTTTAAAAACCGTCAGGGCCGACTTCGCGTCGCTAAGCCTAAGGCTTCGCGTCGCGAAGAGGCGGTTTCCAAGAATTCAAAATTGTAAAATCGATTCTCGCGTCGCCAAACATAACACTTCGCATCGCTAAGTTCAAAAATTTTACCTGATGTTGGTCTGGACAGACTTCGCGTCGCCAAACTAAAGGTTTGGCGTTCGCGAAATCTTTCTGTTTCCACCTTTTGAAAAATTCCGATTCGTGTCGGTTTTCGTCGATTTTGGCTTCTATCCCTTCTGAATGGTTACCTAAGCAATACAAAACAAAAACATTAGTAAAAACTCACACGAAAAACACTAAAACTGAAAATAACGAAAAATGCTCGGGTTGCCTCCCGAGAAGCGCTTCATTTTTGACTGGGTCTAGAGCTCGACCCCGCTTTCGGCTCATTTCTTGGCTCGTCGGGCTGACGAACCCCTTTTCTTTCGATGTTCCTTCTTGGAGGGTCCGGATTGGTAGATATCTCCTTTGGTTGTATCGGATTCGGGTAGTCCTCCGTCTTCTTTCGGCCCATTTGTTTATGAGGTAGCAGTGGGCGGTTCGGGACCTTCTTATAGGTAAGAGAAGGATCTTCATAAGGCTCATCGAGATGTCTAACCGGCTCTCCGTTGGGATCAAAGTACAAACGGTTTTCTCCATACCCCATGCTCGTAACTTGATTTCGCATGTCCGTATTAACTTGGGCGGTATGCAGAAAAGCTCTCCCGAGAATGATAGGGATCTCCGTGTCCTTCGGGAGGTTGGCTATGATAAAGTCCGTATAGTAGACGAAATTTCCGATTCGAATCGGAACTGCTTCCGCTATCCCCAATGGTTTGGTCATGTACCCGTTCACTCCTCGATATTGATAATCCGTCGGCTCGATCTTCTTGATACCAATTTTCCTACAAAAACAAGAAGGCATCATGTTAAGTGCGGCACCTGAATCAATTAAAGCAAGACCTTTGTATTTAGAACAAGAAATAGGTAAACTGTAACTTCCCGGGTCATGCTTGATTGGTGCGATATAGAAGAGCTCTTCCTTGTCCGGTTTCTCTTTCTCCTTCTCTTTTCCTTTCTTTTCTTTCTTTGGTATCACGAACTCCGCGTATCCACCTTGCTTTCCATCCTCATCCTCGTTCTCGTCATCACTTGATGTGTCCGAATTATTAAGCTTAAGATGCTCGAACGAGATTGTGAACCCCTTCGAATCGTAATCCGTGGCATAGTCGGGCTCACTTTCACTGTCGCTATCCACGTACTTTTTGTTGTAAATATCTGTCCACGCCTTCTTTGACTTCGTTCCGGCCATCATGAGCATCGGCTTTGCGTTTTCCACCTTTGGATTGACTTGGGTTTGCGTCGGAAGTTTTCCTTGGTTCCTCTCGGTTAATGTTTGAGCAATGCGTCCAACCTGCAATTCCAAATTTTGAATTATGCTCTGATGGTTACGCAAATATGACCCTACCTCATCATTGATTTTCTTTTGCGCGTCCATGAACTGGATGAGTCGGTCCTCGATAGAAATGCGTGGCTCTCCCTCCGTGCGTTGGTTCGGTTGATTTGGTTCAAAGAATCCGGGAGGTCGTGGATTGAAGTTACGGTTGTTGTTCCACCTCCCTTGGTAATCGCCCCGGTTAAGATAATTAACTTCCTCCGGTGTCATCATCGGGCGATTCGGACAATCCTTAGTCAAATGTGGACCCTTGCACTCCTCGCATCCAACCTGCAAAGCATGAACAGATTTAATTAGTTCATCTATTTTTCGTTCAAATTTTACCTGTTGGTTTTTCACAGCAGCTATTTCATCCGATGGATCAAAATCGGTTGAGATTTTCCCGGCCATTCTTGGAATTTGTAAGTGCTTGTCCGTCCTCCAATCTATGTTGTGTATGAGCATGTCTTCGAGGAGCTTATAACCTTCCGTGGGCGTTTTATACATGAAGACACCTCCAGCAGATGAATCTAATGTAGCACGTGAAGAGTAAGCAAGCCCACTGTAGAAAGTTTGGACTTGTTCGCTCTTAGTCAATCCGTGACTCGGGCACGAATTTAGAAGGTGTTTGAAACGCTCCCATGCTTCGGATATGGTCTCCCCGTCATCTTGTTGGAAGGATCGGATGTCGGCTTTCAACTTGTCGATCTTAGATGGTGGAAAAAATCGGGAAAGGAAATTGGAACGCAGTCCTTCCCAAGTAGTGATCGAGCTTGGCTCTAACGAACGCAGCCAAGCTCTAGCTTCTCCGGCGAGTGTGAGAGGAAAGACTCGGAGACGAATCGCATCATCTCGGCCTTCCTCGGTTTTGAACAGATCACAGATATCCACGAAGTTCTCCAAATGCACGATAGGATTGCTATCGTTTTTCCCGTCGAAGGTAAGGTCCTTGATCATGTGAAGGAGCTTCCCCGGGATTTCCTTGTTTAGATTCGGCTTCGTGATCGGATTCGTGGGAACAGTTGGAGCGGCCCTCCTGGCGGTCCACATCGGTGCTTCTTCTCCCATCTCAAAAATCAAAGCTCTCGGGCGAACTTTGTTGGCTCTCGTCTTTTTGTTTCTTTTTCTGAATTCCCTCTCCGGTTCCTCAAATGGCTCTAACAAATTTGCCGTGACTGAAACCACAACAAACAGTTACGGGCAACTTGCGGGAAACAAAGAGATAATAATAATTATAATAAATAAAGAAAAACTAAAAAGCAAAAACTTGCAAGGGATGTAATCCCTCACAAGGATCGATTAACAAAACTAACAAAGATTAAAAGTCTAAATACTACCGTTCCCCGGCAACGGCGCCAAAAACTTGGTGCGGTAAATATTAACTATAAAAAGCGTAACAAGTTTTAACCTCTAATGCCTAACCACCTATTACCACATTCACAGGCAAGCGTACCTGATCGATAGCAATATAGCGTAGGAAAGTCCAGGTATCGTATCTACCACTGGGAACGGTCAAGTAACAGACTGGTAATCCTATTAGTTTAATTAATCTAAGGCTATGGGGGGTTTTTGAGAAAATGATTTGAAAACTAAATTAACAACTAAAGAACTAGAAAGCAGAATAAAAACTGATTTAACAATAATAAAGAAAACAGTAGCACTTATCATGGCATAGTGAATCCCCAAGTGGATAATTAAGTTACATAAAAGTATGATTGATTTGGCTATTGTAAGGATTTAAGTCTGGGACACCCTAACATGCAGATAATATGATTGTCAACTAGAATGGTCCTCCTAGTCCCAATACCTAGGCTGATTGTCAGACAACCTAAATATCAGTCACCCAATCCTATCTCAACTAACCGGTGTTTTACAATCTAGTTTCTCTCGGTCCAAGAAACCACTTAACCTAATTCTCCGAGGTCTCGAAGGATAAGTCAAGAGAGGTTGATTAACCCAATGGAGTCTACTTTTTTGGTCCAAAAGCAAACCCAACCAACGAGTTCAAACACACGAAATAGCAGGAATCAAATTGGAATCATAAAACCACATTCAATTAACCAAAACAAATCAATAATCATTAAAACCATAAAATCATATCCACATGGTTCATCTACCACGATAAGTACTACATAGAAAACTACTCACTACTCATAGCTAGGAAAACAAAATAAGTATAGATAAAGACAGACATTCTACCGACCATACAGCTACAGATGATTAATCGAGTATCCGTATCGGCGCAGCGTCTCCTCTCTCCACACTTGATTCTCCCTCCAAACCACTAACCAACTGGTACAACTGACCCTTTTTCTGTATTTTTCTGTCTACGAATGCATATGGAACTGAAGGCTGAGAACAGTATTTAAAAGAAGGTCCGGAAGCTGTTTCGCGTTCGCCAAGTAGGCGTTCGCGGCGCGAAACACTTAAAAACCCTACTCCTTCTATTTTTGGCAAATTCTGGAATCTTCTTGTGAGTGCAAATGCCAATTTCGCGGCGCTAAACTTCATCTTCGCGGCGCTAAGTTGATAAAAAGCAGGAACCTTCTCGAATATCAGTCTTGGCGGCGCCAAAACCTTCACTTCGCGATCGCTAAAACTTCCTGTTTTGTACTTTTCCAACTTTCGCACAATTTCGCCTATTTTCCGCACTTTTTAGCTCCGTGTTCTCCAATACCTTCAAAAGTAACAAACATACCAATTCGTGAGTAATTAGGTGAGAATCAAGTGATAAACGGGGTAAATTCAACCAATTAAGCACCACCAAAACATGTATAATTTTGGTGTTATCAGGGGTTAAGGGACATCATGGGGCTGACCACGTGTCCTCCCATTGTCTCCCAAATCAATTTTTTTTAAATAAATTTAAGGTCCAAATTTAGAAAGATGCTAGATTTTATCAACTTGTGACGATTTTTCTTAAAACGAGAACTAATTTCGGGTAATTCTTGTGATAATAAAATGTTTCTATATAATTAAACTAAAACCTTGTAATTTATATAAATTAATCCTTAGATAGATTATCTTGGCATTATATAAGGTGTTTTAGACGGATATGTCCATAACCGGGCTTTCTAAGCAGTTTTCAGGACATCTAAGTTATCCATTGAAATTTTAACAAGCTTTCGCCTATTTCAATCTATATAAATCCTAATAAGGTATTTTCACTAATATTATATTGATAAGTGTTTGCCGGGTGCTAACCTGAGAGCTGAAATTTGTCGGATGTTACAAAACTCTAGTCTTTCCTTGAAGAAGTGGGTATCTCTCACAACTTCTCTGCTGTACGTACTCCCCAGCAAAACGGAGTCGTAGAAAGGAAGAATCGTACGTTGGTCGAAGCTGCAAGATCCATGATAGCACATTCTGGTGTACCACCATCCCTGTGGGCTGAAGCTGTATCTACTGCATGTTACACTCAGAACAAGACCCTAATCGTCAAGCGGACTGGTAAAACCGCGTACGAAATGGTCAACAAGCGTAAGCCGAATATTAAATTCTTTAGAGTTTTCGGTTGTGTATGCTATCTACTGAACAACAGAGATGATCTGGGAAAGTTTGACGCTAAGTCGGATGAGTCTATCTTCATCCGATACTCACTTAAGTCAGCGACTTATCGTGTATACAACAAACGGACCCGATCTATCTTTGAAAGTCGGTACGTTGATTTCTCTGAGACTGAGATGTATTCCGATGCCAGCAGTAGTACAGCTAGTCCGGTCTTCCCTGAACTGACCACTGTTTCACCACCGAGCACGACTATTCCTACTGACTCGTTTGAATCTGATTTTGTTGATTTAGCAGAATTTGATCTAACCACCCTTGTTGGTCCAATCATTGTTCCTGCTCCATCTGATCATTCCATTCCTTCATCAACATCCATATCCGCAGACGCATTCATGAATGAGAGCACATCCTGTTCTACCGCTATAGGAGAAACCTCTTCTGGTACTGTAGAACCGGTGTCTGTACTTAACCCCATCATAGAAACAGAATCCTCTTCTAACACTGTGAATGAGGAAACTGTTCTCTCCCCCTCACAACTCTCTTCAACACAACCCTCTCCTGAAACTGCAGTTGAAACGGTCCGAGAACAGACAGTGTCCCCTGTTCTTACACCAATTCCTGAAGTTGTTCCGCCACCTTCTCCATCCAGAACATATGCTGAAGTGGTACGAGAACCCTGTCCGGAGACCGTATTGAATACTGATCCGGATGCTAGTCTTCTCTCCTCCGCCATTCGGGATTAGAACGACTCAAGAAACAACATGGAATACGATCCTATTCCCCATTCTAGAAAGTGGACCAGAAGCCATTCCACTACCAACATCATCGGTAGTCCATCTGCTCCAGTGACAACTCGCTCTTCAAAGAAAGATGAAAACCTAATTCTTTTCGGAGGCTTCCTGAGTCAATTTGAACCAACCAAGACCCAAGACGCTCTTTCAGATCCTGATTGGGTAAGGGCCATGCAGGATGAGCTTGCCGAATTCGAGCGAAACAGAGTTTGGCACCTTGTTGAAAGACCAAGAAAAATAAGAATCATTGACTTGAGGTGGATCTTCCGCAACAAGAAAGATGAAAACGATCTTATTATCCGTAATAAGGCTCGTTTGGTCGCCAAGGGATATCGTCAACAGGAAGGTATCGACTACGACGAGACATTCGCTCCTGTGGCTAGAATCGAGGCTATTAGGATTTTTCTCGCGTATGCAGCTCACAAGAACATGAAGGTCTTCCAGATGGACGTCAAGTGCGCGTTCCTAAATGGAGAACTTCAGGAAGTAGTATATGTTGAGCAACCCGAGGGATTTGTTGATCCCAAGTACCCGGAACACGTTTACGTGCTTGACAAAGCACTTTACAGCTTGAAGCAAGCACCTTGCGCTTGGTATGAAACTCTTACCATTTACTTGCTTGGGTCCGGATATAAAAAGGGTACTGTCGATCCTACCCTGTTTCTTCGAAGGTCAGGTAATCATTTGACTGTAGTGAAGATATACGTGGATGATATCATATTTGCATCTACAAACCCTGAGTCTTGCATAGAGTTTGAGTAGACAATGAAGTCTAGATTTCAGATAAGTATGATGGGCGAACTTACATTTTTCTTAGGACTTCAAGTCCGTCAAACCCCGCAAGGTATTTTTATAAATCAGTCCAAGTATACTCATGACATTTTAAAACGCTTTGACTTCACTGGACCTAAGTCTGCTTCAACACCAATGTCCACGTCATTTCAACTGGATGCGGATTTATCTGGTAATCCGGTTGACCAAAAGGTGTATCGTGCGATCATTGGATCTCTACTTTATCTCACGGCCAGTAGACCCAACATTATGTTTGCCACATGTGTCTGTGCTCGTTTTCAGTGCGACCCTCGAGAATCACATCTCGGGGCTCTCAAGAGAATCCTTAAGTACCTGAAGGGCACACCTAATTTTGGCCTTTGGTACCCTAAGGATTCTGGTTTTGAACTAACAGCTTTTACAGATTCAGATCATGCAGGCTGTAAGTTAAACAGGAAGAGCACGTCAGGAGCCTGCCAGTTTCTAGGGGACAAGTTAGTAAGTTGGTCCTCGAGAAAACAGAACTGTGTTTCTCTTTCAACAGCTGAGGTAGAATATGTCGCTGCAGCGTGTTGTTGTTCACAGGTTCTTTGGATGAAAATTCAACTGGCGGACTATGGCTATACCATGCATCGGATTCCGATTTACTGTGACTCTAGCAGTGCCATTCAAATTGCGGCAAATCCAGTTCAACACTCTCGGACGAAACACATTGATATTCGATATCATTTTATCAAAGATCACGTCGAGAAAGGTAATGTTGAACTGTTCTTTGTTGAAAGTGAACGTCAGATAGCTGACTTGTTCACTAAAGCTTTTGACGAGAAGCGCCATTACTATTTACTTAGTAAATTGGGCATGCTAGATCCCCCGGCAGATTTCTAGGGGGAGCCAGTCGTTTAAATATATGCATGTGTGTAGGGGGAGCTCATGTGTCGCATATATCTAGGGGGAGCTTTTGTATAAATGTTGTTTATCTCTAACTCTGTCGGATCCAATCTGCAATGGATACCACTCTTATTTTTCTTGCAGGTTGTAGAACCGAAGTACGGCTTCTGAATACTTCAGTTCAGTCCCCGTTGTTCAAGTATAAAATTTCTGACTGTTAGTGTCAGAACCGGTGATAAATCCGATCTCGGAAATTTCCAGGTTAGTCGTTTCAATAACGTCAAGGGGCTGAACTTGTAAAATCATTGAACTTGCTAAGTTAGGGGGTTGAAAGTGACTGGTTCCAATTCTGGCTAGTTCAGGGACCAGTTCTGCCAGTTTCCAAAAATTCAAGTTCAGAGACCGTTTTTGCAAACTTTTCAAAACCACAAGTTCAGGGAAGTTTTGAAATTCTTTCAAACTTTAAGTTCAGGGTTCATTCGGTAATTTCTTGATAGTCGTGATCTGAGAGAGTGGTTATCAGATAAAATTTTCAAAATACCTGATAAGTTATCAGAAAAATAAAAGCGGGAGTTGATAACTGAATTCAGTTATCACTTTCAAATTTCAAAAAGCTCTTATCAGTTTTCTCTCTCGACGATCAAGAACACGAAGAACGACCCGAACGATCCATCGCTTCCCGGCTTCCCCGAGCGTTCGTTATCGCTCCGTTTGACGATCTGACTACTTCCTTACGATCCTGGTATGATTTCGAACAACTTTGTGTATTCAGATTCATCTAAACAACATCGTTTATCAATCGGATTGAAACCTAAAGGTTTCGGATAAACCCGAAACCCAAAAATCCTTGGATTCGGGTTTCGGGACGTTAGATCGATCCAAACTTCTTCCTAAACTAGTTTAGATTGTTAATGTACTTCATATAACTAGTTTTAGGATTGATTAGATGTGTTTTTGGCTCGTTTTTGCGATCGGAAACTCAACAGTCGCGAGTCCCGATACGGGACTCTTCGAGAACTCTTGAACTGGGAATTTTGTTCTTGATTCGGGACTTCAATTTGTTCTTGATGCGGGAATTTCATTCTCCCGATTCGGGAGTTTGGAATGTCCCGATTCGGGACCTTGTTCTTATAGTTTGTTTAAATTGTTCAAACCCCCGATTCAGGAGTTCTCATAGTATGTTGTATGTCCCGATGCGGGACTTCAGAGAAATTAATATATATCCCGATTCGGGACCTTTAAATAACTATTGTGTGTTTTGACTAATTCCCCGATTAGGGACTTTGTACCCCCGATTCGGGACTTGGCTTTTCTCGAGAATCGTTCTTAACAAATCACCTAACGGGATTTGTCCATAGACCGATTCGCGGTTTAAGCCAGTCCTGGATCCGTGGTTTCAAATCCAGTTTCGGGTCGTTATTATCTCGACTTGAGTTTCGCAGGTTAACCGTTTTACAATCTAGTTCGACTCAGTTTTAAAACATTCCCCTGGGAATCTTCGAAAAACTGACTCGCGCCTAGCCGAAACTCTGTCGGATTTTCGTCAGAACACTTGTTTGAGTTAAGAAGGGTCTAACTTTTTAAATGTTACCTGTTTCTGTCAGAAATGGCAAACCAGAGAGAACGCCCTTCTTCTCCAATTGATCCAGAGGCTGACCGAGCTCTGATTGCTCCCACGGACATCGTTCACATACTCCAGAACAACGAGTATGTGAACCTCTCTTCGGTCCGGGTGCAGCACACTATCGTGAGGGAGATCCTACGAGCTCATCCTCTTTCTTACCCCATGACGGCCACTGCCGAGGTACCGGCGATCTACCTGCAGTAGTTCTGAAAAACCGTCGTTCTGGACCACCGGTTCGGAGTCTTCTCGATCATTGGTCGAGTGGATCAAACCGAACTGGTTATCACTATGGAGGACGTCCACCGCATCCTTCGCCTCCCTGCCGCTACTGATGGCGGCCACCAGGAGTTTGACCAGCTGGTCTCGGGCCCCATACTATTCAGCGAAATCCTCGCTCTTGAGGTAACCGAAGAGGTGAACGGAGTTTCCCAGATCACTACGAGCCATCTGCCACCAATCTGGGCACAGTTGTTCAACTTGATGAACAGGTGCCTTTCATCGAAGACCAAAGGCATTGACAGAGCGACAACTTCATTCTGGCATGTCTATCACTCGGTCGCATACGGACGTCATATCAACATCGCTTCTCAGTTGTGGCTAGACATGACTAAGGACTTGACGACCAGGGAACGCACCAGACATCATTCTATCCCTTGGTTGCGTTTCTATGGTCTTATCATTCGTGACCATATGGAACGCAATCAGGACATCCGACGCCGTTCCGGTCATCCGGTCATCGAGCCGAGAAGGTCAGCTGGTTGGCCAAGCGTGAATACACCAAAGGCCAGTACGAGATGCCGATTCCTCCACACGTCCTCAACGCGCTGGACCAGCGGGCACCGAGCGTTGTTAGGTATAGGATTCAACTAGGTCTAGGAGCCGCACCTATGGACCATCCAGAACCGGAAGGTCCTGCCCAAGGTGCGCAACCTGTCCCTTCTAGTCCTCGGGCCTTACGTCCGAGGCGCCGGGGTCCCACTGGAGGGGCCTCTGGCTCGGGTAGAGTGATGAGCGTGGACGTGAGGGAAAACGTGGGTAGTATCGTCCGAAGATCCGCCACCGCTCACGCCGCATCGACTTCTACCGACCTTCCGAGGACTCGAGAAGAGAGATTAGGCCGTCTTCGCCAACGTATGATCGATGATCCACAGATGCCCACTCTGAGGGTCAAGGAATACATTCCTCGCCGACGAACCGCTCCTCGTTTTTCGACGATCGAGGAGGTTCCGGAACCATCCACTCCGAGTGACGTGTGACAACCGACAATTTGTGACCTTTAGGTTAGCGACTCGTTAAATCACTCACTAGTGTTTCCGTTAGTAAAATTTTAGTCATTGAACTCATTAGGAGAATTTGGGTTAGTTTGCGCGAAAAATTTAGGCAATAACCTAGATGTCCCGAAAACAGCCCGAACACAGCCCGAAAAACCCCGTACCGGCCCAAAGTCGCCCGAAAACCTTATAATGCCAAATTTTAAGCCAACTTGTATAAATTATGATGATTTAGTAGAAATAAAAATAAACGGTTCTAAATAACCTAATTTCATGCTCGAAAAGTCGGTTTTGTCGAAAAACTGTCGCGAACCGACACTGCATCAATTTAAACAGTGTAAGGTTAATTTAAAAAAAAATGAAAATGACAAAGGGAGGGGTGGGCCCCACCATGGCCGGCCACCCCCCCCCCCCGATATCTCTCTCTTTCTCCTCTTTCCAAGACAATTAATCACTTCTTCCCAACTCAAACCATTATTCATTTTCAAATCTCATTCTCTCTCTCTATCTTTCTCTCTTCATTTCTCTCTCAAGAAATCAGCAAGAATCACCATCCAAATTCGAAAATTTGAAGGATTAATCAAGGTTTTCAAAGTCTAAATAGTTGTATCATCAAAGGTAAGAGTAGTATGTACGTTTTATCTTCGATTTCTAGCACTTTTGGTGCTTTTTCTTACTCTTTTTGAGGTTTAAAACCCTCCTTGACGGTTGAATATTGTACTTGATGTTTGAAGACGAGAATGAACCATAGAAATGTGTTAAAACATTCAAAGATGGTGAAATTCTATGACTCCTCCTTATAAACACAAGTTTTGGGTGAAAAATCATACATTTTTGGTGTTTTGTTAATCCTTTGGGGCTGAAAATCTTTTATTATTTCATGCATGTAACTTGATGATGTTCAAGTATATTTCATCTATTTATTTGGTATATGTTGGGGGATTTTAGTTTTATATCAAATAAACCCCAAATCTTAAAGATTATAAGTGTTCTTGGCTAAAATGTTGAGTTATGATTCCAATCTGATGCTGACAGAATGTTGCATGTGTGTTTGGACGACCCAAAAAGGGTGTTTTTGGACTCATTTTTCTCTAAACTTTTTATGGTTTGATATTTTATGGGTTAGGATTCGAACCACACTGGAATCATTCAAACATTCCAAGTTTTAAACCTTCAACCATTACAAAACTTTTTAGTGTGCAAATAGTTACTGGTCAGAATTTGTGTGGACTTGTTGCATGAATATCTCCATGATAGCTTATCCAAAATGCATGATTTTTGAGTCTAAGTTCAAGTTCAGTGAGTTATCTTTCCAAAGAACCTGATATCACATGATTTGGTGGATTTTTGAGTGCTCAACCAATGAAAAGAAATTCGTGGTGCAATCTGTCCAAAGATGGCAGATTCACATGCATGGATTCAAGAGGTCATATCTCATTCAAAAATCATCAAAATCGTGTGAAACTAGTTTCATTAGTTAAATATTTGTGTTAGCTTGAATATCCCTTTTGAAATTTGAATTTTGGTGTAGAAATGAATTCTTTATGGTACAAACATCACTGACACGTATTTCCAAAAATGAACTATGCACACTGATTTTGCAAGAATTTTTAAAATATGCTAAACATCTTCAAAAATCATAAAATTTGGTGGGAATGTTGTTAACGCCCCCATTATCAGTAGATAAAAATTTGATAACTTATCTCCTTTTGGACCCAAGCTTAAAGGTAACATTTTTGCATTATAGTGAATCTGCCAGAATCTGATTTTTTTAAAAAGATTGATTTGTGAACTTCAAGACTTCCCATATGTTTGGATATTATTATAAAGTAACTAAAAGCTATTTTATACTAAGTTGAACTTAATAAAATTAAGTGAAGGCATTATAATAGGATATCGGTAATGACTTGACTAGATATGGACCGTTAAATTAAGACTTACGTCAATTACATATGTTATAGGGCATAAGTAGACTTGGAGTCGGGATTATTCACGCACTATCGCTTGTCCAAACGCTAAGCTACTCAAGGTGAGTATTCACGGCCCCTGTTTTAATGTTTTTAATGATATTGGGGTGAAAAGCATGTTGATGATGAAATGTTATAAAATATGCTTTCGAGCCAAAGTTATGCAAATTGTGAAATAAACATTGCTTGCGAGCAAGTGTCTATGCAAATATTGATATGTATTGAGTAAAATTCCCCTTATAATATACACTACTATTAACTCGATAGGAGCCTATGACTTAGTGGATAGCCGCTATTTGGTAAAGAGACCCACCCTACTGACTGACGAGTAGAGGGTGCACTATTTCAGAATTAACGACTGCCGTTGAGGTAGTCGTTGGAAAACATTCTACACATGTGGATTAGATTCCACCTCTGAGGTAGTTCATTTAGAGCGTTTATAGCTTACGTGGTTCGCGACCGCCTACGAGATATATCGTTGGGGTGAAACGGTTTGTAGTGGCTCAATCTTACATATCTTTTGCTTAAATGAGATTTTTGATAATTATTGATGTCCAAAGATTTATACGATAAAAGTCTGCATGTAAAACCTTTTGTGCATATGAAAACCTGTGAACTCACCAACTCTCGTAGTTGACGCTTGCTTTAACATGCTTTTCAGGAAATCAGAAGGTGTTTGGTAAAGCTTAATTCGAATGTTGTTGACATCAATCAAGACTCCGTTTTTTTTTGTGATGTTGTAAACTTATAATTATGGTTGGTTGTAATACATTTGTAAACTTTATATATTTTGCAATCGATGATTGGTGTTATTTATCTCCTATCGCTATGAAATCTAGACTATCGCACCTCGCGTTTCCGTTTTAGCGGGGTGTTACAGATTTGGTATCAGAGCCATAGGTTATAGAGAACATCGGTTTTTCATAAAAACCAAGTACTATAACCAACCTTTTTCTAAGATAAGTTAAAACTTTTAATTATGGATTTCGAAGTATAGGAGAATTTAAATACTAATATGATTAGGATAGGTGCTATTCTGATATATCATAGATAGGCGGAGCCTGATCACTAATGCCTAGCCATGATATAAGTAGGATGACTTATGAACTAATCATACTGTTAGAGAATAAAATTTGAAACTTTCTGGAAATTTCCTGAAAAACGTAAATTATGTGAGTTTGCATATGACATGTACAAAATTTTCAAAAGTGTTTTCCGTGTATTGACTAAATTCTTTTATCGCAGCTAACATGTCTCAGGAGACTGACCCATCCGAGTACCAGTCCCACGGATCCCCCGAGCACCCTAGGAGTGAGAATGGTGCTCCCCGATCCCGTACCGCTGTCCAGGAGCGCGACCCATATAGCGACAGTGACGCTGACTCCCACCGGGTTCCCGCTCGACCCGTCCCTGCGACCCGAACTGGACTAAGGGTTTGTACCACCGCTCGGAAGAGCGTGCCCATGGGGCAGGACCATCTCGAGTGAGAGGCCGGGGCGGATCGTCGTCGTCGTCTTCTTCGTCGTCATCCCCACCGCCCTACCGACCATCATCACCGGTAGCCCCAGTCGCCCGACCACCGCCAGTCGCCCGACCACCGCTAGTTGCCCGACCATCGCCAGTTCCTAGACCACCACATGTAGCTTGTGCCCCTGTCTTGTGCCTGAGGGGAATGACTCCGACCGAGCGCCAGGAGGTTGCGCGTCTAGCTCTAGGCCAGGATATCCACGAGCACATGATCGATCACCACGAGCACATGATCGACTCTCTGATCAACGTAGCTGGAGCTGATAGTCAGCAGTTGACCCGAGTGGTGACTCTCCTTAGCCACACTATGGCCTCACTCCACCACTTGTACACAGTGGTGTATATGGTGATGGCCTTAGTTGTGCTTCTGTTTGGATGGGCCGTTTGGAGGGTTAGATTTTAGGGGATGGGATCTTTTGGTAGACCTTTTGGATGACAAAACTCTTTGGGTTGTTATATTGGGGCGTGATGCCTAGTCGTTGAACAATTTCTGATTATTTTTGGATGACTGTAAAACTATTATGATCTTGTGGGTTATTTGGTTTAGACAATGATATTAATGCTATGACTTTATGATCTAGATGAATTTCATGTTATGTTTGCATATTATGCTTATAATTGGGATGTTTGATTATTATGCAACTAATGATCTCGTTGATGTTAGTGATTATGTGCATAGGTTGACAAACCAGTGATTACACATCCAATGTTACAAGACACTTGAGGGTCACACCTGTGAGAACCTATAAATCGAACAAGTTAAATAAAACCCATAAATGGAGAGATTGGATTTATAATAGTCATTTATAAATCATTTGGGTATTTTCAGTCAGAAATCCCAAAGTATGAGGGTTGTTAATTAATTAAGTGAATTATTTATTTATTAGTAAAAATAAATAAATAATAGAGATAAACTAATTAATTAAGAGATAATTATCTAGAAGATTCTTTCTTAAGGAAAAAGAAGGAATCAGATAATTATGGAAACTGGATTTAATGTAAACTCTTGGATTTAAATAAGCCTTAAGGGTTAAGCAATTTTCATTCCAATCATAATTCTTAATCAGTTTCCACCAACAAAATTCTCTCTCTCTCTCCAATCGGCGCCGGCCTCACCATCAAAAAACCAGTTCGGTTTTTAGTTTGCTCGGGTTTTTGGATTCTGCTAGAGGAACGTTCGTGTGGTTGATCACCGGTGGATTAAAGCTCAAGCATTCCAGGTAAAATACCTTATTAGTTAATGTCTAAATAAATTAAAACGACGATCGTGGTTTTCGGGTTTTTATCCAAAATCGCTTCCGCATGATTGGTCTTCTTCGTATCAGTTTGATTCGGGGATCACAGAAAAACCCAACAGTGGTATCAGAGCCACAGGTTTATTCGTTTTATTCTATTTAACTGATTAAAGATCCGTTAAAAATTGTTTCTTGCGAATAAAGTTTTATTGATAATCGTTTCATATAAAAAATTCGATTTTTTATCAGTTTATATAAGTATTAGATTTTATCAGTTTAGATAAAAAAATTTGATCTTTATCAGATTCATATTAAATTTTATCCTTATCAGATTTTGTGTAAATTTTATCAAAAACTTGTTTTAAAATAAAAACTTTTTATTAGTTGGTTATTCCGATCACCGGATTTTTATCACCACCGAAAACCGCAACCGAACCGCCAATGGGCCGATGGCCGAACCATGGCCTGATCGGCATCAGGCCGTGGCACGATTGTCACTAGGCCGTGGCATGATCAGCCACTGAGCCGTGGCTTGATCAGCCATCAGACCATGGTATGATCAGCCACAGGGCCATGGCTCGATCAGCCATCAGGCCGTGGCTCGATCAGCCATCAGGCCGTGGCTCGATCAGCCATCAGGCCGTGGCTCGATCAGCCATCAGGCCGTGGCTCGATCAGCCATCAGGCCGTGGCTCGATCAGCCATTAAGCCATGGCACGACAGCCACCAAACCATGGCATGACAACCACCAGGCCAAGGCTTGATTCACCACAGCACCGTGGCTCAATCAGCACCGAACCATGGCACAACCACCAGATCGGTGGTTGGCCGGGTGTCGTGAGACCACCAGTAGCCGCTGTTGAGGCGGTGGTCGACGACGGTGGTTGTTCCCGGCTGTCGAAGGCGGTGGTTTTTCCTGGCAACCGCCAGCCGCCTTGGGGCAAACCCTAGGTGGCGGCGGCGGTGTTTGTTTGTTTTAATCGCCGACAACGGCGGCGTGGCAGTGGCGTATTGCTGCTGCCGACGTCGACAGGCGGAGGCGATGGTGGTGGCGCGTTTATGCTACTGCTGTCGTCACGACGGTAGCGCGATGGCCGCCGCACACATCAATCGGCAACACAATGATGGTGGTTAACGGCGACAGAATCGGTAGCGACGGTGGTTTGTTGTTTTATTACGATGCAAGCGGCAGTTATCGACAGCGGTGGTCGAATCCGCCTAAGCCGTGGCTGATCCACCAGCGTGGTGGTGGCCGAACGATGGTGTTGTTGTTGTTCGATCGCGGATCGTCGACCACTCATAAATCGCCACCAGTTTGGAGGTGATCGATGACATGATTTGATGATTGCAACAATTTCCGATAGAATCCAACTCAATCACTTTTTCGAGCCCAAAGTTATCAGTCTGATAACGGGCCCAAACCATGTAATTTTTGGGCCACGTTCTTGGCCCAATAAGACTTATTGGGTTTTAAGCTTTTTGACCCAAATTAATTTTATTTAGATAATATTTTATATATATATATATATATATTATAAATCAGTTACATTATATTATAAAATTATGTTTAAGGGATTTTTAGTTAATAATTATCCCGAGTAAAATTGTGTTTTATCAAACCTGTTATTTGACCCGTTTGGTCAAATAAGTCTAGTATCATGTTTTGACCAGTTGGTCAAACCACGATACAGTTTACGGTCCAATGTTTATTTTTCCGACCAGTTTGTTCGAGGACCGGGTTTTGATATAACTTTTAGATAAAAAGCAAATATTTTAGAAAATCGGTTTTGCTTTATAAATAGATTTATTGATTATAAATCTTAGTATTTTCATAATTCAAGTAAAAACAGTTTTCAGTTCAAAATATTAGTTTCGGTTTATAAACAGTTTGTTTTCTAAACCAAGTTTTGCGATAAACTGAACAAGATAATTTTTAACGGATCTAGGATTTCTTTATCGCTTTATTATATTGTTTAATATATATAAATGCGTGGTTGCTTGAGTATATATATGCTTTCGTATATATCTATTATAGGGCTTGCCAACTTAGACCTTTTGGATTAAATTTGGGGAGGCATGCGTGCCATTTACAACCCCTTTGTAATAATGACCATAGGATAGTTATTTTTCCTTGTTGGAGTTCCATCGAGAATGCCGAAGGCCAGTGGGAGCTACGCAAGAAAAACCCGATTTTTCTTTTCTGGAGTCCTAACGAAGATACCTGGGAGCCAGTGGGAGCTACGCGAGGTGTTAGAAATCCTTTAGAAAAATAGTCATTATTGGTCCTTAGGAATAAAGGTTGGCAAACCTATAATTAATTAACTTTAAACTGCGTGGTTGTTATAATTATCTGTGTGTTTATAATTATTAACTGCATGGTTGATTTTTAATCGTGATAGTATCAAATATGTTTTAAAAATAGGAGAGAGTTTTTAAAACTAGATTAAATCACGAGATCAAATAGGTTTTAAAAATCAAAGTCACCAGCTTTTTCCAAAACCTTTTACGGTAGATTTTATTTTGAAACCTATAAAATTGTAAATAGATTGTTTAAAGACAAGTTGATAAAACAGTTAGTTTTGGACAACTAGCATGCCATCAAAACAGCTAGTTTTGATTAGCAAGTGTGCTTTTAAAACAGTTAGTTTTAATTAGCAAGAGTCTTTTGAAACAGTTAGTTTTAAAACAGCGTATGTTTGAAACAGTTAGTTTAAACATCGGTTTCTTTTCTGTTTAAACAATCAGTTTTCCAAAGTTACAATTTTTCTAAATAACTGGACATTAAAAGGTTTTTCAAAAATTATTTAAAAACCCCGATAAATCATAGATCAGTAGTGCAACGCATCTAGGGGCACCTCAGGCGTAAGGTACGCGGGCGTTCTAAGAAGAACACACCTTGAGCATCCGCGTTCAAACCCCAAGCTAGAGGGGATACTACGACTCTGCGAATTATCTCCGTGTTGTATCGGCCAGAGTAAAAGTATCCAAGCCCCGAAATGGTGAGATCTGTTTTGGTTCTCATATGTTTACCGGGTGGTACCGGGCCAAAAAGCACTTAGAGGGACTGAAACATGTACGGATAATTACCGTTGTCCCGAAAAGATCTAGGAGTCATGTCAGTTAGATGTGATTGGTAAAAGTCCTTACCTACCGAAATAATACGTGGGCCTGGTGGAGCAAGAACATTACGCACATCAGGGCGTATGAAATAAGGATCCTAATCCAATAAAATGATCATTTAAGGGTTTATTGATATTTATTGGAAATTAGTCTATTCACAGTTGCTAAAAACCAAAGTTTTTAAAATGTAGATGGCAAACACAGTAACCAACACAAACAATCTTTCCCTCCGCTCCATCCTTGAGAAGGATAAACTCACCGGTTCCAATTTCCTTGACTGGGAGCGCAATATGATAATTGTGCTCAGACACGAAAGGAAATGGTATGTCCTTGAAGAGCCTCTAGGGTAGGCCCCTCCAGCAAATGCCTCGGCTACTACCAGAAATGCTCACAAGAAGCATTCAGATGATTTGCTGGATGTCGGTTGTCTCATGCTTGCAACTATGAGCCCAGATTTGCAAACAGGGCACATAAATACAAATGATTATGACATGATCCGCCAGTTGAGGGACATGTTCCAAACGCAAGCCCGCACAGAACGTTACGATGCCACGAAGGCATTTAACGAGTGCAAGATGATCAAGGGGACCTCAGTGAGTGACCATGTCATGAAAATGAAACGGCATATGGATCACCTGGAGAGACTCGGTCACCCAGTTCCGTTGCAAAAAGCAACGGATACTATACTCAACTCACTGTCAGAGGATTACAAGCCTTTTGTAATCAACTATAACATGAATAACATGGAGAAATCAATAGCCGAATTGCACTCCATGCTTAAGACTGCTAAGTTGAATATGGGGACCAAGAACAAAACCAAGGATTGATGGTGAGGGACGGAGGAGTAAAGAAGAAACATGGGCATGGAGGCACCAGTAAGGGAAAAGGTCCAGTTCAGACCACCCAGAGTGCACCCAAGGTTCGTGAAAAGGGCAAAAGCAAGGGCTAGGGCAAGAAAGTTAAAACCTAACAGAGTAATGACCGAGAATTAATACTTCAAGTGCCATGAAGTCGGTCATTGGAGGCATAACTGCCCGAAACATTACGAAGCAGGTATAAAACACCTCAGGTATTCGTGACTGCTTAAGTTTATCACTTTCGCTTGCTAGTTTAACAATGATTTGACACCTAGAAGCAAATGTTTAATTGCAGGTGGTCATTAAAAGTGAAGTGCCCAGATTACAAGGATCAGCATACAGTTTACTTTTAGATATTATCAAGACAATTTTTATGATTTAAAACAATCTTGTTTTTCCAAAATTTGGATTTTTTGGGTTTTAAATGTTTATCGGTTTTAAAATTTAAAATTATAGTCTTGATTTAAATATCTTTATGCATGATATTTTGAATCTGTATAAGTCAAGTTAGACTTGATTCAAAATAAGATCCTAGATGTTGCCTATTACACTAACAGTATTACTTTAATTAAATAAAGTAATGTATATGAAAACTGTCAAAACACACGAAGTACTATAATGTGTTTTGAATAAAACATTTATGAGTAAAGGATTATGAAAGTATTTTCTGATCAATTACTCATATGTTTTAAGGAATTTAGGATATTATCTCTGATATAGTTGATAATATCAATGTTTATAAAACTAGAGAAAATTCCAAGTTTTGGAATTAGGATTTAAATAAAGTCCAGTTAAGTTTTATAAATGTTAAAATTCTCGTGTTCATTACTTAAAATAGAATTGACTAAATAATCAAGTTTTGACTAAGTCAATAGTTAATTTTAAGTAATAGTTGGTTTTCATATAGGTTAGTGGGAGCCCAGTTTATTCTCTATCTAGTCTATGATAAAGAATAAAAGATAAAATTATTGATTTAGTATATCTCGGAATTCATGATCCAGGTAGGATGTAAATTCATAAGATATATGATCTACTTTTCAGTCAAAAGGGTAGAACATAAGTTACAAAGACTTTGAAACAAAATAAAGTCATACTTGACTTTTGAGAAAAATCAATAATTAAAATGTGTTGGAATAGTTATTAAAGATAGTAATTATCTTTTAGACTAGAAAGTGTTGTAAACACTAGAAAAATTTCCTGAAATTTGCCAGTTTAGTAAATGGAAATTTTATCTGATTTCAGGTAGAAATCATTCATCTACACAGCAATTAAGGAAAGTTGCAATTTAACTTTACATATTTAGTGAACTCAGAGTTAGTCTAGATCTCCAAGTTCAGGGAAATATGGTAAAGTGAAGTCTAATTTTTTGTTTTATGGTGTTTGCAAAACAAAATTAGCTGATACAAGTATAAAATCAGTAGATGTTAAACTTGTAACATTTTTGGTTATAATTAAACTGGTAAACATTAATCAAAGGGTTTAAACTGAAGTTAGGTGATACTTCGTTTAGACCAGTATTTAACAAACATTGAATAGACACAGTAAAAGGTAATTAAGAGATGCTATTAATTTTAGTATTATTACAGAGTGTAATATGGACTATACAAAAATTAGTCTCTTAAAATCGCTTTTATAGTTTGCATGTTTTATAATCCAGGAATGAGACTAGTTCCCAGTCTTTCATTCGAAAATTGTCCGTGACAACTTATTGTGGTGGGAACCCAATAGGGTGTTAAAGTCATTGTGAGTTTTTGGGTAGTTATGATCAGTGGGTTGAATAACAGCTACAAGCGTTGTAGACCAAAAACTGCACAGATATTCGATAGAGTAGCAAATATCGGACGTGATCCGCGGTTGAGACTACTTCTTGGATTTTGTCATAAGTAGAATCTCACAGTGGTTGTCCCAATCACCTGAGGTATCTGGATTGATATCATGAGGACAGCTGAATACTTAGTGCGTTCAACCGCTACGCCGTAACAGGGTGGCTATAAAGGACGTGACTAGATTCAGCGGAAGCCGTGGTGTTAAATGTAGATATGCAAGATGGGATTTGCACCTCTTCTTCGAAGAGAGATATTTCTGAGCCCCTTGACTAACTGAATATACTGATGAAGTGCATGGCCATGCCCAAACGAACTGATTAGTTCTTTGTCGTTTACCTATCAGTAGAGGTCGGATAGTCGAGAAACAGAATCATGAGTATTTAAGAGTTGACTTAATCCAGGCTCATACTCATAGATGAAATATCGTGTTGCAAAGGGAAAAGCCAAGATATACCCAATTTATGAACAATTGTTTCATAAATGTTATTTCCTTATGGAAAAGGTCTAAATCACCAATCTGGGTATAAGAGTTCTTGTAACCTGGTTAGCCTAAGTGCCTGTCTAGGGGCCTCCTTAGGACAGTGTAATCAAGACAGGTATTGCCAACTTGCACAAGTGGGAGTCTGTTAGTGATTATGTGCATAGGTTGACAAACCAGTGATTACACATCCAATGTTACAAGACACTTGAGGGTCACACCTGTGAGAACCTATAAATCGAACAAGTTAAATAAAACCCAGAAATGGAGAGATTGGATTTATAATAGTCATTTATAAATCATTTGGGTATTTTCAGTCAGAAATCCCAAAGTATGAGGGTTGTTAATTAATTAAGTGAATTATTTATTTATTAGTAAAAATAAATAAATAATAGAGATAAACTAATTAATTAAGAGATAATTATCTAGAAGATTCTTTCTTAAGGAAAAAGAAGGAATCAGATAATTATGGAAACTGGAGTTAATGTAAACTCTTGGATTTAAATAAGCCTTAAGGGTTAAGCAATTTTCATTCCAATCATAATTCTTAATCAGTTTCCACCAACAAAATTCTCTCTCTCTCTCTCTCTCTCTCTCTCTCCAATCGGCGCCGGCCTCACCATCAAAAAACCAGTTCGGTTTTTAGTTTGCTCGGGTTTTTGGATTCTGCTAGAGGAACGTTCGTGTGGTTGATCACCGGTGGATTAAAGCTCAAGCATTCCAGGTAAAATCCCTTATTAGTTAATGTCTAAATAAATTAAAACGACGATCGTGGTTTTCGGGTTTTTATCCAAAATCGCTTCCGCATGATTGGTGTTCTTCGTATCAGTTTGATTCGGGGATCACGGAAAAACCCAACAGTTGAATTGTATGATAGTTTGTTAACTTGTGAAAACACTATGGTTATAATAAGTAGTGTAGTTCATAAGTTACAAGAACTTAGACTTTAATAGCTCGTCACTAAATGCCTTTGTTATGGTTATGTTTTAGAAACATGCCTCCAAGAAGGGAAGATTCGGAACTTGCAAGGCTCGTTTCGGAGCAAGTATTAGCCTCTCTTCCTAACATAGTTAGTCAAGTGGCAGCCGGACTCAATGTTAATCAAAACCACAACCAAGAGCATAGAGAAAAGGAGTGTACATACAAATCCTTTCGAAGCTGCAATCCTAAGGAATTCCACGGAACTGAAGGAGGAGTTGGACTACTAACCTGGATAGAAGGCATGGAATCCGTCCTCCACATCAGCAAATGTACGGAGGGAAACAAGGTAGAATACGCTGCCTGCTTGTTACAAGGACGAGCTCTAACTTGGTGGAACACTCAAGTTCAAACCCGCGGACGTGATGCAACCGGTCAAATATCTTGGGAAGATTTCAAGAAGATTCTTAAGGAAGAATTTTGTCCGCGAAGCGAAATACAGAAGTTGGAAGCTGAGTTATGGCACCACGAGATGAAAGGAAGCGACGTCACCACCTACACTACCCGGTTCCACGAATTGGCCAAGCTGGTACCGCACCTTGTGACACCGGAGCAGAATAGAGTGGATCGTTATGTCTGGGGATTATCTCCAGTAATCCGGGGAAATGTAACCGCAGCAGACCCAAAGACTCTGCAAGAAGCAGTCAACCTAGCAAACCGACTCACCAACAATGCAGTCCGATCAGGGACGTTTCCTAGTGACAATGCGAAAGGAAAAAGGAAGATAGAAGAGCCTGCGAGGGGTAAGTTTGGACAGAGGTTTAATAAGGATCGAAAGGTAGCAAAGAACTTTGGAATTCAGGCGCCGGCCCTAGAAAAAGGGAAAGGGTCACAGCGTGTGTGTGATAGATGTCATCAACAACACTTAGGGAGGTGCATTATTTGTCAAAAATGCAATCGAGCAGGGCATGTTGCGCAAGATTGTAGATCTGGAGAAAGTCGAATTGTTATGAGTGTGTGTCCTAAGCGAAACCAGAGGTCTCATGCAAACCCAACTCCACCAGTAAACCAAGGAAATCGTGGAGGTTTGGCTCGAGGAAGAGCATTTGTGATTGGAGCAGAAGAAGCAAAGCAGAATCCTGATGTGGTCACAGGTACGTTCCTTCTAAACAACTATCCTGCATCTGTGCTTTTTGATTCCGGAGCAGATAGAAGTTATGTGTCGTTAGAATTCAGGCCTAAGATAAACAAGAAATCACAGAACTTGAAAGAGGAGCATATAATTGAATATTCTAACGGGTAGTTAGTTAAGGCTAACAAGGTAGTCAGAAAATGCACTCTAGGCTTAGCAGGAAAGGATTTTAGTATAGATTTAATCCCGATCAAGATAGGGAGTTTTGACATAATCGTTGGTATGGATTGGATGTCTAACCACCGAGCAACGATATGTTGTGCCGAGAAGATAGTTATGTTAGCACTACCCGAAGGAGGTGTACTCGAAGTACACGGAGAAAAGCCAAGGAGAGACATCAAGATAGTGTCATATATGAAAATGCGAAGTCATCTACGAAAGGAATGCGTAGCATTCATGGCGCACGTCGTAGATAAGAAGGCGAAGGAGAAACAAATCCAGGATATTCCAGTGGTGCGAGAATTTCCCGAAGTATTCCCGGAAGAGCTACCTGGATTACCTCTACAACGACAAGTAGAGTTCCGCATTGACTTAGTTCCAGGAGCGGCCCCCATAGCAAAGTCACCATATCGTCTAGCACCGTCCGAGATGCAGGAGCTGTCAAATCAACTTCAAGAGCTGTTAGATAAGGGGTTCATCCGACCCAGCTCTTCACCATGGGGAGCCCCCGTTTTATCCGTCAAAAAGAAGGATGGATCCTTTCGCATGTGCATCGATTACAGGGAGCTGAACAAGATCACTATCAAGAATCGTTACCCTCTCCCACGCATCGATGATTTGTTCGATCAATTGCAAGGAGCAACTTACTTCTCCAAGATCGATCTTCGATCCGGGTACCATCAGATGAGAGTTCGTGAAGAAGATATTGCCAAGACAGCGTTCAGAACTCGTTATGGTCATTACGAATTCTTAGTCATGCCTTTTGGTTTGACGAACGCTCCAGCAGTTTTCATGGACCTGATGAACAGAGTATGTCGACCGTACCTGGATAAGTTCGTGATTGTCTACATAGAAGACATCCTGATTTATTCGCAAAGCAAGGAGGACCATGAGCAACATCTGATGTTGATACTGGAATTACTCAAAGCTAAAAAGCTTTATGCCAAGTTCTCAAAGTGTGAATTTTGGATTCGAGAAGTGCAATTTTTGGGTCATGTGGTGAACAAAGAGGGAATACATGTCGATCCAGCTAAGATTGAGACCATAAAGAAACGGGAAGCTCCGAAGACACCGACAGAAATTCGACAATTTCTCGGTTTGGCAGGATACTACCGGCGATTCATTGCAAATTTCTCCAAGATAGCGCAACCACTAACAACCTTAACGCAAAAAGACAAGAAGTTTATTTGGGGAGAGAAACAAGAAGAAGCGTTTCAGTTACTCAAGCATAAGTTGTGCAATGCACCCATACTGGCATTACCCGAAGGAACAGATAACTTTGTTGTGTATTGTGATGCTTCGCATCAAGGTTTGGGATGTGTTTTGATGCAAAACGAGAAAGTCATCGCCTACGCATCCAGACAGTTGAAGATCCACGAGAAGAATTACACCACTCATGATTTGGAGCTCGGAGTAGTGGTGTTTGCCCTCAAGATTTGGAGATATTATCTTTTTTTTTTGGAAAGGAGGTGGTACTCCTGGCAATATATTAAAAGAAAAAGAAATTACAAATAAGAGGCGAGGGACTCCCTCCCTGAAACAAACAAGCTACCAAACATGACAAACCACAAAACAAACATCCAAAACGAACAAAGGGAAAAAACAAACCAACCCAAACCCCACAAAGCTAAAACACCCAACAAAACAAAGTCCCTAAAGAAAATTACGTGACACTCCATGTGGAAGTCTGACCAGCAAAGCTCGAACAATCACCCAGTCCACCACGCAAATCCACAAACCGCAGCAACTCTCTAAACAAAACATCAGGGTCCATCGAAGAGTTAGCAAAAAGTCTACGGTTTCTTTCATTCCAAATAACATAAACAGCGCCCACAAAGATACACTTTTTGCGAGTTTCCCCCGGATGCCATTGTCGATGAAGAAGAGTCTGCAAAATAGTACTCCAATCACCATTACACGAGCAGTCATAAGATCCTTGAGGCGATCCCACACCGCCATAGAGTAAGTGCACTGAAAAAACAAGTGATCCCTGGAGTCCATAATGTCATTACAAAGCGGGCAAGGAAGAGACCCATCATTGAGATTCCAAGCGGCCAAGCGTTGTTGTGTAGGTAATCGATCCAGCAAGGCTAACCAAAAACAAAACGAGTGTTTTGGTATATGCCCTTTAAACCAGCAGATATTAAACCAAGGTACCTCCTCCTGAATACCTATAAACGAACGCCACACTTCAGAGACTGAAAACCTCCGCGGTTCATGCCGAGAATTCATCCATTGAACTTGATCACGATTTTGCATGGACAAAACCGGAACTATAGTAGACGGAAGATTGTGATTTCTCGCTTGCCACGTCGAAGGCCAAGCATTACCCAAGGCAGAAATAACATGAAAAACCGTATGCATCTTGTTGAATCCTTCGGCCGAGAACAATCTATAAGGTAACCAGGCCGATATGGGACGTCCCAAAATCCAATTGTCCTCCCAAGCATTAGTGGACTTACCATCTCCAATAGACGAATAAAAATGCGGTCGTAGTTGTTCACGTAAATCAAGAAGCTTACGCCACACCCACGATGAATTACTCGAAGATTGAACAACCCAGAAAGAGGAAATATGGAGGCGGTGAGCATACAACCACGTTACCCACAAGGAATTCTTCCGCCTCAAGATATCCCAAACATGAGTTGATAAAAGTGCTCTGTTCCAAACCGGTAATCTTTTGATGCCAAGACCTCCATACTTCTTTGGTCTACAAACCTGATCCCACGCCACTTTTGCTTTTCCTTGAGAATTCTCAGATTGACTCCACAAGAAAGCCCGGAACATTCTTTCAATAGATTGAGATACCGAGGAAGGAAGCATAAAAACCGTCATCCAATAAAGCTGCAAAGACTCCAGAACAGAACGAATAAGCTGTAGGCGACCTCCAAACGAAAGAAATTTTGATTTCCAATTTAGCACTCTTGTCCCTACTTGCGCAACCAGAGGAGCGAAATCAGAAACCACCAAACGCTTGGAAGACAACGGGACACCCAAATACCGGAATGGCAAGTTACCTACTTGGAACGGAAGGACTCCTCGAATAGCATTTGTCGTTGCCAAGTCCACATTAGAGAAATAAACAGCACTCTTCGGCATACTTGGTTTTAAGCCAGACAAGATTGCAAACTCGTCCAAGATCTCTTTGAGCACTCTTACAGACTCCACATCACCTCTAGAAAAGACCATAAGATCATCTGCAAAGCAAAGGTGAGTAATGGACAATCTTTCACAACCTTTATGCAACAAGAACCGTCGATCATATAGAAGGCGTCTTCTAAACAAAGACGAAAAGACTTCCATCACAAGTGTAAAAAGGTATGGAGATAGAGGACAACCTTGCCGTAAACCTCTCCCGCCTTTGAAAAAACCGTGAGATGTGCCATTGACCACCACCGAAAAGGAGGTAGTACTAACCAATTCCATAATCCAGTGACGCATTATCGGGTGAAAACCCAATCGATCAAGCACAGTACACAGGAATTGCCAGTCAACAGAGTCATAGGCCTTCTGAATATCAATCTTGAAAGAGCACCTTGGAGGACCGCCCCGTTTACCATAGCCGTCCATGATTTCATGTGCCATCAAAATGTTGTCGGTGATCCTCCTACCTGGTATAAAAGCCGACTGATTCATGCTAACCAGAAAATCCAAACTATCTCTAATCCTCCAAGAAATGATCTTAGCAATGCACTTATAAATAACATTGCAAAGAGAGATTGGACGGTAGTCCGTAACTCTAGAGGCATGTTCATGCTTAGGCAGCAAGCAAATGGATGTATGGTTTAGCTCCCGAGCTAGACGGCCTCGATAGAAGAAATCCTGAACCGCGAGTTCCACATCAGGACCCACAATGTGCCATGCTGCTTTGAAAAATTTCGATGAGTAGCCATCTGAACCTGGAGCACGATCATCCGCAATATCAAACATTGCCCTTTTAACCTCATCTTTCGTAATTGGGCGAATCATAAAATTAGCATCATCAATAGATAGCCGATTAGCAAAAAAATCTTCCGGAATATCCGGAACAACATTAACATCGCGTTCACCCAAGATGGATTTAAAATGATCAACAAAAGCATTCACAACCGCTTCACCATGAACCTCGGTCCCGTGTCCATCCAAAATAGAAGCAATAAGACTACGATTACGTCGCTCTTTGACAGCCTTATGAAAGAAAGCGGTATTGAGATCCCCCTCTTTAATCCAACGTATTTTAGCACGCTGCCGAAGATAAGAATCCTCCATTTTAAGAGCAAACTGAAAATCTTGTGAAACAGAAGCTAAGCGTTCTTGCAAAGACAGATCCCGAGGATTAGAGTCCACTAGCATCTGTACATGTTGTAGAGAATCCCGTGAAATCTTAACCTTTTGAGAGACAGCCCCCACACGAGATCGAAGACCACGTAAGGATCGCTTAAGCGATTTCAATTTAGCTAAAAGCCGAAACGCATAAGTACCAACAATAGGGGATTGCCAAGCCTGATCTACCAACATGTGAAAATCCGGGAGAGAAGTGATGAAATTATCAAACCGAAAAGGCGTTCTACCCGACGGCCTACCATATGCCAAGGAGACTACTACCGGAGAATGATCAGAAACACCTCTAGCTAAGAAACAGGATGACGAAAACGGAAATTCATCAACAAAATTATCATTGACCAGCACTCTATCCAATTTACGATGAATACCCATACCATCCGTGGGCTTTTGTGACCAAGTAAAGTAAGAACCATAAAATCACAGATCAAACAAATTAGTAGCCTCAACACAATCAACAAATTCCTCCATACGAATATCTCTACGAGGAGAACCTCCCAGTTGTTCTGCAGGTGATAAAATGGCATTGAAATCCCCCGATACCAGCCAAGGAGTAAGAAGAGACACCGTAGAAAAACGGCACAAATCAGCCCAAAGTGCTCTTCGCGCAATCATATTATTACTACCATACACAAACGAGGCATAGAGAGATTTCGACGACCCTGTAAGCAAGATCTTACAATGCACCACTTGGTCCGTCATACTAACAACCATGACATCTAATAGGATCGGATTCCAACCAATTAAAATACGGACACCTTGTGTACAATGAATCTGATTAGAAACCCACGACCAACTACCAAAGACAGAGGAAGTGATTTCCCGCAGCTTAGGAACTCCAACATGACTTTCCAAAATCACACATAAAGCCAGACCCGAGGACTGAATGAAGAAACGAACCTCCCTTTGCTTAATCGAAGCATTAAGGCCTCGAATATTCCAGATACCGAACTTTAACATGATGAGGGAGGAGGTTTATCGGTGTTGCTCGTCTCACCCCACACCGAAGGGCTATCATCCAAGTCAGTCGAAAGATCATCTGTATTCAAATTCGCCAAGGACGAAAACACATTTGAAACGGGAAAGGACTGACCCTTTTTCGTCAAGTAATCCCGCAAATTCGAATAAGCAGAAAAGTCCGGATCAACATTCAAATTTCCCCCAACACTCTGCGAGACTGGGACCGAAGCCTGCTCCAAAACAGGAGGGATAGTCACGGCCTCGCCACCAACACTTACTGGAACCGAAGCCGGAGTAGGTTCCACAATCGTAGAAGAAGATACGGTCGAGGACAAAACAGCCGAAACTGGAGGGGTCTCCACTACAGTCGAAGCATTCACATCCACAAGCTTCGGTGTCACTGGCACATAAACCTGTTTAGGTTTAACTTGCTTCAAGGGCTGGTCATTAATAACGATACCTTTATGTTTCCGATTCTGAACAGTAGTAAACCCATCAACATCCACAACAGCTTTCCCTTTGCCTTTGATAACTGCTTTTGTAACCGTAGCTTTTACACAAGACGAGACTTTATGGCCAAAAACAGAACAATGGGTGCATTGAGTTGGTTCCCAAAGATATTCAACACGGATCGTAACCTCCGTGCCCTTTCCTCCATATAAATTCGGCACAACTACATCCAGTTCCCTTTTTAGCTCTCCCACCGCCCAAACATCTACCAACACTTTAGCAAACCCAGGCCGCCCCCATGCATTGGCACACATGTTAGCCGTAAAATCATCCATCATCTTTGGTTCACCTAGGGCGCTCGCAATACGAGCAACTCCCTCACGATTGAATGCAACTAACGGGATATTATGTAACTTTACCCATAGAGGGCAAGTTTTATGTTCCGGTTTGACCAGCCCTTGCATTGGATCCCAAGGGAAAACAAAAAGAGGAACACCGCGAATCATCCACGGACCTCCCTCCATTACCTGCCGCATGCCATCAATAGAAGAAAACCGAAAGAATAGAAAACCATTATCATTCATCATAGCCTCCTGAAAACCCATCTTACTCCATAACTTTTTTACCTCCTTTACTACATTCGGAAAATATAAGCGCGGACCCAGAAAATAACCATATAAAGTATTCTGATAAGTTACGGATGCTTGCTTAATCAAGTCTGAAGGTAACTCAATCTTAGATGCTTTTTTATCATTCAACGGAAAATACGAAAGATTGTTACCATCAGAGGAGTCCACATTCCTTAAAGCTGCAGCATACGAACCAATTGCGAACCCTTTGTTTCCCAGAACCGCAGCTCCTGCCACAGACGAGCTCGAAGAAGAATCAACAGCCACAGTTGTAGCAGGCATGGACACCTTAGGGAATGGAGTGACTGAAACCCTTGCAGGAGGAACCGAGGGTGCGATCGAAGTAGACAAATCAACTCCAACCGGTGATGGCATATCTGACCGCCAAGCCGGCCCCTGATTGCTTACACTCGAAACCTGATCCATTCGTCCCCTAGCCGCGGCAAAAAGTTTGTCAATGATAGCCTCGCTAGCAGCAGAAACCGATGGGGAATCAACATTGCTCAATGGTCGCTGTGAAATCCTAGGAGACTTTCCACCTAACACCGCTTGCATCAATTTCGCATTACCACCCTCCAAAACATCATCCCCGGACGAGGATGTAGGCGCAGCCATGCACGGAACAGCAAGACAACAAATAAGAAACCCTACAAGAAACGGAACCCGACCAATTTACAACGCAAAACGAAGCCCAGGGTGATCTCCTGGGGCTACGACTGACGGTAATGACTAGGGTCACCGAAGCAACGCTGCCACCCCACAAAATCGTAACGGAGGAGACGACACCAGGAAACACGAATCACGTTAGAGATATTATCTTTACGGCACCAAATGCACCATCTTTACGGACCACAAGAGCCTCCAGCACATTCTCGATCAGAAAATGTTGAACATGAGGCAGAGAAGATGGGTCGAGTTGCTGAATGATTACGATTGTGAGATTAAGTATCACCCAGGGAAGGCGAATGTTGTAGCTGATGCGCTGAGCAGGAAGGAAAGAGTGAAGCCTACAAGGACGCGAGCCATGGGAGTGATAGTACAAACCAGTTTGAAAAATCAAATACTTGAAGCCCAGAGAGAAGCTTTAAAGGCAGACAACCTAAAGAAAGAAACTCTTCACAAGATGGAGAAGGAGTTTGAGGAGAAAGCGGACGGAGTGCGTTATTTTAAAGAAAGAATTTGGGTTCCAAAGGTCGATCAGTTGAGGACAATGATCATGGACGAAGCTCATCAATCAAAGTACTCGATACACCCCGGATCCGACAAGATGTATAAAGGACTGAAGGAACACTATTGGTGGCCTGGAATGAAGAAGGATATCGCCAGTTACGTGAGCAAATGCCTGACTTGTGCAAGAATTAAGGCGGAACACCAGAAACCATCCGGACTTTTACAACAGCCGGAAATCCCAGAATGGAAATGGGAACAGATATCAATGGATTTTGTGACCAAGCTACCCAAGACCAAGAAGGGACATGATTCAATATGGGTAATTGTTGACCGACTCACGAAATCTACGCATTTCTTGCCAATAAGAGAGAGTTATAGCATTGATCGACTCGCGCAACTGTATGTCAATGAGATAGTTATGCGTCATGGAGTACCAATCTCAATCATCTCCGATAGAGACAGCAGATTCACTTCGCGATTTTGGCAATCACTACAGGCAGCATTAGGTACTAGCGTGGATTTGAGCACCGCTTACCATCCTCAGACCGACGGACAGACTGAGAGAACCATCCAAATGTTGGAGGATATGCTGCGTGCTTGTGTGTTGGAATTTGGAGGTAGTTGGGATGATCACCTACCCTTAGTCAAGTTCTCCTACAACAACAGCTATCACGCCAGCATCCAGTGCGCTCCGTATGAAGCCCTATATGGACGCAAGTGTAGATCACCACTCAATTGGTTGGAAGTGGGGGAAAGTCGACTGATCAGATCTGACATCGTTCAAGAAACCACTGATAAGATCAAGATGGTTCAAGAGAAGCTTAAAGCGGCCAGGGATCGCCAGAAAAGTTACGCTGATAATCGACGAAAACCGTTGGAATTCCAGGTTGGCGATAGAGTACTACTGAAGGTATCGCCTTGGAAAGGGTTAATACGTTTTGGAAAGAAGGGAAAATTGAGCCCCCGATTCGTTGGATCATTCGAGATTCTGGAAAGAATTGGACCAGTCGCCTACAGATTGGACCTACCCCCAGAGCTTAGCACTATTCATAACACCTTCCACGTGTCCAATTTGAAGAAATGCCTATCGGAAGAGACAGTGGTCTTACCTCTGGAGGAAATCCAAGTTGACGAACAACTACGCACTACGGAGGAGCCAATTGAAATCCTTGATCGAGAAACCAAGAAGCTTAGGCGTAGTAAGGTACCGATAGTCAAAGTTCGATGGAATTCAAAGCACGGGCCAGAGTTCACTTGGGAGCGGGAGGCATTCATGAAGAGCAAATACCCTCACCTTTTCACAAAAGACCCCTTTGGTAGCAGCAAGAAGTAAATTTCGGGACGAAATTTCTTTCAACAGGGGGTAAATGTGACAACCGACAATTTGTGACCTTCAGGTTAGCGACTCGTTAAATCACTCAGTAGTGTTTCCGTTAGTAAAATTTTAGTCATTGAACTCATTAGGAGAATTTGGGTTAGTTTGCGCGAAAAATTTAGGCAATAACCTAGAAGTCCCGAAAACAGCCCGAAAAAGCCCGTACAGGCCCAAAGTCGCCCGAAAACCTTATAATGCCAAATTTTAAGCCAACTTGTATAAATTATGATGATTTAGTAGAAATAAAAATAAACGGTTCTAAATAACCTAATTTCATGCTCGAAAAGTCGGTTTTGTCGAAAAACTGTCGCGAACCGACACTGTATCAATTTAAACAGTGTAAGGTTAATTTAAAAAAAATGAAATGACAAGGGAGGGGTGGGCCCCACCATGGCCGGCCACCCCCCCTATATCTCTCTCTTTCTCCTCTTTCCAAGACAATTAATCATATACCCCTTTTCCCAACTCAAACCATTATTCATTTTCAAATCTTATTCTCTCACTCTATCTTTCTCTCTTCATTTCTCTCTCAAGAAATAAGCAAGAATCACCATCCAAATTCGAAATTTTGAAGGATTAATCAAGTTTTCAAAGTCTAAATAGTTGTATCATCAAAGGTAAGAGTAGTATGTACGTTTTAGCTTCGATTTCTAGCACTTTTGGTGCTTTTTCTTACTCTTTTTGAGGTTTAAAACCCTCCTTGATGGTTGAATATTGTACTTGATGTTTGAAGATGAGAATGAACCATAGAAATGTGTTAAAACATTCAAAGATGGTGAAATTCTATGTCTCCTTATAAACACAAGTTTTGGGTGAAAAATCATACATTTTTGGTGTTTTGTTAATCCTTTAGGGCTGAAAATCTTTTATTATTTCATGCATATAACTTGATGATGTTCAAGTATATTTCATCTATTTTTTGGTATATGTTGGGGGATTTTAGTTTTATATCAAATAAACCCCCAAATCTTAAAGATTATAAGTGTTCTTGGTTAAAATGTTGAGTTATGATTCCAATCTGATGCTGACAGAATGTTGCATGTGTGTTTGGACGACCCAAAAAGGGTGTTTTTGGACTCATTTTTCTCTAAACTTTTTATGGTTTGATATTTTATGGGTTAGGATTCGAACCCCACTGGAATCATTCAAAAATTCCAAGTTTTAAACCTTCAACCATTACAAAACTTTTTAGTGTGCAAATAGTTACTGGTCAGAATTTGTGTGGACTTGTTGCATGAATATCTCCATGATAGCTTATCCAAAATGCATGATTTTTGAGTCTAAGTTCAAGTTCAGTGAGTTAGCGTTCCAAAGAACCTGATATCACAAGATTTGGTGGATTTTTGAGTTCTCAACCAATGAAAAGAAATTCGTGGTGCAATCTGTCCAAAGATGGCAGATTCACATGCATGGATTCAAGAGGTCATATCTCATTCAAAAATCATCAAAATCGTATGAAACTTGTTTCATTAGTTAAATATTTGTGTTAGCTTGAATATCCCTTTTGAAATTTGAATTTTGGTGTAGAAATGAATTCTTTATGGTACAAACATCACTGACACGTATTTCCAAAAATGAACTATGCACACTGATTTTGCAAGAATTTTTAAAATATGCTAAACATCTTCAAAAATCATGAAATTTGGTGGGAATGTTGTTAACACCCCCAATATCAGTAGATAAAAATTTGATAACTTATCTCCTTTTGGACCCAAGCTTAAAGGTAACATTTTTGCATTATAGTGTATCTGCCAGAATCTGATTTTTTTTTAAAAAAGATTGATTTGTGAACTTCAAGACTTCCCATATGTTTGGATATTATTATAAAGTAACTAAAAGCTATTTTATACTAAGTTTAACTTAATAAAATTAAGTGAAGGCATTATAATTGGATATCGGTAATGACTTGACTAGATATGGACCGTTAAATTAAGACTTACGTCAATTACATATGTTATAGGGCATAAGTAGACTTGGAGTCGGGATTATTCACGCACTATCGCTTGTCCAAACGCTAAGCTACTCAAGGTGAGTATTCACGGCCCCTGTTTTACTATTTTTAATGATATTGGGGTGAAAAGCATGTTGTTGATGAAATGTTATAAAATATGCTTTCGAGCCAAAGTTATGCAAATTGTGAAATAAACATTGCTTGCGAGCAAGTGTCTATGCAAATATTGATATGTATTGAGTAAAATTCCCCTTATAATATACACTACTATTAACTCGATAGGAGCCTATGACTTAGTGGATAGCTGCTATTTGGTAAAGAGACCCACCCTACCTACTGACGAGTAGAGGGTGCACTATTTCAGAATTAACGACTGCCGTTGAGGTAGTCGTTGGAAAACGTTCTACACATGTGGATTAGATTCCACCTCTGAGGTAGTTCATTTAGAGCGTTATATCTTACGTGGTTCGCGACCGCCTATGAGATATATCGTTGGGGTGAAACGGTTTGTAGTGGCTCAATCTTACATATCTTTTGCATAAATGAGATTTTTTATAATTATTGATGTCCAAAGATTTATACGATAAAAGTCTGCATGTAAAACCTTTTGTGCATATGAAAACCTGTGAACTCACCAACTCTCGTAGTTGACGCTTGCTTTAACATGCTTTTCAGGAAATCATAAGGTGTTTGATAAAGCTTAATTCGAATGTTGTTGACATCAATCAAGACTCCGTTTTTTTTTGTGATGTTGTAAACTTATAATTATGGTTGGTTGTAATACATTTGTAAACTTTATATATTTTGCAATGGATGATTGGTGTTATTTATCTCCTATCGTGTCACACCCCGCTAAAGCGGAAACACGGAGTGTAACAGCGCAAAGTAGCACAACACAAAGTATAGACAATAAACCCATAGCATATCAAAATAGTTAAGTCTACACTATTACATCACGTTAAAGTCTTAAAATTATTACAAGGAAAATTAAACTACAACGGAAAGGGAATTTAGTCTTGAAATGCATGAAGGTGTAACACACGTGCATGTCGTTCTTCTTACTTTGGATCGCCTGAAAAGCATGAGAGTTAAAAAGGTCAACTATCGTCATAGTTGGTGAGTTCACGGGTTTAATAACACACATTCATATAGTTCACGTTCCAAAAATAATACCGGAGATAATAAGTTCAAGCAATAAAGCTTAACAGTTGGATCATATGCGTACCCCGCAAGATCCCGGCATAAGGTACTTATCATGCAATACTTACACTCAAGATTAACGAGCCACTACTAATCTCCTAATAGCATAGTTTTTTTGCCCCGCAATGCCATGCTTATCGCAACATGACCAACAATCGTTCCACAAAAAGTAATTAAACACCAATCGTTATCGTTACCAACCCCGTTGCAAGCGGGGTACGAAAGGTGGGGTTGCCAACCCGATAGCGCTACCATTGATTACTCGGTCCACCGCAGTGAATTAGACTTAGTAGTGTGTACGAGGACTTGCGATAAGAAAAACACCCAATTAATCTAGATAAGTATGCATACCATAGCCACAAAAATCGTTCCAAAAACATATCGTTCCACAAAATCGTTCCACAAAATCGTTCCACAAAATCGTTCCACAAAATCGTTCCACAAATCGTTTTAAAAGTTTAATCAACCGGTAGTTTTATCATGCTTTCCACCCCAAAAATGTAAAAACGTAAAAAGGGGCCGTGAATAACTCACCGAGTTACAAGTTCGAGAGTCCCAAATTAGCGAGGTTCCACCGAATTCCGACCTAGTGATAATAAGTATTTTAATAAGTTCCTTGACCCAAATTAAGTTCCTTTAGTTCAAGTATAATTGTACGCGCGAACGAGATGTTAGTTTTTATAACGATTATTGATAAAATACGAGTTCTTACGATTATAACCGAAGCGTGATAGTTGGTATAAGGTCATGCATGTGTGCTTTATATTAATTCTACCTCATCTTATACCCCAAATAGTCTTTTTATGTCCAACAATTTACTCTTTAAAAGAGTGTTTTAGAAAAATACAAGTTTACATAAAATAACACTTTTCAGTTTTTAACATTTCTTGACAGATTCGGAGGCTGTTTGGGACATGCATTTGGGTATGATCCACAACTCTAAAAATCACGAAATTTTTATATGTTTTAGCCATATGAGTTTACTATTTACTGACCAAATTTAATAATTTTTGAAAAATGTTAAGGTCCTCAAACAGAAAGTTTATTGAAATAGTGACAGCAACTAGAGCTGTTGCGCAACCTTTTTGTACGGACTGTTTGAGGGTCCGAAACTTAGAATTTTTGCAAACGGCCAGTGGGGTTTGAAAGATAACTCAATGAACTTGATTTTAAAAAAAAGAATCATGTCATTTGAACATTTTATGAAAGAGTTATGGCCCTTCAAAGTCGGGTCCGAATCTGTCCAGAATCTGTTGGACAAAACTTTTGACTAGTTGTTGTATAACATATTATTTCCTTTGTTTAATTACTCTTATGATGATTTCTCTTTATCAAAGCTCAAAATCAGATGTGCTTGAAGGAATATCAACTTCATAAAGCACATTTACACATGCATTTACATATATACCATATTAAACATCTAGGTTATAATCATAAGCCATCAACTCACTTATTGCTTGAATTTTTGATGATCCAAGCAAAGAAAAGGGTATTTGGCTATATGAAATCATCCATACCTTATGTAAGGTGTTAGATGATCATAGGAAGTTAGGAATCACTAGTCATCAACTCACTTATTGCTTTAGCAAAGAAAGGGTATTTGACTAGTGATTTCATCTACACCAAATATGGTGGATTGTTTGAATAAAGAGAAAGAAATACTTGAAATAAAATGTACAAGATTATCATATGAACAAGAATTTAAAGGATGAACAAGAATTATGAACAATAATTAAGAGTTTTGAAGATCATACAAACTACCCAACTTATTTGGTTGATCATAGATGTTTTCCTTGCTTAAATGCAAGATACTTCCATCTCACAACATTGGGAGATGATGATTTAGGGAAGAAGATTGATGAAGATCATCATATTTACCTTGAATGTGTTCTTGAAGATTGATGAATAATCTTCAAGAATGGAGAAGTGTATGAAGAAAGCTAGAGAAAAACTAGAGAGAAAGTTTCTAGTGAGAAGTTAGAGAGAGAGAGGTGTAGGTGAAAATGGTGAGGATTGAATGAGGGAGTGGGGTATTTATACCCAAAAATCAAAGGGTGGGGGTGGTGTGGGTGGTGGCATGTGGCCGGCCAAGGGGAGGAAAAAGGGGGGGGTTTGATGGTGGTGTGATGTATTGAGTTGAAGTGTAGAGTGGGGTAAGTGAGATAAGTGTGTATTGGTTTGTTTTGGAATCTTTGTCTCTCATTAAATCAAACCATGTGCACTCAAGGATGGTTTTTCTTTTTGAAATTAAAATGGCTGGACTTTTAACACAATTAGATTGATTTTGTTGGATTTTTATAGTATTGGGTGTAAAAAGCTGCTAAAATTGGAAACCGTTACCGAAAACGCGCGTTTTTGCGATTTTTGCGTAACGAAAGCAGTTTTTCGTATTTTTATTAAGGAACTTATTAGAAATTAATATTTTTAATATTTTGGGTCAATAAAATTTTAATTCGACGGTCTAGTGGTCGGAATCGGGACCTGCTGATAACAGTCAGTCGGTTTTGCGTACCGACTATAGTGGCGACTCAATAATCGTAAAAGGCACTTATCTAGCCTTTTCACAATAAATGTTGTCATACTATATTGTTTTTAACAGAATGACAGTATTAAAATACTGTCTGGCTCCGGTTATTCAGTTAAAGTTTTACTGACCTGAGGTGGGAAGTGGAGGGTTGTCACAGTCTCCCCCGGTTAAAAGAATTTCGTCCCGAAATTCATTTGTTGTTACTTCCCCACCTAATCAAGTAAAGAGTTGAGGGTACTTCTTCCTCATGAAGTCCTCACGTTCCCAAGTGTACTCTGGTCCACGTCTGGACTTCCAATGTACCTTAACAATCGGAATCTTGCTCCTTTTGAGCTTCTTGACCTCTTTGTCAAGAATTTCTATTGGTTCCTCGACGAAGCAGAGGGTTTTGTCCACAAAGACTTCCTCTAGAGGGATAACTTGAGATTCATCGGTTATACACTTTTTGAGATTCGACACGTGAAAAGTGTTATGAATCTCGCTCATTTCCTCGGGTAGTCTAAGCTTGTAAGCAACTGGGCCGACTCTTTCGATGATTTCGAAAGGTCCAACATACCTAGGGCTTAACTTCCCTCTTTTACCGAATCGTACTAGCCCTTTCCAAGGAGAAACCTTTAAAAGTACTCTATCTCCCACTTGGAATTCCAATGGTTTCCTACGGTTGTCAGCATAACTTTTCTGACGATCCCTAGCAGCCTTAAGCCTATCCCTAATCAAGCCAATTTTGTCAGTTGTTTCCTGGATTAACTCAGGTCCTGTCAGTTGGCTATCTCCAACTTCTACCCAACTGAGCGGAGACCGACATTTTCGGCCGTACAAGGCTTCATAGGGGGCACATTGGATGCTAGTGTGATAACTATTGTTGTAGGAAAATTCTACTAGTGGTAAGTGATCGTCCCAATTTCCTCCAAAGTCTATGACACACGCGCGCAACATATCTTCTAAGGTTTGGATGGTCCTTTCACTTTGGCCATCAGTCTGAGGATGATATGCCGTACTCCAATCTAATTGGGATCCTAAGGATTTCTGCAGTGATTGCCAGAATCGTGATGTAAAACGGCTATCTCGATCAGAGATAATGGAGATTGGCACTCCATGACGGGTCACTATTTCTTTAATGTAGATTCGCGCAAGCTTTTCCATCTTATAGTCCTCTCGGATTGGGAGAAAATGAGCTGACTTTGTCAGACGGTCTACTATTACCCAGATCGTATCGTGCCCTTTAGCAGTTCTGGGCAATTTAGTGACTAGGTCCATAGAAATCCGTTCCCATTTCCATTCAGGGATTTCGGGTTGTTGTAACAGACCCGATGGTTTCTGATTCTCAGCTTTGACTTTTGAGCAAGTCAAACATCGTCCCACATACTTCGCTACATCCTTCTTCATTCCTGGCCACCAATAATATTCCTTCAGATCCTTATACATCTTATCTGCCCCTGGATGAATGGAATACCGCGACTCGTGTGCTTCCTTTAGGATTAATCCCCTCAGGTTGCCAGTCTTCGGTACCCAAACTCTCCCCTTAATGTACCGTACGCCGTCGGTCTTAAGGTCAAAGCTTCCCTCTAGGTTGTGGAGAGTTTCATCCTTTAGTCTATCCTCTCGTAAGGCCTCTTCCTGGGCCTTTAGGATATCCCCTTTCAAGCTTGTGTGTACAAGCATTTCCAAGGCTCGTACTCGTAAGGGTTTCGCCCTTTCCTTACGACTTAAGGCATCGGCCACTACATTAGCCTTGCCCGGGTGATACTTGATCTCACAATCGTAATCACTAAGTAGTTCTACCCATCTACGTTGCCTCATGTTCAACATCTTTTGGTCTAGAATGTGTTGCAGACTCTTATGGTCCGTGAACACCGTGCACTTAGTTCCATACAAATAGTGTCTCCAAATCTTAAGCGCAAAAACTACTGCTCCCAATTCTAAGTCATGAGTAGTGTAGTTCTGTTCGTGGTTCTTAAGTTGTCTAGATGCATAGGCTATGACCTTATCCCTTTGCATCAGCACACATCCTAGTCCCTGTCGTGAAGCATCACAATACACAACGAAGTCCTCTGTCCCTTGGGGTAGGGCCAGAACTGGTGCGTTGCATAGCTTTTGCTTCAAGAGTTGAAAGGCGTCCTCTTGTCGTTGGCCCCAATCGAACTTCTTGTCTTTCTGGGTCAGCATTGTCAGAGGTTGTGCGATCTTCGAGAAACCTTCAATGAACCTTCTGTAGTATCCTGCCAATCCTAAAAATTGGCGGATTTCCGTTGGAGTCTTCGGGGTTTCCCATTTTGCAATGGCTTCAATCTTTGCTGGGTCCACAAGAATTCCTTCCTCTCTAACTACATGACCAAGAAAATGTACTTCCCGGATCCAAAATTCACACTTTGTGAATTTGGCGTACAATTTCTGGTCCCTAAGTAGTTCAAGTACTATCTTCAGGTGCTGCTCGTGTTCCTCTCTACTTTGAGAGTAGATGAGTATGTCATCGATAAACACGATTACAAACTTATCTAGGTATGGCCTGCAAATCCTATTCATCAGGTCCATAAACACGGCGGGGGCATTCGTGAGTCCGAAAGGCATAACCATAAACTCATAATGTCCATAGCGTGTTCTGAACGCCGTTTTAGGAACATCCTCTTCGTGGACTCTTACTTGGTGGTAGCCGGATCGGAGATCGATCTTAGAGAAGAAACTGGCACCTTGAAGTTGATCGAACAGGTCGTCAATCCTAGGGAGAGGATAACGATTCTTAATGGTCAACTTGTTCAGCTCCCTATAATCTATGCACATCCTAAGCGATCCGTCCTTCTTCTTGACAAATAATACAGGGGCTCCCCAAGGTGATGAACTCGGCTGAATAAATCCTTTATCCAGCAATTCTTGTATTTGGTTGGACAATTCCTGCATCTCGGCTGGTGCTAGGCGGTAAGGTGCCTTAGCAACAGGAGCTGCTCCAGGAATTAGGTCGATTCGGAATTCGACTTGTCTAGTCGGGGGTAATCCGGGTAGCTCGTCCGGAAATACTTCAGGATAGCTTCGTACTACTGGAATATCCTCGAGTTTCTTCGCTTCGGGTTTCTTTCCTACCACTTGAACTAAGAATGCTATGTATCTCTTCCTTAGATAACTATGAGCCTTCATACACGAAACTATTCCTAAACTTCTGTTGGGTCTCTCCCCTTCTATCACCAGGGTTCTACCATCCGGAAGTTGTATCCTAACAGTCTTCTCATAGCATCCTATCGTTGCCCTATTTTGTGACAGCCAATCCATGCCTACGACTGCATCAAAGCTCCCTAGCTCGATTGGTATAAGGTCTATGCTAAACAACTCGTCGGCTAAACTTAACGTGCAGTTTAGAAGTACATCGTGAGCCTTAAGTTCTCGTCCATCTGCTAGTTCTATCGAATAAACCTCATCTAAGCTTTCGGAGGCTAAGGGGATTAGTGGTCTAAATCCTAGGGACACAAAGCTTCTATCAGCTCCAGAGTCAAAAATGACTGATGCATAGTGGTCGTTTATAAGAAACGTACCTGTTATCACACGGGGATCCTGACGGGCTTCTTCAGTCCCTATCACGAAAGCTCTACCTCGAGCCTGAGTTCCCTGGTTCACAGTATTGGTGCGACTACCCTGACTTCCATCCATGGTGTTTCTAGACCCCTGTCCCATCTTGGGGCACTTATTCCTGAAGTGGTTTGGGCTTCCGCACTCGAAACACTTCCTTCCTTCACTAGATACTCCTTCCCCCTTCCTACAGTATTGTGAGGAGTGCCCAAGTTGTTTACACTTCTCACAGTAAAGACAGTTTCCCCAGTGGTGACGATTGCATTTCTTGCATTCGGGGGAGGATCCCTTATAGGTTCCTTGGTCTTGTGTTTTCACCACATAGTTCTTTAGTGAGTGCGTACTTTGGCTTGACCCACTACTAGGCCTTCTTCCTGACTGTCCTTCCATCTTCCTTTTGCCTCCCATGCTACTCTTAGTTCCAGTTCCTGACCGGACTACGTCATTGGCTAAACGGTTAGCCAAGATTACAGCACTCTGGATGGTGGTTGGGTTAGCCGAGGTAACCATCCTTCGGATTTCGGGCGCTAGTCCCCAGATTACCTATCAACCCTTTTCTCCTCTGGAGTAACCATGTGTGGTACAAGTTGGGCAAGTTCATGGAAACGTGCCGTGTACTTGTCCACGTCCATGCCTTTCATGGAATGGTTCCAGAATTCAGCCTCTAGCTTTTGCAGCTCACTTTTTGGGCAGTATTCTTCTATCAGCAGTTTCTTGAAGTCTTCCCACGATAAGTTGTATGCTGCTTCCCGGCCTCGGGTTTGTACTTGGATGTTCCACCAAGTCAACGCCCTGCCTTGTAGTTGACATGCCGCATATTCCACCTTGCGGTTATCGGAGCACTTGCTTATGTGGAGTACAGACTCCATGCTATCAAACCAGGAAAGTAGTCCTACGGCCCCTTCTTTGCCGTGGAATTCCTTGGGTTTGCAAGACATAAAGGTCTTGTAAGTGCATCCCTGATTACTACTACTACCTCCTTCACCACCTTGATCTCCGCCACTCCTTCGACGGTTGTCGATACCAGCAGTCACTTGTGTGACAATATTGGGGATGGCATTTTGGACTTGTTGGGCTACGAGTTGGGCAATGTCCGGGGTTTGATTATTTGGCGTTGATCCAGTGCTTCTTGTGTTTCGAGTTGTCATAATTCTACAATGTTTAAAAGAGATGAATTGAATTAAGGTTGTATTTGAAAGAGTTTATACAATCGAGTTGGTTACGATAAACAAGGATAGCATTTATTCATAGTACTTAATATCATTTCATTCCAAAATTTGGCGTTATTACGCCATTCGATTACATCCATTACATAAAACGATAGGGAAATTGGAAATACATCATAAAGGTTTACTAAAGGTTAAGAAACACAAGGATCACGAGCCCAATCATCATCATGACCGTGAAGATGGTCACTGCCCGACTCCGTAGCTCCGCCTTCCTAGCCAGACGTCCCGCTGCCACCGCCCTCTCAATGGCTCCCGTAGTTCCTTGCTCCAGAAATTGAGCTAGATCGGTCAAGGCACGCAAGGCTTGAGCTTGCCTATTCATCCTCTCTTGGAACTTTTCTATCCTATCCTCCATAACGTTCATCCTACGAGCGTCTTCGATCGAGAGTTCTAGGTTTCGCGGAATTGGAACTCCCGGAAGGATATGGGAGGGTCCGGCGTAGGGATCACGAGGGATGGCGATACCACTACGTATGGGAGGAAGAACTCGTTTCCTAGCGGTTTCCCTAGTGCGTGGCCTAGGGGGTGCCGGTTCGGGTGCAGGCTTTCCGGATGGAGGTTGAGGTTCAACAATCACGGGGGGATTTGGGTTCGAGTCATCAGAGGCATCTTCACTTGCCGCTTCCATGTCCGACCCCGAGTTTTCCGAGGGGTCCTCCTCTTCTTCGGAGATCCATCCGCCGTTCGATGTCATGGTGACTGAAGTGTTTATATTTATTTATTAATAACAAGTTCAATAGTGACTTCCTATTATTATCGCAATAGTGCATTTACGCGATAGTGTATTAACGCAATAGTGTAATAACGCAATAGTGTCGTTTTATCTAGTCCGAGTATCGTGGTCACTCATGCAATATGCCATGCAAGAAAAGTTTTCGTTTTTCACACTTCCATCGTAACTTTCCCCTAGCTTCGCATTATTGCCTCTTAACTAAACATAGTTGGCCAGGCTTTGTTTAATTAAGACCCAATGAAGCGACTCTCGGGTTCATCACTTTAGAAGCGTGCAAAAATAAATTTTTGAAAAAGTTCATCTTTCCGTTGTTATATTTTGATGGCTATAGTACTCGATTTTCTTACTAGAAAATCATTATTCTCTATAGCCCTGGCTCTGATACCAAGTCTGTCACACCCCGCTAAAGCGGAAACACGGAGTGTAACAGCGCAAAGTAGCACAACACAAAGTATAGACAATAAACCCATAGCATATCAAAATAGTTAAGTCTACACTATTACATCACGTTAAAGTCTTAAAATTATTACAAGGAAAATTAAACTACAACGGAAAGGGAATTTAGTCTTGAAATGCATGAAGGTGTAACACACGTGCATGTCGTTCTTCTTACTTTGGATCGCCTGAAAAGCATGAGAGTTAAAAAGGTCAACTATCGTCATAGTTGGTGAGTTCACGGGTTTAATAACACACATTCATATAGTTCACGTTCCAAAAATAATACCGGAGATAATAAGTTCAAGCAATAAAGCTTAACAGTTGGATCATATGCGTACCCCGCAAGATCCCGGCATAAGGTACTTATCATGCAATACTTACACTCAAGATTAACGAGCCACTACTAATCTCCTAATAGCATAGTTTTTTTGCCCCGCAATGCCATGCTTATCGCAACATGACCAACAATCGTTCCACAAAAAGTAATTAAACACCAATCGTTATCGTTACCAACCCCGTTGCAAGCGGGGTACGAAAGGTGGGGTTGCCAACCCGATAGCGCTACCATTGATTACTCGGTCCACCGCAGTGAATTAGACTTAGTAGTGTGTACGAGGACTTGCGATAAGAAAAACACCCAATTAATCTAGATAAGTATGCATACCATAGCCACAAAAATCGTTCCAAAAACATATCGTTCCACAAAATCGTTCCACAAAATCGTTCCACAAAATCGTTCCACAAATCGTTTTAAAAGTTTAATCAACCGGTAGTTTTATCATGCTTTCCACCCCAAAAATGTAAAAACGTAAAAAGGGGCCGTGAATAACTCACCGAGTTACAAGTTCGAGAGTCCCAAATTAGCGAGGTTCCACCGAATTCCGACCTAGTGATAATAAGTATTTTAATAAGTTCCTTGACCCAAATTAAGTTCCTTTAGTTCAAGTATAATTGTACGCGCGAACGAGATGTTAGTTTTTATAACGATTATTGATAAAATACGAGTTCTTACGATTATAACCGAAGCGTGATAGTTGGTATAAGGTCATGCATGTGTGCTTTATATTAATTCTACCTCATCTTATACCCCAAATAGTCTTTTTATGTCCAACAATTTACTCTTTAAAAGAGTGTTTTAGAAAAATACAAGTTTACATAAAATAACACTTTTCAGTTTTTAACATTTCTTGACAGATTCGGAGGCTGTTTGGGACATGCATTTGGGTATGATCCACAACTCTAAAAATCACGAAATTTTTATATGTTTTAGCCATATGAGTTTACTATTTACTGACCAAATTTAATAATTTTTGAAAAATGTTAAGGTCCTCAAACAGAAAGTTTATTGAAATAGTGACAGCAACTAGAGCTGTTGCGCAACCTTTTTGTACGGACTGTTTGAGGGTCCGAAACTTAGAATTTTTGCAAACGGCCAGTGGGGTTTGAAAGATAACTCAATGAACTTGATTTTAAAAAAAAGAATCATGTCATTTGAACATTTTATGAAAGAGTTATGGCCCTTCAAAGTCGGGTCCGAATCTGTCCAGAATCTGTTGGACAAAACTTTTGACTAGTTGTTGTATAACATATTATTTCCTTTGTTTAATTACTCTTATGATGATTTCTCTTTATCAAAGCTCAAAATCAGATGTGCTTGAAGGAATATCAACTTCATAAAGCACATTTACACATGCATTTACATATATACCATATTAAACATCTAGGTTATAATCATAAGCCATCAACTCACTTATTGCTTGAATTTTTGATGATCCAAGCAAAGAAAAGGGTATTTGGCTATATGAAATCATCCATACCTTATGTAAGGTGTTAGATGATCATAGGAAGTTAGGAATCACTAGTCATCAACTCACTTATTGCTTTAGCAAAGAAAGGGTATTTGACTAGTGATTTCATCTACACCAAATATGGTGGATTGTTTGAATAAAGAGAAAGAAATACTTGAAATAAAATGTACAAGATTATCATATGAACAAGAATTTAAAGGATGAACAAGAATTATGAACAATAATTAAGAGTTTTGAAGATCATACAAACTACCCAACTTATTTGGTTGATCATAGATGTTTTCCTTGCTTAAATGCAAGATACTTCCATCTCACAACATTGGGAGATGATGATTTAGGGAAGAAGATTGATGAAGATCATCATATTTACCTTGAATGTGTTCTTGAAGATTGATGAATATCTTCAAGAATGGAGAAGTGTATGAAGAAAGCTAGAGAAAACTAGAGAGAAAGTTTCTAGTGAGAAGTTAGAGAGAGAGAGGTGTAGGTGAAAATGGTGAGGATTGAATGAGGGAGTGGGGTATTTATACCCAAAAATCAAAGGGTGAGGGTGGTGTGGGTGGTGGCATGTGGCCGGCCAAGGGGAGGAAAAAGGGGGGGGGTTTGATGGTGGTGTGATGTATTGAGTTGAAGTGTAGAGTGTGTAAGTGAGATAAGTGTGTATTGGTTTGTTTTGGAATCTTTGTCTCTCATTAAATCAAACCATGTGCACTCAAGGATGGTTTTTCTTTTTGAAATTAAAATGGCTGGACTTTTAACACAATTAGATTGATTTTGTTGGATTTTTATAGTATTGGGTGTAAAAAGCTGCTAAAATTGGAAACCGTTACCGAAAACGCGCGTTTTTGCGATTTTTGCGTAACGAAAGCAGTTTTTCGTATTTTTATTAAGGAACTTATTAGAAATTAATATTTTTAATATTTTGGGTCAATAAAATTTTAATTCGACGGTCTAGTGGTCGGAATCGGGACCTGCTGATAACAGTCAGTCGGTTTTGCGTACCGACTATAGTGGCGACTCAATAATCGTAAAAGGCACTTATCTAGCCTTTTCACAATAAATGTTGTCATACTATATTGTTTTTAACAGAATGACAGTATTAAAATACTGTCTGGCTCCGGTTATTCAGTTAAAGTTTTACTGACCTGAGGTGGGAAGTGGAGGGTTGTCACATATCGCTATGAAATCTAGACTGTCGCACCTCGCGTTTTCGCTTTAGCGGGGTGTTACATGACGCTTCTGGATCTACACCTTCTGGCTCTGCTAGAGATGTCACGGCTGCCTCGCTAGAAGAACCAGCCCGTACTTCATCGCCTCCTCATCAGGCCACTGCCTCGAGACTCCCGACGGATCCATCTGGTGATCCTGATAGCAGCTCGTCTGACACGACGCCACCAGATTCTGATCCTCAGGAGGGCCCGGGAGAAGGAAAGGGCAAGGGCAAGGGGAAAGGAAAAGGCAAAGGGAAGGGGAAAGGAAAGGAGTTTGATGATGACGTCCCCACTTCCTCCTTCAACGAAAGCGATTCCGTACAGCTCATCGACTGCTCTGGAACGGAAGAGCGAACGGTGAACACTGAGGTTGCTGAACAAGCGGAAAGCGAATCTTGGATGCAGCTTGGAGCTGGTAGTGAAGGGTTTGAGGGAGAAAGTCAGGGTCCAGTCATTCAAGAGGCCGAAGAAGAAGAGGCCCGCCAGGATGAAGCGGCGTTAGAAGCCCCAAAAGAGGCCGAAGTAGAAGTGGCCCAACCTAGGCAACCAGAAACCGGAACCCATCTAGCCAAGAGTCTATCCTCCACAGAGGCATCCCATACAGATTCTACTCGACCAATGCCGAGTAGTCAAGTCGTTGGCAGCCAACCAACGCAACTACACACTCAAGCCATCCACTCGACCACCTCACAACAGGTGGTTGTTTCATCAGATCACGGGGTTTTACCACCAATTCCACCTTTCACTCGTTCGGAGTCGATCGGTGTTGAAACAAGAGATGCTCATCCCCAACACTCGCTTTCTTTCATGACACACAGAGTCATAGAGCCCCTAGGTACACATCTGGAGACTTCCACCCAAAGCCCCGCTGCACTTGACACTACACCACTAGTCAGCGCGGGCCAGGGAAGCACCTTTGCGGGGCTTTCCCTGTCAACCGGTTTCGTAAATGAACCGTTATTGACCCTTTCGGGAATGGAGCCCAGGGATTCGGACAGCATCCTTAAAGCTGTCCAAAGCAGGTTGGAAGCTATAGAGAAGGCAGACGCGGCCAAGAACCGACGGATTGAGGCCATTGAGAAGGCCTTAGCCGTCAAGGAACAGGAAGACAAAGCCCGCCGAGCCGAGATCGAGGAGCTTCGTAAAGCGGACGAGGACAGACAGAAAGAGCTGGATGAAGCCAGACGCCTTATTAAGGGCAAGTTTGCTGAAGGGGAGCGCCCGTCTTTTGGAGACTCGAGCCGCTCTCCCACTCCTGTCCTCTGTCTACAACCACCACCACTCGCTGAAGAAGTCCCCGACTATGTTTCGGAAGCCGAGCACCAGTTGGTCATCACTTCTCTCACCTCCCAGATCGATACTCTAGAGAGAGAAGTGACTCAGTACAAGCAACTCGTGGCCACCAGGGACCTTCAGTTGGAGATTGCGTTGCGGAGGGTCCGCGAGCTTGAGGAGACTTGCAGGTCTCAGGCTCAGCCCTCCAAGAGACGCCATGATGATCCGGATGATTCAGCCGCAGATCCTCATGAGGGGGAGGTACCGTCAAAGAGGCTTCGCCTAGACCTTCCCTCCGGCTCCGAAACCGCCGCCGATGATACACCGGCCGACACAGCTCCTCCGGCAGATCAACCTGCAGATCCAGCAAGTCCGGAAGGTCGTCCCACGGATGTTTGGGACTCTGATTCTGACGACGACGTTCCGGCAGATGCAGCGAACTGGAAGTATGAGGCTATCCCAAAGGATGTTGTCGTCCAGTTCTCTCACGAGAAGGTAACTCCCGCTATAGACTTGATCGATCCAAACACCGCTCCGACAGATCCTTCCGAGCTTCACATCTCTGACGAGGCAAGGAAGATTCTGAACTAGATTGCTCAGAGCCTTCGGTTTTGGAAACGATCAGACAACATCGTATCTAGCGCGGAGTACGATACCTTTCTCCCCACCGTACAGACGCCTGAGGCATTTACAGCTCAGCAGCCGATCAGACTGGGTTGGAACCACACGGTCATCTTTAGACCCTTCCTGGAGGAATCATTCTCACGGATCTTCCAACAGGAAAGTCTTCATACGTGGTCCAAGAAGGTCTTCTTCGGGCTGTCTCACATCAAGAAGCGCCAACGCCGAACTGCGTACGACTACCAGAGGAAGCTCAGTTGGAACGAACACGGGCAGATCAGAAGGAAGCTTCGGTTCACCAAGGTCACTGATGTCCGACCCTACACATTCGAACACCAGCTTTTCCTTGAGTTCCACGTGCGCAGGTACAACCTTGGCAAACCCGACGGCAACCTTCGAGACTTCATGTTCACGGAAGCTGATCTTGACAGCATCGATCTCGAAGATCTCCTCACTCTCATCAGACATCTTGAGGGCCCGATTCTGAAACCAGACTACTTCAGAGACGGTCTGGAAGTCCTCAAGAGGTATGTACGACACTCGATCAACCTCGCGCATCTTACAGACTATCAGATGGCGATTGAAAGCAAACAGCAGAAGGTAAATCTGCTTCGTCCCAACCTCGAGGCCAATCTACTTGACCAATACCTGCCCTACTTTCCGACGAGAGTTCCAGAGCATGGTGTTGTGTATCTCACCTTCAGGAAGAATCAGCGAAGGTTTATGCGGTTTAGTGAGCTACCCAGCTTTTGTGACAGCACCCTTCTGTACGTGTACAACGGGATGAAGCGTCGTCTGTTAGAGAACAATATGCCAATGCACAAGGGCACTCAATGGAAGAGTAAGCTGATCGAGGCCTTGGATCTGATCGAGAACAAGCTGAAGGAGAGGCTGATGTTGAGAAGAGTTGAGACCGCAATGGAGCTGTGTACGAGAACAATCCGAGAATGGGACGAGTACATGCAGCTGTCTTAGTGGGAACCTGCGCTGAAGTATCCGCCGCCCTTCTGACTTCTTCCCAAAGGGGGAGATTGTTAGACCATGACTTTTAGTTTGTAAAGAAGTCAGGGGCGTATTTTGACAACTTGTAATAGTTAGCTTTTGAACAATACTTTTGTGCACCTCTTAAAAGAGTCATAGACTCTAGGGGTTGTTTGTGTAACTTCGACTCTATAAATACGGGTCGCTAGTTAACGTTTTCAAATAATCAAGTAACGGACAACTTTCTATATATGCTTTGTCGTATTATCGTGTTCTTTATCTTTCATGCATATTGGCTTGATTAACGCTGTTTAAGCTTTATTATCAGTTGTAATAGCTTGCAGTGATCGATCTATCGTATCCTCGTTGAATAACGGACTCACAGAAAGAGGAAGATGGAGGAAGCTACCAAACAGCAGTTCGGAGGAAGATCAAGCAAGGACAGAAGGATGGCAAGAAACTACGGAGTCCAGACTCAGGTGGCAGAGAAGGAGAAAGGGACATACCCGAAGTGTGGCAAGTGCAATAATCACCATACCGGAAGATGCATCATATGTCTCAGGTGCGGCAAGGGAGGCCATGTTGACAAGGATTGCAGGAGGCGAACCTGTTTTGAGTGCGGAAGCCCTAATCACTACCGGAGTGCTTGTCCCAAACTGAATCAGAGGCCATACGCAAACCCAACGCAGTCAGCAAACCAAGGAAATGGTGGAGGTTTGGCTCGAGGAAGAGCATTTGTGATCGGAGCGGAAGAAGCAAAACAAAATCCTGATGTGGTCACAGGTACATTTCTTCTCAACAACTATCCTGCTACTGTGCTTTTTGATTCCGGAGCAGATAGGAGTTATGTGTCGTTAGAATTCAGGCCTAAGATAAGCAAGAAATCACAGAATTTGAAAGATGAGCACATAATTGAATATTCTAACGGGGAGTTAGTTAAGGCTAGCAAGGTAGTTAAGAAATGCACCCTAAGCTTAGCGGGAAAGGATTTTAGTATAGATTTAATTCCGATGAAGATAGGGAGTTTTGACATAATTGTTGGTATGGATTGGATGTCTAACCACCGAGCGACGATATGTTGTGCCGAGAAGATTGTTATGGTAGCACTACCCGAAGGAGGTGTACTCGAAGTACACAGAGAAAGGCCAAGGAGAGACATCAAGATAGTGTCATATATGAAAATGCGAAGTCATCTACGAAAGGAATGCGTAGCATTCATGGCACATGTCGTAGATAAGGAGGCAAAGGAGAAGCAAATCCAGGACATTCCAGTTGTGCGAGAATTTCCCGAAGTATTCCCGGAAGAGTTACCTGGATTACCCCCGCAACGGCAGGTAGAGTTCCACATTGACTTAGTTCCGGGAGCGGCCCCCATAGCAAAGTCACCATATCGTCTAGCTCCGTCAGAAATGCAGGAACTGTCCAATCAACTTCAAGAGCTGTTAGATAAGGGGTTCATCCGACCCAGCTCTTCATCATGGGGAGCCCCGGTTTTATTCGTCAAAAATAAGGATGGATCCTTTCGCATGTGCATCGACTATAGGGAGCTGAACAAGATCACTATCAAGAATCGTTACCCTCTTCCGCGCATCGATGATCTGTTCGATCAATTGCAAGGAGCAACTTACGTCTCCAAGATTGATCTTCGATCCAGATACCATCAAATGAGAGTTCGTGAAGAAGATATTGCAAAGACAGCATTCATAACTCGATATGGTCATTACGAATTCTTAGTCATGCCTTTTGGTTTGACGAACGCTCCAGCAGTTTTCATGGATCTGATGAACAGAGTATGCCGACCATACCTAGATAAATTCGTAATTGTCTTCATAGACGACATCCTAATTTACTCTCAAAGCAAGAAGGACCATGAGCAACACTTGAGGTTGATACCAGAGTTACTCAAAACTGAAAAGCTTTATGCCAAATTCTCAAAGTGTGAATTTTGGATCCGAGAAGTACACTTTCTGGGTCATGTGGTAAATGAAGAGGGAATCCATGTCGATCCAGCTAAGGTTGAGGCCATAAAGAAATGGGAAGCTCCGAAGACACCGACAGAAATTCGACAATTTCTCGGTCTGGCAGGCTATTATCGGCGATTCATTGCCAATTTCTCCAAAATCGCGCAACCACAGTCAACTTTAACTCAGAAAGACAAGAAGTTTATTTGGGGAGAGAAACAAGAAGAAGCGTTTCAGCTACTCAAGCATAAGTTGTGCAATGCACTCATACTGGCATTACCCGAAGGAACGGATAACTTCGTGGTGTACTGTGATGCTTCACATCAGGGCTTGGGATGTGTTTTGATGCAGAACGAGAAAGTCATCGCCTACGCATCCAGACAACTGAAGATCCACGAGAAGAATTACACCACTCACGATTTAGAACTCGGAGCTGTAGTGTTTGCACTTAAGATCTGGAGGCACTATCTTTATGGTACCAAATGCACCATCTTTACGGATCACAAGAGCCTCCAGCACATTCTCGATCAGAAAATGTTGAACATGAGGCAGAGAAGATGGGTCGAGTTGCTCAACGATTACCACCGTGAGATTAAGTATCACCCAGGGAAGGCGAATGTTGTAGCTGATGCGTTGAGCAGGAAGGAAAGAGTGAAGCCTATAAGGACGCGAGCCATGGGAGTGTTAGTACAAACCAGTTTGAAAAATCAAATACTTGAAGCCCAGAGAGAAGCATTAAAGGCAGACAATCTAAAGAAAGAAACTCTTCACCAGATAGAAAAGGAGTTTGAGGTGAAAGCTGATGGGGTGCGTTATTTTAAAGATAGGGTATGGGTACCAAAAGTCTATCAGTTGAGAACAATGATTATGGACGAAGCTCATCAATCCAAGTATTCAATACATCCAGGATCTGACAAGATGTATAAAGGACTGAAGGAACACTACTGGTGGCCTGGAATGAAGAAAGATATCAATGGATTTCGTGACCAAGCTACCCAAGACCAAGAAGGGTCATGATTCGATATGGGTAATTGTTGACCGACTCACGAAATCTGCGCACTTTTTGCCAATAAGAGAAAGTTATAGCATTGATCGACTCGTGCAACTGTATGTCAACGAGATAGTTATGCGTCATGGAGTACCAATCTCAATCATCTCCGATAGAGACAACAGATTCACTTCGCGATTTTGGCAGTCGCTGCAGGCAGCATTAGGTACTAGCGTGGATTTGAGCACCGCTTACCACCCTCAGACCGACGGACACACCGAGAGAACCATACAAACGTTGGAGGATATGCTGCGTGCTTGTGTGTTGGAATTTGGAGGTAGCTGGGACGATCACCTACCCTTAGTCGAATTCTCCTACAACAACAGCTATCACTCCAGCATCCAGTGCGCTCCGTATGAAGCCTTATATGGACGCAAGTGTAGATCACCACTCAATTGGTTGGAAGTGGGGGAAAGTCGACTGATCAGACCCGATATCGTTCAAGAGACAACTGATAAGATTAAGATGGTTCAAGAGAAGCTTAAAGCGGCCAGGGATCGCCAGAAAAGTTACGCTGATAATCGCCGGAAACCGTTGGAATTCCAGGTTGGCGATAGAGTACTACTGAAGGTATCACCTTGGAAAGGGTTATTACGTTTTGGAAAGAAGGGAAAACTGAGCCCCAGATTCGTTGGACCATTCGAGATTTTAGAAAGAATCGGACCAGTCGCCTACAGATTGAACCTACCTCCAGAGCTCAGCACTATTCATGACACTTTCCATGTGTCCAACTTGAAGAAATTCCTATCGGAAGAGACAGTGGTCCTATCCCTGGAGGAAATCCAAGTTGACGAACAACTACGCACCACGGAGGAGCCAATTGAAATCCTCGATCGAGAAACCAAGCAGCTTAGGCGCAGTAAGATACCAATCGTCAAAGTTCGATGGAATTCAAGGCACGGGCCAGAGTTTACTTGGGAGCGGGACGCATTCATGAAGAGCAAATACCCCCACCTTTTCACAAAAGAACCCCTTGATAGCGGCAAAAAGTAAATTTCGGGACGAAATTTCTGTCAACAGGGGGTAAATGTGACAACCGACAAATTCGGCTTTCAGGTTAGCAACTCGTTAAATCACTCAGTAGTGTTTCCGTTAGTAAAAATATAGTCATTTAACTTATTAGGAAGACTTAGGTTAGTTTGCACGAAAAATTTAGGCGATAACCTAGAATTCCCGAAAATCGCCCGAAAAAGCCCGTTCCGGCCCAAAGTCGCCCGAAAACCTTATAATGCCAAATTTAAAGCCAACTTATATAAAATATAATGTTTCATTAGAAATAAATATAAACTGTTCTAAATAACCTAATTTCATGCTCGAAAAAGTCAGTTTTATCGAAAACTATCGTGAACCGACACTGCGTTTAAATTTAAACAGTGTAAAGACAATTTTTTTTTAAAAAAATGACAAAGGGTTGGGGTGGGCCCCACCATGGCCAGCCACCCCCCCCCTACATCTCTCTCCCTCTCTTTTTCCAAGATTTTTAATCATCTAAACCTCTTCCCAATTCATTTCATCATTTCAATTTCAAATTTCTGTCTCTCTATTCTCTTTTCTCTCTCTCTCTCTAAACCTTTCAAGAAAATCAGCCAAGTTATCTTCAAAAATATGAGTTTTTTTAGAAGTTCAAACAAGAATTTCAAAGCTCTAATAGTTGTATCATCAAAGGTAAGGGTAGTATGTACGTTTTAGCTTCGATTTCTAGCACTTTTGGTGCTTTTTCTTACTCTTCTTGAGGTTTAAACCCTCCTTGTTGGTTGAATATTGTACTTGATGTTTGAAGACGAGAATGAAACATAGAAATGTGTTAAAACATTCAAAGATGGTGAAATTCTATGACTCTTCCTTATAAACACAAGTTTTGGGTGAAAAATCATACATTTTTGGGTGTTTTTGATGCTCCTAAGGGGCTGGAAATTATTGTTATTTCATGCATGTGTCTTGATGATATTCATGTGTATTTTATGTATTTACTTGACATATGTTGGGGGATTTTAGTTTAACATCAAATAAACCCCAAATTCTTAAAGATTTCTAAGTGTTTTTGGTGAAAATTATGAGCATTGATTCTGACCTAATGCTGACAGAATGTTGCATGTGGGTTTGGACGACCCAAAAGGGGTGTAAATGGACTCATTTTTCTCTAAAAATTTTATGGTTTGATATTTTATGGGTTAGGGTTCGAACCCAACTGGAATCATTCAAAAATTCCAAGTTTTGAACCTTCAACCATTACAAAACTTTTTACGGGTCAGATTTTGAGTTGACTTCTTGCATGAATATCTTCTTGATAACTTCTTCAAAATGCATGATTTTTGATTCTAAGTTCAATTTCAATGAGTTAGCTTTCCAAAGAACTTGGAATCACTTGATTTGTGGATTTTTGAGTACTCAACCATTGAAAATAAATTCATGGTGCAATCTGTCCAGAGATGGCAGATTCACATGCATGGATTAAAGAGGTCATATCTCACTCATAAATCATCAAAATTGAGTAAAACTTGTTTCATTAGTTAGGTATGCATTTTATATTGAAAATCCCTTTTGAAATTTGAGATTTGGAGTGGTAATGAACTCTCTATGGAACAAACACTACTGACATGTATTTTCAAAAGTGATTTGTGCACACTGATTTTGCAAGAATTTTTAAAATATGTTAAACACCTTTAAAAATTATGAAATTTGGTGGGAATGTTGTTACCACCCCCAAGTTCTGTAGATAAAAATTTGATAACTTTTCCTCTTTTGGACTTAAGCTTAAAGGCGACTTTTTTGCAACAATATGAATCTGCCAGAATCTGAAAATTTTTCAAAAGTTGGTTTGTGAACTTCAAAGACTTTCCATACTATTGGATATTATTATAAAACTATCAAAACCCATTTTACACTATGTTGAGCTAAATAAGTTGCGTAAAGACATTATAATAGGATATCGGTAGTGACATAACTAGATGTTGACCGTTGAATTTGGACTTACATCAATTACGTATGTTATAGGGCACTAGTAGACTTGGATTCGGGTGACGCACACTATCGATTGTCCAAAACGCTAAGCTACTCAAGGTGAGTTTTCACAGCCCATCTTTTACCGCTTTTACGTATTTGGGGTGAAAAGCATGTTACGAATGAATTGTTGATTTATACTGTGAAATAAATCTTAATGTGAGTAAAATTTGCAATGTTATTGTTGGGTGCAAAATCGGATTGTATCCGAGATCACAAGATGGTGCTAAAGTTGAAGTCAAAGGCAAAGTCAAAGTGGTCTTCAAAGTCAAAGCTTGGTTTATTGTTTTAGTCCTTTATTACTTTACCTGTAATAGTTTTGTTTACTTAGGGTAGTTTGTGTAAAAGTTGTAAAGTGTAAGGGTTTGAGTGTTTGGGTATAAATACCCATAGTTAGTTCATTTGGAAGTGAAGGACATGCATACGTACATGATTGTAAAGTGAGATTAATTGAGAGAGTCATTGTGCTTAAGTGTGTTTGTTCTTGGTGTTTTAGTGTGTGTAAACTTTGATCCAAGAATTAATGACATATGGCTTCCTGAATCATTCTCTACTTGTTGCATGTTGATTAGAACTTGAATCTGGAACAACAGTTATGAGACATGATATAGTGAGTTTAAATGTTTAAAGTCCCCGGTATCTACTATTAACTCATAACAATGGGCCTATAATACTAGTGGATAGCGCTATTTGGTTGACATACCCACCTTATACTGACGAGGAATAGGTGCACTGTATTGAATAAAAGTTCTACACATGTGGGATTTAGTCCCACCGCTGAGGTAGAATAGGGGCATAGCATGTCATAATTTCAGGCTTAGTAGTGACTCAAAGAATAAATATCATGTGATTAACGTTAACCCGGGAATTTTCTTACGTTTTGTTACTAAGCTTTCAAATGGAGTGAGCAAAAACGTTCACTAATGATAAGACTAGTAACGGTAGTGGACAAAAAGGTTCACTATAAACTGTTTACAAAATTTGTGTGAATAAAAAGATTCACTGAAAGTTTGTAGCATCCAAATTGTTTTGTGCATATGAAAACCTGTGAACTCACCAACTCTCGTAGTTGACGCTTGCTTTAACATGCTTTTCAGGAAATCAGAAGGTGATTGAGAAAGTTTAATTTGAGCAGTTGTAGACATCAATCAAGACTTCATTTATTTTGTTATGTTTGTAACTACTAAACTTCGGTTGGTTGTAATACGATTGTAAACTTTGAATATTTTTGAAATGAATGATTGATGTTATTTATCTTCTATCGCTATGAAATCTTAACTGTCACTCCTCGCGTTTCCGCTTTAGCGGGGTGTTACACCTTTATACACGGTTGTTATGTATTACCATGTAAAAGCATGTATTCTTTAGATTGTATCCTTAACGCGGTCTAAGGAGTTGGGTTGTTTCACAGTTAGTTGTTAAACGGTATTAAAACTTGTACTTTTTTAACCGTCCTCTCTTTAGATGTTACGAAAACACGATAATTTTGAATTACTTAAACACATAAACATATACATATGTGCTTATTATACACGGTTGTTTGAAATAAGATTGTACAGATGTGACATCGTTACGGTTGGCTCGTACAATTGCGTAAAATTGAGAATTAGTTATTCGTACATACGTTTGAATAAGAGGCCATTATACACGGTTGTTACGTATTACCATGTAAAATCATGTATTCTTTAGATTGTATTCTTAACACGGTCTAAGGAGTTGGGTCGTTTCACAGTTAGTTGTTAAACGGTATTGAAACTTGTACTTTTTTAACCGTTTTCTCTTTAGATGTTACGAAAACACGATTATTTTGAATTAGTTAACACATAAACATATACATAGGGTGCTTACTATACACGGTTGTTTGAAATAAGATTGTACAGACGTGACTTCGTTACGGTTGGCTCGTACAATCGCGTAAAATCGAGAATTAGTTATTCGTACATCCGTTTGAATAAGAGGCCTTTATACACGGTTGTTACGTATTACCACGTGAAAGCATGTATTCTTTAGATTGTATCCTTAACACGGTCTAAGGAGTTGGGTCGTTTCACAGTTAGTTGTTAAACGGTATTGAAACTTGTACTTTTTTAACCGTTTTCTCTTTAGATGTTACGAAAACACGACTAATTTGAATTACTTAACACATAATCATATACATAGGTGCTTATTTTACACGGTTCTTTAAAATAAGATTGTATAGACGTGACTTCGTTACGGTTGGCTCGTACAATCGCGTAAAATCGAGAGTTAGTGATTCGTACACCCGTTTAAATAAGAGGCCTTTATACACGGTTGTTACGTATTACCATGTAAAAGCATGTATTCTTTAGATTGTATCCTTAACACGGTCTAAGGAGTTGGGTCGTTTCACAGTTAGTTGTTAAACGGTATTGAAATTTGTACTTTTTTAACCGTTTTCTCTTTAGATGTTACGAAAACACGACTAATTTGAATTACTTAACACATAATCATATACATAGGTGCTTATTATACACGGTTGTTTAAAATAAGATTGTACAGACGTGACTTCGTTACGGTTGACTCGTACAATCGTGTAAAATCGAGAGTTAGTGATTCGTACACCCGTTTGAATAAGAGGCCTTTATACACGGTTGTTACGTATTACCATGTAAAAGCATGTATCTTTAGATTGTATCCTTAACACGTTCTAAGGAGTTGGGTCGTTTCACAGTTAGTTGTTAAACGGTATTAAAACTTGTACTTTTTTAACCGTCCTCTCTTTAGATGTTACGAAAACACGATAATTTCGAATTACTTAACACATAAACATATACATAGGTGCTTATTATACACGGTTGTTTGAAATAAGATTGTACAGACGTGACTTCGTTACGGTTGGCTCGTACAATTGCGTAAAATTGAGAATTAGTTATTCGTACATACGTTTGAATAAGAGGCCATTATACACGGTTGTTACGTATTACCATGTAAAATCATGTATTCTTTAGATTGTATTCTTAACACGGTCTAAGGAGTTGGGTCGTTTCACAGTTAGTTGTTAAACGGTATTGAAACTTGTACTTTTTTAACCGTTTTCTCTTTAGATGTTACGAAAACACGATTATTTTGAATTAGTTAACACATAAACATATACATAGGGTGCTTACTATACACGGTTGTTTGAAATAAGATTGTACAGACGTGACTTCGTTACGGTTGGCTCGTACAATCGCGTAAAATCGAGAATTAGTTATTCGTACATCCGTTTGAATAAGAGGCCTTTATACACGGTTGTTACGTATTACCACGTGAAAGCATGTATTCTTTAGATTGTATCCTTAACACGGTCTAAGGAGTTGGGTCGTTTCACAGTTAGTTGTTAAACGGTATTGAAACTTGTACTTTTTTAACCGTTTTCTCTTTAGATGTTACGAAAACACGACTAATTTGAATTACTTAACACATAATCATATACATAGGTGCTTATTTTACACGGTTCTTTAAAATAAGATTGTATAGACGTGACTTCGTTACGGTTGGCTCGTACAATCGCGTAAAATCGAGAGTTAGTGATTCGTACACCCGTTTAAATAAGAGGCCTTTATACACGGTTGTTACGTATTACCATGTAAAAGCATGTATTCTTTAGATTGTATCCTTAACACGGTCTAAGGAGTTGGGTCGTTTCACAGTTAGTTGTTAAACGGTATTGAAATTTGTACTTTTTTAACCGTTTTCTCTTTAGATGTTACGAAAACACGACTAATTTGAATTACTTAACACATAATCATATACAAAATCATATACATAGGTGCTTATTATACACGGTTTTTGAAATAAGATTGTACAGACGTGACTTCGTTACGGTTGGCTCGTACAATCGCGTAAAATTGAAATTGTATTCGTACATCCGTTTAAATAAGAGGCCTATTATACACGGTTGTTGTATTACCGTGTAAAACATTTATTTTAGTTGTATCTTAACACGGCTAAGGAGTTGGGTCGTTTCACAGTTAGTTGTTAAACGGTATTAAAACTTGTACTTTTTATACCGTTTTCTTTTAGATGTTACGAAACACGATTATTTTGAATTACTTAACACATAAACATATACATAGGTGCTTATTATACACGTTGTTTGAAAAAGATTGTACAGACGTGACTTCGTTACATTGGCTCGTACAATCGCGTAAATTGGATTAGTATTCGTACATCCTTTGAATAAGAGGCCTTATACACGGTTGTTACGTATTACCATGTAAACATGTATTTTTAGATTGTATCCTTAACACGGTCAAGGAGTTGGGTCGTTTCACAGTTAGTTGTTAAACGGTATTGAAACTTGTACTTTTTAACCGTTTTTTTTAGATGTTACGAAAACACGACTAATTGAATTACTTAACACATAATCATATACATAGGTGCTTATTATACACGGTTGTTTGAAATAAGATTGTACAGACGTGACTTCTTTACGGTTGGCTCGTACATTGCGTAAAATCGAGAGTTAGTGATTCGTACACCCGTTTGAATAAGAGGCCTTTATACACGGTTGTTACGTATCACCATGTAAAAGCATGTATTCTTTAGATTGTATCCTTAACACGGTCTAAGGAGTTGGGTCGTTTACAGTTAGTTGTTAAACGTATTAAACCTGTACTTTTTTAACGTTTTCTCTTTAATGTTAGAAAAACGACTATTTGAATTACGTAACACATAACATATAATAGGTGTTATTATACACGGTTGTTTGAAATAAGATTGTACAGACGTGACTTCGTTACGGTTGGCTCGTACAATCGCGTAAAATCGAGAGTTAGTGATTCGTACACCGTTTGAATAGAGGCCTTATACACGGTTGTTAGTATAACCATGTAAAAGCATGTATTATTAGATTGTATCCTTAACACGGTCTAAGAGTTGGGTCGTTTCATAGTTAGTTGTTAAACGGTATTAAACTTGTACTTTTTTAACCGTAACTCTCTTTAGATGTTCGAAACACGATTAATTTGAATTTTTAACACATAAACATATACATAGGTGCTTATTATACAACGGTTGTTTGAAATAAGATTGTACAGACGTGACTTCGTTACAATTGGCTCGTACATCGCGTAAATTGAGAATAAGTTATTCGTACATCCTTTGAATAAGAGGCCATTATACACGGTTGTTACGTATTACCTGTAAATCTGTATTCTTTAGATTGTTCTTAACACGGTCTAAGGAGTTGGGTCGTTTCACAGTTAGTTGTTAAAGGTATTGAAACTTGACTTTTTTAACCGTTTTCTGTTTAGATGTTACGAAAACACGACTAATTGAATTACTTAACACATAATCATATACATAGGTGCTTATTATACACGGTTGTTGAAATAAGATTGTACAGACGTGACTTCGTTACGGTTGTCTCGTACAATCGCGTAAAATCGAGAGTTAGTGATTCGTACACCGTTTGAATAAGAGGCCTTTATACACGGTTGTTACGTATTACCTGTAAAAGCATGTATTCTTTAGATTGTATCCTTAACACGGTCTAAGGAGTTGGGTCGCTTTACAGTTAGTTGTTAAACGTATTGAAACTTTACTTTTTTAACCGTTTTTCTTTAGATGTTACGAAAACATGACTAATTTGAATTACTTAACACATAAATCATATACATAGGTGCTTATTTATACACGGTTGTTTGAAATAAGATTGTACAGACGTGACTTCGTTACGGTTGGCTGTACAATCGCGTAAAATCGAGAGTTAGTGATTCGTACACCAGTTTGAATAAGAGGCCTTTATACACGGTTGTTAGTATTACCTGTAAAAGCATGTATTTTTAGATTGTATTCTTAACACGGTCTAAGGAGTTGGGTCGTTTCACAGTTAGTTGTTAAACGGTATTGAAACTTGTACTTTTTAACGTTTTCTCTTTAGATGTTACGAAAACACGACTAATTTGAATTACTTAACACATAATCATATACATAGGTGCTTATTATACACGGTTCCTTGAAATAAGATTGTACAGACGTGACTTCGTTACGGTTGTCTCGTACAACGCGTAAAATCGAGAGTTAGTGATTCGTACACCCGTTTAAATAAGAGGCCTTTATACACGGTTGTTATGTATTACCGTGTAAAACATTTATTTTTGATTGTATCCTTAACACGGCTAAGGAGTTGGGTCGTTTCACAGTTAGTTGTTAAACGTATTAAACTTGTACTTTTATAACCGTTTTCTATTAGATGTTACGAAAACACGATTATTTTGAATTACTTAACACATAAACATATACATAGGTGCTTATTATACACGGTTGTTTGAAATAAGATTGTACAGACGTGACTTCGTTACGATTGGCTCGTACAATCGCGTAAATTCGGAAATTAGTTATTCGTACACCCGTTTGAATAAGAGGCCATTATACACGGTTGTTACGTATTACCATGTAAAACATGTATTTTTAGATTGTATCCTTAACACGGTCTAAGGAGTTGGGTCGTTTCACAGTTAGTTGTTAAACGGTATTGAAACTTGTACTTTTTAACCGTTTTCTGTTTAGATGTTACGAAAACACGACTAATTTTGAATTACTTAACACATAATCATATACATAGGTGCTTATTATACACGGTTGTTTGAAATAAGATTGTACAGACGTGACTTCGTTACGGTTGGCTCGTACAATCGCGTAAAATCGAGAGTTAGTGATTCGTACACCCGTTTGAATAAGAGGCCTTTATACACGGTTGTTACGTATTACCATGTAAAAGCATGTATTCTTTAGATTGTATCCTTAACACGGTCTAAGGAGTTGGGTCGTTTCACAGTTAGTTGTTAAACGATATTAAAACTTGTACTTTTTTAACCGTTTTCTCTTTAGATTTTAAGAAAACACGATTATTTTGAATTACTTAACACATAAACATATACATAGGTGCTTATTATACACGGTTGTTTGAAATAAGATTGTACAGACGTGACTTCGTTACGGTTGGCTCGTACAATCGCGTAAAATCGAGAGTTAGTGATTCGTACACCCATTTGAATAAGAGGCCTTTATACACGGTTGTTACGTATAACCATGTAAAAGCATGTATTCTTTAGATTGTATCCTTAACACGGTCTAAGGAGTTGGGTCGTTTCACAGTTAGTTGTTAAACGGTATTAAAACTTGTACTTTTTTAACCGTCCTCTCTTTAGATGTTACGAAAACACGATAATTTTGAATTACTTAACACATAAACATATACATAGGTGATATTTTCTTTGGAAACGTTCCTTTGGAGGAGAAAGAGGCCATTCTTCATTGTCTACCTTTCAGAACCGGTACATTTCCTATTCGTTACTTGGGAGTACCTCTTTCGCCGGTAACCTTACGGAATGCAGACTATAGTAGTATTATTGCTAAGGTACAAGGTAGACTTTAGAATTGGAAGTCTAAGTTCCTTTCATTTGGAGGTCGGAGACAACTCATTTCTTCTGTTTTACAGTCACTCCAATTATATTGGATGGCGATTTTTGTTTTTCCTTCAGGAGTAATACATGAGCTTGAACGTTTGTGTCGAGATTTTCTTTGGACACAAGGTGATCCTTCTAGAGGCCGGTGCAAAGTTGCATGGGCACTTGTGTGTCGTCCAAAAAGTTGTGGTGGTTTGGGATTCCGGAGACTTGCGGTGTGGAATAGGGCTCTTATTGCTAAAAATCTTTGGTCTCTTATAACCAATCGGAACTGTCTGTGGGTGGATTGGATCCGCCAATACTCCTTTCGTAATCACACTTTTTGGGAGGTGAGGAAAAACAATAGATGGTCCTGGGTTCTTGCTAAAATGATGCTGATTCGTACGGAGATTAGACGGTTTGTTGTGGTCCGTATAGGTAACGGTTTGACAACGAATGCTTGGAATGATAACTGGTTGACTTGCGGTCCTTTGTCTGAAGTGATATCTGCCAGGTTTATTCACGGTATGTCATTTTCCCGTAATACTACGGTAAGGAAACTCTTAGATACATTTCATGATGGTTGGCCAGATACTTGGACTACGCGGTATCCGATTCTAGTTGGAGTCGATCTGCCCGTTATTGTGAATGATGTGCCAGATGTTCACTGTTGGGGCACGTTGGTAGAGGCGTATGTACGGTGCATAATATGTACAACTCTTTGATAGGGGATTTTGATTTGGTGCCTTGGGCTGATTCGGTATGGTTTAAAGGCCATATTCCGAAGCACTCATTTTGTATGTGGGTTGCTTGCTTGTGCCGCCTTCCAACTCAAGATCGGATGGCAGCTTGGAAGCATGATCCCCCAGACCTTTTATGTAGCTTGTGTGGTTTGGTACTTGATTCTCATGATCATCTTTTTATCGAGTGCACTTTTGCTAGACAGGTTTGGTTACAAGTACTTGCCAAGGTTAATTGGATCGATTTTCCTTGCTCTTGGGAGGCTATTTTAGATGCTATTTCGAATAGTGGGACGGCTCCTTCTACCCTTACTCATCGTTTGGTTCTTGCGGCTTCGGTCTATTTTGTTTGGTGTGAAAGGAATACTAGGATCTTCACTGCGGATAGGAATCCGATTCCTGTTCTTGTTCAGCGTATTCTTTCAGCTGTCTTTGATCGTGTGGCGTGGAAGCAAAAGAAGGTGTCTGTGGATTTTACTCATGTGGGTTCGTAAGCCGGCTTCGGTTTTTGTGCATGATTGGCTTTGGTGTTACGAGGCTTGGCAGATTTGGAGTGTTATTTCCTTTAGTAGCTTGTTTGTGTCTGTTTGTCTTTGTCTGTTTTGGTTGTTGGTTGCCTGGTTTGGGCTGATGTCTGACTTTTATTATCTTTTCTGGGCTTGTACTTGTACTTGGCTGTTTGCCGGTTTTTTTTTCCTTTATAAAATTGCCTGGACTATGGTCCTTTCCAAAAAAAACATATACATAGGTGCTTATTATACACGGTTGTTTGAAATAAGATTGTACAGACGTGACTTCGTTACGGTTGGCTCGTACAATCGCGTAAAATTGAGAATTAGTTATTCGTACATCCGTTTGAATAAGAGGCCATTATACACGGTTGTTACGTATTACCATGTAAAATCATGTATTCTTTAGATTTTATTCTTAACACGGTCTAAGGAGTTGGCTCGTTTCACAGTTAGTTGTTAAACGGTATTGAAACTTGTACTTTTTTAACAGTTTTCTCTTTAGATGTTACGGAAACACGACTAATATGAATTACTTAACACATAATCATATACATAGGTGCTTATTATACACGGTTGTTTGAAATAAGATTGTACAGACGTGACTTCGTTACGGTTGGCTCGTACAATCGCGTAAAATCGAGAGTTAGTGATTCGTACACCCGTTTAAATAAGAAGCCTTTATACACGGTTGTTATGTATTACCATGTAAAAGCATGTATTCTTTAGATTGTATCCTAAACACCGTCTAAGGAGTTGGGTCGTTTCACAGTTAGTTGTTAAACGGTATTGAAACTTGTACTTTTTTAACCGTTTTCTCTTTAGATGTTACGAAAACACGACTAATTTGAATTACTTAATAGATATACATAGGTGCTTATTATACACGGTTGTTTGAAATAAGATTGTACAGACGTGACTTCGTTACGGTTGGCTCGTATAATCGCGTAAAATCGAGAGTTAGTGATTCGTACACCCGTTTGAATAAGAGGCCTTTATACACGGTTGTTACGTATTACCATGTAAAAGCATGTATTCTTTAGATTGTATCCTTAACACGGTCTAAGGAGGTGGGTCGTTTCACAGTTAGTTGTTAAACGGTATTGAAACTTGTACTTTTTTAACCGTTTTCTCTTTAGATGTTACGAAAACACGACTAATTTGAATTACTTACATATACATAGGTGCTTATTATACAAGGTTGTTTGAAATAAGATTGTACAGACGTGACTTCGTTACGGGTGACTCGTACAATGTCGTAAAATCGAGAGTTAGTGATTCGTACACCCGTTTAAATAAGAGGCCTTTATACACGGTTGTTATGTATGATATATCATAAGTCCTATCCTACTTATATTATGTATAGACATAGGTGATCAGGCTTTGTCTACCTATGATATACCAAAATAGTACCTATCCTAATCATATCAGTATTTGAATTCTCCTATACTTCGAAATCTATAATTAAAAGTTTTAACTTATCTTGGAAAAATGTTGGTTATAGTACTTGGTTTTATGAAAACCGATGTTCTCTATAACCTATGGCTCTGATACCAAATCTGTAACACCCCGCTAAAGCGGAAACGCGAGGTGTGACAGTTAAGATTTCATTGCGATAGGAGATAAATAACATCAATCATTCATTTCAAAATATTTAAAGTTTACAATCGTATTACAACCAACCAAAGTTTAGTAATTACAAACATAACAAATTAAACGAAGTCTTGATTGATGTCTACAAACGCTCAAATTAAGCTTTTTCATTCACCTTCTGATTTCCTGAAAAGCATGTTAAAGCAAGCGTCAACTACGAGAGTTGGTGAGTTCACAGGTTTTTCATATGCACAAAACAATTTGGATGCAACAAACTTTCAGTGAATCTTTTTATTCACGCAAATTTTGTAAACAATTTATAGTGAACCTTTTTGTCCACTACCGTTACTAGTCTTATCATTAGTGAACGTTTTTGCTCACTCCATTTTAAAGCTTAGTAACAAAACGTGAGAAAATTCCCGGGTTAACGTTAATCACATGATATTTATTCTTTGAGTCACTACTAAGCCTGAAAATACGACATGCTACGCCCCTATTCTACCTCAGCGGTGGGACTAAATCCCACATGTGTAGAACTTTTATTCAATACAGTGCACCTATTTCTCGTCAGTATATGGTGGGTATGTCAACCAAATAGCGCTATCCACTAGTATTATAGGCCCATTGTTATGAGTTAATAGTAGTTACCGGGAACTTAAACTTTATACTCAATATATCATGTCTCATAACATTGCAAAATTTAACTCACATCAAGATTTATTTCACAATATAAATCAACAATTCATTCGTAAACATGCTTTTCACCCCAAATACGTAAAGACGGTAAAAGAGGGGCTGTGAATACTCACCTTGAGTAGCTTAGCGTTTTGGACAATCGATAGTGTGCGTATCCCCGATTCCAAGTCTACTAGTGCCCTATATCATACGTAATTGATGTAAGTCTTAATTCAACGGTCAACATCTAGTTATGTCTTTACCGATATCCTATTATAATGCCTTTACACAACTTATTTAGCTCAACTTAGTATAAAATAGGTTTTGATAGTTTTATAATAATATCCAATTGTATGGGAAGTCTTGAAGTTCACAAATCAACTTTTGAAGAAATTTTCAATTCTGGCAGATTTATAATGTTGCAAAAATGTCACCTTTAAGCTTGGGTCCAAAAGGGGAAAAGTTCTCAAATTTTGATCCACTGATCTTGGGGGTGTTAACAACATTCCCACCAAATTTCATAATTTTTAGAGGTGTTTAGCATATTTTAAAAATTCTTTCAAAATCAGTGTGCACAATTCACTTTTAAAAATACATGTCAGTAATGTTTTTTTTTTGAACGGAAAACCAGGCAATTTTATAAAGAAAAGCAACAAGAAAAAACAAACAAGTCCAACAGCCTATACAACAGGCCAGAAACACACAAAAGCCGACACGAGGCCAAACCAACAAACAAGCAACCAAAACCTACAAAGGCTAACCGACACAAACAAAGCACAAAATAAAATACAACTCCAACGAGACCAAAAAATAATCCAAACGGCGAGTATCCACCAAGCAATCATCCATGGGTCCCGACGAAACCAGCTAATCATGGTGAGCAATCTTCTTCCGCTTCCACGCCATACGATCCAAAACACTATCCATAATAGCCTTGACTACATATGGAGTCGGTTTAGATCCACCCCCAAAGAGTCTTCTATTCCGTTCACACCACACATGGTACACAGAAGCTGCCAAAGCTAACCGATGCTCTACATGCTTAGGGGCCAAGTTATGATCAGAAAGCGCGTTGACAATCGCATCCCAAGAACACGGAAAATCCAGCCAGTGCATTTTATCCAAGATCTGCAACCACACTTGCTTAGAATAAGGACATTCAAAGAAAAGGTGATTATGCGAATCAATGGTGGTCCCACATAAGCTACATTTTAGATCCAGAGGCTCTTCCTTCCAAGCTACAATCCGATCTTGTGTTGGTAATCGAAATAAGCAAGCAGTCCAAAGACAGAATGAATGCTTAGGTATATGCGATTTGAAACACACTGACTTCCACCAAGGCACTACAGGTAGGTGTCCTTCAAAAGATCTATACGCCCGCTGAACAAAGAACAATCCATTTCCACTATCATCTACATCCCAGCAATGAACATCTGGAGTAGTTACCTGTAGAGCTGGAATAGCAACATTAGTGAGCATAGGGAACCTTACAACCCACGAATCCGGCCACCTATCATTAAACGTATCCACAAGTTCCTTGACTGTCGTTACTGGTGTTAAGCCTGCCGTATGAATAAAACGATGAGAAATGAATGCTGACAGATTACCACACGTGAGCCAGGCATCCTCCCAAGCATTTGACGTTAGGCCATCCCCTATCCTAACCGTAACAAATCTGCGAATATCAGACCTTAAGGTCATCATTTTCGCCAAGAGCCAAGACCAACGTGTAGTTCGCTTTGCAATCCAAAACACACCATTTCGTAAGGAATAATTCCGAACCCACGCCACCCATAAGCACTGACGATTAGAAATAACATCCCACAAATTTTTAGCAATCAGAGCCCTGTTCCACACGGATAGACGCCGAAAACCAAGACCACCACAATCTTGCGGTCTACACACCATCGCCCAAGCAACCTTACAACGACCTTTAGACGACTCCCCTTGCGCCCAAAGGAAATCCCGAAACAGCCTTTCAAGTTCATGCACAACCCCAGACGGAAGAAGAAATATAGCCATCCAGTATAATTGCAAGGATTGTAAAACTGAACGGATTAGCTGTTTCCGTCCTCCAAAAGAAAGAAACTTAGACTTCCATTTCTGAAGTCTTTGTTTAACTTTACTTATGAGCACACCATAATCCGCGGCTTTAAGAGCAACCGGGGATAGCGGTACTCCTAAGTAGCGAATAGGAAACGTACCAGACCGGAAAGGAAGACAGTGCAGTATAGTAGACCGGACATCATCAGGTACATTCCCAAAGAAGATATCACTTTTCTGCAGATTTGGGGTCAGTCCCGAACAAGAAGCGAAAAGTGATAAAGCCTTCTTCACAACCTCAACTGAAGCCACATCCCCTCTAGTAAAAACAAATAGATCGTCCGCAAAACATAGATGGGTGATGCCTAGGTTTTCACAACCCAAGTGATATCCAAACGCCTCTGCTTCGTCAATGCATTGCTGGAGAAGCATAGAGAACCCCTCCATAACAATAGTGAAAAGATAAGGTGACAAAGGATCACCTTGCCTAATACCTCTTTTGCCATGAAAGAACCCTTTTGCCTCCGAATTAACAACCACCGAGTAAGTAGGGGTCGAAACCATTTCAGTTATCCACTTGATGAGAGTTGGGTGAAAATTCAAACCCCTAAGCATACAAAACAAATAATCCCAGCTAACCATATCGTAAGCTTTCCGCAGATCTATTTTAAAGGCACAACGTGGTGGCCCGTTCCCCAAATGGTAGCCCGTCACTAGTTCATGAGCCATTAGGATGTTATCACCAATACGCCGTCCCGGTATGAAGGCCGATTGTGCTCTACTCACAAGTTGATCTAGATAAGGTTTAATACGATTCACAATCACCTTTGATATGCATTTGTACAAGACCGAACAACATGCGATAGGTCTAAAATCGGACACCAACGAGGCATTGGGAGACTTCGGAAGTAAGCATAACAAGGTATGGTTCAACTCCTTAGCAAGTCGGCCCCGATAAAAGAAATTATGAATAGCCACAAGAACATCTAGTCCAACAATATTCCAAGCCGCCTTGAAGAACTTAGAAGAAAACCCATCAGATCCGGGTGATTTGTCATTTCCAATGCTATACATAGCGTCCTTAATCTCCACATCTTCAACTTGCCGAATCATGTGATTCGCATCACCAACAGACAACCGCGAATCAAACAAAGAATCAGGTATAGATGGAACAACATCATCATCCTTTGTACCAATAATAGATACAAAATGATCAATAAATGCCGATGCCACCTGATCATCATGCACAAAAACACCATCCACGGTGCCTACAGAAAAAATATGACGGGCATGTTGACGCTCCTGAATAACACGATGAAAATATCGTGTGTTCGCATCCCCTTCAGCTAGCCACCGAACCTTAGCTCTTTGACGCTTTGCACTGAAATCAGCCCAGCAAGATTTCTGATACTCATCCCGCAAACGCAAAATATCATTACCCAAAAGCTGATTTCCCGGGTCAATATCTGCTGCTAACAGCACGACATCTAACTCTTCTTTCAAAGCTATAGATTTGTTAGAAAGATTTCCATACGTGGATCGTAACTTACGAAGTGGAGATTTCAGCAACTTCAGTTTTGAAGTACCTTCCACATTAACATTCCAATATTGTCTGATAATGCTCAAAAAATTCGGGTCATTCACTAGAAAGTTATCAAATTTGAATGCACACTTACGAATCTGAACACCCGAAGTGAAAGTAAGCAGCCCCGGAGAGTGATCCGAGAGTCCCCTAGGTAGGAACCTAGAAGTAGCATCCTCAAAAAGTGAAGTAAATTCAGTGTTAACCAAGATACGATCAAGCTTACGCTTTAAACCACCTTCAGATTTCGGTTTTTGACACCAAGTATGATGGATCCCCGTGGACCTCATATCAAAGACTTCAATATCCTCCAAGCACAAAGCAAAGTCATCCATATCACTATTACGGCGCGAAACACCTCCTAAAGCATCGTGCAGAAATAAAAGGCAATTATAATCTCCTGCAACCACCCACGGCTTTGCTCCCATAATAGCTTTAAATTTCCGTAAACCCGACCATAGATGTCTACGGTTCAGACCACGGTTATCTCCATACACAACCGAGAGAAAGAAGGTGTGAGCCGAACCTCTAACATGAACCTGACAATGAACAAATTGCCTATGGAATTCCAACGGCATTACATCCACACAATCAACATCCCAAGCGATAATGATACGAGTACCAAAATCAGATTGAGCTTGATTCGACACCCAGTCCCAACGTCCAAAAGTACTATTACAAATTGTCCGTAAAGAATCAATTCTAACATGCGACTCAAGTATTGCACACATATGCACATTATTATTCCTAATGAGAGATTTGACCTTCTGTTGTTTTTCCGGGGCATTCAGTCCCCGAATATTCCAACATGCAAAAGTAAACATTAAGAACGAGCAATCTGAGGTCCTTTACCTCCGTTTTCACCCGAGTCCTTCTTCTTTGTCCCATCGTCTCGACCATCTCGTACATCCTTTCGTGGTGCACCAACCGATCCAAAACGACTTGTATTCTTTAAAATACCCTTAATGGGTGCTTTTGGAGGTACAACAATAGAAGGCTGTCGTGTAGGGCTTACCTCCGTCTCACCTGGTACTGGCATTGAGAACTCCAATCCTAATCGTTTCATCTCTTTATCTTTCTCCATTCGGTCCAGATCAACAGTCATGCTCTCCACAGGTATGTCGTCCACCACAGAAGTTATCACAGAAGTCACATATGTGTCAGTAAGTACAATCGGTTGTTGGCCGTCAGGTATATCCTCATGATTTGTATCAACAACTGTAGTTACATCCAGCACCTTAGCAACCTCATCATCCTTTGTTCCACTAGTAGATGCTTCCTTATCACCCGTAGCTGTTATAAGAGGCCATATCTCCCTCAAAAATCACTCAAATGATGTGAAACTTGTCTCATTAGCTTGGTATATGTGTTGGCTAGAAAATCCCTTTTGAAATTCGTGATTTGGTGGTGTAATAAATTATTTATGAATTAAACTTCACTGAAAGGTATTTCTGAAAAATAAAGGGGTACCACTGATTTTGCAAAAATGTTTAAAAATAGTAAAACACCTTTAAAAATTGTGAAATTTGGTGAGATTGTTCCTAACATCCCCTAAATCAGAGGGTAAAAATTTGAGGATTTATCATTTGGTGGACCTGAGCTTAAAAGTGGCATTTTTACAACTTGATATTTTGGACAGATTCTGAAATTTTTACAAAAATCCAATTTTATGAATTTTAAGCTTTCCAAAATAGTTGGAAGTCTTCGAAATACACCAAAACAAACCTTTACTATATTGGACTATATAAACAACGTAACGGCATTATAATGGATATTGGTACGATTTATGACTTAGGAACCGTTGAACTTGGAACTTACGTTAAAAATTACGTATTTGTTAGGGCGAGTGTAGTTTCGGAGCCGGGTTTTGACCACGCACCATCATCTCCCAAACCGCATTAATCACTCGAGGTGAGTATTCACAGCCCCTATTTTACCGTTTTTACATTTTTGGGGTGAAAAGCATGTTGTTGATGAAAATTTATTGAATCATGCTTCCAAGTAAGTAATGAAAAATATGATTAATTGTTGCTTTCTAGCAAGTGTTAATGCATTATATTGATACATGTTGAGTAAATTCCCCTTATAATAAACACTACTATTAACTCCGTTAGGAGCCTATGACTTAGTGGATAGCGCTATTTGGTACCAATACCCACCTTACTGACTGACGAGTTGAGGGTGCACGAAATCAGATTTAGCATTCTACACATGTGGACTAGGTTCCACCGCTGAGGTAGTTTGCAGGGAAACGCTCTGCCCATGTGGTCCGCTACCACCTCTGAGGTATTCGTTGGGGTTAACGGCTTGTAGTGGCTCAACCTTACGTATCTTATGTATAATTGAAATTTTGACGTTAGCAAGCGTCCAAGAATTTTCTCTCACGACAAAAGTCTGCTTGTGAAATGTTTTGTGTAAATTAAAAATCTGTGAACTCACCAACTCTCGTAGTTGACGTCTCTTTTTAACATGCTTTTCAGGAAATCAGAAGGTGATCGATAATCTTTGAATTGGACATTCATAGTCATTAATCTAGACTTCGTATTTTGTTTTATTATGTTTGTAAACCTTAAATTTGGGTTGGTTGTAATAACTTTATAAACTTTACATTTTGCTTTATGAATGAATGATGGTATTTATCTCCTATCGCTATGAAATCTGTACTGTTGCATCTCGCGATTCCGCTTTAGCGGGGTGTTACAGAATTGGTATCAGAGCCATAGGTTATAGAGAACATCGGGTTTTCATAAAAACCAAGTACTATAACCAACCTTTTTCAAAAAAAAAAAGGTTAAAACTTTTAATTAAAAGATTTCGATGCATAGGAGAATTTAAAAACTCGTGTGATTAGAATAGGTGCTGTTCTGGTATATCATAGAAATGCGGAGCCTGATCACCTACGCATAGCCATGATATAAGTAGGATAAGACTTGTGAACTAACCATGCTGTTAAAAATTAAAAGTCGAAACTTTCTGAGAATTTCCTGAAAAATGTATTTTTGTGAGTTCGCATTGGTATGTACAAATTTTTGAAAATGTTTCTTGTATATTAACTTAAATCTCTTTATCGCAGTTACCATGTCACAGGAAACCGACCCGTCCGAGAACCAGTCCCTGGGTCCCACGGACCCTCTAGGAGTCGGAGTGTCACTTCCCGTTTCCAGCCCATCGACCGGGAACGTGATCCTTACAGTGATGATGACGCCGACTCTCATCGACCAGTCCCTGCTGTCTGGACCGGACTCCGGATCCGTGCCACCGCTCGGAAGAGCGTGCCTCTGCCCATCCGGATGACTCTCCGCGCCCCGCTGGGGACGGGGCGGGGCCATCCCGAGTAAGGGGCCAGGGCGGATCCTCGTCGTCCTCGTCTTCATCTTCTGGATCTCCGCCGCCTTACCGACCATCGTCTCCAGTGTCGCCTGCCGCCCGACCACCACCTGTTACCCGACCATCACCGGTTCCCCGACCGCCACACATGGCTCGTACCCCTGTCCTTTGCCTGAGAGGCATGAGCCCGACTGAGCGCCAGGAGGTCGCACGTCTCGCCCGAGGTCAGGGTATCCATGAGCATATGATCGACCACCACGATCATATGATCGATTCCTTGATCGATGTGGCCGGAGCTGATAGCCAGCAGCTGTGGTGACTCTTCTTGGCCACACCATGGACTCACTTCACCACTTGTACTTAGTGGTGTATGCGGTGGTGGCCTTTGTGGTCCTGCTGTTCGGGTGGGCTGTCTGGAGGGCGAGGTTCTAGGAGATGGGATCTTTTTGTAGACCGTATTTGATGAACCTCTTATTTGAACTGTTATTTTGAGGCGTAATGCCTAATTGTCGAACTATTTATGATTCTATTTGGATGACTGTAAAACTGCTATGATTTTGGGTACTTTTGCTTGATTATGTAAACCCCAAATTTATGCTATAATTATCTACTGCTTATGTTTATGAATGCATGCTGAATGTGGTTCGCCTGAAATGTTTAAAGAAAATGTTACGTATATGTGATGGCATAGGATGGTATGCACTTGAATTGTGAAAAGTAAGTAGAAGCGTAACTACTCTTAGATTGCGTAAGAAGTCACTAAAACGGTTGAGTATGGTGTTGTTTTAGAAACATGCCTCTAAGAAGGGAAGATCCGGAACTTGCAAGGCTCGTTTTGGAGCAAGTTTTGGCCTCTCTTCCCAACATAATTAGTCAAGTGGCAACCAGACTCACCAACAACACTATTAGATCGGGAACGTTTTCCAACGACAAGGCTAAGGGAAAGGGGAAGATGAAGAAGCCTACCAAACTGCAGTTCAAGGGAAGGCCAGGCAAGGACAGAAGAGTGACCAGAAACTATGGAATTCAGACTCAGGTGGCGGAGAAAGGAGAAGGGACATACCCAAAGCATGGCAAGTGCAGGAACCACCATACCGGAAGGCGCGTTATATGTCGTAAGTGCGGCAAAGGAGGCCATTTTGATAAGGATTGCAAAAGGCGAACCTGTTTTGAGTGTGGAAGCCCCAATCACTACCGAAATGCGTGTCCCGAGCGACACCAGGGGCCTCACGAAAACCCAACTCCACCAGTGAACCAAAGAACTCGGGGAGGTCTGGCTCGAGGAAGAGCCTTTGTGATTAGAGCAGAGGAAGCAAAGCAGAACCCGGATGTGGTCACAGGTACGTTTCTTCTCAACAACTATCCTGCAACTGTGCTTTTTGATTCCGGAGCAGATAGAAGTTATGTGTCGCTAGAATTTAGGCCTAAGATAAACAAGAAGTCTCAGAATTTAAAAGAGGAGCAAATAATCGAATACTCTAAACGGAGAATTAGTAAAGGCTAATAAGGTAATCAGAAGATGCACTTTAGGCTTATCAGGAAATGTAACACCTCGCTAAAGTGGAAACGCAAGGTGCAACAGCACAGATTTCATAGCGATAGGAGATAAATAACACCAATCATTCATAATTAAAATTTAATAATGTTTACAATGTTTACATCCAACCATAATTCAAGTGTTTTACAAACATAACAAAATAAAAATAATAAAGTCTTGATTTGGTGATTTTATAACAACACAACTAGGCATTATCGGTCACCTTCTGATTTCCTGAAAAGCATGTTAAAAAGAGACGTCAACTACGAGAGTTGGTGAGTTCACAGGTTTTTATATGCACAAAAAGTTTCGCATGCAGACTTATTATCGAAAAATTAATGAATCTTTTTAACCGTTCACAACCACGTGTATACTTGGACGTTCGCTCACGCCAAAATACACAATTATGCATAAGATATGTAAAACTTCGAGCCACTACCAAACCGTTAACCCCAACGAATACCTCAAAGGTGGTCGCTAACCACATGGGCGGAACGTTCGTGCGAACTACCTCAGCGGTGGAACTCACGTCCACATGTGTAGGTCATCTTTCAACGAGTACCTCAGCGGTGGGGATCCTTTGCCCCACATGTGTAGTCGTTACTTCAGAAATAGTGCACCCTTCACTCGTCAGTCCTTCGGGTGGGTATTGGTACCAAATAGCGCTATCCACTAAGTCCATAGGCTCCTAAATGAGTTAATGGTAGTGTATATTCTAAGGGGCAAACTTTACTCGCACATATCGTCACAATGCATACTCACATAATCATGCTAAAAAGCATACGTGTACACAATTCACATAACCATGCTAAGAAGCATACATGTACACAATTCATCAAACGTTGCTAGAAAGCAAATTTTCATAACTTTTATCAACAACATGCTTTTCACCCCAAATACGTAAAAACGTTAAAAACGGGGCTGTGAATACTCACCTTGAGTGGTTTTAGCGTTTAGACAATCGTTAGTGCGAGGTTAAGTCCCGGCTCCGATTCTACCAATGCCCTAATACAAACGTAGTTGTCGTAAGTTCTAAATTTTACGGTCCGTAAATAATAAATCAATCCCGATATCCATATAATGCCTTTACTATATTTTAGTAAGTTTATTTTAATATAATAAGTCTTTTTGTTATATAAGATCATGATCCAAACACATGGGAAATAGGAATGTTTGTAAAGTAACATTTTTGAAATATTACACTTCGGGCAGATTTGTTCCAATGCAAAGGTGTCACCATTAAACCTAGTTCCAAAGGGAGTTAGGTTTCAAAATTTTTACCTACTGGAATTTGGGATATTAACATCAATCCCACAATTTTTCATAATTTTTGGAAGTGTTTTACATATTTTAAGAATTTTTATAAAAACAGTGGGCACCTTTTATTTTCAGAAAGACATGTCAGGGATGTTTGCTTCATAAAGAATTCATCTTCCCACCAAATCACGAATTTCAAAAGGGATTTTCTAGATAACACATATACCAAGCTAATGAGACAAATTTCACATCATTTGGGTGATTTTTGAGGGAGATATGGCCTCTTAAAGTCGTGCATGTGCAATCTGCCACCATGGGACAGCCTACACCACTAACTTGTTTTCATTGGTTGAACCCTCAAAAGTCCACCAAATCACATGATTTTGGATTCTTTAGAAAGCTATCTCAGAGAACTTGAGTTTGAAATCAAAAATCGTGCATTTTGGATAATTTGTCCAAGAGATATGCATGCATGAAGATGATACAAGTTTTCTGAGCAAAAGCTGTTGAGCTTCAAAAAGTTTTTAAATGGTTGGAGGGGTTTTACTCCGAATTTTTAAGTGATTCAAAAGGGATTTTCTTCCTAACTCATCAAATTTCAATCTATCAAATTTTTACAGAAAAATAACTCAGTTTACTATGCCTTTGAGACGTTTAAACAAGCATGCAACAATCTGCCAGCACAAAATCATAGACAAAAGTTCCATACTTTCACCAAAACACTTAGAATCTCCATCTTTGGGGTGTATTTGATGACAAACTAATATCCCCCAACTTATTTACCATAGGATGGATGAAATAAATTTAAATAACATCAAAACTTATGCATGGAATAATGGATGATTTTCAGCCCCCAAAATGAGTATCAAAACATTAAAAACATAGGATTTTCATCTCAAATCTTGTGTTCATAAAGAGGAGTCATGGAATTTCACCTTCTTTGAATGTTTTTACACATTCTTAAGGTTCATTCTCATCCTTAAACAACAAGAATGATACTCAACCAACAAGGAGGTTTTAAACCTCAAGAAACTCAAGAAAAACACCCTAAAGGGGTAGAAATCGAAGCTAGAATGCTTGTTTTCCTTCATACCTTTAAGAGATTATTGTATGGAACTTGAAGATCTTGATTAAAACTCTAATAATCTGAGTTTTGAAGATGAATATGGCTGGATTTTCTTGGAGAAAAGATGAGGAGAAGAGAGAGAGAGAGAGTTTTGGAAAAATGAGAGATGAAAAGAAGGGTGATGATGGTTTTGTTTCTTGGAAAAACAAGAGAGAAAGATGTGATTGGGGGGAGTGGTGGTGGCCGGCCATCATGGCCAATCCCCCTTTTTTTTTCTTTTTTTTTTAAATGAGTTAACTTACACTGCTATTTCAACGCAGTACCGGGTTTTGGCGCGTTTTCGATAGGAACCGATTTTTCGAGGGTAATTTCGGATTATTTAAACCAGTTTACTTCTATTTTAAATAAAATAACTTAATTTTCTAAAAATCAACTTTAATTTGGCATTATAGGATTATCGGGTGACTTCGGGCCGGTTCGGGCTTTTTCGGGCAGTTTTCGGGACTTTTAGGTTTTAGCCTAAAATTTTCACGCAAACTAACCTAGTATCATTTAAAAACTTAAATAACGGTTTTTAACCTACGGAAACGCTACTGAGTGAGTTAACGAGTAGCTAACCTGAAGGTCAAAACTGACAGTTGTCACATTTACCCCCGGTTGAAAGAAATTTCGTCCCGAAATTTAATTCTTGCTGCTAACGCAGGGGTTCTTTGTGAAGAGATGCGGGTACTTGTCTTTCATGAACGCCTCCCGCTCCCAGGTGAACTCAGGTCCGTGCCTGGAGTTCCATCGCACTTTGACAATCGGTATTTTACTGCGCCGGAGTTGCTTGATTTCTCGATCAAGAATCTCAATAGGTTCCTCCGTGGCGCGCAGTTGTTCATCGATTTGTATTTCCTTCAAAGGAAAGATCACTGTCTCTTCCGATAGGCATTTCTTTAGATTGGACACATGAAACGTGTTGTGAATAGAGCTGAGCTCTAGGGGTAAATCTAGACTGTATGCGACGGGTCCGATTCTTTTCATGATCTTAAATGGTCCAACAAAACGAGGGCTCAACTTCCCTCTCTTTCCAAATCTTATCAGTCCTTTCCAGGGTGATACCTTTAGTAACACTTTATCGCCAACTTGGAATTCTAACGGCTTTCGCCGATTATCAGCGTAGCTCTTCTGGCGATCCCTGGCCGCTTTAAGCTTCTCCTGTACCAGTTTAATCTTATCAGTGGTCTCCTGTACGATGTCAGGTCTAAGCAGTCGACTCTCCCCCACTTCTAACCAATTGAGTGGGAATCTGCACTTGCGTCCATACAGTGCTTCGTATGGGGCACACCGAATACTTGCATGATAACTGTTGTTGTAGGAGAACTCGACTAAAGGTAGGTGATCATCCCAGTTGCCTCCGAACTCTAAAACACATGCACGCAGCATATCTTCCAGTGTTTGTATGGTCCTTTCTGTCTGATCGTCAGTTTGTGGATGATAGGTGGTGCTCAAATCTACGCAAGTACCTAATGCTACCTGCAGTGACTGCCAAAAATGTGAAGTAAATCTGCTGTCTCTGTCAGAGATGATCGAGATTGGCACTCCATGTCGCATAACTATCTCATCGACATACAATCGCGCGAGTCTATCAATGCCATACGTTTCTCTTATTGGCAAGAAATGCGCAGATTTTGTGAGTCGGTCAACGATTACCCAAATCGAATCATGGCCCTTTTTAGTCTTGGGCAACTTGGTCACGAAATCCATGGATATCCGCTCTCATTTCCATTCTGGGATTTCTGGTTGCTGTAATAGTCCAGACGGTTTCTGGTGTTCCGCCTTGATTCTTGGACAGGTTAGACATTTGCTCACGTAGGTGGCGATATCCTTCTTCATTCCGGGCCACCAATAGTGTTCCTTCAGTCCTTTGTACATTTTGTCAGATCCTGGGCGTATCGAATACTTTAATTGATGAGCCTCGTCCATGATCATCGTCCTTAACTGATCAACTTTTGGAACCCAAATCCTATCCTTGAAATAACGCACTCCGTCTGCTTTCTCCTCGAACTCTTTCTCCATTTTGTGAAGAGTTTCCTTCTTTAGTTTGTTTGCCTTTAGAGCTTCTCTCTGAGCTTCCAGTATTTGACTTTTCAGACTGGTTTGAACTATCACTCCCATGGCTCGCGCCCTTGTGGGCTTCACCCTTTCCTTCCTGCTCAGCGCATCAGCTACAACATTCGCCTTCCCTGGGTGATATTTGATCTCAGTCGTAATCGATTAGCAACTCAACCCATATTCTCTGCCTCATGTTCAACATTTTCTGATCGAGAATGTGCTGGAGGCTCTTATGGTCCGTAAAAATGGTGCATTTGGTGCCGTAGAGATAATGTCTCCAAATCTTAGGGGCAAACACCACTGCTCCGAGCTCCAAGTCATGAGTGGTGTAGTTCTTCTCGTGGACCTTCAGTTGCTTGGATGCATAGGCGATAACTTTCTCGTTCTGCATCAAGACACATCCCAAGCCTTGATGTGAAGCATCGCAATACACCACAAAGTTATCCGTTCCTCGGGCAACGCCAGAATGGGTGCATTGCATAACTTATGCTTGAGCAACTGGAATGCTTCTTCCTGTTTTTCTCCCCAAATAAACTTCCTGTCCTTTTGCGTTAAGGTTGTCAGCGGCTGCGCAATCTTGGAGAAATTTGCAATGAATCGTGGGTAGTAGCCTGCCAAACCGAGAAACTGTCGAATTTCTGTCGGTGTCTTTGGGGATTCCCACTTCTTTATGGCCTCGATCTTGGCTGGATCGACGTGTATTCCTTCTTTGTTCACCACATGGCCTAAAAAGTGAACTTCTCGGATCCAAAATTCGCACTTTGAGAATTTAGCATAAAGCTTTTCAGTTTTGAGTAATTCTAGTATCAGCCTCAAATGATGCTCGTGGTCTTCCTTGCTCCGTGAGTAAATCAGGATGTCGTCTATGAAGGCAATCACGAACTTATCTAAATACGGTCGACACACTCGGTTCATCAGGTCCATAAATACTGCTGGAGTGTTCGTCAAGCCGAACGGCATGACTAAGAACTCATAATGACCATAACGAGTTCTGAACGCCGTCTTTGCGATATCTTCTTCCCGAACTCGCATTTGATGGTATCCGGATCGAAGATCGATCTTGGAGAAGTACGTAGCTCCTTGCAATTGATCGAACAGATCATCGATGCGTGGAAGGGGGTAACGGTTCTTGATGGTGATCTTGTTCAGCTCCCTATACTCGATGCACATGCGAAAAGATCCATCTTTTTGACGAACAACACGGGGGCTCCCCAGGGTGAAGAGCTGGGTCGGATGAATCCCTTATCTAGCAGCTCTTGAAGTTGATTTGACAGCTCTTGCGTCTCTGACGGTGCTAGACGATATGGCGACTTTGCTATGGGGCCTGCTCCGGGAACTAAGTCAACGTGGAACTCCACTTGTCCATGTAGGGGTAATTCGGGTAACTCTTCCGGGTATACTTCGAGAAATTCTCGCGCAATCGGGATATCCTGGATTTGCTTCTCCTTTGCTTTCTCATCTACTACGTGCGCCACAAATGCTACACATTCCTTTCGTAGATGGCTACGCATTTTCATGTATGACACTATCTTAATGTCTCTCCTTGGCTTTTCTCCGTGTACTTCAAGCACACCTCCATCGGGTAATGCTAGCCTAACTATCTTCTCAGCACAGCATATTGTTGCCCTATGGTTGGACATCCAATCCATACCAATGATTATATCAAAACTCCCTATCTTGATCGGGATTAAATCTATACTAAAGTCCTTTCTTGCTAAGCTCAGTGTGCATTTCTTGACTACTTTTCGACTTTTATCTGAATGATCTTGAGTTGTCTCTTCTGGCTGGTGCTCTACTTTCTTTTATTACCATCTTTCCATTCGATGGACACTACGACTCCCTTATTTCTTTTATTTGCAACAAGGTCGGTAGTAATCTTGAGTGACTATGGTAGGTACGACTTCCTGGACTTGTTGGGCTATCAGTTGAGCAATGTTGATCGATTAATTCTTACGGTTCACTTTCTAGCTACGTGTGTTTCTTCTGGAAAATACGGTTCTAAATCATTTGTAAAATGTATATTTGATTAAAAGTTGTCTTTAATAAATGTTCGAAGATATTTGTATTTTATTTGTGACAATTTCTTTAAATTAAAATCGATAAGAACATCTTTGTGATTAATTAAAATTTGGTTTCGTAAAAACTTAATACTTATCTGAAAAGGTCAAAATTTGATGCTAATGCGTCCTCAAAATAATTTACTTGCCCAAGCTAAGGTTTAAATGAGACAACCAAAAAAAGTACATTTTGGAAATTCTTTCACATCCACAGCATACGAGAGTTACAACCGAAAGGATCAACTTTGCCAATAGTATTACCACAACTTGCCAGCACAAGTCAACTCTCCTAGTCGTCCTTCTTGCCGTCATAGCATTTTCTACAACATTGGTGGTACATTCCTCCAAGAGATGCGCCAAGTTTGTCAACTAAATTATGGCCTGATTCCATCTTGATGCCCTGCTTCGACTATTTTGCAGTCCATCAGCGAGTGTTCGCATAGTTCGAGCCTCTCCTTGAGCCATACTAATATTATGAGCGATCAATATCCTCGAAAGGATACGAAATGATCTTGCATTACCCTAATGAGTTATCGCCAGTCCGCTCCGAAAGGTTACCGCAACTGTCTTCTGAGTTGTCTCATATGAGGTGTTGGGAGGATCGGAGGTGGATTGATTGTAATGTCTTCGCTTGTTACTCCAATGTCGGAATCGTAATGCCTAAACGGGTCTTTCTCCGAAGTCTAAGTAATAGTGTTCGGCATAACTTATTAACGCGCCTTCAAACTACTAGTGTCATCCTAAGCGCTAACGCAAGAGTGTTCAACAGTGGCGTTACTTTACTTAAACGCGTAAGTGCTATAGTAAATATCAGCATCATAATATGCTTAGGTGAACTCACACGGTTTATGTTTTTCAGGAAATTTTTCGAAGGTACCAACTTTTAAACTCTAACAGTATGACTAGTTCATAAGTCTTATCCTACTTATATCATGGCTAGGCGTAGGTGATCAGGCTCCGCATATCTATGATATATCAGAATAACACCTATCCTAATCATCTTAGCAGTAAAATTCTCCTAAATTTTGAAATCTTTGATTTTGAAAAGTTATATAATTTCTGTAAAAATGTTGGTTATAGTACTTGGGTTTATAGAAAACCGATGTTCTCTATAACCTATGGCTCTGATACCAAGTCTGTAACACCCCGCTAAAGCGGAAACGCAAGGTGCAACAGCACAGATTTCATAGCGATAGGAGATAAATAACACCAATCATTCATAATTAAAATTTAATAACGTTTACAAAGTTTACATCCAACCATAATTCAAGTGTTTTACAAACATAACAAAATAAAAATAATAAAGTCTTGATTTGGTGATTTTATAACAACACAACTAGGCATTATCGGTCACCTTCTGATTTCCTGAAAAGCATGTTAAAAAGAGACATCAACTACGAGAGTTGGTGAGTTCACAGGTTTTTATATGCACAAAAAGTTTCGCATGCAGACTTATTATCGAAAAATTAATGAATCTTTTTAACCGTTCACAACCACGTGTATACTTGGACGTTCGCTCACGCCAAAATACACAATTATGCATAAGATATGTAAAACTTCGAGCCACTACCAAACCGTTAACCCCAACAAATACCTCAGAGGTGGTCGCTAACCACATGGGCGGAACGTTCGTGCGAACTACCTCAGCGGTGGAACTCACGTCCACATGTGTAGGTCATCTTTCAACGAGTACCTCAGCGGTGGGGATCCTTTGCCCCACATGTGTAGTCGTTACTTCAGAAATAGTGCACCCTTCACTCGTCAGTCCTTCGGGTGGGTATTGGTACCAAATAGCGCTATCCACTAAGTCCATAGGCTCCTAAATGAGTTAATGGTAGTGTATATTCTAAGGGGAAAACTTTACTCGCACATATCGTCACAATGCATACTCACATAATCATTCTAAAAAGCATACGTGTACACAATTCACATAACCATGCTAAGAAGCATACATGTACACAATTCATCAAACGTTGCTAGAAAGCAAATTTTCATAACTTTTATCAACAACATGCTTTTCACCCCAAATACGTAAAAACGTTAAAAACGGGGCTGTGAATACTCACCTTGAGTGGTTTTAGCGTTTAGACAATCGTTAGTGCGAGGTTAAGTCCCGGCTCCGATTCTACCAATGCCCTAATACAAACGTAGTTGTCGTAAGTTCTAAATTTTACGGTCCGTAAATAATAAATCAATCCCGATATCCATATAATGCCTTTACTATATTTTAGTAAGTTTATTTTAATATAATAAGTCTTTTTGTTATATAAGATCATGATCCAAACACATGGGAAATAGGAATGTTTGTAAAGTAACATTTTTGAAATATTACACTTCGGGCAGATTTGTTCCAATGCAAAGGTGTCACCATTAAACCTAGTTCCAAAGGGAGTTAGGTTTCAAAATTTTTACCTACTGGAATTTGGGATATTAACATCAATCCCACAATTTTTCATAATTTTTGGAAGTGTTTTACATATTTTAAGAATTTTTATAAAAACAGTGGGCACCTTTTATTTTCAGAAAGACATGTCAGGGATGTTTGCTTCATAAAGAATTCATCTTCCCACCAAATCACGAATTTCAAAAGGGATTTTCTAGATAACACATATACCAAGCTAATGAGACAAATTTCACATCATTTGGGTGATTTTTGAGGGAGATATGGCCTCTTAAAGTCGTGCATGTGCAATCTGCCACCATGGGACAGCCTACACCACTAACTTGTTTTCATTGGTTGAACCCTCAAAAGTCCACCAAATCACATGATTTTGGATTCTTTAGAAAGCTATCTCAGAGAACTTGAGTTTGAAATCAAAAATCGTGCATTTTGGATAATTTGTCCAAGAGATATGCATGCATGAAGATGATACAAGTTTTCTGAGCAAAAGCTGTTGAGCTTCAAAAAGTTTTTAAATGGTTGGAGGGGTTTTACTCCGAATTTTTAAGTGATTCAAAAGGGATTTTCTTCCTAACTCATCAAATTTCAATCTATCAAATTTTTACAGAAAAATAACTCAGTTTACTATGCCTTTGAGACGTTTAAACAAGCATGCAACAATCTGCCAGCACAAAATCATAGACAAAAGTTCCATACTTTCACCAAAACACTTAGAATCTCCATCTTTGGGGTGTATTTGATGACAAACTAATATCCCCCAACTTATTTACCATAGGATGGATGAAATAAATTTAAATAACATCAAAACTTATGCATGGAATAATGGATGATTTTCAGCCCCCAAAATGAGTATCAAAACATTAAAAACATAGGATTTTCATCTCAAATCTTGTGTTTAAAGAGGAGTCATGGAATTTCACCTTCTTTGAATGTTTTTACACATTCTTAAGGTTCATTCTCATCCTTAAACAACAAGAATGATACTCACCCAACAAGGACGTTTTAAACCTCAAGAAACTCAAGAAAAACACCCTAAAGGGGTAGAAATCGAAGCTAGAATGCTTGTTTTCCTTCATACCTTTAAGAGATTATTGTATGGAACTTGAAGATCTTGATTAAAACTCTAATAATCTGAGTTTTGAAGATGAATATGGCTGGATTTTCTTGGAGAAAAGATGAGGAGAAGAGAGAGAGAGAGAGAGAGTTTTGGAAAAATGAGAGATGAAAAGAAGGGTGATGATGGTTTTGTTTCTTGGAAAAACAAGAGAGAAAGATGTGATTGGGGGGAGTGGTGGTGGCCGGCCATCATGGCCAATCCCCTTTTTTTTTCTTTTTTTTTAAATGAGTTAACTTACACTGCTATTTCAACGCAGTACCGGGTTTTGGCGCGTTTTCGATAGGAACCGATTTTTCGAGGGTAATTTCGGATTATTTAAACCAGTTTACTTCTATTTTAAATAAAATAACTTAATTTTCTAAAAATCAACTTTAATTTGGCATTATAGGATTATCGGGTGACTTCGAGCCGGTTCGGGCTTTTTCGGGCAGTTTTCGGGACTTTTAGGTTTTAGCCTAAAATTTTCACGCAAACTAACCTAGTATCATTTAAAAACTTAAATAACGGTTTTTAACCTACGGAAACGCTACTGAGTGAGTTAACGAGTAGCTAACCTGAAGGTCAAAACTGACAGTTGTCACAGGAAAGGAATTTAGCATAGATTTAATCCCAATCAAGATAGGGAGTTTTGATATAATAGTTGGTATGGATTGGATGTCCAACCACCAAGCGACGATATGCTGTGCTGAAAAGATAGTTAGGCTAGCATTGCCCGATGGAAGTGTACTCGAGGTGCACGGAGAGAAGCCAAAGAAAGATATTAAGTTAGTATCGTTTATGAAAATGCGTAGCCATTTGCGAAAGGAGTGTGTAGCATTCTTGGCGCACGTGGTAGATAAGAAAGCAGAAGAGAAGTCAATCCAAGATATTCCAGTTGTGCGGGAATTTCCTGAGGTATTCCCGGAAGAGCTACCCGGATTACCTCCACCACGGCAAGTAGAATTCCACATCGACTTAATCCCTGGAGCAGGCCCCGTAGCAAAGTCACCTTATCGACTAGCACCATCCGAGATGCAGGAGCTTTCAAGCCAACTTCAAGAGCCGCTAGACAAAGGATTCATTCGACCCAGCTTTTCGCCTTGGGGAGCCCCCGTGTTGTTCGTCAAGAAGAAGGATGGATCTTTCCGCATGTGCATCGACTATAGGGAGCTGAACAAGATCACCATCAAGAACCGATACCCTCTTCCACGCATCGATGACCTGTTCGATCAACTGCAGGGAGCATCGTACTTCTCCAAGATCGATCTTCGATCCGGATACCATCAAATGCGAGTTCGTGAGGAAGACATCGCAAAGACAGCGTTCAGAACTCGTTATGGTCATTATGAGTTCTTAGTCATGCCTTTTGGTTTGACGAACGCTCCAGCCGTGTTCATGGATCTGATGAACCGAGTGTGCCGACCGTAAGTTCGTAATTGTCTTCATAGGCGACATCCTGATTTATTCGCAGAGCAAGGAGGATCATGAGCAACACCTGAGGCTGATATTAGAACTACTTAAGACCGAAAGGCTTGACGCCAAATTCTCAAAGTGCGAATTTTGGATCCGAGAAGTTCACTTTTTAGGTCATGTGGTGAACAAAGAAGGAATACACGTCGACCCAGCAAAGATCGAGGCTATAAAGAAATGGGAAGCCCCGAAGACACCAACGGAAATTCGACAATTTCTCGGATTGGCAGGCTACTACCGGCGATTCATTGCAAATTTCTCCAAGATTGCGCAACCGCTGACAACCTTAACGCAAAAAGACAAGAAGTTTATTTGGGGAGAGAAGCCGGAAGAAGCATTCCAACTGCTTAAGCATAAGTTGTGCAATGCACCCATTCTAGCGTTACCCGAGGGAACGGATAACTTCGTGGTGTATTGCGATGCTTCACATCAAGGCTTAGGAGGTGTTTTGATGCAGAACGAGAAAGTCATTGCCTATGCATCCAGACAACTGAAGGTCCAAGAGAAGAACTACACCACTCATGACTTGGAGCTCAGAGAAGTGGTGTTTGCCCTTAAGATTTGGAGACATTATCTCTACGGCACCAAATGCACAATTTTTACGGATCATAAGAGCCTCCAGCACATTCTCGATCAGAAAATGCTGAACATCAGACAGAGAAGATGGGTTGAGTTGCTCAGCGATTACGACTGCGAGATTAAATATCACCCAGGGAAGGCGAATGTAGTAGCTGATGCGCTAAGCAGGAAGGAGCGGGTGAAGCCTATAAGGACGCGAGCAATGGGAACGATAGTGCAGACCAGCCTGAAAAGCCAGATATTGGAAGCTCAGAGAGAAGCTCTGAAGGCTGACAATTTAAAGAAAGAGACACTTCACAAGATGGAGGAGGAGTTTGAGGAGAGAACGGATGGAGTGCGTTATTTCAAGGATAGAATTTGGGTTCCGAAAGTCGATCAGTTAAGGAAATTGATTATGAATGAAGCTCATCAATCAAAGTACTTGATACACCCAGGTTCAGACAAGATGTATAAAGGACTGAAGGAACACTATTGGTGGTGCAAGAATCAAGGCAGAACACCATAAACCGTCAGGACTATTACAGCAACCAGAAATCCCAGAATGGAAATGGGAGCGGATATCAATGGATTTCGTGACCAAGTTGCCCAAAACTAAAAAGGGCCATGATTCAATTTGGGTAATCGTTGACCGACTCACGAAATCTGCGCATTTCTTACCAATAAGGGAAACTTATAGCATTGATAGGCTCGCGCAATTATATGTCGATGAGATAGTTATGCGACATGGAGTGCTGATCTCGATCATCTCCGATAGAGACAGCAGATTCACCTCACGATTTTGGCAGTCACTACAGGCAGCTTTAGGTACCAGCATGGATTTAAGCACCGCCTATCATCCGCAAACCGACGGTCAGACAGAAAGGACCATACAAACACTGGAGGATATGCTGCGTGCATGTGTGTTAGAATTCGGAGGCAGCTGGGATGATCATCTACCATTAGTTGAATTCTCCTACAACAACAGTTATCATGCAAGTATTCTGTGTCAGTAAGTACAATCGGTTGTTGGCCGTCAGGTATATCCTCATGATTTGTATCAACAACTATAGTTACATCCAGCACCTTAGCAACCTCATCATCCTTTGTTCCACTAGTAGATGCTTCCTTATCACCCGTAGCTGTTATAAGAGGCCATATCTACCTCAAAAATCACTCAAATGATGTGAAACTTGTCTCATTAGCTTGGTATATGTGTTGGCTAGAAAATCCCTTTTGAAATTCGTGATTTGGTGGCGTAATAAATTATTTATGAATTAAACTTCACTGAAAGGTATTTCTGAAAAATAAAGGAGTACCACTGATTTTGCAAAAATGTTTAAAAATAGTAAAACACCTTTAAAAATTGTGAAATTTGGTGAGATTGTTCCTAACATCCCCTAAATCAGAGGGTAAAAATTTGAGGATTTATCATTTGGTGGACCTAAGCTTAAAAGTGGCATTTTTACAACTTGATATTTTGGACAGATTCTGAAATTTTTACAAAAATCCAATTTTATGAATTTTAAGCTTTCCAAAATAGTTGGAAGTCTTCGAAATACACCAAAACAAACCTTTACTATATTGGACTATATAAACAACGTAACGGCATTATAATGGATATTGGTACGATTTATGACTTAGGAACCGTTGAACTTGGAACTTACGTTAAAAATTACGTATTTGTTAGGGCGAGTGTAGTTTCGGAGCCGGGTTTTGACCATGCACCATCATCTCCCAAACCGCATTAATCACTCGAGGTGAGTATTCACAGCCCCTATTTTACCGTTTTTACGTTTTTGGGGTGAAAAGCATGTTGTTGATGAAAATTTATTGAATCATGCTTCCAAGTAAGTAATGAAAAATATGATTAATTGTTGCTTTCTAGCAAGTGTTAATGCATTATATTGATACATGTTGAGTAAATTCCCCTTATAATAAACACTACTATTAACTCCGTTAGGAGCCTATGACTTAGTGGATAGCGCTATTTGGTACCAATACCCACCTTACTGACTGACGAGTTGAGGGTGCACGAAATCAGATTTAGCATTCTACACATGTGGACTAGGTTCCACCGCTGAGGTAGTTTGCAGGGAAACGCTCTGCCCATGTGGTCCGCTACCACCTCTGAGGTATTCGTTGGGGTTAACGGCTTGTAGTGGCTCAACCTTACGTATCTTATGTAAAATTGAAATTTTGACGTTAGCAAGCGTCCAAGAATTTTCTCTCACGACAAAAGTCTGCTTGTGAAATGTTTTGTGTAAATTAAAAATCTGTGAACTCACCAACTCTCGTAGTTGACGTCTCTTTTTAACATGCTTTTCAGGAAATCAGAAGGTGATCGATAATCTTTGAATTGGACATTCATAGTCATTAATCTAGACTTCGTATTTTGTTTTATTATGTTTGTAAACCTTAAATTTGGGTTGGTTGTAATAACTTTATAAACTTTACATTTTGCTTTATGAATGAATGATGGTATTTATCTCCTATCGCTATGAAATCTGTACTGTTGCATCTCGCGATTCCGCTTTAGCGGGGTGTTACAGAATTGGTATCAGAGCCATAGGTTATAGAGAACATCGGTTTTTCATAAAAACCAAGTACTATAACCAACCTTTTTCAAAAAAAAAAAGGTTAAAACTTTTAATTAAAAGATTTCGATGCATAGGAGAATTTAAAAACTCGTGTGATTAGAATAGGTGCTGTTCTGGTATATCATAGAAATGCGGAGCCTGATCACCTACGCATAGCCATGATATAAGTAGGATAAGACTTGTGAACTAACCATGCTGTTAAAAATTAAAAGTCGAAACTTTCTGAGAATTTCCTGAAAAATGTATTTTTGTGAGTTCGCATTGGTATGTACAAATTTTTGAAAATGTTTCTTGTATATTAACTTAAATCTCTTTATCGCAGTTACCATGTCACAGGAAACCGACCCGTCCGAGAACCAGTCCCTGGGGTCCCACGGACCCTCTAGGAGTCGGAGTGTCACTTCCCGTTCCCAGCCCATCGACCGGGAACGTGATCCTTACAGTGATGATGACGCCGACTCTCATCGACCAGTCCCTGCTGTCTGGACCGGACTCCGGATCCGTGCCACCGCTCGGAAGAGCGTGCCTCTGCCCATCCGGATGACTCTCCGCGCCCCGCTGGGGACGGGGCGGGGCCATCCCGAGTAAGGGGCCAGGGCGGATCCTCGTCGTCCTCGTCTTCATCTTCTGGATCTCCGCCGCCTTACCGACCATCGTCTCCAGTGTCGCCTGCCGCCCGACCACCACCTGTTACCCGACCATCACCGGTTCCCCGACCGCCACACATGGCTCGTACCCCTGTCCTTTGCCTGAGAGGCATGAGCCCGACTGAGCGCCAGGAGGTCGCACGTCTCGCCCGAGGTCAGGGTATCCATGAGCATATGATCGACCACCACGATCATATGATCGATTCCTTGATCGATGTGGCCGGAGCTGATAGCCAGCAGCTCACTCGTGTGGTGACTCTTCTTGGCCACACCATGGACTCACTTCACCACTTGTACTTAGTGGTGTATGCGGTGGTGGCCTTTGTGGTCCTGCTGTTCGGGTGGGCTGTCTGGAGGGCGAGGTTCTAGGAGATGGGATCTTTTTGTAGACCGTATTTGATGAACCTCTTATTTGAACTGTTATTTTGAGGCGTAATGCCTAATTGTCGAACTATTTATGATTCTATTTGGATGACTGTAAAACTGCTATGATTTTGGGTACTTTTGCTTGATTATGTAAACCCCAAATTTATGCTATGATTATCTACTGCTTATGTTTATGAATGCATGCTGAATGTGGTTCGCCTGAAATGTTTAAAGAAAATGTTACGTATATGTGATGGCATAGGATGGTATGCACTTGAATTGTGAAAAGTAAGTAGAAGCGTAACTACTCTTAGATTGCGTAAGAAGTCACTAAAACGGTTGAGTATGGTGTTGTTTTAGAAACATGCCTCTAAGAAGGGAAGATCCGGAACTTGCAAGGCTCGTTTTGGAGCAAGTTTTGGCCTCTCTTCCCAACATAATTAGTCAAGTGGCAACCAGACTCACCAACAACATTATTAGATCGGGAACGTTTTCCAACGACAAGGCTAAGGGAAAGGGGAAGATGAAGAAGCCTACCAAACTGCAGTTCAAGGGAAGGCCAGGCAAGGACAGAAGAGTGACCAGAAACTATGGAATTCAGACTCAGGTGGCGGAGAAAGGAGAAGGGACATACCCAAAGCATGGCAAGTGCAGGAACCACCATACCGGAAGGCGCGTTATATGTCGTAAGTGCGGCAAAGGAGGCCATTTTGATAAGGATTGCAAAAGGCGAACCTGTTTTGAGTGTGGAAGCCCCAATCACTACCGAAATGCGTGTCCCGAGCGACACCAGGGGCCTCACGATAACCCAACTCCACCAGTGAACCAAAGAACTCGGGGAGGTCTGGCTCGAGGAAGAGCCTTTGTGATTAGAGCAGAGGAAGCAAAGCAGAACCCGGATGTGGTCACAGGTACGTTTCTTCTCAACAACTATCCTGCAACTGTGCTTTTTGATTCCGGAGCAGATAGAAGTTATGTGTCGCTAGAATTTAGGCCTAAGATAAACAAGAAGTCTCAGAATTTAAAAGAGGAGCAAATAATCGAATACTCTAAACGGAGAATTAGTAAAGGCTAATAAGGTAATCAGAAGATGCACTTTAGGCTTATCAGGAAAGGAATTTAGCATAGATTTAATCCCAATCAAGATAGGGAGTTTTGATATAATAGTTGGTATGGATTGGATGTCCAACCACCAAGCGACGATATGCTGTGCTGAAAAGATAGTTAGGGTAGCATTGCCCGATGGAAGTGTGCTCGAGGTGCACGGAGAGAAGCCAAAGAAAGATATTAAGTTAGTATCGTTTATGAAAATGCGTAGCCATTTGCGAAAGGAGTGTGTAGCATTCATGGCGCACGTGGTAGATAAGAAAGCAGAAGAGAAGTCAATCCAAGATATTCCAGTTGTGCGGGAATTTCCTGAGGTATTCCCGGAAGAGCTACCCGGATTACCTCCACCACGGCAAGTAGAATTCCACATCGACTTAATCCCTGGAGCAGGCCCCGTAGCAAAGTCACCTTATCGACTAGCACCATCCGAGATGCAGGAGCTTTCAAGCCAACTTCAAGAGCCGCTAGACAAAGGATTCATTCGACCCAGCTTTTCGCCTTGGGGAGCCCCCGTGTTGTTCGTCAAGAAGAAGGATGGATCTTTCCGCATGTGCATCGACTATAGGGAGCTGAACAAGATCACCATCAAGAACCGATACCCTCTTCCACGCATCGATGACCTGTTCGATCAACTGCAGGGAGCATCGTACTTCTCCAAGATCGATCTTCGATCCGGATACCATCAAATGCGAGTTCGTGAGGAAGACATCGCAAAGACAGCGTTCAGAACTCGTTATGGTCATTATGAGTTCTTAGTCATGCCTTTTGGTTTGACGAATGCTCCAGCTGTGTTCATGGATCTGATGAACCGAGTGTGCCGACCGTAAGTTCGTAATTGTCTTCATAGGCGACATCCTGATTTATTCGCAGAGCAAGGAGGATCATGAGCAACACCTGAGGCTGATATTAGAACTACTTAAGACCGAAAGGCTTGACGCCAAATTCTCAAAGTGCGAATTTTGGATCCGTGAAGTTCACTTTTTAGGTCATGTGGTGAACAAAGAAGGAATACACGTCCACCCAGCAAAGATCGAGGCCATAAAGAAATGGGAAGCCCCGAAGACACCAACGGAAATTCGACAATTTCTCGGATTGGCAGGCTACTACCGGCGATTCATTGCAAATTTCTCCAAGATTGCGCAACCGCTGACAACCTTAACGCAAAAAGACAAGAAGTTTATTTGGGGAGAGAAGCCGAAAGAAGCATTCCAACTGCTCAAGCATAAGTTGTGCAATGCACCCATTCTAGCGTTACCCGAGGGAACGGATAACTTCGTGGTGTATTGCGATGCTTCACATCAAGGCTTAGGAGGTGTTTTGATGCAGAACGAGAAAGTCATTGCCTATGCATCCAGACAACTGAAGGTCCATGAGAAGAACTACACCACTCATGACTTGGAGCTCGGAGCAGTGGTGTTTGCCCTTAAGATTTGGAGACATTATCTCTACGGCACCAAATGCACAATTTTTACGGATCATAAGAGCCTCCAGCACATTCTCGATCAGAAAATGCTGAACATGAGACAGAGAAGATGGGTTGAGTTGCTCAGCGATTACGACTGCGAGATTAAATATCACCCAGGGAAGGCGAATGTAGTAGCTGATGCGCTAAGCAGGAAGGAGCGGGTGAAGCCTACAAGGACGCGAGCAATGGGAACGATAGTGCAGACCAGCCTGAAAAGCCAGATATTGGAAGCTCAGAGAGAAGCTCTGAAGGCTGACAATTTAAAGAAAGAGACACTTCACAAGATGGAGGAGGAGTTTGAGGAGAGAACGGATGGAGTGCGTTATTTCAAGGATAGAATTTGGGTTCCGAAAGTCGATCAGTTAAGGAAATTGATCATGAATGAAGCTCATCAATCAAAGTACTTGATACACCCAGGTTCAGACAAGATGTATAAAGGACTGAAGGAACACTATTGGTGGTGCAAGAATCAAGGCAGAACACCATAAACCGTCAGGACTATTACAGCAACCAGAAATCCCAGAATGGAAATGGGAGCGGATATCAATGGATTTCGTGACCAAGTTGCCCAAAACTAAAAAGGGCCATGATTCAATTTGGGTAATCGTTGACCGACTCACGAAATCTGCGTATTTCTTACCAATAAGGGAAACTTATAGCATTGATAGGCTCGCGCAATTATATGTCGATGAGATAGTTATGCGACATGGAGTGCTGATCTCGATCATCTCCGATAGAGACAGCAGATTCACCTCACGATTTTGGCAGTCACTACAGGCAGCTTTAGGTACCAGCATGGATTTAAGCACCGCCTATCATCCGCAAACCGACGGTCAGACAGAAAGGACCATACAAACACTGGAGGATATGCTGCGTGCATGTGTGTTAGAATTCGGAGGCAGCTGGGATGATCATCTACCATTAGTTGAATTCTCCTACAACAACAGTTATCATGCAAGTATTCTGTGTCAGTAAGTACAATCGGTTGTTGGCCGTCAGGTATATCCTCATGATTTGTATCAACAACTATAGTTACATCCAGCACCTTAGCAACCTCATCATCCTTTGTTCCACTAGTAGATGCTTCCTTATCACCCGTAGCTGTTATAAGAGGCCATATCTCCCTCAAAAATCACTCAAATGATGTGAAACTTGTCTCATTAGCTTGGTATATGTGTTGGCTAGAAAATCCCTTTTGAAATTCGTGATTTGGTGGTGTAATAAATTATTTATGAATTAAACTTCACTGAAAGGTATTTCTGAAAAATAAAGGGGTACCACTGATTTTGCAAAAATGTTTAAAAATAGTAAAACACCTTTAAAAATTGTGAAATTTGGTGAGATTGTTCCTAACATCCCCTAAATCAGAGGGTAAAAATTTGAGGATTTATCATTTGGTGGACCTAAGCTTAAAAGTGGCATTTTTACAACTTGATATTTTGGACAGATTCTGAAATTTTTACAAAAATCCAATTTTATGAATTTTAAGCTTTCCAAAATAGTTGGAAGTCTTCGAAATACACCAAAACAAACCTTTACTATATTGGACTATATAAACAACGTAACGGCATTATAATGGATATTGGTACGATTTATGACTTAGGAACCGTTGAACTTGGAACTTACGTTAAAAATTACGTATTTGTTAGGGCGAGTGTAGTTTCGGAGCCGGGTTTTGACCATGCACCATCATCTCCCAAACCGCATTAATCACTCGAGGTGAGTATTCACAACCCCTATTTTACCGTTTTTACGTTTTTGGGGTGAAAAGCATGTTGTTGATGAAAATTTATTGAATCATGCTTCCAAGTAAGTAATGAAAAATATGATTAATTGTTGCTTTCTAGCAAGTGTTAATGCATTATATTGATACATGTTGAGTAAATTCCCCTTATAATAAACACTACTATTAACTCCGTTAGGAGCCTATGACTTAGTGGATAGCGCTATTTGGTACCAATACCCACCTTACTGACTGACGAGTTGAGGGTGCACGAAATCAGATTTAGCATTCTACACATGTGGACTAGGTTCCACCGCTGAGGTAGTTTGCAGGGAAACGCTCTGCCCATGTGGTCCGCTACCACCTCTGAGGTATTCGTTGGGGTTAACGGCTTGTAGTGGCTCAACCTTACGTATCTTATGTATAATTGAAATTTTGACGTTAGCAAGCGTCCAAGAATTTTTTCTCACGACAAAAGTCTGCTTGTGAAATGTTTTGTGTAAATTAAAAATCTGTGAACTCACCAACTCTCGTAGTTGACGTCTCTTTTTAACATGCTTTTCAGGAAATCAGAAGGTGATCGATAATCTTTGAATTGGACATTCATAGTCATTAATCTAGACTTCGTATTTTGTTTTATTATGTTTGTAAACCTTAAATTTGGGTTGGTTGTAATAACTTTATAAACTTTACATTTTGCTTTATGAATGAATGATGGTATTTATCTCCTATCGCTATGAAATCTGTACTGTTGCATCTCGCGATTCCGCTTTAGCGGGGTGTTACAGAATTGGTATCAGAGCCATAGGTTATAGAGAACATCGGTTTTTCATAAAAACCAAGTACTATAACCAACCTTTTTCAAAAAAAAAAAGGTTAAAACTTTTAATTAAAAGATTTCGATGCATAGGAGAATTTAAAAACTCGTGTGATTAGAATAGGTGCTGTTCTGGTATATCATAGAAATGCGGAGCCTGATCACCTACGCATAGCCATGATATAAGTAGGATAAGACTTGTGAACTAACCATGCTGTTAAAAATTAAAAGTCGAAACTTTCTGAGAATTTCCTGAAAAATGTATTTTTGTGAGTTCGCATTGGTATGTACAAATTTTTGAAAATGTTTCTTGTATATTAACTTAAATCTCTTTATCGCAGTTACCATGTCACAGGAAACCGACCCGTCCGAGAACCAGTCCCTGGGGTCCCACGGACCCTCTAGGAGTCGGAGTGTCACTTCCCGTTCCCAGCCCATCGACCGGGAACGTGATCCTTACAGTGATGATGACGCCGACTCTCATCGAGCAGTCCCTGCTGTCTGGACCGGACTCCGGATCCGTGCCACCGCTCGGAAGAGCGTGCCTCTGCCCATCCGGATGACTCTCCGCGCCCCGCTGGGGACGGGGCGGGGCCATCCCGAGTAAGGGGCCAGGGCGGATCCTCGTCGTCCTCGTCTTCATCTTCTGGATCTCCGCCGCCTTACCGACCATCGTCTCCAGTGTCGCCTGCCGCCCGACCACCACCTGTTACCCGACCATCACCGGTTCCCCGACCGCCACACATGGCTCGTACCCCTGTCCTTTGCCTGAGAGGCATGAGCCCGACTGAGCGCCAGGAGGTCGCACGTCTCGCCCGAGGTCAGGGTATCCATGAGCATATGATCGACCACCACGATCATATGATCGATTCCTTGATCGATGTGGCCGGAGCTGATAGCCAGCAGCTCACTCGTGTGGTGACTCTTCTTGGCCACACCATGGACTCACTTCACCACTTGTACTTAGTGGTGTATGCGGTGGTGGCCTTTGTGGTCCTGCTGTTCGGGTGGGCTGTCTGGAGGGCGAGGTTCTAGGAGATGGGATCTTTTTGTAGACCGTATTTGATGAACCTCTTATTTGAACTGTTATTTTGAGGCGTAATGCCTAATTGTCGAACTATTTATGATTCTATTTGGATGACTGTAAAACTGCTATGATTTTGGGTACTTTTGCTTGATTATGTGAACCCCAAATTTATGCTATGATTATCTACTGCTTATGTTTATGAATGCATGCTGAATGTGGTTCGCCTGAAATGTTTAAAGAAAATGTTACGTATATGTGATGGCATAGGATGGTATGCACTTTTTTTTTTTGAAGGAAACCGGCAATATTATAAAAGACAAAAGGCCAAAGCCAAAACAAAGTCAACCAAGGACAAGCCCCAAGGTTAGCCAAACACGAAAAGCAACCAACCAACCAAACAGGAAACTAAAACACAACCAAAAAGAAAACCAACCAAGACAGCATCCTAAGAACAACTCATAACATAACCCAACACTCATCATAAAAGAGGAACATCATCAAAAGTAACCCAAGCCATCCTTTGCAGCACAACATCCCGGATCTCCTTAATGACAGCAGCAACAGTAGAACGTCTATTACCAAACAACCTTCGGTTACGCTCCCTCCAAATACAGTACACCGTTGCCTGTAAAGCCAAACGTTGTTCCTTCCTGCGAGGTCCACGGCCCTGGATGAGATCAGTACAAATGTCCTTCCAGCATTCAGCAAAACCCCAAAGACGCGTATCCCTCTTAATAGTTCTCCAAATCTCTAAAGAAAAACAACAAAGGAAAAACAAGTGATCATGACTATCGATAACCGTATTACACAAAGGGCATTTCAAATCAGGAGGATCATGCTTCCAGTGTAGACGATCCTGCGTAGGTAATCGACCGTAACAAGCCGTCCAAACACAAAAAGCGTGTTTAGGAATACATCCCTTAAACCAAACCTCCTTGGCCCACCCAACATTATCTAAACTACCACAAAAATCCCGGTAAGCATCTCCAACCGAAAAAGGCTTCAAAGCACCATTAATGCTCTTCCAATAGATCACATCAGGAACGGTATTACTCAGCATCGGGACAGCACAATGATGTAGATTCGGAGAGATCTGACTCCAAGTCGTCGGCCACATTGGTCCACATGCTAGAATAACTTCCCGAGCACTAGTCATAGTCGTGAAGCCCATGTTCGAGAATCTACGAAAAGGAATGACTTCAGATAATGAACCACAATCCAGCCACGTATCCATCCAAGCATTCACTTGTTCTCCATTACCAATGCGGTGAAAAAAGAATCTCCGAACAAGAGGCCGAATGTAACACCCCGCTAAAGCGGAACCGCAAGGTGTGACAGGCTAGATTTCATAGCGATAGGAGATAAATAGCACCAACCATTCATACCAAAAATAATTAAAGTTTACAAAACGTATTACAACCAACCAGAGTTTGGAATTTACAAACATAACAAAATAAACGAAGTCTTGATTGATGTCTACAACGCTCAAATTAAGCTTTTTCAATCACCCTCTGATTTCCTGAAAAGCATGTTAAAACAAGCGTCAACTACGAGAGTTGGTGAGTTCACAGGTTTTTATATGCACAAAACATTTTCAATGCAGAAAATCTTTATCGTAAAACCAATGTTCAACCTCAACTGTTAAACATAACATTTACGCAAGATATATTCTCGAGCCACTACTAAACCTAAACCTTTGCCCCAACGATCTACCTCAGAGGTGGTTGCGAACCACATGGGGTAGAGCGTTCTCGCGAACTACCTCAACGGTGGGACTAAAACCCCACATGTGTAGACGTTGCACTACCTCAGCGGTGGGACTAAACCCCACATGTGTAGTACCACATATGATTACGTGCACCCTATACTCGTCAGTAAACAAGGGTGGGTCCACTCTACCAAATAGCGCTATCCACAATAACCACTGGCTCGAAACGAGTTAATAGTAGTGTATTCAACATGGGACTTTTACTCAATATATCATGCCGCATAACATTTCAAATTTAGCTCACAATACATTTCATTTCATTTCATTTCGCAATATTCTCACAATTTTTCACATTCATTTATAAACATGCTTTTCACCCCAAATACGTAAAAACGGTAAAAACGGGGGCTGTGAATACTCACCTGGAGTAGCCTTTGTGTTTCTAAACGATCGATTAGTGCGTGGTTAAGTCCCGGCCCCGAGTCTACAAATGCCCTAATACAAACGTAGTTGCCGTAAGTTCTAAATTTTTACGGTCCGTAAATAATAGATCAACTCCGATATCCATATAATGCCTTTTATATAATTTATTAAGTTCATTTTATTACAAAAATAAGTTTTGTTAATCTATTTAAGGTCCAAAAAGATGGGGATTCCTTGGTAAAAGCAAAATATCATTTTCTAAGAAATCTGATTTTGGGCAGATTTGTAGTATTTCAAAAATACCATCATTTTGTCTTGTTCCAAAAAGAGTTAAACCACCAAATTTTTATCCAGTAATATTAGGGGTTTTAACAATAATCCCACCATTTTTTATGATTTTTGGAGATCATTAACATATTTTAAAAATTATGGAGAAATCAGTGTGCATGCCATAATTCTGAAATGACATGTCTGTGGTGTTTGGGTCATGGAGAAATCATTTCAACACCAAAATTCGAATTTCAAAAGGGGTTTGAAAGTTAACTCAAATATCTAACATATGAAACTTGTTTCACACGATTTGGATACTTTTTGAACGAGATATGACCTCAAGAACTCAAGTAAATGAATCTGCCATGGTTGGACAGATTGCATACCGATTTCTTTTTCATTGGTTGAATATCCAATACTTCCCCAAATCAAGTGTTTTCGGAGTCTTTGGAAAGCTAACTCATTAAACTTGATTCTAGACTCAAGAATCATGTATTTTGAACAATCCATCAAAGAGTTATGCATGCATGAAGTTAACATAAATTTCTGACCAGGAACTGATGCACACTAAAATGTTTAATCATGGTTAAGGGTTCAAATCTTCGAGTTTTTACACGATTCCAGTGGGGTTTGAACCCTAACACATAAAATATTGTTCCATAAAAATTTCAAAGAAAAATGAGTTCGAGAAAACCGTTTTTGGGTCGTATAAACCACATGCAAAAATCGGCCAGATTCTGCCCAGAATCAAAACCCCTTTTTCATTCACCAAAACACATAAAATCACAAAATTTTTGGGGGTTTCTTGCTAATAAACCAAAAACTCATATTATACATCAAATAAATAGATGAAATATGTATTGATACCATCAATATACATGCATGAACTCTCAATAAGGTCCAGCCCCAAAATGATGATCAAAAACATCAAACAAAAAGATTTTGCTTCCAAACTTGTGTTCTTATGGGGGATTCACGGATTTTCACCTTCATAGAATGTTTAAACACATTTCTAAGGTTCTATCTCATCCCCAAACATCAAGATGATTATCAAAACATAAAAGAGGGATTAAACCTCAAAGAAAGTAGAAGAAAGCTCCAAAATGAGCAAAAATCGAAGCTAAGCATGCATATTTTACTCTTACCGTTGATAAACAAAAATGAGAGCTCTAAAACTTGATTGAATCTTCAAAGAAAACTCAGATTTTGGATGAATAATGGCTGGTTTGTTGAAGGGTTTTAGAGAGAGAAGAGAGATTAGAGAGAGAAAGAAAGATTTGAAAATGAAAATGAAATGAAGTGATGATTATGTATTGAAAAGAGAAAAAAGAAAAAGAGAGTGATAGGGGGGAGGAGGGGGTGGTGGCCAGCCATGGTGGGGCCCACCCACCTCTTTTCATCTTATTATTTTTTTTTATTAAAAACAGTGTAGTCCTTATACTGTTAATTCGACGCAGTACCGGGTTTTGGCGCTTTTTCGGCAAAAACCGACTTTTTCAAAGGTAAAATTGGATTATTTGGAACAGTTTATTTTTATTTTTAATAAAGTATCATACTTTATATAAGTTGACTTAAAATTTGGCATTATCGGATTTTCGGGCGACTTTGGGCCGGTATGGGCTTTTTCGGGCAGTTTTCGGGATTTTTAGGTTTTTGCCTAAATTTTTCAGGCAAACTAACCTAGTTTCTTCTAGTAACTTAAATGACTAAGTTTTGAACCTACGGAAACGCTACTAAGTGATTAAACGAGTAGCTAACCTGAAGGTCAAAAATTGTCGGTTGTCACACCGAAGATCCAGAAATTTACGAAAAACCCAAGACCAAGATGTTTTAGGAACGATCGACCAAATAGACAGACCTTGCTAGTAGCGCAACCTTATCCATTGCACCCAAAGAGTAGATCGATTAGAAATGATGTCCCAAAGGTGTTTCGTAACCATCGCTTTATTCCACGTACCAAGCCTCCTAATTCCAAGCCCACCATTCGTAATAGGCTTGCAAACAACTTCCCAAGACAACTTACACTTCCCTTGAGCCAAGTCCCCTTGAGCCCACAAAAACTTTCGAAACATGGCCTCCAATTCATGGATAACTCCAGACGGAAGGACGAAAACAGACATCCAGTATAATTGCATAGACTGCAAAACGGATGAGATAAGAAGTTTCCTTCCAGCAAAAGATAACGACTTTACCTTCCAATTGTGTATCCGTTTAGTGACTTTCTCCACCAATCCATGATAGTCTCCTACCTTTAGACGAGTGGGAGAGAGAGGTACTCCAAGATACCGAATTGGGAAGACTCCCGCATTAAAGGGCAATAAATCAAGAATGACAGCTTTCGTATCCTGCGAAACATTTGCAAAGAAACCCTCGCTCTTCTCCAAACTAGGCTCCATACCAGACCATTGACGAAATATCTCCAAAGCTCTCTTAAGAACATCCACCGATCCAACATCACCTCTAGTGAAGACAAATAAGTCGTCCGCAAAGCAGAGATGCGAAATGCCCTGGTCCTCACAACCCGCATGGAAGCCAAACTCCGTACTCGCCTGTTGGATACATTGCTTAAGTGCCATGTTGAAACCCTCCATAACTAGGGTGAACAGGTAAGGGGATAGTGGATCCCCTTGCCGTAAACCCCTAGCTCCCTTGAAAAAACCCACTGATTCCCCATTAATTGCTAAAGAAAAGGAAGATGTATGGAGCATTTCCCTTATCCATGCAATCAAAACAGGACGAAAGCCAAAGCCATGTAGCAGATTTATCACATAAGTCCAGTCAACTGTATCATAAGCCTTACGAATATCAATTTTAAAAGCGCATCTAGGAGAACCCGTGTTTTTATGATACCCGCAACCAACTCATGAGCTAGGAGGATATTATCCGCGATCCTTCTCCCAGGAATGAAAGCCGATTGGCTTTTGCTAACCAAGTGATCCAAATAAGGCTTAATGCGATCCGAAATAATCTTAGAGATAGTCTTGTAAATAACAGAACAACAGGAAATCGGCCTATAATCCCCGACTCTGGAAGCATTAGGACACTTGGGAATTAAACAAAGCAATGTGTGATTTACCTCCTTTAGGAGACGTCCCGAATAGAAGAAATTATGCACCGCCACCATCACATCCTTTCCCACCACCTCCCAAGAAGCTTTGAAAAATTTCGAAGAGAAACCATCGGAGCCCGGGGCTTTATCATTTCCAATGCTAAAGATAGCATTTTTGATCTCCTCATCCGAAATAGGACGAATAATGTCAAGTGATTGTGTCAAGGAGAGTGAAGTAGTAAACCGATCCGGAGGAATATTAGCATCAACTCCCAAATCCCTGGTGCCAAGGATGCTTTGGAAATGGTTCAAAAAAGTAGAACCAACACCATCACCAATCACGAAATTACCCTGGGTATCAATCACCGAGTGTATAAAAAAACGACTCCGTTTTTCCTTCACACACTTATGAAAGTACTTTGTGTTCATATCCCCTCCTTAAGCCAATGCACCTTAGCCCTCTGTCTATAGTACATCTCCTCATCCGCCTTAGCCTGATGATAAGCAAGATACAAATGGGCTAAATCTTCCTGAAGCTCTTTATTACCCGGGTCCAAGTCCACCGAAACTTGGATAGCATCTAACTCAGTTTTTAGGGAAGCCACTCGTTTAGAGATATCACCATAACGCGCTCTTAATTGACGAAGAGGCTTTTTTAGAGCTTTTAGTTTATACATAAGTTGATACATGAATGATCCAAAAACTGGGGTTTGCCAAGATTCCTCCACCACGCTACTAAAACACGGATGTTGAGTTACAAAGTTGTCAAACCGAAATCCAGATACAACTTTCCGGACATCACCACCAAAAGCTAGTAATCCCGGAGAATGATCAGAAATCCCACGAGGAAGGAACCGAACCTGTGCATCCGTAAACATAGAAGTGAACTCCACATTACTCAAGACACGATCCAGTTTCCTTAGAATCCCATCATCGCCCATTGGTTTTTGAGACCACGTATATTGGATGCCCGTATAAGACACATCATACAACTCAACATCCTCTACACAAAAAAAGAACTCCTCCATATCCATATTGCGCCTAGATGAACCACCATACCCATCATGTTGGAATAGCATAGCGTTAAAATCACCCATCAATACCCAAGGTTGGTGATTCATTAACACCTTCGCTTTCCGTAAACCAGACCATAACTCCCTTCTAGCTATTGTGTTATTCGAACCATACACAAAAGTAGCATAAAACTGATCGTCAATGCCTTTCACCCGAATCAAACAATGGATATATTGAGCATGGGATTCAATAATAACTATATTGACACAACGCATATCCCAGGCAAGAATAATCCTTGTCCCGGCATCACAGTAGGCCACATTTGACACCCAACTCCAATTACAAAAAACAGAATCACACACCTGTACAAGATTGTTAGCAAGAACCTTTGATTCAACAATCGCACAAACCGACACTCCATTAGCAACCAGAAGATCACGAACCCCCTCCTGCTTCGTTCGGGTATTGAAACCCCGAACATTCCAACAAGCAAAATTTATCATTTAGCAAGAGGTTTAGAGGAAGGTTGTACCACGTTCCCAGTCGGACCTCTATTCCGTTGAGAAATATTTCCCTGAACCGTTTTCCCTGCTGTCCCACCCCCACCACGATCATCTGAACTAAGCGCTGAAAATCTATTCGTATTCTTCAGAATACTCTTCAAAGGTGGCTTGGGTAACATAGCATCCACAACAGTCGAAATCATCGGGGGAACCGTGGGATCCGGCACCGAACCCGTCGAAACATCCTTAGGCTCCACATTATCCGGACTACTAACCTGGTCATCTGATTGTTGCGGCTCAATAGTGTTTGTGCTAGTACTCTCAGGTTGTACTACACGGTTTTCCTCCTCAACATCCACCACTGGTAGTTGGTCATCTCCCTGAGAATCTTCCTCATTTTGCTTCTCCAATGTAGGTTCCACCGGTGTAGATACCGAGGTGTTAACTTTCGGTCTCCATTGCTTCCTAGCAACAGTGGTAAACCCCTCCGAATCCACTTGCTTTTGTTTCTGTTTCTTCGAATCCTCCAAAGCTGCCTTTACACATCCAGATCGTTTATGACCAAAAACCAAGCAATGACTGCATTGAGATGGCTCCCAAACGTATTCCACCCTGACTTTTACTATTGTGTCCGATTCCCCATTCAAACTGGGTATAACAACATCAATTTCCTTCTTTAACTCTCCAACAGCCCATGTATCAATTAAGACTTTTGCAAATCCCGGTCTTCCCCATGCCTTATCACACATCGATGCTGTAGCTGCATCCATTTGCTTGGGCACACCAATCGTACTTGCAATACGACCAATTCCCTCAATATTAAAAGCCACTAACGGGATGTTGTGTAGTTTAACCCAAAGGGGACACATTGAGTGCACCGGTTTGGATAAACCTTTTGAAGGGTCCCATTTAAAAGAAAATAATGGTGCATCCCTAATAAATAAAGGTCCCTGTTCAATAACATGATCACAACCACCCACATCATTAAACTTGAAAAAATATACCCCATTTGCATTCATCATCACATCCTGTAACCCATATTTCCCCCAAGCACGGGTAACAGCTTGTTTAACAGTCATAAACTGCAACCTTGGCCCTAAGAAGTATCCATACATAGTCGTATTATACTTCAGTGCAGCTTGTTTTGCCATATCCACCGGTAAAGCCACTCTCACATCTGCCTTAGAAGTAGGCGGGTAAAACGTAAGTTTATTTGAAACCCCATTTCCCACAGCATTCGCATAACTACATTCACCAGAATCCAACCCCAAGCGCGAATCAGAAGGAGATAATCTCGAAAATACCGAAACACGAGACGTGCCACTCCAAGCACCCGTATCCGCCATAATCAGTCAGTCGCACAATCAACACTCGGTTAAGAAGGCTCGTAAGAAGATCCTAGTTAGACTAGCCCTGATGGGACAACGAAGGCTACACAAACGTGCAGCGCTGAAGCCCCACAAAAGACTAGCGGATCAGAATCTTCCACAAAACAATCGTAATCGAGAATCGATCAAAACAGCTCACCAATCGAGAGCAAAAGACACCACAAAAACAACTTAGGAAAAGGCTGACGTAGGCTGACGTAAGCCCTACTGACGTAAACCCTAGACAAAGAAACCCTAATCAGAAACGCTTCCAACAAAGCGCGGAAACCCAAAAACAATGTCTCCCAAAGCGCCGACAATGACGTCAGCCCTAGGAAGCTGTTCCCGAAAATCCGACAGAAACGAATCGGTACCCTAGCCGACCACAAACCTCACAGCCGCCGTAGACAACGAATACAAAACCCTGGAAGACGTCGACTACTAACCACCACACAACTACCACCAGATCGACACCACAAAACCGAAGCCTACGGGAGTGAAAAGTAAGTAGAAGCGTAACTACTCTTAGATTGCGTAAGAAGTCACTAAAACGGTTGAGTATGGTGTTGTTTTAGAAACATGCCTCTAAGAAGGGAAGATCCGGAACTTGCAAGGCTCGTTTTGGAGCAAGTTTTGGCCTCTCTTCCCAACATAATTAGTCAAGTGGCAACCAGACTCACCAACAACACTATTAGATCGGGAACGTTTTCCAACGACAAGGCTAAGGGAAAGGGGAAGATGAAGAAGCCTACCAAACTGCAGTTCAAGGGAAGGCCAGGCAAGGACAGAAGAGTGACCAGAAACTATGGAATTCAGACTCAGGTGGCGGAGAAAGGAGAAGGGACATACCCAAAGCATGGCAAGTGCAGGAACCACCATACCGGAAGGCGCGTTATATGTCGTAAGTGCGGCAAAGGAGGCCATTTTGATAAGGATTGCAAAAGGCGAACCTGTTTTGAGTGTGGAAGCCCCAATCACTACCGAAATGCGTGTCTCGAGCGACACCAGGGGCCTCACGATAACCCAACTCCACCAGTGAACCAAAGAACTCGGGGAGGTCTGGCTCGAGGAAGAGCCTTTGTGATTAGAGCAGAGGAAGCAAAGCAGAACCCGGATGTGGTCACAGGTACGTTTCTTCTCAACAACTATCCTGCAACTGTGCTTTTTGATTCCGGAGCAGATAGAAGTTATGTGTCGCTAGAATTTAGGCCTAAGATAAACAAGAAGTCTCAGAATTTAAAAGATGAGCAAATAATCGAATACTCTAAACGGAGAATTAGTAAAGGCTAATAAGGTAATCAGAAGATGCACTTTAGGCTTATCAGGAAAGGAATTTAGCATAGATTTAATCCCAATCAAGATAGGGAGTTTTGATATAATAGTTGGTATGGATTGGATGTCCAACCACCAAGCGACGATATGCTGTGCTGAAAAGATAGTTAGGCTAGCATTGCCCGATGGAAGTGTACTCGAGGTGCACGGAGAGAAGCCAAAGAAAGATATTAAGTTAGTATCGTTTATGAAAATGCGTAGCCATTTGCGAAAGGAGTGTGTAGCATTCATGGCGCACGTGGTAGATAAGAAAGCAGAAGAGAAGTCAATCCAAGATATTCCAGTTGTGCGGGAATTTCCTGAGGTATTCCCGGAAGAGCTACCCGGATTACCTCCACCACGGCAAGTAGAATTCCACATCGACTTAATCCCTGGAGCAGGCCCCGTAGCAAAGTCACCTTATCGACTAGCACCATCCGAGATGCAGGAGCTTTCAAGCCAACTTCAAGAGCCGCTAGACAAAGGATTCATTCGACCCAGCTTTTCGCCTTGGGGAGCCCCCGTGTTGTTCGTCAAGAAGAAGGATGGATCTTTTCGCATGTGCATCGACTATAGGGAGCTGAACAAGATCACCATCAAGAACCGATACCCTCTTCCACGCATCGATGACCTGTTCGATCAACTGCAGGGAGCATCGTACTTCTCCAAGATCGATCTTCGATCCGGATACCATCAAATGCGAGTTCGTGAGGAAGACATCGCAAAGACAGCGTTCAGAACTCGTTATGGTCATTATGAGTTCTTAGTCATGCCTTTTGGTTTGACGAACGCTCCAGCCGTGTTCATGGATCTGATGAACCGAGTGTGCCGACCGTAAGTTCGTAATTGTCTTCATAGGCGACATCCTGATTTATTCGCAGAGCAAGGAGGATCATGAGCAACACCTGAGGCTGATATTAGAACTACTTAAGACCGAAAGGCTTGACGCCAAATTCTCAAAGTGCGAATTTTGGATCCGTGAAGTTCACTTTTTAGGTCATGTGGTGAACAAAGAAGGAATACACGTCGACCCAGCAAAGATCGAGGCCATAAAGAAATGGGAAGCCCCGAAGACACCAACGGAAATTCGACAATTTCTCGGATTGGCAGGCTACTACCGGCGATTCATTGCAAATTTCTCCAAGATTGCGCAACCGCTGACAACCTTAACGCAAAAAGACAAGAAGTTTATTTGGGGAGAGAAGCCGGAAGAAGCATTCCAACTGCTCAAGCATAAGTTGTGCAATGCACCCATTCTAGCGTTACCCGAGGGAACGGATAACTTCGTGGTGTATTGCGATGCTTCACATCAAGGCTTAGGAGGTGTTTTGATGCAGAACGAGAAAGTCATTGCCTATGCATCCAGACAACTGAAGGTCCACGAGAAGAACTACATCACTCATGACTTGGAGCTCGGAGCACTGGTGTTTGCCCTTAAGATTTGGAGACATTATCTCTACGACACCAAATGCACAATTTTTACGGATCATAAGAGCCTCCAGCACATTCTCGATCAGAAAATGCTGAACATGAGACAGAGAAGATGGGTTGAGTTGCTCAGCAATTACGACTGCGAGATTAAATATCACCCAGGGAAGGCGAATGTAGTAGCTGATGCGCTAAGCAGGAAGGAGCGGGTGAAGCCTACAAGGACGCGAGCAATGGGAACGATAGTGCAGACCAGCCTGAAAAGCCAGATATTGGAAGCTCAGAGAGAAGCTCTGAAGGCTGACAATTTAAAGAAGGAGACACTTCACAAGATGGAGGAGGAGTTTGAGGAGAGAACAGATGGAGTGCGTTATTTCAAGGATAGAATTTGGGTTCCGAAAGTCGATTAGTTAAGGAAATTGATCATGAATGAAGCTCATCAATCAAAGTACTTGATACACCCAGGTTCAGACAAGATGTATAAAGGACTGAAGGAACACTATTGGTGGTGCAAGAATCAAGGCAGAACACCATAAACCGTCAGGACTATTACAGCAACCAGAAATCCCAGAATGGAAATGGGAGCGGATATCAATGGATTTCGTGACCAAGTTGCCCAAAACTAAAAAGGGCCATGATTCGATTTGGGTAATCGTTGACCGACTCACGAAATCTCCGCATTTCTTACCAATAAGGGAAACTTATAGCATTGATAGGCTCGCGCAATTATATGTCGATGAGATAGTTATGCGACATGGAGTGCTGATCTCGATCATCTCCGATAGAGACAGCAGATTCACCTCACGATTTTGGCAGTCACTACAGGCAGCTTTAGGTACCAGCGTGGATTTAAGCACCGCCTATCATCCGCAAACCGACGGTCAGACAGAAAGGACCATACAAACACTGGAGGATATGCTGCGTGCATGTGTGTTAGAATTCGGAGGCAGCTGGGATGATCATCTACCATTAGTTGAATTCTCCTACAACAACAGTTATCATGCAAGTATTCAGTGTGCCCCGTACGAAGCACTGTATGGACGCAAGTGCAGATCCCCACTCAACTGGTTGGAAGTGGGAGAGAGTCGACTGCTTAGACCTGACATCGTACAGGAGACCACTGATAAGATTAAGCTGGTGCAGGAGAAGCTTAAAGCGGCCAGGGATCGCCAGAAGAGCTACGCTGATAATCGGCGAAAGCCGTTAGAATTCCAAATTGGCGATAGAGTGCTACTAAAGGTATCACCTTGGAAAGGATTGATAAGATTTGGAAAGAAAGGGAAGTTGAGCCCCCGATTTATTGGGCCGTTCAAAATCCTGGAAAGAACTGGGCCAGTCGCCTACAGATTGGACTTACCCTCGGAGCTCAGCTCTATTCACGACACGTTTCATGTGTCCAATCTAAAGAAATGCCTGTCGGAAGAGATAGTGATCTTGCCCTTAGGGGAAATACAAATTGATGAACAACTGCGCGCCGCGGAGAAACCTATTGAGATCCTCGAGCGAGAAATCAAGCAACTCCGGCGCAGTAAAATACCGTTCGTCAAGGTGCGATGGAACTCTAGGCACGGACCTGAGTTCACCTGGGAGCGGGAGGCTTTCATGAAAGACAATTACCCGCATCTCTTCACAAAGAACCCCTGCGGTAGCAGCAAGAATTAAATTTCGGGACGAAATTTCTTTCAACCGGGGGTAAATGTGACAACTACAAATTTTGACCATCAGGTTAGCTACTTGTTTAATCACTCAGTAGCGTTTCCGTAGGAAAAAAATATAAGTATTTAAGTTGCCCAAATAATCTAGGTTAGTTTGCGTGAAAAATTTAGGCAAAAACCTAAAAGTCCCGGAAACTGCCCGAAAAAGCCCGAACCGGCCCGAAGTCATCCGATAATCCTATAATGCCAAATTTTAAAGAAATTCTTAGAGAATTAAGTTATTATATTTAAAAGTAAGTAAACTGATCTAAATAATCCAAAAGTACCTTCGAAAAAAAAATCGGTTCCTACTGAAAAATGCCAAAAACCCGACACTATGTTGGAAAATGCAGTGTAAAATCCTACTGTTTGTAAAAAAAAAATAAGATGAGAGGGTGGGGTGGGCCCCACATGGCCGGCCACCCCCTCCCAATACTCTCTCTCTCTCTTCTCTTTTAATCAAAACCCACTTCCCAACTTCATTCATCATTTCCATTTCTAATTTTTGATTCTCTCTCTCTCTCTAACCTTTCTCTCTCTCTATTTTTCTCTCTAAACTCTCTAAAAATCAGCCATCTTCTCCTCCAAAAATCTGAGTTTTTAGAAGATTCAAACAAGGATTCGAAGTCCTCATAGTCGTTTTATCAAAGGTAAGGTGGTGTGACATGTTCTAGCTTCGGTTTTTGCTCATTTTGGAGCTTTTTCTACTTTTGTTTGAGGTTTAAATCCTCTTTGTTGGATGAACATCATCCTTGATGTTTGAGGAAGAGATTGAGCCATGACAATGTGTTAGAACATTCGAAAATGGTAAAAATCTATGACTCCTCCATATAAACACAAGGTCGGTGTGAAGAATCATTAGTTTTTGGGTATTTTGATACTTGTTATGGATGAAAAATCGTTTTGATGTTGCATGCATGTATTTTATTGTTATTCAAAGTTATTTCATCTAATTATTTGTTAAATAAAATGAGTTTGTGGGTTAATAGCAAGAAATCCCCAAGAAATCTTATGATTTTATGTGTTTTAATGAGTGAAATTGGAGCTTTGATTCTGGACAGAATCTGTCCAGATTCTTGCATGTGTGTTTAGACATTGTAAAAGTATAGTAAACAGAAGTATTTTCTTACAAAAATTTTATGGATTGAAATTTGATGTGTTAGGAAGAAAATCCATTTTGAATCACCCAAAAATTCGAAGGGAAACCCATTCAACCAACTAAAAACTTTTTGATGCTCATCAGCTTTTAGTCAGGAAAGTTTATTCATCTTCATGCATGCTTATCTCTTTGTTAACTTATCTAAAATGCACGATTTTTGATTCAAAACTCAAGTACTCTGAGTTAGCTTTCTAAAGAGTCCAAAATCATGTCATTTAGAGGAGTTTTGAGGGTTCAACCAATGAAAACAAGTTAGTGGTGTAGGCTGTCCCTTGGTGGCAGATTACACATGCACAACTTTAAGAGGCCATATCTCCCTCAAAAATCACTCAAATGATGTGAAACTTGTCTCATTAGCTTGGTATATGTGTTGGCTAGAAAATCCCTTTTGAAATTCGTGATTTGGTGGTGTAATAAATTATTTATGAATTACTTCACTGAAAGGTATTTCTGAAAAATAAAGGGGTACCACTGATTTTGCAAAAATGTTTAAAAATAGTAAAACACCTTTAAAATTGTGAAATTTGGTGAGATTGTTCCTAACATCCCCTAAATCAGAGGGTAAAAATTTGAGGATTTATCATTTGGTGGACCTAAGCTTAAAAGTGGCATTTTTACAACTTGATATTTTGGACAGATTCTGAAATTTTTACAAAAATCCAATTTTATGAATTTGAAGCTTTCCAAAATAGTTGGAAGTCTTCGAAATACACCAAAACAAACCTTTACTATATTGGACTATATAAACAACGTAACGGCATTATAATGGATATTGGTACGATTTATGACTTAGGAACCGTTGAACTTGGAACTTACGTTAAAAATTACGTATTTGTTAGGGCGAGTGTAGTTTCGGAGCCGGGTTTTGACCACGCACCATCATCTCCCAAACCGCATTAATCACTCGAGGTGAGTATTCACAGCCCCTATTTTATCGTTTTTACGTTTTTGGGGTGAAAAGCATGTTGTTGATGAAAATTTATTGAATCATGCTTCCAAGTAAGTAATGAAAAATATGATTAATTGTTGCTTTCTAGCAAGTGTTAATGCATTATATTGATACATGTTGAGTAAATTCCCCTTACAATAAACACTACTATTAACTCCGTTAGGAGCCTATGACTTAGTGGATAGCGCTATTTGGTACCAATACCCACCTTACTGACTGACGAGTTGAGGGTGCACGAAATCAGATTTAGCATTCTACACATGTGGACTAGGTTCCACCGCTGAGGTAGTTTGCAGGGAAACGCTCTGCCCATGTGGTCCGCTACCACCTCTGAGGTATTCGTTGGGGTTAACGGCTTGTAGTGGCTCAACCTTACGTATTCTTATGTATAATTGAAATTTTGACGTTAGCAAGCGTCCAAGAATTTTCTCTCACGACAAAAGTCTGCTTGTGAAATGTTTTGTGTAAATTAAAAATCTGTGAACTCACCAACTCTCGTAGTTGACGTCTCTTTTTAACATGCTTTTCAGGAAATCAGAAGGTGATCGATAATCTTTGAATTGGACATTCATAGTCATTAATCTAGACTTCGTATTTTGTTTTATTATGTTTGTAAACCTTAAATTTGGGTTGGTTGTAATAACTTTATAAACTTTACATTTTGCTTTATGAATGAATGATGGTATTTATCTCCTATCGCTATGAAATCTGTACTGTTGCATCTCGCGATTCCGCTTTAGCGGGGTGTTACAGAATTGGTATTAGAGCCATAGGTTATAGAGAACATCGGTTTTTCATAAAAACCAAGTACTATAACCAACCTTTTTCAAAAAAAAAGGTTAAAACTTTTAATTAAAAGATTTCGATGCATAGGAGAATTTAAAAACTCGTGTGATTAGAATAGGTGCTGTTCTGGTATATCATAGAAATGCGGAGCCTGATCACCTACGCATAGCCATGATATAAGTAGGATAAGACTTGTGAACTAACCATGCTGTTAAAAATTAAAAGTCGAAACTTTCTGAGAATTTCCTGAAAAATGTATTTTTGTGAGTTCGCATTGGTATGTACAAATTTTTGAAAATGTTTCTTGTATATTAACTTAAATCTCTTTATCGCAGTTACCATGTCACAGGAAACCGACCCGTCCGAGAACCAGTCCCTGGGGTCCCACGGACCCTCTAGGAGTCGGAGTGTCACTTCCCGTTCCCAGCCCATCGACCGGGAACGTGATCCTTACAGTGATGATGACGTCGACTCTCATCGACCAGTCCCTGCTGTCTGGACCGGACTCCGGATCCGTGCCACCGCTCGGAAGAGCATGCCTCTGCCCATCCAGATGACTCTCCGTGCCCTGCTGGGGACGGGGCGGGGCCATCCCGAGTAAGGGGCCAGGGCGGATCCTCGTCGTCCTCGTCTTCATCTTCTGGATCTCCGCCGCCTTACCGACCATCGTCTCCAGTGTCGCCTGCCGCCCGACCACCACCTGTTACCCGACCATCACCGGTTCCCCGACCGCCACACATGGCTCGTACCCCTGTCCTTTGCCTGAGAGGCATGAGCCCGACTGAGCGCCAGGAGGTCGCACGTCTCGCCCGAGGTCAGGGTATCCATGAGCATATGATCGACCACCACGATCATATGATCGATTCCTTGATCGATGTCGCCGGAGCTGATAGCCAACAGCTCACTCGTGTGGTGACTCTTCTTGGCCACACCATGGACTCACTTCACCACTTGTACTTAGTGGTGTATGCGGTGGTGGCCTTGGTGGTCCTGCTGTTCGGGTGGGCTGTCTGGAGGGCGAGGTTCTAGGAGATGGGATCTTTTTGTAGACCGTATTTGATGAACCTCTTATTTGAACTGTTATTTTGAGGCGTAATGCCTAATTGTCGAACTATTTATGATTCTATTTGGATGACTGTAAACTGCTATGATTTTGGGTACTTTTGCTTGATTATGTAAACCGCAAATTTTGTTAGCATTATGTGCATAAGTTGACAAACCGTTTGATCGCACATCCAACGTTATAAGTCACTTGAGGGTCACACCTGTGAGGACCTATAATTCGGATAGTTAATTAACCCCAGTTTAGAGAGTTTAGTTTTATAATAGTGAATTATAAAACTGTTGGGTGTTTTCTGTAAAAACCTCAAAGTAAAAGGTTTCTGATAATTAATTACAGTTATATATTTATTAGTTAAATAAATATATAAAAGGGTTAATTAATTGGTTTATAATTATCTAGTAATTATTATGTGGAAATATAATAATTGGTAAATATTCTTTCTTAAGGAGAAAGAAAGAATAAAGATAATTATGGAAATTATTCTTTCTTAGAGAGAAAGAAAGAATATGGAAGCAATCTAGTATATGGAAATTATTCATATAAATAGATGTGCTAGGCTATGATTATTCATTCAACTAATTTCAATCAACCAAGAAACCTTCCTCTCTCTCTCTCTCTCTCTTCGTCGATCTCACCAAGCAAGAAACCAGATCCGGTTTCGGTTTTGATTGATCGTGTTCTTCGCGTACCGTTTGTTCGTGAAGTGTTCCGGGGTTAGATCCAGCTAGAGGGAATTCCGTTTGGTCGTTTATGGGTGGATCTATCTCAAGCAATCCAGGTAATAACCCTAAACCTACATGTTAACTGTAATAAGATAAACAAATAAGATCTGTGATGTTTTCGGGATTTTAATCATTATTGCTTCCGCTTAATCAAACCAGTTAGGTTTGATTGTTAAACCTTTGGAACAGTTTGTTTCATGTGGTTTTTGTCGTGTATCTCAATCCAGTTAGGTTTGAGATCACAGTTTTTCTCGTGTCAGTTTGATACGAGGATCCCACAAAATCCCAACAGTGGTATCAGAGCCACAGGTTTAATTGTTTATTTTATTTATTTGTTTATTAGATCCGTTAAAAATTGTTTCTTGTGAATAAAGTTTGGATTTAATCTTTATCAGTTTGGTAAAGATTTAATCAGTTTGATAATTATCAGTTTAGAATAAAACATAATCTTTATCAGTTTGGTAAAGATTTGATTTTATTTGGTTTAATCTTTATCAGTTTAGTAAAGATTTGATTATCTTTATCGGTTTGGTAAAGATTTTGGGTAATTATCAGTTTTTCAATAAAAACTAAAACTTTATCAGTTAGGTAAAGGTTTAATCTTTATCTGTTAGATAAAAGATTAATCTTTATCAGTTATGTAAAATTTTATTTTTTATCAGTTTTTTTTTTGGTTTATCGTTTATCTCATTAAAACTAAAAACACGAAAAACACACACGATAATGGATCGGTGGCGGAACGGTAGCACATCGCAACCGGACCATCCCACCGATCACCGGACAAACCGCGATGGCGGCGGAACGGCGGCCAAAGCCGACCGAACCGCCACCCGGATAGCCGAAGCCGTACCACCAGTTCGGTGGCGGCTGTGATCGGCAGCGGTGGCCGTACCGCACCAAGCCGTGGCCAAACCACCAGTTTGGTGGTGGCTGTGAACGGCGGCGGGTCTTCGATCGAACCGCAGCAGGGCCGAGGTCCAACCACCAGATCGGTGGTGGCCAAGCGGCGAAAGCCGAAGCCAATACGGCGGCAGCGGCGGTGGTTGAGTTGACCGCCTATCGCGGTGATGCATCGATGGTGGTGGCGGCGGCTGTGGCCGTCGTTGCCGGGCGAACCACGAACCACCAGGCCGTCCGCCGGCTGCCTTACGGCCATGCCAAGGCGGCGGCGGTGGTCGGTCCCTTTTAAATCGCGAAACCACCGAATGGTGGTGGCAGCGATTGACGTTGATTCGAAAGGGGACGGTGGCGGCGGCGACCGTCGTCGTCGTCGCTGGTCGAGCCGAAACCACCAAATGGTGGTATCGATGCTGTCGCCAGACGGTGGCATCGTAGCGGCGGTGGCGTTTTGGCGTCATCGTCGCCGGACGTGGAAATCGGCCAAGGCCGATCGAATTGCCGAACGTCACCTGCGATGGTGACGTGGCTGCTGCTGTCGTCGGAAGGCGATGGCGGCGGCGGTTGGTGGCTTGTTTCAATAGCCGCCGGCCACTTGGTGGCAACGGTGGCGGTGTTTGTTTTGCAACCGTCGTCGCGGGCGCGTAGTGTTGCGATGATCACGGTAGCGACCGTTTGTTGTTACCATCACCAAAGGCGGTGATTACGTGATCAACGACGAGACATCGATCGATCACGAAATCATGTTTTTTGGGTTTTTTTCGTTTTGTTGGGCCTAACCTATCCGAGGCCCAAGACCCAGAAATTTGGACCCAGTTTGAGGCCCAAAAGGGTATAATGGTTTTAGGCTTTTATCCGAATTAATTTTATTTGGATAAATTTATTATCCTATAAAATTGGTTTTAATAGATTTTAATTATCTCTATTAAACATGCGTTTATCAAACCAGTTATTTGACTCAGTTTTGGTCAAATGGGCCAGGTGTCATGTTTGACCAGTTGGTCGAACCACGACACAGTTTTTAGGCCAGTGCTTATAATTTCGAACAGTTGGTTCGGAATGTCCGGTTTGATAAGTTTTGGATAAAAACAAATATTTTAGAAAATTGGTTTTATATATAAGATTTATAGTTTACAAATCTTAGGTGATTTTATAAAACCGATTTCAGATTAAAATATTAGTTTTCGGTTTGTAAAACAGTTTGTTTTATAAATCAGTTAAAACCATGTTTTACGATAAACCAAACGAGATAATCTTTAACGGATCTAGGATTGTTCTCTGCTTGCTTAAATGCTTTATATGATTGCATGAATTATACCTGTTGTGTATATTGGTTGTATCTATTACAGTAAATGCCGACTTAGTACATTAAGGCCTGTATGCTACTTGCAACCATCTTGATAAAAATGACCTTAGGATATTTTTCAATATTTTCTTTTTCCGAAGTTCCATCAGACATGCCAAGGCCAGTGGGAGCTACGAGAGAAAATTTATAATAGGTCATTTAATTGGCAAATCTGTAATTAGATGTTTTAAATGCGTAGTTGTTAATCTTTAACTGCGTAGATGTGTTTAACTGCCTGCTCATGATTGGTTGATAATTATTGCATGTTTATTTTATCAAACGTTTTAAAATTAAGAGAGAGTTTTTTAAAACTATTTAATCATGAGATATGTTAGGTTTTTATAATTAAATTTACCAAGTTTTTCCAAACCTTTTAAACGGTAGATTTTATTTTAAAACCTTATATTTATAAGATTGTTTTCTTATAAAGGCATGTTGACAAAACAGTTAGTTTTGGTCAGCAAGAGGACTTTCAAAAAACAGTTAGTTTTTGGTTAGCAGTCATGCTATTAAAACAGTTAGTTTTAATTAGCAGGTGCTTTTAAAACAAGTTAGTTTTAAATAGCGTGTATGTTTAATAACAGTTAGTTTTAAACATTGGTTGCCTTTTTAAAACAGTCAGTTTTAAAATTGCAAAGTTTTCTAAAAATACTGGAAAATAAAAGGTTTCTCAAAACTTAGTTAAAAAACCCCGAAAATCATAGATCAGTAGTGCAACCCACTTGGGACACCTAACGGCGTAAGGTACGCGGGCGTTGGAAGTGAGCAAGCCTTGGGCGTCCGCGTTCAAACCCCAAGCTGAAAGGGGTGTGATAAGTACACCAGTCCCAAATGGTGTGATCTATTTTGGTTTTGTAACAATTCACCGTGTCGTATCGGGCCAAAATGCACTGAGGGACTAAAACATGTACGGTTTCATCCGATGTCCGAAAAAGATCTAGGAGTCATGTCAGTTAGACATGATTGGTATAAGTCCTTACCTACCGAAATAGTACGGGCCTGGTGTGACGTGAGCAAGCCGTACATCAGGACGTATGAAATAAGGATCCTAGCCCAATACTTATCATTTAAGGGTTTATTGATATTTGTTGGGAGTCTATTCACAGTTACTAAAGCCAAATGTTTTAAATGTGTAGATGGCAAACACTGTAACCAACACTAATAACCTGTCTCTTCGCTCCATTCTTGAAAAGGACAAGCTCACTGGAGCTAACTTCCTCGACTGGGAGCGCAATCTGATGATTGTGCTCAGGCACGAGAGGAAGTGGTACGTCCTTGAAGAGCCTCTAGGTGAGGCCCCTCCAGCAAATGCTAGTGCCAATGTAAGAAATGCTTATAGAAAGCATTCTGATGATTTGCTGGATGTTGGCTGTCTCATGCTTGCGACTATGAGCCCAGATCTGCAAACAGGGCTCATGAACACCAATGCCTATGACATGATCCGCCAGTTGAGGGACATGTTTCAGACGCAAGCACGCACAGAGCGTTATGATGCCACTCGGGCACTAAACGCGTGCAAGATGGCCAAGGGGACCTCGGTTAGTGATCACGTCATGAAAATGAAAAAGCATATTGATCACCTAGAGAGGCTTGGTCACCCAGTTCCGTTGCAGTTAGCAACGGATACGATACTCAACTCATTGACTGAGGATTACAAGCAGTTTGTAATTAACTATAATATGAATAACATGGAAAAGACAATTGCAGAGTTGCATTCCATGTTGAAAACTGCTGAGTTGAGTATGGGGACCGGGACCAAGACCAAGGATGTGTTCATGGTAGGAGATGGTAGAGCGAAGAGAAAGCGTGGGCATGGAAACACTAGTAAGGGCAAGAGCCAGTCTCAGGCTAGCCAGAGTGTGACCAAGGTTGAGAATGATGACAAACGCAAGGGCAAGGGCAAGAAAGTGAAGCCTAACAATGCCAAGACCGAGAATATGTGTTTCATATGCCATGAACTTGGTCATTGGAGGCGAAACTGTCCAAAGCGTCACAAAGAAGGCAATAACGCCTCAGGTATTTGTGATTGCTTTAGTTTATCACTTTCACTTGTTAGTTTACAAGTATGTTGACACCTAGTGCAAATATTGCAGGTGGTCAGAAGTGAGGAGCCCAGGATTGCGAGGATCTACGTGCTAGTTTATCATTAGATATTTATCAAGACAATTTTAAATTTATGTTTGTGGTTGTAAAACAATTTTAATGGTTGTGATCTTTTGGATATTTATGGTTTATTAAATTGTTTTAAAATTTTTAAAATTATTGTCTTGATTTAATATCTTGTGGATGATAATGTTGTTGAATCTGTTTAAAGTCGAGATTGACTTGATTCAAATAAGTAGATCCTAGATGTCATGTATTACACTAACAGAATTACTTCATTAGTTGATTTGAAGTAATAGTTATATGAAAACTGTCAAAAACGCACGAAGTACTATTATTTTAGGAATGTGTTTTTTGAGAATAAAACATACATGAGTAAAAGGATTATAAAATATTACTCACATGTTTTAGAGAGAATTTAGGATGTTGTCTCAGATGACGTTGACAACATCAGTATTTATAAAACTAGGAAATTCCAAGTCTTGGAATTGGGATTTGATAAAATCCAGTTAAGTTTTGTAAATGTTAAATTCTAGTATTACTTGAAATAGAATTGACTAGGAAGTCAAGTTTTGACTAAAGTCAATAGTTAATTTTTGAGTAATAGTCAGTTTTCATATAGGTTAGTGGGAGCCCAGTTTATTCTATATCCAGTTCCGTGATAAAGAATAAAAGATATATATAAGTATATATGTCTGTATGTATTAATTATTGATTTAATATATCTCGGAATTATAATCCAGGTAGGATATAAATTCATAAGATATAAGATCTACCTTTTAGTTAAAAAGGATAGATAAATAGTTTCAAACTTTGAGACAGTATAAAGTCATAATTGACTTTAATCAATAATTAAAGTGTGTTGGAATGAACTAAAGATATTAAATATCTTTTGACTCCAAAGTGTTATAAAACACTAGAGTAAATTTCCTGGGTTTACCAGACTTGGTAAATGGAAATTTTGTTAGATTTCAGGTCGAAATCATGTATCTACACAACAACTAAGGGAAGTTGCAGTTTGATGTTTCATATTCAAGGAAACCAGGAGTTTTTCCAGTATCTCCAGGTTCAGGAAATATGGTAAAAGTCTAATTTTGTTTTAAGGGTGTTTGCAAGAACAAAATTAGCATAGTCAAGTGGAAAGTATCAGATGATACTAAGCTTATACTATTCTTGGTTATTTCTTTGATTAGTATGGTAAACGCTAATCAAAAGGTTTTAAACTGAAGAAGGGTGATACTTCGTTTAAATCAGTATTTAGTATACGTTGAGTAGACATCATAAAAGTAGCTTAGAAATGCTATTAATTTCGTTCTTATTACAGAGTGGAATATGGAGGACTAAACGAAATTAGTTTCTTTGTCTCTTTTACACTTAGCATGTTTTGATCCGGGAATAAAAACTAGTTTCAGTTTTTATTTGAAATTATCCGTGACAACTTATCAAGGTGGGAACCTTGGTAGGGCTATAAAGTCATCGTGGAGTTTTTGGGTGGTTATGATCAGTCGTTCAATAACAGCTACAAGTGATGTAGACCAAAAACTACACGGATATTCGATAGAGCAGCGAATATCGGAGGTGATCCGCCGGTTGAGATTACTCCATGGATTTAGTCATGAGTAAGACTCCCAGAGGTTGTCCTTAGCACCTGAGGTATTTGGTTTGGCATTGTGAGGACTGTTGGATACTTAGTACGTTCTAACATCACGCCGTAACAGGGTGGTCATACGGGACGTAACTAGATTCAGCGGAAGCCGTGGTGTCAAATGCAGATATGCAAGATGGGATTTGCACCTCTTCTTCGAAGAGAGATATTTCCTGGGCCCCTTGACTGACTGAAAAGACTGATGAAGTGCATGGCCATGCCCAAACGAACTGATTTGTTCTTTGTCGTTTACCAATCAGTAGAAGTCGGATAGTCGAGAAACATAATCTTTGAGTATTCAGAGTTGACTGTATCCATGCTCATACTCAAAATTGAAATATCGTGATGCAAAGGAAAAGCCTAGTTTATACCCGATTTGTGGACAGTTTGTTCATAAATGTTGTTTCCTTTTAGGAACGTTTTATCACCTACCTGGGTATAAGGGTGCTTATAACCTGGTTAGCCTAAGTGCCTGTCTAGGGGCCTCCTTAGGTCCGTGTCATCAATCTGGTATTGCCAACTTGCACAAGTGGGAGTCTGTTAGCATTATGTGCATAAGTTGACAAACCGTTTGATCGCACATCCAACGTTATAACTCACTTGAGGGTCACACCTGTGAGGACCTATAATTCGGATAGTTAATTAACCCCAGTTTAGAGAGTTTAGTTTTATAATAGTGAATTATAAAACTGTTGGGTGTTTTCTGTAAAAACCTCAAAGTAAAAGGTTTCTGATAATTAATTACAGTTATATATTTATTAGTTAAATAAATATATGAAAGGGTTAATTAATTGGTTTATAATTATCTAGTAATTATTATGTGGAAATATAATAATTGGTAAATATTCTTTCTTAAGGAGAAAGAAAGAATAAAGATAATTATGGAAATTATTCTTTCTTAGAGAGAAAGAAAGAATATGGAAGCAATCTAGTATATGGAAATTATTCATATAAATAGATGTGCTAGGCTATGATTATTCATTCAACTAATTTCAATCAACCAAGAAACCTTCCTCTCTCTCTCTCTCTCTCTTCGTCGATCTCACCAAGCAAGAAACCAGATCCGGTTTCGGTTTTGATTGATCGTGTTCTTCGCGTACCGTTTGTTCGTGAAGTGTTCCGGGGTTAGATCCAGCTAGAGGGAATTCCGTTTGGTCGTTTATGGGTGGATCTATCTCAAGCAATCCAGGTAATAACCCTAAACCTACATGTTAACTGTAATAAGATAAACAAATAAGATCTGTGATGTTTTCGGGATTTTAATCATTATTGCTTCCGCTTAATCAAACCAGTTAGGTTTGATTGTTAAACCTTTGGAACAGTTTGTTTCATGTGGTTTTTGTCGTGTATCTCAATCCAGTTAGGTTTGAGATCACAGTTTTTCTCGTGTCAGTTTGATACGAGGATCCCACAAAATCCCAACAAATTTATGCTATGATTATCTACTTCTTATGTTTATGAATGCATGCTGAATGTGGTTCGCCTGAAATGTTTAAAGAAAATGTTACGTATATGTGATGGCATAGGATGGTATGCACTTGAATTGTGAAAAGTAAGTAGAAGCGTAACTACTCTTAGATTGCGTAAGAAGTCACTAAAACGGTTGAGTATGGTGTTGTTTTAGAAACATGCCTCTAAGAAGGGAAGATCCGGAACTTGCAAGGCTCGTTTTGGAGCAAGTTTTGGCCTCTCTTCCCAACATAATTAGTCAAGTGGCAACCAGACTCACCAACAACACTATTAGATCGGGAACGTTTTCCAACGACAAGGCTAAGGGAAAGGGGAAGATGAAGAAGCCTACCAAACTGCAGTTCAAGGGAAGGCCAGGCAAGGACAGAAGAGTGACCAGAAACTATGGAATTCAGACTCAGGTGGCGGAGAAAGGAGAAGGGACATACCCAAAGCATGGCAAGTGCAGGAACCACCATACCGGAAGGCGCGTTATATGTCGTAAGTGCGGCAAAGGAGGCGATTTTGATAAGGATTGCAAAAGGCGAACCTGTTTTGAGTGTGGAAGCCCCAATCACTACCGAAATGTGTGTGCCGAGCGACACCAGGGGCCTCACGAAAACCCAACTCCACCAGTGAACCAAAGAACTCGGGGAGTTCTGGCTCGAGGAAGAGCCTTTGTGATTAGAGCAGAGGAAGCAAAGCAGAACCCGGATGTGGTCACAGGTACGTTTCTTCTCAACAACTATCCTGCAACTGTGCTTTTTGATTCCGGAGCAGATAGAAGTTATGTGTCGCTAGAATTTAGGCCTAAGATAAACAAGAAGTCTCAGAATTTAAAAGAGGAGCAAATAATCGAATACTCTAAACGGAGAATTAGTAAAGGCTAATAAGGTAATCAGAAGATGCACTTTAGGCTTATCAGGAAAGGAATTTAGCATAGATTTAATCCCAATCAATATAGGGAGTTTTGATATAATAGTTGGTATGGATTGGATGTCCAACCACCAAGCGACGATATGCTGTGCTGAAAAAATAGTTAGGCTAGCATTGCCCGATGGAAGTGTACTCGAGGTGCACGGAGAGAAGCCAAAGAAAGATATTAAGTTAGTATCGTTTATGAAAATGCGTAGCCATTTGCGAAAGGAGTGTGTAGCATTCATGGCGCACGTGGTAGATAAGAAAGCAGAAGAGAAGTCAATCCAAGATATTCCAGTTGTGCGGGAATTTCCTGAGGTATTCCCGGAAGAGCTACCCGGATTACCTCCACCACGGCAAGTAGAATTCCACATCGACTTAATCCCTGGAGCAGGCCCCGTAGCAAAGTCACCTTATCGACTAGCACCATCCGAGATGCAGGAGCTTTCAAGCCAACTTCAAGAGCCGCTAGACAAAGGATTCATTCGACCCAGCTTTTCGCCTTGGGGAGCCCCCGTGTTGTTCGTTAAGAAGAAGGATGGATCTTTCCGCATGTGCATCGACTATAGGGAGCTGAACAAGATCACCATCAAGAACCGATACCCTCTTCCACGCATCGATGACCTGTTCGATCAACTGCAGGGAGCATCGTACTTCTCCAAGATCGATCTTCGATCCGGATACCATCAAATGCGAGTTCGTGAGGAAGACATCGCAAAGACAGCGTTCAGAACTCGTTATGGTCATTATGAGTTCTTAGTCATGCCTTTTGGTTTGACGAACGCTCCAGCCGTGTTCATGGATCTGATGAACCGAGTGTGCCGACCGTAAGTTCGTAATTGTCTTCATAGGCGACATCCTGATTTATTCGCAGAGCAAGGAGGATCATGAGCAACACCTGAGGCTGATATTAGAACTACTTAAGACCGAAAGGCTTGACGCCAAATTCTCAAAGTGCGAATTTTGGATCCGAGAAGTTCACTTTTTAGGTCATGTGGTGAACAAAGAAGGAATACACGTCGACCCAGCAAAGATCGAGGCCATAAAGAAATGGGAAGCCCCGAAGACACCAATGGAAATTCGACAATTTCTCGGATTGGCAGGCTACTACCGGCGATTCATTGCAAATTTCTCCAAGATTGCGCAACCGCTGACAACCTTAACGCAAAAAGACAAGAAGTTTATTTGGGGAGAGAAGCCGGAAGAAGCATTCCAACTGCTCAAGCATAAGTTGTGCAATGCACCCATTCTAGCGTTACCCGAGGGAACGGATAACTTCGTGGTGTATTGCGATGCTTCACATCAAGGCTTAGGAGGTTTTTTGATGCAGAACGAGAAAGTCATTGCCTATGCATCCAGACAACTGAAGGTCCACGAGAAGAACTACACCACTCATGACTTGGAGCTCGGAGCACTGGTGTTTGCCCTTAAGATTTGGAGACATTATCTCTACGGCACCAAATGCACAATTTTTACGGATCATAAGAGCCTCCAGCACATTCTCGATCAGAAAATGCTGAACATGAGACAGAGAAGATGGGTTGAGTTGCTCAGCGATTACGACTGCGAGATTAAATATCACCCAGGGAAGGCGAATGTAGTAGCTGATGCGCTAAGCAGGAAGGAGCGGGTGAAGCCTACAAGGACGCGAGCAATGGGAACGATAGTGCAGACCAGCCTGAAAAGCCAGATATTGGAAGCTCAGAGAGAAGCTCTGAAGGCTGACAATTTAAAGAAGGAGACACTTCACAAGATGGAGGAGGAGTTTGAGGAGAGAACGGATGGAGTGCGTTATTTCAAGGATAGAATTTGGGTTCCGAAAGTCGATCAGTTAAGGAAATTGATCATGAATGAAGCTCATCAATCAAAGTACTTGATACACCCAGGTTCAGACAAGATGTATAAAGGACTGAAGGAACACTATTGGTGGTGCAAGAATCAAGGCAGAACACCATAAACCGTCAGGACTATTACAGCAACCAGAAATCCCAGAATGGAAATGGGAGCGGATATCAATGGATTTCGTGACCAAGTTGCCCAAAACTAAATAGGGCCATGATTCGATTTGGGTAATCGTTGACCGACTCACGAAATCTGCGCATTTCTTACCAATAAGGGAAACTTATAGCATTGATAGGCTCGCGCAATTATATGTCGATGAGATAGTTATGCGACATGGAGTGCTGATCTCGATCATCTCCGATAGAGACAGCAGATTCACCTCATGATTTTGGCAGTCACTACAGGCAGCTTTAGGTACCAGCGTGGATTTAAGCACCGCCTATCATCCGCAAACCGACGGTCAGACAGAAAGGACCATACAAACACTGGAGGATATGCTGCGTGCATGTGTGTTAGAATTCGGAGGCAGCTGGGATGATCATCTACCATTAGTTGAATTCTCCTACAACAACAGTTGTCATGCAAGTATTCAGTGTGCCCCGTACGAAGCACTGTATGGACGCAAGTGCAGATCCCCACTCAACTGGTTGGAAGTGGGAGAGAGTCGACTGCTTAGACCTGACATCGTACAGGAGACCACTGATAAGATTAAGCTGGTGCAGGAGAAGCTTAAAGCGGCCAGGGATCGCCAGAAGAGCTACGCTGATAATCGGCGAAAGCCGTTAGAATTCCAAATTGGCGATAGAGTGCTACTAAAGGTATCACCTTGGAAAGGATTGATAAGATTTGGAAAGAAAGGGAAGTTGAGCCCCCGATTTATTGGGCCGTTCAAAATCCTGGAAAGAATTGGGCCAGTCGCCTACAGATTGGACTTACCCTCGGAGCTCAGCTCTATTCACGACACGTTTCATGTGTCCAATCTAAAGAAATGCCTGTCGAAAGAGATAGTGATCTTGCCCTTAGGGGAAATACAAATTGATGAACAACTGCTCGCCGCGGAGAAACCTATTGAGATCCTCGAGCGAGAAATCAAGCAACTCCGGCGCAGTAAAATACCGATCGTCAAGGTGCGATGGAACTCTAGGCACGGACCTGAGTTCACCTGGGAGCGGGAGGCTTTCATGAAAGACAATTACCCGCATCTCTTCACAAAGAACCCCTGCGGTAGCAGCAAGAATTAAATTTCGGGACGAAATTTCTTTCAACCGGGGGTAAATGTGACAACTACAAATTTTGACCATCAGGTTAGCTACTTGTTTAATCACTCAGTAGCGTTTCCGTAGGAAAAAAATATAAGTATTTAAGTTGCCCAAATAATCTAGGTTAGTTTGCGTGAAAAATTTAGGCAAAAACCTAAAAGTCCCGGAAACTGCCCGAAAAAGCCCGAACCGGCCCGAAGTCATCCGATAATCCTATAATGCCAAATTTTAAAGAAATTCTTAGAGAATTAAGTTATTATATTTAAAAGTAAGTAAACTGATCTAAATAATCCAAAAGTACCTTCGAAAAAAAATCGGTTCCTACTGAAAAATGCCAAAAACCCGACACTGTGTTGGAAAATGCAGTGTAAAATCCTACTGTTTGTAAAAAAAAAATAAGATGAGAGGGTGGGGTGGGCCCCACATGGCCGGCCACCCCCCTCCCAAGACTCTCTCTCTCTTCTCTTTTAATCAAAACCCACTTCCCAACTTCATTCATCATTTCCATTTCAAATTTTTTATTCTCTCTCTCTCTCTAACCTTTCTCTCTCTCTATTTTTCTCTCTAAACTCTCTAAAAATCAGCCATCTTCTCCTCCAAAAATCTGAGTTTTTAGAAGATTCAAACAAGGATTCGAAGTCCTCATAGTCGTTTTATCAAAGGTAAGGTGGTGTGACATGTTCTAGCTTCGGTTTTTGCTCATTTTGGAGCTTTTTCTACTTTTGTTTGAGGTTTAAATCCTCTTTGTTGGATGAACATCATCCTTGATGTTTGAGGAAGAGATTGAGCCATGACAATGTGTTAGAACATTCGAAAATGGTAAAAATCTATGACTCCTCCATATAAACACAAGGTTGGTGTGAAGAATCATTAGTTTTTGGGTATTTTGATACTTGTTATGGATGAAAAATCGTTTTGATGTTGCATGCATGTATTTTATTGTTATTCAAAGTTATTTCATCTAATTATTTGTTAAATAAAATGAGTTTGTGGGTTAATAGCAAGAAATCCCCAAGAAATCTGATGATTTTATGTGTTTTAATGAGTGAAAATGGAGCTTTGATTCTGGACAGAATCTGTCCAGATTCTTGCATGTGTGTTTAGACGTTGTAAAAGTATAGTAAACAGAAGTATTTTCTTACAAAAATTTTATGGATTGAAATTTGATGTGTTAGGAAGAAAATCCATTTTGAATCACCCAAAAATTCGAAGGGAAACCCATTCAACCAACTAAAAACTTTTTGATGCTCATCAGCTTTTAGTCAGGAAAGTTTATTCATCTTCATGCATGCTTATCTCTTTGTTAACTTATCTAAAATGCACGATTTTTGATTCAAAACTCAAGTACTCTGAGTTAGCTTTCTAAAGAGTCCAAAATCATGTCATTTAGAGGAGTTTTGAGGGTTCAACCAATGAAAACAAGTTAGTGGTGTAGGCTGTCCCTTGGTGGCAGATTACACATGCACAACTTTAAGAGGCCATATCTCCCTCAAAAATCACTCAAATGATGTGAAACTTGTCTCATTAGCTTGGTATATGTGTTGGCTAGAAAATCCCTTTTGAAATTCGTGATTTGGTGGTGTAATAAATTATTTATGAATTAAACTTCACTGAAAGGTATTTCTGAAAAATAAAGGGGTACCACTGATTTTGCAAAAATGTTTAAAAATAGTAAAACACCTTTAAAAATTGTGAAATTTGGTGAGATTGTTCCTAACATCCCCTAAATCAGAGGGTAAAAATTTGAGGATTTATCATTTGGTGGACCTAAGCTTAAAAGTGGCATTTTTACAACTTGATATTTTGGACAGATTCTGAAATTTTTACAAAAATCCAATTTTATGAATTTGAAGCTTTCCAAAATAGTTGGAAGTCTTCGAAATACACCAAAACAAACCTTTACTATATTGGACTATATAAACAACGTAACGGCATTATAATGGATATTGGTACGATTTATGACTTAGGAACCGTTGAACTTGGAACTTACGTTAAAAATTACGTATTTGTTAGGGCGAGTGTAGTTTCGGAGCCGGGTTTTGACCACGCACCATCATCTCCCAAACCGCATTAATCACTCGAGGTGAGTATTCACAGCCCCTATTTTACCGTTTTTACGTTTTTGGGGTGAAAAACATGTTGTTGATGAAAATTTATTGAATCATGCTTCCAAGTAAGTAATGAAAAATATGATTAATTGTTGCTTTCTAGCAAGTGTTAATGCATTATATTGATACATGTTGAGTAAATTCCCCTTACAATAAACACTACTATTAACTCCGTTAGGAGCCTATGACTTAGTGGATAGCGCTATTTGGTACCAATACCCACCTTACTGACTGACGAGTTGAGGGTGCATGAAATCAGATTTAGCATTCTACACATGTGGACTAGGTTCCACCGCTGAGGTAGTTTGCAGGGAAACGCTCTGCCCATGTGGTCCGCTACCACCTCTGAGGTATTCGTTGGGGTTAACGGCTTGTAGTGGCTCAACCTTACGTATCTTATGTATAATTGAAATTTTGACGTTAGCAAGCGTCCAAGAATTTTCTCTCACGACAAAAGTCTGCTTGTGAAATGTTTTGTGTAAATTAAAAATCTGTGAACTCACCAACTCTCGTAGTTGACGTCTCTTTTTAACATGCTTTTCAGGAAATCAGAAGGTGATCGATAATCTTTGAATTGGACATTCATAGTCATTAATCTAGACTTCGTATTTTGTTTTATTATGTTTGTAAATCTTAAATTTGGGTTGGTTGTAATAACTTTATAAACTTTACATTTTGCTTTATGAATGAATGATGGTATTTATCTCCTATCGCTATGAAATCTGTACTGTTGCATCTCGCGATTCCGCTTTAGCGGGGTGTGACAATTACCTTGTAAAAGCATGTATTCTTTAGATTGTATCCTTAACACGGTCTAGGGAGTTGGGTCGTTTCACAGTTAGTTGTTAAACTGTATTAAAACTTGTACTTTTTTAACCGTGTTCTCTTTAGATGTTACGAAAACATGATTATTTTGAATTACTTAACACATAAACATATACATAGGTGCTTATTATATACGGTTTTTTGAAATAAGATTGTACAGACGTGACTTCGTTATGGTTGGCTCGTACAATTGCGTAAAATCGAGAGTTAGTGATTCGTACACCCGTTTGAATAAGAGGCATTTATACATGGTTGTTACGTATTACCATGTAAAAGCGTGTATTCTTTAGATTGTATCCTTAACACGGTCTAAGGAGTTGGGTCGTTTCACAGTTACTTGTTAAACGGTATTAAAACTTGTACTTTTTTTAACCGTTTTCTCTTTAGATGTTACGAAAACACGATTATTTTGAATTACTTAACACATAAACATATACATAGGTTGTTAGGACATAAAATGTCCTTATATGTGAAAGTTTTATAAAGAATCATTGTATTGTAAATAATAGAAAGGGAGGTCTTAAAATGTAAATTGTGGGATAGATAGAGGGGCTATAGTGTAGAGGTATATATAGAGATGGAATGTCAATTGAGAGAGTAATGAGAGTCGTTTAGAGAGATTAAGTGTGTGTAGATTTAGGTGTTTTGTACTTTCTCTCTTCCTCCATGGATGAATAAGATGATGGCTTCTCAATCTCTCTCTCCTCCTAATTGTTTTGATTTCTTGTTCTAACAAGTGGTATCAGAGCTGGAATGGATTGGATTATCCATTTCGATCCTTAGAAATCAAGCAATTGGAGGTTTTATTTTGGATTTTTTGAAGATTGGAGCAAAAATGGAGAAATTTGGATTGGAGCTTGAAGATTGTGAAGATTTGATGATTTGGATCTGGATTTATGTTTGTATGTTGTTAAATATGAGTTTTTGGTGCTTAAAAGTGTTCATTTGATGGTTTTGGGGCATAAATTGATGGATTTTCGAGGTTTTGTTCGAAGTTCATCAATGGAGGTCCTTCAATGGAGTTTTTAGCTGTATATTCATATGTCTCGAGCCCATATTGTTATGTCTCGAGACTTAAAATGGAAAAATCGGTTCAGATCTGATGTCTCGAGACTTGATTTGATGTCTCGAGTCCAAAATTGAAAATTTCGGTCAGAAAAAGGGTGTCTCGAGTGTACTTTAATGCAGAAAAAGCTTGTCTCGAGTGTACTATGCCAGCAAGTAATGTCATCTCGAGTGTACTTTCGTGTCAGGAGCAAGTACAAGTCTTGTCTCAAGTCTGGTCAGAGGGAAAAACCCTCGGTCAGCACCAAATCCCTCGGTCAGCACCTTTTTCAGTCGGTCAGAGCTCCATACGGTCGGTCGGCACTTATTATCGTGAGTCAGATGCTCGGTCAGCATCTCGAGACTCCTGCTGACCGCGTTTCTGACGTATGCATGACGCCATACTCGAGCTGTCTTTTTCCGTCCCTAAGTATTCAGGCGAGTGTAGCGCGTGTCTGATGCTATATCAGATCTTGTTGGCGCGTGGAGGAGCATGTAAGATTGAAAGCGCGTATGGGCGCGTACAAGAGAATGTGTGCATATTTCAATGTCTCGTGATAATTTTTTATACATCAGATAATCTGTCATGACAGCTAGCTGCAGCTTGTGGCAGCCTCTGTCGGCGAGTAGAAGGACATAAAAGTCCATAGAGGCGCGTGTACAGGCTGACTTTTTGCCATCTCGTGACAGCTTGCCATCTCGTGACAGCACGTGGAAGCTGGTATGAACGTGTGTGAACACATGGAAGAGCATATCAGCTCATGGATGTCTTTTTGCCAGCTTTTCTAAATTTGAGTTTGAGTTTGACCGAAGTCTTTTGAGACTAATTAAATAATGTTGAGTAAAGCATGTTTTGATAAGCACATGACAGCTCATGCACATCTGTCAGTTCCTGTCTACACGGAGAAGCGAGTACAGAGCTTATATTAGCTTTCATGTGGATATCTCGAGACTATTCATATAATAAATCCATGATATGTGACAACTGAATATTAAATGTTGACCAAGATGTAATTGGTTGACTATTTTTTATTTCAATGTCTCGAGACATATCAGATGGTATGAGACGCGCCATGTATCATCAAATTAAATTCCTTTAAGTATATGGGTGCAAGTTAACATGGCAATGTTTCGAGGGTATTTTGACAAGACAATTATTCGAAGAGCTTAAAATGTCATATCCAGTTCAGAATTAATTTTCTGATGTGCTTTAAAGTTTTAAATGATCAATCGAGCTTACAAGATTCATTCAGTTGGGCCTAAATTTCTTTTTGAGCTGTGAAGTTCAGGTTGGCCCAAGATTGATCACCAATTTTTTGTATCAATCCAGATCCAATCCAATCTAATCCAGTTCCAGTTAGCTTCAAAAATCCCTGTTCTTAACAGGCAATTTTTCCATCTCCATTTTTTTCTAAACCCCAATAAAAGCCCAAAATTCAATTTTTCCTTTCTTGAAAATTGAATTTCGTTCATTCCCTAAAATGTTTCAACCCTTTGAAGATAAGTCAGATTTGTAACAATTTCGGGACGGCGGTGATTGAGTTTTGTATTTGGTTGAATTATTCAGAAGGATGATTTCCTGCTTTCTCTACTTCAGAATCCAATTCTCTCCCCCTCACCAGCTTCAATGAGTGTACGGTTTCTTGTGGACGGATTGTTCTAACCACTCATTGTTGTCGTGGCTTTTGCGCTTATCAGCACTGAAGTTTTGACGGTGGTGTTTATCTTCTGACTGTTTAAGAAGATTGAGTCCATTCTTGATTACTTTCTGTCTCTGAAGTTGTTTCGGGAATCGACTACAAATTGAAAATTGAGTTTCTCTCATTTCCCCGCTGATCAGATTCTTTGAAGATAAGCCGGATTTGGTCTTGTTATTCAGACTGTGGATGATCAGATTTTGTTTTCAATTGGATTGGTTAGACACCTGAGCTTCTGCAATCGTTTTTCTGGAGTTTTTCCTTGTGGGAGCTAGACCGTTGACTGGTTTTTATCAGTGTTCTGAACTGATCACTTAGAGCATTGAGAGCTATCCGTCAGTGTTATGGTTCTTGTGGATGCTAGCTCTTTGAATGCTTTCTATCATTGTTCTGGCCTGATCAACTAGAATTTTGAGAGTTTGCAATCATTGATCTGGAGTTATGGTTGTGATCTAGACGTTCAAGTGCCGATGATCATCTGTCTGATTGAGAAGGTTGAAGCAGAGTTTGGTTGTGCTTTAGTTCTGAAGGTCTTCAGGAAATCGGCTAATTTCTTGATCAGTTGAGATATTTAAGAAGACGTGCATCTCTTTCAGTATCATCTCCTAGTACTTTCATGGTTATGGTGCCTCAGTGATCCAAGCTCTTACAGTTGTGTACTTGTCAAGTTCAGAGTTCTTGAGCTGAAGGTTTTCTGATAACAGTCAGACTCTTTGTTCTTTGATGTCCCTGTTTCATACATCGAAGTGATTCGCACCTATTTCTATCCCACAATGGGATGAACCAATTTGCTTGAGGGTCGGCAATCGGGTTCAGCGGCTAACTGTTTGTGTTTGAGTCCGCTGAGTCTGCTGTTCATTTGATACAGAAGTTTGAGAGCTCATTTTAAGGGGGAGCTTGGAATATGCAATGTAGCTGAGCACCGCTAAAGTTTTCTTACAGAATCAAGGGGAAAAGATCAGAGATGCTTTTTTATAAAACTTTAGGGGGAGATTGTTAGGACATAAAATGTCCTTATATGTGAAAGTTTTATAAAGAATCATTCTATAGTAAATAATAGAAAGGGAGGGCTGAAAATGTAAATTGTGGTATAGATAGAGGGCCTATAGTGTAGAGGTATATATAGAGATGGAATGTCAATTGAGAGAGTAATGAGAGTCGTTTAGAGAGATTAAGTGTGTGTAGATTTAGGTGTTTTGTACTTACTCTCTTCCTCCATGGATGAATAAGATGATGGCTTCTCAATCTCTCTCTCCTCCTAATTGTTTTGATTTCTTGTTCTAACAAGGTGCTTATTATACACGGTGTTTGAAATAAGATTGTACAGACGTGACTTCGTTACGGTTGGCTCGTACAATCGCGTAAAATCGAGAGTTAGTGATTCGTACATCCGTTTGAATAAGAGGCCATTATACACGGTTGTTACGTATTACCATGTAAAATCATGTATTCTTTAGATTGTATCCTTAACACGGTCTAAGGAGTTGGGTCGTTTCACAGTTAGTTGTTAAACGGTATTAAAACTTGTACTATTTAACCGTTTTTCTCTTTAGATGGAACACGACTATTTTGAATTACTTAACACATAAACATATACATAGGTGCTTATTATACACGGTTGTTTGAAATAAGATTGTACAGACGTGACTTCGTTACGGTTGGCTCGTACAATCGCGTAAAATCGAGAGTTAATGATTCGTATTTCCGTTTGAATTAGAGGCCATTATACACGGTTGTTACGTATTACCAAGTAAAATCATGTATTCTTTAGATTGTATCCTTAACACGGTCTAATGAGTTGGGTCGTTTCACAGTTAGTTGTTAAACGGTATTGAAACTTGTACTTTTTTTTAACCGTTTTCTCTTTAGATGTTACAAAAACACGACTATTTTGAATTACTTAACACATAAACATATACATAGGTGCTTATTATACACGGTTGTTTGAAATAAGATTGTACAGACGTGACTTCGTTACGGTTGGCTCGCACAATCGCGTAAAACGAGAGTTATGATTCGTACACCCGTTTGAACAAGAGGCCTTTATACACGGTTGTTACGTATTACCATTTAAAAGCAAGTATTCTTTAGATTGTATCCTTAACACGGTCTAAGGAGTTGGGTCTTTTCACAGTTACTTGTTAAACAGTATTAAAACTTGTACTTTTTTAACTGTTTTCACTTTAGATGTTACGAAAACACGATTATTTTGAATTACTTAACACATAAACATATACATAGGTGCTTATTATACACGGTTGTTTGAAATAAGATTTTACAGACGTGACTTCGTTACGGTTGGCTCGTACAATCGCGTAAAATCGAGAGTTAATGATTCGTATTTCCGTTTGAATAAGAGGCATTATACACGGTTGTTACGTATTACCATGTAAAATCATGTATTCTTTAGATTGTATCCTTAACACGGTCTAAGGAATTGGGTAGTTTCACAGTTAGTTGTTAAACAGTATTTAAACTTGTACTTTTTAACCGTTTTCTCTTTAAATGTTACGAAAACACGATTATTTTGAATTACTTAACACATAAACATATACATAGGTGCTTATTATACACGGTTGTTACGTATTACCAGGTAAAAGCATGTATTGTTTAGATTGTATCCTTAACACGGTCTAAGGAGTTGGGTCTTTTCACAGTTACTTGTTAAACGGTATTAAAAGTTGTACTTTTTTAACCGTTTTCTCTTTAGATGTTATGAAAACACGATTATTTTGAATTACTTAACACATAAACATATACATAGGTGCTTATTATACATGGTTGTTTGAAATAAGATTGTACAGACGTGACTTCGTTACGGTTGGCTCGTACAATCGCGTAAAATCGAGAGTTAGTGATTCGTACACCCGTTTGAATAAGAGGCATTTATACACGGTTGTTAGGTATTACCAAGTAAAAGCATGTATTCTTTATATTGTATCCTTAACACGGTCTAAGGAGTTGGGTCGTTTCACAGTTAGTTGTTAAACGGTATTAAAACTTGTACTTTTTAACCGTTTTTCTCTTTAGATGGAACACGAATATTTTGAATTACTTAACACATAAACATATACAAAGGTGCTTATTATACACGGTTGTTTGAAATAAGATTGTACAGATGTGACTTCGTCACGGTTGGCTCGTACAATCGCGTAAAATCGAGAGTTAGTGATTCGTGCACCGTTTAAATAAGAGGCCTTTATACACGGTTGTTATGTATTACCATGTAAAAGCATGTATTCTTTAGATTGTATATTTAACACGGTCTAAGGAGTTGGGTCGTTTCACAGTTAGTTGTTAAACGGTATTGAAACTTGTACTTTTTTTAACCGTTTTCTCTTTAGATGTTACGAAAACACGACTATTTTGAATTACTTAACACATAAACATATACATAGGTGCTTATTATACACGGTTGTTGAAATAAGATTGTACAGACGTGACTTCGTTACGGTTGGCTCGCACATTCGCGTAAAAATCGAGAGTTATGATTCGTACACCCGTTTGAATAAGAGGCCTTTATACACGGTTGTTTACGTATTACCATTTAAAAGCAAGTATTCTTTAGATTGTATCCTTAACACGGTCTAAGGAGTTGGGTCTTTTCACAGTTACTTGTTAAACAGTATTAAAACTTGTACTTTTTTAACGGTTTTCTCTTTAGATGTTACGAAAACACGATTATTTTGAATTACTTAACACATAAACATATACATAGGTGCTTATTATACACGGTTGTTTGAAATAAGATTGTACAGACGTGACTTCGTTACGGTTGGCTCGTACAATCGCGTAAAATCGAGAGTTAGAGATTCGTACACCCGTTTGAATAAGAGGCATTTATACACGGTTGTTAGGTATTACCATGTAAAAGCATGTATTCTTTAGATTGTATCCTTAACACGGTCTAAGGAATTGGGTCGTTTCACAGTTAGTTGTTAAACAGTATTTAAACTTGTACTTTTTAACCGTTTTCTCTATAAATGTTACGAAAACACGATTATTTTGAATTACTTAACACATAAACATATACATAGGTGCTTATTATACACGGTTGTTACGTATTACCAGGTAAAAGCATGTATTGTTTAGATTGTATCCTTAACACGGTCTAAGGAGTTGGCTCTTTTCACAGTTACTTGTTAAACGGTATTAAAACTTGTACTTTTTTAACCGTTTTCTCTTTAGATGTTACGAAAACACGGTTATTTTGAATTACTTAACACATAAACATATACATAGGTGCTTATTATACATGGTTGTTTGAAATAAGATTGTACAGACGTGACTTCGTTACGGTTGGCTCGTACAATCGCGTAAAATCGAGAGTTAGTGATTCGTACACCCGTTTGAATAAGAGGCATTTATACACGGTTGTTAGGTATTACCATGTAAAAGCATGTATTCTTTAGATTGTATCCTTAACACGGTCTAAAGAATTGGGTCGTTTCACAGTTAGTTGTTAAACAGTATTTAAACTTGTACTTTTTAACCGTTTTCTCTATAAATGTTACGAAAACACGATTATTTTGAATTACTTAACACATAAACATATACATAGGTGCTTATTATACACGGTTGTTACGTATTACCAGGTAAAAGCATGTATTGTTTAGATTGTATCCTTAACACGGTCTAAGGAGTTGGGTCTTTTCACAGTTACTTGTTAAACAGTATTAAAACTTGTACTTTTTTAACTGTTTTCTCTTTAGATGTTACGAAAACACGATTATTTTGAATTACTTAATGCATAAACATATACATACGTGCTTATTATACACGGTTGTTTGAAATAAGATTGTACAGACGTGACTTCGTTACGGTTGGCTCGTACAATCGCGTAAAATCGAGAGTTAGAGATTCGTACACCCGTTTGAATAAGAGGCATTTATACACGGTTGTTAGGTATTACCATGTAAAAGCATGTATTCTTTAGATTGTATCCTTAACACGGTCTAAGGAGTTGGGTCGTTTCACAGTTAGTTGTTAAACGGTATTAAAACTTGTACTTTTTAACCGTTTTCTCTTTAGATGTTATGAAAACACGACTATTTTGAATTACTTAACACATAAACATATATATAGGTGCTTATTATACACGGTTGTTTGAAATAAGATTGTACAGACGTGACTTCGTTACGGTTGGCTCGTAGAATCGCGTAAAATCGAGAGTTAGTGATTCGTACACCCGTTTGAATAAGAGTCCTTTATACACGGTTGTTAGGTATAACCATGTAAAAAGAATGTATTCTTTAGATTGTATCCTTAACACGGTCTAAGGAGTTGGGTCGTTTCACAGTTAGTTGTTAAACGGTATTAAAACTTGTACTTTTTAACCGTTTTTCTCTTTAGATGGAACACGAATATTTTGAATTACTTAACATGTTGTTCCAGATTCAAGTTCTAATCAACATGCAACAACTAGAGAATGATTTAGAAAGCCATATGTCATTGATTCTTGGATGAAAAGTTTACACACACTAACACACCAAGAACACACACACTTAAGAACTAACTTTCTCTCAATCACTCTCACTTTCACAATGATACGTATGCATGTGTTCTCCTTCCAAACTAACTAACTTTGGGTATTTATACCCCAACACTAACAATCCTTACACTATAGAACAATTACAAAATCTACCCTAATAAAGAAAAACTATTACAAAGGACTAAAACAATAAAAGTAAACTTTGACTTTGTTGCCCACTTTGACTTTGCCTTTTTCTTCACTTTAAGCACCAACTTGTGATCTCGGATACAATCCGATTTTGCACCCAACAATCTCCCCCTTTGGATTCGAGATCACAAAAAGAATTAGGCAAACGTCTTCAAGAAAGCATCAACACTTTAAGCATCAACGATAAGCTTCCTTGAACGATAAGCTTCCGTAATAATCTTCACGAATCATCCAAATCTTCATGAAGCTTTAACAAACTTTGAACACGAAGCTTTAGCGAATCGAGATATCTTCAAATAATCACCAAACCTCAAACATCTCTCGCAAACATCTCTTGTCATATCTCGTAATCTTCTCTTTGATTTGACATTTCGGAACCATCTCCCCAAAGTATCTTCAAAAAGCATTTCTCGACTTTACATTTCTAAACCATCTCCCCCTTTTTGATGAAATATGAAATAATCATCAAAACTATAGAAATGTAACACTCTTCCGGTATAATCATTTCTTTTTCTTGTTACATTTCTTCTTTGAACTAGCGCTAGGGAGCACACTCTTCTTCTTTTCAGTCAACAGGGCCAAAGAATCAGAAATACTCTTCTGCTTCATCACAATATCTTTGACTTTCACTTCATGCTGACTAAGAATGGAATACAAGTCATGCAAGTCTTCTTCCGCCAAATTCTTGTTCATTTGAAGATTAACCGAGTAATGATCCCATTCTGAATTGAGATTTTTCAAGAACTTGAAGTTGATCTCGGAAGTAGACTTTTGCGTTCCATTTCTCCTCAAATCATTCAGAATGATGTTGAACCGACTGTAAGAATCAGCAAGTGTTTCTCCCTCTAAAGCTTTAAAACCTTCATAAGCACCAATTGCTTGGTTTAGCTTGGCTTGGATTGATCTCTCCGTCCCTTGAAACTGCTTCTCTAACTCATCCCACAATTCTTTTGCTGTCTTTCGACTATCAACACGATTGAATAAATCGTTCGGAATTGCCATCGTTAGAAAAGTAAGAGCTTTGTCATCAATTTCCGCTCTGATCTTCTCGAGCTCATTGTAATGCCGAAAGAGTTTATATACTCTTCTTGGTTCAATTGCGGGAGTAGTAGCAGTCTCAGGAGTACCGGGAATGTCAATGAAAGGCTTAATTGGACCTTCCTGAATGCTTGTCATGAGAGTCTTGTCGATGTTGTTAAGGAATTGAATCATCCTTACACGCCATTGTGGATATTCTCCAATTTGAAGAACCGGAGGTTTGGACTTTGAACCCATGCTTAATAAATCTCTAGACATCTTCACAGAACTTGAATATGATCGGTAATTCACTGAAACTGGTAGATTTCTTCCGAACTTCTGGAGGTATACAAATCTGAGAATCTGTAGCTAATCTGAACACTTCTTTTGATCAACAAATAGGTTAGTGACAAAAGTAAAAAAGTCAACTGAAAAGTCAACCGTGAATAGTGAAATCCCGAGAAAAAATATTTTTCAAAAATTTGAAAGTTGATTTTCACTGCGAAATTGAAAGAATAGTCCAGAAAAACAACCTCTCGGAAATCACCAAAATCTCGGAAAAACCGGCATTTTTCGGGAAAAAATGACCTTAAAAATGACTGAACTTTTTCACCGTAGAATCAGATAAGAAGTCTTAAAAAGTTTACGTGAAAAAACGCCCGAAAAACGCTTCCAGACTTTTTTTGCTTAAACTAATCCGATTCGGAAAATATTATATTCCGATTCGGATTTTTCAATTTTCCGAATCGGAAAATATGGTTTTCCGAATCGGAAAAATAAACCTGATAGAGTTCCGAGAAAAATTTCGAGTTGGTATTTGGGCAATTTCCGAATCGGAAAATGATGTTTTCCGAATCGGAATTTGACTAATACCAAGTCGGAAAACGAATAAGATCAGATCTAAACAACAATTCAAGTCCAAAATATTTTCCGATTCGGAAAATTTCAAAAATCCGATTCGGAAAACTGATATTTTCCGATTCGGAATTTTTGAATATTCCAATTCGGAAAATATGAACAGAATTCGGAAAAAACGAGAAAAAACCGAGCAGAAGGTAAAAAAAAAACTCAAAAATTACTGCTCAAATCACCAAATTTTGACTCAAAATCACTCACAAACACAGTAAAAACATCATTTTAACCATACACAATCAAATTTACATCCAAATCAATGATCAAAATAAGAAAATCAAACCTCAAACCTCCATTTTTAAAAAAACACAAAAAGCTTAAGAAATCATACCAAATTCAATGAATTTCCAGCTCTGATACCACTTGTTGTTCCAGATTCAAGTTCTAATCAACATGCAACAACTAGAGAATGATTTAGAAAGCCATATGTCATTGATTCTTGGATGAAAAGTTTACACACACTAACACACCAAGAACACACACACTTAAGAACTAACTTTCTCTCAATCACTCTCACTTTCACAATGATACGTATGCATGTGTTCTCCTTCCAAACTAACCCACTTTGGGTATTTATACCCCAACACTAACAATCCTTACACTATAGAACAATTACAAAATCTACCCTAATAAAGAAAAACTATTACAAAGGACTAAAACAATAAAAGTAAACTTTGACTTTGTTGCCCATTTTGACTTTGCCTTTTTCTTCACTTTAAGCACCAACTTGTGATCTCGGATACAATCCGATTTTGCACCCAACATAACACATAAACATATACAAAGGTGCTTATTATACACGGTTGTTTGAAATAAGATTGTACAGATGTGACTTCGCCACGGTTGGCTCGTACAATCGCGTAAAATCGAGAGTTAGTGATTCGTGCACCCGTTTAAATAAGCGGCCTTTATACACGGTTTTTATGTATTACCATGTAAAAGCATGTATTCTTTAGATTGTATCCTTAACACGGTCTAAGGAGTTGGGTCGTTTCACAGTTAGTTGTTAAACGGTATTGAAACTTGTACTTTTTTTAACCGTTTTCTCTTTAGATGTTACGAAAACACGACTATTTTGAATTACTTAACACATAAACATATACATAGGTGCTTATTATACACGGTTGTTTGAAATAAGATTGTACAGACGTGACTTCGTTACGGTTGGCTCGTACAATCGCGTAAAATCGAGAGTTAATGATTCGTATTTCCGTTTGAATAAGAGGCCATTATACACGGTTGTTATGTATTACCATGTAAAATCATGTATTCTTTAGATTGTATCCTTAACACGGTCTAAGGAATTGGGTCGTTTCACAGTTAGTTGTTAAACAGTATTTAAACTTGTACTTTTTAACCGTTTTCTCTATAAATGTTACGAAAACACGATTATTTTGAATTACTTAACACATAAACATATACATAGGTGATTATTATACACGGTTGTTATGTATTACCAGGTAAAAGCATGTATTGTTTAGATTGTATCCTTAACACGGTCTAAGGAGTTGGGTCTTTTCACAGTTACTTGTTAAACGGTATTAAAACTTGTACTTTTTTAACCGTTTTCTCTTTAGATGTTACGAAAACACGATTATTTTGAATTACTTAACACATAAACATATACATAGGTGCTTATTATACATGGTTGTTTGAAATAAGATTGTACAGACGTGACTTCGTTACGGTTGGCTCGTACAATCGCGTAAAATCGAGAGTTAGTGATTCGTACACCCGTTTGAATAAGAGGCATTTATACACGGTTGTTAGGTATTACCATGTAAAAGCATGTATTCTTTAGATTGTATCCTTAACACGGTCTAAGGAGTTGGGTCGTTTCACAGTTAGTTGTTAAACGGTATTAAAACTTGTACTTTTTAACCGTTTTTCTCTTTAGATGGTGTTAATGTTGAGTTTATAATAGAAGTTGAGGGACCTTTTATGTAAATTTCTCTTTCCTAGGGTTGGGGTATAAATACCCCAATGCCTTTGTATTGTAAATTGGACGTATCATTTGGAATATAAAGACTTGTGACTTTCTCTCAACATCTTTCTCTCTCTACATCTTTCTCTTTCATGTTCATATGTTTTGCATCACAATCTTGATGAGATTGTGTTAGATTTGGATTCATTCACACTTACAATTGGTATCAGAGCTGGATCTACTACATTTTTGATGAAGATTCTCATGGATTAGAGTGAAGATTTGAAGATTTGAAGCTTTGAAGATAGTCATCAATGGAGGTTCATGAAGATTCATGAAGATTCATGAAGAGTTGAAGAGTTTTGATTGATTTTTCATGAATTCATGTCTGAATTCATGAATCTGAGTGATATTTGAGTGTTTTTATACAAGATTAAGATAGGATTTGTGGTAAAATTGAAGTTTTTAGCTAGAAGTTTGAGAAAAAGTGTATCTTCATATGTCTCGAGTCAAGTGTATCTTCATATGTCTCGAGTCAATTGTATCTTCATATGTCTCGTGACTCATCTCGAGACCTCGTGAAGACATCTCGTGCCGTGGTTGGTTAAGTCACGAGATAAAGTCACGAGTTGGTAGTTAGAGTACAAGACAAGGAAGGCAATTCGAGTGTTTGTCGTTTTGTAAAGCGTGAAATTACACGAGACATCATCTCGAGTGATACTGTTCATCACTCGAGACAGCTTCACGTCTGTTGATCGTATCACGAGATAGTACACTCAAGACAGTATCTCGAGTAGCACTGTTCATCACTCGAGACAGTATCTCGAGTACCACTGTTCATCACTCGAGACATCATCTCGGGTGACACTATTCATAACTCGAGACATCATCTCGAGTATCACTGTTCAACACTCGAGACAGCATCTCGTGTTTCTGTTGACATCTCGAGTATCACTATTCACACTCGAGACATCTGAAAGGTTGAGAATCTGAGAAAAGCAGTAGAAAAGATCCTGAATCACAAAATGAATCCAATAAACAAAAGAGAAGATTTGGCAATGGGATCTGATCCTAAAGCACCAGTGTTGTTCAAAGACGAGTATGAGCTATGGGTTGCAAGATTTAGACTGTTCATAAAGAGAAAAGATAAAGGCAATCTGATTTTAAAATCAATTGACTATGGAGCAAAACCATTGCCTACACATCTGGTTAATGGAATAAGAGTAGTGAAAGAGGTTGAAGAGATGGATGAGGCTGAGAAAACTCAATACATGATAGATCTGGAAGCACAGAACTGTTTGATTCAAGCTATCCCGAATGACATATATAGAAAGCTTGATAGTTATGATGATTCAGCAAAATCCATCTGGGATCAGTTAGAAAAGATTATGCTAGGGTCCAAAGTGGGAAATCAGTTGAGAATTACAACTCTGATGGACAAGTATGAAAATTTCAAGATGAAGAATGGTGAATCACTAGAGGATGCCTATGACAGATTTGTTATTCTAATGAATGACATGAAGAAGAACAGAATCCATAGGTCAGAAATGGATTTTAGTGTGAAGTTCATTAATAATCTTTCCTTAGATTGGAAGCCCTTTACCAGGTTTGTCAAGCAACACAAAGCACTCAATGAGCTCAAAGTGTATGAAGTATTTGAGAATTTGAAGCTGTTCGAAGAGGAAGTTGAAGAAGCTGTGTTGGAAAGACAGAAGAAAGAAAAAGCTGAAGAAGAATCTCTTGCACTGCTAACTGACAAAAAGAAAGGAAAGAATGTAATCAAGAAGGGCAAGGCGAAAGTGTTTGAAGTGGTTGATGATGAGGATGAAGAAGGAAGTGAGGATGAAGAACGAGACTTGATGTTTCAAAGTTTGTTGACCTTAACAGAAGCCTACAGAAAGAAATACTACAATAGACCAAGTTCTAACAACAGAAGGTTTGCATCCAGAGGAAGGAATTTCAACAGAAGTGCTAGTCAAAATCAAGGTCAGATGTATGCTCAAAGGAACCAAGGTACCTATGTAGACAAATATGCTACCAAGGGAGTTGATGAAGAAAAAGAAGCTGCTGAGATTGGTGAGGAGAAGAAGACAAATGAAAATATCACATGCTTTAAGTGCGGGAAAAAGGTCATGTAGCAAGGATATGTCCAGCAAAGATGTCCAAAGTTGAAATTCTCAGAAAGAAGTTAGAATTGGTAGAAAAGCAGGAGCAAGGATTAGTGCTAATGGCTGATGATGAAGAATGGCTTAATGTTTCAGATACGGAAGATCAAGCACAAATGTGCTTCATGGGATTGATGGAGGAAGAGTCTGATGATGAGGACGAGGAAGCTTCTGATCCTCAAATGGTAAATGATCCTCATTTTATAGAATTCAAAAACAAATTGCTTGAAATGACAAATCCAATTCATTTGAAAAATCAAGAACTTGAAATTGTCAATTCAAAGCAAACTCAAGAACTTACTGATTTAACTCAACAAAGAGATAATCTTTTGTCTATGGTTGATAAGTTGAATGAATCAGTAAGTGAACTTGAGAATCTACAACAACAAAATAAAATTTTGAAGTCAGAAATTTAGTTTCTAACTCTCAGTTTAACATCTGAAAAAGATAATGTTTCATCTTTAAACAACACAATTTCAGAATTGAACTTTAAATTGTACAAGATTGGACAATCTGAGCACACATTTTTTCTAAATAAACCATATGCAGATAGAGACTTATTTTCAAAAGAAGGTCTTGGTTTTAAAAATCCTCAATATTTGAAAAAGGCCTTAGAGGAAAAACCTGCATTTTATAATCTCACTGATTTAAAAATGAGTGCTCGATTTCCAATATTAAAAGGTTTTGAAATGAAAGAAGATTTTTCTGAAATGCAGGAGATAAAGAAGCATAATCCATTGTATCATGGTGAGAAATATCACCGAGTCAAATTTGTATATAGTTCTGATAATTTGAAAATTAAGTCTCCAGCAACTCTGGATTCTTCTACTGCATTTTTACAGTCAGAATCACAATGGGAAAGTGATGGTACTTTAAAACCATATGTTCCAACTTTAGAGCTTGAAAAGAAAATTTCTGAATTGGAAAATAAAATTCAAGAGTTGTCACAACAAAATGAAGCTCTTATTTCTAAAAATAAGAACTTTGTAACTTGGAACTCTTCTGAGACTGATTCTAAAAATTTTGTTTCTGATATACTAGATGAGTTAGTTTCATCTGTTTCAAACTCTATCTTTGATATACCTGATTCCAAATGTGATTCTGAATCTCAAAATTCGTTTTCAAAAACATATACTGAAGGTTTAGATGATATTCAAGAAAATGTTGTTAGAGTTGTCACATCTGATGGATATGTAGCATATAAGGAATCATCAGCATTATCATCAACTGATGTGGTTACACCATTTAATCTCAACTCAGTTGATGATACACAACCCATCATCTGTGAATCATCTAAATCTTTGGGTAATGATCAGAACAATCAGTCTGTTACATCAAATCATGAATCATCTTCATCATGTGTCTCTCCTGCAGTTTCAGATAAGTCTGTACAAGATGAAATATTGTGTTTAAATAAGACACATGAATCTGTCACGAAACAATTTCAGAATACTATAAAACAACTAAGAGTAGAACTTGCTCAACATAAGTGTGATTCAAAATTTTGGTCTAGCAAGTGTAGTTCTTTAACTAAAAGTTACGACAGATTAGTTGAAAGACTATCTGTATATGTAGAGGGACTACATTATGCTGGTAAGAATCAAAAGATTGCTACTCCTCCGGTTACTGAAAGTTATATAAAGAACATACGTTTTACTCAGGGTGTTCAATCAATATTACGACATTTTCAAAAGCAAATTGATTTGAAAAAGCAAAATCCTAATCTTGAATTATCTGAACAATCTGAGGAAGTTTCTAATCATACTCAGTCTAATCCTATCAAGCTTAAACCTTTTGATATCTGTGCTAATGTGTCTACAGATGAAGTGAGTTTTGCTATGAAGAAGAGAAGACAGAAGAAGACAAAGAGTCGGTTTAGAAAGCAAGTGTCTAGTATGCAGTTTTCATCTAGTTTTGTTACTCCTCCTAATAGACGGAGTCATTTTTCGTTCAATAAGAATCATGTACCTTCTAATAATTCAAGTATTAATAAAAAGGCTACTATGATTTCTTCAAAATTACAACATCTGGATGAAACTCATACTATGTCTACTACTGCATCCACTCTTCAGTCTTCTGTCTCTACTTTCTTACCATTTAGAAAGTTTATTGTGCGTCAAGGAATCAAATATTTTTGGGATCCAATCTCACGAGTGTATAAGAATTTTTCTCCTCAAGGACCCATTTTTAAATGGGTTCCTAAATCTGCTTGATTTTATTTAATGCAGGCCAGTCATAAGTGGTACCTTGATTCCGGGTGCTCCAAACATATGACTGGAAGAAAAGAGATCCTATCCAATTATAAAGAAGAATATGGCGGATCTGTAAAGTTTGGTAACAATGAATTAGAACTGATTAAATGGGTTTCTTGGGTATGGAGATTCCGCATTATGCACGGCTCGTTCTGGTCACTTAGGCCGAGACCTATATGGCCGTGGATTTTCCGGAGGATGTTGGATATGCGAGAATCTGTTCGTAGGTTCTTTGTGTATCAAATTGGAGATGGTAGATCTATAAACGCCTGGGAAGACAGATGGTTGCATTCCGGAACACTTTCTTTGTTGATTTCTTATAGACGATTTAACCACATGGGGCTGAATACTGCTTCGGTTTTACGTGATTTGATTGATGGCCGGTTGAATGGACGCAAGTGAATCCAATGGGGTTTAATCATCCAATGCCTCTTCTGGTTGATGATCAGCAAGATCGATTGTTGTGGGATGGTATACATCGACGGGATTCATTTTCTGTAAAGGAAGCTTGGTTCTCTTTGGTTGGGGTGGGTCCTACGCTCAATTGGACAAAATTTGTCTGGTTCAAAGGACATATTCCTAAACATGCGTTCTGATGTGGACAGCTTGTCATGGTCGGTTGCCTACGCAGGATCGCATTGCTTTATGGAAACATGACCCCCTGATTTGGTTTGTAGCTTTTGTGACACTGTTCCGGATTCTCATGATCATCTGTTTTTTATGTGTCCTTATGCGTTAGAGGTTTGGAGAAGAGTTAAGAGGGAGGTTCATTTACTTGGGTTCCTGGATGATTGGACTCAGATTATGGTTTTACTAGGGGAAAACCGTGGCCCTGGAAGAGTAATCCACAAGATTGCTCTCTCTGCGACTATTTACTTTATTTGGAGAGAGCGTAATAGGCGGCTGTTTCAGATGGTGCGGCTGGCTCCTATTCAGCTCTTTGTGCAAATTAGGGATGTGATCATGGCCCGTATGGCTTGGAGGAAGGTGCAGACTACGATTAGTTATGATTAGTTCCTATTTGGTGATTTCTGTTTGCTGGTTGTTGTTCTTTTGGTTGACTTTGGGTTGTTTCCTTTTTGGTTGGTTCTTTGGTTTCCTTGTTTGGCTAGCCTTGGGGCCTGTCCTTGGTTTTGATACTGTTTTTGGGTGTTAGTGCCCTCCTTTTTTCCTGTTTTTATAATATTGCCGGGTTTAATCCCTTTCAAAAAAAAATCAAGATAAGAAGCATTTGATGATGCAGATGACCCAGATGGTCCTTGTGATGTTGAATCTGCATTGACCACAACATTAGTAACAGAGGAAGATGAAATATCAGAAGATAATTCAGTAATCGGATCAAAATGAACATTGATGCTTTCAGTGACTATCCTTGTCTGTCTATTTAGTACCCTGTATGATATTTTGAAGACTCAGAATACCCAACAAAAACCAGCTCATCAGATTTAGGCCCAAACTTACCCCTATTTTCAATTTCATTCAAAACAAAACACTTGCAGCCAAACACTCTAAAGTGTCCAACTGAAGGAATACGACCAAACAAAATATGATAGGGAGTTTGACCAAATATCCTATGAATAATTGATCGATTTTGTGTGTAGCAAGCAGTATTAACTGCTTCAGCCCATAAGTATTGAGGTAATTGACTTTCAGCAAGCATAGATCTTGCAGCTTCAACAAGAGTTCTATTTCGTCGTTCAACTACCCCATTCTGTTCCGGAGTTCGTGCAGCTGAAAATGTTTGAGTAATACCAAAAGAGTTATAAAATGATTTGAGAACAGTATTTTTAAACTCCGTACCATTATCAGTTCTTACAGTTTGGACTGGAAGTTTAAGTTGTACTTGAACAGCTTTAATAAAATTGATAATGAGAGATGAAGTTTCATCTTTAGTCTTTAAAAACTTTGTCCAAGTATATCGTGAAAAATCATCAACGATGACCAAAATATATTTACGACCAGCCAAACTTTGATACTTCATGGGCCCACACAAATCCATATGTAATAAACTCAGAGGAGATTTAGATCCTTGTTCTGGTTTAGGGGGATGAGATGCACGTTTCATTTTGCCTTTTTCACATCTAGGGCACATTTCCTCTTGTTCAAACTTAATCATTGGAATTCCAGATACCAGTTGATGTTTTACTATTTTGTCAATGTATCTGAAATTCAAATGAGATAAGCGTTTATGCCATAAAACTGCTTGACGGAATGAGGATCGAGTAATGAGACAAGATGAAGAACATTGTAACTTATGTTGAAGTCTAATTGTGTAGAGATTCGTTCGTCGAGACCCGACTAACAATTCTTTACCTTCTTCAGTTCTGACAACACATCTTCTTTTCTTAAAATAAACCTCCAAATCTTTATCACAAAATTTGCCAATACTGAAGAGATTGTGATTTAGACCAACAACATGAGCAACATTTTTGATAGTAATACAATCCCTTCAACATCCATTCAGGCTACTTCTGATGTTCAAGATATACCTTCTACTTCATCTGATGAAATTCCTGTTACAATCCCCTCTGATATTTCCTCTGAGCCTTCTACCACTGTACATGTTGATATCATTGAACCTACATCCGTTAATGATCAGACTCCGTTACCTCACACTGTCAAATGGACTCGCAATCATCCAATTGAACTGATTATTGGAGATCCTACATCCACAGTCAAGACACGAGCTGCAACGGCTAATGAATGCAATTTTTCTGTCTTTTTGACTGATACCGAACCTACCCGAGTTTCTGATGCATTGCAAGATTCTGACTGGGTAACTGCTATGCAGAAAGAACTAAATCAATTTTCGGCACATAAAGTGTGGCGGTTAGTGAAGAGACCTCTACATAAGTCCATCATTGACACCAAATGGCTGTTCAAGAACAAGAAAGATGAGCATGGTACAATTGTTCGAAACAAGGCTCGACTTGTTGCGAAAGGATACCGACAACAAGAAGGCATTGATTATGATCAGACATTTGCTCCAGTTGCTCGGCTTGAAGCTATTCGTATGTTTCTAGCATATGCAGCATACAAAGATTTCACGGTGTTTCAAATGGATGTTAAAACTGCGTTCTTGTATGGTCATCTAAAAGAAGAAGTATATGTGTCTCAACCAGAAGGATTCGTTCATCCTGACTATGTCTACGTTTTAGATAAGGCTCTTTATGGATTAAAGCAAGCTCCACGAGCTTGGTATGAAGAATTGTCGACATATCTTCTATCCAAAGGGTTTAAGAAAGGATCTGTAGATTCAACTTTATTCATTATGAAGGAAGGAGATCATATTGTGGTCATTCAGGTGTATGTGGATGATATTATTTTTGGGTCTACAAGTAAAGATTTGTGCAAGAAATTTGAAACCATCATGACGCAAGAGTTTAAAATGAGTATGATGGGTGAGATCAATTTCTTTCTTGGATTGCAAGTGAAGCAATTTACTGATGGCATCTTCATAAATCAGTCAAAATATATCTTTGATTTGTTGAAGAAGTATGACATGTCATCGTGCAATTCCATTGGCACTCCGATGGCAACGGGGAATAAGATTGGACCTGATCATGAAGGAAAGGATGTGGATCTTCGCACTTATCGGGGAATGGTTGGTTCTTTAATGTATCTGACTGCTAGTCGTCCAGATATCATGTTTGCTACATGTGTATGTGCTCGATATCAAGCAAAACCAAAAGAGTCTCACCTAGCTGCAGTCAAAAGGATTTTCAGATATCTAAAAGGAACTCCATATTACGGGTTATGGTATCCAAAAGGTCTTGGTTTTGAGCTTCAGGCATATTCTGATGCAGACTATGGTGGGTGTAATATGGACAGAAAGAGCACATCGGGGCATATTCAGTTATTAGGAAACAAGTTGGTGTCGTGGGCATCAAAGAAGCAACAGTGTGTTTCCACTTCAACAACTGAATCTGAATATGTTGCTGCTGCAAGTTGCTGTTCTCGGGTACTATGGATGCAAACACAGTTGCGGGATTATGGATTTGTGTACAAGAAGATTCCCATATACTGTGATTCAAAAAGTGCGATAGCTATCTCTGCTAATCCTGTTCAACACTAAAAAACGAAGCATATTGATATCAGGTATCATTTTTTGAAGGACAATGTGGAAAAAGAGAATATCGAATTATATTTTGTAAATACTGAATATCAACTTGCGGATCTATTTACCAAGGCTTTAGATGAAAAACGGTTCAAGTTTCTAATCTCCAGACTTGGTATGATTGATAAAAAGATTTAAATATCAGATAGTGGGTAATTATCTATATCCAGATTACATTGATATACACTTAGTGGTCTAAGTGTATATTCTTGTAGTCTGTATATCTTTAATTACTTGTTCATTTCTGATTTTATTTCTTTTAATTTTCAGTTAGTTCTCTTTTTCCTCAGTGTTTTAGTGCATATGTTTTTGTCTACTAATCTGTGTTTCAAGTGATTGCAACAGTTCAGGGGGAGTATTGATTTTTCACATACTGGTATGTGTTTGAATTCATTCAGATGGTTCAGGTATGCTTAAGTATAGGGGGAGTACATCGATTATACATTTTAGGGGGAGTCGTATGTCTCGAGTGACTATCTCGAGTCTATCTCGAGTCACAGGCAAGTCTAAATCACGTGTGTGCCTATCTCGAGTCTATTTCGAGTGTGAGGCAAGTATAAGTCACGCGAGTGCATATCTCGAGTCTATCTCGAGTGTGGGGCATGTGCGTATCATGTGCGTTTTTGTCTCGAGTCTATCTCGAGTGTTGCGTGAGTTTTAGGGTGATGCTTATCTCGAGTGTCTATCTCGAGTCGCATCTCGAGTGTCTACGTGTCATCATACGAGTTGCATCTCGAGTGTCCACGTGTCATAATAAGGGATCTCGAGTGTACATGTGTCATAATAAGGGATCTCGAGTCTATCTCGAGTCCTTTCCGTGCACAACTGCCTATCTCGAGTCTATCTCGAGTCCTTTGCGTGTCCAAGTTTCATCTCGAGTCTATCTCGAGTCTATCTCGAGCCCTTTCCGTGTCATTTTTTATCTCGAGTCGTTCTGTATTCACGCGGTCTCGAGTCTGACAAGCCAATACGCACATGACACGTGGCACTCTCTTTATTTTCAAATCTGAGCCTATATATACTTCATTCATTTCAACGATTCAATCTTTCTGGATCATCCCTGCTCGTGCGAAGATTATTGAAGCCGAAGACTTAGCATTTGTTTTTCTTGTTTTAGCTATTAGTGTGTGTACTTGTAACCGTTTCCCGAGTCTCTGCGATTCCTATAGGTATTCACTCATAATCATATACCGATTAGGATAGTAGTTACTTTGTTTTTGTAAACACTAATCTTTAATACGGGGTTCAAATAACTTGGGTTTGTTTTCCTTCATGAACGATTTTAAAACATGAGTGTGAATGATTCATTGTTCGAATCATGTGGACTTGGATGGACTATTACTTTGATCACACATGACCTTCAACTCAATGGATATTATTGAACTCATTAAAGTGTATAATGGACAATACTAGGGTAGGACCGTGATCAGTTTCTATTGTACATGAACCAAAACGAATACACTGAACAAAATGAAAGTGTCAAAAAAATAGGAATCAGTTTGGCATCTTTACTGAGTTCATAATACAACATTCATGGTCATATACTTTATTTTTCAAAATTCCAAGTCCCACAATTAATGGATTTTCGGTTCAAATCCATGTTTTTCACAATTAAATAAATAATATGAATAAAGTGATAATGTTTTGTTTAATGATCTAATCATGTGTAACTCTCTCAGATATGGCAGACTACGAATTTCCCGACACTGAGACCCTGGATATTCCACATATCATATCCGAACGCACTTCCATGCATCAACCCCATCTGGATGCTGATCGGCAGATTTTGCAAGCTGCTCTCTTCCTTGAACAAAAGCCGAACAATGTGGTTTACTCGTTGCATGCGAAGACAAAAGCTCCGGTGATAGCCGAAATCCTGAAGAATCATCCACTATTTGTTCCATTGACCAAAGAGGTTGCAGTTCCTCTCATTTATGTTCAACAAGCCTGGAAGCTGTTAGAGTTTCATGAGACAGAGGCTCGGTGTTACTATACGACGAAGATTGATCACTTCACTATCAGTTTTGGACTCAACAAATTCCGTCATATGTTGGGGTTTCCGTCTGCCACCAGTCGACCAGGAGCCGTTCAGTTTGAACCTTTTGACAGCCTAGAAGAAGCCTTAGCGAGTATTCGTTCTATTGGCTATGAGGGTGATCTACTGTTAATGTTGAATTTATAATAGAAGTTGAGGGACCTTTTATGTAAATCTCTCTTTCCTAGGGTTGGGGTATAAATACCCCAATGCCTTTGTATTGTAAGTTGGACGTTCATTTTGGAATGTAAGAGACTTGTGACTTTCTCTCAACATCTTTCTCTCTCTACATTTTTCTATTTCATGTTCATATGCTTTGCATCACAATCTTGATGTGATTGTGTTAGATTTGGATTCATTTACATTTACAATTGGTATCAGAGCTGGATCTACTACATTTTTGATGAAGATTCTCATGGATTAAAGTGAAGATTTGAAGATTTGAAGCTTTGAAGATAGTCATCAATGGAGGTTCATGAAGATTTATGAAGATTTGAAGAGTTTTGATTGATTTTTCATGAATTCATGTCTGAATTCATGAATTAGAGTGATATTTGAGTGTGTTTATACAAGATTAAGGTAGGATTTGTGGTAAAATTGAAGTTTTTAGCTAGAAGTTTGAGAAAAAGTGTATCTTCATATGTCTCGAGTCATGTGTATCTTCATATGTCTCGAGTCAAGTGGACCTTCATATGTCTCGTGACTCATCTCGAGACTTCGTGGAGATAACTCGTGCCGTGGTTGGTTAAGCCACGAGACAAAGTCACGAGTTGGTAGTTACAGTACAAGACAAGAAAGACAATTCGAGGGTTTGTCGTTTTGTAAAGCGTGAAAGTACACGAGACATCATCTCGAGTGGTACTGTTCATCACTCGAGACAGTTTCACGTCTGTTGATCGTATCACGAGATAGTACACTCGAGACAGTATCTCGAGTAGTACTGTTCATCAATCGAGACATCATCTCGAGTGGTATTGTTTCTCACTCGAGACACCATCTCGAGTATTACTGTTCAAACACTCGAGACAGCATCTCGAGAAAGTAGTGTATCTTACTCGAGACAGTATCTCGAGCTTCTGTTAACATCTCGAGTGTCACTATTCACACTCGAGACATCTGAAAGGTTGAGTATCTGAGAAAATTAGTAGAAAAGATCCTGAATTACAAAATGAATCCAATAAACAAAAGAGAAGATTTGGCAATGGGATCTGATTCTAAAGCACCAGTGTTGTTCAAAGACGAGTATGAACTATGGGTTGCAAGATTCAGATTGTTCATAAAGCGAAAAGATAAAGGCAATCTAATTTTAAAGTCAATTGACTATGGAGCAAAACCATTGCCTACACATGTGGTTAATGGTATAAGAGTAGTGAAAGAGGTTGAAGAGATGGATGAGGCTGAGAAAACTCAATACTTGATAGATCTGGAAGCACAGAACTGTTTGATTCAAGCTATCCCGAATGACATATATAGAAAGCTTGATAGTTATGATGATTCAGCAAAATCCATCTGGGATCAGTTAGAGAAGATCATGCTAGGGTCCAAAGTGGGAAATCAGTTGAGAATTACAACTCTGATGGACAAGTATGAAAATTTCAAGATGAAGGATGGTGAATCACTAGAGGATGCATATGACAGATTTGTTATTCTAATGAATGACATGAAGAAGAACAGAATCCATAGGTCAGAAATGGATTTTAGTGTGAAGTTCATTAATAATCTTTCCTTAGATTGGAAGCCCTTTACCAGATTTGTCAAGCAACACAAAGCACTCAATGAGCTCAAAGTGTATGAAGTATTTGAGAATTTGAAGTTGTTCGAAGAGGAAGTTGAAGAAGCTGTGTTGGAAAGACAAGAAAGAAAAAGCTGAAGAAGAATCTCTTACACTACTAACTGACAAAAAGAAAGGAAAGAATGTAATCAAAAAGGGCAAGGCGAAAGTGTTTGAAGTGGATGATGATGAGGATGAAGAAGGAAGTGAGGATGAAGAACGAGACTTGATGTTTCAAAGTTTGTTGACATTAACAGAAGCCTACAGAAAGAAATACTACAATAGACCAAGTGCTAACAACAGAAGATTTGCATCCAGAGGAAGGAATTTCAACAGAAGTGCTAGTCAAAATCAAGGTCAGATGTATGTTCAAAGGAACCAAGGTACTTATGTAGACAAATATGCTATCAAGGGAGGTGATGAAGAAAAAGAAGCTGCTGAGATTGGTGATGAGAAGAAGACAAATGAAAACATCACATGCTTTAAGTACGGAAAGAAAGGTCATGTGGCAAGAATATGTCCAGCAAAGATGTCTAAAGTTGAAATTCTCAGAAAGAAGTTAGAATTGGCAGAAAAGCAGGAGCAAGGATTAGTGCTAATGGCGGATGATGAGGAATGGCTTGATGTTTCAGATACGGAAGATCAAGCACAAATGTGCCTCATGGGATTGATGGAGGAGGAATCTGATGATGAGGACGAGGAAGCTTCTGATCCTCAAATGGTAAATGATCCTCATTTTATAGAATTCAAAAACAAATTGCTTGAAATGACAAATCCAACATTTGAAAAATCAAGAACTTGAAATTGTCATTTCAAAGCAAACTCAAGAACTTGCTGATTTAACTCAACAAAGAGATAATCTTTTGTCTATGGTTGATAAGTTGAATGAATCAGTAAGTGAACTTGAGTACCTGCAACAACAAAATAAAATTTTGAAGTCAGAAATTGAGTTTCTAACTCTCAGTTTAACATCTGAAAAAGATAATGTTTCATCTTTAAACAAAACAATTTCAGAATTGAACTTTAAATTGTACAAGATTGGCCAATCTGAGCACACATTCTTTCTAAATAAACCTTATGCAGATAGAGATTTATTTTCCAAAGAAGGTCTTGGTTTTAAAAATCCTCAATATTTGAAAAAGGCCTTAGAGGAAAAACCTGCATTTTATAGTCTCACTGATTTAAAAATGAGTGCTCGATTTCCTATATTAAAAGGTTTTGAAATGAAAGAAGAATTTTCTGAAATGCAGGAGATAAAGAAGCATGATCCATTGTATCATGGTGAGAAATATCACCGTGTCAAATTTGTATATAGTTCTGATAATTTGAAAATTAAGTCTCCAGCAACTCTGGATTCTTCTACTGCATTTTTACAGTCAGAATCACAATGGGAAAGTGATGGTACTTTAAAGCCATATGTTCCAACTTTAGAACTTGAAACGAAAATTTCTGAATTGGAAAATAAAATTCAAGAGTTGTCACAACAAAATGAAGCTCTTATTTCTAAAAGTAAGAACTTTGTAACTTGGAACTCTTCTGAAACTGACTCTAAAAATTTTGTTTCTGATATACTAGATGAGTTAGTTTCGTCTGTTTCAAACTCTATCTTTGATATACCTGATCCCAAATGTGATTCTGAATCTCAAGATTCGTTTTCAAAAACATATACTGAAGGTTTAGATGATATTCAAGAAAATGTTGTTAGAGTTGTTACATCTGATGGATATGTAGCATATAAGGAATCATCAGCGGTATCATCAACTGATGTGGTTACACCATTTAATCTCAACTCAGTTGATGATACACAACCTATCATATGTGAATCATCTAAATCTTTGGGTAATGATCAGAACAATCAGTCTGTTACATCAAATCATGAATCATTTTCATCGTGTGTCTCTCCTGCAGTTTCAGATAATTCTGTACAAGATGAAATATTTTGTTTAAAGAAGACACATGAATCTGTCACAAAACAATTTCAGAATACTATAAATCAACTGAGAGTAGAACTTGCTCAACATAAGTGTGATTCAAAATTTTGGTATAGCAAGTGTAGTTCTTTAACTAAAAGTTACGACAGATTAGTTGAAAGACTATCTGTATATGAAGAGGGACTACATTATGCAGGTAAGAACCAAAAGATTGCTACTCCTCAGGTTACTGAGAATTATATAAAGAACATACGTTTTACTCAGGGTGTTCAATCCATGTTGCGACATTTTCAAAAGCAAATTGATTTGAAAAAGCAAAATCCTAATCTTGAATTATCTGCACAATCTGAGGAAGTTTCTAATCATACTCAGTCTAATTCTATCAAGCTCAAACCTTTTGATATCTGTGATAATGGTTCTACAGATGAAGTGAGTGTTGCTATGAAGAAGAGAAGACAGAAGAAGACAAAGAGTCGGTTTAGAAAGCAAGTGTCTAGTATGCGGTTTTCATCTAGTTTTTTTACTCCTCCTAATAGACGGAGTCGTTTTTTGTTCAATAAGAATCATGTACCTTCTAATAATTCAAGTATTAATAAAAAGGCTACTATGATTTCTTCAAAAGTACAACATCTGGATGAAACTCGTACTATGTCTACTACTGCCTCCACTCTTCAGTCTTCTGTCTCTACTTTCTTACCATTTAGAAAGTTTATTGTGCGTCAAGGCACCAAATATTTTTGGGATCCAATCTCTCGAGTGTATAAGAATTTTTCTTCTCAAGGACCCATTTTTAAATGGGTTCCTAAATCTGCTTGATTTTATTTATTGCAGGCCAGTCATAAGTGGTACCTTGATTCCGGGTGCTCCAAACATATGACTGGAAGAAAAGAGATCCTATCCAATTATAAAGAAGAATATGGCGGATCTGTAAAGTTTGGTAACAATGAATTAGCTCCAGTAGTTGGTCAAGGTGACATTGTATGCAAAGATATTACTATAAAAAATGTTGCTCATGTTGTTGGTCTAAATCACAATCTCTTCAGTATTGGCAAATTTTGTGATAAAGATTTGGAGGTTTATTTTAAGAAAAGAAGATGTGTTGTCAGAACTGAAGAAGGTAAAGAATTGTTAGTCGGGTCTCGACGAACGAATCTCTACACAATTAGACTTCAACATAAGTTACAATGTTCTTCATCTTGTCTCATTACACGATCCTCTTTACGTCAAGCAGTTTTATGGCATAAACGCTTATCTCATTTGAATTTCAGATACATTGATAAAATAGTAAAACACCAACTAGTATCTGGAATTCCAATGATTAAGTTTGAACAAGAAGAAATGTGCCCTGGATGTGAAAAAGGCAAAATGAAACGTGTATCTCATCCGCCTAAACCAGAACAAGGATCTAAATCTCCTCTGAGTTTATTACATATGGATTTGTGTGGGCCCATGAAGTATCAAAGTTTGGCTGGTCGTAAATATATTTTGGTCATCGTTGATGATTTTTCACGATATACTTGGACAAAGTTTTTAAAAACTAAAGATGAAACTTCATCTCTCATTATCAATTTTATTAAAGCTGTTCAAGTACAACTTAAACTTCCAGTCCAAACTGTAAGAACTGATAAGGGTACAGAGTTCAAAAATACTGTTCTCAAATCTTTTTATAATTCTTTTGGTATTACTCAAACATTTTCAGCTGCACGAACTCCGGAACAGAATGGGGTAGTTGAACGACGAAATAGAACTCTTGTTGAAGCTGCAAGATCTATGCTTGCTGAAAGTCAACTACCTCAATACTTATGGGCTGAAGCAGTTAATACAGCTTGCTACACACAAAATCGATCAATTATTCATAGGAGATTTGGTCAAACCCCCTATCACATTTTGTTTGGTCGTATTCCTTCAGTTGGACACTTTAGAGTGTTTGGCTGCAAGTGTTTTGTTTTGAATGAAACTGAAAATAGGGGTAAGTTTGGACCCAAATCTGATGAGCTGGTTTTTGTTGGATATTCTGAGTCTTCAATAGCATACAGGGTACTTAATAGACAGACAAGGATAATCACTGAAAGCATCAATGTTCATTTTGATCCGATTACTGAATTATCTTCTGATATTTCATCTTCATCTGTTACTAATGTTGTTGTAAATGCAGATCCAATCTCACAAGGACCATCTGGGTCTTCTGCATCATCAAATGCTTCTTATCTTGATTTTCTATTTCAATCAGTTTATGATGATTTTTCTAATACTTCTACCTCTTCAACAGGCTCTGCACTTGATTCGCTATCTCTTCCGTCATCGTCTAATTCAGAGTTATCTTCTTCTACTCAGAATGAGCCTGATCTATCAGAGTCAGTTGACACACAGTCTTCTGATACTTCGTCCTTGGCTATTCCTGATTCTCCTCCAACATCCATTCAGGCTACTTCTGATATTCAAGATATACCTTCTGCTTCATCTGTGAAACCCCTGTTACAATCCCCTCTGATGTTCCTTCTGAGCCTTTTACTATTGTACCTGTTGATATCATTGAACCTTCTTCAGTTAATGATCAGACTCCGTTACCTCACACTGTCAAATGGACTTGCAGTCATCCCATTGAACTGATTATTGGAGATCCTACATCCACAGTTAAGACACGAGCTGCATCAGCTAATGAATGCAATTTTTCTGTCTTTTTGACTGACACTGAACCAACCCGAGTTTCGGATGCATTACAAGATTCTGACTGGGTAACTGCCATGCAAGAAGAACTAAATCAGTTTTCAGCACTTAAAGTGTGGCGGTTAGTGAAGAGACCTCAAGACAAGTCCATCATTGACACCAAATGGCTGTTTAAGAACAAGAAAGATGAGCATGGTACGATTGTTCGGAACAAGGCTCGACTTGTTGCGAAAGGATACCGACAACAAGAAGGCATTGATTATGATCAGACTTTTGCTCCGGTTGCTCGACTTGAGGCTATTCGTATGTTCCTGGCATATGCAGCATACAAAGACTTCACGGTGTTTCAAATGGATGTTAAAACTGCGTTCTTATATGGTCATTTAAAAGAAGAAGTATATGTCACTCAACCGGAAGGGTTTGTTGATCCTGATCATCCTGATTATGTCTACATTCTGGATAAGGCTCTTTATGGATTAAAGCAAGCTCCACGAGCTTGGTATGAAGAATTGTCGACATATCTTCTATCCAAAGGGTTTAAGAAAGGATCTGTAGATTCAACTTTATTCATTATGAAGGAAGGAGATCATATTGTGGTCATTCAGGTGTATGTGGATGATATTATTTTTGGGTCGACAAGTAAAGATTTGTGCAAGAAATTTGAAACCATCATGACGCAAGAGTTTAAAATGAGTATGATGGGTGAGATCAATTTCTTTCTTGGATTGCAAGTAAAGCAATTTACTGATGGTATCTTCATAAATCAGTCAAAATATATCTTTAATTTGTTGAAGAAGTATGACATGTCATCGTGCAATTCCATTGGCACTCTGTAACACCCCGCTAAAGCGGAACCGCAAGGTGTGACAGTTAAGATTTCATCGCGATAGGAGATAAACCACACCAATCATTCATATCATAAATTTAAATAGTTTAATAAGTATTACAACCCAACCATAGTTTTAAGTTTACAGACTTAACAAGATAAATATTGTCTTGATTGGTGTACACAAAATTTCCACTAATGACTTTATCAAACCTTCGGATTTCCTGAAAAGCATGTTAAACAAGTGTCAACTACAAGAGTTGGTGAGTTCACAGGTTTTTATATGCACAAAATATTTTAAATGCAACAACAATTCCAGTAAATAGTTTTATTCTCTCAGTATTCGTAATCCATTTATACCGAATCTTTTTATTCACTAAGTTTTCAAAATCAGTTATAGCGAATCCGTTCATCCACTAAATTTTGTAAACACATATAGTGAACCCGTTCGTTCACTAAATTTTGTATAAACAGTTAGAGTGAACCCGTTCATTCACTACCAACTTGTGAGTAAATTTTCCCGGGTGAATTGTTAATCGCATGATATTTATTCTTTGAGTCACTACTAATCCTGCCAATTATAACATATTGCCCCTACGCGTCTTCAACGGTGGGACTTTTGTCCACGCGTGAAGAATTATTCAATACAGTGCACCTATATTCTCGTCAGTCAAGGTGGGTATGTCAAACCAAATAGCGCTATCCACATGCATTATAGGCCCATTGTTATGAGTTAATAGTAGTTACCGGGGACTTATTCATTTCAGACTCACTATATCATGCCGCATAACATTTCAAATTTAACTCACAATACATTTCATTTCGTAACATTTTCACAATTATTCACAATCATTTGTAAACGTGCTTTTCACCCCAAAACACGTAAAAACGGTAAAATGTGGGGCTGTGAATACTCACCTCAAGCGTTTAGTGCGATTTCGTAAGTGATGGTGCGTGGTCTAATCCCGGCTCCGAACTATGTTTGCCCTATCAAACACGTAATTTTTAACGTAAGTTCTAAGTTCAACGGTCCCTATTTCAAAAATCGTACCGATATCCATATAATGCCATTATGTTATTTATATAGTCCAATATAGTAAAAATTCATTTTATCACATTTTGGAGTCTTCCACACATTTTGGAAGGTTCAAAGTTCATAAATTTGGATTTTATAAAATTTCCAGAATCTGCCAAAATTTTAAGTTGTAAAAATTACCACTTTGAACTTATTGTTAGGATTATGTGCAAGACAGTAACAGGGTTATCGTGTCCAATGTTATAAGACACTAGTAGGTCACACTGCTGCACACCAAAATGAGAATGTTTGGATTATGGGAAATAATTAATTGGTTAATTAATTAATTAGAGAGAAAAAGAAATAAATAAATAATTAGTTTAATTATTTATAATTAATTAATCAGTTGGATTAATTAAAAGGATAATTATGGAAGTTATTTCAGAGATAATTACCAAGAATTATATATGGAATCAAACACTGTCAGGTTTGTCCATATAAATAAAGGGTTAAGGGTTCATAATTATTAAGTTAATTCCTTTATTCCCAAGAAAGCTTCTCTCTCTCTCTCTCTCCCTACCCAAAAACCGGCGCCAGCATCGAGACGGAAGTCAGGAGTCGTTTTTGGAGTAATCCTCGGTGGTGATCTAGCAACCCTCTCAACCGGTGCCAGTAGCAGTGTATCCCCTGCTTGCGTTTTGGAGTTATTATTCGCAAAGGTAATCCACCAAAACACCCTTTATTGTGTCTGTATGGTTTGGGATTGGATCCTCGATTGGGAATCGTTTTTTTCCGCTGTGCATGTTCTTGTATCCCTCGATTCCCAACAGTGGTATCAGAGCCACTTCCTAAACCTAACAGATCAGGTTTAAGCTGTTTGTTGATTATTTAGGTTTTGTAAAAATCATTGTTTTTCGTTTTTAAAAATCTGATTTTTTTTAAACCTAACGGAGCAACGATCGGCGGTGGAACGGCGGCAGTTAGCCGGCCGGACCTCCAGGCCGATCGTCGATGGATCAAACGACCAACCGGCTACACCACAGTTTGTGGTGGTCGCCGGCTGTCATCGCACCAGACCACCAGCCGCACCACCGTGAGTGGTGGCGGCGTCGGCTACAAACATAAACCACCACCGTGCCACCGATTGTGGTGGTGGTGGTATCGATTGAACATAAAACCGCCGGCCACACCACCCGCTTGGTGGCTGTGGCGTCGGGCAGTGGTGGCGATCGAACGGAAGGCAGCAGGCGGTGGTGGCGGTAGTAACCGCTGCTGCCGTCGAATCCTCAATCCGCCGCACCACCAGTCGCGGTGGTGGCGGCAATTGATTGTTGTTCTCGACCGAGGTGCGACCACGGCGGCGGTGGTAGGGCGATCCACTGCTGTCGCCGGTGGTGATGGTTGTTTGATGCATCGACGGGCGGCGGTGGTGGCTCACGAGCCGCTGCTGTCGCCGGAGGAGATCGGCGCGACGGACGGCGGTGGTGGTGGCTTTCTAGCTGCTGCTGCCGCCGGTGTTTCAATAGTGGTACGCGCGGCGGCGATGGCGATCGCGTCATTGTCGTCGCCAGCGATGAAAAACCGCCGATCGACGGTCACGTTTTGACGGATCGGAGGTATTCGAAATCGTTGTTTGTCCCAATCGTTTATCGTTAACGGATCCAGATAAGGATTCGTTTCCGGATATTTTTGAGATAAAAGGATCGTTTTTTATCAGATAAGTTTTAAAACGATTCAAGATTAAGTTTAATTAATTTGTTTTAATTAATTTTTGGTTTTATAATTATCCGTTTAAAATTCAGTTGTATTTTAATTCGTTTAATTACGTTGAGTCATAGCTGAACCCTTTTAGACCCGTGGTTGTGTTTTATTTTATTTATCCGTTTTAGACTAGTTGGGAGGCCTGCGAGCCATTTACAACCCTTTTGTATTTTTTAATGTTTTTATTAGACTAGTTGGGAGGCCTGCGTGCCATTTAAACCCTTTTGTAATAATTATTTTAAATACATCGAGACGGAGACGAGAACGACGACCATGGATCTCGGAGCCAGTGGGAGTGCCGGAAGTTGAAGACTTTTGTCACTTAGGGTTGAGACCGTTGTTTTGTGTTGGCTCACAAAACAACATTAGTTTAAGGGTTTAAGCTATGACTGTGCTGTTTATATTTAAATTGCGTGGTTGTTTAATTTACGTAATTGTTATTAAATGTAAATTGCCCTTTTGAACGGATTGTTTAAAAATTAAAAGGATACAAATACAATTAGTGTTTGGATCCAGTTTTTCAAAGTTTTTGAAAAAGGAAACTGGCAATTTAGACCCTTGTTAAAATCATAGATTAGTAAGTGCAACCCACTTTAGGGGCACTTCCGGTGTAAGGTACATAGGGCGTTGTAAGTGCACACACTATGAACGCCCGTGTTCAAACCGAAACTGGAAGGTGATAAAACTCTGCGAACTATCTCCGGGTGGTACCGGCCAGAGTTTGTCCAGGTCCCGGGTGGTGCAATCTATTTTGGTAATTATTTATTCACTGGGTGGTACCAGGCCAAAATGCACTAGAGGGACTAAATATGCACGGATTATTAATATCCGATGTCCCGACGATCTAGAAGTCGTATTTTCAGATAGGAATACGATTGGTATAGTGTTACCTACCATAGATCGCATGAGTCGGTTTGACATGATCACATGCTTCCCGACACATGTGAAATATGGATTCTAGTCTAATAAATTTATTTTAAGGGTAATAATTTATTAGAATTATATAATTATAAACTAAATTGGAATTTATATTCTTCTGTAGATGTCTCCAATTAGCATTCCGTTTTATTCACCTGAGGAATCACTTCGCCTTATTACAGGCAAGTGGAAGCTTACGGGCCAGAACTTTCCAGTTTGGAAGTTGCACTTACAGAATGTTTTGAGTGCCCAGGGTAAGCTTTATGTGATCAATAAGCCCATGTCACGACCCAAAAGCAATGCCCCAGAAGAGGAATTTGCTGAATATTTCAGATTCATGGCAGATGAGTCGGATGTAATGTCGATTCTAGTTTTCTCTATGTCACCCGAGTTCACGGGAGACTTAAGAGTGAAATTCTGTCACGAGGTCGTAAGGAATGTAGAAAACCAGTTAGGTTTCTACAAGCACACGGGCAAGCTTTTGATCATGCAAGAGATTCTCTCCCTAAAGCTACAGAAGGGTCAGTCAGTTAAAAACCATCTTATTGAAATGAGAAGGATTTTTAAATGTTTATCACGTCTGGGATACAAAATGTGACAACCCTCCACTTCCCACCTCAGGACAGTAAAACTTTAACCGACTTACCGGAGCGGAACAATATTTTGGTACTATCATTTTGTCAAAAACAATGTTGTATGACAACATTTATTGTGTAAAGGCTAGATAAGTGCCTTTGACGATTATTGAGTCGCCACTATAGTCGGTACGCAAAACCGACTGACTGTTATCAGCAGGTCCCGATTCCGACCACTAGACTGTCGAATTAATTTCTAATTGACCCAAAATATTAAAAATATTAATTTCTAATAAGTTCCTTAATAAAAATACGAAAAACTGCTTTCGTTACGCAAAAATCACAAAAACGCGCGTTTTCGGTAACGGTTTCTATTTTTAGCAACTTTTTACACCCAATGCTACAAAATTCTACTAAATCAAATTAATTGATTCAGCCATTTGATTCTCTAGAAAACTATTTCATTGCACATGAGTTGAATTAGTGGGAGACAAGAATCTTGTTAAAGTCAAACAATATACAACACACTTAAACACTTACATACTCAACACACTTTCCTCCCCCTTTCCCTTTCACCAAAACCGTCCACCACCCACCATTTTTTACTACCAAACCACCTCTTTTACTTGGTATAAATACCACCTACAACCCTCATTTCAATTCATTTCTCTAACTCTCACTCTCTCTCTAAACTCTCTCACTAGAAATCCTCTCAACATCATCTAGCTTTTCTCTCTAGTTTTCTCTATACATCTTCAAGTTCTTGAAGATCTTCAAGTTCTTCAAGAACAATCAAAGGTAATTACATGATCTCCATCATGTTTTCTTCAAATCATCATCACTCAATGGTGTGAGATGAGAGTACTTGCATTCTATGCATAAGGAAATCATCTAGGATCACCCAAAAGTTGAGATGAATGGATGATCTTCATAATTCTTGTTCATCATCTATATTCTTGTTGTAATAACTTACATTTCCAAGCATTTCTTTTATGTTCTTCTTATAATTTCGAATAAATGCAATAAGAGTGGTAAATCCCTCATTGCATGTTGTTAGTTTATGCATATATTCATTGTGAATAAAGCAATAAGTGAGGTTATAAACCCACATTGCTCCATTAATCATGTTCTTATTTTTGTTTTCTCATGATCATCTACCATCTTGCATGTGGTTTAGATGAATTCATATAGCCAAATACCCTTTCTTTGCTTGGATCCTCTAAAGATTCAAGCAATAAGTGAGTTGATGGCTTATGAACACCTTCTTGTTGTTTAATTTGGTAAATATGTGAATGCATGTGTGAAATGTGTTTTAAGAAGTGATATTCCTTCAAACACATCTGGTCTTAAACTTTGGTAAAGAGAAATCATCATAAAATTTACTAAACAAAAGAATAATTTTGTTATTCAACAACTAGTCTAAAAATTCGTCCAACAGATTCTGGACAGATTCGGACCCAACTTCGAGAGGCCATAACTCCTTCATAAAATGTCCAAATGACATGATTTTTTTTTAAATTCAAGTTCATTGAGTTATCTTTCAAACCCCACTGGCCGTTTGCCAAAATTCCAAGTTACGGACCCTCAAACAGTCCGTACAAAAAGATTGCGCAACAGCTCTAGTTGCTGTCACTATTTTAATAAACCTTCTGTTTGGGGACCGTAACCTTTTCCAAAAATTATGAAATTTGGTCAGTAATTAGTAAACTCATATGGCTAAAACATATTAAAATTTCGTAATTTTTAGAGTTATGCATCATACCCAAATGCATGTCCCAAACAACCTCCGAATCTGTCAAGAATTGTTAAAAACTGAAAAGTGTTATTTTATGTAAACTTGTATTTTTCTAAAACACTCTTATAAAGAGTAAATTGTTGGACATAAAAAGACTAATTGAGGAATAAGATGAAGTAGAATTAATATAAAGCACACATGCATGACCATATACCAACTATCACGTTTCGGTTATAATCATAAGAGCTCGTATTATCGTTAATCGTCATAAAAACTAACATTTCGTTCGCGCGTATAATTTTACTTTAACTAAAGGAACTTAAATGGGTCAAGGAACTTATTAAACATTTTATATCACTAGGTCGGAATTCGGTGGAACCTCGCTAACTCGGGACTCTTGAGCTAACAACTCGGTGAGTTATTCACGGCCCCCTTTTTACGTTTTTACATTTTTGGGGTGGAAAGCATGATAAAACTACCGGTTGATTAAACTTTTAAAACGATTTGTGGAACGATTTGTGGAACGATTTTGTGGAACGATTTTGTGGAACGATTTTGTGGAACGATTTTGTGGAACGATATGTTTTTGGAACGATTTTTGTGGCTATGGTATGCATACTTATCTAGATTAATTGGGTGTTTTTCTTATCGCAAGTCCTCGTACACACTACTAAGTCTAATTCACTGCGGTGGACCGAGTAATCAATGGTAGCGCTATCGGGTTTGGCAACCCCACCATTTCGTACCCCGCTTGCAACGGGGTTGGTAACGATAACGATTGGTGTTTAATTACTTTTTGTGGAACGATTGTTGGTCATGTTGCGATAAGCATGGCATTGCGGGGCAAAAACTATGCTATTAGGAGATTAGTAGTGGCTCGTTAATCTTGAGTGTAAGTATTGCATGATAAGTACCATATGCCGGGATCTTGCGGGGTACGCATGTGATCCAACTATTAAGCTTTTTGCTTGAACTTATTATCTCCGGTATTATTTTTGGAACGCGAACGATACGTATGTGTGTTGTAAAACCCGTGAACTCACCAACTATCACGATAGTTGACTTTTTAACTCTCATGCTTTTCAGGCGAGCCAAAGTAAGAAGATTGAAATGCACGTGTGTTACGCCTTCATGCATATCAAGATTAAACTTCCTTTCCGTTGTAAACTGATTTTCGTTGTAATAATTTCTAAGACTTTAGTACAATGTAACATTGTAAAACTTAATTATTTTGATATGCTATGGCGTTTATTGTCTATACTTGTGTTGTGCTACTTTGCGCTGTTACACTCCGTGTTTCTGCTTTAGCGGGGTGTGACAGACTTGGTATCAGAGCCAAGGCTATAGAGAATAACGATTTTCTGACGAGAAAATCAAGTACTATAGCCATCAAAATATAACAACGGAAAGAGGAAACTTTTCTAAAATATTTTCTTATGCTTCCAAAGTGATTAACCCGGGAGTCGTTTATTGGGTCTTAATTAAACATAGCCTGATCAACTATGTTTAGTCAAGAGGCAATAACACGAAACTAGGGAAAGTTACGATGGGAGTATAAAAACCGTAAAGTTTTTCATACATGGCATATTGTGTGTGTGGTCCCGATGCACTGAATAGTTGTAATGACACTATGAGACACTAATGCGTTAGTAATAGGAAGCCACTATCGAACTTACTTAAGATATGTAGACGCTTCAGTCACTATGTCGTCAAACGCTAGACGGACCTCCGAAGAGGAAGAGGACCCTTCCGAAAACTCAGGATCGGATGCCGAAGTGTCGAGTGATGATGCCTCCGACAACTCACACCCAATTCCCCCTGTAGATGTCGTACCTCAACCCTCGCCGGATAACCCCGCACCTGAACCGAACCTCCCTAGGCCTCACACTAGAGAGACCGCTAGGAAGAGAGTTCTTCCTCCCATTGCTAGTAGAATCACTATCCCCGTGACCTTGCTGCCGGACCCTCCCGTGCCCCTCCGGGAGTACCCATTCTGAGATGCGTGGAACTACCGATGGAAGATACTCGTAGGATTAGTATCCTTGAGAATAGGATTGAGAGGTTCCAGACTAGGATAGATAAACAAGCGCAAGTCATACGTTCGTTGACTGAGTTGACTCATAAGCTGGAACAAGCTACTTCGGGAGCTGTAGAAAGAGCCGCGACGGTCGGACGGATGGCTAGGAGGACGGAGCTACAATGTCAGGCTGTAACCATCTCTGTAGTGATTGTTGGGCTTGTGATTCTTGTGCTTCACGGACCTTAGAAGTTCCCATTATGTATTTCCATTTCCCTTTTGCCTCGAAGATGTATCTGTAACGATGTAGTAACGTCAACTTTTGGTTTATAAAATGAAATCTAGTATTTTAAATTTATATGTTCTCTTGACTTGTTTACTGTAACCGATTCAACGAAAGGGGAAACTTTACAATTTTTCAATTACATCCTTAATTAAATCCTTTTCTTTTAAACCTTATAGAACTATGTCAACCCGAAACACCCGAAGCACAAGAACAACTCCAGATGATCAAGCCCCGGACATAGCCCAACTTGTAGCTCAACAAGTCCAAGCTGCCATCCCTAACCTAGTCACCCAAGTAGTTTCCGACCTCATTGCACGAAGAAAGAATGATGAAGTTATTGTATCCATCAAATGGAAGGATGGTAAGGCAAGGAAGGTAGGGCACCAGCAAGTGGAGATGACTAGGAACAATTTAAGCAGGAGCCATGAGGTAGGCAGGAATGCTAGGGCAAAGGCCCAAAACTCGAGGCGGTACCTTGGTTCCCTTCCAAAATGCAACAATTGTAACCGACATCATTTCGGAGATTGTTTTCAGTGCGCGAGGTGTAATCAACTAAGACATACTTCACGATATTGTAAGAATGATGATAGGAAGAATTGCTTTAAGTGTGGAAACGTAGGCCTCTTCAGGGATAGGTACCCTAGGCTGAATAAAGGGTCAATCAGTACAAGTAAAAGAAACAAAAAGAAGAGGGTCACCCGAGAATACCAAGGGTGCAAAGCTCAAGAAGGAGCTTCTGTGATGGGAACGAAAGAGGCACGTCAGGATCCCCATAAGTTAACAGGTACGTTTCCCTTAAATGACCATTATGCAATGGTGATTTCTGACTCCGGTGCCGATAGAAGCTTTATATCCCTAGGATTTAGGCCACTAATCCATTAAACCTCTAAGAAAGTAAATAGAGTTTACTCGATAGAACTTGCTGACGGAAGTGAGTTAGAGGCGGAAGATGTAATTCCTGATTGCACTTTAAGTCTAGCTGACGAACTGTTTAGTATAGACCTAGTACCTATAGAGCTATGAAGTTCCGATGTAGTTATTGGCATGGACTAGATAGCACAGAATAGAGCAATGATAGGGTATTACAAGAAGGTCGTGAGAATTTTACTTCCTGATGGCAGGACTATGGTAATCGAAGGAGAAAGACCTAAAAGGAACTTAAGAATAGTATCTTGTATGAAGGATCATAGTTATTTAAGGAAGAAGTATGTGGCGTTCTTAGTTTAGGTAATAGAAAAGAAGCTGGAAGCAAAGAAACTCAAGGATATTCCGGTAATACCGAACTATCCTGAAGTGTTTCCGGACGAGTTACCCGGATTACCTCCGACTAAACAAGTCGAATTTCAAATCGACTTAATTCCTGGAGCAGCCCCTGTTTCTAAGGCACCCTACCGCCTAGCACCAACCGAGATGCGGGAATTGTTCACCCAAATACAAGACTTACTGGATAAAGGATTTATTCAGCCAAGCTCTTTACCCTGGGGAGCCCCTTTGTGATTCGTCAAGAAGAAGGATGGATCTCTTAGAATGTGCATAGACTTTAGGGAGCTGAATAAGTTGACAATTAAGAATCGTTATCCTCTCCCTAGGATAGATGATCTGTTTGATCAACTTCAAGGCACTAGTTTCTTCTCTAAGATTGATTAGGGCATCGTCAATTAAGAGTCCATGAGGAAGATGTTCATAAGACAGCGTTTAGGATACGCTACGGACATTATAAGTTTATGGTAATGCCTTTCGGACTCACAAATGCACCAGCCGTGTTTATGGATCTGATGAATAGGATATGCAGACCATATCTAGATAGTTGTAATCCAATTATCGATGACATACTCATCTACTTCCAAAGTAAATAAGAGCACAAGCAGCATTTGAAAGTGGTTTTAGAGTTGCTTAGGAACCAGAAATTGTACGCCAAATTTTCCAAGTGCAAATTTTGGACTCGAGAGGTACGTTTTCTTGGTCATGTAGTTGGAAAGATAGGAATCCATGTGGATTCGGTAAAGATTAAGGTAAATGCAAGGTGAGAGACCGCAAAGACCCCAACGGAAAAATCCGCCAATTCTTAGGACTGGCAGGATATTATAGGGATTCAATAAAGGCTTCTCAAAAATCGCACAACCTCTGACTATGCTGACCCAAAACGGCAAGAGGACGCCTTTCAACTCCTGAAGCAAAAGCTATGCAACGCACCAGTTCTGGCCCTACCCCAAGGGACAGAGGACTTTGTTGTGTATTGTGACGCTTCACGTCAGGAACTAGGATGTGTACTGATGCAAAGGGATAAGGTCATAGCCTATGCATCTAGACAACTTAAGAACCACGAACAGAACTACACTACTCATGACTTAGAATTGGGAGCAGTAGTCTTTGCACTTAAGATTTGGAGACACTATCTGTATGGAACCAAGTGCACAGTGTTCGCGGACCTTAAGGGTCTACAACACATTTTAGACCAAAAGATGCTGAACATGAGGCGATGAAGATGGGTAGGATTACTTAGTGGTTACGACTGTGAAATCAAATATCACCCGGGCAAGGCTAATGTAGCAGCCGATGCCTTGAGTCGTAAGGAAAGGATGAAACCCTTACGAATACAAGCCTTGGAAATACTTGTACATACCAGTTTGAAAGAAGATATCCTAAAGGCTCAAGAAGAGGCTTTACGAGAGGGTAGACTAAAGGATGAAACTCTCCATAACCTAGTAGGAAGGTTTAACCTCAAGACCGACGGCGTATGGTACTTTAAGGAAAGAGTTTGGATACCTAAGACAGGCGACCTAAGGGAAATAATCCTGAAGGAAGCACACGAGTCATAGTATTGATGGTCAGGAATGAAGAGAGATATAGTGTCTTGTGTGGGACGATGTTTGACTTGTTCCAAGGTCAAAGCTGAGAATCAGAAACCATCGGGTCTGTTACAACAACCCGAGATCCCTGATTAGAAATGGGAACGGATTTCTATGGACTTAGACACCAAATTACCCAGAACTGCTAAAGGGCACGATACGATCTGGGTAATAGTGAACCGTCTGTGTTGGGTGCAAAATCGGATTGTATCCGAGATCACAAGATTGTGCTAAAGTTGAAGTCAAAGGCAAAGTCAAAGTTGTTAAAAGAAAGTCAAAGCTTCATTGTTTTAGTGCTTTATTACTTTAGTTGTAATTGTTTTGTATAGATAGGGTAGAAAGTGTAATTCATGTAAAGTGTAAGGTTTGTTAGTGTTGGGGTATAAATACCCAAAGTGAGTTAGTTTGTTAGTTAGAACATGCATGTGTGTGAAACGTAAAGAGAGAGTGATTGAGAGAGTTTGTGCTTAAGTGTGTGTGTTCTTGGTGTTTGAGTGTGTGTAAACTTTGATCCAAGAATTAATGACATATGGCTTCCTGAATCATTCTCTACTCATTGCATGTTGATTAGAACTTGAATCTGGAACAACAAGTGGTATCAGAGCTGGAAATTCGCTGAAGATTGGTAAGATTTTTGAGTTTTTTGAGTTTTTCGAAAATGGTGGTTTTGAGGATTTTTTATCTCTTCTTTTGATCGTTTTTACCTCTGAATTTGATCCTATATGGTTAATATGATGTTTTACTGTGTTTAGGATTGATTTGGAGTTAAAATTCGTGGTTTTGGGGTGTAATTTTTGAAGTTTTTTACTGTTTTTTCGAGTTTTCTTCGGTTTCCCGCTTTGGTGTTCATAATTCCCGAATTGGTGTTCATAATACCCGAATCGGGACATTCATAATACCCGAATCGGGAGTTTCAAAAATCCCGAATTAGGATTTTGAAAAACCCGAATCGGGATTTTGAAAAACCCGAATCGGTATTTTGAAAATTCCGATTTCGGATTTTTTTTACTCGAATTTTTTTTCCCGAATTGGTTCTTTATTGTTACCCGACTTGGTATTGTCCAAATCCCGAATCGAGATTGGACCAAATACCAACTCGGAAGTTTGCTCGGTCAGATTCATCATTTTTACAAAACCCGAATCGGGAATCTTTTTGAAATTTCTTACCCGAATCGGGGTGTTTTGGATTCGGGAATTCCTTAAAAAATTTGGATTCGGAATTGAGTAATACCCGAATCGGGTCTTTTTAAGACTTAAGAAGAAAAAAAAAAAAAAAAAAAAAAAAAAAAAAAAAAAAAAAAAAAAAAAAAGAAGGTTTTTTGGGCACTTTTTGGGCACTTTTTCACGAATTCGGGAATTGAGTAATACCCGAATCGAGTCTGGAAATGTTTTTTGGGCACTTTTTCACGTAAACGTTCTTAGATTCCTTATCTGATTTTACGGTGGAAAACATAAATCATTTTTAAGGTCATTTTTTCCCGAAAAATGTCGGTTTTTTCGAGATTTTGGTGATTTCCGAGAGGTTGTATTTGTGGACTAAGATTTCAATTTCGCGGTCAAAATCAACTTTCAAATTTTTGAAAAATATTTTTTCTCGGGATTTCACTATTCATCGGTTGACTTTCCAGTTGACTTTTTGACTTTTGTTACTAATCTCTTATTTGATCAAAAGAAGTGTGCAGCTTAGTTACAGTTCCTCAGATTTCCAGTTTTTGAAGTTCAGAACTAGTCTTTCAGCTTCAGTGAATTTACGATCATTTTCAAGTTCTACGAAGATGTCTAGAGATCTTTTGAGCATGGGTTCAAAGTCCAAACCTCCGGTTCTTCAAATTGGAGAATATCCGCAATGGCGTGTAAGGATGATTCAATTTCTTAACAACATCGACAAGACACTCATGGTGAGCATTCAAGAAGGTCCGATTAAGCCCTACATTGACATTCCGGGTACACCCGAGACTGCCACTACTCCCGCGATTGAACCAAGGCGTGTGTTCAAGCTCTTTAGGCATTACAATGAGCTAGAAAAGATAAGAGCTGAACTTGATGACAAAGCTCTTACTTTACTCACGATGGCCATTCCGAACGATTTGTTTAATCGTGTTGATAGTAGAAATACTGCGAAAGAGTTGTGGGATGAGTTGGAGAAACAGTTTCAAGGGACGGAGAGATCAATCCAAGCCAAGCTAAACCAAGCAATCGGAGCTTATGAAGGGTTTAAAGCTTTAGAGGGAGAAACACTTGCAGATTCTTACAGTCGGTTCAACATCATTCTGAATGATTTGAGGAGAAATGGGATGCAAAAGTCTACTTCTGAGATAAATTTCAAGTTCTTGAAGAATCTCAATCCAGAATGGGATCATTACTCGGTTAATCTTCAAATGAACAAGAATTTGGCGGAAGAAGACTTGCATGACTTGTATTCCATTCTTAGTCAACATGAAGTGAAAGTCAAAGATATTGTGATGAAGCAAAAGAGTATCTCTGATTCTTTGGCTCTTTTGACTGAAAAGAGTAAGAGTGTTCTCTCAAGTGGTTCAAAGAAGAAAAGTCATTCCAAGGCTTTAATCACCGAGTTGTCTGATTCTGATTCGGAAACTGTTGAAGATGAAAGTTCTGAATCCGATGTTGATTTGAAGCGAGTTGCCGACAAGCTTGCTCTTTTGTCTAGTTCGATTCACAAACGTTATGGGAAGAAGAAGTTCTATTCGAAACCCAAGTTTGATAACTACAAACGAGACAAGTACAAGCCAAAGGATTATGAGAGAAGGCCGGAGAGGAAGAATTATGAGAAAGAAAAGACAGATGAGAAAGGCAATGTTTGTTTCAACTGTGGCAAACCAGGCCATTTTGTCAAAGATTGTAGAGCACCGAAAGTCAGGGATTTTGACTACTACTCAAAGAAGGCTCAACTTGCTAAACGCAAGAGTGAAGGTAAAGTTTTGATGGCGGAAGAGGAATGTTGGTATGATGATACTTCTGATGATGAGGATTCTGCTCATTTCACACAAGTTCACTACAATCTCATGGCTAGTGTGGAAGAAACCATCAACCTTCACAAACAGACCGAAGAAACAAATGAGGTAAGTCAAACTCCTTCTGACTCGGATATGTCTGATAATGATGAATGCTCTTTAGAAGAACAGTTTTTAATTTTAAAAGCTGAATTTGATGACTTGAAGGAAAAGATTAAGTTCGAAAGAGCTCGAGTCATTGAATTCAGTAATGAGTGTGAGTTATATAAATCTTTAGCTGATGATCGTGAGCTTGAAAAGGCTGAGATTAGGAAAGAGAAAGCCAAACTAGAATCTCAAATTTCTGAGATGAAGAGTGCTTTAGTAAATTTGGAGTCTGAAAAAGCTGAATATATGATCAAATATGAAGTTTGTTTTCAAGATAGATCTGAGGCTTATGCCAAAATCAAACAGTTGGAGGATCTTAATATCAAAAGAGGTCAGACTCAACAGACGCTTAAGCTTTTGACAAATAATCTAAAGGATACTAGATTTTACAATCCGAAAATGGGGTTAGGTTTACCTGAAGTTGATGTTTTAAAGAAAGCCCCTAAAGGTCTTTATCAGTTTGATAACTTAAGTTTTCCAAAATTAAATGAGACCTTTGTAAAATCTGGTAGTTCATTATCTGATTCTTCGGATAAAGGTAAAGAAAAAGTTGTTGATGACTCAAGTGATAGTTTTTCAGATTCAAAGCCAAAGAGAAAGAATAACTTTGATTTCACATGTGATTTTCAATACGATGATTTAAATCAAAGTTATAAAACAAGAAAACCTGAGTTTTCTCATACTCAGTGTGTTTCTTTGTATTCTCAAGATGTAAAGTCTTTTTCAAATGAATCTGAAAAGCTTAGTAACGATATTGAAAATGAGTCAAAGACTACTGATTCTACTCCTGAATCTGAAGATAAGACAAGTGAACTTGAAAAAGCAACAGATTGTGAAAATCTTTCTGAGTTTATTCAAGTTAATAATCTTTCAGAAAATAAAAGCGTTTCTGATTATGAGTCTGATTCTGATTCTGATGAGACCAAACCATGTTTTGATTCTGATAATGATGATGATATTGAAGCGGGTGTTGAGGAAGAAAAGATAAATTTTATTTCAAACCCCATGTTTGAGTCTCAAGAAACTCCACCTTGTTTTGATCAAAGTATTAAGCCTGAAGTGACTGAGTTAATTACATATGCTGTTATTGACAAAGATGGATATCTTGTGTACAAAAGTTTAGATAGTATGGTTGAAGGAGATATCCTTAAATCAGAACTCAAATTACCAGATGTGGAATTTGGTGCTGTTTTTGAAAAACCAAAGTCGAGTACACAAGATAAACCATATGGTGTCAATGTTTCAAGTGATAGTGAAATTTCAAAAGATGAGAAATCCTCATATACTTTGTTAAAGTCTGAAACTTGTTCAATTAATTTTGATGCAAGTACTTTTGAGGTAGGAAGTACTTCTTGTGCTACACTTGAAACATCTTCAAAAGATTCATCTGATGTATGTTCAGTTCCTAAGACACCTATTAACTCAAGTTCTTCTGATTCTACAGATTTAAAAAGTTTTAAACGACATGGCCTAGGGTGGAAGAAGAAAGATTCAAAGAAGAAAAAGCGTTTTGTTAAAAAGTCATCCGTTGATGATGCAAATAAATGTAATCTGAATGTTAGATTCAATAAGTGTCAAAACTCTTTTGAGTCTGCCTTAATGTTTTTTGCTATGCAACGTTTGCATTGTACTCAGTGTGGTGATAACTCTTTTTCTTTGAACTCTAGTCATGCTAACAAGAAGAGATCTAGTGGTGTTTCTCATGATAAATCTCGTGCTTACTTGTTTGATCATCGTGCTAAAGTGTTTAGTGCTAAAAAGAAAAATCTTTCAAAAGAAAAAGATAAATCAGTTGATGTGAAATTTGTGTGCAAATGGATTCCTAAAGAGTTATTGAATGCACAAATTTCAAAGTCTGGTATAAACTGTAAGATTTTAGGTTCATCTTCTGATTTGTTAAAGATGTATGAGACCAACAAGAAAGGACCCATTTGGATATGGGTTCCCAAGATGAACTAACATGTTTCTACAGGCCAGGCATATGTGGTATGTCGATTCCGGTTGTTCAAGACATATGACTGGCTACAAGGAGTTGTTGCACAATTATGTGGAACGACCAGGAGGAACAGTTAGTTTTGGGAATAAGACGACTGGGGTCATCAAAGGTTACGGCATTCTTACAAATGGTAAGGTATCCATAAAGAAGGTACTTTATGTTGAGGGGTTAAGTCATAATCTTTTTAGTGCAAGTCAGTTTTGTGATGGTTATAACATTGTTCTATTTTCCATCATTAACTGTCTTATCATTAATAGTGATGGTGTTGAGATTTTTGAAGGGAGAAGGTTTTACAATCTCTATGTGGTTGACTTTCCGGTGATAGATTCGTCGAAACCAGTTTGTTTGTTTTCAAAGGCAACAAAAGGCGAAAGTTGGCTATGGCATAGAAGATTTTCTCATCAGAATTTCTCAGATATTAGCAAACTAGCTAATGGTGGATTGGTGAAAGGTCTTCCAAAGTTGACATTTGATAGAGATTCTTTATGTCCGGCTTGTCAAATGGGAAAGATGAAGAGAAGTTCTCACAAGTCAAAGACAGAATCTTCGTGTCAATCACCACTCGAAATGCTCCACATGGACTTATGCGGACCGATGAGAATTCAATCAATTAGTGGAAAGAAGTACATTCTGGTTATGGTTGATGAATACTCACGGTACACGTGGCTAGAATTTCTGAGAATGAAATCTGAAGCTCCCGAGTTGATCATAAAGTTTATCAAGAGGATCCAAGTTCTTTTGCAACTTCCAGTTCGAAAGATTAGGAGTGATAATGGCACTGAATTTAAAAATGCTACTTTAGATGCTTATCTAACATCTGTTGGTATTTCTCATAATTTTTCAGGTGCTTATACTCCACAACAAAATGGAGTTGTAGAAAGACGAAACCGAACCTTAGTGGAAGCGGCACGAACGATGCTAGCTTACTCCGGATTACCTCTTACCTTTTGGGCCGAAGCGGTTTCAACGGCTTGTTTTACACAAAATCGAACTATCATCACTAAGCGCTTTCAGAAAACTCCTTATCATATAATCAACCGTAGAGTTCCTAATGTGAAATTTTTTCATGTTTTTGGTTGTAGGTGTTACATTCTTAACAACCGTGACAATCTTGGTAAATTTGACAAGAAAGCCGACGAGGGATACTTTCTTGGTTATTCGTTAACGTCAAAGACTTTCCGTGTCTACAACAAAAGAACCAAGATGGTTATGGAAACTGTTTATGTGACCTTTGATGAAACTGCGTCCATGACTTCTGAACATAGCAGTTCAGGACTCGGAATTCATAGTCAAGCTACTTCTACGACTTCTGATTCTATTACTGATCCAAATAGTTCAGAACTCGATTTATTGTTTATGGATGCTTTTCTGGATATTTGTGCAGATAATGAAGATCTTGTTCTTTCCAGAAATCCAAGGGTTGATATTCACGATGTCCCAGAACCTTCAAGCGTGAATGATTCCGGACCATCGGAGAATATTTGTTCCACATCTAACTCTGATCAGGCCATTCCAGTTCCAAGTGTTGAGCAATCAGAGTTAACCCCGATGATCAATCAGAGATTCCTGCAATCATTGATGAAAATGATAGTCAGAACAATCTAGATGATCTTGCAATTCTTCCTGCTCAGTTGAAATGGACAAGAGCACATCCACTCTACAATGTGATTGGTGATGTCAATGATGGTGTTAAAACGCGATCTGCATCTGCAAATTACTGCCTACACAAAAGTTTCTTGAGCAAAATTGAACCAAAGAATGTCTCTCAAGCCTTAGACGATTCTGATTGGCTTTTAGCAATGCAAGAAGAGCTTCTACAGTTCAAAAGAAACAAAGTGTATCGCTTGGTTCCGAGACCGCAAGATAAATCAATTATTAAAACCAAGTGGATCTTCAGAAATAAGAAAGATGAATCCGGAGTGATTGTCAGAAACAAGGCGCGATTGGTTGCTAAAGGTTATTCTCAACAAGAAGGTATTGACTTCGATGAGACTTTTGCACCAGTAGCGCGGATCGAGGCAATTCGAATCTTTCTGGCCTATGCGGCTCACAAGAACATCAAGGTATTTCAAATGGATGTCAAATCTGCGTTCTTGAATGGAGTCTTGCATGAGGAGGTCTATATAGAGCAACCTGAAGGGTTCGTCGATCCAGATTTTCCCGATCATGTATGCATCTTGGACAAAGCTTTATATGGTTTAAAACAAGCTCCAAGGGCATGGTATGAAACTCTGACTAATCATCTCTTATCCAAAGGATTCAAACGAGGTACGATCGATACTACTCTTTTTCTGAAGAAAGAAGGTGATGACTTGCTTTTAGTTCAAATTTATGTTGACGACATTATTTTCGGTTCTACTAATCCAGAGTTGTGTACAAAGTTTTCTAAAATCATGGAGACAGAGTTTGAAATGAGCATGATGGGTGAATTGAATTTCTTTTTAGGAATTCAAGTCAAACAAAACCCTGATGGCATCTTTATAAATCAGTCAAAGTATATTAAAGATATGTTGAAAAAGTTTAGTATGACTGATTGTTCTCCAATTAAAACGCCAATGCCAACTGGAAATCTTTTGGGTCCTGATTTAGCCGGTAAACCCGTTGATCAAAAGATTTACAGAAGCATGATTGGTTCTCTTTTGTACCTAACTGCGACTAGACCGGACCTTATGTTCGCCACATGTTTTTGTGCTCGTTTTCAAGCTAATCCTAAAGAGTCACACCTTGCGGCAGTTAAAAGGATCTTACGATATCTCAAAGGCACACCCGAGTTGGGCCTTTGGTATCCCAAAGATTCTAGTTTTGAGCTAATATCTTTTACAGATTCAGATTATGGTGGTTGCAAACTGGATAGGAAAAGCACTTCTGGATCATGTCAGTTTTTAGGTGATAAACTTGTTAGTTGGACTTCGAAAAAGCAAAATTGCGTCTCCACTTCTACGGCCGAAGCAGAATATGTGGCCGCTGCAAGTTGTTGTTCGCAAGTGCTTTGGATGAAGACACAACTACTAGTTTATGGTTACAAGTTGAAGAGAGTCCCTATCTACTGTGATTCGGAAAGCGCCATTGCGATAACGTCAAATCCGGTTCAGCATTCCAAGACCAAACACATCGACATTCGTTATCATTTTATCAAAGACAATGTGGAGAAAGATTATCCATTTGAGGGGGAGTTCTTAAAAGTGATATTCATTTTAGGGGAGAGTTCAAATAAGCTTTAATGCTTACATATCTGAAAGACGAACAACTTTCAGGTATGAAAAATGTTTTTAAATGTTCAAACTCACTTCTCGATTCTCAAATGATTTTTCGAATTAGAAGTGTGATTTTAAATGTTTTCATATCATGATGAGTTGACGGATATTTTCTAACCGTGTGTTTCCGAAGATTAATACTTGCGTATTATCTTTTCATATACTTTTCAAGTATTCATACACACCGGTTTAGCTTTTTTGTCTTGTTATTACCACGTCTCTATATGCTCATATTATTCGGTGGTAATACGCTCGTTTGATATTTCCTCATTGTGCTTCATTGTTTATTTGATCAGATACGTTCTTCATTGCTATATCTATATCTTGATCGTATAGATAACATTCATTCATTTTGTGTACACCGAAATTTTTCAAGAATATATCTCACATCATATGATGAATCAGTTTTCTCAAACAAGTTTATATCATTCATGTTCTTCATTTCATATACTTGTTTGAAGAAATTCTTATGCTCCTATATTGTTTATATATATTTGTTCGAGCATATTTCATATTGGCTCATTGATTCACCCGATGAATCATTGTACTTTCATGTTTAGGAAACTTATTTCACGGGATGTGTGAGCTTAATAGAACTTCTATGGATTTCCAGAACCGGCAATCCTACCCAAGAAGTTATCCTTGAGAAATGAGTGAGGGGTCTACATCAAAGAGTGGGGGAGATAACTCAGGTGGTCGAGTTATTCTCATAGTGATTGAGCGAAAACAAATGAGAGATTGGTTAGAAGTGAGGATGCTTAAAAGAATTGGAGGGTGTGAGAACAGAGTTAAAAGAAATATAAAACTCTGCACCAACCTTTTCTAAGCCGGGCAACCACATACTCTATTGGTTCACATTCTTTGGTGACCGATATTGAAATAAGGCAAAACCCAATGCCGACTCTCGTTTTTACCCCACTAGCTACTCATTTCCTTCTTAACAAGGAGTTGTTTCATTTCATCACGGGGACGCAGCACATAATCTATCAGGTTTTCATTTGGAAAATCGATATTGAAACAGAAGGAAGCTGCCCTGCCTTCGCACTTCATTTCTACACATCGAGTCGTGAAATGTTTTCACATTTTGAGCCTTATGAAAGCACTTGATGCTATTTTCTTTCATCACAAATACACACAAGGAATTTGTTTCTTTGTCGGAACGTTCATAGGAATACTTTTAGTGTTTGCGATGATTGAACGGAAGCCCTGGGGAGTGATCATCACTAAAGCTCCTTATATAGTGCATTTGTTGTACTGAGTTGCTTTGTGCTTCTCACAGGCATTCCAACTGATTCATGTTTTGTTTCAGGATTTTCCCACTTAAATCTGAATTTGAAAAGGTTCGGATTACTTTATGGAATTGACGGTATTTCTTTGGAGTAAAAAAGGGAATTCTGGAGTAACAAGGAGGAGATGGTTATGTGAGATGGTTTTTGATATCTATGGTGGTACTTTCACATGTTTGTATCTTTACGAGACGAGGTATTTGATCTTACATTTCTATAGATTTTGATGATTATTTCATATTTCATCAAAAAGGGGGAGATGGTTTAGAAATGTAAAGTCGAGAAATGCTTTTTGAAGATACTTTGGGGTGATGATTCCAAAATGTCAAAATGAAGAGAAGATTACGAGATATGACAAGAGATGCTTGCAAGAGATGTTTGAAGTTTGGTGATTATTTGAAGATATCTCGGTTTGTTAAAGCTTCGTGTTCAAAGTTTGTTAAAGCTTCATGAAGATTGGATGATTCGTGAAGATTATTATGGAAACTTATCGTTCAAGGAAGCTTATCGTTGAAGATTAAAGTGTTGATGCTTTCTTGAAGACGTTTGCCTAATTCTTTTTGTGATCTCGAATCCAAAGGGGGAGATTGTTGGGTGCAAAATCGGATTGTATCCGAGATCACAAGATTGTGCTAAAGTTGAAGTCAAAGGCAAAGTCAAAGTTGTTAAAAGAAAGTCAAAGCTTCATTGTTTTAGTGCTTTATTACTTTAGTTGTAATTGTTTTGTATAGATAGGGTAGAAAGTGTAATTCATGTAAAGTGTAAGGTTTGTTAGTGTTGGGGTATAAATACCCAAAGTGAGTTAGTTTGTTAGTTAGAACATGCATGTGTGTGAAACGTAAAGAGAGAGTGATTGAGAGAGTTTGTGCTTAAGTGTGTGTGTTCTTGGTGTTTGAGTGTGTGTAAACTTTGATCCAAGAATTAATGACATATGGCTTCCTGAATCATTCTCTACTCATTGCATGTTGATTAGAACTTGAATCTGGAACAACAGTCTGACAAAGTCAGCTCATTTTCTCCCTATCCGACAAGACTATAAGATGGAAAGGCTTATGCAAATTTACATCAAGGAGTTAGTGTCATGTCACGGAATGCCAATCTCCATTATTTCCGACTAAGATAGCCATTTTACGTCGCGATTTGGCAATCGCTGCAAAAAGCTTTAGGTTCCCAAGTGGACTGGAGTACGGCATATCATCCTCAGACTGATAGTCAAGTGAGAGGATTATCCAAACCTTAGAAGACATGTTGCGCGCAAGTGTCATAGACTTTGGAGGGAACTGGGACGATCACTTGCCACTGGTAGAATTTTCCTACAACAATAGTTGCCACACTAGCATAAAGTGTACTCCCTATGAAGCCTTGTACGGCCGAAAGTGTCGGTCTCCGCTCAGCTGGGTAGAAGTTGGAGATAGCCAACTGACAGGACCCGAGTTAATCCAGGAAACAACTGACAAATTGGCTTGATTAGGGATAGGCTTAAGGCTGCTAGGGATCGTCAGAAAAGTTATGCTGACAACCGTAGAAAACCGTTGGAATTCCAAGTGGGAGATAGAGTACTTTTAAAGGTTTCCCCTTGGAAAGGGCTAGTACGATTTGACAAAAGAGGAAAGTTAAGCCCTAGGTACGTTAGACCTTTCGAAATTATCGAAAGAGTCGGCCTAGTTGCTTACAAGCTTAGGCCATCTGAGGAAATGAGTAAGATTCATAACACTTTTCACGTGTCGAATCTCAAAAAGTGTATAACCGATGAATCCCAAGTTATCCCTCTAGAGGAAGTCTTCGTGGACAAAACCCTCCGTTTCGTCGAGGAACCTATAGAAATTCTTGACAAGGAGGTCAAGAAGCTCAAAAGGAGCAAGTTACCGATTGTTAAGGTACATTGGAGGTCCAGACGTAGACCAGATTACACGTGAGAACGTGAGGACTTCACGAGGAAGAAGTACCCTCAACTCGACACTTGATTAGGTGTGGAAGTAACAACGAATGAATTTCGGGACGAAATTCTTCTAACCGGGGGAGACTGTGACAACCCTCCACTTCCCACCTCAGGACAGTAAAACTTTAACCGACTTACCGGAGCGGAACAATATTTTGGTACTATCATTTTGTCAAAAACAATGTTGTATGACAACATTTATTGTGTAAAGGCTAGATAAGTGCCTTTGACGATTATTGAGTCGCCACTATAGTCGGTACGCAAAACCGACTGACTGTTATCAGCAGGTCCCGATTCCGACCACTAGACTGTCGAATTAATTTCTAATTGACCCAAAATATTAAAAATATTAATTTCTAATAAGTTCCTTAATAAAAATACGAAAAACTGCTTTCGTTACGCAAAAATCACAAAAACGCGCGTTTTCGGTAACGGTTTCTATTTTTAGCAACTTTTTACACCCAATGCTACAAAATTCTACTAAATCAAATTAATTGATTCAGCCATTTGATTCTCTAGAAAACTATTTCATTGCACATGAGTTGAATTAGTGGGAGACAAGAATCTTGTTAAAGTCAAACAATATACAACACACTTAAACACTTACATACTCAACACACTTTCCTCCCCCTTTCCCTTTCACCAAAACCGTCCACCACCCACCATTTTTACTACCAAACCACCTCTTTTACTTGGTATAAATACCACCTACAACCCTCATTTCAATTCATTTCTCTAACTCTCACTCTCTCTCTAAACTCTCTCACTAGAAATCCTCTCAACATCATCTAGCTTTTCTCTCTAGTTTTCTCTATACATCTTCAAGTTCTTGAAGATCTTCAAGTTCTTCAAGAACAATCAAAGGTAATTACATGATCTCCATCATGTTTTCTTCAAATCATCATCACTCAATGGTGTGAGATGAGAGTACTTGCATTCTATGCATAAGGAAATCATCTAGGATCACCCAAAAGTTGAGATGAATGGATGATCTTCATAATTCTTGTTCATCATCTATATTCTTGTTGTAATAACTTACATTTCCAAGCATTTCTTTTATGTTCTTCTTATAATTTCGAATAAATGCAATAAGAGTGGTAAATCCCTCATTGCATGTTGTTAGTTTATGCATATATTCATTGTGAATAAAGCAATAAGTGAGGTTATAAACCCACATTGCTCCATTAATCATGTTCTTATTTTTGTTTTCTCATGATCATCTACCATCTTGCATGTGGTTTAGATGAATTCATATAGCCAAATACCCTTTCTTTGCTTGGATCCTCTAAAGATTCAAGCAATAAGTGAGTTGATGGCTTATGAACACCTTCTTGTTGTTTAATTTGGTAAATATGTGAATGCATGTGTGAAATGTGTTTTAAGAAGTGATATTCCTTCAAACACATCTGGTCTTAAACTTTGGTAAAGAGAAATCATCATAAAATTTACTAAACAAAAGAATAATTTTGTTATTCAACAACTAGTCTAAAAATTCGTCCAACAGATTCTGGACAGATTCGGACCCAACTTCGAGAGGCCATAACTCCTTCATAAAATGTCCAAATGACATGATTTTTTTTTTTAAATTCAAGTTCATTGAGTTATCTTTCAAACCCCACTGGCCGTTTGCCAAAATTCCAAGTTACGGACCCTCAAACAGTCCGTACAAAAAGATTGCGCAACAGCTCTAGTTGCTGTCACTATTTTAATAAACCTTCTGTTTGGGGACCGTAACCTTTTCCAAAAATTATGAAATTTGGTCAGTAATTAGTAAACTCATATGGCTAAAACATATTAAAATTTCGTAATTTTTAGAGTTATGCATCATACCCAAATGCATGTCCCAAACAACCTCCGAATCTGTCAAGAATTGTTAAAAACTGAAAAGTGTTATTTTATGTAAACTTGTATTTTTCTAAAACACTCTTATAAAGAGTAAATTGTTGGACATAAAAAGACTAATTGAGGAATAAGATGAAGTAGAATTAATATAAAGCACACATGCATGACCATATACCAACTATCACGTTTCGGTTATAATCATAAGAGCTCGTATTATCGTTAATCGTCATAAAAACTAACATTTCGTTCGCGCGTATAATTTTACTTTAACTAAAGGAACTTAAATGGGTCAAGGAACTTATTAAACATTTTATATCACTAGGTCGGAATTCGGTGGAACCTCGCTAACTCGGGACTCTTGAGCTAACAACTCGGTGAGTTATTCACGGCCCCCTTTTTACGTTTTTACATTTTTGGGGTGGAAAGCATGATAAAACTACCGGTTGATTAAACTTTTAAAACGATTTGTGGAACGATTTGTGGAACGATTTTGTGGAACGATTTTGTGGAACGATTTTGTGGAACGATTTTGTGGAACGATATGTTTTTGGAACGATTTTTGTGGCTATGGTATGCATACTTATCTAGATTAATTGGGTGTTTTTCTTATCGCAAGTCCTCGTACACACTACTAAGTCTAATTCACTGCGGTGGACCGAGTAATCAATGGTAGCGCTATCGGGTTTGGCAACCCCACCATTTCGTACCCCGCTTGCAACGGGGTTGGTAACGATAACGATTGGTGTTTAATTACTTTTTGTGGAACGATTGTTGGTCATGTTGCGATAAGCATGGCATTGCGGGGCAAAAACTATGCTATTAGGAGATTAGTAGTGGCTCGTTAATCTTGAGTGTAAGTATTGCATGATAAGTACCATATGCCGGGATCTTGCGGGGTACGCATGTGATCCAACTATTAAGCTTTTTGCTTGAACTTATTATCTCCGGTATTATTTTTGGAACGCGAACGATACGTATGTGTGTTGTAAAACCCGTGAACTCACCAACTATGACGATAGTTGACTTTTTAACTCTCATGCTTTTCAGGCGAGCCAAAGTAAGAAGATTGAAATGCACGTGTGTTACGCCTTCATGCATATCAAGATTAAACTTCCTTTCCGTTGTAAACTGATTTTCGTTGTAATAATTTCTAAGACTTTAGTACAATGTAACATTGTAAAACTTAATTATTTTGATATGCTATGGCGTTTATTGTCTATACTTGTGTTGTGCTACTTTGCGCTGTTACACTCCGTGTTTCCGCTTTAGCGGGGTGTGACACAAAATGACTCAGGAAGAGTTAGTGTACCTCATGTGGTTCTCCCTCACAAAGGAAGTTCAGGACACAGCTAGTGCCTACATGAAGGAACCAAAGAACGACGTGGATAAAGTTCATGAAGATATCCTGGCCAGTCTAGAGCCAGTACCCGAACCTGCGAATCTCATGGACACTGATATAATTGATGAGCTGGGAGATCTGAGTTGCCCAGAGTGCGGCAGCGAGGATATTTGCGAGCACTCGATGAACATCGACCAGATGGATATCGGTTTACCCGATACTCCAGGTATCTTTATGATAGATTGCTTAATCACTTCTTATGAATCATGGGTAATTGATACAGGCAGTGGTAACCACATTTGTAATCATTTACAGGGATTCACTAGAAGAAAGACTCTGAGGAAGGACCGTTCGAACCTACGAGTTGGCGAAGGCACTCCGTTGATTGCTGAAGCCGTGGGATCTTATAGTCTTAGTTTACCCTCGGGTCTAGTTTTGGAACTGGATAATTGTTATTATATTCCAAATATGATTAAGAATGTATTGTCTTTTGATTTGTTGGTAGACCAAGGCTTTTATTATAAATATTCTTATAAAATGATTTCAGTCTTTAAAGATAATATTTTCTATTTTAAAGCTACACCCGTAGATGGTCTATACACTGTAAATCTTAAACAATAGTGAAATCTATCATATAAGTAAGAGATCCAAGGATATTGAGGATCAGACTTACCTCTGGCATTGTCGTTTAGGCCATATAAACAAGAAACGCGTTGAACTACTCCTAAAAGGAGGTTTTCTTGGCGATTTCGACTATAAACCTTTTGATAATTGCGAATCTTGTTTATCTGGCAAAATGACAAAGCAACCTTTCAACAGTGAGAATGAAAGGGCTACTGACTTGCTCGAAATAATCCACACAGATGTATGTGGACCTTTCAGTCATGTAGCAAGAGGAGGATACCGGTACTTCATTACCTTCACTGACGACTTCAGTAGGTATGGTTATGTCTACTTGATGAGACATAAATCTGAAACCTTTGAGAAATTCAAGGAATATCAGAATGAAGTACAGAATCTACTTGACAAGAGGATCAAGTTCTTACGGTCAGATCGAGGTGGCGAATATCTCAGTGATGAGTTTGACAATCATCTGATGGACTGTGGGATTGTATCCCAACTTACACCTCCGTATACACCTCAGATGAACGGTGTATCAGAAAGGAGAAATCGTACTTTGCTTGACATGGTACGAACGATGATGTGTCATTCTTCGCTGCCAGTATCATTCTGGGGACACGCGCTCGAAACAGCAGCACACATACTGAACAGAGCGCCAACAAAGTCGGTAGAAAAGACTCCATACGATTTATGGAAGGGTAAGAAACCCAACATATCTTTTCTGAAAATTTGGGGTTGTGAGGTTTACGTCAAACGACCTACCTCAGAAAAACTCAAACCCAAATCCGACAAGTGTTTCTTCGTTGGATATCCCAAGACCACCGTGGGATATTATTTCTACAACCCTGAAGAGAACAAAGTGTTTGTTGCTCGAAATGGAAAATTTTTGGAAGAAAAGTTTCTCAGTTTAGAGAACACCAGAAAGGATGTAGATCTACAGATAGTAGACGAAGAAAGCACTACACCAGTTGTTGAGCCAGAAATTCAACATAACAATGTTGAACCTCAATCAGAGCCGATTGAGGAAGTGCAAACACAGGACCTTCGCAGATCCAGTAGGGTAAGACAAGAACCAGATAGGTATCTTGGGTTCCTAGTCTCTCAAGATAGCAGAGACTTAAATGAACCAACATCCTATGGAGAAGCTGTGTCAGGCAGTGAGTTTGAACAATGGCAGGAAGCCATGAAGGCCGAGATGCAATCCATGTACGACAACCAAGTCTGGGAGTTGACTGATTTGCCACAACACTGTAAGGCTGTTGGACGCAAATGGGTTTTCAAGAAGAAAACCGACATGGATGGGAACGTACACACCTTCAAAGCCAGACTGGTTGCAAAAGGATTCACGCAAACTCATGGCATTGACTATGATGAAACCTTTTCACCAATGGCAATGTTGAAGTCAATTAGGATTCTTATGGCCATCTCAGCGTACTTTAATTACGAGATTTGGCAAATGGACGTCAAGACAGCCTTTCTAAATGGAAAGTTAACAGAAGACGTCTATATGGAACAACCAGAGGGGTTTGAAGATCCTAAGAATCCTAATAAGGTGTGTAAACTGCTAAAATCTACTTATGGATTGAAGCAAGCATCTCGAAGCTGGAACTTACACTTTGATGAGCGAATCAAAGAGTTTGGCTTCGCTAAAAGTGAGTTCGAGCCATGTGTTTACACTAAGTTCAGTGGGAGCATAGTAACCTTCCTGGTCTTGTATGTAGATGACATACTACTCATAGGAAACGATGTACCAACTTTACAGAGTGTTAAGGAATGGTTAAGTAAATGTTTCCAGATGAAAGACCTTGGAGAAGCCGCTTATATACTAGGTATAAAGATCTACAGAAACAGATCTAAGCGGCTTATCGGACTTAGTCAGAGTACATACATTGACAAAGTACTGAAGAGATTCAGGATGGATGAATCCAAGAAAGGATTCATTCCAATGCAACATGGCATAGTGTTGAGTAAAACACAGTGTCCTGTTTCTAGTGAAGATCAGGACAAGATGAAATCGGTCCCATATGCTTCTGCAATTGGATCGATTATGTATGCCATGCTATGTACTAGGCCCGATGTTGCTTACTCAGTAAGTGTTACGAGCAGATACCAACAGAATCCGGGTGAACCCCATTGGGTGGCTGTCAAGAACATTCTTAAATATCTGGGAAGAACGAAAGAAATGTTCTTGGTCTTTGGAGGTACTGAGGATGAAATTAGTGTCACCGGGTACTCTGACGCTAGTTTCCAGACCGACAGAGATGACTTCAGGTCACAGTCAGGGTATGTCTTTACCCTAAACGGAGGTGCGATCTCATGGAAGAGCTCGAAGCAGGATACGATTGCAGACTCAACTACAGAAGCAGAGTACATTGCAGCATGTGATGCGGCAAAGGAAGCTGTCTGGCTAAGGAATTTTCTATCGGATCTCAGAGTGGTTGCCAGTATCTCGAGACCGATCGATATATTCTATGATAACTCAGGAGTCGTGGCGCAAGCAAAGGAACCTAGAGAGCATCACAAGTCGAGACACGTGCTCAGAAAGTATCACCTCATCCGAGAGATCATTGGAAGAGGAGATGTAAGAATATGCAAGATTCCAACAGAAGACAATGTCGCAGATCCGCTGACAAAGCCACTAGCAAGGGCAAAGCATGAGGCACATGCGAATTCCATTGGGATGCAGTACCTGGAAGCCAGTAGCTAGTACTTAGTTTATTAATTATTACTATAGTCTAATTTAGAAACAATGTAATCATGTAAAGTTTTTATTTCACAGTGTGTTGGAAATAAATGGAGGTTTTAATTTCATGATTGTTCTAAATTAACTATTTTTTTGCATATTTAACGTATCCATGATTCTACAAAGTCTTGTATGAAATCTAAATTTCCGTAGCCACTTATTGAAATGGGAATTTCAATAGGGAGTTTGACGCTATTATAAATACTTGATGATTTATTCAAAGTAAAGAATAAAAGCACAAGTGATGTGACCAAGTATTTGTAGATACTCATCAGAGTGTTTGGGTATTGGAAGTGACCAGTAATCAAGTCTGCTTCATGGAGCCTTAGTCATAGGCACTGACTTGATAGGTTGTCCTTAGACCTGAGATACTTGGTTTGGGAACACGAGGACCACTGTACTCTTAGCACGTACTAACGCTGCACCGTAACTAGGTGGCCATACGGGACGTGACTAGATGCAGCGGAAGCCGTGGATCCAAATGCAAGTAGTCAAGAAGGAATTTGCACCTCTTTCAAAAGAGAGATATTTCCGGGCCCCTTGACGATTAAGATTGGCAGAAAACGCGTGGCCACGCTCGGATAGAATAACAGGGGTTATTTAGTAATATCCGTTACTGCAGGCAATCGAAATCAGAGTCAAGAAATACTTGATTTTAAGAAATGAATCCTCCACTCCATGTCTTAAATCACTTTAGAAATATCGTGTGCAAAAGGAATGAACCTGTGTACAAATTCAAGCGTGAATTGTATCTCTGGATATAAGAGATCTTATAACCTGGTTAACCTAAGCGTCTGGCTAGGGACCTCCTTAGGCGAATGATAACAGTTCAGTTACATGTCTAGCACAAGTGGGAGTCTGTTAGGATTATGTGCAAGACAGTAACAGGGTTATCGTGTCCAATGTTATAAGACACTAGTAGGTCACACTGCTGCACACCAAAATGAGAATGTTTGGATTATGGGAAATAATTAATTGGTTAATTAATTATTTAGAGAGAAAAAGAAATAAATAAATAATTAGTTTAATTATTTATAATTAATTAATCAGTTGGATTAATTAAAAGTATAATTATGGAAGTTATTTCAGAGATAATTACCAAGAATTAAATATGGAATCAAACACTGCCAGGTTTGTCCATATAAATAAAGGGTTAAGGGTTCATAATTATTAAGTTAATTCCTTTATTCCCAAGAAAGCTTCTCTCTCTCTCTCTCTCTCTCCCTACCCAAAAACCGGCGCCAGCATCGAGACGGAAGTCAGGAGTCGTTTTTGGAGTAATCCTCGGTGGTGATCTAGCAACCCTCTCAACCGGTGCCAGTAGCAGTGTATCCCCTGCTTGCGTTTCGGAGTTATTATTCGCAAAGGTAATCCACCAAAACACCCTTTATTGTGTCTGTATGGTTTGGGATTGGATCCTCGATTGGGAATCGTTTTTTTCCGCTGTGCATGTTCTTGTATCCCTCGATTCCCAACACTTAGGTCCTCCAAATAATAAGTCCTTAAATTTTTACCCTCTGATTTAGGGGATGTTAGGAACAATTTCACCAAATTTCATTATTTTTAGAGGTCTTTTACTATTTTTAAACATTTTTGCAAAATCAGTGGTACCTTCTCATTTTCCAGAATACCTTTCAATGATGTTTTATTCATAAATAATTCATAACACCACCAAATTACGAATTTCAAAAGAGATTTTCTAGCCAACACATATACCAAGCTTTTGGAACAAGTTTCATATCATTTGGGTGGTTTTTGAGGGAGATATGACCTCTTAAAGTAGTGCATGTGTAATCTGCCAAAGGGGACAGCCTACACCACCAACTTAATCTCATTGGTTGAAGCCTCAAAAGTCCACCAAATGACATGATTTTGGATTCTATAGAAAGCTAACTCAGAGTACTTGAGTTTAGAATTAAAAAGTTTGCATTTTGGATGATTTATCAAAGAGTTATACATGCATGAAGATGACTCAAATTCCTGACCAAGTGCTGTTGCACACGAAAATGTTTAATGATGGTTTGGGTTCAAATCTTGGTGTTTTTGTACAAATCCAGTGGGGTTTGAACCCTAACACTTTAAATATCAATCCATAAAAATTTCATGAAGAAATGAGTTCGAGAAGACCCTTTTTGGGTCGTGTAAACTACATGCAAAAACATTGACAGAATCTGTCAAGAATCCAACACCATTTTTACCACCAAAACACATAAAATCATAAACTTTTGGGGTTTTTCTTGCTATTTTACCCCCAAATCAGATTATACAAGTGAAAAATAAACTAAACATGTTTTGGTACCATCAAGACTCATGCATGAACTATCCATGAAGTTTAGCCCAAGAATGATGGTCAACAACATCACATAAACGATTTTCGATTCCTATCTTGTGTTCTTATGGGGAAATCATGGATTTTCACCTTCTTAGATTGTTTTTCAAACATTTCTAAGGCTAAATCTCCTTCCCAAACAACAAGAGGATTAAGAAACCATAGAAGTAGGTTAAAACCTCAAGAAAATACGAAAATGAAGCTTAAAATGCTCAAAAACGAAGTTTAACACATACACAATGCTCTTACCTTTGAGATTATAACACTTTTACTCTTGGAATGGTGTTTGATCTTTCAAAATCTGGTTTGAATAAGGGATGAAGGCTGGATTTTTCTAGAGAGAAGATGGAGAGAATAAATTTTAGAGTGAGAGAGAGATTTGAAAGAAAATGAGAGAAAAGAGGAGAATGATGATGGTTTATGGGAAAGAGGAGAGAGAGAGAGAGAGAGGGGAGGGTAGGGGGGGGGGGGGTGGCCGGCCCCTTGTGGGTCCCACCTCTCCTCAAATTTTTTTTTTTGAAGTATTTAATTAATTCTTACACTGTATTTTTAAACACAGTATCGGGTTTTTCGCGTTTTCGGTAGGAACCGACTTTTTCGAAAGCACTTTTGGACTATATGGTACAGTTTATTCAAGTTTTTAACAAAATTCTTTATTTTGTACATTTCGTTTTCAAATTTTGGCATTATAGGATTTTCGGACGTTTCCGGGCCGGTACGGGCTGTTTCGGGCATTTTCCGGGACTTTTAGGATTTTTGCCTAACTTTTTCACGCAACTAACCTAAATTACTCAGGCAACTTAAATTCTACCTTTTCACTTACGGGAACGCTACTGAGCAAAATAAACAGGTAGCTAACCTGAACGTCAAAAATTGACGGATGTCATAGTTACCCCCGGTTGAAAGAAATTTCGTCCCGAAATTTAATTCTTGCTGCTACTGCCGGGGTAACTGTGAAGAGATGCGGGTACTTGCTTTTCATGAATGCTTCCCGCTCCCAAGTAAACTCTGGTCCATGCCTAGAGTTCCATCTCACTTTGACTATCGGTATTCTGCTGCGCCGGAGTTGCTTGATTTCTCGATCAAGAATTTCGATTGGTTCCTCTGAGGTGCGCAGTTGCCCATCAATTTGAATCTCATCCAAGGGCAGAACTACTGTCTCCTCTTACAGACATTTCTTCAGGTTGGACACGTGGAACGTGTCATGAATAGAGCTCAGCTCTATAGGTAAGTCCAACCTATAGGCAACGGGTCCGATCCTTTCTACGACCTCGAATGGTCCAACAAAACGAGGGCTCAGTTTCCCTTTCTTTCCGAATCTTATTAGCCCTTTCCATGGTGATACCTTTAGTAACACTTTGTCACCAACTTGAAATTCCAACGGCTTTCGCCGATTATCGGCATAGCTTTTCTGGCGATCCCTGGCCATTTTCAGCTTTTCTTGAACCATTTTGATTTTGTCGGTGGTCTCCTGTACGACATCAGGCCTAAACAATCTATTCTCTCCCACTTCCAACCAATTAAGTGGGGATCTACACTTGCGTCCATACAGTGCCTCGTATGGCGCACACTGAATGCTGGCATGATAGCTGTTGTTGTAGGAGAACTCGACTAAGGGTAGATGATCGTCCCAACTACCTCCAAATTCTAACACGCAGGCACGTAGCATATCCTCTAATGTTTGGATGGTTCTCTCAGTCTGTCCATCGGTCTGAGGATGGTAAGCCGTGCTTAGATCCACACGAGTGCCCAATGTTGCTTGAAGCGATTGCCAAAATCGCGAGGTGAATCTACTATCCCTATCAGAGATGATCGATATCGGGACTCCATGTCGCATGACAATCTCATCGACATACAGCTGCGCAAGCTTATCGATGCTATAAGTCTCCTTTATTGGCAAGAAATGCGCTGATTTCGTGAGTCGGTCAATGATTACCCAAATCGTATCATGACCCTTTTTAGTCTTGGGTAGTTTAGTCACGAAATCCATCGATATCTGCTCCCATTTCCACTCCGGGATTTCCGGTTGCTGAAGAAGTCCTGACGGTTTCTGGTGCTCTGCTTTAACTTTCGCGCAAGTCAAGCATTTACTCACGTAAGTGGCGATATCTCTTTTCATACCGGGCCACCAGTAATGCTCCTTCAGTCCTTTGTACATTTTATCGGATCCTGGATGTATCGAGTACCTTGATTGATGAGCTTCATCCATGATCATCTTCCTCAACTGCTCCACCCTTGGAATCCAAATTCTTCCCTTGAAATAACACACTCCATCCACTTTCTCCTCGAATTCCTTTTCTATACCGTGAAGAGTTTCTTTCTTTAGGTTGTCAGTCATTAAGGCTTCCCTCTGGGCTTCCTGTATCTGGCTTTTCAAACTGGTCTGGACCAATACTCCCATGGCTCGCGTTCTTGTAGGCTTCACTCTTTCTTTCCGGCTTAGCGCATCGGCTACTACATTCGCCTTCCCTGGGTGATATTTGATCTCACAATCGTAATCACTGAGCAACTCCACCCATCTTCTCTGCCTCATGTTCAACATCTTTTGATCAAGAATGTGCTGGAGGCTCTTATGATCTGTAAAGATGGTGCATTTGGTGCCATAGAGATAGTGTCTCCAAATCTTGAGGGCAAACACCACTGCCCCAAGTTCTAAATCATGAGTGGTGTAGTTCTTCTCATGAACTTTCAGCTGTCTGGATGCGTAGGCGATGACTTTCTCGTTTTGCATCAAAACACATCCCAAGCCTTGATGTGAGGCATCGCAGTATACCACAAAGTTATCCGTTCCTTCGGGTAATGCTAAAATGGGTGCATTGCACAATTTATGCTTTAGCACTTGGAACGCTTCTTCTTGCTTCTCTCCCCAAATAAACTTCTTGTCTTTTTGTGTTAAAGTTGTCAACGGCTGCGCGATCTTGGAAAAATTTGCGATGAATCTTCGGTAGTAACCTGCCAGACCGGGAAATTGTCGAATTTCTGTCGGTGTTTTCGGGGCTTCCCATTTCTTTATAGCCTCAATCTTAGCTGGATCAACATGTATTCCCTCTTTATTCACTACATGGCCAAGAAAATGTACTTCCCGAATCCAAAACTCGCACTTCGAAAACTTGGCATAAAGTTCTTCAGCTTTGAGTAGTTCTAATATCGACCTCAGATGTTGCTCATGGTCCTCTTTGCTTTGTGAGTAGATCAGAATGTCATCTATGAAGACAATTACAAACTTATCTAAGTATGGTCGGCACACTCGGTTCATGAGGTCCATGAACACCGCTGGGGCGTTCGTTAGGCCAAACGGCATAACTAAGAATTCGTAATGACCATAACGGGTTCTGAACGCTGTCTTTGGGATATCTTCCTCTCGAACTCTCATCTGATGATATCCGGATCTAAGATCGATCTTGGAGAAGTACGTTGTTCCTTGCAATTGGTCGAACAGATCGTCAATACGTGGAAGAGGGTAACGATTCTTAATAGTGACCTTGTTCAGCACTCTGTAATCGATGCACATACGAAAAGATCCATCCTTCTTTTTGACAAACAACACAGGGGCTCCCCAGGGTGAAGAGCTGGGTCGGATGAATCCTTTGTCTAACAGCTCCTGAAGTTGTTTTGACAGCTCTTGCATCTCGGACGGTGCTAGTCGATAAGGCGACTTTGCTATGGGACCTGCTCCAGGGACTAAGTCGATGCGGAACTCTACTTGTCGTGGCGGAGGTAATCCGGGTAACTCTTCCGGGAATACCTCAGGAAATTCACGTACTACTGGAATATCCTGAATTGACTTCTCCTTTGCCTTTGTATCTATGACGTGGGCCATGAATGCTACGCATTCCTTCCGTAGATGACCTCGCATCTTCATATATGACACGACCTTGATGTCTCTCTTTGGCTTATCTCCATACACTTCGAGTAATCCTCCATCAGGTAATGCTAATGCGACTATCTTCTCAGCACAACATATTGTTGCTCGATGCTTGGACATCCAGTCCATACCAACGATTATGTCAAAACTCCCTATCTTGATCGGAATCAAGTCTATGCTAAATTCCTTTCCAGCTAAGCCTAGAGTGCATTTTCTGATTACCTTGTCCGCCCTAACTAATTCTCCGTTGGAGTATTCGATTATATGATCCTCTTTCAGATTCTGGGACTTTTTATTTATCTTAGGCCTGAATTCTAACGACACAAAGCTCCTATCTGCTCCGGAATCAAAAAGCACAGTAGCAGGATAGTTGTTGAGAAGAAACGTACCTGTAACCACGTCGGGGTTTTGCCTTGCTTCCTCTGCCCCAATAACAAACGCTCTTCCTCGAGCTAGTCCTCCTCGGTTTCCTTGGTTTCCTTGGTTTGCTTGCTGCGCCTGATTCACGTAAGGTCTCTGATTCATCTTGGGACAAGCATTCCGGTAGTGATTAAAGCTTCCACATTCAAAATAGGTTCTCCTTCTACAATCCTGGTCAGTATGGCCTCCCCTGCCACATCTGGAACAGACAACACATCTCCCAGCATGAAGGTTTCCACACTTGCCACATCTCTGATACGTTCCCTTCTCTTTCTCGGCGGTCTGTAACTAAACTCCGTAGCTCCTAGTCACTCTTTTATCCTTGCCTGGCCTTCCCTTGAACTGTGGTTTGGTGGATTCCTCCACCTTCCTTTTCCCCTTTGACTTATCACTCGAGAACGATCCTGTTCGGATAGCGTTGTTGGTGAGACGGTTTGCTAGATTGACTGCTTCCTGCAGAGTCTTTGGGTCTGCTGCCGTTACGTTTCCTCTGATTACTGATGATAATCCCCAGACGTATCGATCGACTCGGTTCTGTTCCTGCGTCACCAGGTGAGGTACTAACTTGGCCAGCTCGTGGAATCGAGTGGTGTAGGTGGTGATGTCGTTCCCTTTCATTTCATGATGCCATAATTCAGCTTCCAGCTTTTGGATTTCGCTTCTCGGGCAGAACTCCTCTTTGAGCATTTTCTTAAAGTCTTCCCAGGTAATCTGGCCGGTTGCGTCACGGCCACGGACTTGTACTTGGGTGTTCCACCAAGTTAGAGCTCGCCCTTGTAGAAGACAGGCAGCATATTCGACCTTGTTCCTTTCAAGGCACTTGCTTATATGAAGGACTGACTCCATACCTTCAATCCAGGCTAACAATCCAACAGCTCCCTCTGTTCCATGAAACTCTTTGGGGTTGCAACTTCGGAAGGATTTGTATGTACAATCCCGTTCCCTTGTCCCTTGATTGTTGTTTTGATTGGTGTTCAACCCAGCAGCCACCTGGCTGACTATGCCTGGTAACGAAGCCATCACTTGTTCCGATACGAGCCTTGCCAAGTCCGGGTCCTCTCTTCTTGGAGGCATGTTTCTAAAACAATACCATGCCCAAAAGTTTTAGTGACGCTTTCCGTATTCTAAGTGTAGTTACAATTCTACTTATTTTTCACAATTTAAATGCCAAAATAACTCACGCTATCATTTTAACCTAGCGTTTTTAGACATTTCAAGCAACCACAATAAGCATGTCAATTATATAGCTATTTTCCAACGCATAAGTAAAGCATAGATCAAATCATAAAGCTTCCATTCGTCAAAGCATGATATGAGTCATAATATCACCAAAATAAGTTCCAAATACGATAATATCCATACAATCATCCATAATAAATCACAAATTGTTCAAGTCTAGGCATACTGCCTCAAAATAAGAGTTTTTCATCAAAAGATCTTGTTAGAACCTGACTGGTCTGTTTGTAAAGAAGTCAGGGGCGTCTTTTGATATTTTGTAATAGTTAGTTTTAAAACAATACTTTTGTGCGCCTCTTAGAAGAGTCATAGACTCTAGGGGTTGTTTTGTAACATCGGCTCTATATATAGGGGTCGATAGTTAACGTTATTAAATGTTCTTGCAACTAACAACTTTAGTCATATGCTTTGTCGTATTGTCGTGTTCTTCATATTACTTGCATATCTGATTGCTTGATCCGTTACATTGCATTCTTGTCGAATATCGGACTCACAATTGGTATCAGAGCTCGTGTTTTGGTAGTTTTGGACAGAAATCTGACGTTGTTTCTGATTTCCCGAATCGGTACATCAGTTCCCGAATTGGACACAAGTGTCCCGATTCGGAACATCTGATTTCCCGATTTGGAAATCTCAAACTCCCGAATCGGATCTTATCACACTCCCGAATCGGATCTTTTGCCACTCCCGGATTGGAAATTTGAACTCCCGAATCGGGACTCTCATTTCCCGAATCGGGACTTGGCTTAAACTCCCGAATCGGGACTCATTCTCACTCCCGTATCGGGACTTGCATCTCCCGAATTGGGACTTTCAGTCTTTCCCGCCTTAGCCTTTCTTTTTGAAATTCTCGAATTTCTATAAAAGGAACGCTTTAAGCGCGGAAGCTCTGTCCAATCAAAAATCACAAACTACTCAAAACAGATCCTATTTCCGAGGACGCAATGTCAAAAGAAATAATCAGTATCGGTTCTGAAACACGACCTCCAGTATTAGTCGTCGGCGAATACCAGCAATGGAAACGCCGAATGATTAACTTCCTCGACCTACTGGATGACAAACTGATGGTCTCTATCACTGAGGGACCAATCAGACCAACGGTTACTGTAGCTGAAGTAGCCAGAACCGAGGTCACTCCCTATCTACCTGCATATGAGGTTGAAAAACCTTACGACATGTTCACTCATGAACAACTAGCCAGGGCAGCCATTGATAAACGTGCTCTCACGTTACTCACTATGGCTCTGCCTAATGACATGTTCGCGAGGGTTGACAGCTGTAAAGATGCCAGAGCAATGTGGCTGGGCATTGAACAGCAAATGCAGGGTGGTGACAAGGCACTAGAAGGCCAAAAGGAGAACGCTATGAACGCGTACGAAAGCTTCTGTGCTCGCGAGGGAGAGACGCTGACTGAAACCTACAATCGTTTAAACATCTGTGTAAACGATCTGCGGAGACTTGGCTTAGAGAAGAACAAGTACGAGGTGAATGTAAAATTCCTCAAAAGACTGAACAAACTCTGGCAATCTGTCACAATCAGCATCCAAGTGAGCCAGAATCTTGGCCAGCTTGGACTTCATGATCTGTATAGCATGATGCTACCTCATGAAGAAACATTGTTCGGTAAAACTGAAAAGACAATCGATCCTCCTACCTTGGCTTTATTGTCAAATAGAGGATCGTCCTCTCATGAAAACTACACCGTTGAAGAACCGGTAGTTCTTGATGATGGACTTACCGAAGAAGAGATGTTTCAGCTGGAGAACTCATTCGCCTTGATGGCTAAATTCCGGGGAAATCCCCAACGCTTCAACAGATTCAGACAAGGACCTCAGTTTGTGGGAGGTCAGTCTAGCCAAGGAGGGTACCAGTCAAGAGAAAGCTTCCAAAGAAACGATCAAGGAAGAACAAACAACTATCAACAACGTGATAGGTCTGGGTACAACAATCAAGGATCTTATAAAGATCAAAGACAAAGCTACAACAACAACAACCAGCAACAGCAAAGGGATCAGGAGTACAACTCCAACAACTACCACGGTAACAGAGGTTATCAAGGAGGTGGTTACAATCAAAGGTGGAACGACCAATCTGGTTCTAACTACATCAACCAGAACCAGAAGACTAATGATGATGGTCGTCAGCACAACAACACCGGTGGAACTGAACCTCTGCAACAGAACAAACTCCCAGCTCTAGAAGCTCCTCCCGCAGCCAATCAAAACAGAAACCCCGCTCGGGTTCCCACTTGCTACAACTGTGGTGACCCGGGTCACTATGCATCGGAATGCAAGAAGAAGCTCAAAGATTCTGCTTACTTTGAGAAAAAGGCTGCCGTGATGAAGGAGAAAGAGCAAGGCAAGGTGCTGTTAGCTGATGAGGAGGACTGGATCATGGAACCAGAAGACTCGGATGATGAAGGCCCATCAGCCGTACAAGGACACTGCCTCATGGCTGACTTTGAGGAACCATGTATATCTGGTTCCCCAAACGACTCTACTGATGAAGAATCTGAGGTACACTCTTGTTCGTTATTGTCAATACCTGATGAACTGTCTGTGTCTGAAACTCTAAGACTTGAGAGCCAACTCCAAATGGAAAGAGCTCTCATCGCGAGATTCAGAATAGAGAGTGCTGTTTATAAAAGTAGTTTAGAGGACCTCGCCGAGAACTTTAACAGAATGGAACTTGAGTCTGGGATTAGAGAATCTATCCTCGAAAACAAGCTCCTTGATCTTCAAAGATCTCACGACGAAATTGAAAGCAGTCGTGAAGAACTCAAGCTCAAGTTTCACCTCCTTTCCTTGGAAAGAACAAAGTTATTTGTAAAAATCGAAGAGCTTGAGGAAAATAATTTAAAGAGAGGACAATCTGAACATACCTTGAGTCTGCTTACCAAGCAAACCACTCAACATCCCTTTTATCAAGCCAAACCTGGGTTGGGACATTCAGAGAAAAGCATTCTTGAGAAAGCACCTGCACATCTATACAACTTTGACAGTATGAGTGCTTCCAAACCTGAACCTAGGTCAGTCAAAGGACAAGACAATGACAACTATGTGATGCAGACTGTGACCTTTACTGAAATAATAGATGGAAAAGCCGTATCTTTTACCACCAGTCCTGCCAATAGTTCAACCAGTAGTCCACCTTCCAGTCCTGTTGCTAAAGGTCCCATCTTTACCCCTGCTAGTAATCCAGAGAATACTTTCACTAGCTGGGAAGGCATCAAAGCTAGGACACCTAAGGTAGCAATGCCTCCCATCAACTATGAGGACTTAAACTTTAGCTATGACACCAGGGAGATAGATACATCCGAGGACGCTGATGTTATCCAACCTTTGGATGTTTCCGCAACTCAGCCTCCTGCCCCAGTGTGTGTAGAAAAGGAATTGTTCCATCTTAGGTCCAAAGCCGTAGAACTTGATGCCTGTCGCCATAAGTTAAAGAACTTTGCGTCGATTCTTTCTGAAAAGGACAGCCATATCAAATCATTGGAACATAGTTATCATGAGGCAAATGCCGAAAGGATTAATATGTCAACCCAATGTGAGATCGCAGAGCTTTCTTGCTCATGTTTTAAAAACAAATTTGCTGATCTCCAAACACAACTAGTCGTCCAATTTATTAATAACACAATGGAAAAGGACTTCTTTTATGAAAAGGAACTGATATTTGGTCAAACTTTCGCGAATCAATGTTGTCAAATCAATCAGTTAAAAAGACGGGTGTCCTTCCTAGAAGAATCTGACTCTTGGGATTCTTGTACCTGTAATTCACCAATCACACCAGACTTTAGGTCAACCAAACCTAAACTAGTACTAGATCCTAATGTTGTGTATGATGTGAAGGTGTTTTTGGACGCTGATGATCCTCCTTCAGGTTATATACCAAGAAAACCTGTTTTGCCAAAGGCACCTGCTATAAAGCAAATCTGTTCTCCTGAGCCACTTGCATCAGTGTCTGTGATAAACACTGAAGGTGCAAAAGGTGTTGGTACTGACAAAGGGAAGTCAGTTAAGCCACACACACCCACAGTAACACAGACACGGAATTCAAAATCTACTGATACAAGTAGCTTGGTGAAACCCATTAAGGGACTAGACTTTCATTCTAGTTCATTTGATGTGGGTGAGAACTCCAAACCTAAACAACCTTTGAAAATGTTAAAATCAGTTTGTCAAACCACCGCTAATTTCAAAGGTGGTCAATCCATTCTAGTTAAGCCGTCACCCAACTCACAACTTGCTTTTCATGCAGATGCGAGGACAGGTGATGGAACTGCGAATGTGAAGCCACGAAGAAGGAGATATCGGAAGAAGAAGAACTCTTTTAATGCTTTCCCTAAATGGGGTGGTCATGATCATGCTGGTCTTGGCTACAACCCACCTAGTTGTAATTCAAACATGAGATCAAAGTCTGTACACATTAATCGCTCAGCGAATTCTGATAATCTTACAGCTTTCAAAAATCATATATGTTCTTTGTTTGATAATTACATGCGTGTTGATATGCCTGGTAATGCAAATGCTTATAGTAAGTCAGGTAGTCCTCACCGGGAAAGAAAAGAAAAAATGACAAAGCCAAATGCTTTGCCTCCTGTGAAGTCTCCTAAGCCTAAGGAGAAATCTGAAAAGGATACTTCACCGGTTGCTTTATCTGTTTCTAACGGTAGGACACCCATGTGGCAATGGGTTCCTAAACAAATTTGATCTTGCGCTTTGCAGGGCAGTCACATGTGGTACTTTGATTCTGGAGCCTTCAGGCATGTGACTGGGCAGCGCAACATCCTCTTCGACTACGTCGTTAGAGCTGAAGGCTTTGTTAAGCTTGTAGACAAGAGACGTCTACCGATCATAGGATATGGAAGCATGACGAATGGAGAACACGTCATCAAGAATGTGCGCTATGTTGAAGGACTGCCTTTTAACCTACTCAGTTCTAGCCAATTCTGTGATGGAGGATATCTTGTGAAGACATTTATTCTCGGGAGCAATATTGAAGACGAGGATGGGAACGTGATTCTACGCGCTCGAAGGAACGGTCACCTATATACCACAATGTTTTATGCTGTTCCTCAACAACTGGAAACGGTGGTATTTCTCGCAAAAGCAACTAAGGAAGAAAGTTGGCTGTGGCATCAACGTCTGTCTCATCAGAACTTCAGGGATATGAACAAGCTCGTATCTAAACACCTTGTCAATGGTTTACCGGAGACGCGACTATCTAAAGACACCCTTTGCTCAGCATGTGAGAAAGGGAAAATGAAGAAGAGTTCACATCCTCCAAGGATGGAGACAAACTGTCACCATCCCCTTGACATGCTGCATATGGATCTCTGTGGACCGATGAGAGTCGAAAGTCTTGCACGCAAGAAATATATGCTTGTACTTGTCGATGAATACTCTCGGTACACATGGCTCGAATTCCTCAGAGCCAAATCTGACGCTCCAGATCTAATCATCGCCTTCATCAAACGGATCCAAGTCCTCTTGGGACGTCAGGTGAAGAAGCTGAGAAGCGACAACGGTACAGAGTTTCGAAACGCGAAACTCCAGTCTTTCCTTGAAGAGGTGGGCATCTCTCACAACTTCTCTGCTGTACGTACTCCCCAGCAAAACGGAGTCGTAGAAAGAAAGAACCGTACGTTGGTCGAAGCTGCTAGATCCATGATAGCACATTCTGGTGTACCTCTATCCCTGTGGGCTGAAGCTGTATCAACTGCTTGTTACACTCAGAACAGGACTCTAATCGTTAAGCGGACTGGTAAAACCGCGTACGAAATGGTCAACAAGCGTAAGCCGAATATTAGATTCTTTAGAGTTTTCGGTTGTGTATGCTATCTTCTGAACAACAGAGATGATCTGGGAAAGTTTGACGCTAAGTCGGATGAGTCTATCTTTATTGGATACTCACATAACTCAGCGACTTACCGTGTATACAACAAACGGACCCGATCCATCTTTGAAAGTCGGTACGTTGACTTCTCTGAGACTGAGATGTATTCTAATGCCAGCCCTAGTTCAGATAGTTCTGTCTTCCCTGAAGTGCACACTGTTTCACCACCGAGCACAACTGTTCCTACTAACTCACTTGGATTTGATTTTGTTGACTTAGCAGAATTTGATCTAACGACCCTAGTTGGTCCAATCATTGTTCCTGATCCTGCTAATCATTCCATTCCTTCATCAACAACCATATCCGCAGATGCATTCGTGAATGAGAGCACATCATGTTCTACCGCTGTAGGAGAAACCTCTTCTGACTCTGTAGAACCGGTGTCTGTACTTAACCCAATCACAGAAACAGAATCCTCTTCTAACACCTTGGTTGAGGAAACTGTTCTCTCCCCCTCTCAGCTCTCTTCAACACAACCCTCTCCTGAAACTGCAGTCGAAGCGGTCCGAGAACAGACAGTGTCCACTGTTCTTGCACCAATTCCTGAAGTTGTTCCGCCACCTTCTCCATCCAGAACGTATGCTGAAGTAGTTCGTGAACCCCGTCCGGAGACTGTGTTGAATACTGATGCTAGTCTTCTCTCCTCCGCCATTCGGGATGAGAATGACTCAAGAAACAACATGGAATACGATCCTATTCCCCATTCCAGAAAATGGACCAGAAGCCATTCCACTACCAACATCATCGGTAGTCCATCTGCTCCAGTGACAACTCGCTCTTCAAAGAATGATGAAAACCTGATCCTCTTCGGCGGATTCCTGAGTAAATTTGAACCAACCAATACCCAGGACGCTCTTACTGATCCTGACTGGGTAAGGGCCATGCAGGATGAGCTTGCCGAATTCGAGAGAAACAGAGTCTGGCGCCTTGTAGAAAGACCAAGAAAAATCAGAATCATTGACTTGCGGTGGATCTTCCGCAACAAGAAAGATGAAAACGATCTTATTATCCGTAATAAGGCTCGTCTGGTCGCCAAGGGATACCGTCAACAGGAAGGCATCGACTACGACGAGACATTCGCTCCGGTGGCTAGAATTGAGGCCATCAGGATTTTTCTCGCGTATGCAGCTCACAAAAACATGAAGGTCTTCCAGATGGACGTCAAGTGTGCGTTTCTGAACGGAGAACTTCAAGAAGTAGTATATGTTGAGCAACCTGAGGGATTTGTTGATCCCAAGTACCCGGAACACGTTTACGTGCTCGACAAAGCACTTTACGGATTAAAGCAAGCACCTCGTGCCTGGTATGAAACTCTTACCATTTACTTGCTTGAGTCCGGATACAAAAAGGGTACTGTCGATCCTACCCTGTTTCTTCGAAGGTCAGGTAATCACTTGACTGTAGTGCAGATATATGTGGATGATATCATCTTTGCATCTACAAACCCTGAGTCTTGCATCGAGTTTGAGCAGATAATGAAGTCCAGATTTCAAATGAGTATGATGGGCGAACTTACGTTTTTCTTAGGACTACAAGTCCGTCAAACCCCGCAAGGGATTTTTATAAACCAGTCCAAATATACTCTTGACATTTTAAAACGCTTTGACTTTACTGGACCTAAGTCTGCCTCAACTCCAATGTCCACGTCATTCCAACTAGATGCAGATACGTCTGGAAATCCAGTTGACCAAAAAGTTTATCGTGCGATCATTGGTTCTCTGCTTTATCTCACGGCAAGTAGACCCGACATCATGTTTGCCACATGTGTCTGTGCTCGTTTTCAGTGCGACCCTCGAGAGTCACATCTCGGGGCTGTCAAGAGAATCCTTAAGTACCTGAAGGGCACTCCTAATTTTGGCCTTTGGTACCCTAAGGATTCTGGTTTTGAACTAACAGCCTTTACAGATTCAGATCATGCAGGCTGTAAGTTAAACAGGAAGAGCACGTCAGGAGCCTGCCAGTTTCTAGAGGACAAGTTAGTGAGTTGGTCCTCGAGAAAACAGAACTGTGTATCCCTTTCAACAGCTGAGGCAGAATATGTCGCTGCAGCGTGTTGCTGTTCACAGGTTCTTTGGATGAAAATTCAGCTGGCGGACTATGGCTACACCATGCATCGGATTCCAATCTACTGTGATTCTAGCAGTGCCATACAGATTGCGGCAAATCCAGTTCAACACTCTCGAACGAAACATATCGATATCCGATATCACTTCATCAAAGATCACGTCGAGAAAGGTAACGTTGAACTGTTTTTCGTTGAAAGTGAACGTCAGATAGCTGATCTGTTCACTAAAGCTTTTGACGAGAAGCGCCATTACTATTTACTTAGTAAACTGGGCATGCTAGATCCCCCGGCAGATTTCTAGGGGGAGCCAGTCACTTAAACTTATGCATGTGTGTAGGGGGAGCTCCTGTGTCGCATATATCTAGGGGGAGCCTTTTTATGTTGTTTAAATCTAACTCTGTCGGATCCAATCTGCACTGGATACCATTCCTAATTTTTCTTGCAGGTTGTAGAACCGACGTACGGCTTCTGAATACTTCAGTTCAGGACCCGATGATCAATTTTACGACTTCTGATCACCTGTGTCAGAACTCATGCAAAATCCAAAGCAGGTTTGAGGCACTCGAGAAGACTGATCAGGCAAAGACAAAACGGCTGGAAGCTCTTGAGAAAACTGACAAAGCTCGCCGTGCCGAGATCGAGGCCCTCAGAAAAGCCGACGAGGAAAGGGAGATACAACTGGATGAAGCCAGACGCTTTATTAAAGGCAAATTCCAGGAAGGGGAGCGCCCGTCTTTCGGCGATTCGAGCCGCTCTCCTACTCCCGTCCTCCGTCTCCAACCACCACCAATAGCTGAGGAGATCCTGGCTTTGTCTCTGAAGCCGAGCACCAGATTGTCATCGCTCAGCTCACCACTCAGAACGATGCCCTTCAGAGACAGGTGGATCAGTACAAGCAGCTGGTCGCCACAAGGGATATGCAGCTAGAGATTGCCTTGCGGAGGATCCGCGAGCTTGAGGCAACTTGCAGGTCTCAGGCTCAACCCTCCAAGCGCGGGCATGATGATCCGGACGATGCCGCCAATCCTCATGAGGGGGAGGGTCCGTCCAAGAGGGCTCGCCTAGACCTTCCCTCCGGCTCCGGAACCGCCGCCGATGACACACCAGTTGACACCACTCCACCTGCAGATCAGCCTGCCAATATTGCAGATCCGGCAGATCGTCGGGACTCGGATTCTGATGAAGAGATCCCGGCAGAGGCAGCGAACTGGAGATATGAGGCTATCCCTGTGGGTACGACCGTCCAGTTTCCTCACGAGAAGGTAACTCCTGCCATTGACCTGATCGATCCAAACACCGCGCCGTTGGATCCTTCCGACCTTCGTATCTCTGACGAGGGAAGGAAGATCCTGAACCAGCATGCCCAGAGCCTTCGGTTTTGGAAGAGATCAGATGACGTTGTCTCTGGTACGGAGTACGACGCCTTTCTCCCCACGGTACAGACGCCAGAAGCTTTCACAGGTCAATAACCGATCAGACTGGGTTGGAACCACACCGTCATTTTCAGGCCCTTCCTGGAGGAATCCTTCACACGGATTTTCCAACAGGAAAGCCTCTTCTCGTGGTCCAAGAAAGTCTTCTTCGGCCTATCTCATGTCAAGAAGCGTCGCCGCCGTACCGCGTACATCTATCAGAGAAAGCTCAGCTGGAACGAGCATGGGCAGATCAGAAGGAAGCACCGGTTCACCAAGGTAACTGACGTCCGACCTTACAAATTCGGACACCAGCTATTCCTTGAGTTCCACGTGCGGATGTACAACCCAAGCAAGCCTGACGGAGAACTCCGAGACTTCATGTTCACTGAAGCCGATCTGGACAGCATAGATCTCGATGATCTTCTCACTTTGATCAGACACCTTGAGGGCCCGATTCTGAAACCAGGCTACTTCAGAGACGGTCTGGAAGTCCTCAAGAGATATGTACGCCACTCGATCAACCTCGCACATCTCACAGACTATCAGATGGCGATCGAGAGCAAACAGCAGAAGGTGAATCTGCTGCGTCCCAACCTGGAGGCAAATCTACTGGACCAATACCTGCCCTACTTCCCTACGGAACTACCAGAGCATGGTGTTGTGTACATCACCTTCAGGAAGAACCAGCGGAGATTCATGCGCTTCAGTGAGCTGTCTAGCTTCTGTGACGGCACTCTGCTGTATGTTTACAACAGGATGAAGCGTCGTCTGATGGAGGAGAACATGCCAATGTACAAGGGGACTCAGTGGAAGATAAAGCTGAAGGAGGCCCTGAATCTGATCGAGGTGAAGCTTAAAGAAAGACTGATGCTGAGAAGAGTGGAAACTGCGATGGAGCTCCGTACGAGATCGATCCGCGAATGGGACGAGTACCTGCAGCTCTCGCAGTGGGAACCAGCTTTGAAGTATCCGCCGCCTTTCTGACTTCTTCCCAAAGGGGGAGATTGTTAGAACCTGACTGGTCTGTTTGTAAAGAAGTCAGGGGCGTCTTTTGATATTTTGTAATAGTTAGTTTTAAAAACAATACTTTTGTGCGCCTCTTAGAAGAGTCATAGACTCTAGGGGTTGTTTTGTAACATCGGCTCTATATATAGGGGTCGATAGTTAACGTTATTAAATGTTCTTGCAACTAACAACTTTAGTCATATGCTTTGTCGTATTGTTGTGTTCTTCATATTACTTGCATATCTGATTGCTTGATCCGTTACATTGCATTCTTGTCGAATATCGGACTCACAGATCTGCCACCAAGTCCACCTCCTAGGCCCTAACCCTCCAAACAGCCCACAAAAGTAGGAGCACCACCACGGTCACCACCAAATACACCACCGTATACAAGTGGTGGAGTGATGCCATGGTGTGGCTGAGGAGAGTCACTATCCTGGACAGCTGCTGGCTGTCAGCTCCAGCTACGTCGAGGAGGGAGTCTATCATGTGGTCGTGATGGTCCAGAAGGTGCTCGTGTATGTCCTGGCCTCGGGCTAGTCTAGCAACCTCCTGTCGCTCCCCCGGAGTCATCCCCCTCAGGCACATGACCGGGGCTCGAACCATAGGCGGGTATCTAGGAGCTGGGGGAAGCGGTGGTGGTTGGACAACGGGCGGTGGTCGAGGCACTCGAGCGATCGGCGACGATGGTCGATAAGGCGGCGGGGATCCTGACGATGAGGACGACGAGGACGACGATGACCCACCCTGGCCCCTGACTCGTGATGGTCCCGCCCCATCCCCAGTGGGAATGCGGAAGGTCATCCGAGTAGGCAGAGGCACGCTCTTCCGAGCAGTGCGCCTGCCTCTGAGGCCATAGTGAGTCTCAGGCCCAAAGGGTCGCGCCGGACTGGCGGACCGGGCAGGGACCTGATGAGAATCAGCGTCACTGTCGCTGTAGGGATCCCGCTCCGGCACAGCGGTCCGAGATCGGGAATCACCGTTCTCGCTACCGGGGTGCTCAGGGGACCCGTGGGATCGGTACTCGGAAGGGTCGGTCTTATGAGACATGATACTGCGATAAGAGAATTTAGTTAATTTACGGGAAATAAAATTTTTCTGAAATAAAAATTTTATACACATCATGCAAACTCACACAAATTTACGTTTTTCAGGAAATTTTTAGAAAGTTTCAACTTTTTTACTCTAGCAGTATGATCAATTTATAAGTCTTATCCTACTTATATCGTGGCTAGGCGTAGGTGATCAGGCTCCGCATATCTATGATATATCAGAATAACACCTATACTAATCGTACTAGTATCTAATTTCTCCTATTCTTTGAAATCTTAAAAGTTTTAACTTATTTTGGAAAAAGGTGGGTTATAGTACTTGGTTTTTATGAAAAACCGATGTTCTCTATAACTTATGGCTCTGATACCAAATCTGTAACACCCCGCTAAAGCGGAACCGCAAGGTGTGACAGTTAAGATTTCATCGCGATAGGAGATAAACCACACCAATCATTCATATCATAAATTTAAATAGTTTAATAAGTATTACAACCCAACCATAGTTTTAAGTTTACAGACTTAACAAGATAAATATTGTCTTGATTGGTGTACACAAAATTTCCACTAATGACTTTATCAAACCTTCGGATTTCCTGAAAAGCATGTTAAACAAGTGTCAACTACAAGAGTTGGTGAGTTCACAGGTTTTTATATGCACAAAATATTTTAAATGCAACGACAATTCTAGTAAATAGTTTTATTCTCTCAGTATTCGTAATCCATTTATAGCGAATCTTTTTATTCACTAAGTTTTCAAAATCAGTTATAGCGAATCCGTTCATCCACTAAATTTTGTAAACACATATAGTGAACCCGTTCGTTCACTAAATTTTGTATAAACAGTTAGAGTGAACCCGTTCATTCACTACCAACTTGTGAGTAAATTTTCCCGGGTGAATTGTTAATCGCATGATATTTATTCTTTGAGTCACTACTAATCCTGCCAATTATAACATATGGCCCCTACGCGTCTTCAACGGTGGGACTTTTGTCCACGCGTGAAGAATTATTCAATACAGTGCACCTATATTCTCGTCAGTCAAGGTGGGTATGTCAAACCAAATAGCGCTATCCACATGCATTATAGGCCTATTGTTATGAGTTAATAGTAGTTACCGGGAACTTATTCATTTCAGACTCACTATATCATGCCGCATAACATTTCAAATTTAACTCACAATACATTTCATTTCGTAACATTTTCACAATTATTCACAATCATTTGTAAACGTGTTTTTCACCCCAAAACACGTAAAAACGGTAAAATGTGGGGCTGTGAATACTCACCTCAAGCGTTTAGTGCGATTTCGTAAGTGATGGTGCGTGGTCTAATCCCGGCTCCGAACTATGTTTGCCCTATCAAACACGTAATTTTTAACGTAAGTTCTAAGTTTAACGGTCCCTATTTCAAAAATCGTACCGATATCCATATAATGCCATTATGTTATTTATATAGTCCAATATAGTAAAAATTCATTTTATCACATTTTGGAGTCTTCCACACATTTTGGAAGGTTCAAAGTTCATAAATTTGGATTTTATAAAATTTCCAGAATCTGCCAAAATTTTAAGTTGTAAAAATTACCACTTTGAACTTAGGTCCTCCAAATAATAAGTCCTTAAATTTTTACCCTCTGATTTAGGGGATGTTAGGAACAATTTCACCAAATTTCATTATTTTTAGAGGTCTTTTACTATTTTTAAACATTTTTGCAAAATCAGTGGTACCTTCTCATTTTCCAGAATACCTTTCAGTGATGTTTTATTCATAAACAATTCATAACACCACCAAATTACGAATTTCAAAAGAGATTTTCTAGCCAACACATATACCAAGCTTTTGGAACAAGTTTCATATCATTTGGGTGGTTTTTGAGGGAGATATGACCTCTTAAAGTAGTGCATGTGTAATCTGCCACAAGGGGACAGCCTACACCACCAACTTAATCTCATTGGTTGAAGCCTCAAAAGTCCACCAAATGACATGATTTTGGATTCTATAGAAAGCTAACTCAGAGTACTTGAGTTTAGAATTAAAAAGTTTGCATTTTGGATGATTTATCAAAGAGTTATACATGCATGAAGATGACTCAAATTCCTGACCAAGTGCTGTTGCACACGAAAATGTTTAATGATGGTTTGGGTTCAAATCTTGGTGTTTTTGTACAAATCCAGTGGGGTTTGAACCCTAACACTTTAAGTATCAATCCATAAAAATTTCATGAAGAAATGAGTTCGAGAAGACCCTTTTTGGGTCGTGTAAACTACATGCAAAAACATTGACAGAATCTGTCAAGAATCCAACACCATTTTTAGCACCAAAACACATAAAATCATAAACTTTTGGGGTTTTTCTTGCTATTTTACCCCCAAATCAGATTATACAAGTGAAAAATAAACTAAACATGTTTTGGTACCATCAAGACTCATGCATGAACTATCCATGAAGTTTAGCCCAAGAATGATGGTCAACAACATCACATAAACGATTTTCGATTCCTATCTTGTGTTCTTATGGGGAAATCATGGATTTTCACCTTCTTAGATTGTTTTTCAAACATTTCTAAGGCTAAATCTCCTTCCCAAACGACAAGAGGATTAAGAAACCATAGAAGTAGGTTAAAACCTCAAGAAAATACGAAAATGAAGCTTAAAATGCTCAAAAACGAAGTTTAACACATACACAATGCTCTTACCTTTGAGATTATAACACTTTTACTCTTGGAATGGTGTTTGATCTTTCAAAATCTGGTTTGAATAAGGGATGAAGGCTGGATTTTTCTAGAGAGAAGATGGAGAGAATAAATTTTAGAGTGAGAGAGAGATTTGAAAGAAAATGAGAGAAAAGAGGAGAATGATGATGGTTTATGGGAAAGAGGAGAGAGAGAGAGAGAGGGTAGGGGGGGTGGCCGGCCCCTTGTGGGTCCCACCTCTCCTCAAATTTTTTTTTTTTTTGAAGTATTTAATTAATTCTTACACTGTATTTTTAAACACAGTATCGGGTTTTTCGCGTTTTCGGTAGGAACCGACTTTTTCGAAAGCACTTTTGGACTATATGGTACAGTTTATTCAAGTTTTTAACAAAATTCTTTATTTTGTACATTTCGTTTTCAAATGTTGGCATTATAGGATTTTCGGACGTTTCCGGGCCGGTACGGGCTGTTTCGGGCATTTTCCGGGACTTTTAGGATTCTTGCCTAACTTTTTCACGCAACTAACCTAAATTACTCAGGCAACTTAAATTCTACCTTTTCACTTACGGGAACGCTACTGAGCAAAATAAACAGGTAGCTAACCTGAACGTCAAAAATTGACGGATGTCACACACTCCGATGGCAACGGGGAATAAGATTGGACCTGATCATGAAGGCAAGGATGTGGATCTTCGCACTTATCGGGGAATGGTTGGTTCTTTAATGTATCTGACTGCTAGTCGTCCAGATATCATGTTTGCTACATGTGTATGTGCTCGATATCAAGCAAAACCAAAAGAGTCTCATCTAGCTGCAGTCAAACGGATTTTCAGATATCTAAAAGGAACTCCATATTACGGGTTATGGTATCCAAAAGGTCTTGGTTTTGAGCTTCAGGCATATTCTGATGCAGATTATGGTGGGTGTAATATGGACAGAAAGAGCACATCGGGGCATATTCAGTTATTAGGAAACAAGTTGGTGTCTTGGGCATCAAAGAAGCAACAATGTGTTTCCACTTCCACAGCTGAATCTGAATATGTTGTTGCTGCAAGTTGCTGTTCTCAGGTACTATGGATGTAGACACAGTTGCGGGATTATGGATTTGTGTACAAGAAGATTCCTATCTATTGTGATTCAAAGAGTGCGATTGCTATCTCTGCAAATCCTGTTCAACACTCCAAAACGAAGCACATTGACATCCGGTATCATTTTTTGAAAGACAATGTGGAAAAAGAGAATATTGAACTATATTTTGTAAATACTGAATATCAGCTAGCAGATCTATTTACCAAGGCTTTAGATGAGAAGCGGTTCAAGTTTCTAATCTCCAGACTTGGTATGATTGATAAAAAGATTTAAATATCAGATAGTGGGTAATTAGCTATATACAGATTACATTGCTATACACTTAGTGGTCTAAATGTATATTCTTGTAGTCTGTATATCTTTAATTACTTGTTCATTTCTGATTTTATTTCTTTTAATTTTCAGTTAGTTCTCTTTTTCCTCAGTGTTTTAGTGCATATGTTTTTGTCTACTAATCTGTGTTTCAAGTGATTGCAACAGTTCAGGGGGAGTATCTCAGACTATCATAATGGTAATTGTTTCATTCCCTCAGATGGTTCAGGTATGCTCAGGTATAGGGGGAGTAATGGTCAAGGGGGAGTTCTTGAAGTAAGTGCATGTCTCGAGTGTCTATCTCGAGGTGATCATGTCTCGGGTTATGCATGTTTTTGTCTCGAGCCCATCTCGAGTGTTCAACTCGAGTGTATCTCGAGTTTTGTATCTCGAGTATGTAACTCGAGTGTATTTCGAGTAACTATCTCGAGTGTGTCACGTGTGTGCTTATCTCGAGTCTTTTTCGAGTATAAGGTGAGTATAAGTCACACGGGTGTCTATCTCGAGTCCATCTCGAGTGTGGGGCATGTGTGTATCATGTGCATTTTTGTCTCGAGTCTATCTCGAGTGTTACATGACTTTTAGGGTGCTACTTATCTCGAGTGTCTATCTCGAGTCGCATCTCGAGTTTCCACGTGTCATCCTCTGAGTCGCATCTCGAGTGTACATGTGTCATAATAAGGGATCTCGAGTCTATCTCGAGTCCTTTCCGTGCACATCTGACTATCTCGAGTCTATCTCGAGTCCTTTGCGTGTCCAAGTTTCCATCTCGAGTCTATCTCGAGTCTATCTCGAGTCTATCTCGAGTCTATCTCGAGCCCTTTCCGTGTCATTTTTTATCTCGAGTCGTTCTGTATTCACGCGATCATGAGTCTGACAAACCAATAAGCATATGACACGTGGCGCTCTCTTTATTTTCAAATCTGAGCCTATATATACTTCATTCATTTCAACGATTCAACCTTTCTGGATCGTCCCTGCTCGTGCGAAGATTATTGAAGCCGAAGACTTAGAATTTTTCTCTTGTATTAGCTATTAGTGTGTGTTCTTGTAATCGTATTCCGAGTCTTTACGATTCCTATAGGTATTCACTCGTAATCATGTACCAAATAGGATAGTAAAAACAATGTTTTGTACACTAATCACTAATACGCGGATAATGAACTTGGGTTTGTTTTTCTTCAATTTAAACTTAGTGTGTATGATTCATTGTTCGAATCATGTGGACTTGGATGGGTATATTGATCGTATATGACCTTCTAATCTATGGATATTATTGACTCAGTAAATTTAATAATCGGACTTATACACATCTCGGTGTTATACTAAGATTAAATAAAGACCTAAAATGAATATCCTAAGTTCAAATGAGAATGTCATGAAACTAATATGTGTCACATATTTACTGAGTCCATAATAGTTCAATAATGGTCATCTTCTTGGATTCTTTCAAAATTCCAAGTCTCACACTCGATGGATTTTTCTTTTCAAATCCATGTGTTTTTCAAAAATAAATAAAATAAATAAAGTGATAATGTTTTGTTTAAAGATCTAATCATTTGTCACTTTATCAGATATGGCAGACTACGCTTTTCCTGACACCGAGTCATTGGAAATTCCGCGTATCATATCCGAACGCACCTCCGTGCATCAACCTCAACTAGATGCTGATCGCCAACTCTTGCAAACTGCTCTCTTCCTCGAGGAGAAGTCGAACAATGTGGTGTATTCGGTGCATGCGAAGACTAAAGCTCCGGTGATAGCTGAAATTCTGAAGAATCATCCATTGTTTGTTCCGTTGACCAAAGAGGCTGATGTTCCTCTCATTTATGTTCAACAAGCTTGCAAACTGTTAGAATTTCATGAGACTGAGGATCGATGTTACTACACGACAAAGATTGACCATTTTACCATCAGCTTTGGACTCAACAAATTCCGTTATTTGTTGGGATTCCCATCTGCCACAAGTCGACCAGGAGCAGTTCAGTTTGAACCATTTGACAGCATTGATGAAGCCTTAGCGAGCGTGCGTTCTATTGGATATCACGGTGATTTACATACATCTTCGGGTTTCAACAAGACCAACCTACCTCCCACCTACAACACCCTGTTCACTATTCTGAATCGTTGTCTGACTGGAAAGAAGACAGCGCATGACACGGCTACACAATCAATGTTTTTGTTGTTTCAAGGGGTGCTGTTTAATCGTCATTACGATTATGCAGCTCTGATTTTCCATGACATGCTGGAGTTTAAGGGACGGAAGCCTAATCATTTGGCGTATCCTCGTTTTCTAAGCATCTTGATTGCGAGTGCAATGGAGCAGAATCCAGAGATTCCAAGAAGACTTACTTCTGTGAAAGTCAAGCACTTTCCCTTTCAGTCTGTTCGTTATCCACCAACTGTATTTGCTCATGAAGTTCCACTATTTGCTGAGCTTCTTGCATATGCTGATCAGGGGGCTAAGAGTGTTCGAGAGTATAGGCAAAAACACGCATCTATGGTCCAGCCAGAACCGGCGGGACCTTCCCAGGGTGCCATCCATAGAAGTGAGGGTTTAGTTATTAGGGACCAGAGATCACGGGATCCTGGTCAGGGTGTGCAGAGGGAAAATACCGAGAGGGGACTTGGTGGGGACCTCCCTGATCAGCCAGCTCATTCTTCAACTGCGAATGTTGCTGCGCATATTGGACAGATAAGTTCTGCAGTTCAAATGGATGATGTGTTTGCAGCTGCCGATGATGATCATGCTGTAAATCAGCCGTTCGTCCAAGCTCAAGATGATGATCAGCTTGTAGACTATGAGTTATCACCTCTGGATATGAACATCTTGGAATCATTTGGTGAGCATGAGGTTGCGCCACCGCAAGTACATGTTGAACAACCTGTACTTTTATACACTCCGGGTGAGATGGATCAACGGCTCACCATTCTGATGGGGTATGAGTCTTCAGGATCAGTTTCATCTGAGGAAACTCTCATACTTCCTTCGGATTCAGATGCAGCATGTGACATGGATGCCCAAACTGAAGAACTTCCAGCTTCGGATGATGATGATAGTGATGATGATGATATGCCTGATCAAGGCTCGAGTCGATTGTTGACTCTCGGAGAAATAAGGACGGATGAGGGAGTTTTAGTTGAAAATCCGGAAGTGAGATTGAGTGAAAGGGAAGTAGAAAAACATGGTGAGAGTGAGATAGGGGCCAGAAAAGAAGTACAAACCCCTCCCCAAGCCGAGTCTAGCTGGGTAGCCACATCTACTAGGGGTGAGCATCTGTTGCCACCACCTATTGACCAAGACATGAGATCCCCACTCATGCAATGCACAACCCAACTTAGCCACTCTACCGTTTCTCAACAAACGGTAGCTTCAACTTCTCACGGGGTCTTACCACAACTTGTACCCATTCCTCATTTGGAGGTTGGCGGTACCGACACAGTGAGGCAGCTGCCCCCGCCCACGACTTCACTTCCTATCACATAGAGTCTAGAGCCAATTGTATCTGTTGAAAATCTTTATTTGGTTAGGACACCGGTGCAAACCACCTTTGCAGGAGGCTTCAGTAGCCCTGCCGGAACCACCGTAATAAGTTCTGCATTTGTTGCGGGCTTGCAAGGATCGGAGGGAAATCCCATCAGTGTTAACATCACGCCGACGCTGAACATGGGTTCCATCGGGTTTCCGTTTGGATCAACGAGAAGTCTAAGTGACCTCGGAGTTAGCTTACCCTCATCTACTATCATTACAGAACTTAGGCAGCAGTCTACCATTCTGGGTTCCTCCTCAACACCCGTTGGTAGTACCTCATCTGCCTCAGTCTCCGCATCTACATCATTCACAGTACCTGCTTCATCAGCATCCACTACACCATCTATTTCAGTACCTCCTCCGCATGGTTCTTCTTCTTCACCTGATATTGATCTGTCACAGATTCATGTAGTTGCCACTGCAGATCAACTTATCACAAGATCGATGTTTCGGGCTAACAACCAGCAGATGGCTAGTGTAATCAAGCAACAGACAGCTCGTATTTCGGATCTGGAGAAACAAGTGGCTTTGTTGGCAAAAGGTAAAGCTCCGATGGCTGATCCTCCAGCTCAGTCTACTCAATCAGCGGCTGACTCTCTATCCATTCCGGAGTTAAAGGGATTGTTATTCTCTAAACTTTTGGAAGCTGGTTCTTCGGAAGATAGTGATCTAGTGAGTATTCTTCAACAACAAACAGCTCTTCAGCAACGTGCCATTCAAGAGCAACGATCTCAATCCCACTTGGTCACGCATACAGAATTCCAACAGTTTCAAGCGTCTCTTGATGCTTCTCTCACAAAGACCTTCACCGAGATCAACAAGCTGTTTACTGATGGTTTATCTCAGTTATCCGATCGGATCCGAGGAGTTGAAGAAACCTGTCAAGCTGCTGCCAGACGGCCCACTAGAAGGCATGATGATCATGATGATCATGATCGTCATGAGGGGGAGAGGAAACGCAGACGATTAGAGAGTGAGCCATCTAGGGCACCAACTACTTCAAATGTAAGAGTAGTTGACAGGTTTGAGGAAAGGCCACCGAGAGAAAAGCAACCAGCACGTCACAGGGATGCAATTGTTTTAACAAGTGGTGAAGAAATGGAAACAGAGCCGGTGTTGCAGTCTACTCTAGACTTTTTGGGCTCGGTGCAAGAAGAGATGCCAGTTGAAAGGGCTGAAGAAAGAGGAGTGAAGTTTTCAGGGGCGTCTAGCTCTACATCTGAAATAGATAGAGTTCTAGCGCTACTTGAAAATGTAGCTTCTGAAATCAGAGACTATCAAGTGCCAAATGAAGAGGTTCAAGAGGCAAGATGTGTAGAAGACATTAGATTGAAAGATATGTTTGATGATGTAGAGTTTGATTTTGAGAAAGAAAAGTCTGTGGATGATGTGGAAGGTCCATTATTAGAGGAAGTGTTGCCACAAGATGATTTGATGCCAGTTGATCCAAAGAAAGTGGAGTTATGGGAAAGATTGAAGGCCAGCTCAGGGAAATTCTTAAAGAGAACTGAATGGAACCGGTTTACTAGAGCTACGGGAAAGTACTTGGAGGAAAGGTACAAAAGCCGGTTTTGCTATCATGAATAAAAGTTGAGCTATGTGAAGCTGTATGGGATAGAAAACTTGAAGACAGAGCTGAGAAAAGAGTACATCTATATGAGAAGGGTGAACAGGCAAAGAAGAGAAGTGTTAGTGTCTGATTACAAGTTTGTGAGTGTAAAGAGCTACAAGACCAACAAGCTGAGTACTTATCTCTATCCAGTAATTTCTTTTACAAGGGATGATGGAAAAGAGTATACGATTACAGAGGCAGATTTTCAAGATACGAGCTTTGATGTGATACTTGGGATCTTGTATGATCTAAAAGGGAAGGCATTCAGAACTGAGGAGGAAATAATTGCACTAACTGCAATTGTTAGGCATGTCAAAGTATCTATCTCTTTAGCTCATCTATATGATTTTCAGCTTGGGTTGGAGAATTGGACTTCTAAGCTTTTCTGTCACAAGCCTCGAAGAAGTCTAATTGGAGATGAAAAGGATTTGGTCTTGTACACAGTGTTTTATGATGCTGATGAAACTGAGATCTCTTGTGTGTATCCGGATGCTCTGGGAAACAAGAAGAGAATGTATTCCCATGAGGTAATGTTGTATAGTGATGATACCTTGAAGATGGTGATGGATGGTCTGAACACTAGGCTGCAAATGGATAGACAAAATGTTCATGATATCTCAGCAGCTGATAAAGTTTTGATCAAGCATTTTGTTCGAGAGATTGATAGAAGACTCAGGCTGAGGAATGACATCAGATTTGCTGAGATCAAGTTCAAGTTAAGAAGACCATCTGTTAAGCAAAAATAGAAGTTGTTTTTTCAAGTTTCTTTTGTGTGTCCCTCCTTCTTTTATAAACGGGGGAGAATGTTAATGTTGAATTTATAATAGAAGTTGAGGGACCTTTTATCTAAATCTCTCTTTCCTAGGGTTGGGGTATAAATACCCCAATGCCTTTGTATTGTAAGTTGGACGTTCATTTTGGAATCTAAGAGACTTGTGACTTTCTCTCAACATCTTTCTCTCTCTACATTTTTCTATTTCATGTTCATATGCTTTGCATCACAATCTTGATGTGATTGTGTTAGATTTGGATTCATTTACATTTACATCTACATACGTCTTCAGCATTCAACAAGACCAATTTACCACCAACCTACAACACATTGTTCACCATTCTTAACCGTTGCTTGACTGGAAAGAAGACAGCTCATGACACAACCACGCAATCCATGATTCTGTTATTTCAAGGAGTGCTGTTTAATCGTCATTATGATTATGCAGCACTGATCTTTCATGATGTGCAAGAACTGAAAGGCAGAAAAGTCAATCACTTGGCTTATCCTCGTTTTCTCAGTATTCTAATTGCAAGTGCCATGGAGCAAAACCCGGAGATACCCCGCAGACTTTCTTCTGAGAAGGTCAATTCTTCTGCATTTCAATCCATCCGTTATCCACCAAAAGTGTTTGCTCCTGAAATTCCATTATTTAGTGAGCTTCTTGCCTATGCTGATCAGGGAGCGTCGAGTGTTAGAGCGTATAGGTCAAAATTTGCATCTATGGTCCAACCAGAACCGGCGGGACCTTCCCAGGGTGCCATCCGTAGAAGTGAGGGTATAGAACTTAGGGACCAGCGATCACGGGATCCTGGTCAGGGTGAGCAGAGGGAAAATACCGAGAGGGGAATTGGTGGGGAACTTCCTGATCAGCCAGCTCATTCTTCTACTGCGAATGTTGCTGCGCATATTGGACAGATTAGCTCGGCAGTGCAAATGGATGATGTCTTTGCAGCTGCTGATGATGAGCATGCGGTAAATCAGCCGTTTATACAAGACCAAGAAGATGATCAACTTGTAGACTATGAGTTATCACCCTTAGATATGAACGTTTTGGAATCCTTTGGTGAACATGACATTGAGCCACCGCAAGTGCAACTTGAACAACCTGTACCTTTGTACACTCCCGTTGAGATGGATCAACGGCTCACCATCCTCATGGGTTATGAGTCTTCAGGCTCAGTTTCATCTGAGGATACTCTGCTACTTCCATCAGATTCTGAAGCAGCTTGTGATATGGATGCTCAAACTGAAGAACTTCCGGCTTCTGATGATGATGACAGTGATGATGATGATATGCCTGATCAAGGCTCGAGTCGATTGTTGACTCTAGGAGTAATAAGGACGGATGAGGGAGCGTTAGTTGAAAATCCGGAAGTGAGATTGAGTGAAAGGGACGGAGAAAAACATGGTGAGTGTGAGACAGGGGACAGAAAAGAAGTACAAACCCCTCCCCACGCCGAGTCTAGCCGGGTAGCCACATCTACTAGGGGTGAGCATATGTTGCCACCACCTATTGACCAAGACATGAGATCCCCACTCATGCAATGTACAACCCAACTAAGCCACTCTACTGTTTCTCAACAAACAGTAGTTTCATCTTCTCACGGGGTTTTACCACAACTTGTACCCATTCCTCATTTGGAGGTTGGCGGTACCGACACAGTGAGGCAACTGCCCCCGCCCACGACTTCACTTCCTATCACATTGAGTCTAGATCCAATTCCTACTACAACTCTTTCTTTGGTTAGGACACCGGTGCAAACCACCTTTGCAGGAGGCTTCAGTAGCCCTGCCGGAACCACCGTAGTGAGTTCTGCATTTGTTGCGGGCTTGCAAGGATCGGAGGGAAATCCCATCAGTGTTAACATCACGCCAACGCTGAACATGGGTTCCATCGGGTTTCCATTTGGATCAACGAGAAGTCTAAGTGACCTCGGAGTTAGTTTACCCTCATCTACTATCATTACCGAACTTAGGCAGCAGTCTACCATTCTGGGTTCTTCCTCAACACCCGTTGGTAGTTTCTCATCTGCCTCAGTGTCCGCATCAACATCATCCACAGTACCTGTTTCATCAGCATCAACTACACCATCCATTTCAATACCTCCTCCGCATGGCTCTTCTTCCTCACCTGATATTGATCTGTCACAGATTCATGTGGTTGCCACTGCGGATCAACTTATCACAAGATCTATGTTTCGGGCTAACAACTAGCAGATGGCTAGTGTAATCAAGCAACAGACAGCTCGTATTTCGGATTTGGAGAAACAAGTGGCTCTGTTGGCAAAAGGTAAAGCTCCGATGGCTGATCCTCCTGCACAGTCTACTCAATCAGCAGCTGACTCTCTATCAATTCCGGAGTTAAAGGGCTTGTTATTTTCTAAACTTTTGGAAGCTGGCTCTTCTGAAGATAGTGATCTAGTGGGTATTCTACAACAACAAACAGCTCTTCAGCAACGTGCTATTCAAGAGCAACGATCTCAATCCCACCTAGTTACACACACCGAATTCCAACAGTTCCAAGCGTCTCTAGATGCCTCTCTCACCAAGACCTTTACCGAGATCAACAAGATGTTTACTGATGGCTTGTCTCAGTTATCAGATCGGATTCGAGGCATTGAAGAGACATGTCAGACTGCTGCTAGACGGCCCACTAGACGGCATGATGATCATGATGATCATGATCGTCATGAGGGGGAGAGGAAACGAAGGAGATTAGAAAGTGAGCCGTCTAGGGTACCTAACCACTTCGAATGTAAGGGTTGTTGACAGGTTTGAGGAAAGACCACCGAGAGAGAAGCAACCAACACGACACAGAGATGCAATCGTTCTCATGGGAGGTGAAGAGATGGAAACAGAGCCAGTTTTGCAGTCTACTCTAGATTTTTTAGGTTCGGTGCAAGAAGAGATGCCAGATGTAAGAGCTGAAGAAAGAGGAGTGAAGTTTTCAGGGGCGTCTAGTTCTACATCTGAAATAGATAGAGTTCTAGCGCTGCTTGAGAATGTAGCTTCTGAAATCAGAGATTACCAAGTGCCAAATGAGGAGGTTCAAGAGGCACGATGTGTAGAAGACATTAGATTGAAAGATATGTTTGATGATGTGGAATTTGATTTTGAGAAAGAAAAAACTGTGGATGATGTGGAAGGTCCTTTGTTAGAAGAAGTGTTGCCTCAAGATGATCTCATGCCAGTTGATCCAAAGAAGGTGGAGTTATGGGAGAGAATGAAAGCCAGCTCAGGGAAATTCTTAAAGAGGACTGAATGGAACCGGTTTACTAGAGCTACGGGAAAGTACTTGGAGGAAAGGTACAAAAGCAGGTTTTGCTATCATGAGAGAAAGTTGAGCTATGTAAAGCTGTATGGGATAGAAAACTTGAAGACAGAGCTGAGAAAAGAGTACATTTATATGAGGAAGGTGAACAGACAAAGAAGAGAAATGTTAGTGTCTAATTACAAGTTTGTGAGTGTAAAGAGTTACAAGACCAACAAACTGAGCACTTATCTCTATCCAGTAATTACTTTTGCAAGGGATGATGGAAAAGAGTATACGATTACAGAGGCAGACTTTCAAGATATGAGCTTTGATGTGATACTTGGGATCTTGTATGATCTAAAAGGAAAGGCATTCAGAACCGAGGAGGAAATAATTGCACTAACAGCAATTGTCAGACATGTCAAAGTATCTATCTCTTTAGCTCATTTATATGATTTTCAGCTCAGGTTGGAGAATTGGACTTCTAAGCTTTTCTGTCACAAGCCTCGAAGAAGTCTAATTGGAGATGAAAAGGATTTGGTTATGTACACTGTGTTTTATGATGCTGATGAAACTGAGATCTCTTGTGTGTATCCTGATTCTCTGGGAAACAAGAAGAGAATGTATTCTCATGAGGTGATGTTGTATTGTGATGATACCTTGAAGATGGTGATGGATGGTCTGAACACTAGACTGCAAATGGATAGACAAAATGTTCATGATATCTCAGCAGCTGATAAAGTTTTAATCAAGCATTTTGTTCAAGAAATTGATAGAAGACTCAGGCTAAGGAATGACATCAGATTTGCTGAGATCAAGTTCAAGTTGAGAAGACCATCTGTTAAGCAAAGATAGAAGTTGTTTTTAAGTTTCTTTTGTGTGTCCCTCCTTCTTTTATAAAAGGGGGAGAATGTTAATGTTGAGTTTATAATAGAAGTTGAGGGACCTTTTATGTAAATTTCTCTTTCCTAGGGTTGGGGTATAAATACCCCAATGCCTTTGTATTGTAAGTTGGACGTATCATTCGGAGTCTAAAGAGTTGTGACTTTCTCTCAACATCTTTCTCTCTCTACATCTTTCTCTTTCATGTTCATATGTTTTGCATCACAATCTTGATGAGATTGTGTTAGATTTGGATTCATTCACACCTACAGATGGAACACGAATATTTTGAATTACTTAACACATAAACATATACAAAGGTGCTTATTATACACGGTTGTTTGAAATAAGATTGTACAGATGTGACTTCGTCACGGTTGGCTCGTACAATCGCGTAAAATCGAGAGTTAGTGATTCGTGCACCCGTTTAAATAAGAGGCCTTTATACACGGTTGTTATGTATTACCATGTAAAAGCATGTATTCTTTAGATTGTATCCTTAACACGGTCTAAGGAGTTGGGTCGTTTCACAGTTAGTTGTTAAACGGTATTGAAACTTGTACTTTTTCTAACCGTTTTCTCTTTAGATGTTACGAAAACACGACTATTTTGAATTACTTAACACATAAACATATACATAGGTGCTTATTATACACGGTTGTTTGAAATAAGATTGTACAGACGTGACTTCCTTACGGTTGGCTCGCACAATCGCGTAAAATCGAGAGTTATGATTCGTACACCCGTTTGAATAGGAGGCCTTTATACACGGTTGTTACGTATTACCATTTAAAAGCAAGTATTCTTTAGATTGTATCCTTAACACGGTCTAAGGAGTTGGGTCTTTTCACAGTTACTTGTTAAACAGTATTAAAACTTGTACTTTTTTAACGGTTTTCTCTTTAGATGTTACGAAAACACGATTATTTTGAATTACTTAACACATAAACATATACATAGGTGCTTATTATACACGGTTGTTTGAAATAAGATTGTACAGACGTGACTTCGTTACGGTAGGCTCGTACAATCGTGTAAAATCGAGAGTTAGAGATTCGTACACCCGTTTGGATAAGAGGCATTTATACACGGTTGTTAGGTATTACCATGTAAAAGCATGTATTCTTTAGATTGTATCCTTAACACGGTCTAAGGAATTGGGTCGTTTAACAGTTAGTTGTTAAACAGTATTTAAACTTGTACTTTTTAACCGTTTTCTCTATAAATGTTACGAAAACACGATTATTTTGAATTACTTAACACATAAACATATACATAGGTGCTTATTATACACGGTTGTTACGTATTACCAGGTAAAAGCATGTATTGTTTAGATTGTATCCTTAACACGGTTAAGGAGTTGGGTCTTTTCACAGTTACTTGTTAAACGGTATTAAAACTTGTACTTTTTTAACCGTTTTCTTTTAGATGTTACGAAAACACGATTATTTTGAATTACTTAACACATAAACATATACATAGGTGCTTATTATACATGGTTGTTTGAAATAAGATTTTGTACAGACGTGACTTCGTTACGGTTGGCTCGTACAATCGCGTAAAATCGAGAGTTAGTGATTCGTACACCCGTTTGAATAAGAGGCATTTATACACGGTTGTTAGGTATTACCATGTAAAAGCATGTATTCTTTAGATTGTATCCATAACACGGTCTAAGGAGTTGGGTCATTTCACAGTTAGTTGTTAAACGGTATTGAAACTTGTACTTTTTTTTAACCGTTTTCTCTTTAGATGTTACGAAAATACGACTATTTTGAATTACTTAACACATAAACATATACATAGGTGCTTATTATACACGGTTGTTTGAAATAAGATTGTACAGACGTGACTTCGTTACGGTTGGCTCGCACAATCGCGTAAAATCGAGAGTTATGATTCGTACACCCGTTTGAATAAGAGGCCTTTATACACGGTTGTTACGTATTACCATTTAAAAGCAAGTATTCTATAGATTGTATCCTTAACACGGTCTAAGGAGTTGGGTCTTTTCACAGTTACTTGTTAAACAGTATTAAAACTTGTACTTTTTTAACTGTTTTCTCTTTAGATGTTACGAAAACACGATTATTTTGAATTACTTAACGCATAAACATATACATAGGTGCTTATTATACACAGTTGTTTGAAATAAGATTGTACAGACGTTACTTCGTTAAGGTTGGCTCGTACAATTGCGTAAAATCGAGAGTTAGAGATTCGTACACCCGTTTGAATAAGAGGCATTTATACACGGTTGTTAGGTATTACCATGTAAAAGCATGTATTCTTTAGATTGTATCCTTAACACGGTCTAAGGAGTTGGGTCGTTTCACAGTTAGTTGTTAAACGGTATTAAAACTTGTACTTTTTAACCGTTTTCTCTTTAGATGTTACGAAAACACGACTATTTTGAATTACTTAACACATAAACATATATATAGGTGCTTATTATACACGGTTGTTTGAAATAAGATTGTACAGACGTGACTTCGTTACGGTTGGCTCGTAGAATCGCGTAAAATCGAGAGTTAGTGATTCGTACACCCGTTTGAATAAGAGTCCTTTATACACGGTTGTTAGGTATAACCATGTAAAAAGAATGTATTCTTTAGATTGTATCCTTAACACGGTCTAAGGAGTTGGGTCGTTTCACAGTTAGTTGTTAAACGGTATTAAAACTTGTACTTTTTAACCGTTTTTCTCTTTAGATGGAACACGAATATTTGAATTACTTAACACATAAACATATACAAAGGTGCTTATTATACACGGTTGTTTGAAATAAGATTGTACAGATGTGACTTCGTCACGGTTGGCTCGTACAATCGCGTAAAATCGAGAGTTAGTGATTCGTGCACCGTTTAAATAAGAGGCCTTTATACACGGTTGTTATGTATTACCATGTAAAAGCATGTATTCTTTAGATTGTATCCTTAACACGGTCTAAGGAGTTGGGTCGTTTCACAGTTAGTTGTTAAACGGTATTGAAACTTGTACTTTTTTTAACCGTTTTCTCTTTAGATGTTACGAAAACACGACTATTTTGAATTACTTAACACATAAACATATACATAGGTGCTTATTATACACGGTTGTTTGAAATAAGATTGTACAGACGTGACTTCGTTACGGTTGGCTCGTACAATCGCGTAAAATCGAGAGTTAATGATTCGTATTTCCGTTTGAATAAGAGGCCATTATACACGGTTGTTATGTATTACCATGTAAAATCATGTATTCTTTAGATTATATCCTTAACACGGTCTAAGGAATTGGGTCGTTTCACAGTTAGTTGTTAAATGTTGTCCCAATAATAATGAAATAGATG